>CM060940.1:30945000-33445000 GCA_030765085.1 Allium cepa
AATGGAAGTAATTATGACATTAATTACTTAATGTAATTAATGGAGTTTATTGAGGTTGGTTTAAATTAATTAATTAAGTTTAGTTAATTTTAATCATTGGAATTGATAGTAATTACTTGATGTAATTAATGAAGTAAAATTACTCAGTAAAGTAATTAAAGATATTTACTGGATATAATTAATGAATGAGGTTTGAATTTTGAAAATAATTTAGATTAAATTATTTTGCATAATTAATCAAAGGACTAAATAAAGATTAGTTGAATGAAGTAATTAAAGTAGTTAATTACAGATTGAGATTAATAAAAGGTGATTAATAATTATGGATTAAGTGAGATTAATTACTGAAAGTAATTAATTTAATAGAGTAATTGATTAAATATAATTAAGAATCATTAATTAATATAATTAATGATGTAATTAAGATTGGTTAATTAATATTAATTAATCAATAATACGTAAGTAAGGATAATTAATTAATTGTAATTAATTAAGGTTAAATGTAATTAATTATAGTTAATTAATTAATGAAGTAATTAAAGGTTAATTACTGTATTTGGTTTAGAGTAATTAATTTTGTGAAATTAATTAAAGTATAATTAATCAAGATTGATCAATTAAGATGATAAATTAGAGGTTAATTAATTAATTAATTTGTAATTAATTAATGATAATGCAAGCAAGATTTACATTGTGTAAGTAATTAATTTAATTCATTTTAAATTAATTAAAGATGATGTAATTAATTTAATTCAATTTAAATTAATTATAAATAATATGATTATGGATCATTGCTTATGAATGGTTGTTATTGGTTGCCTTGAATGGTTTGGAAAATCTCAACCACGAGATTAGTATTGTTGATTGATATGGATGCATTGGTTGCATTATGATATGGATTATCTTTTGATAGTAATAATATGGATTATCTATTGTTATGATAATGACAATTATCTGTTGTGAATCAATGAATTATCTATCTGTGTGTATATAGATAATATAATTGAATTTATTTTAAACTTTAAAACAACTTGGACCTAAAAGACACGCTTTGGATTTCGATGAGACCGGGATCGGGTTTCCATATTTGGATATCCGAAAACCACATCGATCCAAATTAACGATAGGTCGTGAATCTTATGTGAAGAGTGAAGACTCGAGGTGTAAGGGCTATACGTCAGTATAATTCTGTGGGTGATTCCGTAATGAGGTGTGACCAGTGAAGCTTGGAAAAATGCTTGATAGCGATGAACTTCAACTTGGTGGTTGCGGTGATGTAACTTCTGGTAGAACCCTAGTTTTAGATAGATAATTTGTTTTAGCCAGTTCCTCAAGAAGGAGTGATCGAGTTGTTTGAGTTTTTGGGGGATGATAGTAGGTTGGTGGATGGACTTGTAGCCGGAATCGTAGGCATGCCGGTGGTCTGAAGGTGGAGGATGAAGATTTGACAGGTTTTGGTGAAGTTTTGTTCTCTTCTGTTTCCAGGTTTGGAAATACAACTCGAATTCAAGTTCGAATTGAATAGGTGCGAGGTGATTATAGCATTGGACTTAGGGGATGGTCGTTGATGGTTGGAGGTCACCGGAGAAGGAGTTTGATGGCCAGAGGCACGGTGCACGTGCACCGTGCAATTTTTGGTTAGCCTGTTGTTTTCTGGGTATAGTGGTGTATTGTACTCGAAGTGTAACTCGGGCATTCATGTGTTTTGCTCGAAGAAAAGAGTCCGATGACTCGAAGCAGATGTGGGCAGGATGGAGTTTAGTTTGGGTACCGGTTTTAGCAGTAACCTGTTCTTCTATTTAAATTTTAAAATAAAAAATTTAAACACTGAATTTCAAATGGAAGTAAAGTTTTTAAATCTGAGTCATGTTTAAATCTAGTTTGTATTATAGTTTCAAATGATTTTGAATCCTATATGTTTTTAAAATTTAAAGTGGTTTTCAGTTTGAAAATAAGTAATGAAACCTGACAGTTACCTGTAAATTTAAATTTCATTTTGAAATTTGACTCATGATTCAAAACAGCAGTTTGAATCTAAATTTAAGTTCATTTTTCTTAACATCTTTAAATCTTTAGGTTTTAAAAATAAATTCGTATTTTTAAATAAAGGATTTTAAAATCAAGGTTAAATTCAAAAAGTTTAATTCAAGCTTTAATACAAATGATTTTAATAAGGAATGGTTTCAAGTGTATTGAATTAAAAATCTGGGATTTTGAATAAGTTTTTAAAATTTGAATGTTTTCAAACTAGTTTAAATTTAAATTGTTAATTAGGAGTAAAATTGTTTTCAAAGAAATTCTTTAATTTGATTTTCTTTATGAATGAAGTCATTAAAAAAGGGTTTATAAAGGAAAGTTAAGTGATTTTTAACTTGAATTTGAAATTTAAAGGGTAATGTAATTTAACTTAATTTAAATGAAATTAAGCAAATTGATTAAGACTCATCTTATATAAGTTTTAAATGCTATTTACATTTATTCTAAAAAGAAATATAAATGAATTTAAGTTGGATAATGCTTTAATAAATATTATCTTGAATTTTAGATTCAAAATGAAATTAGAATTTAAATATTCTAGGTACACTTTAATATTTATATAAGGAATGGGTTATCTTAGAAATTATTAAGATATTAAATATAATTAAATAAATTGGATAATTAAGGAATAACTTATTTATTTAATTTATCTAATTAATAATTTGGATTAATTTAAATTAGAGTTAATTAAGAAGTAATTAAAGAATAAATAATAGCTAATGATGGTCGTTAACTAAAGTTTATTTAATAATTAATTAATATGATTAATTTTTAATAATTAATTAAATTGATTAATTAATAGTAATAAATTGTAAAATTTATTTAAGTCTAATTAGTTAAATGGAAGTAATTATGACATTAATTACTTAATGTAATTAATGGAGTTTATTGAGGTTGGTTTAAATTAATTAATTAAGTTTAGTTAATTTTAATCACTGGAATTGATAGTAATTACTTGATGTAATTAATGAAGTAAAATTACTCAGTAAAGTAACTAATGATATTTACTGGATATAATTAATGAATGAGGTTTGAATTTTGAAAATAATTTAGATTAAATTATTTTGCATAATTAATCAAAGGACTAAATAAAGATTAGTTGAATGAAGTAATTAAAGTAGTTAATTACAGATTGAGATTAATAAAAGGTGATTAATAATTATGGATTAAGTGAGATTAATTACTGAAAGTAATTAATTTAATAGAGTAATTGATTAAATATAATTAAGAATCATTAATTAATATAATTAATGATGTAATTAAGATTGATTAATTAATATTAATTAATCAATAATACGTAAGTAAGGTTAATTAATTAATTGTAATTAATTAAGGTTAAATGTAATTAATTATAGTTAATTAATTAATGAAGTAATTAAAGGTTAATTACTGTATTTGGTTTAGAGTAATTAATTTTGTGAAATTAATTAAAGTATAATTAATCAAGATTGATCAATTAAGATGATAAATTAGAGGTTAATTAATTAATTAATTTGTAATTAATTAATGATAATGCAAGCAAGATTTACATTGTGTAAGTAATTAATTTAATTCATTTTAAATTAATTAAAGATGACGTAATTAATTTAATTCAATTTAAATTAATTATAAATAATATGATTATGGATCATTGCTTATGAATGGTTGTTATTGGTTTCCTTGAATGGTTTGGAAAATCTCAACTACGAGATTAGTATTGTTGATTGATATGGATGCATTGGTTGCATTATGATATGGATTATCTATTGTTATGATAATGACAATTATCTGTTGTGAATCTATGAATTATCTATCTGTGTGTATATAGATAATATAATTGAATTTATTTTAAACTTTAAAACAACTTGGACCTAAAAGACTCGCTTTGGATTTCGATGAGACCGGGATCGGGTTTCCATATTTGGATATCCGAAAACCACATCGATCCAAATTAACGATAGGTCGTGAATCTTATGTGAAGAGTGAAGACTCGAGGTGTAAGGGCTATACGTCAGTATAACTCTGTGGGTGATTCCGTAATGAGTTTGACGGAATAGTACTTATAGATTCGAGACAGAGATTCAGAGTGCAAGGGTTATCGTCGTTAACTCTGAGGGTGATTCCAAAACGAGTGTAACGAGATAATGCCTTCGGTTTCGTTCGAACCCGGAACGAACTTGTATGGATTGAATGCTTTCATAACATCGTCAGGTGGACGATGAGCATTCTAAGATAATGTGTCCTCTAAAGGTAATCGTAGCCTCAAGCCTCATCAACCGGGAATGGCTAAAACAGGGGAGATGCAGCAAGGCTTCGTGGGTAGCACCCACTGGAGAGCAAGTTTGATCCCTGTCCAGAGGTCCCTTTTTGTTCGGCTTAGTGGGCAGTTGTTAGTGCGCACCAACTGCGGGGTTGTCTTGTTCGAAACTATCCAGTAAGGAATGGGTCTGGCCTTGTGTTGCAAGGGAGTGGGAGTACTCCTCGGTATGTTGATCTAGGCCACGTACTGTGACGGGCGGTACCCCAGTAGCCCTGCCATTGTATGGAATCCAAAATCCAATAAGTACCAACGGTTTTGATTGTATTACCCACTTTTGTGGCTAGTAGCTGGAATTTAATAGATGTAACAATTTTGGTTATTTCATATTTACTTGAAAACCCTAGACCTATTATAATATCACTGGATTTCCTATCAAATGTTTTAGTTAGCGTAAGGTAAAAACTTTTCTATGTTTATGTGTGGGAAGTCTTACGTGATACCTTTCTTTTCAAAAGGTTTTTGAAAGTTAAGCAACTTTAACCTGTTACTCACACCAGACCCATGTCTGACCCGGAGTTTATCTTTTGTTTTCATAAACTCTTGGGTACTCAAATTTTTACGAGTAGCCAAGGGATTCAGGTTAGCTTTGACGAATATTGGAAGAGCAATGGAGCAGGAGGCTTCTACTTTAGATATTTGTATTCCGCTGTGTGTTCTATGTTGTCTCTAAGTTGTATTATCTTGTAAATACTAGACAAATGTTTATAACTGTCTAGTATGTGTTGTATTATCTGTGTACTCTGATAGTGGTTGTAAACTATGTAATATTTTATGTTATTAATATAATTTATTCGTTCCGCTGTTTGGATTCTGATGTATTGTTTCTTCTTTCTTCTCTTTCTTTCTCTTTTCTATCCCTTTCTTTCTTATTAGCGATGCGACTTCCTGGAGTTTGGAAGTTGGGTCGTTACAGTGGATCTTCGGTACGGTGATCTAGACCACGTACTGTGATGGGCGGTACCCTAGTAGTCCTGCCATTGATGGAAATCAAATCTCCAATAAGTGCCTACCGACTTGTACGTATACCTATTGTGCTGGAATTTAATGAATGTAACAATTTTGGCTATTTGAATAAGTATTTGTATATAGACACTACGATAATATCAGAGGATATGATAAGAAAATGTTTTGGTTATCGTAAGGTAAAAACCCGACATGTTTATTTGTGGCATGATCTTGCGAGATACCTTTGATTTCAAAGGATTTTTGAAACGACCCGACTTCCTATCTCCAGGAAATCGCATCATTTTGAAGAAAGAAAGGGATAGAAGAAGGAAAGAAAGAGAAAGAAGAACACAACAACATCAGAGAACTCACAGCGGAATGAATAAAATATAATATATCAAATAAAATATTACATAGTATCAGATTACATTAGAGTTACACAACTTACAACACATATTAGACAGTTATAAACATCTGTCTAATTCATACAACTCAAGTACAACAGAAGAAACAGATACCAAACACAGCGGAACCAATATATCTATACGTCGAAGCCTCCTGCTCCATTACTCCTCCAGAATTCGTCAAGCTAACCTGAATCACTTGACTACTCATACATAATATGAGTACCCAAGAGTTTAATAAAACAGAAAATAAACACTCGGGTCAGACGGGGGTCTGGTGTGAGTAAACGGTTTAAAATTTCTTAACTTTAGAAAACCTTTGAAAAGAAAAGGTATCACGTAAGACTTCCCACACATAAACATGGAAAAGTTTTTACCTTACGCTAACCAAAACATTTGATAGGAAATCCAGTGATATTATAATAGTGTCTAGGGTTTTCAAGTAAATATGAAATAGCCGAAATTGTTACATCTATTAAATTCCAGCTACTAGCCACAAAAGTGGGTAATACAAACAAAACCGTAGGGTCTCGTAGGGAAAATGGGTTTCCA
The DNA here is from genome assembly GCA_030765085.1 of Allium cepa. Taxonomy (NCBI): domain Eukaryota; kingdom Viridiplantae; phylum Streptophyta; class Magnoliopsida; order Asparagales; family Amaryllidaceae; genus Allium; species Allium cepa. The sequence continues at coordinate 30,951,238 of CM060940.1, forward strand.
TCAATGGCAGGGCTACTGGGGTACCGCCCGTCACAGTACGTGGCCTAGATCACCGTACCGAGGAGCCACCCTAACTCCCCTGCAACACAAGGCCGGACCCATCCCTTACTGGATAGTTCCAAACAAGACAACCCCGGCGGTTGTCCGGATCAACCGCCCCACACAGCCGAAATAAAAGGGACCTCTAGACAGGGGTAAATCTTGCTCTCCAGTGGGAGCTACCCACGAAGCCTTGCTGCACCTCCCCTGTTTTAGCCATTCCCGGTTGATGAGGCTTGAGGCTGCGATTACCTTTATAGAACACATCTCTTAGAATGCTCATCGTCCGCCTGACGATGTGCTGAAAGCATTCAATCCATACAAGTTCGTTCCGGGTTCGAACGAAACCGAAGGCACTATCTCGTTGCACTCATTTTGGAATCACCCTCAGAGTCAACGACCATAGCCCTTGCACTCTGATTCGCCATCTCGAATCTATAAGCACTATTCCATCAAACTCATTACGGAATCACCCACAGAGTTATACTGACGTATAGCCCTTACACCTCGAGTCTTCACTTGCTCCACTTGGATTAACGACCTAACGTTTAATTGGAATCGATGTGGTTTTCGGATTCCAAATATGGAAATCCGATCCCGGTCTCATCGAAACCAAACGCCATTTTAATGTCCAAGTTGTACTTAAGGGATTTAAACAGTTTAAAACTTATATACATGATGATATATAACAGGTAGATGAATAACATTATCACAACAGATAAGTCATATAAACCATTCATCTTACAAGCAGCATATCACATATCTCATACACATCCATATCATCCAATATCAACAAAACACCCAATATCAATCATCCATTATCATCCAACATCCAATATCAATCATTCAATATCAACCAATCATCCAAAGCAGAATTGATTAACTCTTAATCGATTTAATTAACCTTTAATTAAATTAATTACAATTCTTTAACCATTTGGATTATCTTAATCCTGCTTCATTGATTTATTACAAATCAAATTCATTTATCATCTTCTAATGATCTTCCTAATTAATCTTCCTTGATTAATTATCTTCTAATTACCTTCAAGTAATTATCCATAACCATATTCAGTAATTAACCTTTAATTACTATCATTAATTACAATAATTAATGATCCTTCATTAATTAATTAACTATAATTAATTACATTAAACCTTAATTAATTACAATTAATTAATCATATTTAAATTAATTACATAAATTAATACTTCATTAATTATATTAATTAATAATCTTTATTAATTAATAATTAATTAAATAATTAACTTGTAATTAATTTTCTCATTAACCATAAACAGTAATTAACAATTTGTAATTACTTATTTTAATTAATTAACTTCTTAATTAATTATTTACAAATTAATTATATTAATCCTTGATTAATTAATCAAATTAATTAATTTTTAATTACTTCATTAAGTAATTATTAAACAATTAAATTTATAAATAAATCCTTAATTAATTACAATCTTAATTAATTACACTTATTATTTAACCTTAATTTAATCTCATTTATTAATAAATCAATCACATTAATTAATTATCTAAAATAATTAAGTAATTAACTCTTAATTACTTAACAAGTAATTATAACTAATTTCTTCCTTAAATAAACCTTAATTACTCTCTTAACAATAATTGATTCCCTTATTAAATAAATCTTAATTCATTAACAAATTAATTACTCCATAATTTAATTAACTTTAAAACAATTAATTTAATCAGTTCCTAATTAATAACTTTAAGTGATCATCCATTAATCACTTCCAATTAATTACTCACATGAGTAACTCCTCCAATTACTTCCATAAGTAATTACCATTCTAATTACAAAAAAGTTAACCATTGATTACTTTATTAAGTAATCACACTTAATTAATCCATAATTAAGTGATTATTTAAAATTAATAAAACAATTAACTAATTATTTAAAATTAATTAAACAATTAATTAATTTCTTATATTTCAAAATCTTTAATTAAGAATTAATCTTAATAACAAATCATGTTTATTAAGATTCTCAATTTTGTTTCAAAATAATTTAACCTTACTTATCTTTATAAATAAGTTATTTGAAGTTAATCAAATTTTAACAACTTAAAATATATTATTCTATTTCGATTTCAAAATTATAACAATAACCTTATTCGGAAATAATGTATTTTGAAATCAATTTCAAATTTAATACATTATAAATTAACTAATTTAAACTTATTAACTTTCAATATAAATTTGAAACTTGTTATTAAAACATTTCTGAATACTTACTTAAACTTTGATTTAATTCAAACACTCTTCTTAAATTAAAAATTCAACTTAAATTATGTAAAACTACTTCAAATAATTATCTCAAACGTTTTAGATTTAAAAGTAAACTCAATTTACATTTAAAGTTTGACTAACATAGTTTTCAAAACAAACAAGTTTAACCTTGTAAATTTACTTCTTCTCAAACTTAGGCCATGATTTCATTTACTGGAAAACTTGCTTATAACTTAAAACTTAATCAAAATTTATTCAATAAGTTTAAATAGCAACTTATATTACACAGCTCAATAACCCAGAAACACTCAAACTACACGAGACGATCCCAACGCAACCCAGCGACCCCCCTCTCTTCGAGACAATCACGAACGTAACACGGTAACTCACTCGAGTTTTCCCCAGTTTCTACGCGAGAACCCATCCCTGCTTCTCTTCGTCCCCAAATCTTCTTCCCAGTGCACACAACCACACGGTGCACGTGCACCAACAACGTCGACCAACGCCGATCATCAAGACCATCGTCCCTCGTCACTTCTCCCCTCGCGACCCTGAATCCACACCTAGAAACAAAATCGAACACGCGAATCAATTTTTGACCCATCGGCATGAAACCTCAGAAAGCACAGATGCCAAAACCACCCCATCGCCGATCATCACAACGACGATCAACCCTGCCGACTCCACCATAGGAACACCGCACCCTAGAACTCCATTCTTTCCAAATGCGGTCAACCCCGATCCTCAATTCTCGATGCAAAAGCCACGACAAAACAGCCGTAACCACAAACTCAAGTAACCCTAGTTCATCCAAATCCTTCCAATCCATTCAATAGAAAAATTATTTTGTATTTTTCCCTTGATCCTTAGCCCAAAGGCTTGCTTCACCCACAAATTCAATTCAAAACAACAATTGAATCAAAGACAATTTGCCAAAGTTCCCCAAACACTCAAACCCAAGATTCGAATAAAATACCATACTAAAAATTACAAATTTCATATCTAAATTCATGATTTAACTTCAAGATTTCATATATGTAGTCAATTTTGGAATTTAAGATAAATAATTTTTCACCAAAATTCAAATTCCTCTGTAAATTTTATTTTAATCAAGATTTTATGATATTTCGAATTTCCAGACTATTTTAAAATCTTTATTATACAATTACAAATCTATTTCATTCACATATTAAAGGCTACTATGGATTTGAGGTGTCGATATTGGATTTCTTTGAATGGTAATAATCCTGGACATATAACAGGGATGTAGATATTCACTGACTTTTCACAACATAACATATATACAACATGCATTCAAATCCTGGCATACATATAAACATATCATATCACTTTACTTCAGACTTTCTTCATATTTTCCAGATAAATTTTAAAGGTGAAACTGTTTTTGAGATAAAGATTTACTCACCTGATTTGACTTTGTAGAGTAGAGCAGAATTTAGTTCCAGGACTTTTGAACATTAAATTTGAAAAGCTGTTGATTTCTCTTGTATTTGAAATTGCAGATTACAGGTTGAAGTAAAATCTTGAAATGCAGGTTGAAGATTTTATATTGTAGGTGGAAGATTTTATAGCTTGAAGTTGAGAAAAATTTCCTGGTTTTGAAGTTGCAAGTTGATCTTTTTGAAATGCAGGTGATAAATTTTGCAGATTTGAAGAACTTTCATTTAGTTGCTGATTTTAAATTTTGCTTTTGATTTTGCAATTTCATTTCAGATTTGAAGAAGAAAAATTTCTGGGTTGCCATTAAAATTAGAAAGTGCAAAACAAAGAAAGTGCTTCTAAAAACATTTATTAAAATTATGTTGCCACTTGTTACTAATTTTGAACAAATGTCACATAATTATTTTAATAGGTTTACATGTGTTACTAAGGTGTTAATATGAATACACATGTCTCTTTTTATTTATTTTTAGTATTAATAAATCCTTATTTAATTTAAATGTAATTATGAATTTACATGTTAAGTTACTTTGTTAATAAATGCTTACTTATATATTTATAAATTTACTTAATAAATATAATTCATATATATAAATATAAGTTTAATTCTTTAAAGAAAATATTCTAATAAATTTCTTATACATGAATTTAGAAATCTAAAACATATATTTATATACATTTATAACCATTTAAATTAAATATTTTAAAAAGAAAGAAAATCAAAGTGTTTAAATCTTTTTACACTATCATATTTAAAATAAACAACTATCTTATATTTTGAAAATAAATTTGAATTAAACTAAATTATCTTTTTGAAAATCTTATTGAATTTAAAACAAAACTTTAAAATTGCAATATTCATTCTTACATAAATTATTAATAGATTAAATTAAATTTTCAAAACAAATATCAAATTATAACATATGCTTACATATATTACAATTTGAGAATTCAACTTTTAATTTAAAACAAAAGATATTCCCATTCACAATATATATCAACATATATATTATAAACAGAATAAAATTTCATTAGCTTTGGAAAATAACTCTTATCAATATTGTCAGATTAAAATTTATTAACCTTTAAAAGATTAAATTAGCCAATTTTAAGTTAAAATTACAAAGAAAATCATTAAACCAATTAAATTATTTATACAGATTATTAAATCGATATTGCCCAAAATTCCGGGTCGTTACAATTTTGAAAACTTTAATAATCCAATTGAGTGTGTTTTCTCACTCCGGTTTTCCAGACTGACTCGGGTGTTATTTCGCTATAATGCTCGGGTCAGACCGAGTATTATAGAATACATGAAAGGATGATGTGGAGCTCAGGAGACGAGCTGGACGCCGAGACATATCACATGTATTGACGTATATTCCGCTGTGTATGATTAGCTATATAGTCTGCTTTTGGTTGAGGACAAGTTGTTACAACTATCCAGTATTTGGCTGTTTTTGTATTTACTATGACGATGTAATGTATAAACAGATATAGTTCTTTTTGTTTAAAGATTAGTCATTTATCTATTATATATTGTTCCGCTGCGATTGTGAGATTATGATATTGTTTCTATTTCATATTCTACCTCCTTCTTCTTTAACCCTAATGGTTCGATTTTTCGGCATTCGATTGTTCGACATTTGATACAGTGGACGTATTAATGTCGATTTTGGGCGTCAAAAAATCGGGTCGTTACAGATATATTTGGTTGTAATATATTTGTTTATTAGAGAGTGAAATTTATAAATAGTGGTTGAAATGAAATTGAAAATAAAATAAATATAAATTGAAATTTTAGAACTTAAGTTTCGGTGTTTTTGAAAATTTCTTTCAAAGGATTTTCAGAATGTAATATTAGTATTATCTGGAAGTATTTTCAAAGATTAATATTTCAATATGATTGGAAGAGAAGTTTTAAAAGAAATTTTGGAAAGAAATAAGTTATGTACTCCCCTCTCTATCGCTAGAAAATAATTTCGGTGATGAGTGCACGTATCATCGACATTCATTTTCGAGTTTCAAAGTGGAAAGACTATTGTAGTAGTAACTACACAATTGTTTGGTAAATAAATCTTGATTTTAAATTTTAAATATGATTCGATAGATATATAAAGATATGGTTATATATATATATTATTTTAAATGATTTGAAATGGAACCCGACATTTAGTTCTTAAATTTCTATAACTTAGAGATTTCAATTATTGTAATAGAATGAAATTTTAACTATTTAACAATTGGAACTTCTAAAATGTAAACAAGAAAAATTAAATGCTAAGTTATAATGAAATATACAAGAATATTGAAACATGTAATCTGAAAATCAAAGAATATGAAAACCTAAAAGATATGATTATTGAACATTTTTGCCAATTAAAATAAATAAGATAAACTTGTGTGACTTTCAATTACATTCTTAAAAACATATATATAACTTACCAAAAAATGTAAAAGCTGAAATGTTTAATAAGAAAATGTAATGGAATATTATACATGTAAAACTTAAATAATGAAAGTGTTCAAAGGAATTTACTTTTATAGATAAGAAATTTGATATGAAAGTAGTTATAAACTTGAGTTATAATTGTAGTGCTACTAAATAAAATGAAATAGAAAATGAATATTGTAAGCAAAGAATTATGAACTTAAGTTAATGTTTGAAGCTATTGATAATTAAAGTAAATAATAAAATGAATACTATATTAAATTAAATGATTGTAACTTCAGAAATGGTGGATTACTTTGATCCCTTGTGATGATTGTATGCTTGTTTGCAAATGACTGTTGTTACGTTGTATTGGTTTGTTTTGTTATTTGTTGGGACAACTTAAACATTTCACTTTCATAAATATTAACTTCTTTGGATTATATAAGTGAAATACAGGTTATGGAAGCAATTGTTACTGCTTTTGGTTTCATAAATAAGCGTTATTTGTCCGGCAAATAAGTACGCTATCGGATTACGGTTTTCTAGTGATGTTATATTGTTTTTTCCGCTATAGGGATATATTATTTTGAAAAATTATGGTACATATTATTTTATTGAGATTATAATTTTTCCCCGAGCCTCTCCGTACAAAGGAGACTCTGCCGAAAATTTTCATGAATTTTGGACTTGGAAATTTTTTTTTTGAAATTTTTCTCAAACTTTTGTTAATTAAAATATAAAAGGATTTAATTATTTTAAATTGATATATTTTACTTAAATTATTTGATTATGTAAATTAATTTTCTATAAATTTAATATTTTGAATAAGATATATTGATTTCTTAATTCCTTTTTCGCTCCTTTTTCATTTTTGGGGACGAAAAATTTTGAGTGGGGGAGAGTGTAAAGATCCGTAATTTTCGAAAATTTAAATTAGTTGAATTAATGAGATTTAGGTAATTTTGATATTGAAAAAAATAAAAACTGTAATTATTAATGAAATAATAACTAAATTAAAATGAAAAAATGTTAATTCACGTTAATTGTTAACAATTTTAATGAAATTCCAATTCATTGTAATTTAAAATGCTATGCTTGGTTATAAATTGAATATAAGAAAATAAAAGTAAATATTGAATTAGCCAATGAAATAATAGATTGTTAATGGTAATTGAATGAAATTAGTATTACGAAAGAAGTTGTCACATTTGTTGGTGAGTAATAAACTTATAATTGTAACAGAAAGTTAATGGTAACAATTCTTATAAGTTACCTGTTTATTTAGTTCATTAAATTTAATTTAAAATCAATTCCAATTCATTCACATAAATAGTGTAGGCAATGACTGAATTGGTTATTGGAGAATGTTAATTCAATAAGGTGTAACCAATGTAAATTCTATTCATAATATGGCAACTGATTGAATAAAAATAATTGAAATTCAACTTTGATTAATTTATTGGATTTTAAGCTGTAATAAACGAATTATAGAAATTTAACGAAATCAAAAATTATGTTAATGAGAATTAATATTAAACACTGTAATTTGTAAATTAATTAACTTTGAATTGATATCTAAATTGTTTAAAGTACTTTAATTGTTTAAGGAATCAAAAATGATAAAATTGCTAATTATAGAATTTGAATTGAAAATTTCGTTTAATTTAATAATAATTTATTTATTTAATGTGAAAATATCCATTTTGGCCACTGACTTGGATTTCGATGAAACCAGTTTTATCGGATTCGGAATTTGTGAATTATTGTAAGGTTTCAAGTTCCGTAGTGATCGGACTCATCGTTTGATCGTACGGACTCCAAATGCATAGAAATTAATTTAATTGAAATCAATCGAAATCAATTTGAAATGAGCTTTAACATAACTTCTTCATTCGATGGAATCAGGACCTGATACCTATTCCATTGAGTTTAAAATATTTGAAAACATCCATTTTGATATATGGGTTGACCCATTTTTTTTCCGGAGTCAAAACGGGCTTTTCGGTTCATTTATCGTTCTATCAATGTGGTCCATTCTTTCTGTTTCCATCTTTGCCTATAAATAACCTGTTAGAAACCCCATAAGTCTTTCTATTTCTTATTTATGTACGTACATTTCTTTGTGGCTCCTCCTTTCCAATGGCAGAAACAAATTCAAATTCCCAAACCCTCAAATTCAATTTCAAAACCAAGTCAAAAAAAATCAAAACTACTCAAACTGTATCATATTATATATCGATCCGAAGCTCTCTACGAGCGCAAGCCAAATATGCGATTCGATTTTCGATTTGGATCATGGTTTGACCGAAAATTGGACATGTATTCTTGGTTGTTCGTTTGGAAGATGATCAAAGGGGTCAGATCAAAGATTCGATTGTACCGAGTTGTGGAGAGTGCTCTGCATAGTTCATCGGTGGAATTCGTATGGTGAATTGACGGCTGGATTGGCTGTATTTTTCGAGTAGGTTTTAAAACCAATGTGGCGGCGTATGGGTTGAGGGCAGGCAGAGGCCACGTCATGGCCATGGTGGATGTAGCTTGACGTAGATAGGCGGGCGGAGGTGATCGGCGAACCGATGGTGGCTGGAGTTGCTCGAAATCGATGGTCAAAGTTAGGCGCTGGTGGATTTTTTTGGTTGTGCGTGAGCAAAGAATGGAGATAGTGATGTGATGATGTGGCGAAAGGTGAGTGGCTGGTGCAGGTTGTATTATTTAATTTAAATTATTTAAATTCAAATGTTCTAAATGATATACCTTTTGTATACGAGTTCCGTTTCACGTGCGGTTCATTCCACTAGGATCGTATCAGAATTCCGGACATTTTGACACTTGTTTGAATGAACTCTAAGATCGTTTGAATTTGGGTCCTAAATTGAATTTTAAATTCGACTTAAATACAAAGGTGAGTGTTTTAACTCACTCACAAGTTCTAAAATTTCTTGTGTTTGTTAAATTAAATTTATAGAGTGATTAGAAATTTATTTATGGCTGTTTGGTAATTCAAAATTGTTATTCCTATTAATTTGTCATATTTTGAATTAAATTTTCATTTAATTTATTGTTGAATTTGAATTGCCAGTCAAATACCTGTTATTGATTATCCGTTGTCTATTGATGTTTATTGATTAATTTGGATGATGATTGTGATGGATGTTGTATTTTATATAGTTATAAACTGCAAGTTCACTATGGGTTGAAAAGATACATACCCGAATGATCCATAAATTAGGGAAAAATCGTTATGGATTGAATTGATAGACTCGAGCGTTTTTATAGATTTTAAAATTAATTCGAGATTGCGGTGTGAAATGATATATTACCGTAAAATTTTAAATTGCGGATTGAAATGATAAATATCCATATCACTTGACCCTTGGGTAAAGAATTATATACAAACACTGGGTTGGTTAAATTTAATGATTTTAAAATTCTTAAAATTTGAATTTAATTAAATGATATTTTGAAATAAAATTTGGTTCATATAAATTGAATTATTATTGAAAAATCAAGCTTTATGTTGAAATGTTAATTGGTTTAAAGAAATTGATTTAAGAAATTAAATTGAAATTTTAAAGTCAAATTTGTGATATAAATGAATTTTGTCAAGAACCGAGTTATTTAAGCTGTTTGAAATATAACTTTGAAACGTATTGAAATTGGAATAATTTAAATTGACATTTCTAACATAGATTGAAATCGATATAGAATTAATTGTTTATTTAAAATTTGAATTGGAGGATTTGCAATTGGGTTTGTTGATTTGGAATTTTAAAATGGTTCAGATGTGTTGAAATAAAATAAATAGTTTAAATTGATATTAATTCCAGGTTCATTTTTTTATTATAAACTGTTTAATTTTTTTTAATTTCTAATTATTAAGATTTTCAAATTATTAAACTATTTTAACCTATATTAGCTATATTAAATCATTTTAACTTATTTTAATCCATTTAACTTATTTTAGAACTAATTAACCCATTTTAACTTATTTTAAATCTAATTAATTTATTTTAAATCTAATTAATCTATTGAACTATCTTAAATCAATTTAACCTATAAATAAACTATTTTAGAGTATTTAACAGCCGATAACTATTTTAACTATTTATAGCTATCTAAACTATTTTCCAAATTTTCAAACTAAGTAAAAAGGAAGTGTTTATATGTAAAGTCATTGACTTAAAAGCAAATACGGTTAAATAATGTTATAACCTAAGGTGGAATTTAAATGTGATAATTAATTGAATATGATGGTTTTGAAGTGAGGATTTAACCTAATTGAAAATATGATTTTTGAAAGAAAATTTGATTTCGAAAACGATATGATTTAAAGGGTGAATATGATTTCAAAGTGAATATGATTTCGAAAGTGATATGGTTTTGAGAATATGGTATTTTGATATAAATTGCGGATATTGTCATACTCTCTGCCAATACCGAAAACCACTTTAACAACTGTGTACACAGTGGAGATCCCAGAATGAAGTAGGATGGTTGGCGATTATCCTATATGAGGTATATACGTAGACCTAACTTCCATGAGTTAGCTTAAGGTGGCTAAAACAGGAGCAATTGACGGGCCGAGTGAGGTCATTCCTCCGATCGGGCACATTCCTTCGATACTATTTTATAACTTTGTGATTTATTTGGTGGCCACCCTCGATTTGGATTTGGGAGTGTGTTCCGAGGTGGGCGGTAGTAGTTGCTATGCATTACCACCAGTCTGAAAGTGTAATTGGTATATCTACCTTGGAATTACCTAGCTGTGCCACGTCACCTACCTTATCGAGACCACTACGAGTTTATTTTGTACCATACCTATGAAGTGCCCTCGGACGACCACCAGTACGGGGGAGATTACGGTACTGTATAAACTATGGGAATATATAAAAATGTGTTAAGGGGGATATGGGTGATGCCTTAACGCTATTTTAATACTTTACTGTAGACCTGTTATAATAGCATATTGTACTACATAGTACATAGTTTAACGGATCCTTAAGAGATGTGAATCCCGAACATGTTTTAAGTTACTGCACTCATGTTAGACATTGGACAGGAGATGTCAAACCCTGTAAACATCTTTGACGCTGTTCCACTCATATTTTACTGTTGATTATTAAGATCTTTTAGTTCCGACTCGAGTGTTTTGTCTTTTCAATTCGCTCAGGTCAACCTGAGCATTTCAGGATTTGAAGACCTTATTTCCGAAGGACGAAGACGAAGATTTATAATATTACTATTTACTATATTTATTCCACTACATTATAATATTCCACTACATTGTTATTTATTTCTCTATGCTATATGTACTCTGATTTTGTGTTGTATAAGTATAATCGAATGTTTTGTAAACAACTTCATGAACTGTTATTTGATTATTATATTTTGTCATTCTACAGCGAGATTCTATTTTGTTTTCTTTCTTTCTTCTTCTTTTATTATTTACCTCATAATAATCTGCCCTTTTGAATAGTTTGAGTCTGACGTGTGTGGTTTATTGTCGATTTAAACTATCTAAAAAGGTGAGTCATTACAATCTGGCTATTCAAGATGCTAACTTTAACCGGGCGTACTAAATAATTGTGAACTACAGCATTCTATGAAGGAATCCTCGATTCCAAAGCCATAAGCTCCAAAGAGATAAGATATGTGTAGACATTTTGCGATAATTGGATAGGTGCAATTCCAAGATGATTCAAGAATCTATATAAGAAATCTAGGAATAGATGAAAGCCACCCTATCAAATGTGAGTGGCAGTATAAGTAATGTATCCTTCTAGGAGATTCTAAATAATATCGCTATCGCCAGGGGAAATGGCGTCTACTCTAGTGATTCTGAAGTCGTTAAGAATGACATCAACTTCATCTTGAGAAGATATCAGAGAATGTTTGGAGATGGCTTTAACCTTTTTTGGTGAAGATTCTGCTTTTAGAGCTATATCTTTTTTCAAGTTTCTTGGAAATATTTTTCACACCCATGATCTTGATAGGTGAAACCATTTCATTAAAAGTTATCATTTGTTCCATTATTAACACCTTTGAAAGATTTCGAAAACCCATTGCGATAACTCAAGTATCCACTAGGGTATATGATTCCATACCTTCAAAAGAGTTTAACTTAAACTGAATCATGGAATTCATTGAGATTTCGATGAAATCGAAGGGGTAGATGGAGTAGAAACATCTAAACACAACCTTTGACTATGTCGGAAGCCCAGGAAAGTTTTTACTATTAAAAGGAATAAACAATCCTACAACACTAGTTTGAATGTATATATATTAACCACATTCCACAATCAAGGAAAATAAACCTTTCGACGATGTTGAAACCTACAAATTTTATTTTACTCAAAGAATATGTATACCAATGAAACACTATACTTTCATTAAGTCGAAAGACTTGGATCCAAGTGATTTTAATACAAATGAAAGGGATTTGGAATGTTTCGATCGTGTTTATGTAAAAAATGATCGTTATACTCCTATTAACTACACCGAGGGTTCGAGTAAGTCGAAAGGGGTATAAGGTTTCGAAAGCATATAGATAACTAAACTTGTTTTAATTTGGGTGGTTTTGATCAAGTCGAAAGGCTTGATAAGGTTTTCAACTTTAAAAAAATGTACTATTTTCAATCCAGTTGATGATAGGAAGTATAAATTGATAAATTTTAATTTTTTTTGGTATAAATCAAAATTTAACATGATCCAATGACTAATTGAATCCACTTTGATATAAATAAAGTTTTGAATCCTTTAACAAAAATTGAGTATATTTATGCTTCCGGAGAAGTCCATCTCTTATCGACCACGTCGACCCCTTCGAAAGGGTTCACTTAATGGTAGATGTTTAACTTCCTTTCGACCCCTTCGAAAGAGGTTGAAAAAGCAGAGTGGAGCTAACCACCTAAAACCCTTTAAAAGGGTTGAAAAGTCAAATTACAATAGTCGGTCTTAATTTGTATGACTTATCATTCTCTATAAAGCCATTGGAAAAGTATTTTTTTCCCCAATTCAGTTTTTAACCCTATGCTTTTAGAGGCTAACAATTAAATTGATTTAAGCATGAACTTACCTTTGACAACAACAAGAATTCCAAATTCAATGTCGAAGCATAATTTAATAAAAAATGTTTGAATTGAGTGCAATAGAGTTCAAGCTTGGGTTCGCACAAAGCAATGGCAAATAGCCCACAAATCTGATGAATTTGAATTCTAACTCAAAATCGACACTATAAAATCGAATGGAATAAGCATATAAATGAACCTATGGATAATTTTATACGAATGAAAAACTCGTATCATCTTCGAAAAACTAGAACAAATATACAAGTTCGAACCCAAAGAATTTAAAATTGAAACTAAGTGTAGTCAATCAGTATGAAAGATAAATCAATTCATACATACCTTAAATCTGAACTCGTGATTACTGAAAGTAGGAATTAACAAGAAATTGAAATCTTCGATTCTTGCTGTGGGTTTTAATTCCAGGTAGATGAAAAGAGGAAGAAGGAAGCGTGATTTATAAAAAATCAATGTGAAGGACATACCATATGATTAAATTTAAATGTACGTTAAAGATTTATGTAAGAATGTGAAAAGGTAAGAGGTCCCTATGCTAAAATAAAAGAAGGCTATCGAAACAGTTGATTTGAAAATTCAAGAGCATCCCTTCGCAAGTGAGGGGGGCTAGTGTTACCATCAGCCTTCACTTCAGCCTTGTCGAAACCATAAAGAATATAAAAGAAGGATCCATGAGGAATGACGGTAAAAGCAAGACCATTCGAAGGAGTCGAAGGGATGCATCTGCAAAAGTCGAATGTTCTATGAGCTTTCGAAGAGGACAAAACGAGACAAGAGCGAGCACTCTTTCGCTTCAATTGTTTCCTTCTGTTACAGCTACTTCCACATGCATGAGCATGTTTCGAATGGGTTGAGGAACACCTTTCGAAGGTAACAGATTACAAGCCTTCATGTGCACGCCAAACCTTTCAAAACAGTGGGGTTTGTCTTCATTCACGGTCCACGGGAGAATATTTGACTCGAGCGACCCATTCGAAAGAATAAATTAGCCTTTCGGACCGGTTAAGTCCATTCACAATCATAAAGGAAAGCTTACTTAAGATCAATATAGCATTCTCATACACCGAAGAATGGGATTTCACATCAATCAAAAAGTATGTCTTCGAAAGCTACCTTCCGCCTTTAAACCTACTACGTGTCAACTCCTTCGAAGCATCAAAGATTCGCTTATCGACTGAGTCAAAAGCCCATGTCCATTCCTACTTACAACGGCACATCAACAACAAAGTGGAGAGCGCATCTACACCTTTTGACCAGCTCGAAAGAACTTAAGTTTACTTTAAAAGCAAAGTAGAAGGACACCCTAATGTTAACAGCGACGAAAGGTCTCTAGGCCGCCTTTCGACCAAGTCGAGATGACCGATTCGAAAAGTGTTAACCCACGCTTATAAATAAGACGCTAGGGATCTGATTTTAGGTATCTGATTTCATCCACTCCATACTTGTATGTTATTGAATTTGTAAACTCTAATTCTAAAATTAGATTGGGGATTTAACCTTTTTGTATCACTTATGCTACTAGCAATAAAAGTAAAGATAATCAAAGAAAATTTATGGCATTCTTGGATATATTAGCTGATCTAATGCTTCTGTGTCACTACACCATATTGGCAGTTACCTAACACCATGCAAAAGAATCGCAATGATTTTGAGCCGTTTTTGAATAGAAAAGGTTTTGAACCGTTGTAAATTAAGAATGGTTATAGGCTGTTTTACTTTTGCAATGGTTCGGAGCCGTTGTGAAGTTTCATTTTTTTATTATAGTGACCGCTTGCATAACCCCTCCTTCATGCCCAAAAATAATATGCTCTTTATACAATTCCGTGCCCAAATTCGCCTAGTCTTTTTTTCTACTTTCTTCTTCTGACGATAGATTAAATCAACAATTTGCCCTAACACAGCTACCTTTTGCCCTAATACGGCTATAGTTCGGTTGTCGATGCAATTCAAAAAGATTCAAGTTGCAGTCGATTTGGTCTAAGGTCTGTAATACGAATCGATTTTTAGTTTTGTTCCTATATTTGATCTGTTATGTTTACATCATCAGTTATATGTTTTGAAGAAGAATTTATGGCAGTGGTTGGAGTGACGTGGCAACGATGACAAGAAGGAGAAGATGGTGGCCTGGGTTTGAGCAATCGTAATTAGGATCTAAGCATGGTTAGCAAGGTAATTAAGTTAATTACCTAATTTATCAAGTTAAAAGACTGGCTTAATTACGTATATGGTTCTGTAAAATTAATTACATATTAAACTTGTTGTAGCCGAAAACATTTGTTTGGGAGAAATAAATTTTATTTTCTTTCATTTTCTCAGATGTGATGTTACCGTCAGTATCATTATGCATCTTTCCAAATTCATAATTTTATAAACCATTGAAAATATTAATTTTAGCTTTTGATTTTGAATGGGTAAACATTTCAAAATGGTATAAATTTTTGCAATCACTGCAGATATTCCTACTTAAAATTCTTTTCTATTTTTAGACTTAGTGTTCGAATACCACTAGTTGATGTTTTATTATATTCTGTCTAAAATCAACTCAAAGTATAATCTGTTTGGTTCTTTTGGTTTATATTTACTATTGTGCAAATATTTACTAGAAATGATCCATCTAAAAATTCATACTATTAAATATGAGTTTGCCCATTTTCGGTGGTATGTACAATCTATATTTTTGATTACTTCAACTAAACATCTTTTATCGCATTTTATATTCAATTTTGTGGTGCTAAGAAGTAAAGAATATTTACTTCCTTCTCAAATACATGTACGCATTCATATATGTAGATATATTACTAGCAAGTTGTTCATACATATATTTTGATAATTAATTTTGTTTTATTTGTCACGTAAGCTTGTACATTTTGTTTTTACAAGCCGATACATTTGGTAATGACTTATTTAAGTGTTGCAATGCTCTATGCAAACTGATATCTTTATGAAATTTTGAATATGAGTAAGTTTTAAAAGATATTGAGGTTAATATTTGGATTATGTGACCTTTTTAAGATATTGTGGGATGGACGAAATTTTATCTACTACTGTACTAGCATGTTCTAGTTACTCCTCTGGTTCATAAATTATGGCTTTTATTTTTCTTTATACATTTTTTTAGAATAATGTGATACGAAAAAATGAAGGTCTAATTGATAATACCAGGAATTAACACCACATGGATTAGAAAATGAGAGGTTTCACTAGGTTGAACTGCTTTAATATAATTATTAAAAATAGACTGTGTGATATCAAGTACTATCTAATTAGTGTAATTTAGTATACATGCACCCTGTCCCTTTTTTGCTGAGGGCTTTTTTTGTTTGATTATTGTTTGTTTAAATCATCTATAGTCATTCTTGTTCAACGTATCTTCATTTATTATTTTTCCTTTTACTTTCCAAATTTATAATTTTAATATACAATTCCTGTTGATATAGTATATTCTTAAAAAAGTCGCAACTTAGAAAAGTCGCATGTTTATGAAATTTTGAATATGAATAAATTTTATATGATAAGTGTTGTAATGCTCTGTGCAATGCTCTATTGCAATGCTCTGTGAAAGCTAAATAGTTGAACAACTAATAAGATAAATAATAAAAACGTATATTGAGGTTAACTACAAAGTAAAACTGATACATTCTTTAGTAGGATGTAAAACTGATAGATATTTAGAAGGAAGTAAAACTGATTGATTCTTTAGTAGGAAGTAAAACTAACAGATTTTTTTTTTGAATCAGGTATCACAAATAACTTGTCAAATATATGTTTGAATCATGCTATGCAAGTTTTGAACTTGTGACCTCTTGCACCAAAGTCGAATCACTTAACCACTGGGACAATGGTGCTTGTCACTAATAGATATTTCAGCAGGAAGTAAAGCTATTAAATCTATTTTAGCATCCAAATGACTTCAATGAAAATGGAACTAGCCATTGATATAATAGTTGGAGTATCCAATATGTGCATCTTATATTTCATACATATAGCATTGTAAAGAAAATATGAGATTAGCATTGTGAATAAGCTAATGCTTCTTCGCAATTTTGGAAAGATATAAACATTTTGTTTATACCATTTACTTGGCAAAAAGTCATGATAATCCAAATGACCACTCACAACTACTAATACATGTGTTTTTCAAAATGGTGCTGCAAGTAGTAGCAATAGCCTGAATAAACAACTGCTTTAGCCGATCCACCTGAATTGTACATGTTTACTAGTTCAATAGGCACGAATTCAATACTCTCATTGTAACTCTGCATCAAATAATATGTAAGCTTTCATGAAATGTATGGTGTTGGCATGCATAAAAACATGAACTTACTTATTTCCAACTTTCTTTTCTTGCATTTAAATATCATCTTGCTTGTGTTATTTATTGAGGTATTGATTCCATAAAAATGCGTTACTTCCTTTTCTATAATTATCCAGCACTAACTTTTTGACATTGTTAATTAAAAAAATTATGTTTATATTTAAATATGTTTAAATTTTCATTATATTTTATATAGTCAATTAAGTCCTAAGACTATCCACAATGGATTGCCAGTCCATTTAGATAAGCCATTGAGGTATTTTGCAATCATAAAATAAGTTATTAATTGTATTCATCCAGTCAATGGATTGTATTCATCCATTTAAATATCCGTTGCTAAATTATCCATTGCTGGTCCAGTTTTGACTATCCATTGTGCCTAAGGATTGTGATCCATTGAATGGATTATGATCCAGTTTTGCTAAATTGTCCATTGTTGGTCCAGTTTTGACTATCCATTGTGTTTAACGTTTGGCAAATCTCTCTACTTTAAATTTGACGGTAACATTGGGGTCTACCAAGTATGCAAGAGTGTATCGTACCGAGAATGAATAAATTAGGATACCTATAAGATACAAGAGAAATGGAATTCCATATGTTCTCAAAAACGACTTGCGAGTCACTTTTTTATGGATTGGATGCACTTCAGAAATTCAACAACGGGTGACTATATCTTCTAGTAAATATTAACGCGCGTTATGTAAACATCAAAGGAAATATTTTGCTATGTTTTTAAATTTTCAGAAGTAGCTACATATTTTGCATTTCGAAATTTTTGTTACCAAGTAAACTGGTTTTTTGGAAAAAATGCACGAAATATTTGAATTTCTATAGTGGTATAATTTATTCATATTTATTTGTTACTGCAAAAATAAATAGTAATGATAGCGTTAGTAAGAATAGTTATACCAGGTATAAAATATTAATGATGATAGGTCACAAACTAAAATAAAAAAACAAAATACCATCTTAAACAGTTAATTGTGAGATACCATTTAAATATGACAATAGTAACAGTACAAAGGAATGACTCTCATTTGAGTCGGAAAAAAAATCGGTATGTCTTTTAGAAAAATATGAAGATTCAACGGGTTATGTAATTATATTACTATATTAATGAGGGTACAAGCTTTTATGTTGTGGTGCCTTTGTTCATAGTCCATACATCAAATTCATCGAAAAATTTGTTATCCCTTTCATAAAATCCAAAAGTTCAAAGATTTGCATGTAACGCATTTAAATTGTTTAGGAATAACGATTCGCATCTGCACATACTTATATATACATACATGTTTGTGTGTTTCATAGCCCTTTTCATTTTTGTGTTTATCCAATCTAAGTCTTTTTTTGGTTGTTAAATAACTTCTTCGTATCTATTTTAACATGTTTAATTTCTCAATTTATTTTACGTTGATATTTTTCTACATAAGCCATTGGTGGCTGGTCCAATTTCGAGTATACACTGTATTTCAGGTTTGGCGAAATTATCCACTTTGAATTTGACAGTACATATGATATCTATTAATATTAACGGTTTTTATAATTGTTAACCCGCTCAATTTAGAAATTTTCCTTCTATTTAGGCATTCAACTACAAAGTACTTCAAAAATACAAAATTTATTTGATAGGACTATGGTGTGGATGAATATGGAAAATAAGACAGGAAAAGCCTAGAACCTGGTACATGTACATTTAATGAAACAAGTTGTAATTTGAAAATATTCTGTATACTAGGAAGTTACTTAGTTAATACTTGCATACCTTTTTTGTATTAACCTAAGCTATGACTATTTTGGCTAAAGCTTTTTAGTGTGGCAAAAATTAAATTTAGTGCAATTAGTGTCCTTTTATTTAAACTCAAACTAGTGGCCTTTTAAACTAAATTAATAGTCCGGTGTTTCGAATATCAACCAAGTGAATCAAATCAATGATATTGGTGCTAATTCTTATGTCCATATTGATACTCATATAAAACTTATCATGTATAACACGTTTATTTGTATGTGCTTAATAGACTGGTTGAAGATGTATCCATAGAATGAAAAGAGAAATAAAGGATATTCCAAATTTTGTTACAGATATCTGAGAGGGCATCATAGTGAAAGTTAATAATCAGGATACTATTGAAATACAAAGAAAAAGGAATTTTACATGTTTTCAAAAACCACATGCGATCCACTTCTTTACGCATCAGATGCTTTTAATAAATTCAACAACGGATGACTTTCTCTTTTGGTAACTACTAACACATAGTTTATAAACACCCACAAAAGTTTTTTTATTTGATTTTAACATTTCAAATCAAAAATATAATTTTCATTCTAAATTTTTTATTTATTTTAATTTTTACTCTAAGCTCTTAAATTAGATATGTACATATAGCGCACTGTCAAATTGCACTAAATATTATAGTATTTTACAGAATTACAAAATTATTTTTCCTTCATCACATTTGGCAAACTACTCCTATTTTTTAATCTTTTATTTAATTTAAGTTAATCTTATTTTTCCTTGTAGAATTTAATAGTAAGGTAGTATTAATAATAATAACAATAACAAGACTAGTATATCATCATGATACATTACAAATTGAAATGAAGAAACATAAATACCACCTTAAACAGGTTTGTTGGAAGATACCAATAAATAAGGTTTCTAAAACAGAATTAAAGTCGTAAAGTTTAAACATTAAATCAAATGGATTCAATCATAAATTGTACATTCAAATGATCCATATTTTAAGCTTTTTCCACATTTCAGAATTGATTTTGATGTTTGAACTTCTACAGTTAAACATAAAATTACCTTTTACCCTTCAAATGAAGATGAATAAATGATGAACAAATAACAAATAATTATATCCTTATTACTATACACACAAAGAATATAAGTCAATGAAGGTAAATAAAAATCAAATAGTAATGTGTGATGTGCGAATTGCTCATTGGAAGAAAGTAATGGAATGTTAAAGGCTAAAATGAATAATTTTGTTATTCAACTAGACACCATTTAATCTATGAAAGCAATTCCCTCTATTCCATTTGAAAATCAAAAAAAATTGCACATCAAATAATAACTATTTTCCTATTGCAACCAATAGTCCCCATTACTTATAGATTTGACTTTATTGAAATTAAGAATTACTTTTAAAAATAAAAAGTTTACAATGTGCCGAAAACTAAAGTGCCTTTTGTTGAATTTTAACTTAATTTATTTGTAGAGATTTCTTATTTTCTACGAACTAGTTTGAGTTGTATTATGCGTTTGTGTATGTCATAGGATAATATAATAAGATGACAAAAAATAATTGACAACATATCGTATATGATATAACAGGTCGGTATGTCTTCTAGTATAGACAAACGGTGGATGAAAGAATCCGATTGAAGAACTACACGATATGTGGAAGGAATGCAGAAGTTTATTGACTTCATTGCGGAAAATGGTGGTAATAAAGAAATTTGTTCTTGTCCTTGCACACATTGCAAAAATATGAAAATGAAGATTAAATTAGATGACATTCATTATCATCTACTTAGATGGGGAATTTTCCAATCATATACCGTTTGGCATTTTCATCAGGAAGAGTCGACGAGGAAGCAAAAATAACCCGTTAGTCAAGCCGTAAGTACCAATGAGTCTAAACTTCCTAGGTTGGAAGATCTAGTCAATGATGCTGATAGATTTCATCATTTTCAACCTACAGGTTCGTTGCCAGATAATATTGGAGAATCGCCAAAAGTTGATGTCGGTCGGCAGACCAATCAAAGTAGGAAGTATAAATCACTTTTTGATAGTGCAAAAGAGCCATTGCATCCTTCATGTCCAAAAGGGATAATAAATTGTATGCCATTGTGAAGCTAAAGAGCTTGAAAATTAAGTACGGCTTTTCCAACAATGGTGTGACTGCACACCTCAAATTTATAAAGGAATTACGCCCTGAAGGTAACACACTACCAATAAAGTACTCTGACATGAAGAAGTTGATTAAACAAGTTAGGATGGATTACAAAACTTATGATTCATGAAGTAATGACTGCATCTACACTGGATAGATGATGCAAACAGAGTTTCTTGTCCAATTTGCAATGAACTAAGATAAAAGATGACATTCAACGAAGAAAAAAAGAGCCACCAAAGTACCTCAAAAGGCATTAAAACATTTCCCTTTAATTTCTAAATTGAAGAGATTGTATACTATACCATGGATAGCAGATGCTATGACTTGGCATGATCGTGCCAAGTCTGATTCAGTTGTAATGCGTCACCCATGTGACACTTCTCAATGACGAGCAGATTCTTTTGACAAAACGTTTGCTGCGGAACCGCGAAATGTCACGGTTGGAATAGAAATGGATGGTTTCAACCCACATGTATCTGTAGCTAACCGTTATAGTTGTTGCCCAGTAATTGTAGTACCGTATAATCTTCCTCCATCAATGTGCATGAAAAGGGAGTTTTCAATGTTGACATTGTTGATTTCTGGGCCAAAACAACCAGAGAAGGATATTAATGTTTATTTGCAACCATTGATAGACGAGTTTAAGCAGTTATGGGAAAGTATCATTGCATTTGACTCGTTTAATAAATTTGAGTTCACAATGAGAGCTAGGGTGTTGTGGGCAATTCATGATTATCCTGCACTTGGGACTTTATTGGATTCCACAACTCATAAATATTTTGCATGTCCTATATATGGGGAGGACACTTGTGTTTATAATCTTCCTGAAAGTAAGAAGATGTGTTTCATGTGACATCGAAGATTTCTTCCTTCCAAACACAAGTTTCAAGATGAAAAGACATACTTTAATAACAAACAAGAATATCGTCGTCCTCCCTGGCCATTAAATGGTTATCAAGTTGAAGAGAAGGTAGCGAATATTAAGATGAAATTTGGTAAAAACAAACTAGAAATCGGTCGAAAACGGAAAAAGAAAACCGATGAAGAAGAACTTGCCAATGTTCATGCATGGTATAGGAAGTCCATCCTCTTTTATTTGCCATATTGGAAAGCAAGTTTAGTCCGACGTAATATTGATGTTATGCATACCGAGAACAATGTCATTGAGCATATCATTAGCACAATTATGGGTCATAAAGGCAAGTCAAAAGACGACATCAACGCATGCAAGGATTTGAAAACCATGGGTATAAACAAAAATTATGAGTGATGGAAGATCCTGAAACAAATAAAATAACCATACCAGAGGCAACTTTCACCTTGAGCAAAGATGAGAAGTTACGATTTTGCACCGTTTTGAAAAGCCTAAAAGTGCCTACCAAATTCTCTTCCAACTTCCATAACAATGTGAACATCAATCCTCTTGAACTAACGAATATGAAATCGCATGATTACTATGTCATAATGCAACAATTACATCCAGCATTGCTTTAACATTCTTATCCACAACATAAGGATCTACGTAATGTTATACATTGTATAAGTCTATTCTTTAACATTTTATGCTCAAAGGTGATCAACAGGGGTCATCTTTTAAAAGCAAATGCTAGTTTGGTAGAAGTGATGTGCGTGTTTGAAAAACATTTTCCACCTGCATTTTTTGATATCAGCATCCATCTTATGGTTCATTTAGCCGATGAAGCATTGGTTTGCGACCCTGTAAGATATAGATGGATGTAACCTTTTGAACATTAAATTACTAATTGTAGTTTTGTTCATCATCATTCTATTAAAATAGCTACCGGTTATTTATAATCGATTACCTTCATTGGTTAATGAAAACATATAAAGGATGCGTGCATAACAAAAGATATATTGAAGGGTGTATTGCAGAAGGATATATCGTACAAGAAGCTAGTCTTTACTGCATGGAGTATATGACAAAAGGAGCCGATGGCACTTGGTAACCCTATTTTGAACAGCGACCTAACCAATTGAAGAGCCCAGCGACCTAACCACCTAAAAAGTTAATAGGTCTTGCGACCTAATGAGCTAATAACCTAAGCTACTCAATGAAGCAACGACCTAACGACCTAAAAGGGGGAGCGACCTAACGACCTAAAAAGGGGAGCGACCTAACGACCTAAATAGGGGGAGCGACTTAACGACCTAAAAACCTTAGCGACTTAACAAGTTACGACCTAGCATCTTCCACAAGCAAGAGCCGAATTCACATGACCTCTTCCATTAGGTTGCTCGCGACCTAAGCTGCATATTGCATCTTCTACTAGGTCGCTCACGACCTAAACAGACCAAGGAAACTTCTTTATGCCGCTAGCCTTTATGCCGCTACTCTTTATGTCGTAGTTCCTTAGGTCGCCACTCCCTCTCTTGCCATTCCTTAGGTCGCCCACGACCTTTAACATGGCCGACCTAACCCCTAGGTAGCCTATGATTTACGACCTAACTCCTGAAATTCCCTATAAATACCATGCCTACTCCACCGAAAAAAGGACTTTTGGCTCACTTTTGAACGCCTATAAATACCATGCCTACTCATCCGACACTTCAAACACCAAGGATGCTTCAACGAACTTCAAGAAGAGATCTAACACATTCGACATGAATTCGAAGAGTTCTTCTACATCGGAGTTCTAGCTACTTGTTTAAGTGGTGTTGTAATCGAAGATTGTTGTATAAGTTGTAATCGAATCAGCAATAAAGAAGATTAAAGTGGATATAGGCTTAACCATAAGCCGAACCACTATAAAATTGTTGTCTCTTTACTTTCTTTTCTGTGAATTTTATGTTTACTTCTAATTCCCGTATCGACGGGTGGTGCTTTCACTTTATCTCTACTTACACCGGGGTGTTAGCGTTTAATTTGAGCGTTAACATTTTTGGTGCTTTCACTGAGAACAATCGAACTCAGGAGTGCTCTAATCATTGTTCCGCAAAAGTTTGTTGGAAAAATCTCTCTCAAAACCAGAAGTCTGTCAGAGATCATGGCTCCTGGAAGAAAGCGCAGAACTACTAGATCCGGTGATGCTCACGAGAATACTGCCACTTCTCCTTCGTTAAGCCAAGCAGCTCCAAGTGTTGGAATAACGCGAGCAGAGTTAGATGCTGCAGTTTCTGGGTTATATCAGCAGATGGAAGCCCAGAACACTTTAATGCTGGATAGGTTAAATTCCTTGCTCGGAGCTAACCACCAACCTGTGAATAATGAAGGAAATTTTGCTGATGATGTTCATAATTCTGAAGGAAGGAATATTCCTCAAAGGGCAGCTGGCCCTACTGAAGGGGCACCTCCCAAAGCTGGAGGATCAAAACAGCAGCCGACTCTCCGCGAACATTTAGCCGGGCAAACTTCTGAGAAAATGGCTGACATCTGTCCTGCAGAGCCTCTAAACAACGAAGAATACCTCTCAGGAATGATTCGTCAAATCATGAAAGAGAGCATGCAGAGGGATGAAGATGAGAATGACAGGGGTTTGCTCCAAGAAAAACTTCGTTCACCGAAAGGATTTTGAAAAAAGAATTTCCAAGGAAGTTTGTTCCCCCCACCATTCCGGCTTATAAGGTGACAAGCGACCCTAATCAATTCTTGTAAAAGTATGACTGGCACATGACTGGTGTCAGGGCGACAGATGAGATCAAATGTCGGTACTTTTAGGTATATTTGGAAGGAGTGGCCCTACTCTGGTTTACAAAGCTACCAGCCCGATCTGTAGACCAGTTCTCCGATTTAACTCGAAAGTTTAAAGAACAATTTAGGTTGTACGCTTCAAAGGCAAAGGAATCATGTCGTTGTCTAGCCTGGAACAGGATCCCAGAGAATCTATTAGATCTTTCTTAAACCGCTTCAACATAGCTTTGGCTGAAGTCGATAATGCAGAGCCATGAATGATCTTGACTTACTTGATGAGGGGTATCAACAAATTGAGTGAATCTGGGAAATGACTGAAGATGAAAGAACCAATTTCGCTTGAGAAATTCTATAAAAAAGATGATGAGTTCATTCGCTTGGAAAGCCTTCAAGCATTGGCAAAGGAGGTATTGACAGAGGTTGGGAATAATAATGCTGCTCCAAATAAAAAGGAATCTGGTACTCAGAAGAGGGATAATGATGGTGTGAAGAAGCAAGGAAATACGAAGAAAAATCGTCCTTCTAGACCCTCAGACTTCACTACCCCAACCGATACCCCAGAAAATATTTTCTTTGCAACCAAGGATACTGTCGAATACCCCATACCAGCTAAATTGAGGCTTGGGAAAAATGCTGAGAAAAATGGAAGATTTTGCCGATTCCACAATCAACCCGGCCATGATACTAATGAATGCCGCCATTTGAAGAGTTTGATTGAGGAGATATTGAGAGAAAATAAGCTTCAGCAGTATGTGAAGAGGAACAGGAACGACCCAACTTCATCAACAAATGGGCAACAAGTTCCTATTCATCAACCCAGCTCAAGTGGGAGGGCAGCAACGCATGAATCAGAGAGGCCTATTTAACGTGATTACGGGAGGTCCTCACCCAGCAGGCAGAAGCTAGGGTGAGATGGAAAGATATGCCCGTGCCTTGAAATATGCCCCAACCGAAGAAAATGTTTTCGTATTGCAAGATGCTGCACCTTTGAAGCAGCAGAAAACTTTTAATGATGACATTGTGTTCAGAGCCAGGAGAAAAGGAGATAACGTGGTGTGTGTTGACTTAAATTTTTAAATTTAAATTTAAATTCGTTTAAAATCTTCAACGCGTTTATGTGTCGTGTGCTCACATATTAACTCCAAAAAATACGAAATTTGAAATCCGGCAATAATTCAATATTACGGACCCAATGGAACTGGTTTCGTCGAATTCCGAGACTGTGCCTCGGACGGCTATTTTTCAATATCGATTCAAACAATATAAATTTCGAAACTGTACAATTCACTTTAAAATTCAATTCTGAAGCTTCTATAATCTTCAGTATTATCAATATGAAATTTACAAGCCTTTGAAATATTTTTAATCTGCTTAAAATTGAAGATTCAAATTTTTATTCAACTGTCTATAGATTAAATTCTATAATTTAATCGCCAAATTCAAAGTTATATTGAAAATTCAATTTAAATCATCATTCAAATATTTAAAATTAATTAAATATTTTCAAATTAAATTGTTCAAAATCCTGGATCGTTACAATCTTTCCCCCTTAAAAGAATTTCGTCCCGAAATTACAAGTTAAGAAGAATGTCCTTATCCCGTCTATTATTTTTCACAATCTAAATAGTTTTATCAACTTTCTAACCTAAATCTTTTTACTAGTGATTCACTATCATTTCAACTAGCTTTCTAATTTCAATTATAGGTTTCAACCAACATTGTTTACTTCCAATTCAAATTTAATTTCAATTTTAAATTTCAAACTTTCAAATTTTTCTCAAAAATTTTCTAACACCCTAAATTTTCGAAAAATTTCGCCAGCGTTTCCTTTGCGCGGCTCGATCGGTACGACTACAAAGTGGCACCACGGCCCCTCAGAATCAAAAAGAAAAGAGAAAAGCCAAGTGGCTAGAGAAGAAAGTCATCAAATCTCATACTGAAATTGAAATACGTACCTTTTTGTCGAGCAATTCAATTTTATCTTTGAAATCAAAATCTCAATTCCTTTATATACCTGTATAACCTGCTAGTAGTAGCATCCAAATCCAACATTCAAACCATTTTGCTAATTCTATTACAAAATTTTCAATATATGCTTCTTATACATTTTTACTTCACTATTGGAGTTACATATCCAATTTCATCAAATTTTACATTTCAATTCAATTCAAAATTTAAATTTCATTCGAATTCAATTCACAATTTCAAATCTATTTGAATTAAATTCTCAATTCTAAATATTGAATTCTATCGATTAACTTCTATTTAGTAATTCATATTACTACCTTAAATTAGTTCCATTCACTAATTCATTTCAATTTTCAATTTCCATTCATCTCGAATTTACCTAATTACCAACAAAGAGAATTTCAATTTATTTCTTTTACTTACTTTGAATTGATATACAAATTCAACTTTATCTTCAAATTTAGCTCACGACTAAACTTAAATTAACCAATTCAAATTTCAATTCATTAGTCCATGAATTAATAATTTATCAAGTTAGTTTACTTGAATTCAATCCATCTTATTTTATTTAATTCCATATACTAATGATAATAATTCAATATTATCACTTTCTAACAATCATGCAACCATATACTATAATAATTCATAGAAAATCATTTTTTTTCTATACCCAAAAATAGTTTTGGGCAAAATTATCTTATTTACCCGATTCAAAACAATTTTATATTCACTAACAAATACGCGCTCATATCTATTATTACACTCAAACTCATTCTAGAGTACTGCTGACTCTATCTCTAACGAGTAATACCCAACAGAACAATGGTTGTCGCTTAACCAACAACTCTAATACCAAATGTAACGGAAGCGATTTTTCGTTGCCGAAAAACCGAACCATTATGGTTTTAGAAAAAAAAGAAACATTTCAAAAGTAGAATATTAATAAATTGTGTAAATATTTATACAAGGTATAAATCAAGAAAAATCGAGTCAAGGGGGAAAATGGATTGCTAATAAAAGCAAAGGTGAGAACTTCTCACTCAAAAGGAATTTTATTGTTTATTTAAAATTTTAAATAGTTAGATTTAAAATTTGTTGATTGAATGATTGAATGCTTGAATGATGATTGTTATATATATATTGGATGTGAATAGACCCTATACGCCGTTAGTAAGCGGAGATTATTTATTACACACATATACCGCGATATTCCACCTCGAAGTGGAATTGGTATTATATTTTATATATAGCAATATATATATATATATATATATATATATATATATATATTGGCATATGTATATATTGCAGTTGATTGATTTCCCGCATTTTCTTTTAGCGGATGAGACCCTATGCGCTGTTAGTAAGCGGATATATATTTATAAAATCCCATATACCGCGATATTCCATCTTGAAACGGAATTGGTATTGTGCTAATGTCTGTGGATGCAGGGAAGCAGGTTGGAGGGATCCAACTGGATTCCTCACAAATATTTATTTGATTTCATATATTGTGATATTTGGTTGTTTATCATGGATGATATATGATGTTTGAAAGTCGTGATTGACTATTTGATGTGTTACATCATCGGATCCAATTTATGAAGTTTAAAAACAACGATTTTGATTTCTAAAGTGATTTTAAAAATATACGTTTTATAAATATTTTTGGAATTGATTCATCTTAAATAAATAAACGTTATAATTTTAATTATGATTTTTGAGAAATATAGTTAAAATTTGATTTTTTGAAAATATGAGATTAACAATTTTATAAAATAGCTGAATTGGGATTTTTGAATAAATTATAAAAAGGTTTAAAAATAGGATTTATGAAATTGGATTATATTCTAAATCAAAAGATGAAATTATAAAAGAGTAAAAGACGTTTTAAAAATAGTAATATAAATTGATTTATATTAAAGGATTTACAAACGGATATTTGTGAATTAAAAATATAGGAATTATAAAACGAACTCTTATAAGTGTTAGAATGAATTGTGAATGAATTTCACAAATGAATGAAATTTATAGGATTATAACGATGAAGTTATAAATAGAATTTTATAAACAGTAGGTTTATAAAATTTGTAAAGGAAAATAAAATAAAATTCATAAAGTTATTAAAGGAATGGATTTGGATAAATAAATGAATCTTATAAGTTATTAAGATTTATAAAATTTATGAAGTTTAAAGGAACGATTTTATAAACAAATAAATTATAAGTATTTGACTTATAATATGAATTTTTAATATATCATTGTGATATGAATTGAGATAGGTTAATAAAGGAAATTTATAAAAGGAAGTTGTTATAAAATAAATAGAAATAGAATTTTATAAACATTGTTTTATAAATCCGCAACGACTTATTTTGATAAGTGAATTGTTGTAATTTATAAATGGAGTTATATTCATGTTTTAGACAGTGAATAATCCTTTAAAATAAAATGAATAGAAGTGATGAAATTTATTGACAAAGTATATTCACGTTTTTGAATAGTGAATAATATATTTAAGAAAATGTTTTAGAAGTGATGTTTTAAATAGAATTAAAATGATCTAAAGATGTTTTAAAATATGTTGAGATTCGAAACCATAGATTTCAACATTTATTGTTGAAATAGACGTTTTCGAGAAATATAAGGAAATAGTGGACTATAACACTGCTGTTATAGTAAATGATTTCCGAAAGGAAATGTTTTATATAGTATTGGGATTTATATATCTATTTTAATTTCGAATCCCTATACTAGTGATTTTGGGTTGTCGTAATGATGTTTTACGCAACATTCGTTTTAACCCAAATAAATATGTTTAAGAGAATGATTTCCTTAAAGAATGAAATATATACTTAATTTTGATTAAAGTATATAGAATATTTTCCAAGTGTAGAAAATAAAAAGATTGTGAATTACTTATTTAATAAGTACGGAAATGTTTTCCAATATAAAGTGAATATGTTGAGAATTTATCTTTTGAAGATAAATTGAAAATGAATATTTGAAATCGTATATTCATAGATATTTTGGGAATATAAATTAATTATTGAATTTATAAATGAAAAGGGGAATTTGTTTAGAAATAAATGTTGATTTATTTTTGAAGTGTGAAAACTATATATCTAGTAAAGATATTTCTGGAAAATAAATAATTTGGAAAATTATTTGGAATCTGGTGATGTGTGCATATTTATTGATAGTTCAATAACCGACTATCAATATTTCCCTTTGAATGGGTATTGGTTGTGATTTGTTTGAAATTGAATGCCACACTTATTTTTAAAGTAAGCGCTCACTATTCGGGTTAACCGGGAAAGGACCATGGGGTCGTATAACCCATTCCGAATATGTGATACGTCGTTATGAATTGCATTCGAAGACCGGTGTTGAAGACCGGATATTTTCGAAAACGAAAGGGTTTCTTGTCGAATGTCTTTGCATCGACTGGTCCCCGGTATAGAGACTCCATATGTGATGGGAAGTCCGAACGTGATTAGTGAATATCCGGATTGCAAGGACTTCTTTGTAAGTGCCTTCGGTTCTGTTCGAGCCCGGAACAGACTTGTATGGATTGTATGTCTGACATTACAAGTTGAGATATAAAGCCGATTTCTTTCAAATATATTTCTGTTGGTGGCGGAGAATTTATTCTCTTAGCTTAACACCCTTCTCTGAGACGTACGAGCTCAGAGGTTATATAGTTGAAGTTATCAGCAATATATTCCCAATTTGGTAATGTGACATGCTGAGTGTTGCTGTGAAATGATCATTGTGTTGATTATTTGTGATAGGATCATTTGTTTGATCGTCTATCTTGGTGATCATTTCTATGATCATTTGTTGACCCAAGGCATGGCTTTTGTACAAAGTATGTTTTGTGGACGTGAATTCGTCGAGCCTCACACCCCGGAATGGTCAAAACAGGAAAGAAGCAGCAAGGTTATGAGGGGTAGTGCCCTTTGGGATATGTGCATTTCCTTCTGGAAAAGGGTGGTATCATGGTATGGAGCCCAGATACTTATTCATGTTGAAAACACTTTATGATTGTGTGAATTGATTACGAGCGCTCGGTGATAAAGGTCCCAAAGGACCGGGGGATGGCATATTCGGTCAGTTGTTACTCAGTTAGGGGTAACCCGGCCTTGTGTTGGTAGAGATCCGGTTTGGTTCTCGGGGATGTCCATCCAGAGGCATTCTCATGTGGCAATGGGAAGTTCCTTGGCCTGACCATTCGTTGGAAATCCAAAGAAACAATACGATCTTGTACGGTTTTAGTTGTAGAACCTGCCATCTAATATGGTAGCTATTAGTAGGCATAATATAATGGTACCTATGCTGGCTAAGATTTATATCTTTATTTTCGAAATAATTTTTCTACACTATGCACTAATAATAATATCAAAATTGATTTGATTTTTGCGTAGAAGCATCTTTGACTAACATAAGAAGAAATCTCCTCCAAGTCTGCGTTTGCATTGTGTGTGTGGTGGGAGGTCTTATGGCAGTTACATTTTCAAAAGCATTTCGAATTGATTTTAAAAAAATATTCTTCTATTTTGATTTTAAAGAAAATAAACTGTTTTTAGTTCTCGCACCAGTCACATGACTGACTCGGAGTTTATTGTTTTCCTTCCTAAACTCTGGGTGCCCACCAATTTCCACACGGGCAGTTAAGAGTTAAGGTTTATCAGGATATTCTGGATATTTTGGAGTTGCTGGAGGCAAGCTGGACGGCATGGCGTATTACTAGTATATAGTATTTCTTTTCCGCTGTTTAAAATTGTTTGTTGTTGTACACTCTGATGTAATGAATTGTAATGTGATGTAATGAAATAACTGATATAGTTCTTTGTTTAAAGATTATTCATTTATTATTATATGTTGTTCCGCTGCGAATTGTGAGATTCTGATGTTGTTTCTATAGTTGTTCTGTTCTGTTCTATTTTCCTTTCTCTCTATCCTTTCTATCTTCTTCTACCTCCTTCTTCTTAAAACCCCTAAGGGTTCGTATTTTCGTTCATCTTGAGTTAATCAATGGAGATTAGTGTCTACTCAAGGAGTACGGATTTACCTGAGAAAAGGAGATAACGTGGTGTGTGTTGACTTAAATTTTTAAATTTAAATTTAAATTCGTTTAAAATCTTCAACGCGTTTATGTGTCGTGTGCTCACATATTAACTCCAAAAAATACGAAATTTGAAATCCGGCAATAATTCAATATTACGGACCCAATGGAACTGGTTTCGTCGAATTCTGAGACTGTGCCTCGGACGGCTATTTTTCAATATCGATTCAAACAATATAAATTTCAAAACTGTACAATTCACTTTAAAATTCAATTCTGAAGCTTCTATAATCTTCAGTATTATCAATATGAAATTTACAAGCCTTTGAAATATTTTTAATCTGCTTATAATTGAAGATTCAAATTTTTATTCAACTGTCTATAGATTAAATTCTATAATTTAATCGCCAAATTCAAAGTTATATTGAAAATTCAATTTAAATCATCATTCAAATATTTAAAATTAATTAAATATTTTCAAATTAAATTGTTCAAAATCCTGGGTCATTACAGGGACTCTATGGGCATTGAAGCTCCTACCATGGATCCTTTGGTCATCTCTGCAGGCATTGGGTCGGCTATTGTAAGAAGGGTGCTTGTTGATTGCGGCGCCTCTTGCAATATCCTCTTCAAAAAGACATTCGACCAAATGAAAATTCCGATGGCTGATGTTCAAGCTTCATCGCAGAAGATTGTTGGATTTACTGGGGAACCGAAGCAGCCAATTGGAACCATTGACTTGTTCGTGGAGCTTGGAGAGGGGCAGAAAAAGGTGGTTCGAAAACAGAATTTTGTAATTGTTGAAGAATTTTCTGCTTACAATGCCTTCCTAGGCCGGCCAACTCTTGCGACATTTAAGGCAATTCTCACCCCGTTGTGCCTTACTATGAAGATTCCCACGGATAATGGTGTCGTTGTTATTAAAGGGGATCAGAATGCTGGGCAAGAATGTTATCTTATAGAGTTGCGTGAAGCAAGGAAGAGAGAGATGGGAAAAGATGCTGCAGCCCCAGTCCGCATCAAAGAATCAACCTTGTAACAATTACAGGGTGAACCCTGCACTGGCGAGCATAGTGGTGCACGAAAAGAAATGGATCCTAAAAAAGCCAGTGCAGGGGAGAATAGAGTGGTGCCGGTGGAAGTAACGGTACCAGTACCTGTTGACCCGAAAGATCCTAACAAGGTGGTGAATGTGGGTTCGCAACTTAATGTGATGGTTCAAAATTATTTGATATCATTCTTGAAAGCAAATCTGGAAGTATTCGGTTGGACTCATGCCGATATGTGTGGAATATCCCCAGAAATTGCGGTACATATTCTGAATATTGACCCGAAGTTTACGCCCGTAAAGCAGAAAAGAAGAACCCAGGGTCCTGAAAGGTCAGCAACATTAAAAGAAGAACTTGATCGGCTTATGGAGAATGGCTTTATCAGGGAGTCCACTTATCCAAATTGGGTTTCAAATCCGATGCTGGTTAAAAAAGCTAATGGAAAGTGGAGAGTATGCATCGACTTTTCAGATTTAAACAAAGCCTGCCCCAAAGACTGCTTTCCATTACCCAGGATTGATCAGTTGGTGGATGGAACAGCAGGACATGAATTGTTATCTTTTATGGATGCTTACTCCGAATATAACCAGATCTTGATGCATGAGCCAGATCAGGAGGACACGAGCTTCATCACCGATGTTGGTCTTTACTGCTATAGAGTCATGCCCTTCGGACTGAAGAATGTGGGGGCAACTTAACCAAGACTTGTTAATGCTATGTTCAAACCGCAGATTGGCAAGACTATGGAAGTTTATGTTGATGATATGTTGGTGAAATCAAAGAAGGCAGTGGACCATATGGATCACTTGGCAGAAATGTTCACAGCCTTCCGAAAGTACGGAATGAAGCTTAATCCTTTGAAATGTTCATTTGGGATGGAGTCCGGAAAGTTCTTGGGTTTCATTGTGGGTGCTAGGGGCATTGAAGCTTATCCTGCTCAAATTACTGCCTTAAGAGAAGTCAAAGCTCCTAGAACGAAAAAGGAATTGCCAAGCCTCAATGGAAAAGTCGTTGCTTTGAGTCGGTTTATTTCCAAAGCTACTGATAAATGCATTTCATTCTTTGATGCTCTGAAAAAGGGAAAGAAAAACATTGACTGGACTCCTAAATGCCAGAATGCTTTTGATCAGTTGATTCGTCATATGGAAACGCCTCCAATACTTTCTAAGCCCAACAATGGAGAAGATCTTTTCGTATATTTGGCAGTCCCATCTCATGCTCTCAGTGCAGCGTTGATGTAGGAAGACGCAAGAGTTTAGCGCCCGGTTTATTTTATCAGCAAAAGATTCACTAGGGCAGAGACGAACTATTCAAAATTGGAACAGCTCGCCTATTGTCTACTAACTGCATCAAGAAAATTGAGGCCATATTTCCAAGCTCATCCCATTAAAGTCCTCACTGATCAACCTCTAAAGCAAGTCCTATTTCGCCCTGAAACTTTGGGTCGTCTTCTGAAGTGGAATATTGAACTCAGCCAATATGATATCACTTATCATCCCCGAAGAGCAATCAATGGACAAGCTTTAGCAGATTTCATCGCAGAATGCACAGATAAAGGTGATAGTGAGAAAGAGGTGACTGATAACACCCCAATTCGATGGAAATTACATGTTTATGGTGCAAGAAATGATTACTGTTCCGGAGCTGGGGTTGTGCTTGAAACCCCTGAAGGGCGGTCACTGTGTTATGCGTTGAGATTAGAATTTCCTTCGACAAACAATGAAGCTGAATATGAAGCTCTTATTGCCGGCTTGAAGATTGCTAAAGAACTGAACATCAGAATATTGCAAATTTTCAGTGATTCTCAGCTTATTGTATGCCAAGTCATGGAAGAGTTTCAAGCTAAAGGGGGAAATCTTCCCGCTTACTTGTCAAAGGCCTGGGAGCTTCTTGATGATTTTGACCATTACACAATAAGCCATATACCCCTGGAAGAGAACATGAAGGCGGATTCTCTCGCAAAGTATTCAAGTTCTGTCGAAGCTCAATTATTGGGATTAGTCCCTGTAGAAATCTTGTCAACTCTAAGTACTGATGAAATGGATATTGACTGGATCATGGCTGTATCTCAAGAGAAGGAATCGTGGATGACTTCGATCAAGGAATATCTACTCAATGGTTCCCTGCCAGAGAATTCAAAAGAGCGCAGAAACTGTTAAGAAAAGCCGCCAAATATGTAATCCAGGACGGCCGGTTGTACAGACAAGGATTCTCTATGCCATTACTCCAATGTATAACCAAGGAAGAAGCTAAAACAATTTTAGCTGAGGTACACGAAGGAGAATGTGGGGATCATTCAGGTGGCCAAACTTTAGCAAAGAAAATTCTCCACTACGGGTATTTTTGGCCAGATATTAATCGAGACGCTGCTAGCTATTCCCGAAAGTGTGACAAATGCCAGAGATTAGCAAAAATCCCAAGAGCACCTTCCACTGAGCTAACACAGATGGTCAGTCCATGGCCATTTTCCATTTGGGGAATAGATATCATCGGGCCTTTACCGGCTTCCAAGTCCGGAATCAAATATGCTATTGTTGCTGTTGATTATTTTACTAAATGGGCTGAAGCTGAACCGTTGGCTGCAATTACTCTAAAAAGATGATACATTTTGTAACTAAAAATATCATTTGCAGGTATGGTGTGCCTCAGAAGATAATCACAGACAATGGTACCCAATTCGAAAGTGAAGAATTCTAGGATTTTTGCAAGCGATTCAAGATCCGGAAAAGCTTCTCAGCAGTGGCTCATCCGCAGGCAAACGAGCAAGTGGAAGCAGTAAACAAAATTATCAAGTCAACCATCAAAAAACAGCTGGAAAAAGCAAAAGGTGGTTGGGTCGATAAGCTGCCACTAACACTATGGGCATACAGAACTACCCACAAAACTACGACTGGGCATACACCATTCTCATTAGCATATGGATCAGAAGCAATGATTCCGGTGGAAACAGAGGTCCCTTCACACAGAAGAATCCATTTCAACCAAGCTGAAAATGAAAAGATGCAACTTGAAGCACTTGACTTCCTTGATGAAAGAAGGGAAGAGGCTACGCTCAAAATTGCAGCCCATCAGCAAAAGATACCCAGGCACTTCAATTCTAAAGTTCGCCAACGCAGCTTTGAAATCGGGGACCTAGTCTTGAAAAGGATCATGACAGCGACAGGAGTGTTTGGACCGAACTGGGAAGGGCCGTATGTCATAGGCAAAAAACTTCTTGATGGCACTTTCAAACTGACAGCTGTCGAAGGAGATCCAATTCCAAGAGCTTGGAACAGCAATCACTTGCGTCCATATTTTACTTAGAAGCTATGCTTAAATTTGTAAAATGATTATGGATGTATGATACTTGTATTGAAAGCTATTGTAAAACTAGTGCAAGTGAATAAT
Source organism: Allium cepa (assembly GCA_030765085.1). Classification (NCBI taxonomy): domain Eukaryota; kingdom Viridiplantae; phylum Streptophyta; class Magnoliopsida; order Asparagales; family Amaryllidaceae; genus Allium; species Allium cepa. Next base: position 30,987,858 of record CM060940.1, read on the forward strand.
AAGAACCATAAAGTGGATGTAGGCCCAGTTCTTGGCCGAACCACTATAAATATTGTGTTCTTTACTATCATAAAATGCCTGTTTTATTTCGATGTGTAAATACTTTAAATGTATTGCGAAAATGTCGATTTAATATTGCAGGTTATTAAAACAAAGCTTACCCATCGCAAGACCAAGCAATCCCTGACATCACTCAACAAACAAATGTCAATCTATAAAAATTCCAGATTCAAACCCTATATAAGAAGCGCTTCATGCAAACAGTTAATGATTCCACCGGAGGTTCCAGGCCCTTGCTAACTAATTACGATCGTTTGTGCAAATAGACATCCAATTAAGTAGCTTGCGTCCGCCCCCGCGAACTCATTTAACAATGAAGTACACTTCTTTGGATAAACCAAACTACTTGCAAAAGAAAGGGACATGTGCTTGGAAATGATAACAGGGAATCGCTGATAAGCAAATGACGAAAAGACATGGGTGAGCAGACAAGAAAAAGCCCTCTTCGGAGGCCCATTTCACCAGGATCTGAAGTGCAAAAAGCTCTCTTTGGAGACACACTTCACAAGAGTTGAAATGCTAAAAGCCCTCTTCGGAGGCCCATTTCACCAGGATCTGAAGTGCAAAAAGCTCTCTTCGGAGACACACTTCACAAGAGTTGAAATGCTAAAAGCCCTCTTCGGAGGCCCATTTCACCAGGATCTGAAGTGCAAAAAGCTCTCTTCGGAGAAACTTCACAAGAGTTGAAATGCTAAAAGCCCTCTTCGGAGGCCCATTTCACCAGGATCTGAAGTGCAAAAAGCTCTCTTCGGAGACACACTTCACAAGAGTTGAAATGCCAAAGCCCTCTTCGGAGGCCGATTTCACCAGGATCTGAAGCGCAAAAAGCTCTGTTCGGAGACACACTTCACAAGAGTTGAAATGCCAAAAGCCCTATTCGGAAGCCGATTTCACCAGGATCTGAAGTGCAAAAAGCTCTCTTCGGAGACACACTTCACAAGAGGTGAAATGCCAAAAGCCCTCTTCGGAGGCCCATTTCACCAGGATCTGAAGTGCAAAAAGCTCTCTTCGGAGACACACTTCACAAGAGTTGAAATGCTAAAAGCCCTCTTCGGAGTCCCATTTCACCAGGATCTGAAGTGCAAACAGCTCTCTTTGGAGACACACTTCACCAGAGTTGAAATGCTAAAAGCCCTCTTCGGAGGCCCATTTCACCAGGATCTGAAGTGCAAAAAGCTCTCTTTGGAGACACACTTCACAAGAGTTGAAATGCTAAAAGCCCTCTTCGGAGGCCCATTTCACCAGGATCTGAAGTGCAAAAAGCTCTCTTCGGAGACACACTTCACCAGAGTTGAAATGCTAAAAGCCCTCTTTGGAGGCCCACTACCCCGCATAAAAAGAAAGATAGAAAAAAGCCCTCTTCGGAGGCACACTTCTACTCTCAAGAGAAGATCAATTTCTCCATAATGAAAATATTCTTCTTCGAAAGTTGAAGTGCCAAATCAAAGCCTTCTTTTGAAGCCCACTTCACCGCACTAGTGAATTCACTACTTTTCTTTTTTAAAAAATAAAGAAAAGAAAAAGAGTGACCATCTCCAAAAGTTAAAGTATAGAAATATTTTCTAGAAAGAAAAAAAAAAGAAGTCTTCTCCAGTATAAGGCACATTCTACTAAATCAGAGAAATATTTCCTTAAAATGGAAATTTTTTTCTCTAAAGTACGGATGCGAGCCTTCTCAAAATGGAAAAGTTATTCTCCAAAGAAAGAGTACAAGTATTCTCGAAACAGAAGAGTTGTTCTCCAAAATCTTGCCAAAATGAAGGAGACTACAATAAACCGTGGTATGGGGGCAATATAATATAGTTGCATTCATAAAAGCAATGCTCAAGTAACGTACCACAGGCTTACTGCAACATCACACAAAGAAAATAAAGAAACTTGTATGAAAATGAAGAATAAATGCATTCACAAATACAGACAGAAGTTTGTACAAGTAAAAGAATCATTTTATTCCATACTACTATGAAAATTTTATACATGTGCAGGTTTCAAAATAAAAAAAAGCGGGGACCGTTATGCTCACAATCTCCGTTTAATACAAGCCTTCATATATAGGCAAAAAGAAAAAAAGCAAAACAAGAAGGGTAAAAAGAAAGACTCGTTATTTCTTCTTCCTCCCGCCACCTTTAGAGCCTTCACCTGGTTTAATAGGTAGCTTTTCAAGCCAGCTTGAACGAGTCGGAGAAGAAGGAGAAAGAGGTACAACTGGGTCAACTTCCGCTTTCTCTTCACTGACATAAGTGCTTTTCCTCTTCTTCTTTGAAGTTGTGCGCTTCCCCCTATTTTTGAAGAAGACTCACTGCCTGGAGTAACTAGTTCAGATAGCTTTGTATCATCGGTATAAGATTTCTCCAGGGTCTTCTCGCCCTCCTCAAGTTCCTCCGCCTTCTGTTCTTGTGAAGCAGCCGGATCATCCAAGCCTTGAAGAGCTCCTATTTTTTCTTCTTGCGATCTCGGTTGAGAAGTAGAAAGAGGGGTAACTTGAGAAGATGGAGGGATAACAGCTAGAGGAGGAGAAGTCTACGCAACACTTGGCGTTTTCACTACAGAAGAAGAAAAGTTAAAATCAGTATTTCTCATAAAAGAGGAGATAGTGGCTCATCGAGACTTAAGAAATAAGCAAGAAGCTCATCGAATTCGGTCGAAGAAAACGAGTAATTTACTTGAGCGGGATCAACGTTGAAGTTACCTGGAGAAGTTGGTTGTATCACGTCAACTTCAAAATCTTGTGCTTCAGCACTTTCTTGAGCCTTATCTCCAGTATGAGCAGTAGTAATATCAATTTCGGCTTTAGTAGGAGGCGAAGAATGGGAACTGGAGCCAATGATATCAACGTCGGCCGAAACCGAAGGATGAGCCGGGTCGGTCGAAGGTGCCTCCCCTAAATGTTCTCCTTCCGCGATTCCGGCTCGCTCTTTAGCTAGTTGCTCCTTCCCCCCGGGAAAGGCAGCACGTGCATCATCATCCAGATAGTGCGCATCAAGATTTGCTTCAGTATAGCCAGCGCCTCCAAACATATCAAGTGCGGCCTCCCACACTTCGGTCAAGTTAATCTCATACTTAGGGCCCAAGAATGAGAGACTACCACGCCCCAGAACACTATGCAGATAAAACTCAAATAAAGTAGAGCTGACATTGGCCTTGGTCGCTTCGTGCGATTGTTCGGCTGCTGCTTTTCCAGTAATGGCCTCGTCACGCTCTTTCTCGGTCTTTGATAGTTGGGTCCGCAACCTCATGATCTCCGCATCCTGAAAGCTGGTCTTTTCTCGCAACTGAGCAATATCAGTGCGGTAGCTTTCCACAATTTTCCCTTGTCCCTCGAGCTTAGCCTCAGCATCTCGTTGAGCTGCATGAGCATCCCTTACTTGTTTTTGAAGCACTTCTTCCTTTTGAGTATAGGAAGTGGAAAAAGTGGCAAGCTCTTCTTTGAGTTTTTCAATTTCTGCTTCAAGCTTCTCATTGTAAGCGGGGATGCTCTTCATCTCTGCATCATGCTGGTCGAAGTTTTCTGCCACTCGGATTTATTATTTTCCATAGTCAGCATGGCTTCGAGGTTTGCGCGGTTTACTCTTTGAAGCTTGTCAACAAGTTTTTTCCAAACAGACATTCTCTCAATATCGAGTTTGACGGCATCAAGATTTCGTAGCATAGCTTGCTTGTCGATTGGGACCAAATCAAGATCAAAACGTACTCCTTTTAAGCACCAGTGCGAAAACCGGCTTTGAAGAGTAGTCGGACCCTTTCCAACTTGATACGAGGGCTTACCGATGATTGTTTGAATGTCAGTTCTTCCAAGGGCAGGATAGCTGGAGGGAATTTCCAAAGAGATGGGAGCAGCGGGCTTTTCAGAAATTGCAGACCCCGGCTTTTTACTAAGCCTGGCCCGCTTACTTGGATCTTCAGCGGCATGATTTTTCCCTTTGTCATCATGAGATTTTCGTTTGTGGGAATCACATCTCTTTGGGAAGATTCGTGTCGTTCATCCCTTCCCCCACAGTGCTCCTCATAAGCCCGCCTCTCACGAGCTTTTCTCGCAGCCCTTTCTTCGTTGGTCTCTCTAAAGGCAGGAAGATACCTCTTGGGATCGTAGGAGCCGCATCTTCCGTAGCGCTGGAAGTCATTGTAATATGAGCTGCTACGCCCCATTGGAGAACCTGAAAGTGAGAAAGAGACAAAGCTTAAGAATATTCGAAGTAAAGAAGCTAAATACATATAAGTGCAGAAAAATCCTAAGTGTGTGTAACGTGCAAACTACGCGCGTCAAACTACGAACCACTCTTCGGTTGGGGGGTGATGACGGATTTTACAGCAAGTGCCAACTCTTGGGCTGACGGAGTTTGTTTCAAGATAGATGTCGCTTCAACTGCTGGAGAGATAACTTTAGTAGTAATAGTGTCATCTTTAAAGAGCTCCTGTGAAGTAACAACCAGGTTTCTCAATCCCTCAAAAATGTCATCACCGTCATGCCTAACGGGACTCATTCTCTCAGCTCCTTCATCAGCAGCCTTCCCGGAGTGTTGAGGAGGTTCCTCTTCTTCGATAACCGGGGAAGTGCAAGTTTGCCGGATGCCCCCGCAACATCAATGGAAACAGAACACTTCACCAATGAAGCCTCGGCAGTAGGTTCCTTCGGTGTAAGTTCTTCGATGGAAGCTGGGGCATCCAGAGTCTCTGCTTGAGAACCAGGGGCTTCATGAAGCTGAGTAGAACGGGAAGAGTGCAGAAATCCGAATTGGTGCAAAAATTCGTCTTTTAGCAAAAATTTAACGCTTCTCTCCTCAACCTCCACAGCATTTAGTCTTTCAAAAGTCGGCTTGTGGCTGGAATCTTTAAAAGGAGGAGGAAGTGCTATAAAAATAAAGAATGAAGTTAGCACTTAACAACTCAGATTTCGAAAAAGCTCAAACGGAAAGAATGGAGATGGGTAAGCATACTTCCTACTCTCCAAATGCCGTAGAATCTCGGGGGCAACGAACGAAGAAAAATTGATTCAAAAAACCGTGGGCACTTTCAGAAAGATCAGTGATTAGCTTACGGTTCCTGGCGCTTCTCACGAGTATAATAGAAGGATGATCTTTGTTTTTTGCAAATGTGCACAAGTAGCAAATGTATTCAAAGCTCGGAAGATGATCAAGTTTCCTCCTGAACAGTACAAAAAGGCCGATCAAGATGGCATAACCATTGGGATGCAGTTGGAAGGGAGAGATAGTTAATCGAAGAAGGAGCTGTTGAAGAAATTCATTAAAGGAGGGAATAGCACCACACAGGCACATCTGACAATTAACTGCGACAAAACCGAGTGGTGGCCTGTCAGCAGTATCGTTTGCCCTAGGAAGTAAAGCATCTGCTTCAGCAATACCAAACCGAATGCATAGTTGGTTGAACACACGTTGATTTAGGGTAGTTGAAGTTCTTTTCAGAGGATTATCCAATGGATTGGCTATCGAAAAGACCTCTCCGGCTTGTCCTATTATCTCTTCTTGTTGAGCAGTCATTCTACACAAGGAACTGGATATTCAAATATGAAGGTGCACGTTTCCTAAATGTGTGAAGTGTTGTGCAAAACTAATAAATGGCAAGCAGATATAACTGAAATTAAACCAATAGGCATTTGTCGGTTATAAAGTTTCAGGGCTTGTTATTTTAGGTTCAAGTACAAGTGCAGTGTTGATGCAAACAGATCGGCTTTAGTTGATTAACTTTGCTTTGCTTTAATGATTCACTTGAATTTGCTGATTCATCGCATTTCATTCATATAATTTCTTTAAGTTGATTATTATTTATCGACTAATCTGTCATTCGATGTGGGCGATCAGTGGCAGTATATTCGCCCTAGTTTTCTGCAAATGTTGTATTTAACAGGTTGTTAGCTTCAAAAGTTAATATAATCTATGAAAAAGTGCAACAAGTTCAAGAAGTTCATTCTGGCTGTTCAAGTTTGAAATTTAATCAAGTTATGTCAAATTTTACAAGTATTCAAGCCCTGTTCACTTCTTAGGTCGCAAGAATGACTTAAGTTAACTCGGGGTTCCTTACGTCGTCCAGATCATGCCCAAGCGACCTAGCATAGGTCGGGCTTCCTTAGGTCGTTCTGCTTTAAGCCTTATGTTTTTCCATCAAGTTAAGTCGCAAGCAAGTTAGGTCGGGCCATTCACATTCAAACTGATAAGCCTAAGGTCATCCTAAGCTCCTAAGCCGATCATTTCTTAACTCTCTTTAACCCGTTCGCTTCTCTCCACTCAGCAAATCGCATAACCCGCTATCCATTAACCCGTTAACCAAGTACCTCTTCGCCTCCTCCAAACTCCTGAAACCTTATCATCTCCTCCAAATTTCTAGAAACTCCATGATACCCTAGGCCGATTCATTTTTACAGTAATTACTAGCAACTCGACAAGAATCGAAGGGCAAATCCGAATGCAATTTTGCAACATAACATCAAAAATCGTATGGAGATGATTATGGGCGAATCGGTGACAAATGCGGCGAATAAATGCTCGAAATTACCTAAATTCACTGATGGAATTAACGATTGGAGAAGAAAAAGAAAAGATTTCGTGCTAAGTCTCTGAGCTCTGGTGTATGAATGGCGGCAGAGGTAAACAATTTAATGAAGAAGATGAAGCGAGCTAATGACTTATATAGGGGAAGAGCAAAGGATGCATCAGCACGTGAGTTAACGAGCTTATTTAGGTTGCTCACGACCTAGCGAAGTTAGATCGAAGCATACGACCTATTACATAGGCATATACTTCAAGGGGCAAGTTTTAACCCTATTCTGAACAGCGACCTAACCAATTGAAGAGCCCAGCGACCTACCAATTGAAGAGCCCAGCGACCTAACCACCTAAAAAGTTAAGAAGTCTTGCGACCTAATGAGCTAATAACCTAAGCTACCCAATGAAGCAACGACCTAACGACCTAAAAAGGGGAGCAACCTAACGACCTAAAAAGGGGGAGTGACCTAACAACCTAAAAGCCTTGGCGACTTAAAAAGTTACGACCTAGCATCTTCCACAAGCAAGAGCCGAATTCACATGACCTCTTCCATTAGATCGCTCGCGACCTAAGCTGCATATTGCATCTTCTACTAGGTCGCTCGCGACCTAAACAGACCAAGGCAACTTCTTTATGCCGCTAGCCTTTATGCCGCTACTCTTTATGCCGTAGTTCCTTAGGTCGCCACTCCCTCTCCTGCCATTCCTTAGGTCGCCCACGACCTTTAACATGGCCAACCTAACCCCTAGATCGCCCACGACCTACGACCTAACTCCAGAAATTCCCTATAAATACCATGATTACTCCACCGAAAAAGGACTTTTGGCTCACTTCTAGAACGCCTACACTTTGCTGTTTTCTTTACTCATCCCACACTTCAAACACCGAGGACGCTTCAACGAACTTCAAGAAGAGATCTAACACATTCGACATGAATTCGAAGAGTTCTTCTACATCGGAGTTCTAGCTACTTGTCTAAGTGGTGTTGTAATCGAAGATTGTTGTATAAGTTGTAATCGAATCAGCAATAAAGAAGATTAAAGTGGATGTTGGTTTAACCATAAGCCGAACCACTATAAAATTGTTGTCTCTTTACTTTCTTTTCTTTGAATTTTCTGTTTACTTCTAATTCCCGTATCGACGGGTGGTGCTTTCACTTTATCTCTACTTACACCTGGGTGTTAGCGTTCAATTTGAGAGTTAACAGCACTCACAAACATGCTTGTGATGATTTTTTAGATGAGGATGATGAGTTTGCTAGTGAGATGCCTCTAAGTAATGGTGAAGATGTAACCTTAACCCAAATGTTGTTTGAACAAGTTCATAGATGGGTCCTTAACAAGTACGATGGATTGGATGAGTAGGAGAAGTAAGTTCACTAATAACTCCTAAATTCACATTATTGTAAATCAATTCATAAATATGTTTTGAAACATGTTTTTCACAGGAGCTATAATATCTATGTGAAAAGTACTAAATCTAAACCTCGATGTGGGGTTACATCCGTGGAGGCTTGTCAAAGTTTTACTCTATGGTTACGTGGTGAGGTATATATTACATCTTATTAAATATTTCACATGTACTTAAGTTGATCATACACCTTCATGACCATACTTTTGACTTATTTTTTTTTTTTAGTTGGAGAAGACCAACGATGTTGATTTAACTCTTTGGTGGCTGGTGAATGGGCCGAAGTGTAAGGCGTGTAGTTATATGAAGTACCAAGTGAATGGGTTTACATTTTCCCCGAAAAGTTATAAAGAGCTGAAGGTAACACAAGACAGCAGTGTATGTATGAGAGCAATTATAAAATTTAGAGCGAGTGGGAAGGATAGAAATTATAAGGAAGCAGACACGACGTACTACGAAGTTATTCAGGAAAAAATTGAGTTGGATTACACTGACTTCAAACAAACAGTTTTTTCTGTGATTGGGTAAAGGTCGAAGACAAGGCCAATGGTTGCAAGATTGATCCTGTTTCAAACTTGATCACAGTTAACTTAGAGAAATTAAAGACCAAAGATAGAGTGAATAACAAACCACTTATTCTTGAATCAGAAGCGAGTCAAGTGTTCTACTCAAAAGATTTGAAAAATAACGGATGGTTTATGGTTTTGCACACATCAAAGCGGTTGACTACAAACGTTGATGACATTGAGTTCCCTACTTCTTATCAATAAGCTTTCGGAGATAACCAAAAATTAGAAGACCTTAACAAATGCATATGTTAATATAAGATGTATTTCTTAGTTGGATTGAGTTGAATTTCAAGTGTGACTGAATTTAGAATTTTTTCATTATGGATATTGTACAGCATTTGTAATGTTTGTTTAGTGGTGGTTATTGATTTTGTTTCGAAACATTTATAAAATACTCCAAAAAAGAAAGTCTAAATTTAACTATTTGCTTGTTAGGTTGTTAAAATTTAATTAGTCGTTAGTTGTTTGCATTAAGGCTTGGAAAGTATATAAATACCAAAGATACACCAGACGGATTATAGCTATTGTAACAGAATATGCTGTGTTATATTAATCCAAGAAACCTGATATTGATTAAGGTGATAAAACGGATAAATGTACTTTTGTGCTATGCACGTGCGATGAAGTCTTATTTTAGTATATGAATACACTGTGTTAATTTAGGGTTGTTTATTTTGTTGAGAATATAATATGATGTGTTATATTAATGCAAGAAACCTTTTGCTATTTAAAAGAGAACCATATGCAAGGCGAACAGTGTTATGTTGATTGATATTTATATTGATTGACTTGTATGCATCAATTGACTACATAAATTTCAAACTTCTTTTGTCATGAAATTCTTCATAGCATACATTGCTTGTAAGGAAAACTTTAATTTACAACAGAGTTATGTGTTGCGTTTGAATTTTGAATAGTACTCGGGCATTGTGGATTCGTAATAGCTGTCATTTAGACTAAGATACCTGTAAGAAAACTATGCCGCATAGAATTTAACATGTGGAACCTATTTATGGACATACATTTCATTTATAATTACTTCTAAGAGTGGCCTTTTTCCTTAGGAAGCTTGAATGCCTTTTTTGATGTAGACTACAAACTGTTGATGCACATTTTGATATTACAAATTCTACATTTTAGTTGGTGGTTTCTTACTGAAGGATTGGTATCACCCAATTTTCTTTTCCTTTCTCGGATCTTAGTCCATAATGCAGTTTGGGACTACTGTCAAATATATAAAGCACAATCAACTATAGTTTTCTATTGGTTGTTTTCTTATCTTTGGATATTGTCAGTCATCACGGTTCAATTACATATGTTTTAACATATTCATTTGTAGAAGAAAAAAAACCACTTCATGTTTTCACATAATTTACCTTTAACCTTTCTCTAAATGATGGAACCATGGAAGTATATTTTTATTGTTAATAGGCTTAATTGGGTAATAAAGTTAAGTTAGTGGCTTTCTTGTTAAATTTCTAAAGTGTCATTGTGTAAAAAGCAAAATCCATTTCAAGTAAATCAGTTTGATCACAATGATTCTCATCCCAATCAATAGTGATGTCAAGGAACTACTATAGTCATATCACAGAATAGTTTTCCTGTTACTAACTAGTACGTATAACTTTGTAATTTTGAAAAGGCTACTAGGATAGACCCAAAACTATATGTATGAATATGAGAGAGTCGGTACAAATTTGTCAAAAGGACCAAGTGTTATGTGGGTACATTTTTGTTTTTCCCTGGCTAGGAATATGAATTTTACCTGGTATTTATGTTCCTGTCAAATATTATGAGTAGAAGCAAAGGTTAAACGGTAAGGAAACTTTGACAAACTAATATTTCTATTACCAAGACAACATATATTTATCAACCAACTACGTTAAAATACGATTTCATAATTTATATATTATCATAAATCGTATTTATGACTCAAAGAAGAAAAGGCCTGCAATTACGTTTCTGAGTTTTACAGGATTATATTAAGAAAAATGCAGGGTTTATTGTATTATAGTTTGTTTTATTTGTGATAGATAAAGATAAATGAAATAAAAAAACTTACCAGATATTCAATATCTGAAACTTACCACAGAATGCTCATGATAGAGGGTTAGCTGTTTATGCTGGAAAAATCCAATCAAATATTTATAGGCATAATTTAATTTCATGCCATGACCTTTTCTAAATGCATGTCTGAATTGAGACAACATTCCAAAAGAGTGCTATGTAGTGTATGTATCATACACGATATTGTATTTGTGTCTGCTAAATCGAATCTAGGTTAGCTGTCCGAAAAGAGATATGCCAACCAGTAGAAAATGAATTTTATAATCATAAATTTTCATACATTTTTGGTTTAGTTAAACAATTACCATTTTATATAACCTTAGATAAAAAAATTCCCAGACAAATATTAGCAATTGTGTAATTAATTGTAATAAAATGTACGTTTTTATATCGAGTAGTAACAAAAACATTATAATAAAACAAGCTTCCTAAAGCGTCTTTTTTGAGATCAGAAGTGTCTCTGCAAACACAACTGCATCTATCCACTCCACTATTTGGTTTGATATAATAAATAATCATGTGTAATGAATATGATTAACAGTTGGCTTAGACATCTCAATTATATATGAAGTACTATTGCAATATATTTATATATATTCAATTACCATGATAAGCATTGTCGAATCGTCCCTTTCCGTCAATCATTAGAGTTTTCGTTTTATACATATATGTAAAGTTTTGTTGGACTTTATGGAGCAGTACGAAGTATTCTTTACTTATCGATGAATTAAAACATACTTTTATTTGTGTATAGTAAAATGTTGTTGGGAATGTCTATCCATATCTTATTCTTTAATGGAATTAAAATATAATTCTGAAAACCAATTATATTGTTTCATATGTTCACTGTAATTTATAACATGCTATTCATTCTTGACATGTCTCTGGTATAATTTTATCTTCAACAAAGCATATAGATTTTGTATATATTGTAAAATCCCACTAACTATCCACTTTGTGCACATTAAAAGTCAACAACATGGTGTTGTAATTAAATGCTATATGTTCTTTTACATGGTCAATGATTTGATATGTAATCCATGAAAACGGAATGAATCTTTTTTAGCCAACGGTTGATATAAACAACGAAAATTGGGTCACATTTAACACCGCATAAAGGAACCAAATCATATGTAAAATATATTAAGATTGTTTAATGATTTTGCAGGTTAAACTGCCTGTTGGTTTGCTAAAGCGTGTTGGTACTAGTGAAGTGCCTGCAGAAAAATGTTGAATATGTTCATTTTAACTTAAATTACATTGCTTTTAGCATGCATTTTTTTCTTCAAAAACATAACATGAGTTATCTTTAGTAATACACTGCAATAGAAGAAATATTGAATGAAAATCAATTACTGCTACAGGTCCAATGTCTCCTGGTTGTGGTCTTTATCTTAGAAATATTAAATACAATATTCCAAATTTTTTGGAGATATAACTTATTATGGGTTTTATTAAAAGAAGATGAAAAGAGAAACTTATGGAGCATTTTTCACAAATTACGGCCAACTTCTTGACTTCCTTTTAATACTGCATATTTATTCTTATGCTTGACTCTCACTTCTCCTTTTATTACTATCATATCTATTCTTATGCTTGTCATATTTATATTGCAGGAATTAATTATTATAAAATCATTAACATTCAAAATCTATTACCTAAAATAATCGATCGTGTAAATTGGCCAGATCAGATCAAACAGAGTTGTGTGCATTTTCATGATCTTATATAAAAGTTGAATGGACACGGATAAAATGAGATTTTAATTAGAACATACTACGAGATAGATGAACAGTAAAAAAATCATCTACATCTTGGACGAATACAATTTCGTACATTATTCATGATTTAATTTACGGCATAAATAAAAACTGAATGGATAAAATATACAAACTTTTGTTGTGTGCGCAAAATAATTGATAAGCAAATGCCAAAAACATTAGCTTAAGGGAGACTGTTAAGTTTGATTAGACTCGGTTTAGTTGTTGATGATTTCTATTGTTCCCCTCATTAAGTTGATTTGTTTTAGTTATATATGCTTGCAACGGCCTTACATGGCCAACTGTTTCGATTTTCAGTAAAAATAAGTCGCATTCTACTATATTTGAATATCTTATCTATTTGCTTTCTAATGCATTGAATCTAATCAGTATATTTACTATAATTTGGGTTGTCTAAAAGGAACACTACACTTAATTGTAAAAATGATACAATGTAAGTAGTGATAATAGGATAAAGCACTTATAACTTCTAACCTTCAAATAAAAAAGAAAAGTTATAACCACTTCATTGAACTACTATACATAAGAAAAAAGCTTTTATTTTTGTTGTCAGTAGCTACGAACGGGTAAAAAATGAATAATACCTAAAATTTAAGGAAATGGTTTCCATAAAGTAAACATTGTTGAGTTGCAGTTTCTACAGTAGCTAATCCCATTTCATTTCCAATATAATATTTATTTGACATTGAGAACTGAGCTGGGCTTCACCAAAATGCATGCTTTGTCGACTCTGTTATACTCTATACATGTATATTATATCTAATCATTTTTTCATTGATCTTTAAATTAAGAGATTGTCATTTTGATGTGTGATCGTTTTTTTTCACAGCTTCGTCGGCGACTACCTTGCAAGTTCTTCCCACAGCTTCGTCAACGACTGCCTTGCAAGTTCTTTAAGGCTTCGACAATGAACTATACATGTACTGTGTATATTGTAGTAATATTGTTGTTGCTGCTACGTTGAACTATGTAGTATAATTTGTTAATTGTTGTTGAACATTGTAATGCCAAGATTTGTTATGAAAAGTCTTCTTGTTGACTCTATAAAAAAATATATGGTTTAACGATCTTTCTTTTTTCATATTATGTTAAATTTGCAAATGTTTTTATTGATTATTCTAATTGAATGGTTGTTATAATAGGAGTGTCGAAAATGCAGTTTTTTTAAAAAAATATGAAAATTAGCAACGGCTAAAACCCGTAGTGAAACCTTAAAAAAATGAAAATTAGCAACTGCTCCAAGCCATTGCGAAACCAAATTTAACAACGACTCAAAGCCATTTTAAAACCTTATTTTACAACGGCTTTGAGCCGTTGCTAAATTTGGTATCGCAATGGCTTGGAGCCGTTGCAACTTTTCTGCCATTGCCAGTTTAGCAACGGCTCAGAGCCTTTACTAAATCCATTTGCAATGGCTCAAAGCCGTTGCGAAATATCATTTATGGTGTAATATGTGATTCTCGTTATGATCTATGTGTATTAAACATGATCGAAAGGCTACTTATCAAGGAAGTCGAAACCTCTTAATTCAACTAATAAGCTTAGATCATTAGGACCAATCCTCGAGTCACCTCAACCACTTCGAAATGAGGTTCCAATAGGATAAGATACTTAGCCGATTCAACAAGTTCAAATGGTATTATAAAAAGGGATTTATGTTTTTTGACAATGTCGAAAGGTTGTATTAAAAGGTGTTTCAATTTCCGTGACCTTTTCGGAAGGTGGACTTAAAGGAATCAAAAGGTTCTAACTATCTCTATCAGATCGAAAGTTAGTTTCGAAGGGATCATCTATTCTTTAAATTTTACTTTGGGATGTTGACATGTTTTTTGTTAACAAATATTTTAAACCCTTAGAAATCAAATTTGATTGTATATGTATAATCTATTTAAGAAGGTCAATGACAATGTATGCCTGTGGTGTATCTAGAGTAACAGGTTGCTTGCAAATAGATTGTAGCCCAATAAAAGGTGGTTACTTTTTGAGGTCTGATTTTGACTTTATTCTGTCCGCGGTATTGTGAATTTTTTTCTTCAGATATTAGTAATCTGTCTGTGGTATTGTGAAAATTGTTCTGATAATCTAGAAGATGTAAAATACCCTATATGGGTGATTAATGTAATGATTCTCTCATAAGCATTATGTGATGAACCGCAAATCCGTACCCTTTTAATCGACAATAAACCACACATATCCGTCCTAAAAAGCATAGACTGGCGGAAAATCAGGAGAAAAAAAAAGAAGTGAGAAGAAGAGAAGAGAACAATGAGAGAAGATAAAACCAAACAGAAAAATACAAAATCTCACATTACAGTGGAAAACATATAATATCATATCAATGATCTTTACAAAATATAAAATGTATATACATACATCAATCAGAGTACAACAATCAAACCATAATTATCAGCCTGAACAGTTATAATAACGTATCCTCACAATTGCCGATAATATAAACAACTAAGCAATAATGCAGCGGATAATCAAACAAAATATATATGTGTATACGAAATGAAGATCTCCAGCTCTCCTGTTGAAGCTTCTTAAGCATCAAATCTAAAATTGTAAATATACTCGGTCTGACCCGAGCATTTAAAGGGAAGAACGCCCAGATCAGTCTTGTGAACCAGCGTGAGAAACACATTCAACTGAATTTATTAAATTACCAAACTTTTCCTTTATCAAAACAAAAATATCTCGTAAGACACGCCCATACATAAACACGAACATGTTTTTACATTACAATAGCTAAAAAATTTCATATTAAATCATCTGATATTATACTAGTGTCTAGTATACAAATAATATTAATCATAGTCGAAATGGTTACCCATATAGCATTTCGAGGCTATTCATTACGCCTTTAAAAACAAAATCGCAGCTCGTAGTGGGGTTTGGATTTCCTTACAAATGACCAGGTGAAAAGACTACCTTTTGACTATATATCTCTAGAAGAATGTACCGAGGACCATCACAAAGGATCCTCTACCAACACAAAACCGGCCTACCTCTATAACTAGATGGTGCCGAAAATATCATCCTCCGGTCATTATCGACCTTTGCCGAGGGCCCTCTAAGCATACAAACCACAATAATCAGATACACAACGTCATAGTGTGTAAAGATATATCTAGAAGAGGATGATCATATACTACTTTGGAATGACCTACTTAGCCCTGCTGCATCTAACCATGTTTTGGTCATTTCCAGTTGATGAGGCTAGAGGTAACGATTACCTTTCACAAATCACAATTCACATCACTTTGAATGACACACGGCCATTTTCGTTGACTACTAATTGCCTTCTACAAAAGTACAACCCTTAAGCTCATACGTCTCAAGGAGGGTGTTAAGCTAAGAGAAGTTGCCTTCTCCGCCACCACTGATGTACATTTGTAAAAACCAATGTATGTAATATATAGAAATGCAATGTCAAACAAACATCCATACAAGTTGTCCAGGAACAAGACAAACCGAAAGTACTTTCTTACCACATCCTGTCGCGAAATCCCTAGGGTTGGTAGCGAATAGTCCTTTCATTGGATATTTCATAATAAAGAGACCACTGCTATTGGATGTATATTAGGATTTTAACCCCAAAAGATCAACAAGCAATCCCCCATTATGAAATTCCTGAATATCAGTATCATCACAAGCAACCTGCATAATCATCGTGTATACGTTGGTCCGAAGTGGTTTTTAGATAAATCTGATCCCGGTCTCTTCGTACCAACAACACAAAAGCGTTTCTCAACCTCACATAGCAACTAAGTCTCATAGACTTATCACGTCTCCAATTTTTAACTTGTTATCCTTCAAGCCAAGAAGGAAGCTCGATAGATTGGAGTAATACACCGCGCTATACGAATCAACATCCTCAACACAAACGATAATCAAACCTATACAAATGGCTACGTACTAAATATACGACTAAATAGTTCCAACATCCAGTCGAGGAACTAAAATTTAGACAAGTTTGATAGTCGGTTATTTAACTATCAAAGCAAACAAACAAATATTCTGCACCATAACAATCAGTAGGCCCTTTTGATTAATCTTTTATTAATTAAATTACTTGCAAAATATTCACTTCAAATTATTTTTGAAAAAGATATATTTAAAACCATTTCAACTTTCTATATTGGAAAACCTTTTCATATACTTATTTAATAATAAGTAATTCACACATCTCTTTATTTTCAACACTTGGAAAATATTACATATACTTAAATCACGATTAAGTATATATTTTATTCTTTAAGAAAAACATTCACTTAAACACATTTATTTGGGTTAAAATGAATGTTAAGTAAAACATCGTTACGACAACCCAAAATCACTAGTATAGGGATTCGGAAATAAGATAGATATATAAATCTCAATACTATATAAAAATATTCCCTTTCGGAAATCATCTACTATAACAACAGTGTTATAGTCCATCATTTCCTTACTTCTCGAAAATATCTATTTCAACAATGAATGTTGAAATCTATGGTTTCGATACTAAACACATTTTAAAACATCTTCAAACCATTTAAAATATCACTTCCCAAAAACATTTATTTTATTTAATATATTATTCACTGTCCAAAATCGTGAATACAAATCGTTTAAGAAATTTAATATTTTTACACATTTATATTAAGCATAATCCACTGTCCAAAATGTGGATTTAATGCCTAATCAAATTTATTGCTACTGCACTTCTATTAAAGGATTATCCACTGCCCAAAATCATGAATATAACTCGTTTGATAAACTATAATAATTAACTTATCAGATTTAATCGATTTCGGATTTATAAAAAAATGTCTATAAATTCTATTTATATATTATAAAAACTTCAATTATAAATTCCCTTTTTTAACCAATCTCATTTATATCATTTATATGCCAAATCCAATTTATAAGTAAATTACTTATAATTCTCTTATTTACAAAATCATTCTTTTCATAACTTCACAAATTATAAATCTTATTACTTATAAGATCCAATTATTACTTCATTTTAAACATTTATAAAAAAATTATTTATAATTCCATTATTCCGTTTTATAAAATATCAATTTTATAAATATTATATATAAAACATTTATAATAACTTCAAAAATCCCAATTTAAACTATTTACAAAATAGTTATCTCCATATTTTAAAAACCACATTTCAATCATATTTCACAAAAATCATAACTTTTATAACATAAAATTTTTAACCTTTATTTATATAAAATAAATCCATTCCTTAACAATTAAAAATATATATTTTCAAAATCACTTGAAAATCCTTTTTAATTTGAAATCATCACTTTAACATTTTTAAAATTCTAAAAATAGGCCCAATGCTGCAATAGCAGTAAATACATCAATCATGGTAGCCAAAATATCATATATCATATGATAACAGAATATATATCAATATCTGTAAATAAATAAATACTGGTGAGGAATCCAATTGGATCCCTCCAACCTCTCACCTGCAATAAATATACATATTAGAATATGTGTACAATGTCAGCTTCGAGGAAGACGCGCGTACAAAGGGTCATTCGCTCATACACGGGAACGTATAGGGTCATCTTCTCCCATAGGCAGGAATAAATCCAAATACCAATCAATATATCATATATCATCCAAATAATCATCAATCATAATAAAATAAATTATTTCTCACTTATATAAAAATATCAGTGAGTCAGAAAGAGTGATTTGTACTCACATTGCTTGTAGTCATTGCGATAGCGATTTATTCCGATTAAAATTAAACAAGCGTTTAATTTCTACAAAAATTTTCATTAGCTCAAATAAATCACTACCCAGCTCCATATTGTAGTTCTCGTCAATACGGACCCAACGCAATTCGTTTCGTGGGAAACAGACCTCGTATGACAAAGTTACAACATTTTAAAGTTTATACGAGTTTAAATAATATAATTTTCAATTTTTATTTTTTTCTTTTTAACCTAAAATCAATCTGTGTCATGCATCTTGCTTCCACAAATCTTGCCCATTGCCATTTTCCTCTCCTCCATTAGGATTTTGAACGTGAGCAACAACCCAACGCCGCTGCTCTTTCATGATTTTTCGCTCGACCTACGCTCGACTATTCATCGATCAGCCACCACCATCGTATAGCCCCTCTCGAGCTCCACCTACACCGTACATATCAATGAACTCGGTCGACCCATCATGTCGAGAAACTCGTTCGAACATACGGCATTCATCGGCCGATTTCTCCTCGATCATTACATCATATATGATCATCACCATATAGATTCGAAGGTCTTGCGATGCTCTATAGTTTATTAGTTGGAAGTTTTTGATAATTATCGATGGATTTAGAGAGATTAAGGGAAGAAGGAACGAATGTTTTCGGCCATTAAATATGTAAGTGGCGGCCGTGACCTAGCTCTTTAGGGTTTTGCAAAATAGAAAATTTAAGATCCTTTTATAGAAAATTTGACGACACTATTCATTCGAAAAATTTTCGAACAGGAAACGAAATGTGTCGCCTGGCGTTTATAATGTTTCACCCCTATTTCGAATGAAATGGAATATATACCGAGAGCCAATTCGACCGTATCTGGAAGATAAGTTTTCGGCCCAACTAATTTAATTTAAAATTCACTTACATGAATTTCTACGCGTTTTAGCTTGCCCCAGATAAACGGTATATTCGATTGACGCAAAATTTGAAATCCTACAATAATATAACATTACGGATCCAATGAAACTAGTTTCATCGAAATTCGAGACTGTATGACAAAAGACCATTTTCACTCGTCAATTAGTTATTAAAATATTCAATTTCTACAATTTAACGTTTAGTTCAATTTCTAAAGTTATATAACATCATTCTAATTCAAATAGAATTAAATTCAACTTTATAAATCATTTTTATTCACATTAAATTCAATTTCCAATTTTTTACACAATTTCAAATATTAAATCAATGATTTAATTATCCAATTAAATCCAGATATTCGAAATATAATTTACTCATCTTATACATTTAACTTGTGCACATTTAAAATCAATTAAATATACAAATTTTAAATGACTGAAATTCTGGGTCGTTACGTTTTCACCTACTTGAAGGAATTTCGTCCTCGAAATTACCAAGTAAGGAAAAGCTACAAAATCCATTAATTTTTCAAAACAACTTGTTTAATTTAGATTTACCATATCATTTAAACTTTTTAACTTTTCCAACAAAAAATCCATTAGTTAAACTCTTATAAAAAAAATTCTTAGTTTTCAAATCATACTTAGCTATTCTTTTCAAAACCAACTAATATCGTTTAACTTTTACTCAATACCAAAAATTTAGTTACCCAAAACTTTTCCCAAAAATTTCTCGAAATTTTTCTAACTCCTTAAATTTTCAAAAATTTCGCCATCGTCTCCTTTGCGTGGTTCGATCATAGTAGGATCACAACATATATATATATATATATATATATATATCACAAATATAAATCTCATCTTCGAGGATGAGGCACCCCGTAGGGATAAAAGTGTAAAAGTACGATATTAATCCGAGGTATGTAACTTATATATTATTAGCGAGCATATACGGCTAATATAACGCCAAAGCGAGCTCCAAAAGCGAAGCAAGCGCCATATGCACCTACTAAATACTCAACAAAGAAATGAGAAACATGTATACAGAAAATAATATCAGTATACAACGTATACAAATACAACAACTATACATGCCAACATAGCAAATGCCATTAATAAGCAACAAATCCAACCATCAAACAATTATCATCCAACAAACATCTTTATCCAATCAATCCATAACCAAATCAATATAAATGCATCTCTGATTAACATTCATTGAATTGGTTTTCAATCACATTTGATTCATTAACATTGGATTTTACTAACATTCATTTATTCATATTCAATTAGTTTACATTCAATAATTCACATTCAAGTTCGTTCACTTTCAATTCAAATTAAATTCAATTCTATTTAAATTTACTAATTACTTCCAATTCGAATTCAATTATTTAGCTTTTAATTTCATTAATTCAATTTCATATGAATTTCTATACAATCAACTAGCAACCAATGTATAACCAACATCCAAATTTATTTACTTTACTCACATTCAATTTGGTTCAACACTTTTACTTTCCATTGGTTTAATATTCAATTCAGATTGAATTCTTGTATTCACTATATTCACATTTTTATACAACACTTCCAATATTTATTATCAATCCACAACTTAAGTTTATTAAATTTTAATAACAACATTTCTAATGCTGATTCATTTTACATCTTAAAGTTGAATGTCATTGTATAACTCAATTTCATATTCATCGCTTCATTTTATTAATTCACTTTATTAATTTACTTAAATACAAAAATCAACTTCATTTAACATCACTTAAGTTATGTTTCATTTCATCTTCACTTGCATTTACTTTCACTACACAACTTAAGTTCACTCTAATTTTAATTGAAATTCCATTTTACTTAACTTTTATTTAAGTTCAATTTCGTATCACTATTCAAATTCGCATTTTGTTTTGCTTAACAAAATTGTCTATCCATTTTTAACATTTGATTTTACTCACCTTTTCTCATTTTATAAGTTATACAACATACTTATCCAAACTTCCAAATTCATATTATATAATCACTTACCACTTAAGTTTAATTTCCATTTCAATAACTTATCTAATCTAGTTCAAATCCAATTCAATTTATTTAACTTAGTTTAGTTAAATTTCAAATCATATATTTTATTATTCTAACTCAAATTTTACTTCACTTTACTAAATTAAATTCTTATTTCATATTATAAGTCCAAAACTTATTTCACTTATATTTATCAATTTCAACTTGGATTTTAAATTCAAATTTGCTTAACACAACAAAATTTCAATTTCAATTTACTTTGATAGCAAAACCATCACATAGAAACTTGAAAATGATACTGATGATGCTGCAGTCATCATCCTTCTTATTTCCCAGTAACAGTAGTGAATTCAGTGCTTTATATTCTTTTAAAAATTTCCTTTTATTTATAACTCACATTTATAAATCTTTTTACTTATATAATTTCACTATTTCACTTTACTTATATAAGATCATTCCAACTTCATTTATTGTAACGACCCTATTTCTCGACGCCCGAAAGTCGACATCAATACGTCCACTGTATCCAAAGCCGCACAATCGAATGCCGGAAAACCGAACCGTTAGGGTCAAAGAAGAAGAAGATAGAAGAATAAATAGAAAAATAACAGAAAATCACAATTCGCAGCGGAACAAATATAATAGATAAATGAATAATCTTTAAAACAAAAGCACTATATCAGTTTTATACATCACATTATCAGAGTTTACAACGACACAATATAACAGTGGCAGTTATTTTAACTTGCTTACATAGAAATTTTGACTTGCATCAACCCAACGCAACAGACACTACATAGTAAAGTGATACGTCTCGCCTTCCAGCTTTCTTCCAGATCTCCACAGCATATCTTTTCTAACTTCGCTCCAAAACAACTGATAACCTGACTCTAGGCTGCCCGTGTGGAAAATTATGGGCACCCAGAGTTTAGAAAGGGAACAATAAACTCTACATCAGTCATGGGAGTGGTGTGAGATATTAAGAACAGTTATTTTCACAAAGAAAATAAAAATAAATCCGTTATGCTTTTGGAAAACGAAACTACCATAAGGCCTCCCGCCGCACACGCAATGCAAACGCAGAATTGGAGGAGATTTCTCCTTATGATAGTCAAATATGCTTGATACGCAAAATCCTTTTTAATATTATCATTAGTGCATAGTGGAAAAAACATTTCGAAAGTATAATATTAATCTTAGCCAGCATAGACATTTCGAACTATGCCTGCTATAGCTACCATCTAAACAGTGGTGACCACCATAAGTAAATGGCAGGTTATACAACTAAAACCGTACAAGGCGCGTATTGGAGATTGGATTTCCAACAAATGGTCAGGCATAGGCACTTCCTATTACCACATGGGTATGCCTCTGGAGGGACGCCCATGAACTTAACCAGCTCTCTGCCAACACAAGGCTTGGTTACCTCTGTAACTAGGTAACTACTACATGAGAATGCCATCCCCCGGTCGTTTGCGACCTTTATCCGAGGATCCTCAACCACAAAGTATAATAAATTTGCAGCAACCACATAGGTTAAATATCTGGGCTCCATACAATGATACCACCATTTTCCAGAAGGAAATGACATATCCTCAAGGGGCGCTACTCCCAAATAATCTTGTTGCATCCTTCCTGTTTTGACCATTTCCGGGGTGTGAGGTCCGACGAAGTCTCGTCCACAAAGCTACACTTTTCACAAATCCATGCTTCGATCAACAAATGATCAGCAACACTTCGTATGCCACATTACCAATTTAGGAATATATCACTAGTAACCATCAACTACATAACCTCTGTGCTCGTACGTCTCAGAGAAGGGTGTTAAGCTAAGAGAATAAATTCTTTGCCACCAACAGAAATGTATTTGATAGAAACCAGCTTTACATCTCAAAGTGTAACGTCAGACACACATCCATACAAGTCCGTTCCGGGATCGAACGGAACCGAAGGCACTTCAAAGAAGCCCATGAAAATCCGGATATTCACTAGTCACGTCCAGAATCCCCATCACAAAGGGTGATAAAATCTCTACACTGGAGCAACCCAGTGCAGAGACATTCGACAGGTAATCCTTTCACTTTCGAAAATACCCGGTCTTCAACACAATCTTCAAATGCAATCCCATTTCATCGTCTCATTATTCGAAATGGGTTTTATGACACAAGGTCCTCCACCGGCTAATCTAAATAACGAGAGCTTTAAAAATGTGTATTATATTAAGATTTCAAGCAAATCACAACAATTTCCATTTTGATCTTTTAAACAAAAGATCCGTCACAAAGATTCTATGTGGTTTTAGAATATCCATTTGGAATCCGACCCCCGGTCGCATCGAATTTCAAACGCCATTTAAAGGCCAATATTGATAGTCGTTTATTTAACTACCAATCAATAATTCACAACAATCACCAATTTCCAAATAATTTTCCCCAATTATTTATTTTCAACATATCTCGCAAGATATATTTTCACATTTCAACCTTTTGAAAACAAATTTCTAGTCAATTTCCACATTTCAACCCTTTGAAAACAAATTTCAAATCATTTTCCTTACGCAGAATATATTTTCAAACATTTATTCATTTCCACTGAAAATCTACCGAGTTCAAGTACTTTAAAATAATTTAAATTACTTATCCAAACATATATACCTGGAAATATTTGTAAGGAACCGATTCTTCGAATTCCGAAAATCGACATTAATACGTCCACTATATCAACTGCCGGGCAATCGAATGCCGGAAAACCAAACCCTTAGGTTTTAAGAAGAAGAAAAAGGTAGAGGAAGAAAGAAAGAAGAAGCAACAGAACAATAACAAAATTTCACAATCGCAGCGGAACAAATATAATAGGTAACTGAATATCTTTAAAACAAAGAACAATATCAGTTACTACATTACATTACATTACATTACATTATCAGAGTTTACTACAACAAACAGCGCAAAAGAAATACTATGTAATAGTTGATACGCCATGCGATCTAGCTTGCCTCCAGATCTCTACAGCAACGCCTGGATTCCACGATATCCTGATAACCTGACTCTAGACTGCCCATGTGGAAATTGGTGGGCACCCAGAGTTTAGAAAGGGAACAATAAACTCCAAGTCAGTCATGGGACTGGTCTGAGAACTTAAGACAATTATTCTTTAAAAACAAACAAAGAAATATTTTTAAAGTCAATTCGCAATGCTTTTAGAAAATGTAACTACCATAAGGCCTCCCGCACACACACACAATGCAAACGTAGAATCGGAGGAAATTTCTCCTTATTATAGTCAAACATGCTTGATAGGTAAATTTATTTGATATTATTACCATAAGTGCAAAGTGCAGAAAACATTTCGAAAGTATGATATAAATCTTAGCCAGCATAGGCATTCCACACTTTTGCCTACTATAGCTACCATCTAAACAGTGGTGACCACCATAAGTAAATGACAGGTTCTACAACTAACACCATACAGGGCTCGTATTGTTTCTTTGGATTTTCAAATAATGGTCAGGCCAAGGAACTTCCCATTGCCACATAGGTATGCCTCTGGAAAGACGCCCCGAGAACCTAACCGGATCTCTGCCAACACAAGGCCGTGTTACCCCTAGCTGGGTAACTACTGACACGAGTATGCCATCCGCCGGTGGTAACGACCTTTATCCCGGGATTCACCAACAACCACAAAATAATAAGTTTGCAGCAAAAACATAGGTTAAGTATCTGGGCTCCATACCATGATGCCACCTCTATCCAGAAGGACATGACATACACTAAGGGGGCGCTATCCCCTAATAACCTTGCTGCATCTTTCCTGTTTTGACCATTACCGGGGAGTGAGGTCCGACGAAGTCTCGTCCACAAAGCTATGCTTTATACAAAAGCTATGCTTTGATCAACAATTGATCAGCAGCACTTCATGTGCCACATTACCAATTTGGGAATGTATCACTAGTTACCATCAACTACATAACCTTTGAGCTCGTACGTCTCTGAGAAGGGTGTTAAGTTAAGAGAATAAATTCTCCGCCACCAACAGAAATATATTTGACAGAAACCAGCTTTACATCTCAATTTGTAACGTCAGACACACATCCATACAAATCCGTTCCGGGATCGAACGGAACCGAAGGCACTTCCAAAGAAGTCCTTGCAATCCGGATATTCAACAATCACGTCCGGAATTCCCATCATAAAGGGTGATAAAATCTCTATATCGGAGATCAGTCGATGCAGAGTCATTCGACGGTAATCCTTCCGTTTTCGAAAATATCCGGTCTTCAACACCGGTCTTCAAATATTATTCATTACGAGTATCACTATTCGAAATGGGATTTATGACCCAAAGGTCCTCTTCCGGCTAAACCAAATAACGAGCGCTTATTTCAAAATAAGTGTAGCATTCAAATTCAAGCAAATCACAAGAAATACCCATTTAAAGATAAATATCGATAGTCGGTTATTTAACTATCAATAGGTATGCGCAACATCACCAGATTCCAAATAATTTCCCAAATTATTTATTTTCCAAAAATATCTTTACGAGATATATTTTTCCACACTTCAAAAATAAATCAATGTTTATTTTTAAAAAAATCTCCCTTTCCTTTATATATTCCATGGTGAATTTAAATTTCCAAATATATCCTCTGATATACGTTTTTCAAATCGATTTCAAATATTCACTTTCAATTTATCTTTACAAGATAAAATCTCAAAACATTCACTTCATATTGGAAAACATTTCCATACTTATTTAATAATAAGTAATTCAAAAATCTATTTATTTTCAACTTTTGGAAAATATTCAATATGCTTAAATCACAATTAAGTATATAATTTATTCTTAAGGAAAACATTCTCTTAAACACATTTATTTGAGTCAAAACGAATGTTGCGCAAAACATCGTTACGACAACCCAAAATCACTAGTATAGGGATTCGTAATTAAGATAGATATATAAATCTCAATACTATATAAAACATTTCCTTTCGAAAATCATTTACTATAACAACAGTGTTATAGTCCACCATTTCCTTTTATTTCTCAAAAACGTCTATTTCAACAATGAATGTTGAAATCTATGGTTTCGAAATTTAATACAATTTAAAAACATCTTTTAAATCATTTTAATTCTATTTAAAATATCACTTCCTCAAAACATTTCTTTAATATATTATTCACTGTCCAAAATCGTGAATATACTTCGTTAACCAAATTCAACATTTCTACACATTTTATTTAAAGGATTATCCACTGTCCAAAATCGTGGATATATCTCCATTAATAAGCTATAATAATTAACTTATCAAAATAAGTCGTTTTTGGATTTATATGACAATGTTTATAAATTCCATTTATATTTTATAACAACTTCAACTTATAAAAGCACTTTATTAACAGATTCTATCCATATCCCTTTTACACGCCACAATCCAAATTATAAGCAAATTACTTATAATTCTTTATTTACAAATTCAATCATTTTATAACTTCACAAATCATAGATTCTATTCTTTTATAAAATCCATTTTAACATCATTTTAAAACATTTTCAAAACTCCTTTATAATTTCAATTTTTCGGATTTATAAAAATTCAATTTTAAAAATCTTCTTTATAAACCATTTTACAAAATAGTTAACTTTCTATTTCAAAAACCATATTCTTATTATTTTTCCCAAAAATCATAATTTACTATATTTTACAGAAATCATAATTTTTACAATGATAAAAATTATAACATTTATTTATTCAATATAAATCAATTCCAAAATTAAATAAACATGTACTTTCAAAAAACCACTTTAAAAATTCTTTTAAATTAGAAATCGTTCCTTTAACATTTTTAAAACTTCCAAATTGGCCCAATGATGCAACACCACCAAATAATCAATCACGCCAAACAAAACATCATATATCATCATATGATAATCAACATATATCACTATATCTTTAATCAATACGGGTGAGGAATCCAGTTGGATCCCTCCAACCTGTTTCCCTGCATCCACAGATGTTAGCACAATACCAATCCCATTTCAACACGGGATATCGCGGTGCATGGATTTTATAAAATATTATCCGCTATTATACGGCGCAATAGGGTCTCATCCGCTATATAATGCGGGAAATCAACTCCAAGTACAAATATAATACCAATTCCACTTCAAGATGGAATATCGCGGTATATGTGTTTAATAAACAACCTCTGCTTAATATACGGCGTATAGGGTCTATTTAAATACAATAGATAGCAATTTATCATCTAAGCATACAATCAAGCAATTTTAAATCTAACTATTTAAAATTTAAATCGAACAAATTCGATTGAGTGAGAAGTTCTCACCCTGCTTCCAATAGCGGTTTCAGCGTTTTATTTTGAATAAAATTAAACACGTGTTTAATTTTACCCAAAATTCAACTAGCTCCAATCAAGCTCCATTGCATAGTATTCGACAATACGAGTCCAACGCAAGTCGTTTTGTTAATTTTTGACCCCGTGTCAAAAAGTTATGATGTTTTAAACATTATACAATCAATATAAATCAATTTACATTTTTATTTTAAATTTTAAAACCCTACAAATCTGAGCCGTTCGTTTTCGTTGATGAGAATCTGGCCACCCATCTTTTCTTCTCCCATACGACAACACCCAGGTGAAACCGAACCCATCACCTTCGGCCTAGGGTTCCAAATAGCTCCTCCACCGACCAACTTGAACACGATCAAGACCCGTCGCTATGAAGTCCATATCTCCCTCTACCCTCGCTCAAGATGTGGCCAAGCTCGGCCTCGATTCTGCCTTCGAAAATGTGTACGAACGTGTGACTTTGAACTCAATTTGCCCTTGATCGGCTGCATTGATTTCGATTGTGACCGTTGGTTTTGTAGTTCGCAATGTGCTCTGGAAGTTTGTAGTTGGAAGTTTTACGAATCGATTAACAGATTTGAAGATATTAGAGGAAGAAGAAGCACAATTTTCGGCCATGGATTATCAAGTGGCGGCAGAAGCTAAATTAGGTTTAGGGGTTAGAAACAAGGGTTTTTGTTGAAATTGTGAAAATAAGGGGCCTTATATAGAAAATTCTCAAAACGCTATTCATCCGAAATTTTCCGAACTCCAAACGAAGCGTGACGGCTGGTGTTTCTAGGGTTTACCTCGCGTTCCGGACACAATGGAATAGCTATCGAGAGTAAATTCGGTCATATGTCCGAGTTACGGAAATAAACGGTCAAATTTAAATTGAATCGATTAAACTAATTCCTATGCGTTTTGGCATGCTCCGGACAAACCGTAAATCTGATTGACACGAAATTTGAACTCCTATAATAATATAACATTACGGATCCGATGAAACTAGTTTCGTTGAAATCCGAGACTGTTTGAAAATGTCCATTTTTACTCGTTAATTAAATATTAAAATATTCAATTTTCACAAATTAACTTTTAATTCAATTTTAAAATTTCTATAACATCATTCTAACTCCAATATGATTGAATAAAATTTTACAAATCATTTTCAATCACATAAAACCTAATTTCCTTTTATTTCAGTAATTTCAAATATTAAATTATCGATTTAATTATCCAATTAAATCTAGATATTCGAAATAAAATTTATTCGACTTACAAATTTTACTTGTTAATATTTAAAATCAATTAAATATACGAATTTTAAATGACAGAATTTCTGGGTCATTATAATATTTAAAATAAAACTATTTTAAAACACTTACTTAAATATTAGTTATGAAAATATTGTACCAATATCTCATACAAACATAAGTCCAAAATAATTTTAAAATCAAATTATTAGATAGAGCATAATTATTTAAATAACCGTTTTCTAATCAAATATTAGTTAAATCTTTAAATAATCATTTTTAAAAGTAATTAAATAAATCTTTTACTTTAACGATTTAAAAACAACTTAAGAAATTATTTCTCCACAAACATCTTTTTTTTTAAACCATCTTCAAAAAATTTAATTTTGAAAGCTACTTTAAAACATACTCAGCTTTCCAGGGAAAATACACCTTCCATTTCAAAATGGAACTTTTAATCAATAAATAAATTCTTCTTGATTTATCTCAATTTTGTATTCCAAATCCGCAAATTTCTTTCCCCACTTTAAAAAATAAATCAATATTTATTTTAAAATAAATTTCCCTTTCCTTTTTAAATTTCCATTGTGAATTTAAATTTCCAAATATCCACTTAATATACGATTTTCAAATTGATTTCAAAAATCATTTACAAACACCAAATCAATTTTCAAATTGATTTCAAATTTTATTTTAAACACCAAATCAATCTTCATATTGATTTCCCAAAGATTTATATTTTTTTACACCAAATCAATTTTTGAATTTATTTTTAAAATAAATCCCTTTATCTCTTCCAAACTATTTAAAATCCGTATTTTAAAATAAATTCTTTAACTTCTGAATAATATTTGAAACCCATTTATTAAAATCCTTTCCTATATTTTTCGAGTTTATTCAATAGGATTCAAAAATAAAACTTTATCTTTGTAAAATTCCTTCTTTGAAATTTATCCAATTCTCAAAAATAAATTTTACTATAACTTTCAACTTGAATTTTTAAAATCAAATTTTTTATTTATTTCCGATATCCTACGATACCAAAAATATATTCGGCTAAACTATAGCCTTCCACGATTTCAATCACAAATATAATCACACATAGATTATAAATAATCAACCCATAACATTGAAACAAATTCAAATGTTTTGAAGAATCCAGTTCGATCCCTCCAACCTGTTTCCCTGCATTCACAGATGTTAGCACAACAATTAAATATCAATTCCACTTCGAGGTGGAATATTGCAGTATATGGGATTTATATAATATCATCCACTATTATGCGGCGCATAGGGTCTCATCCGATGTATAATGCGGGAAATCAATCACCGCAAATACATATATTACTAATTCCACGTCGAGGTGGAATATCGTGGGGGTTTAATATAATAACATCCGCTATTATGCGACGCATAGGGTCTAATCCAATACAACTAATAATAATTTATCATCCAAGCACATAATCAACAATTTTAAATTTAACTATTTAAAATTAAATCGGAAAATCCGATTGAGTGAGAAGATCTCAAATTTGCTTTGCATGCAATAAATTTTCATTCCAGATTGTTTTCTTCATTGTATTAGACCTTGTACAAACAATTTTTGCAAGTTAATTTATATTCGAAAAAAATCGAATAATAAATTTCCATTTAATAGATTTATTTGGTTTGAACTAGTAATTAAAATTTTTTAAACCCATTTTCCGTTACTAAATTTAACTGACTAAAAATTTTGATTTTATATAAACTACTTAAACATTTACAATTCCTATTTATTTTCCAAAATCTTATCTACATATATATATATTTTCCGTTTGAAACCCTTTTTGTAACTAAAGTAAATTAAATAAATCACTGTTTCACATTATTTTAAATAACTAGTAAATTCAAAATGTATATATGTATATTTTCTTTTAAACCGTGTATATATATATTTATAAAAATAATCTATATCACTACAACAAAACAGTCTTTTTACAACGGGCAATGCCCGTTGTAATATGGTTATCGCAACTGGCATGTGCCCGTTGTAATAGATGCACCATATTTTACAACGGGCAATGCACGTTGTAAAAACTGTTTTTTAAAACGGCCATAACTCGTTGCAATAGCCTATTACACAATATGTATTGACCATTGTAAAATACATATTTAACAACTAACATTGCCCGTTGCAAAATAAATGCAAATTTTAAAAAAAAATTATAGCAGCATCCATGCAATACATACATACTAATACTAAATATTGTCGTAAAATAATTAAAATCATATACGAAAAGACTAAAAGCTAGAGTCATAGAATTCTAACACTCCGAAAAGTTAGATAAGTTTACATGCCAAATACATAAAGCATTAACACATAACAATCCGCTACAAATATCATGTTCTAGGTACAATCTTACTATAACTCAACATACATTTTTCAACACTCAACTAACTCAACACTCAACTTCAACTACTTCTTGCTCAACATACTATCATCACCAGCATACAAGTTCATCACCTGAATTGCCCACACTTTCTCTTCAAAGGACTCTCTCCCCATATCATCATTCAACATCGTACTCCTCTCCAACAACTTTCCTCCATCAAGCAACGCACTTGCATCTCCTTTCTTTGACCATCTTCCTGTCATTACCAAAGTGCACACAAACCACTGCTTCAACAAACAAGACTGCTGCATCAGCCTACAACTGATACAACAGCAGCTTACAGACTCACTTCACCCATATCATTACCACTACAAAGGTGCAGCAACAAAACTCCTTCAATCAGTTCAACATCATCTATAAACTTTTCAACATCCTCCTTTTTAACAACTCCTTCATAAAATACAACACTTGCCACAACTCCCCATTCACAAAACAAACATCAATTTAAACTGCAACACAATATTCACAATACATCAGTAAACATACATCAATTCTTCTCAACCCCCCACCGCTGTCACAACTATCCAGTCGCAAGCCCTGGCAATACATACTTCAATCCATTCAATACTGCACAGTGTCACTCCACTTCACTAAATTGCCCATACTTCAACTCCTATACACCCTTCTACACACCACTTGACCGACTTGCCTCCACACAACCTGCATACAACAATTTATCACAACCTGCTCTGTCTCAAACAACTATCACAATGTCGTATTGACGTTTTCCTACTGCACAGCAACTCCAACCGCCAATAATTCAATCAACAACCATGACCACTGCCTCCACCATACCCAAATACAACCTAAATCTATCATGACCATAATATCATCTCCGATAACTACCCATAAGAGATCGCGACCAACATCAATTACCCATACGAAACGAAAAAACGATGATTTTCTGGAAAAATGTTTTCTGTTTAAACATCCCAGCTCCAACATATGTGAGACTCAAATCGAAGAAGAATCTGATGCACATATGATAAGATCTTAATATGTCAGCAATACCAAGAAAAATGGTACATTTTGCGACATCAGTTAATCGAGGGACCTGAACTCAAATTTAACTAAGGATGTTGAGATCGATAAAGTACATACGTTTGTTTCCAAGCTTTGAGGCCAAATGTAGGAAATTGTGCAAATCCACACGCATCTCCCCCTGAGTAGAACCACTGAAAGAAGCTCCATATGAAGCTAACTGTGAAATATTTCGCAAAACCTTGCACTTGTTGTCTGAAAGTTTTGAATTATTAAAATTTAGTTTAATTTGTTAGAACAAATTGAAATATCTAATGAAGATGGATAGTTATGGAGTGGGTGATTACTTTGCCATTTTATCTCCTTGAGAAGTATGAAAACCATTGATGAGAACAGCAGTTGCAGTGCCGCTAGGATAAGTTAATTTGTAGTCAATAATCATGATCTGCAAATTTTAGAAGCCGTTTCATTTAAGCCACATTATAAAAAATGATCTGGTATTACATTATTAGTCAGATGTTCCTTGTTTTTTTAATAAAATATAGCATGAATTTAAAGGTTTCGTGGATTCTCCTAATATTTGATGTCACCAAAATCTTACCAGATGTCCTAAAATTTTATAATGAACCTAATATTGAAGATAATAATTATGCAGGACAAAAGAGCTGCATAGATTCAAATCTTTATCAATATTATCACTGTATTGTCTCAGTCTTGAAAGCTACTCTTTCATCTTATCTTATATTGATGCTAAAGTAGAAATGTATGATTGGTCACATATGCCAAAACCCAACATCATTATCTTAACCAGGCAATTACAAACTCATTATCATCGATGACATATTTTCTTCTAACATGTTATTGCTTCTTTAGCTCAGAAAAATAATTGGATGCTATAATACTGACATTTCAAGACAGTTGTATGTGCTTCTTCTTGTCTGAGAACATGTTTCAGAGCTAAATTTCCAGTGAGGCTCATCAGAGTTGTAGTAAACTAAACACGGGTACTCCAAAAAAAAACTATGCATTACCTTGTTGTTCTGCCTTCCATTGTCATCTCTGTCAACTTCCCACATTATCCATCCTAGACCACTATCCCTACCGACTGACATTATCTCATTCGATCTTTGAACCACAAAAACACTTCATCTCTATTTCCAGTTGTAAGATACAAAAAAAAACCTTGACCATCGCAATCGAACTGCCGACCATTGTCGACCACCAGCAAACGATCAAACCTCCTCGGCCAAGTTCACAACCACCAATGTAACGACCCGCCTTTTTGGACAAATTAAATCGACGACCAAAT
Organism: Allium cepa; assembly: GCA_030765085.1. Lineage (NCBI taxonomy): Eukaryota > Viridiplantae > Streptophyta > Magnoliopsida > Asparagales > Amaryllidaceae > Allium > Allium cepa. The sequence continues at coordinate 31,021,224 of CM060940.1, forward strand.
ACGCATGTCGCTTCCAAACCATTCAAAAGGGCAGATAGTTATTGGGGTAAATAAGAAAAGAAAAGAAAGAGAAATAAAGGGAACGAAACAACACAGAATCTCGCAGCGGAACGATAAAATATAATAGTCAAATAAACAGTTCATGAAGCTGTTTACTATACTTTGACAATTATTTATACAACATTTATCAGAGTTATACATATACAACAGAACAATTAAAATAATGCAGCAGATAGCATGATGCAAGGGTAATAATAGTAATAGTATACCAAATCTTCGTCTTCATCCTCCAGAATAGATCTTCAAAAAAATCTGAAAAACTCAGGACTGACAGGAGCGTAATGAAAAGACAAAACACTCAAGTCAGGACTAAAATATCCTAATGAAAGTTAAATAAATCGTAAATAAATATGAGTGTAACGGCGTCAGATATGTTTACGGGTTTTGACTTCTCATATCCAATGTCAACGTGCGTGCAATAACTCAAGAGATGTTACGGGATTTTCCATCTCTGAAGGATCCGTTAAACTATCTACTATGTAGTAATGTACGCTAAGTAGATAATGCCTATGAGTAATATAATGTATAAAAATAGTGTTAAGGCGTTACCATAATCCCCCTTAACACATTTTTATAATGCCATAGTCTATACAGCACCGTAAGCCCCACTGTAACAACCCGGAATTTCGCAATTATTTTATTATCGTCACTAGACGATTAATATCGTTGCTAATTGCTAATTTGAGTTTTTAAATCAGTTGAAATCTTATTGAAAAATGGTTAAAAATTATGTGGGCTTTATAGTGAATGTTGGGCCATGGGAATTTTGTGCCATGTTATCTCGAGTATAACCGGTTCCCCTTTACCATTCATTCGAAACCCTAAGCAAACAAATCAAACGAGCGAAAAAAAAATGGTGGCAGCTCTTTTCCTTTCTTCGTTCGTTCCTCCTTGCGCATCAAAAGAGAAAATAGCGGCTTCATCTCGTTCCTCTTTTCGAAATCAGGGCTGTTGAAATGGAGTTGACGACTTCGATTTCTTTGAGAATGGCGGCCCTGTTCCTTCAAGTTCGTTTGCAAAATTAGGGTTGCAAATTTTCATGCTACCGCGATCTGAAGGGGGGACGTGGAGGACTTCGGCTAGCGTAGCGTGCTCTTCGAACAAGGTGAATGAATTTCGACTTCACTCACATCTAATTCGAAGTACTGCTTACATATATTTGAGTTCTTGATTTCGTTTATATGAGTTTAATTTTCTTATTTGCGTTCATATATATTGTTTGAAGTTGTTAAATGTAACGACCCTGAAATTCAGACACAGTTAAAAATTTTAAATTTGCTTATTTAGTGTAGAATTTCGAATTTTCACAAACAAATTCCGATGCTTTTCAAACTTCATATTTGAAATGCCGCAACTGGAAAATTTTCGTCCGGAATTATGAAAGTTTATTTCGCGCGTAAACTTACTTCAAATTTAAATCAGTTGTAATCGATGGAAATAAACCGTTTTCGAAACCAAAATATTTTTACATAGAAAAATTCTAAACCATCTTTTGAGCAAGTTGTCAGTTTGTCGTTTTTCCAAATTCGGACATCTTTGGCTCCGTCGTTCTTATTTTTCGGTGAATTTTATGCATTTTCCGTAGTAGAAAATTTCAAATTTTTATAATTCGATCGTATCACCAATATCTTCATACCGTTGTGACCGCCTCATCGCGCTGATCAGAACGGTATATTTATTTGTGTCAATCGGAGTTCGGCGTTGTAAATTATAATTATTAACGGAGTACAAACTGGTCCGTTACGCAACACAATAACGGAACCCATTCACTCCAACGTTCAGAAATTTTAACAGTCCTTTGACTATTCAGCTGCATAGGGAACCCAATAGCCAGTTCAGTTACCAAGAAAATAAATTTGTGGCTCTTGGTTGCCTGCATTATTCACTTTATACTGGGTTCGGCTTCATTCTTCTTTCCTTGCAAATCTAAAACTCCTCTGGTTCGTGCTTTTCTCCCTCTCTCATCTTTCTTTTATTATATATATTTTTCCTCTACAGCATTAACACAAAAACCCTTCTCCATGCATGCAACACTGCACACCAGACCCGTCAGCCTTCGCCCAGATCCGTCAGCCTTCGCCCAGACCCCGCCAGCTTCGCCCAGACTCCGTCAGCCTTGCCCAGACCCGCCAGCTTCGCCCAGATTCGTCAGCCTTCGCCCAGACCCCGCCAGCCTTGCCCAGACCCGCCAGCCTTCACCCGCCAGCCTTAGCCCAGACCCACCCGCCTTCGCCTAGACCCACCAGCCTTCGCCCAGACCCACCAACTCCGACGCCGAGGCCAACCCTCTGCCGATCCTTCACCTAAATCTAGCACTTCCCTCTAGCCAAGCTCTGGCCATGATAGTCAGTCACCTATTCATTAGCTTACATACGGTTTACAAATTTTGCTCGTCGATTCGTGCCAATCTTACTTTGCTCTGAGAATCATGCTTGGATTTGTAACTCCATTTCAGTGTCCGTATCAGTGTGCGTATCCGTGCCATCTCCTATTTTCTCTAGCCTTGAAAGGTGAGTAATCACTCACGATTAATATTCTTTTATTTATTAAATATTGATTTCAATTGAAACGACAATTGAAATATGCTGCTGTTAGTTGTTTATACTGTGATGACTGCTATTATCTGTATTTGTTCACCTATGACACCTGACACCATTATCGGTTAATTATTTATGTGATAATAATACAGGTTGGTTGATAATTGATTGATTGATTGATTGTTGTTTGAATTGGATGTTAATTATTATTGTTAAGTGATAACTAGTTTGCTAGTTTAATTTGATGTAGTATCGCTTACAAATTAAAACGGATTATATATGACTGACCTTGATTTATTAAACTTGACCCCGCCATATGTAAATTTGATTAGTAAAATTAGACTCATTTATTGTCATAGAATTTGATAAATTATACTTTAAACCTTTGAACGTAGTTCGGATTAATTGTTGTAGTATTAAACTGAAATTGAAATGGAACGACAAGTGAAAAACCGTAATGTAATAATCTTTAATCTACATGAAATGATAGTGTAGATTCTAGAAATAATTATATTAATTCGCACAAATAACAATGCGAATTAATACGATTATTTCGGGGTTATTTGATTAATTTATTGAATTGTTATTGATTGTTGTTATTGCTTGTTTATTTACTTTGACACCATCCCAGTTATCACACTACAAGTTCCCTTTGCTATGTTTTGATTTTGAATTGAAAATGGAATCGGGTTGAAATGATAAACACCCAAATGAACTTGACTTAGGATAGAGAATTAAATAAACCCGATTGGTCAATAATTTGATTTAAAATAAAATAAAGATTTTATTCGAATAATAAGGTTTGAAATAAGATTGGAACATAAATTTTGATAAAAGGAAAACGTTAATATTGAAATCTGAAACAAGATATTAATGTAATAACTGATGAAAGGACGTTGTTTTGAAATGAATTATTTGAGAATAAATTTGGAATTGTTAATAATTAAGTTGAAATTAGTAGTAGTTAAGTTTGGAAATATTAAAGAATGAGTTTGAAATGATTTAATAATTAAGGTTGAATTTATAAGTAAGTTTGAAATTATTAAGTTTTGAAATTATTAATAATTAAGATTGAAATTATTTAATAATTGCATAAGATTGAATTATTTGATAACTGAATGAAAATTGAATTCTTTGATAAGCGAAATTGAACTTTTGAATAAGTGAATTTGAACTTCGTAAATATTTGAAATTGGGATTCTTTGTTAATTAAGTTTTGGAAATTATTTAAGTAAGTGAATAAATGAAATTGAATTTCTTTGACAAGAAATAAAATGCGTTTCATTGAACTAAATGTAAGAATTGTAATTTAAGGAATTTGATTTGACAAATTTAATTTAATTAAATTTGTAAGTTTGATATAATGAAGTTAACTTAAGTGATTGTTTTAATGACTTGGAAATTAAAAAGAATTGTTTTGGATGTTAAATTAACTTAAAGAATATTGAATAAAATCGATAAATAAGTTTAAATTGATTTGAATGTTGAATTTAATCATTTAAATGATTTTCGGAATAAAACTTATATATGAACTTGAATCAATATTTGAATCGTTTAAATAAAATTGAAATTGAATTGTAAGACTTTGAAATGGTAATTTGGGAGTTTTGAAACGTAGATTTTGGAAATTGATTTTTGAAAGACAAATGAAATGATAGTTTGTGAAGTCTAATTCAAATTGAATGTGATTGATTGTTTTGAAATATATTAAATGACCAATCGGTGTAATAATACGTAGTTATTAAAGAGACCGGGATCGGATATGGACATACTCTCTGTCGATACCGAATACCACTTTAATAACTATTATACGTGGAGTGTTGATCCAGAATGAAGTGGATGGTTTGGTGAACGCGTTGACTGAAGAAAGAGAACGATATTGGATGACCCCTGACATGACTAAAACAGGAGCCGCGCCGGGCCATTGAGGTTCGCCACCTCTAGCGGACACACTTCTTCGATACCATATCTATTACTTTTGTGATTCGATTTGGTTGCACCCCTCGATTTGGGAGTGTTGTTTCGCGGTGTTGAGGTAGCTGCTGGCTATGCTCAACATCAGTCCGGATCACGCAACTACTAGTATCCTAGTTGGTATCGCCTCATGTACCTTGTCATACTGATTATCCTATTCGCGACCACTACGTTTTGATTTGTACCTTGAGTATATGGATTGCCCTCTGGTGACTTTCGGTTTTGGGGAAACTACGGTCTTGTATATGCTTTTGGGAATATAAAATATGTTAAGGGGGATTATGGTAACACCTTAACGCTATTTTAATACTTTATATTACTGATAGACATTATCTACTTAGCGTACATTACTACCTAGTAGATAGTTTAGCGGATCCTTAGAGGATGGTTATTCCAAACATCCTTTGAGTTACTTGTATTTCGATTGCTATTTCACTTGAGTTGGATTTATTGATATAAGAATATTAATCCTGACTCGAGTGTCTTGTGTTTTGCTTTACGCTCGGGTCAGACTGAGTGTACCAGTATTCGAGACTCACCTTTGGAGTTGGAGCTTTGCTTGAAGATCCAGCCATCTATTCTGCTTTCAGTATTCGATGATTCTAGTGATGTATTCTGATTTATATCTGATGTATCGTATTACTCTTTTGTTGTAAACTCTGATGTATCTTATATATTTACATAGTAGCTTCATGAACTACTATCTCTTTTATTTCCGCTGCATATTATTACTCTGTGTCTGTGATGCTGTGACTATTTATTTACTGTATATCTCAGTTTTGCCAAATTTAAATTAACAATTCGATATTTTGAATTATTCAAGCCCGACATGTGCGGATGCGAATAGTCCAAAATACCGGGTCGTTACAGTTGGTATCAGAGCTTTTGGTAGCTCTTGGCAAAACTTAGCATATAGGGTAAATATATTTACAGAATCACTCCCACTCGAGTTTCAATCTCTTCCTTTTAACTCAATTCCTTTGAATTTTGGAACGTCCCATGTGGTTCCAAAATTTATTCATATCCCTCACTATTCGTCTTCTTTCAATTCTGGAGTATCGCATAACTCCACTTCGAATGATCTTTATAATGAATCGGCGGTCTCGCTAAAATTCGAATGATTTGTAAAGGGGTGAAACTCCTTTACAATAAGCATTGATTTACCGGAGATTTCTGTATCCTCGGTTTACGATGCTATCTATCACCTGCTATACCTGAATTCTATTTCTTGAGACCGAATGCTGATTTACCTCGGAATTCTGCATCGATCTTATTCTTGAAGTTACGGTCGACCCAGTTTAGGTTGCCCATGAATTAAATAAGCTTGTCCATCTCCCGATTCTGTTAATTGAATTATCTTATCTTCTATTTCAAAATTATTATCGAATCAAAATTCTCTTTGATTTGATTTCCATCGAATTTGAATTTCTATACTTGTTTTGAAATCTATTCTTGTATCTCGAGCGTGGAAGTGTATTTATAAATTAATATTAAAAATGTTTACATATATTGTGTTGTTTGAGTTGTTGATGTTGATTTGGGTTTTCGATCGATTCATTTGATCAACGCTATCGATAGGATTTCCAAAACACTTGAACATAACAAACTGACACAATAGTATTTTCGAATCTGATAAATAAAATTATTTTGAATGATTATGTTATATAAAAGTTTAAAATTTTATGAAATTAAAAGGTTAATGAATCTGTTTCTGAAAAGTTAAAATTTTAATTTTCATTTATTGATTTATAAATCATTGACTATTTCATGATATAAATAAATGAATTTATAAAGCTTGTTTATATTTTGATTGGAATTCAAATGGATTTAAAGTAGAATTTGAGAATTTAATTTCCGGTAATTTCAAACTTGGCTTTTAAGTTTTAAAAGGTATATTACTTAAAGTATTTCGAATAGAAATATTTTCAAAGAAATTTTAGATGTTTAAATCAGTGCTCTTCTCTTTGTCGCTGGAAAATAATTTCGGTGATGACGGCCGCATCATCGACATTCATTTTCGAGTTTCGAAGTGGAGAGACTATTTTGTAGCTTTGCTACGATTTGTTTTGAAAAAAAAATAAATTGATTTGAATTTTTAAACATGACTTGATTTATAATATATATTGAAGATTTTAAATTTGATTTGACGTATTATGAATATATTTATTTATTTTATCTCAAGTTGTTTGAAGCTAATCGGAAAATTAATTTTTAAAATTTGTTAAAGGATGATTTTCAATTAAATAAAGCCAAATTCTTTTATATAAATACTTAACTTGAAATAACTGAATTGTAAAATTTTATTTGGATAATACAAAATTGCATTATATATAACTTACCTAAATAAAAAAAGGGGTTACTTATGTAATTGAATATTATACGGTAGAAAATGATATCAGAGGAATTTTTAATAAATTGAGTAGTTATAATAAATGTAAATATACTTAATATATATGTGATATGATATATTAAGTAGAATAAATTTAATAATAATTTGGAATAATGAAGAATTAAATTTGTCAAAGAAGGTTTGATTATAATAAAGGACTTCAAATTTATGATCTTTGAAGTTGTTAATTTAAGAAAATTGGATAATACATAATATAAATTGTCTTTATAAATAAAATGTAAGTGCGTATAATAAATGTTATTCATTTAAATTTTAATTATAAATGTTTATGAGATAAATAGAATAATAAGTTAAATAAATCATAGGTATGATTAATAGAAGAAAATTTTGTTTTGAAAGTAAATAAATTGAATTAAATCAACTTAAGAGAATATCTTGAAAATTAATTTAAATTGAATTACATTTGAAAGGAATCTTTTGTACCTAACATTAATAATTGTGAAATCAAATCAGTTTTATGAAAGTCTTGAATTTAAAGTCGAATTGTTAAATATAAACTAATTTAAATTGAAATTTCTATGGTTTGAATTAACTGTTTATTTTGTAATTCAAGTCTATTTCTTCTGTTTGTTTCTATTCTCCTACCTCCTTCCTTTTCGGGGACGAAAAGTTTTGAGTGGGGGAGAATGTAACGACCCTGAAATTCAGACACAGTTAAAAATTTTAAATTTGCTTATTTAGTGTAGAATTTCGAATTTTCACAAACAAATTCCGATGCTTTTCAAACTTCATATTTGAAATGCGGCAACTGGAAAATTTTCGTCCGGAATTATGAAAGTTTATTTCACGCGTAAACTTACTTCAAATTTAAATCAGTTGTAATCGATGGAAATAAACCGTTTTCGAAACCAAAATATTTTTACATAGAAAAATTCTAAACCATCTTTTGAGCAAGTTGTCAGTTTGTCGTTTTTCCAAATTCGGACATCTTTGGCTCCGTCGTTCTTATTTTTCGGTGAATTTTATGCATTTTCCGTAGTAGAAAATTTCAAATTTTTATAATTCGATCGTATCACCAATATCTTCATACCGTTGTGACCGCCTCGTCGCGCTGATCAGAACGGTATATTTATTTGTGTCAATCGGAGTTCGGCGTTGCAAATTATAATTATTAACGGAGTACAAACTGGTCCGTTACGCAGCACAATAACGGAACTCATTCTCTCCAACGTTCAGAAATTTTAACAGTCCTTTGACTATTCAGCTGCATAGGGAACCCAATAGCCAGTTCAGTTACCAAGAAAATAAATTTGTGGCTCTTGGTTGCCTGCATTATTCACTTTATACTGGGTTCGGCTTCATTCTTCTTTCCTTGCAAATCTAAAACTCCTCTGGTTCGTGCTTTTCTCCCTCTCTCATCTTTCTTTTATTATATATATTTTTCCTCTACAGCATTAACACAAAAACCCTTCTCCATGCATGCAACACTGCACACCAGACCCGTCAGCCTTCGCCCAGATCCGTCAGCCTTCGCCCAGACCCCGCCAGCTTCGCCCAGACTCCGTCAGCCTTGCCCAGACCCGCCAGCTTCGCCCAGATTCGTCAGCCTTCGCCCAGACCCCGCCAGCCTTGCCCAGACCCGCCAGCCTTCACCCGCCAGCCTTAGCCCAGACCCACCCGCCTTCGCCTAGACCCACCAGCCTTCGCCCAGACCCACCAACTCCGACGCCGAGGCCAACCCTCTGCCGATCCTTCACCTAAATCTAGCACTTCCCTCTAGCCAAGCTCTGGCCATGATAGTCAGTCACCTATTCATTAGCTTACATACGGTTTACAAATTTTGCTCGTCGATTCGTGCCAATCTTACTTTGCTCTGAGAATCATGCTTGGATTTGTAACTCCATTTCAGTGTCCGTATCAGTGTGCGTATCCGTGCCATCTCCTATTTTCTCTAGCCTCGAAAGGTGAGTAATCACTCACGATTAATATTCTTTTATTTATTAAATATTGATTTCAATTGAAACGACAATTGAAATATGCTGCTGTTAGTTGTTTATACTGTGATGACTGCTATTATCTGTATCTGTTCACCTATGACACCTGACACCATTATCGGTTAATTATTTATGTGATAATAATACAGGTTGGTTGATAATTGATTGATTGATTGATTGTTGTTTGAATTGGATGTTAATTATTATTGTTAAGTGATAACTAGTTTGCTAGTTTAATTTGATATAGTATAGCTTACAAATTAAAACGGATTATATATGACTGACCTTGATTTATTAAACTTGACCCCGCCATATGTAAATTTGATTAGTAAAATTTGACTCATTTATTGTCATAGAATTTGATAAATTATACTTTAAACCTTTGAACGTAGTTTGGATTAATTGTTGTAGTATTAAACTGAAATTGAAATGGAACGACAAGTGAAAAACCGTAATGTAATAATCTTTAATCTACATGAAATGATAGTGTAGATTCTAGAAATAATTATATTAATTCGCACAAATAACAATGCGAATTAATACGATTACTTCGGGGTTATTTGATTAATTTATTGAATTGTTATTGATTGTTGTTATTGCTTGTTTATTTACTTTGACACCATCCCAGTTATCACACTACAAGTTCCCTTTGCTATGTTTTGATTTTGAATTGGAAATGGAATCGGGTTGAAATGATAAACACCCAAATGAACTTGACTTAGGATAGAGAATGAAATAAACCCGATTGGTCAATAATTTGATTTAAAATAAAATAAAGATTTTATTCGAATAATAAGGTTTGAAATAAGATTGGAACGTAAATTTTGATAAAAGGAAAACGTTAATATTGAAATCTGAAACAAGATATTAATGTAATAACTGATGAAAGGACGTTGTTTTGAAATGAATTATTTGAGAATAAATTTGGAATTGTTAATAATTAAGTTGAAATTAGTAGTAGTTAAGTTTGGAATTATTAATGAATGAGTTTGAAATGATTTAATAATTAAGGTTGAATTTATAAGTAAGTTTGAAATTATTAAGTTTTGAAATTATTAATAATTAAGATTGAAATTATTTAATAATTGCATAAGATTGAATTATTTGATAACTGAATGAAAATTGAATTCTTTGATAAGCGAAATTGAACTTTTGAATAAGTGAATTTGAACTTCGTAAATATTTGAAATTGGGATTCTTTTTTAATTAAGTTTTGGAAATTATTTAAGTAAGTGAATAAATGAAATTGAATTTCTTTGACAAGAAATAAAATGCGTTTCATTGAACTAAATGTAAGAATTGTAATTTAAGGAATTTGATTTGACAAATTTAATTTAATTAAATTTGTAAGTTTGATATAATGAAGTTAACTTAAGTGATTGTTTTAATGACTTGGAAATTAAAAAGAATTGTTTTGGATGTTAAATTAACTTAAAGAATATTGAATAAAATTGATAAATAAGTTTAAATTGATTTGAATGTTGAATTTAATCATTTAAATGATTTTCGGAATAAAACTTATATATGAACTTGAATCAATATTTGAATCGTTTAAATAAAATTGAAATTGAATTGTAAGACTTTGAAATGGTAATTTGGGAGTTTTGAAACGTAGATTTTGGAAATTGATTTTTGAAAGACAAATGAAATGATAGTTTGTGAAGTCTAATTGAAATTGAATGTGATTGATTGTTTTGAAATATATTAAATGACCAATCGGTGTAATAATACGTAGTTATTAAAGAGACCGGGATCGGATATGGACATACTCTCTGTCGATACCGAATACCACTTTAATAACTATTATACGTGGAGTGTTGATCCAGAATGAAGTGGATGGTTTGGTGAACGCGTTGACTGAAGAAAGAGAACGATATTGGATGACCCCTGACATGACTAAAACAGGAGCCGCGCCGGGCCATTGAGGTTCGCCACCTCTAGCGGACACACTTCTTCGATACCATATCTATTACTTTTGTGATTCGATTTGGGTGCACTCCTCGATTTGGGAGTGTTGTTTCGCGGTGTTGAGGTAGCTGCTGGCTATGCTCAACATCAGTCCGGATCACGCAACTACTAGTATCCTAGTTGGTATCGCCTCATGTACCTTATCATACTGATTATCCTATTCGCGACCACTACGTTTTGATTTGTACCTTGAGTATATGGATTGCCCTCTGGTGACTTCCGGTTTTGGGGAAACTACGGTCTTGTATATGCTTTTGGGAATATAAAATGTGTTAAGAGGGATTATGGTAACACCTTAACGCTATTTTAATACTTTATATTACTGATAGACATTATCTACTTAGCGTACATTACTACCTAGTAGATAGTTTAGCGGATCCTTAGAGGATGGTTATTCCAAACATCCTTTGAGTTACTTGTATTTCGATTGCTATTCCACTTGAGTTGGATTTATTGATATAAGAATATTAATCCTGACTCGAGTGTCTTGTGTTTTGCTTTACGCTCGGGTCAGACTGAGTGTACCTGTATTCGAGACTCACCTTTGGAGTTGGAGCTTTGCTTGAAGATCCAGCCATCTATTCTGCTTTCAGTATTCGATGATTCTAGTGATGTATTCTGATTTATATCTGATGTATCGTATTACTCTTTTGTTGTAAACTCTGATGTATCTTATATATTTACATAGTAGCTTCATGAACTACTATCTCTTTTATTTCCGCTGCATATTATTACTCTGTGTCTGTGATGCTGTGACTATTTATTTACTGTATATCTCAGTTTTGCCAAATTTAAATTAACAATTCGATATTTTGAATTATTCAAGCCCGACATGTGCGGATGCGAATAGTCCAAAATACCGGGTCGTTACATTAAATGATTTGGGTTGGTCATTCGACTTTGTTACAATGCTGATGATTTTATTTGACTTGGTCAGATTCCTGTTGCCTTCGACTTTCACTGATTTTTACGTTGTTGAATTTGTTCGACTTTCAACCTTGTTCGATTTTTGATAAAACTACTACTTGATTTTGTGTTGGTAGAACTTGCTATCACCGAGTGACTCTCTGATGTTTTGTTGATTTTGTTCTTGTCATTCTATGATTTCGACCACTTGAATTATTTAATTTGGTTCGAACTGTAGATGACCTTGTGTATTTTTGTTGACATCTGCCTATACTTTGATCTACAGTTGAAATCTCCTCTGTCTTGATTGTACTATTCGCTGTTATGTTGCCTTGCCTTGTGTTCTTGTTGCTGTAGCCTTGAGCTACAGTCTTCACTGCACCCATATTATCCTTGTGTATACTTGCCACATTCATGTGTGACAGTTTGCACTGTTGTTTCACTGCTACTTTGGTTTTGCAAAATTAATATGCAGTCATTTGAGTATTTTTTTTATCGATTCACTACTACTTTGGTTTTGCCGAATTAATACGCAGCACTTGAGTATTTTTGTCGATACGCTTCCAGTTTGGTTGACTTTGCATTCACTTGTGTACATGTTGCATAACCACTTGAGTTTGCACTGTTGGTCTTACTGCCTCGAATTTGCATACATAATGTTACTTGGTTTTGTTTATATGTGCACTACTGGGATCACAGTTCATCCTGTCACTTGCACTCTACGGTTTTGAACTACAGCATGTTGGTTATTTTGAATTGAGTTGCATACTGTGTCTGGTACACATTGTTGGTTTGTTGGCACTGTTAAACTTTATGTTGAGGCTGCACCTCCCTGTCCGCGGCTTGACTCGAAGTTTGACCCTCATGTAGCTGGTCTGCACTCATATCTTTCTTGGTTGTTGTGGACCCTGCCTGTTTCAATTTGTGTATGGTTTTGGGTTAAAAGTATCGACTCTGTCCACTGTTTCCTTATGTTGTACCTGTGTTGCACTTCTGTACACTTTGCAGTCTCGTCTTGATGTAATATTTGGAGTCGTTATGCGCATCTTTTCATTTATATTCTTACACTACCCAGTTTTTACAAGTATATTTAATATACTTGTTGCCAGTCACTAAAAAAAAAAATCAGTTGCATGTCCACTTTGCTGTAATACTTATTCTTGTGTGCCATGCCTTGTGTACTTGTCATGTTCTTGCAGTACATAGGCTATTGAATTTCTTTGTTGAGGCTGTGTCACTGATGTTGGCTTGCCTTATTCATTTCTCTATCTTGTTCGAATCTGTTTGGTTGTTGTTGCTTGAGATAGTCAACCACATCAACTCATTGGGTTGAATCTTCCCACTGCTACCACTTGCTTAGTGTATTAGTTGCACTATGAATTCTTGTGTATTGGCCTTTGTGCCTAGTTGCTATTTCTATTTATGCTGTTGTGGCGAGGCAGTGTACGCATGCGTACACTGCAGCCACACAGTATCGACATTTTGAATTGATATTCGAACCTTCATTGATTTTGGTTCGTTGATCTTTTGTGTACATCATCACTGTAGTGGCAAGGCAGTGCACGCAAGCGTGAACTGCAGCCACGCCGTTCTAATTTTACTGGTATTTCTTTGAATTTTGGTTCGTTGATCTTTTGTGTACATCATCACTATAGTGGCAAGGCAGTGCACGCAAGCGTGAACTGCAGCCACACGGTATTGCTTTTATTGATGTTTCTTTTACTTTTGATTTATGGATCTTTTGCGTATTTTCATATGCTGTAGTGGCGAGGCAGTGCACGCGTGCGTGTACTGCAGCCCTACTCGAAGTAATATTTTAATTGAGATTTCAATGTTTTGAACTGTTTTGTTTATTCAAATTCAATATTCTGATTTGGTTTGATTTGCTGATTTGATGTTTAACACTGTCACATGTTATATTTATCGTCATCCGATTTCTTTATTTAAGGATCAGATAGACGAGATTTATTGTGACTGTCGTCTATTCATTATTTAATTATTATTGCTTCTGTGCACTAATAACTGAGTTTGAATTAGACTGACCCGTGTATTATTTTCTTTTGAATATAATACTCGGGTCAGACCGAGTATTTACAGGTTGTAGATTTTTAGCTTTGGGTTGCTACTAGAGCTATGAAGTCTTTTCATATCTTTTGGAGTAGTCGTCGTCATGTTTAGTAGTCAGTATATTTGTATAGGATGTTGTACATTCATGTATATTATTCATGATAATGTACTTGTATATGTAACTTTCAGAGTCGACAGTTGTAGTTGTATCATCTGTATTGTATCACATGTATATCAACTGACATCGGTTATATATATATGAGACTTTCTGTTATATTTGTGTTCCGCATTTACATTATCTGTGTTATTATTATATATATTGTCCTAAACTATTATGAACCATCGTTGTTCGTTTTATACTAGAATTGGGTATGTCGATGGGGGAAAATAAATATGAGATGAAAAATAAAAATATATACCACTCCTATCGAGGTAACTAATACTAGTGTAAGGCCTACCTACGGATGGCCGCTCCTATCCAGCCTTATTCTTCGTGATAACAGACAATATTTCTTTTAATACTCTTTGTTATTGCGAGCATAGAGGTGGGGCGTCACAGTTGGTATCAAAGCTTGGGGTTTATGGACATAAGATAACACATAACTTAGATGGAACATGTGTTACAACTATTTGTCGATGTTTTAGTTGTGTTTTGAGTCAATACTAAAGTTTTGAAATTTTGATGAAATTTTTAAATAGCTTTATTTAAAAATAAAAGTGAATTTGTGTTTTGATGATTGATTGAATTGTGTTTTGTTTATCAGAGTGCGCAGCGGAAACAGCAAGACTTCTTCGCTGAGTACAGCTGATAATTATTTTGATTTAAAAATCAAAATGTGAAAATGAGTTTAATTTCATTATGTTGTTTAACCAGTGGTTCTGATTTGTTGAAATTCTTACTGGTTTTCTTTAATGCTAATCATATTTGATTAGATTTCTACTGTTTTAAAATATTTTCATCGAAGATATATTTGAGTAATTTCTTTGTTTATTTTGTAGTGTGCGTGCAAACCTAAGTTGGACGTTACTACATTAATTTTACGTTGAACCGACGCTTGGTTATGAAACGTATTTTGTTGCCGTTATTTTTATAACGGGATTTTAACACTTGTGCTAAATTTTTGAAGTACGGTGTTTTGTTGACATTTTTGATGAATGTTTGTGATGAATGAAAATTCACTAGTGTTATATTTTGTTGCGACTTATTTTGATGAGATTTTGACGTATAAAAATTACTGTCGCATTGATTTCAATAATCGTCAAGTTTTAAAGTGGATTTTCAAGCGGTTATTCCGTTCTGATTTTGAGATCCGTTTTTTCGGTGTTTTGAGAAGTACAATTTCCATATCGAAATTGTTTTTGATGTTGCTGTTTTGAGCACGGATTTTCAAATGGTTTCCAAAATAAAAATTGTTTTAAAATTTTTTCAGTTTACGTTTTCAAAAGAATGAGAAAGAGATTTAAACGATTCAGCAAAATCGAGGATTATGACCCCTTTCTTTTACTGATTCGCTTAATTCCGGACTTGTTCGTTTGAGAATGTAAATTATTACTTTTATAAAATAAATGAAATTGTTTACAGAATTTTTACAGTTTGCGTTTTCAGAAGAATGAGAAAGTGACTTAAACGTTTCAGAAAAATCGTGGATTATGACCCCTTTCTTTTACCGATTCGCTTAATTCCGGACTTGTTCATTTGAGAATGTGAAATGTTATTTTTGAAATACACAATTTGCACTTTCAAGGAAACGATGAAGAGATTTAAACGATGTAGCAAAAGTGCGGAGTATGGAACCACACTTTTACTATTTTGGTTAATCCGGACTCGTTAATTGAAATATTTGCATTTTTGATGATTTTGATGATTTTACTCGTTCAAGGAAACGATGAAGAGAATCAAACGATTTAGTAAAACACGTGGTATGGGACATGTGTGTTTGCTATTTTGGTTAATTCCGGACTCGTTAATTGAATATATGATGATTTTTGTGTGCTTTCGAGCCACTATGATGGACCTTCGGGTTATATGATGGACCTTCGGGTCAAATACCAGTACCAGACATTCGGGTCATATGTTGGACCTTTTGGTCATATGATGGGCGTCAAAATTATGATGGGTACATGGTAGGCTTCGGCTATATGAGATGCACGTGCAGCGTAGCTAAAACTCCCCATATGATGGGATCGATCCACCTTTTATGTTGATTTTCTAGAATATCTTAATTGGTTCTAGATATTTGTTAAATCAAATTATCTGCAGGTAATTAGATATTTGATGTTATGAGTTCTGATTATCGTTTTTGATAATCGGATATTTGTTGTTTCTGATTATCGCTTGTGATAATTAGATATTTGATGTTATGAGTTCTGATTATCGTTTTTGATAATCGGATATTTGTTGTTTCTGATTATCGCTTGTGATAATTAGATATTTGATGTTATGAGTTCTAATTATCATTTTTGATAATCGGATATTTGTTGTTTCTGATTATCGCTTGTGATAATTAGATTTTGATGTTATGAGTTCTAATTATCGTTTTTGATAATCCGATATTTGTTGTTTCTGATTATCGCTTGTGATAATTAGATATTTGATGTTATGAGTTCTGATTATCGTTTTTGATAATCGGATATTTGTTATTTCTGATTATCGCTTGTGATAATTAGATATTTGATGTTATGAGTTCTGATTATCATTTTTGATAATCGGATATTTGTTGTTTCTGATTATCGCTTGTGATAATTAGATATTTGATGTTATGAGTTCTGATTATCATTTTTGATAATCAGATATTTGTTGTTTCTGATTATCGCTTGTGATAATTAGATATTTGATGTTATGAGTTCTGATTATCGTTTTTGATAATCGGATATTTGTTGTTTCTGATTATCGCTTATGATAATTAGATATTTGATGTTATGAGTTCTGATTATCGTTTTTGATAATCGGATATTTGTTGTTTCTGATTATCGCTTTTGATAATTAGATATTTGAGATTTAATTATCGCTTAAGATAATCAAATATTTGCTGATTTGAAATTTGATTATCGACTGAGATAATCAAATATTTGTTGATTTGAAATTTGATTATCGACAGAGATAATCAAATATTTGCTGATCTGAAATTTGATTATCGACCGAGATAATCAAATATTTGCTGATTTGAAATTTGATTATCGACTGGTATAATCAAATATTTGCTGATTTGAAATTTGAATATCGACAGAGATAATCAAATATTTGTTGATTTGAAATTTGATTATCGACTGAGATAATAAAATATTTGCTGATTTGAAATTTGATTATCGACTGAGATAATCAAATATTTGCTGATTTGAAATTTGATTATCGACTGAGATAATCAAATATTTGGTGATTTGAAATTTGATTATCGACTGAGATAATCAAATATTTGTTGATTTGAAATTTGATTATCGACTGAGATAATCAAATATTTGCTGATTTGAAATTTGATTATCGACTGAGATAATCAAATATTTGGTGATTTGAAATTTGATTATCGACTGAGATAATCAAATATTTGCTGATTTGAAATTTGATTATCGACTGAGATAATCAAATATTTGTTGATTTGAAATTTGATTATCGCTTGAGATAATTAAATAATTGTTGATTTGAGATTTAATTATCGCTTGAGATAATTAAATAATTGTTGATTTGAGATTTAATTATCGCTTGGATAATTAAATATTTGTTGATTTGAGATTTAATTATCTATTTTGATAATTGAATATGTGTTGAATTGAGATTTCTGGTTGTCGTTTTTGATAATTAAACCTTTGTTGTTTTCTGATTATCTATTGATAATTAGATTTTGTTGAGAATTTGTGAATTTCTTTTATGAAATTAAAAATTTCTTTGGCGTTTGCATTCCCGACTTTATTTTTCTAGCTTAACCAGTTTATGTTAGAAAAATAATTGTTATTGACGTCCTTAATTATGAAAATTGCGGGGACGCAATTTTTATAAGGAGGGGAGTCTGTAACAACCCGGAATTTCGCAATTATTTTATTATCGTCACTAGACGATTAATATCGTTGCTAATTGCTAATTTGAGTTTTTAAATCAATTGAAATCTTATTGAAAAATGGTTAAAAATTATGTGGGCTTTATAGTGAATGTTGGGCCATGGGAATTTTGTGTCATGTTATCTCGAGTATAACCGGTTCCCCTTTACCATTCATTCGAAACCCTAAGCAAACAAATCAAACGAGCGAAAAAAAATGGTGGCAGCTCTTTTCCTTTCTTCGTTCGTTCCTCCTTGCGCATCAAAAGAGAAAATAGCGGCTTCATCTCGTTCCTCTTTTCGAAATCAGGGCTGTTGAAATGGAGTTGACGACTTCGATTTCTTTGAGAATGGCGGCCCTGTTCCTTCAAGTTCGTTTGCAAAATTAGGGTTGCAAATTTTCATGCTACCGCGATCTGAAGGGGGGACGTGGAGGACTTCGGCTAGCGTAGCGTGCTCTTCGAACAAGGTGAGTGAATTTCGACTTCACTCACATCTAATTCGAAGTACTGCTTACATATATTTGAGTTCTTGATTTCATTTATATAAGTTTAATTTTCTTATTTGCGTTCGTATATATTGTTTGAAGTTGTTAAATGATTTGAGTTGGTCATTCGACTTTGTTACAATGCTGATGATTTTATTTGACTTGGTCAGATTCCTGTTGCCTTCGACTTTCACTGATTTTTACGTTGTTGAATTTGTTCGACTTTCAACCTTGTTCGATTTTTTATAAAACTGCTGCTTGATTTTGTGTTGGTAGAACTTGCTATCACCGAGTGACTCTCTGATGTTTTGTTGATTTTGTTCTTGTCATTCTATGATTTCGACCACTTGAATTATTTAATTTGGTTCGAACTATAGATGACCTTGTGTATTTTTGTTGACATCTGCCTATACTTTGATCTACAGTTGAAATCTCCTCTGTCTTGATTGTACTATTCGCTGTTATGTTGCCTTGCCTTGTGTTCTTGTTGCTGTAGCCTTGAGCTACAGTCTTCACTACACCCATATTATCCTTGTGTATACTTGCCACATTCATGTGTGACAGTTTGCACTGTTGTTTCACTGCTACTTTGGTTTTGCAAAATTAATATGCAGTCATTTGAGTATTTTTTTTGTCGATTCACTCCTACTTTGGTTTTGCCGAATTAATACGCAGCACTTGAGTATTTTTGTCGATACGCTGCCAGTTTGGTTGACTTTGCATTCACTTGTGTACATGTTGCATAACTACTTGAGTTTGCACTGTTGGTCTTACTGCCTCGAATTTGCATACATAATGTTACTTGGTTTTGTTTATATGTGCACTACTGGGATCACGGTTCATCCTGTCACTTGCACTCTACGGTTTTGAACTACAGCATGTTGGTTATTTTGAATTGAGTTGCATACTGTGTCTGGTACACATTGTTGGTTTGTTGGCACTGTTAAACTTTATGTTGAGGCTGCACCTCCCTGTCCGCGGCTTGACTCGAAGTTTGACCCTCATGTAGCTGGTCTGCACTCATATCTTTCTTGGTTGTTGTGGACCCTGCCTGTTTCAATTTGCGTACGGTTTTGGGTTAAAAGTCTCGACTCTGTCCACTGTTGCCTTATGTTGTGCCTGTGTTGCACTTCTGTACACTTTGCAGTCTCGTCTTGATGTAATATTTGGATTCGTTATGCGCATCTTTGCATTTATATGCTTACACTACCCAGTTTTTACAAGTATATTTAATATACTTGTTGCGAGTCGCTAAAAAAAAATCAGTTGCATGTCCACTTTGCTGTAATACTTATTCTTGTGTGCCATGCCTTGTGTACTTGTCATGTTCTTGCAGTACATAGGCTATTGAATTTCTTTGTTGAGGCTGTGTCACTGATGTTGGCTTGCCTTATTCATTTCTCTGTCTTGTTCGAATCTGTTTGGTTGCTGTTGCTTGAGATAGTCAACCACATCAACTCATTGGGTTGAAGCTTCCCACTGCTACCACTTGCTTAGTGTATTAGTAGCACTATGAATTCTTGTGTATTGGCCTTTGTGCCTAGTTGCTATTTCTATTTATGCTGTTGTGGCGAGGCAGTGTACGCATGCGTGCACTGCAGCCACACAGTATCGACATTTTGAATTGATATTCGAACCTTCATTGATTTTGGTTCGTTGATCTTTTGTGTACATCATCACTGTAGTGGCAAGGCAGTGCACGCAAGCGTGAACTGCAGCCACACCGTACTAATTTTATTGGTATTTCTTTGAATTTTGGTTCGTTGATCTTTTGTGTACATCATCACTGTAGTGGCAAGGCAGTGCACGCAAGCGTGAACTGCAGCCACACGGTATTGCTTTTATTGATGTTTCTTTTACTTTTGATTTATGGATCTTTTGCGTATTTCCATATGCTGTAGTGGCGAGGCTGTGCACGCGTGCGTGTACTACAGCCCTACTCGAAGTAATATTTTAATTAAGATTTCAATGTTTTGAACTGTTTTGTTTATTCAAATTCAATATTCTGATTTGGTTTGATTTGCTGATTTGATGTTTAACATTGTCACATGTTATATTTATCGTCATCCGATTTCTTTATTTAAAGATCAGATAGACGAGATTTATTGTGACTGTCGTCTATTCATTATTTAATTATTATTGCTTCTGTGCACTAATAACTGAGTTTGAATTAGACTGACCTGTGTATTATTTTCTTTTGAACATAATACTCGGGTCAGACCGAGTATTTACAGGTTGTAGATTTTTAGCTTTGGGTTGCTGCTAGAGCTATGAAGTCTTTTCATAACTTTTGGAGTAGTCGTCGTCATGTTTAGTAGTCAGTATATTTGTATAGGATGTTGTACATTCATGTATATTATTCACGATAATGTACTTGTATATGTAACTTTCAGAGTCGACAGTTGTAGTTGTATCATCTGTATTGTATCACATGTATATCAACTGACATCGGTTATATATATATGAGACTTTCTGTTATATCTGTGTTCCGCATTTACATTATCTGTGTTATTATTATATATATTGTCCTAAACTATTATGAACCATTGTAGTTCGTTTTATACTAGAATTGGGTATGTCGATGGGAGTAAATAAATATGAGATGAAAAATAAAAATATATACCACTCCTATCGAGGTAACTAACACTAGTGTAAGGCCTACCTACGGATGGCCGCTCCTATCCAGCCTTATTCTTCGTGATAACAGACAATATTTCTTTTAATACTCTTTTTTATTGCGAGCATAGAGGTGGGGCGTCACACCCACTGTAAACTGGTGGTTATCAGAGGGTACCCCATAGGTATAACACACATAACGTAGTGGTCGCGAATAGGATAATCAGTATGACAAGATACATGAGGCGATACCAACTAGGATACTAGTAGTTGCGTGATCCGGATTGATGTTGAGCATAACCAGCAGCTACCCCAACACCGCGAAAAAACACTCCCAAACAAGGGGTGCACCCAAATCGCATCACAAATGTAATAGATATGGTATCGAAGAAGTGTGTCCGCTAGAGATAGCGAACCTCAATGGCCCGGCGGCTGCTGTTTTAGTCATGTCAGGGGTCATCCAATATCGTTCTCTTTCTTCAATCAACACGTTCACCAAACCATCCACTTCATTCTGGATCAACACTCCACGTATAATAGTTATTAAAGTGGTTTTTGGTATCGACAGAGAGTGTGTCCATATCCGATCCCGGTCTCTTTAATAACTACGTATTATTACACCGTTGGCTCTTTTACATTTCAAATCGATTCATAATTGATATCAAAATATCATATTCGCTTCAAAAATCAAATCCATTTCAAATATCATCGTGTCTATTAAAATTCAGATTCCGTTTCAAAAATCATTTTCCGTCTCATTATCTTATTTCGATTTCAAAATCAATTCGGATTTAAATTTAGGTTGCAACTTCATTTAACCCAATTCGTATTTACGTTCGAGATTTAAACACAAACATTTCACCTTATTGACCAGCTTGAATTTTTAGAAAATAGTTTTAAGTAGTTTAATGGTAGTTTTAAATAACTAAAATAGTTAAAATACTTAAAATCTTAAAATGGATTTAAAATAGATAAATTTGTTTAAAATAATTTAAATCGGGTTAAGTAGATTTAAATAGATTAAAATAGTTTAAGTATTCAAAATGGTTATATAACTGGGTAATTCGGAAAACAGAATAAAACAGCTTCAAAACCAAACCAGTTCAATTATAACTTCCCAATTCAAAACAATTTCAATTTCCGTTCTACCGATCAATTTCGATTTTAAATTCAAATCGATGTCCACTTTGACTTCGAATTAATTCAATTTTACATTCACCTTCAATTTATTCAATTTCAATTTATATCGATTTTTAGCTTGATTTTTCTAAATATCAATTTATAACACTTAACATAATTATCCTTCAATATTCAAATTTAAATCCCAATTACAAATATGATTCAATTTCAAGCTCAATTTCAAATATCATTTTATATCGCTTTTACTTAGTAATATTCAAAGCTCGAATTAAGGTTCAATCTTTTAAAACGAATAAATTTTCAAAATTCAATCATTACCCAATTTTAAATTTCAAAGTCTCAACTTAAATCATTTAACAATTTCTTTTAACAAAAATCTATTTCAACATTCCAAACTCAATTTTTCGATAAATTTGATTTCTATAAATTGATTTCTATTTTTAACTTTTAAATCAAAACATTTAAATAAATTTCCAACCGACAATTTTAAAACTATTAAATTAGCCAATTCGGTGTCCGTATATAATTTTCTATCCTATGGCCAAGTAATTATTTATTTCAATTAAATGTCAGGGATGAATATATATCACTTAAATCTATCATAGTGTCATACGTATGCATAACAGGTTATATCTAAGAAAATAAACATCCAAATATTTAAATATCAGCCAATAGCATCCATCGAAATAAATCATCCAATAGACAACATAATTCATGACAATTTCATAGTTATCAGTGTCAGGTAATTTAATCGCAATTCAATTTTGATTTCAATTTTACTGTCAATTTAATTTTCAACGATTAATTCGAATGACAATCTATATGACAATTAAATTTTATCAAACAACGGCAAATAAAGTTCATATCACTTCATAATATTAAATTTAACTAGCATAAAGATATTTAGTACGTTGTGAGCGTTATAAACACTCACCTTGATTTTTACGATTTTAAATCAAATCGAACGACTTTCGATTTAACCCAAAATTTTCTCTAGCTCCAAACGATTCCGAACCAGCTCCATAGCGTAATATTCGACAAAACGAATCCAACGCAATTCGTTTCGTCACAATCCGACCTCGTATCAAAAAGTTACAGCATTACAAAGTTTGAATGATTTAATATATAATAATTTTACAAATTTCTTTAATTTATAAACGTAGCAACAATCTGAGCCGTTAATTTCCAGGCCAAGATCCTGGCCGCACGCGCTCCCCCCCTTTCTCTCCCGTTCGTGCTCGCTCCAGGCAATTCCATACGCAGAAACCCAACATCGCACGCTAGGGCAAGACGCTGATCGCACCCAGGCCACCAAGAACTCGATCCAAACACGCCAAACGATGCGCCCCCGCGAGCTACGCCACCGGCCAGAGACTTCCAGCTCCAATAGCCGTTGATTCGTCTCACTAAATTCGATCATAACTGTTGGATGTGGAGTACTCGATGTGCTCTACCATGTTGCAATTGATAACTTTTCGAAATAATCGATGGATTTGGAGAAATTTGAGGGAGAAGAGAATTGAATTTCGGCCCTTGGAATTATAAGCGGCGGCGGCTGTGTATTAAAACCCTAGTTCTCTTTTTATTTTGCAAAAGTGAAATTTATGAAGTGCTTAAATAGAAAACGACGAACACTATTTATCCGGCCTTTCCGAACTCCGATTTACGCGCGGTGACCGGCGTTTCTAGGGTTTATCCCTCGTTTCGGACACAATGGAATAGGTTTCGGAAGCTAATTCGATCGTATGTGAGACTTATAGTGATAAACGATCAATTTAAAATAAATCGATTTAAACTAATTTCTGTGCGTTTTAGCTTGCCCCGGACAAACGATAAATCCAATTGACACGAAATTTGAAATCTTACAATAATATCACATTACGGATCCGATGAAACTGGTTTCGTCGAAATCCGAGACTGTTTAAAAAATGACTATTTTAACTCACCAAATTCATATTAAAACCATTTCGATGCGTTTCGAGCTGCCACGATCAAACGACAACTTCGATTGCTACGAAAATTAAAATCCGATAATAACTAACTATTACGGATCCAGTGGAACTAGTTTCGTCCAATTCTGAGACTGTTCAAAATTCGGCTATTTTCCAGTCGATAATTAAATATTAAAATATTCAATTTTCACAAATTTACTTTAAATTCAATTTTAAAAGTTCTACAACATCATTCTAACTTAATATGATAAAATAAAATTTTACAAATCATTTTTAATCATATTAAACCCGTTATTCAATTATTTAATAAATTCCAATTTTAAAATCTTATTAACTCTATTATAATCCCAATATAACTTACATTCCCTTTGGAAACCAATTTAAATCATATTAAATCAAATTTTAATTATTCACTCTATTTTCATATATTAAATTTCAATATCAAATTAATCATATAAAATTCAAAATTTAACTATTCAAACATTTGTAATATTAAATTTAAACAAATTTGATTATTCTTAAATCACTATCTTTTGAAATATTCAAAACGAACTCATAGAATTTACCAAATTCAAATTATAGAACAACCATTTTCATTAAAACAGTTATTCAATTCCGGTTGTTCAATTATTCAATAAATTCCAAATATTAAATTTAAACAATTTAATTGTTCAATAATTGACGGATTTCAATATTGGATTTTAAATAAAAATTTCATTATCAGACGATTTACTATATTACATCAAATGAATTCCACATTATTATTTAACTACAGTTAGAGATAATGCACTCAACTATTATATAAACTTTCATTTCAATTGCGATTGGTTCACAAATTCAATTCGACTAACTAAATGAATAGGTAACTTAAATAATTATCACCGTTAACTTTTAATTACTTATAAGTTTATTATTTTCAAACAAGTGTCACAATTTCCTATACCATACAAATTCATTCAATTACCTTTGGCTACATATTATTTCAATTGATTTGGGATTTCATTCAATTCATAAATAATTAACTTAGATAAAATTTGTTGCATTTCATTCTAGTTATTATTATTCCAAACGACTTACAATTTTTTTCTATCACTAAATCACGAAATCTTATTAAATTAGCTATTTTAATTATCAAAAATTTACGGGTCGTTACACTCTCCCCCACTCAAAACTTTTCGTCCCCGAAAAGGAAAAAAGAAAGGAAAAGGAACCAAGTATAGAATTCAACATTAGATATATTTTATTGAAAGTTATCTACTTATAAAACAATGAAATTCCATCTATAAAGTCATACTACGCTTCCACTAAGTTACGTCGAACGGCTTTCTAGCTTTAAAAGTTAGTTACCAAAACAAGTTATAAAAAAAAATTTAAAACTTGAAAAATTTTCTAACACCCGAATTTTACGGAAAATTTCGGTAGAGTCTCCTTTGCGCGGCTCGATCGGTACAGCTACAAAACGCCTCTACGGGCCCCAAACCAACAAAAGAAAATCAAAAGCCAAGTGGCTCATCAAAAATCACCAAATCCAATGACAAAATAAACATGTACCTTATATATTATTAGCGAGCATATATGACTAATATAGCACGAAAGCGAGCTCCAAATGCGAAGCAAGCGCAATCCGCACCTACTAAACACTCAAAAAACAATGAGAATCATGCATATATGAAAATAGTATCAATATACATCATATAGCAACATAACAACTACATGTGCCAACATAGAAAATGCAACAAAACAACAAATGCAACCATCAATCAACTATCATCCAACAAATCCATAACCAATCAATATAAATTCACTTCTCATTAATATTTATTGACTTGGTTTTCAATCTTAATCACAGTTGATTCATTAATGTTGGATTTTACTAACATTCATTCTCAATTCAATTAGTTAACAGTCACTAATTTATATTTACATTAGTTCACTTCCAATTTGTTTTCAATGATTTATTTGATTCCAATTTTGATTCCAATTTCATTAACGTTGGAAGATAAATGAATTTAAATAGAATTTAATTTGATTCAATGACTTATAGCTTTCAATTTCATTAACACTTAATGAATTATATACAATCAACTAACAATCATATAACAACCAAAACATACCCAACATAACCAAATTATTAATTTTACATTCAATTTGGTTTATCTCTTTAATTTTAAAAGAATCATTTTATATTTGGCATCATATATTTCCAATATTAACTTTAATTAAGTCCGTAAGCCGTACGTATATCATCCGTGAGCAATATCAATCTAATCGCTTATTCGATCACACAATTTCACTTCCAAACTGGTATCGTTCACACGACTCTCTAGCGCGGACTCAGATTTGGTTCCTTGATTGGAAATTGTTGCTCTCCTTGCATAGCCATATACTATGATAGAGAATTCCATAATCAAATTAAAAATCCATATACAGGGTTCGCCGTCGAAAATCGAGTGAAAAATCCTAACTTGGATCGATATAAATCAACTCGAAATTTTGTGCTCGAATTTGGATCAAATCGTTATGCGAATAAAATAATATACGTACAATCTCACGTATTACCTTCCAATGGATTTCTATCCAATTTATCTATACTAAATTATTTCATTGACTTCTATTTTTTTACACTTAATTTCTCATAATTCATTATTCAGTTAGTATATTCATGTCTTTACATAGCATATTCTTTAACATTATCTTTTCTTAAAAATCATATCAAAGAATTTGTTTACTCAAGTTCATTTTAAACATTCTACATAATTTAATTTAAACTCAATTTCTTTTCCCAATTGATTCTTAGCTTTAAGAAATTCCTTTGTTTACATTTACTTCAATTTCATAATTTTAGTTAATAACAAATCTATTTATGGAACATTTTATTAACCAACACTTTAATTTATTAATCATCCTATAAAAGTCTTAGAAATTCCTTTGTTTACATTTACTTCAATTTCATAATTTTAGTTAATAACAAATTTATTTATGGAACATTTTATTAACCAACACTTTAGTTTATTAATCATCCTATAAAAGTCTAACCTCCCATAAATGACTTTTCTTAGTTTACAGTTATCTTAAAGGTTGCAAATTCAATTTTTTTTTCAATCCCTTTGCAATTTATATTTATTTTCTATAACCAATTTACAAAGATATAATACGATTCATTTATCTTCTTTCTTAAGTTTACTTACTTGTTCCATTTATCCATTCATCATTTCATGTTATATTTAAGTATATATAAATTTATTTCACAACCAAATTTTCCATTTGTATACATTTAATTCCCTTTGAGTTTTCCTTACTTGTATATTTCAATTACTTTTAGGTTCTGTTTACCTATACAATATCTCATTACATATCCAAAACATCATTTTAACTTTTAACATTTGGTAAGTCTTGTTATATGTTATTAGAATGTAATTTTGGTATTATACAAATTTATAGAATTTCATTTTACTTGATTAGAATGTTCACAAATTTAATTTATTTAAATCCTCTTTACCTTTCAACTTTAAAGTTTTCCCAAACAAGAGCTTATATATCTTAATCCTCTTATTTTATAAATTCTGGTTATTCACATTTCATTCAAATAATTTGAAAATTACTAATTAACATAACTTAGAAATTTAAATGCCCGGTTCTTTTCAAATCGTTTGAAATAAACATATACACTTATATATTTAATGTATCAAATCATACATTTGGAGTTTAAACCAAAACACATTTACCCAAAATAATTTCGAAGAAAAGCAAAGCTTCTTAGAAGTCTCCCCCACTTTGAGACTCGAAAATGAACGTCGATGATGCTGCGTAGTCATCACCGAAATTATTTTCCAGCGACAGAAGAGAGGAGTACTATATTCATTCCTTCTTAAAAATCCTTTCAAAATATTTCCATAAACAATTTCCAACAAATATTACTATATATTTCTTCAAATTTTGAGAACCAATTTTCAAAATCTCCGGGTCTTAAATTTAATATTTTCCCATTTAAATCGATTTTAATTTATAAATCACCTTTATAAAATATTCTACAGGATTTTCTTTCTTAAAACATTCCACAAGTTGTTTTATCATTGTTCATTTTGTAATAAACCTTATTCATTAACTTACAATACCCAATTAATGATAACAACCAATATTATCGTTTCCAACAACCAAACAAGCTAGATAGATCACAATAATTTTTGAAAATAAAGTCTTTATATACAAAATATAATTAGGGCAAAATTATTTCATTTATCCAATTTCAAAACAATACTATGTCGAATTGTTCTGTTCGAGTGTTTAGAGATCCCTATCAATGACGTTAATTACTCGTATTGACCAGAATCCATAAGCCACTCAACAAATCAACCGACACAATATAAAACATTTTATATCACTAACAAATACGATCTCTCATATATATACACTCAACGACTCATCATTGGGTATAACTACCCTATTTATAAAGAGTCAGACCCCATAAAGCTAAGGTTATCGCTAAACCAAAGCTCTGATACCAACTGTAACAACCCGCCTTTTTGGACAATTTAAATCGACGACCAAATACACATGTTGATTCCAAACCATTCAAAAGGGCAGATAGTTATTGGGGTAAATAAGAAAAGAAAAGAAAGAGAAATAAAGGAAATGAAACAACACAGAATCTCGCAGCGGAACGATAAAATATAATAGTCAAATAAACAGTTCATGAAGTTGTTTACTATACTTTGACAATTATTTATACAACATTTATCAGAGTTATACATATACAACAGAACAATTAAAATAATGTAGCAGATAGCATGATGCAAGGGTAATAATAGTAATAGTATACCAAATCTTCGTCTTCATCCTCCAGAATAGATCTTAAAAAAAATCTGAAAAACTCAGGACTGACCCGAGCGTAATGAAAAGACAAAACATTCGAGTCAGGACTAAAATATCCTTATGAAAGTTAAATAAATCGTAAATAAATATGAGTGTAACGGCGTCAAAGATGTTTACGGGTTTTGACATCTCATATCCAATGTCAACGTGCGTGCAATAACTCAAGAGATGTTACGGGATTTTCCATCTCTGAAGGATCCGTTAAACTATCTACTATGTAGTAATAT
This sequence comes from Allium cepa, assembly GCA_030765085.1. Classification (NCBI taxonomy): domain Eukaryota; kingdom Viridiplantae; phylum Streptophyta; class Magnoliopsida; order Asparagales; family Amaryllidaceae; genus Allium; species Allium cepa. Next base: position 31,050,402 of record CM060940.1, read on the forward strand.
ACGCTAAGTAGATAATGCCTATCAGTAATATAAATATCAAAATAGCATTAAGTCGTTACCATAATCCCCCTTAACACATTTTTATAATGCCATAGTCTATACAGCACCGTAAGCACCACCATAAACTAGTGGTTATCAGAGGGTACCCCATAGGTATAACACAAAACATAACGTAGTGGTCGCGAATAGGATAATCAGTATGACAAGGTACATGAGGCGATACCAACTAGGATACTAGTAGTTGCGTGATCCAGACTGATGTTGAGCATAGCCAGCAGCTACCCCAACACCGCGAAACAACACTTCCAAATCAAGGGGTGCACCCAAATCGCATCACAAATGTAATAGATATGGTATCGAAGAAGTGTGTCCGCTAGAGATGGCGAACCTCAATAGCCCGGCGCGGCTCCTGTTTTAGTCATGCCAGGGGTCATCCAATATCGTTCTCTTTCTTCAATCAACACGTTCACCAAACCATCCACTTCATTCTGGATCAACACTCAGCGTATAATAGTTATTAAAGTGGTTTTCGGTATCGACAGAGAGTGTGTCCATATCCGATCCCGGTCTCTTTAATAACTCGTTTTATTACACCGTTGGCTCTTTGACATTTCAAATCGATTCATAATTGATATCAAAATATCATATTCGCTTCAAAAGTCAAATCCATTTCAAATGTCATCGTGTCTATTAAAATTCAGATTTCGTTTCAAAAATCGTTTTCCGTCTCAATATCTTATTTCGATTTCAAAATCAATTCGGATTTAAATTTAGGTTGCAACTTCATTTAACCCAATTCGTATTTACGTTCGAGATTTAAACATAAACATTTCACCTTATTGACCAGCTTGAATTTTTAGAAAATAGTTTTAAGTAGTTTAAAGGTAGTTTTAAATAATTAAAATAGTTAAAATACTTAAAGTCTTAAAATGGATTTAAAATAGATAAATTTGTTTAAAATAATTTAAATCGGGTTAAGTAGATTTAAATAGATTAAAATAGTTTAAGTATTCAAAATGGTTATATAACTGGGTAATTCGGAAAACAGAATAAAACAGCTTCAAAACAAAACCAATTCAATTATAACTTCCCAATTCAAAACAATTTCAATTTCCGTTATACAGATCAATTTCGATTTTAAATTCAAATCGATGTCCACTTTGACTTCGAATTAATTCAATTTTACATTCACCTTCAATTTATTCAATTTCAATTTATATCGATTTTTAGCTTGATTTTTCAAAATGTCAATTTATACACTTAACATAATTATCCTTCAATATTCAAATTTAAATCCCAATTACATATATGATTCAATTTCAAGCTCAATTTCAAATATCATTTTATATCGCTTTTACTTAGTAATATTCAAAGCTCGAATTAAGGTTCAATCTTTTAAAACGAATAAATTTTCAAAATTCAATCATAACCCAGTTTTAAATTTAAAAGTCTCAACTTAAATCATTTAACAATTTCTTTTAACAAAAATCTATTTCAACATTCCAAACTCAATTTTTCGATAAATTTGATTTCTATAAATTGATTTCTATTTTTTAACTTTTAAATCAAAACATTTAAATAAATTTCCAATCGACGATTTTAAAAACTATTAATTTAGCCAATTCGGTTTCCGTATATAATTTTCTATCCTATGGCCAAGTAATTTTTTATTTCAATTAAATGTCAGGGATGAATATATATCACTTAAATCTATCATAGTGTCATATGTATGCATAACAGGTTATATCTAAGCAAATAAACATCCAAACATTTAAATATCAACCAATAGCATCCATCGAAATAAATCATCCAATAGACAATATAATTCATGACAATTTCATAGCTATCAATGTCAGGTAATTTAATCGCAATTCAATTTTGATTTCAATTTTACTGTCAATTTAATTTTCAACGATTAATTCGAATGACAATCTATATGACAATTAAATTTTATCAAACAACGGCAAATAAAGTTCATATCACTTCATAATATTAAATTTAACTAGCATAAAGATATTTAGTACGTTATGAGCGTTATAAACACTCACCTTGATTTTTACGATTTTAAATCAAATCGAACGACTTTCGATTTAACCCAAAATTTTCTCTAGCTCCAAACGATTCCGAACCAGCTCCATAGCGTAATATTCGACAAAACGAATCCAACGCAATTCGTTTCGTCACAATCCGACCTCGTATCAAAAAGTTACAGCATTAAAAAGTTTGAACGATTTAATATATAATAATTTTACAAATTTCTTTAATTTATAAACGTAGCAACAATCTGAGCCGTTAATTTCCAGGCCAAGATCCAGGCCGCACGCGCTCCCCCCCTTTCTCTCCCGTTCGTGCTCGCTCCAGGCAATTCCATACGCAGAAACCCAACATCGCACGCTAGGGAAAGACGCTGATCGCACCCAGGCCACCAAGAACTCGATCCAAACACGCCAAACGATGCGCCCCCGCGAGCTACGCCACCGGCCAGAGACTTCCAGCTCCAATAGCCGTTGATTCGTCTCACTAAATTCGATCATAACTGTTGGATGTGGAGTACTCGATGTGCTCTACCATGTTGCAATTGATAACTTTTCGAAATAATCGATGGATTTGGAGAAATTTGAGGGAGAAGAGAATTGAATTTCGGCCCTTGGAATTATAAGCGGCGGCGACTGTGTATTAAAACCCTAGTTCTCTTTTTATTTTGTAAAAGTGAAATTTATGAAGTGCTTAAATAGAAAACGACGAACACTATTTATCCGGCCTTTCCGAACTCCGATTTACGCGCGGTGACCGGCGTTTCTAGGGTTTATCCCTCGTTTCGGACACAATGGAATAGGTTTCGGAAGCTAATTCGATCGTATGTGAGACTTATAGTGATAAACGATCAATTTAAATTAAATCGATTTGAACTAATTTCTGTGCGTTTTAGCTTGCCCCGGACAAACGATAAATCCAATTGACACGAAATTTGAAATCTTACAATAATATCACATTACGGATCCGATGAAACTGGTTTCGTCGAAATCCGAGATTGTTTAAAAAATGACTATTTTAACTCGCCAAATTCATATTAAAACCATTTCGATGCGTTTCGAGCTGCCACGATCAAACGACAACTTCGATTGCAACGAAAATTAAAATCCGATAATAACTAACTATTACGGATCCAGTGGAACTACTTTCGTCCAATTCTGAGCCTGTTCAAAATTCGGCTATTTTCCAGTCGATAATTAAATATTAAAATATTCAATTTTCACAAATTTACTTTAAATTCAATTTTAAAAGTTATACAACATCATTCTAACTTAATATGATAAAATAAAATTTTACAAATCATTTTTAATCATATTAAACCCGTTATTCAATTATTTAATAAATTCCAATTTTAAAATCTTATTAACTCTATTATAATCCCAATATAACTTACATTCCCTTTGGAAACCAATTTAAATCATATTAAATCAAATTTTAATTATTCACTCTATTTTCATATATTAAATTTCAATATCAAATTAATCATATAAAATTCAAAATTTAATTATTCAAACATTTGTAATATTAAATTTAAACAAATTTGATTATTCTTAAATCACTATCTTTTGAAATATTCAAAACGAACTCATAGAATTTACCAAATTCAAATTATAGAACAACCATTTTCATTAAAACAGTTATTCAATTCCGGTTGTTCAATTATTCAATAAATCCCAAATATTAAATTTAAACAATTTAATTGTTCAATAATTGACGGATTTCAATATTGGATTTTAAATAAAAATTTCATTATCAGACGATTTACTATATTACATCAAATGAATTCCACATTATTATTTAACTACAGTTAGAGATAATGCACTCAACTATTATATAAACTTTCATTTCAATTGCGATTGGTTCACAAATTCAATTCGACTAACTAAATGAATAGGTAACTTAAATAATTATCACCGTTAACTTTTAATTACTTATAAGTTTATTATTTTCAAACAAGTGTCACAATTTCCTATACAATACAAATTCATTCAATTACCTTTGGCTACATATTATTTCAATTGATTTGGGATTTCATTCAATTCATAAATAATTAACTTAGATAAAATTTGTTGCATTTCATTCTAGTTATTATTATTCCAAACGACTTACAATTTTTTTTCTATCACTAAATCACAAAATCTTATTAAATTAGCTATTTTAATTATCGAAAATTTACGGGTCGTTACACTCTCCCCCACTCAAAACTTTTCGTCCCCGAAAAGGAAAAAAGAAGGGAAAAGGAACCAAGTATAGAATTCAACATTAGATATATTTTATTCAAAGTTATCTACTTATAAAACAATGAAATTCCATCTATAAAGTCATACTACGCTTCCACTAAGTTACGTCGAACGGCTTTCTAGCTTTAAAAGTTAGTTACCAAAACAAGTTATAAAAAAAAATTTAAAACTTGAAAAATTTTCTAACACCCGAATTTTACGGAAAATTTCGGCAGAGTCTCCTTTGCGCGGCTCGATCGGTACAGCTACAAAACGCCTCTACGGGCCCCAAACCAACAAAAGAAAATCAAAAGCCAAGTGGCTCATCAAAAATCACCAATGACAAAATAAACATGTACCTTATATATTATTAGCGAGCATATATGACTAATATAGCGCGAAAGCGAGCTCCAAATGCGAAGCAAGCGCAATCCGCACCTACTAAACACTCAAAAAACAATGAGAATCATGCATATATGAAAATAGTATCAATATACATCATATAGCAACATAACAACTACATGTGCCAACATAGAAAATGCAACAAAACAACAAATGCAACCATCAATCAACTATCATCCAACAAATCCATAACCAATCAATATAAATTCACTTCTCATTAATATTTATTGACTTGGTTTCCAATCTTAATCACAGTTGATTCATTAATGTTGGATTTTACTAACATTCATTCTCAATTCAATTAGTTAACAGTCACTAATTTATATTTACATTAGTTCACTTCCAATTTGTTTTCAATGATTTATTTGATTCCAATTTTGATTCCAATTTCATTAACGTTGGAAGATAAATGAATTTAAATAGAATTTAATTTGATTCAATGACTTATAGCTTTCAATTTCATTAACACTTAATGAATTATATACAATCAACTAACAATCATATAACAACCAAAACATACCCAACATAACCAAATTATTAATTTTACATTCAATTTGGTTTATCTCTTTAATTTTAAAAGAATCATTTTATATTTGGCATCATATATTTCCAATATTAACTTTAATTAAGTCCGTAAGCCGTACGTATATCATCCGTGAGCAATATCAATCTAATCGCTTATTCGATCACACAATTTCACTTCCAAACTGGTATCGTTCACACGACTCTCTAGTGCGGACTCAGATTTGGTTCCTTGATTGGAAATTGTTGCTCTCCTTGCATAGCCATATACTATGATAGAGAATTCCATAATCAAATTAAAAATCCATATACAGGGTTCGCCGTCGAAAATCGAGTGAAAAATCCTAACTTGGATCGATATAAATCAACTCGAAATTTTGTGCTCGAATTTGGATCAAATCGTTATGCGAATAAAATAATATACGTACAATCTCACGTATTACCTTCCAATGGATTTCTATCCAATTTATCTATACTAAATTATTTCATTGACTTCTATTTTTTTACACTTAATTTCTCATAATTCATTATTCAGTTAGTATATTCATGTCTTTACATAGCATATTCTTTAACATTATCTTTTCTTAAAAATCATATCAAAGAATTTGTTTACTCAAGTTCATTTTAAACATTCTACATAATTTAATTTAAACTCAATTTCTTTTCCCAATTGATTCTTAGCTTTAAGAAATTCCTTTGTTTACATTTACTTCAATTTCATAATTTTAGTTAATAACAAATCTATTTATGGAACATTTTATTAACCAACACTTTAATTTATTAATCATCCTATAAAAGTCTTAGAAATTCCTTTGTTTACATTTACTTCAATTTCATAATTTTAGTTAATAACAAATTTATTTATGGAACATTTTATTAACCAACACTTTAGTTTATTAATCATCCTATAAAAGTCTAACCTCCCATAAATGACTTTTCTTAGTTTACAGTTATCTTAAAGGTTGCAAATTCAATTTTTTTTCAATCCCTTTGCAATTTATATTTATTTTCTATAACCAATTTACAAAGATATAATACGATTCATTTATCTTCTTTCTTAAGTTTACTTACTTGTTCCATTTATCCATTCATCATTTCATGTTATATTTAAGTATATACAAGGTTTTAAATCTCCCCGAGATCAGCCGAGATGAAAATCCGAGATATTAGCCAAAATCCGAGATTTGGCAGCTTGGTTAGTTATAAGTCTTTTAAATATTGCCCGAGACAGCCGAGATATTTTCCCGGGATATTGGCCAAAATCCGAGATTTGAAACCTTGAGTATATATAAATTTATTTCACAACCAAATTTTCCATTTGTATACATTTAATTCCCTTTGAGTTTTCCTTACTTGTATATTTCAATTACTTTTAGGTTCTGTTTACCTATACAATATCTCATTACATATCCAAAACATCATTTTAACTTTTAACATTTGGTAAGTCTTGTTATATGTTATTAGAATGTAATTTTGGTATTATACAAATTTATAGAATTTCATTTTACTTGATTAGAATGTTCACAAATTTAATTTATTTAAATCCTCTTTACCTTTCAACTTTAAAGTTTTCCCAAACAAGAGCTTATATATCTTAATCCTCTTATTTTATAAATTCTGGTTATTCACATTTCATTCAAATAATTTGAAAATTACTAATTAACATAACTTAGAAATTTAAATGCCCGGTTCTTTTCAAATCGTTTGAAATAAACATATACACTTATATATTTAATGTATCAAATCATACATTTGGAGTTTAAACCAAAACACATTTACCCAAAATAATTTCGAAGAAAAGCAAAGCTTCTTAGAAGTCTCCCCCACTTTGAGACTCGAAAATGAACGTCGATGATGCTGCGCAGTCATCACCGAAATTATTTTCCAGCGACAGAAGAGAGGAGTACTATATTCATTCCTTCTTAAAAATCCTTTCAAAATATTTCCATAAACAATTTCCAACAAATATTACTATATATTTCTTCAAATTTTGAGAACCAATTTTCAAAATCTCCGGGTCTTAAATTTAATATTTTCCCATTTAAATCGATTTTAATTTACAAATCACCTTTATAAAATATTCTACAGGATTTTCTTTCTTAAAACATTCCACAAGTTGTTTTATCATTGTTCATTTTGTAATAAACCTTATTCATTAACTTACAATACCCAATTAATGATAACAACCAATATTATCGTTTCCAACAACCAAACAAGCTAGATAGATCACAATAATTTTTGAAAATAAAGTCTTTATATACAAAATATAATTAGGGCAAAATTATTTCATTTATCCAATTTCAAAACAATACTATGTCGAATTGTTCTGTTCGAGTGTTTAGAGATCCCTATCAATGACGTTAATTACTCGTATTGACCAGAATCCATAAGCCACTCAACAAATCAACCGACACAATATAAAACATTTTATATCACTAACAAATACGATCTCTCATATATATACACTCAACGACTCATCATTGGGTATAACTACCCTATTTATAAAGAGTCAGACCCCACAAAGCTAAGGTTATCGCTAAACCAAAGCTCTGATACCAACTGTAACAACCCGCCTTTTTGGACAATTTAAATCGACGACCAAATACACATGTCGATTCCAAACCATTCAAAAGGGCAGATAGTTATTGGGGTAAATAAGAAAAGAAAAGAAAGAGAAACAAAGGAAATGAAACAACACAGAATCTCGCAGCGGAACGATAAAATATAATAGTCAAATAAACAGTTCATGAAGTTGTAAACTATACTTTGACAATTATTTATACAACATTTATCAGAGTTATACATATACAACAGAACAATTAAAATAATGTAGCAGATAGCATGATGCAAGGGTAATAATAGTAATAGTATACCAAATCTTCGTCTTCATCCTCCAGAATAGATCTTAAAAAAAATCTGAAAAACTCAGGACTGACCCGAGCGTAATGAAAAGACAAAACATTCGAGTCAGGACTAAAATATCCTTATGAAAGTTAAATAAATCGTAAATAAATATGAGTGTAACGGCGTCAGAGATGTTTACGGGTTTTGACATCTCATATCCAATGTCAACGTGCGTGCAATAACTCAAGAGATGTTACGGGATTTTCCATCTCTGAAGGATCCGTTAAACTATCTACTATGTAGTAATATACGCTAAGTAGATAATGCCTATCAGTAATATAAATATCAAAATAGCATTAAGTCGTTACCATAATCCCCCTTAACACATTTTTATAATGCCATAGTCTATACAGCACCGTAAGCACCACCGTAAACTAGTGGTTATCAGAGGGTACCCCATAGGTATAACACAAAACATAACGTAGTGGTCGCGAATAGGATAATCAGTATGACAAGGTACATGAGGCGATACCAACTAGGATACTAGTAGTTGCGTGATCCAGACTGATGTTGAGCATAGCCAGCAGCTACCCCAACACCGCGAAACAACACTTCCAAATCAAGGGGTGCACCCAAATCGCATCACAAATGTAATAGATATGGTATCGAAGAAGTGTGTCCGCTAGAGATGGCGAACCTCAATAGCCCGGCGCGGCTCCTGTTTTAGTCATGTCAAGGGTCATCCAATATCGTTCTCTTTCTTCAATCAACACGTTCACCAAACCATCCACTTCATTCTGGATCAACACTCAGCGTATAATAGTTATTAAAGTGGTTTTCGGTATCGACAAAGAGTGTGTCCATATCCGATCCCGGTCTCTTTAATAACTCGTTTTATTACACCGTTGGCTCTTTGACATTTCAAATCGATTCATAATTGATATCAAAATATCATATTCGCTTCAAAAATCAAATCCATTTCAAATATCATCGTGTCTATTAAAATTCAGATTTCGTTTCAAAAATCATTTTCCGTCTCAATATCTTATTTCGATTTCAAAATCAATTCGGATTTAAATTTAGGTTGCAACTTCATTTAACCCAATTCGTATTTACGTTCGAGATTTAAACATAAACATTTCACCTTATTGACCAGCTTGAATTTTTAGAAAATAGTTTTAAGTAGTTTAAAGGTAGTTTTAAATAATTAAAATAGTTAAAATACTTAAAGTCTTAAAATGGATTTAAAATAGATAAATTTGTTTAAAATAATTTAAATCGGGTTAAGTAGATTTAAATAGATTAAAATAGTTTAAGTATTCAAAATGGTTATATAACTGGGTAATTCGGAAAACAGAATAAAACAGCTTCAAAACAAAACCAATTCAATTATAACTTCCCAATTCAAAACAATTTCAATTTTCGTTATACAGATCAATTTCGATTTTAAATTCAAATCGATGTCCACTTTGACTTCGAATTAATTCAATTTTACATTCACCTTCAATTTATTCAATTTCAATTTATATCGATTTTTAGCTTGATTTTTCAAAATATCAATTTATACACTTAACATAATTATCCTTCAATATTCAAATTTAAATCCCAATTACATATATGATTCAATTTCAAGCTCAATTTCAAATATCATTTTATATCGCTTTTACTTAGTAATATTCAAAGCTCGAATTAAGGTTCAATCTTTTAAAATGAATAAATTTTCAAAATTCAATCATAACCAGTTTTAAATTTCAAAGTCTCAACTTAAATCATTTAACAATTTCTTTTAACAAAAATCTATTTCAACATTCCAAACTCAATTTTTCGATAAATTTGATTTCTATAAATTGATTTCTATTTTTTAACTTTTAAATCAAAACATTTAAATAAATTTCCAATCGACGATTTTAAAAACTATTAATTTAGCCAATTCGGTTTCCGTATATAATTTTCTATCCTATGGCCAAGTAATTTTTTATTTCAATTAAATGTCAGGGATGAATATATATCACTTAAATCTATCATAGTGTCATATGTATGCATAACAGGTTATATCTAAGCAAATAAACATCCAAACATTTAAATATCAACCAATAGCATCCATCGAAATAAATCATCCAATAGACAATATAATTCATGACAATTTCATAGTTATCAATGTCAAGTAATTTAATCGCAATTCAATTTTGATTTCAATTTTACTGTCAATTTAATTTTCAACGATTAATTCGAATGACAATCTATATGACAATTAAATTTTATCAAACAACGGCAAATAAAGTTCATATCACTTCATAATATTAAATTTAACTAGCATAAAGATATTTAGTACGTTGTGAGCGTTATAAACACTCACCTTGATTTTTACGATTTTAAATCAAATCGAACGAATTTCGATTTAACCCAAAATTTTATCTAGCTCCAAACGATTCCGAACCAGCTCCATAGCGTAATATTCGACAAAACGAATCCAACGCAATTCATTTCGTCACAATCCGACCTCGTATCAAAAAGTTACAGCATTACAAAGTTTGAACGATTTAATATATAATAATTTTACAAATTTCTTTAATTTATAAACGTAGCAACAATCTGAGCCGTTAATTTCCAGGCCAAGATCCAGGCCGCACGCGCTCCCCCCCTTTCTCTCCCGTTCGTGCTCGCTCCAGGCAATTCCATATGCAGAAACCCAACATCGCACGCTAGGGCAAGACGCTGATCGCACCCAGGCCACCAAGAACTCGATCCAAACACGCCAAACGATGCGCCCCCGCGAGCTACGCCACCGGCCAGAGACTTCCAGCTCCAATAGCCGTTGATTCGTCTCACTAAATTCGATCATAACTGTTGGATGTGGAGTACTCGATGTGCTCTACCATGTTGCAATTGATAACTTTTCGAAATAATCGATGGATTTGGAGAAATTTGAGGGAGAAGAGAATTGAATTTCGGCCCTTGGAATTATAAGCGGCGGCGGCTGTGTATTAAAACCCTAGTTCTCTTTTTATTTTGCAAAAGTGAAATTTATGAAGTGCTTAAATAGAAAACGACGAACACTATTTATCCGGCCTTTCCGAACTCCGATTTACGCGCGGTGACCGGCATTTCTACGGTTTATCCCTCGTTTCGGACACAATGGAATAGGTTTCGGAAGCTAATTCGATCGTATGTGAGACTTATAGTGATAAACGATCAATTTAAATTAAATCGATTTAAACTAATTTCTGTGCGTTTTAGCTTGCCCCGGACAAACGATAAATCCAATTGACACGAAATTTGAAATCTTACAATAATATCACATTACGGATCCGATGAAACTGGTTTCGTCGAAATCCGAGACTGTTTAAAAAATGACTATTTTAACTCGCCAAATTCATATTAAAACCATTTCGATGCGTTTCGAGCTGCCACGATCAAACGACAACTTCGATTGCTACGAAAATTAAAATCCGATAATAACTAACTATTACGGATCCAGTGGAACTAGTTTCGTCCAATTCTGAGACTGTTCAAAATTCGGCTATTTTCCAGTCGATAATTAAATATTAAAATATTCAATTTTCACAAATTTACTTTAAATTCAATTTTAAAAGTTCTACAACATCATTCTAACTTAATATGATAAAATAAAATTTTACAAATCATTTTTAATCATATTAAACCCGTTATTCAATTATTTAATAAATTCCAATTTTAAAATCTTATTAACTCTATTATAATCCCAATATAACTTACATTCCCTTTGGAAACCAATTTAAATCATATTAAATCAAATTTTAATTATTCACTCTATTTTCATATATTAAATTTCAATATCAAATTAATCATATCAAATTCAGAATTTAATTATTAAAACATTTGTAATATTAAATTTAAACAAATTTGATTATTCTTAAATCACTATCTTTTGAAATATTCAAAACGAACTCATAGAATTTACCAAATTCAAATTATAGAACAACCATTTTCATTAAAACAGTTATTCAATTCGGGTTGTTCAATTATTCAATAAATTCCAAATATTAAATTTAAACAATTTAATTGTTCAATAATTGACGGATTTCAATATTGGATTTTAAATAAAAATTTCATTATCAGACGATTTACTATATTACATCAAATGAATTCCACATTATTATTTAACTACAGTTAGAGATAATGCACTCAACTATTATATAAACTTTAATTTCAATTGCAATTGGTTCACAAATTCAATTCGACTAACTAAATGAATAGGTAACTTAAATAATTATCACCGTTAACTTTTAATTACTTATAAGTTTATTATTTTCAAACAAGTGTCACAATTTCCTATACAATACAAATTTATTCAATTACCTTTGACTACATATTATTTCAATTGATTTGGGATTTCATTCAATTCATAAATAATTAACTTAGATAAAATTTGTTGCATTTCATTCTAGTTATTATTATTCCAAACGACTTACAATTTTTTTTCTATCACTAAATCACGAAATCACGAAATCTTATTAAATTAGCTATTTTAATTATCGAAAATTTACGGGTCGTTACAACCAATCACCACAACGCCTTTCCAACTCGAAACCGCTTCGAACTCCCAATAACAAATCCAACCCAAAATCGCGAATCCCCAACAGCCCTTCTCCTTAGCACCGCGACTCGCCACTCGAACCTCGCGTATTAAGTGTTGGCAATTGAATTTTGATTTTAAATGGACCTTTGATTTCGTGAAGTCGTGTTGAATTTTTTATTTGTGAATTCGAGAACGGCAAATTAATTGGATTTTTAATTTCGTGGGACGTAGCTTTGATTAGCTAGGGATGGAGGACGAGGTTGGGTTTGTAGTTGGGTTAAGAGCGAAGGAGGTGAGGATGTCCCTGAAATGATGAGTATGTTAAAGTAATATATTGCCATGGAGAAGAGGTCGACGAATCTAGAGAATCCAGATCTTGGAAACGAATGTTTGATTTAGGATTTAGGGCTAGCGAAAAATAAAGTTTGCTAGCAGCGAGGGAAAGAAAGCAAACATAGGGCGGGCTTTAAAATTTAAGTTTTACCGCCAGGCATTATGTTTTTTTTTATCAATTATCATTTGTAAATTAGTATTAAAAAATTATTAATAGTAATTTACTAATTATAAAACGTAAATATTGATATTTGACTATTATTAAATATTGATATTATTAATTATAAGCTATCATATTATTAATTATTAATTATAAAATATTAATTACTAACATTAATCATTACTTCTTATTATTAATATTGATTATTACTTCTTAATTATTAACTGTTAATGTTAATAATTAAGAGTTGTTGAAAATTGGCATCTACTACAACATCCAGAAGAAAATAGTTGCAATTTATATCTATTATAAAGGTAGACGGAGCTGAAAAATTTACGACTAATGAAAATAATCGAGAAAAATAATTATTTAATCTTAATTATTAATTAGTAAAAATTAATTATTAAATGTTACTTCATATTTATTAATTAAAATTTAATGTTAATTATTAACTATTATTAATTAATATTTATATATTATTAATTTTTAATTTTTAATAGTAACTATTAATCATAAATTATTAATATTTATTATTAATTATAAATTATTATATATTTAATATTAATTACTTGATATTACTTACTAATAATTGGAAAGTAAAATTAAGCCTGTTGGAATACTAATTATGTATAACAATTAGTAATTAGTGATTATTTAATAATAATCATTAATTATTATAAGTTATAAATGATTAATATAATATTATTAATGAATAATTATTAAATATTAATAAATAATAAATATTAATTTTAAGAAAGCATTGTAATTATTAATTATTGGCTGTCAAAAGTTGGCAATAAACATTTATTACAACGGGCATATTATGACCGTTGTAAAATTGGCACCTATTACAATGGGCATTTTTAGCCCGTTGTAAAATTGGCACCTATTACAACGGGCACTTTTAGCCCGTTGTAAAACTGGTATCTATTACAACGGGCATATTATGAACGTTGTAAAATTGACATCTATTACAACGGGCTTGAAAGGACTGTTGTAATAGCATTCTATTACAACAGGCAGTCATTGCCCGTTGTATAAAAGGCGTTGTATAGGGCATCTATTACAACGGGCCTGAATGGACCGTTGTAATAGCCTACTATTACAACAGGCAGCCAATGCCCGTTGTAAAAAGGACGTTGTAATAGACTATTTTTGTTGTGGTGTATATATTTTAAAAATCTATTTTTTTACAACTCAAACTTTCAATATTCCTATGTTTTATATGTTTTTCAAACCCTATCTATATACATATATTTCTGTTAATAACACAACATTCATTGAAACTGTAGAAATATTTTTCTAATTTCACAAAAATTAAAACATGCATGAATATTTTTTCTTTTTCCTGCATCTTACTGCAAATAAAAAATTTATTCATATATTCATTTGCATTAAATTGAATTAACCAGGTTGAAACCTTACTTCGAATTGATGACTGTTGTGCCTCCACTTCGACTACGGCCTCCCTATTGAAGTTCCAACTCCCAAAATGACCACCACTTCGAATCGTTGCCAAGCACAAGTGATAAACCAAAACAACAACCCAATTTCGCCTCAAGCGATTCGACTTCGATTGCGTCGCCCGCCGTTGCAAGTGATGCCTTCAATCGCAAAACCCCTACGCCTTCACAGCCGCCAATCGAGATGTGCGCGGCCTTCTAAAACTGATCGAACTCCGGGCCAGCACCCCAAATCACTCAACAATTCCAATGCAACATTGTCGTTGATACGTCGAGCTGGCAAGCATCGTGAGATCTTGACCAAAAATTCACGTGCGCCAAAGTCTCTCGAAGATGCGACCCACTATTGATCGATTTCGCTCGAGCCTCGAACGATTCAAGATTTTTGAATTTCAGATGAACACGAGGTTTGTCGTTTCATCGACAATTTTTTTTAGAAAGAGGGATATCGATTTGAATCAGATAAAGGAAGCAGCCATTAACAAACGAGAAGAGGGGAGCGGCCATTCGATTTTTTTTCACACGAATGAAGTGATTTCGTTGTCTTTTTTCTTTTATTTGCTTTGAAGAAACACAACGCGTGTCTACAATCTTTGCCAAGTGTTGAAGAAAGAATAACATTCATTTACCTTGTGAAAAGTAGTATTATATTAAATACACACACACACACAGATATATATATATAAATTTTTTCAAATTCAAATTTAAATTTAAATGGCTATAATTACGCAACTCAAAATCTTGCCCTCTAATCGAGGCGTGCCACCAGGCATTTATAATGTTATACGCCTATTCCGAACGCAATGGAAAAAGATTCCAAGTCCAAATTCGATCGTATGGAGAAGATAGCTTTTTGGACCAGTTATTAAATTAAATTTCGATAAAATTTTTAGTGCGTTTTCTTATCGTACGGCCAAACGATTATTCCAAGCATCACGAAAATTGGAACCCGACAATAATACAATATTATGGATCCAATGGAACAGGTTTCGTTGAATTCCGAGACCGTACCTCGGAAGGTTATTTTTTAATATCGTTTTAAACGATACAAATTCAAAATTGAACAAAACATTTCCAAATTCAATTCTGAAGCTTCCATTATCTTCAGTATTATCAATATAGATTTTTCTAAGCCTTTGATATATTTTTAATCAGCTTAAAACTGAAGATTAAAATTTTTACACTGTTTTCAATAACTAAGTTTAATAATTTAATTGCCAAATAAATCCTGATATTTGAATTTCAAGTTTATAACTTCCAAATATTTAAAATCGACTAAATATTTTAAATTTCAAATGTTAAAATTTTTGGGTCGTCACATTCTTCCCCACTTAAAAGAATTTCGTCCCAAAATTACCTATTAGGAAGAATAATCCTTAACCCATTCATTATTCTTCCCAAGACCAAACAGTTTTAACTTTCCAAAACAATCTTTTTCTTAAAAACCAATCATTAATTCAATTAACTTACCAAATTCACTCATAAATTCCAAACAACATTGTTTTCTTAACAATTCAATTTAAATTTAAATTCAAATTATAAAATTTTAAAATTTTCTCAAAAATTTTCAAACTCCCTAAATTTTCAAAAAATATCGCCAGCGTTTCCTTTGCGCGGCTAGCTCGGTACAACTACAAAATGCCACAATGGGCCCCCAGATTTCAAAAAGAAAACAAAAGGCCAAGCGGCTAGACAAGAAAACATCTAATTTCATATAGAAATTTAAATACATACCTTTTTCGAGGAATTTAAATTTATCTTCGAAATCAAAATCCCAGTTCCATTTTCCTTTATATCACATGTATATCATTCTTCACAATATTGTCTAATCACAACATTCAAAACCCTTTTATACATTTCTTTACAAAATTTCAATATTCATTTCATTCAAACCCGCACGATATCCGTATACCATTCGTACGCAATATAAAATTCGATCGCTCACTCTATCACACAATTTCACTTCCAAACTAGTATCGTCCACCCGATTTCCTAGTGTGGACTCAGATCTGGTTTCTTGATCAGAAACGGTCATTCCCCTTGCATATCCGTAAACTATGATAGAGAGTTTCCAGAATCAATAAAAAATCCATATCCAGGTTCTTCGTCGAAAATCGAGTAAAAAATCCTAACTCGGATCAATATAAATATCTTGAAATTTTGTGCTCGAATTCTGGATCAAATTGCTATGCGAAAATAATATACGTATATCCTATGTATTTATTCCAATTTATTATTAGATATATCAATTTTCTTTTCTTTTATTCACATTGCTTTTGATTTTCCTTCACTTGTTCACAATTATCCATTTCAAAATTTCCAGTTTAATCTTCATTTGCTTATAAATTTCGAATATTTCCTCAACTCAAAAATTACTTAAGAATTTCACACTTTATTTCTTAAGTTCAATATAAGTATTCTATATACTTCTTATATTTATTTTCAATTCACCATTTTGTTTGTCTATACTTTTATTTAAACCGGATTTCCAATTCCATGTGAAGTTAATTCATTTCTAACCATATTTGCTATGCCATTCCTTCAATTAGTTTTACTTACTAATTTTATTTCAATACTTCGCTTTGTTTATCACAAATAAAATTCAATTCGAATTCCAGTTCTATTTTCTTATAAATCCAAAATAAATTTCAACATTCAATTTCACTTTCATTTACTTGCAATTGTAAATTCATTTATTCATTCACAATTTTGTTTTTCACCTTAATAAATTTTATTCCATGACTGTTTTTATACAGGATTCCAGAGTCTTTCCATCATTTCAAAATCATTTTTGAAATCAATTCAAATTTATCTTTTGAATTCCCAAAACCAAACCCGGTTAGCAAATAACTCTCATTTAGAATCATTTGGCAGCTATTCCTCTTTAGGAAACCCGAAAATGAACATCGATGATGCTGTTGTCATCACTCAAAGCTTCTATCCCTTCAAAAACATTTTCCAAAACCCTTTGAAAACTCAATTTAAAACTCAATGAAATTTAATTTCCAAAATTTCCAAATTTCTAATACTTCCCAAAATATTTTCAAATATTTCTCTGGAATTCTATTTCAATCACATTTATAATTTATTTTTGTATTTCTCAGCTTTTGATTATGATTTCAATTTCCTATTCAATAATCAATGATAATAATTTAATATTATCGCTTCCTAATAGCCAAGCAACCATATACTATAATAATTTACGGAAAATGATTTCTTTTCTATACAAAAATAGTTTGGGTAAAATTATTTCATCTACCCTATTTTAAAACAGTATCATGTCGAATTATTCTGTATAAGTGTTTAGAGATCCCTATCAATAACGCTAATTACTCATGTTGACCAGAATCTGTATGCCACTCAACAGACCAATCATCACAATATAAAACAATTTTTATTTTCACTAACAAATACGCGCTCATATCTATTATTTTACTCAACTCATTCTAGAGCACTATTGACTCTATCTCTAATGAGTAACACCCACCAGAGCCAAGGTTGTCTCTTAACCAAATGCTCTGATACAACAATGTAATGACCCAATTTTTCGACGCCCGAAAGTCGACATCAATACGTCCACTATATCAAATGCCGCACAATCGAATGCCGAAAAATCAAACCGTTAGGGTTAAAGAAGAAGAAGATAGAAGAAGAAATAGAAACAATAACAAAAACTCACAATTCGCAGCGGAACAAATATAATAGATAAATGAATAATCTTTAAAACAAAAGCACTATATCAGTTTATACATCACATATCAGAGTTTACAACGACACAATACAACATTGGCAGTTATTTTAACTTGCTTACATATTAATTTTGACTTGCACCAACCCAACGCAATGGACACTACATAGTAAAGTGATACGTCTCGCCTTCCAGCTTGCTTCTAGATCTCCACAACATATCTTTTCCAACTTCGCTCCAGAACAACTGATAACCTGACTCTAGGCAGCCCGTGTGGAAAATTATTGACGCCCAGAGTTTAGAAAGGGAACGATAAACTCCAGATCAGTCATGGGAGTGGTGTGAGATCTTATAAATAATTATTTTCACAAAGAAATTAAAAAGAAATCTGCTATGCTTTTGGAAAATGAAACTACCATAAGGCCTTCCGCCACGCACACAATGCAAACATAGAATTGGAGGAGATTTCTCCTTATGATAGTCAAATATGCTTGATACGAAAAATCCATTTTAATATTATCATTAGTGCAAGTGGAAAATACATTTCGCAAGTATAATATTAATCTTAGCCAGCATAGACATTTCGAACTATGCCTACTATAGCTACCATCTAAACAGTGGTGACCACCATAAGTAAATGGCAGGTTATACAACTAAAACCGTACAAGGCACGTATTGGAGATTGGATTTCCAACAAATGGTCAAGCTAAGGAACTTCCTATTGCCACATGGGTATGCCTCTAGAGGGATGCCCGAGAACTTAACCAGCTCTCTGCCAACACAAGGCTGGGTTACCTCTGTAACTAGGTAACTACTAAATGAGTATGCCATCCCCCGGTCGTTTGCGACCTTTATCCAATGATCCTCAACCACAAAGCAACAACCACAAAGTATAATAAATTTGTAGCAACCACATAGGTTAAATATCTAGGCTCCATACAATGATACCACCCTTTTCCAGAAGGAAATGACATACACTTAGGGGGTGCTACTCCCAAATAACCTTGCCACATCCTTCCTGTTTCGACCATTTCCAGGGTGTAAGGTCCGACGAAGTCTCGTCCACAAAGCTACACTTTTCACAAAGCCATGCTTCGATCAACAAATGATCAGCAACACTTCGTATGCCACATTACCAATTTGGGAATATATCACTAGTAACCATCAACTACATAACATCTGTGCTCGTACGTCTCAGAGAAGGGTATTAAGCTAAGAGAATAAATTCTCTGCCACCAACAGAAATGTATTTGATAGAAACCAGCTTTACATCTCAAAGTGTAACGTCAGACACACATCCATACAAGTCTGTTCCGGGATCGAACGAAACCGAAGGCACTTCAAAGAAGCCCATGAAAATCCGGATATTCACTAATCACGTCCGGAATCCCCATCACAAAGGGTGATAAAATCTCTATACCGGAGCAACCCAGTGCAGAGACATTCGACAGGCAATCCTTTCACTTTCGAAAATACCAGGTCTTCAACACCATCTTCAAATGCAATCCCATTTCATCGTATCATTATTCGAAATGGGTTTTACGACACAAGGTCCTCTCCCGGCTAATCCGAATAAGGAGCGCTTATTTTTAAAAATAAGTATTGCATTCAGATTTCAAGAAAATCACAACAATTTCCATTTTGATCTTTTAAATAAAAGATCCATCACAAAGATTCGATGTGGTTTTCGAATATCCATTTGGAATCCGACCCCCGGTCACATTAAAATTCAAACGCCATTTAAAGGACAATATTGATAGTCGGTTATTTAACTACCAAACAATAATTCACAACAATCACCAATTTCCAAATAATTTTCCCCAATTATTTATTTTCAACATATGTTCGCAAGATATGTTTTCACATTTCAACCTTTTGAAAACAAATTTCAAATCAATTTCCACATTTCAATCCTTTGAAAACAAATTTCAAATCATTTTCCTTACGCGGAATATATTTTCAAACATTTATTCATTTCCATTGAAAATCTACCGAGTTCAAATACTTTAAAATAATTTAAATTACTTATCCGAACATATATACCTGGAAATATTTAAAATAAAACTATTTTAAAACACTTAATTAAATATTAGTTATGAAAATATTATACTAATATCTCATATAAACATAAGTCCAAAATAATTTTAAAATTAAATTATTAGATAGAGCGTAATTATTTAAATAACCATTTTTTAATCAAATATCAATTAAATCTTTAAATAATCACTTTTAAAACTAATTAAATAAATCTTTTACTTTGAAGATTTAAAAACAACTTAAGAAATAATTTCTCCACAAACATCTTTTTTTAAACCATCTTCAAAACTTTTAGTTTTGAACGCTACTTTAAAACTTACTCAGCTTTTCAGGGAAAATACACCTTCCATTTCAAAATGGACCTTTTATGTCAATAAATAAATTCTTCTCGATTTATCTCAATTTATATTCCAAATCCGCAAATTTCTTTTCACACTTTGAAAAATAAATCAATATTTGTAACGACCCAGAATTTTTATTAATTAAAATTTGAATATTTAATTAATTTTAAATATTAATAAGTGAAATTTATTAGTCGAATAAAATTTAATTTGAATTATTTGATTTAATTGAATAATTAAATCGATAATTTAATATGTTAAATTATGGAAAATATTGAAAATTGAGTTAAATATGATTGAAAATGATTTGTGAAATTTTATTTTATCATATTGAATTAGAATGATATTTTAGAACTTTTAAAATCGAATTAAAAGTTTGTTTGTGAAAATTGAATATTTTAATATTTAATTATCGACTGTAAAATAGTCAATTTTTGAACAGTCTCAGAATTGAACGAAACAAGTTCCATTGGATCCGTAATAGTTAGTTATTACCGGATTTCAATTTTCGTGTCAATCGGAGTTATCGTTTGAGCGTGGCAGCTCGAAACGCATCGAATTGTTTTTAATATTAATTTGGCGAGTTAAAATAGCCATTTTTCAAAAAGTCTCGGATTTCGACGAAACCTATTTCATCGGATCCGTAATGTGATATTATTGTAAGGTTTCAAATTTCGTGTCAATTGGATTTACCGTTTGTCCGGTACGAATTAAAACGCATCGAAATCGGTTTAAATCGATTTAATTTAAATTGAGCGTTTGTAGCCATTACTCACACAGATGTCCGAATTAGCTTCCGAAACTTGTTCCATTGTGTCCGGAACGCGGGATAAACCCTAGGAACGTCAGTTTCGACGCGTAAATCGGAGTTCGGAATTTTCGGATGAATAGTGATTGAAAAATTCTCTATAAATATCCCCATAATTCAAAAAAAAAAAAAACTTAAACCCTAAATTCTAATGGCCAGCCGCCTCTAACATATCAATGGCCAGAAAGTGACATTTTTCTTCTTCTATAATCTCTCAATCTACAAACATTCATGCGAAATCACCAACTAAGAAGTTGTAGAGGGGAATGTGTTCTTCAGATCCATACGGGTGTGATCGTTTTTAGAGACTCGAGGGGGGAGATAAATGGGGCCGACGCATGCAGGTTTGGCACGAAATTCGAGACACATATGGCGACCAAGTTCAACAAGGTTATAGCCGAGAGTAGCTCGTGTCGTGCTCTTCGAGATGCAGGTACCTAATCGTGTTTTCATTCAATGTGGAAGATGAAAAATTTAACCCTAAATAATCAAATGGGTTCGGCTGTAAGCATGAGGGAGAGGGAGAAGAGGACGTGCAGTTCAGATGGGGAGATGTTAGATCGAACGGCTATGGAATGTGATAGGTTAAAAAAAAAATTAAAGTTTGTTGTAAATTAGATATAAATTAATTCGTGAAACTTGTAATTATCATAACTTTTTCATACGAGGTCGAAAACGCGCGAAACCAGTTGCGTTGGAATCGTATGGACGAGCACTACGCGATGGAATTGGATTGAAGTCGTTTGGTGTTAGTGTGAATTTAGGGTAAAATTAAACGCGCGTTTAATATTATTCGAAATAAATCGCTAAAACGAAATTAAAATCAAGGTGAGAACTTCTGACTCAATCGAATCGGTTTCGATTTTATTTTAAATAGTTAAATTTAAAATATTTGAATGCATGTTTGAATGATGATTGTTATCTATTGATTGTTAAAATAGACATTATACGCCGTTAGTAAGCGGATGTTATTTAATAAAAACATATACCGCGAATATTTCATAAACAGTGAAATTGGTATTATATATAATATCAATATATATATATTGGCATATGTATATATTGCAGTTGTTGATTTCCCCGCATTTTTTAGCGGATGAGACCCTATTGCGCCGTTATTAAGCGGATAATATTTAAATCACATATACCGCGATAATTTCGTACTGGAGCGAAATTGGTATTGTGCTAATGTTTGTGAATGCAGGAAAATAGGTTGGAGGGATCCAACTAGATTCCTCAACAGTTTTTATTTAATTTCAGATATTTTGATATTTGATGGATTATCATATACGATATATGATGTCGTTGTAGTCGTGATTGACTATTTGGTGTGTAGCATCATTGGACCAAATTTGGAATTTTAAAATGATTTTAAAGTGATTTTAGAAAGTATACGTTTATAAAATATTTTTGGAATTGATCCATTTTGAATAAATAAACGTCATGATTTTTAAAGTTATAAAAATTATGATTTTGAGAAATACGGTTAGAAGTTGATTTTTGAGAAATATGGATCAATGATTTTATAAAATAGTTTAAATTGGATTTTTTGAATTTATTATGGAAAGTTTAAGAATGGGATTTATAAAATTTGATTATTTTATAAATCAAAGAAATTGATGAAATTATAAAAGGGTTTAAAGACGTTTTAAAGAATAATATAAATTGATTTATATTAAAAGATTTATAAATTGATATTTATAAATTAAAAATGTTGGAATTATAAAACGAGTTTTTATAAGTGTTGGAATGAATTGTAATGAATTTCATAATTGAATGAAATTTATAGAATTATAGACGGTGAAGTTATAAATGGAATTTTATAAACAGTAGGTTTATAGAATATGTAAAGTTATTTGAAAAATAAGTCTTGGGTAAATAATTGGATCTTATAAGTTATAAGATTTATGATTATGAAGTTTGAAGGAACAATTATGCAAACAAATAAATTATAAGTATTTAACTTATAATGTGAAATTTTGGTTTATAATCGAGTTATAAATCGAATAGGTTAATAAAGGAATTTATAAAAGGAGTTGTTATAAAATAAAAAGAAATGGAATTTATAAACGTTGTTTTATAAATCCGCAAACGACTTATTTTGATAAGTAAATTGTTGTAACTTATTTAAGGAGTTATATTCACGTTTTTGAATAGTGAATAATCCTTTGAATTAAAATGAATAAAAGGATGAAATTGTTAATGAAGTATATTCACGTTTTTGAATAGTGAATAACATGTTAAAGAAAATGTTTAGAATGTGATATTTCAAACAGAATTAAAACGATCTAACGATGTTTTAAAGGTGTTGAGATTCGAAACCATAGATTTCAACATTCATTGTTGAAATAGACGTTTTCGAGAAATAAAAGGAAATGGTAGACTATAACACTGTTGTTATAGTAAATGATTTCCAAAAGGAAATGTTTTTGTATAGTATTGGGATTTATATATCTATTTTAATTTTGAATCCCTATACTAGTGATTTTGGGTTGTCGTAACGATGTTTTACGTGACATTCGTTTTGGCCCAAATAAATATGTTTAAGAGAATGATTTCCTTAAAGAATGAAATATATACTAAATTTCGATTTAAGTATATTGAATATTTTCCAAAGGTTGAAAATAAAGAGATTTGTGAATTACTTATGAATAAATAAGTATGGAAATGTTTTCCAATATAAAGTGAATATTTTGAGAATTTATCTTTTGAAGATAAATTGAAAATGAATATTGAAACCTATTGAAAATCGTATATCAGTAGATATTGTGAAATATAAATTCACTATTGAATTTATAAAAGAAAGGGGAATTGGTTTAAAAATAAATATTGATTTATTTTTGAAGTGTGAAAGTTATATATCTTGTAAAGATATCTTTGGGAAATAAATAATTTGGAAAATTATTTGGAATCTGGTGATGTGTGCATATCCAGTGATAGTTCAATAACCGACTATCAATATTTACCTTTGAAAGGTATTTGTTGTGATTTGCTTGAATTTGAATGCTACACTTATTTTAAATTATTGCGCTCGTTATTCGGATTACCCTTTCCGAATAGTGATACGACGTAATGGATAGCATTAATGACCGGTGTTGAAGACCGGATATTTTTGAAAGCGAAAGGACAACTCGTCGAATGTCTTTGCATCGAATGGTCCCCTGTATAGAGACTCCATATGTGATGGGAAGTCCTGACGTGATTAGTGAATATCCGGATTTCAAGGACTTCTTTGTAAGTGCCTTCGGTTCTGTTCGAGCCCGGAACAGACTTGAATGGATTGTATGTCTGACATCACAAATTGAGATATAAAGCCGATTTCTTTCAAATATATTTCTGTTGGTGGCAATGGGAAGTTCCTTGGCCTGACCATTCGTTGGAAATCCAAAGAAACAATACGAAACTTGTACGGTTTTAGTTGTAGAACCTGCCATGGAATGTGGCGGTAACCTGCTATTGAACATGGTAGCTATAGTAGGCATAAGTGCAGAATGCCTATGCTGGCTAAGATTTATATTCTACTTTCGAAATAATTTTTTTCTACACTATGCATTAATAATAATATCGAATGTTATTTTAAATGCGTATCAAGCATCTTTGACTATCATAAGGAGAAATCTCCTCCGATTCTGCGTTTGCATGTGTGTGTGTGCGGGAGGCCTTATGGTAGTCTCATTTTTAAAAAGCATTGCGAATTGAATTTAAAATATTCCTCTATTTTGATTTTAAGTTAAATAAACTGTTTTGAGTTCTCACACCAGTCACATGACTGACTCAGAGTTTATTGTTTTCCTTCCTAAACTCTGGGTGCCCACCAATTTCCACACGGGCAGTTAAGAGTTAGGTTTATCAGGATATTCAGGAGTTGCTGGAGGCAAGCTGGATGGCATGGCGTATTACTAGTATATAGTATTTCTTTTCCGCTGTTTGATGTTGTTTTGATGTTGTACACTCTGATGATATGATGTAATGAAATGTGATGTAATGTAATAACTGATATAGTTCTTGTTTAAGATTATTCATTTATTATTATACGTTGTTCCGCTGCGAACTGTGAGATTCTGATGTTGTTCAGTTGTTTTATGTTCCGTTCTATTTTCTGTTTTCTTTCCTCTCCATTTTTCTATCTTCTATTCTCTTTTCTCTAATTTCTACCTTTCTTCTTCTCTCTTTTTCTTCTCTTAAATTCTTTTTAAAACCCTAACTATTCGGTTTTTCGGCAACGAAAAATCCTTGCCGTTACATTTGGTATCAGAGAATATGGTTAAGCGACAACCATGGTTCTATTGGGTATTACTCATTAGAGATGGAGTCAGTAGTACTCTAGAATGAGTTGAGTGTAATAATAGCTATGAGTGCGTATTTGTTAGTGAATATGGAATTGTTTTATATTGTGATGATTGGTTTATTGAGTGGCATATGAACCTTCATCAGCACGGTCTGCAAAACTATGCCGAAGGGGTTTCTAAACACTTAAATAGAACAATTCGGCACAATATTGATTTTAAATTGGGTAAATGAAATAATTTTACCTTGATTATATTTTTTATATATAAAGGAATAATTTTTCAGAATTACTAAAGTGTATATAAGTTGATTGTTTAGTTGTTTGAATAATCTAAATAAGAGAATAATTGTATAGGTAAATAAATTGTAAGAATTTAATTATAATTAAAGTGATTTACAATTGTGAAATAAACTTATATATATAAGAAGTGAAACTATATGAATATCTTTATGAATATGAGTTGTAAATAATGAGTGAATTTAAAGTTAAATGGAATATAACTTGAGAGATGTTGAATAAAATTGATTTTGGTATCAAAGTAAAATAATCAATTAAATGTAAATTAAGTTGATATAGGTATCAAAGTAAATTAATAAAGTTAAGTGATAAATGTGAACTTAAGTTATATAGATGAAATTCAACTTTTGTAATTGAATTGAATGAATTGATTGAATGTTAATCAATTAAATGTAAATAGTTGATATGAAATAATGAATGTAAGTGTTAATTCATTAAAATCAAATGTTATTGGAAGTTGAATAAGTGAATGAAAATCAATTTACTTAAACCAATTGAAAGTGATGGTGTTAAACCAAATTTGAATGAATATAAGCAAAGGAATTTGGTTTTAAATTAATAAACATTGGTTGATATATGATGTTAGTTGATTGTATATAATTCATTAAGTGTTAATGAAATTGAAAGCTAAAGTAATTAAATTCAAATTGAAAGTAAATAAATTTGAATAGAATTGGAAGTGAATTGGATTTAATTAGTGAATGCAAACTAATTAAAGTTTAATATGAATGAATGTTAGTAAGAACATCCACTGTATATGAATCAAATATGATTAAATTGAAAACCAATTCATTGAATATTAATGAGAATATGAATGAATGTTTATTGGTTATGGATGTTAGTTGGTTGATGGTTGTATATATTGCTTTTACTGCATTGCTATGTTAGCATATATAGTTATTATGTTGCTATATGTTGTATATTGAGATTATTTTCATATATGCATGTTCTCATGTTGTTTGTTGAGTGTTTAGTAGGTGCGGATCGCGTTTGCTTCGCATTTGGAGCTCGCTTTCGCGCTATATTAGCCGTATATGCTTGCTAATAAAATATAAGGTACATATCTCGGATTAAATATCGTACTTTTATACTTTTTTCCCTTCGGGATGCCTCATTACTTGATGAGATGTATATTTGTGATATATATACTTTCATTTTTTTTCGGATCGAGCCACGCAAAGGAGACTATTGCGAATTTTTCCGAAAATTTAAGGCGTTAGAAAAAATTGAGAAAAAATTGGAAAATTTTTGAAAACTTTAACTTTGATTTGGAATTGAAAGTTAAACAATAGTAGTTGTTTTGAAAAGATAACTAAGTATGATTTGGAAACTTAGTAAAGTATTGTAAAAAGTTTAATTATGAATTTTGGAAAAAAATTAATAGATTCTGTAACTTTTCTTACTTGTTAATTTCGAGGACGAAATTCTTTTAAGGGGGGAAGATTGTAACGACCCAGAATTTTTATTAATTAAAATTTGAATATTTAATTAATTTTAAATATTGATAAGTGAAATTTATTAGTCGAATAAATTTTAATTTGAATTATTGGATTTAATTGAATAATTAAATCGATAATTTAATATGTTAAGTTATGGAAAATATTGAAAATTGAGTTAAATATGATTGAAAATGATTTGTGAAATTTTATTTTATCATATTGAAGTTAGAATGATATTTTAGAACTTTTAAAATCGAATTAAAAGTTTATTTGTGAAAATTGAATATTTTAATATTTAATTATCGACTGTAAAATAGTCAATTTTTGAACAGTCTCAGAATTGGACGAAACTAGTTCCATTGGATCCGTAATAGTTAGTTATTACCCGATTTCAATTTTCGTGTCAATCGGAGTTATCGTTTGAGCGTGGCAGCTCGAAACGCATCGAATTGTTTTTAATATTAATTTGGCGAGTTAAAATAGCCATTTTTCAAAAAGTCTCGGATTTCGACGAAACCAGTTTCATCGGATCCGTAATGTGATATTATTGTAAGGTTTCAAATTTCGTGTCAATTGGATTTACCGTTTGTCCGGTACGAATTAAAACGCATCGAAATCGGTTTAAATCGATTTAATTTAAATTGAGCGTTTGTAGCCATTACTCGCACAGATGTCCGAATTAGCTTCCGAAACCTGTTCCATTATGTCCGAAACGCAGGATAAACCCTAGGAACGTTAGTTTCGGCGCGTAAATCGGAGTTCGGAATTTCCGGATGAATAGTCATTGAAAAATTCTCTATAAATATCCCCATAATTCAAAAAAAAAAAAAAAAAAACTTAAACCCTAAATTCTAATGGCCAGCCACCTCTAACATATCAATGGCCAGAAAGTGACAGTTTTCTTCTTCTATAATCTCTCAATCTACAAACATTCACGCGAAATCACCAACTAAGAAGTTGTAGAGGGGAATGTGTTCTTCAGATCCATACGGGTGTGATCGTTTTTAGAGACTCGAGGGGGGAGATAAATGGGGCCGACGCATGCAGGTTTGGCACGAAATTCGAGACACATATGGCGACCGAGTTCAACAAGGTTATAGCCGAGAGTAGCTCGTGTCGTTCTCTTCGAGATGTAGGTACCTGATCGTGTTTTCATTCAACGTGGAAGATGAAAAATTTAACCCTAAATAATCAAATGGGTTCGGCTGTAAGCGTGAGGGAGAGGGAGAAGAGGACGTGCGGTTCAGATGGGGAGATGTTAGATCGAACGACTATGGAATGTGATAGGTTAAAATTTTTTTTAAAGTTTGTTGTAAATTAGATATAAATTAATTCGTGAAACTTGTAATTATCATAACTTTTTCATACGAGGTCGAAAACGCGCGAAACCAGTTGCGTTGGAATCGTATGGACGAGCACTACGCGATGGAATTTGATTGGAGTCGTTTGGAGTTAGTGAGAATTTTGGGTAAAATTAAACGCGCGTTTAATTTTATTCGAAATAAATCGCTAAAACGAAATTAAAATCAAGGTGAGAACTTCTCACTCAATCGAATCGGTTTCGATTTTATTTTAAATAGTTAAATTTCAAATATTTGAATGCATGTTTGAATGATGATTGTTATCTATTGATTGTTAAAATAGACATTATACGCCGTTAGTAAGCGGATGTTATTTAATAAAAACATATACCGCGAATATTTCATAAACAGTGAAATTGGTATTATATATAATATCAATATATATATATATATATATATATATATTGGCATATGTATATATTGCAGTTGTTGATTTCCCCGCATTTTTTTAGCGGATGAGACCCTATTGTGCCGTTATTAAGCGGATAATATTTAAATCACATATACCGCGATAATTTCGTACTGGAGCGAAATTGGTATTGTGCTAATGTTTGTGAATGCAGAAAAACAGGTTGGAGGGATCCAACTGGATTCCTCAACAGTTTTTATTTGATTTCAGATATTTTGATATTTGATGGATTATCATATACGATATATGATGTCGTTGTAGTCGTGATTGACTATTTGGTGTGTAGCATCATTGGATCAAATTTGGAATTTTAAAATGATTTTAAATGATTTTAGAAAGTATACGTTTATAAAATATTTTTGGAATTGATCCATTTTGAATAAATAAACGTCATAATTTTTAAAGTTATAAAAAATATGATTTTGAGAACGGTTAAAAGTTGATTTTTGAGAAATATGGATCAATGAGTTTATAAAATAGTTTAAATTGGATTTTTTGAATTTATTATGGAAAGTTTAAGAATGGGATTTATAAAATTTGATTATTTTATAAATCAAAGAAATTGATGAAATTATAAAAGGGTTTAAAGACGTTTTAAAGAATAATATAAATTGATTTATATTAAAAGATTTATAAATTGATATTTATAAATGGAATTTTATAAACAGTAGGTTTATAGAATATGTAAAGTTATTTGAAAAATAAGTCTTGGGTAAATAATTGGATCTTATAAGTTATAAGATTTATGATTATGAAGTTTGAAGGAACGATTATGCAAACAAATAAATTATAAGTATTTAACTTATAATGTGAACTTTTGGTTTATAATCGAGTTATAAATCGAATAGGTTAATAAAGGAATTTATAAAAGGAGTTGTTATAAAATAAAAAGAAATGGAATTTATAAACGTTGTTTTATAAATCCGCAAACGACTTATTTTGATAAGTAAATTGTTGTAACTTATTTAAGGAGTTATATTCACGTTTTTGAATAGTGAATAATCCTTTGAATTAAAATGAATAAAAGGATGAAATTGTTAATGAAGTATATTTACGTTTTTGAATAGTGAATAACATGTTAAAGAAAATGTTTAGAATGTGATATTTCAAACAGAATTAAAACGATCTAACGATGTTTTAAAGGTGTTGAGATTCGAAACCATAGATTTCAACATTCATTGTTGAAATAGACGTTTTCGAGAAATAAAAGGAAATGGTAGACTATAACACTGTTGTTATAGTAAATGATTTCCGAAAGGAAATGTTTTTGTATAGTATTGGGATTTATATATCTATTTTAATTTCTAATCCCTATACTAGTGATTTTGGGTTGTCGTAACGATGTTTTACGTGACATTCGTTTTGGCCCAAATAAATATGTTTAAGAGAATGATTTCCTTAAAGAATGAAATATATACTAAATTTCGATTTAAGTATATTGAATATTTTCCAAAGGTTGAAAATAAAGAGATTTGTGAATTACTTATGAATAAATAAGTATGGAAATGTTTTCCAATATAAAGTGAATATTTTGAGAATTTATCTTTTGAAGATAAATTGAAAATGAATATTGAAACCTATTGAAAATCGTATATCAGTAGATATTGTGAAATATAAATTCACTATTGAATTTATAAAAGAAAGGGGAATTGGTTTAAAAATAAATATTGATTTATTTTTGAAGTGTGAAAGTTATATATCTTGTAAAGATATCTTTGGGAAATAAATAATTTGGAAAATTATTTGGAATCTGGTGATGTGTGCATATCCAGTGATAGTTCAATAACCGACTATCAATATTTACCTTTGAAAGGTATTTGTTGTGATTTGCTTGAATTTGAATGCTACACTTATTTTAAATTATTGCGCTCGTTATTCGGATTACCCATTCCGAATAGTGATACGACGTAATGGATAGCATTAATGACCGGTGTTGAAGACCGGATATTTTTGAAAGCGAAAGGACAACTCGTCGAATGTCTTTGCATCGAATGGTCCCCGGTATAGAGACTCCATATGTGATGGGAAGTCCTGACGTGATTAGTGAATATCCGGATTTCAAGGACTTCTTTGTAAGTGCCTTCGGTTCTGTTCGAGCCCGGAACAGACTTGAATGGATTGTATGTCTGACATCACAAATTGAGATATAAAGCCGATTTCTTTCAAATATATTTCTGTTGGTGGCGGAGAATTTATTCTCTTAGCTTAACACCCTTCTCTGAGACGTACGAGCTCAGAGGTTATGTAGTTGAAGGTTATCAGCGATATATTCCCAATTTGGTAATGTGACATGCTGAGTGTTGCTGTGAAATGATCATTGTGTTGATTATTTATGATAGGATCATTTGTTTGATCGTCTATCTTGGTGATCATTTCTATGATCATTTGTTGACCCAAAACACGGCTTTTGTATAAAGTGTGTTTTGTGGACGAGACTTCGTCGAGCCTCACACCCCGGAATGGTCAAAACAGGAAAGATGCGGCAAGGTTATGAGGGGTAGCTCTCTTTAGGGTATGTGCATTTCCTTCTGGAAAGGGTGGTATCATGGTATGGAGCCCAGATACTTACTCATGTTGAAACACTTTATTTATGATTGTGTGATGTTGGTGACGAGCGCTCGGATAAAGGTCCAATGGGACCCGGGGATGGCATACTCGTGTAGTAGTTACCTAGTGATAAAGGTAACCCGGCCTTGTGTTGGCAGAGAGCTGGTTAAGTTCTCGGGACGTCCCGCCAGAGGCGTTTCCATGTGGCAATGGGAAGTTCCTTGGCCTGACCATTCGTTGGAAATCCAAAGAAACAATACGAAACTTGTACGGTTTTAGTTGTAGAACCTGCCATGGAATGTGGCGGTAACCTGCTATTGAACATGGTAGCTATAGTAGGCATAAGTGCGGAATGCCTATACTGGCTAAGATTTATATTCTACTTTCGAAATAATTTTTTCTACACTATGCATTAATAATAATATCAAATGTTATTTTAAATACGTATCAAGCATCTTTGACTATCATAAGGAGAAATCTCCTCCGATTCTGCCTTTGCATGTGTGTGTGTGCGGGAGGCCTTATGGTAGTCTCATTTTTAAAAAGCATTGCGAATTGAATTTAAAATATTCCTCTATTTTGATTTTAAGTTAAATAAACTGTTTTGAGTTCTCACACCAGTCACATGACTGACTCGGAGTTTATTGTTTTCCTTCCTAAACTCTGGGTGCCCACCAATTTCCACACGGGCAGTTAAGAGTTAGGTTTATCAGGATATTCATGAGTTGCTGGAGGCAAGCTGGATGGCATGGCGTATTACTAGTACATAGTATTTCTTTTCCGCTGTTTGATGTTGTTTTGATGTTGTACACTCTGATGATATGATGTAATGAAATGTGATGTAATGTAATAACTGATATAGTTCTTGTTTAAGATTATTCATTTATTATTATATGTTGTTTCGCTGCGAATTGTGAGATTCTGATGTTGTTCAGTTGTTTTATGTTCCGATCTATTTTCTGTTTTCTTTCCTCTCCATTTTTCTATCTTCTATTCTCTTTTCTCTAATTTCTACCTTTCTTCTTCTCTCTTTTTCTTCTCTTAAATTCTTTTTAAAACCCTAACTATTCGGTTTTTCGGCAACGAAAAATCCTTGCCATTACAATATTTATTTTAAAACAAATTTCCCTTTCCTTTTTAAATTTCCACTGTGGATTTAAATTTCCAAATATCCACGTAATATAAGATTTTCAAATTGATTTCAAAAATCATTTACAAACACCAAATCAATTTCCAGATTGATTTCAAATTTTATTTTAAACACCAAATCAATTTTCATATTGATTTTGCAATGACCTAAAATTTTTGTAGATTTAAAACTGGAATTTAATATGATTTTGTTTTAATGTTTAGATAGAGAAGAAAATCTTCTAATTTATAATAAAGTGAATGTTAGAATTTAATTGAGAAATTGTAATAAATGGAATAATATTGAAACGAATAAAATTTGGATAGATTTAATGAATCCAAAATAAATGAAATAGGGTAAGTATTATACCTGAATATAATTGAATATGAAGAAACATAAAAGTAAGTATTGAATTCAAACTATGTATAATTTGGGTAATAAAATAAGTTTATTTATGGACTTAGATTGTTTATATTATTTTAGGCTATAAATCAAATAGAATAGAACAAGCGTAAATCTTAAGGGTATGATAACAATTATTATATATTACCTAATTTATTGGTCAATCAATTTATTTGAAATAAAGTCCTCTTAAATGTTAAGTAATTTTAATACTGTTATTGAGGAAACGTTACTTAATGATTTTTAATTTAGTAGCGGAAGAGTGAATGAGAATTGGTAGAAAACATAAATTTATTTATAAGTAAACAAGAGTATATATTGAACAAATTTATTATAATTGGATAATGCAGTGTTAATGGAAATTAATTAGTGTTATATATGGGATTTATACCTGGGTGGGTAAGTAGTAAACTTATAAATGAAAGAAAGTAAGTAGGTGACCATTTATTTAGGTTATTTATTCATTTAGTATATTAAATAAAAATTTGGGAATCAGATCTCAATTAAGGGAAATTAAGTTGTACGTTAATCTGAAATAAAATCTAATAAATATTACATTAACAAGGAATGTAGTACAAATGGTTAGGGATTGTCAAATTTGGTAAAAAGGGATTGGACTTAGGAAACTTTGTTAATTGAGTTTAAAACCTTAGTTAATACGCGTAATTGACAAGATTCACATTTTTAAATATAACCGTTGATACAAATCTAAGATGTATATAGAAGTATCAGTGTAATGAAATGTAAACAAATGTTAAATATGCTTATAGGATAATGTTTTTTTGAATAAAAAGAATGGGAATCAACATTTAATTATTTATTGAATTTAAATGACGATAATATGATTTATTGCAATTAAATGGATTTAATATATAAAAAATTACGTAAATATTTATTTAGATGAAATTGAAGTTATTTATGTAATGAGTATGAATCTAATGTTAATTTTACTTATAAAATGACAGTTGATATTGAATGGAAAGAATGCAAATTTAAGTTGTGTCAATATATTGGAAATTAGTATATAATAATAGGTTTTATTGGAATTAAATGAAATCAAACATCTAATTATTACGTTAATACAAAGTTAAATGGAATGTAAGAATATTATGGTAATAGTTGTAAATCCAATATTTTATCCGTTTAATGATAGTGAATTGAATAATAGAATGAATGTGAATTAATAGAATTTTTGGAGAAAAAATTTATAAATTTGGAATTTAATGAAACTGAGGTTAATATTGGAATTGATAAATTTACCCTCCCTAATTTGACATTTAAAATTTTGTTTAAATCATTGTAAATGTTTGAGAAATATAAAGGTGTTAAAATTTACAAATTTTAGAATTGGAATTTAAAATTTGATTTAATCAATTAATTGTAAATTTATTTAATTAATATAAAAATAGCCATTTTGGCCACTGTCTCGGATTTCGACGAAACTAGTTTCATCGTATCCGTAACGGTGAATTATTGTAGGATTTCAAGTTTTGTATCGATCGGACTTGTCATTTGATCGTACGGACACGAAACGCCTTGAAATCGATAAATAAAATCAACTGAAATCAATTTGGAAATATTAATTTAAGCATAACCTCTTCTTACGACACAATTTGAACCTGAAAGGTTTTCCATTGGATTTAAAATATTTTAAAACACCTATTTTGATATGTGGGTTTACCCAATTTCGTTCCGGGGTCAGAACGGGCTTTTTGGGCCACTTTGTCGTTAGCGCGTACATCTATCTTATCTGATCCGTTCTATTTTCAATCCTGCCTATAAATATCCCGCTATAAACCCTAGCCTCCCTAATTCTCTTTTGTCTATATGTATATCTTCTTCTAAACTCCTCCTTTCCAATGGCTGCAAACCGTAGATCCAATTACAATTCAAATATCTAATAAAAATTCAAACTACTCAGAAAATTCAGAAAAAATTATATGTCGAAGCTCTCGAAGTGCGTAATCTTCTAGTGAAATTCATTTTTTGATTAAAAGATCATTTTGCTTGGAAATGGATGGATCATCTAGGGCCGTTCATCACGATTCCATTATCATCAATGGATCGACAAATCAATTGTACCATCTTGTAGATGAAACAGAGCATAGTCCATCGGAGTTATTAGTTCGTGAAGTTAACGGCTGGATCGGGCGAGCAATTTCGATTAGGGTTTATAGGGTTTATGGAGGCCAGCTGTTTTGGGGCATTATTGGTGGTCGCGCCACCTAGGATGGAGGTGGTGTGAGCTAGGGAAGTGGCGCTCGATCGGAATTGGAGGTGGTGGCGTTCGAACTGGTAGGGTTTCGTACGTTTTGGATTGACCTAGGAGAACGCGATTTTCGTTCGTGAAGAGGAATGGTTTCAAGCAGCTATAGTAAGGGGCTCGTGTTTCTGATGCTTTGTCGACGTGGCGCTGAGATGGGTAGGTGATGTTGGTTTTAATTATTTATTTTAATTTGTATTTCAACTCGATCAAATCGAATATCTTTTGCTCACGTGATTCGATTTACGCAGGGTTTCTTGCGCTAGGTTCGTATTGAAATTCCAGACACTATGACGCATGTTTGTATGGATTCTGAGACCGTCAAAATTTTGGGTTTAAATTGAATTTAAATTCAATTTAAATTTAGAAGGTGAGTGTTTTAACCCACTCACAACTTCTAAGATTTCTTATGTTTGTTAAATTCATTTATGGTATGATTTGAAATTTATTTATAGCTGTTTGGCATATATTTCATCATTATCTCAGTTAATTTGCATTTGTTTAATTAACTTATTATTTAATTCATTATTGCATACTAACTGGCAGTTAAATTGTTATTTATTTCATTGCATTTAAACTGATATTTAATACCTTTCGTTTATTATCCGTTCTATATTGATGATATTGTTTGGAATTGATGATGATTGTCATAAATGGTTGATGGGTAAAATTGGATGAATGGATGTTGTATTTTATATTGTTATAAACTGCAAGTTACTATGCATTTTCATCTCACTCAGGACTGCGGTTCGAAATGATATACAACCGCATTTTTATTTTTAAATTGCGGATTAAATGATAAATATCCGTATCACTCGACCATAGGATAGAAAATTATATATAGGCACCGCGGTATATATATATATATATATATATATATATATATATATATAATTATTTTTGAAATGTTTTTCTATATGGTTTTGGAAAGAATACGGTTTAATAAATATTAAATTTTGATATATGTATATATAGTAAAATTCTCGAATTTAGCTATGTATAAATTTGTTTCGAATTTTAAATAAGCTAAATAACGAAGTTGTTTTCTTTTATATAAAATGGTTAAGTATCTATTTAAAATTCTATTGTATATATAGTTTATAATAAATCAAATAAAAGTAAGGTTGAAGATAAATGTGAATATGATTTGAATCGAAGTATTTAAGAATTTTCCTCAAAAACTTTGTTTTGAAATGTAAGTAAATTAAGATTTAAAAGGTATGATTTTATAACTTGATTTTGATTAGAGGATTTAAACGAATATCAAATTGATTTAAAGAATATTATCAAGTTAATTTAATTAAAAGAATATCCTGTTAAGGGTTTTACGTGAATAATATTTGTTTAGTAAGTAAATATTCAAACTTAAATAATAGGAATTGGATTTGATATATATTAAAATTTTCAAAGAATCCATTTTGAAATAGCGTAATATGTGAAGATTGAAATATATGAACTATAAAGTTTGAAATATAGAATATTTAAGCTTTGTAATATATGGGAAATAAATGGTTTATTTGGAGGTTCAAATTGATATTGGGAATTTATTTTGAAATTTAAAGAAGCTGTTTATTTTATAAAGTAATATAGTATTTGAACCATTAAGTATTAAAAGTTATGTTTCAAAGCTATGGTTTAAAGGTATATATATTGGAAATATTATGATTTTGGGAAAGGGATATTTATAAAATAAAAATGATATCATATTGACTTGGGGGTTTTAAAAATATAAATGATATCGTATTTATATGGTTTGAATGGATAATTATATTCTGGTTTTAAAATATAAACTATTTTTGAAGACCGCGGTGTTATAACAACGTTTGATGGTTGAAGAGACTGGGATCGGAAGTTTTCATACTCTCTGCCAACTCCGAAAACCACTTTAACAACCGTGTACGCGGTGGAGATTCCAGAATGAAGTAGGTTGGCGGCAGCGTTTCCTGTAAGGTAAATACGTGGACCCGACTCCCGTGAGTTGGCATAAGGTGGCTAAAATAGGAGCGATTGACGGGCTAAGGGGGTAAGCGCCCTTTATCGGATACTCCTCTTTGATACTATACTCTGACTTTGGATTGATTCGGTGGCCACCTTTACTTTTGATATTAGGGGGGAGTTTGTCCGAGGTGGGCGGTGGTTGTGGCTACGCGCTACCACCGGTCCGGAAGCATAATTGGTGTATCTACCCTGGCATTGCCTATTTGTGCCGTATCACCTACCATACCGAGCCTTGTACGAGTTTGGATTTCTCCCATAGCCCGTGTGGTTTCCTCTGGTGGCTTCCCGATCAGGAGGGACCATGATATTGAATGGACTACTGGGACTATTACGTGTTAAGGGCTATATGGGTAACCCCTTAATGCTAAGAAAAAAGTAAGTTTATTTTACAATTAGACACTATTATAATTGCGAAATATACTACATAGTAAATAGTTTAACGGATCCTTAAGAGATGTAAATCTCGAGCATCTTTTAAGATATTGCACTCATATTTATTTCTGTTGATTTAACTTACATGAGATCTTTTAGTTCTGACTCGAGTGTTTTGTCTTTTCAATTCGCTCGGGTTAGTCCGAGCATTTCAGGATTCGAAGATTTTATTCTGGAGGACAAAGACGAAGATTTGTAGTACTATTATCTACTATATTATTCCACTATACCATTTTATTCTGCTGCACTGTTATTATCCTTTGGTATGTGAACTCTGATATTTATTGTATAAAGAAGAATCAAATGTTATGTAAAACAGTTTTATGAACTGTATATTGATTATTATATTTTATCCTTCCGCTGTGAGATTCTATTTTGTTTATTTCTTTCTTTTTTTTCTTAGTTACCCCATAACAATCCGCCCTTCCGTATGGTTTGGATTGGCACGTGTGTCGATTTAAAGCGTTTGAAAAGGCGGGACGTTACAGATTTTCAAAGATTTATATTTTTTACACCAAATCAATTTTCGAATTTATTTTTAAAATAAATCACTTTATCTCTTCCAAACTATTTAAAATCCATATTTTAAAATAAATTCTTTAACATTTAAGTAATATTACTTGAAATCCATTTATTAAAATCCGTCCCATAATTTTGGAATTTATTCAATAGGACTCAAAAATAAAACTTTATCCTTGTAAAATTCCTTCTTTTAAATTTATCCAATTCTCAAAAATAAATTTTACTACAACTTTCAACTTGAATTTTTAAAATCAATTTATTTATATATTTCCGGTATCCTACGGTACCAAAAATATATTCGGCTAAACTATAGCCTTCAACGATTTCAATCACAAATATTATCACACACAGATTATAAATAATTAACACATAACATTGAAACAAATTCAAATGTTTTGAGGAATCCAGTTGGATCCCTCCAACCTGTTTCTCTGCATCCACATATGTTAGCACGACAATTAAATATCAATTCCACTTCGAGGTGGAATATCGTGGTATATGGGATTTATATAATATCATCCGCTATTATGCGGCGCATAGGGTCTCATCCGCTATATAATGCTGGCAATCAATCACTCCAAATACATATATAATACCAATTCCACTTCGAGGAGGAATATCGCGGTATATGAGTTTAATATAATATCATACGCTATTATGCGGTGCATAGGGTCTAGTCCAATACAACTAATAATAATTTATCATCCAAGCACACAATCAACAATTTTAAATTTAACTATTTAAAATTAAATCGGAAAATCCTATTGAGTGAGTAGATCTCACATTTGCTTTGTATGCAATACATTTTCATTCCAGATTGTTTTCTTCATTGTATTAGACCTTTTACAAATAATTTTTTATACAGTTAATTAATATTCGAAAAAAATCGAATAATAAATTTCCATTTAATAGATTTATTTGGTTTAAACTAATAATTAAATTTTTTAAACCCATTT
Source organism: Allium cepa (assembly GCA_030765085.1). Taxonomy (NCBI): domain Eukaryota; kingdom Viridiplantae; phylum Streptophyta; class Magnoliopsida; order Asparagales; family Amaryllidaceae; genus Allium; species Allium cepa. Next base: position 31,089,854 of record CM060940.1, read on the forward strand.
TCCTTTAATAAATTTAGTTGACTAAAAATTTTGATTTTATATAAACTACATAAACATTTACAATTCCAATTTATTTTCCAAAATCTTATCTACATATATATATATATATATATATATATTTATTTTTCGTTTAAAACCCTTTTTGTAATTAAAGTAAATTAAATAAATCACTATTTCACATTATTTTCAATAACTAGTAAATTCAAAATATATATGTATATTTTCTTTTAAACCGTGTGTGTGTGTGTATATATATATATTTATAAAAATAATCTATATATTAAAAATCTAATTTTTTATAACTCAAAATTTCAATATTCCCATATTTTATATGTTTTTCAAACCCTATCTATATACATATATTTCTGTTAATAACACAACATTCATTGAAACTGTAGATATATTTTTCTGATTTCACAAAAATTAAAACATGCACGAATATTTTTCTTTTTCCTGCATCTTACTGCAAATAAAAATTTCATTTATATATTCATTTGCATTAAATTGAATTAACCAGGTTGATACCTTACTTTGAATTGATGAGTGCTTTGCCTCCACTTCGACTGCCGCCTCCCTATCGAAGTTCCGACCCCCAAAACGACCGCCACTTCGAATCGTCGCCAAGCACAAGTGATAAACCAAAACAACAACCCAATTTCGCCTCATGCGATTCGACTTCGATTGCGTCGCCCGCCGTTGCATGCGATGCCTTCAGTCGTGAAACCCTTACGCCTTAATTGCCGCCAATCGAGATGTGCGCGGCCTCCTGAAACTGATCGAACTCCGAGCCAGCACCCTAAATTTACTTTGATAGCAAAACCATCACATAGAAACTTGAAAATGATACTGATGATGTTGCGCCATCACCCTTATTATTTCCCAGCAACAGTAGTGAATTTAGTGCTTTATATTCTTTTAAAAATTTCCTTTTATTTATATCTCACATTTATAAATCTTTTTACTTATATAATTTCACTATTTCACTTTACTTATATAAGATCATTCCAACTTCATTTATTGTAACGACCCAATTTCTCGACGCCCGAAAGTTGACATCAATACGTCCACTGTATGAAATGCCGTACAATCAAATGCTGGAAAACCGAACTGTTAGGGGTAAAGAAGAAGAAGATAGAAGAAGAAATAGAAAAATAACAGAAACTCACAATTCGCAGTGGAACAAATATATTAGATAAATGAATAATCTTTAAAACAAAAGCACTATATCAGTTTTATACATCACATTATCAGAGTTTACAATGACACAATACAACACTGGCAGTTATTTTAATTTGCTTACACAGAAATTTTGACTTGCACCAACCCAACGCAACGGACACTACATAGTAAAGTGATACGTCTCGCCTTCCAGCTTGCCTCCAGATCTCTACAGCATATCTTTTCTGACTTCGCTCCAGAACAACTGATAACCTGACTGTAGGCTGTCCGTGTGGAAAATTATGGCACCCAGAGTTTAGAAATGGAACAATAAACTCCAGGTCAGTCATGGGACTGGTTTGAGATCTTAAAAATAGTTATTTTCACAAAGCAAATAAAAAGAATTCCGCTATGCTTTTGGAAAATGAAACTACCATAAGGCCTCCCGCCACACGCACAATGCAAACGCAGAATTGGAGGAGATTTCTCCTTATGATAGTCAAATATGCTAGGTACGCAAAATCCTTTTTAATATTATCATTAGTGCATAGTGGAAAAAACATTTTGAAATTATAATATTAATCTTAACCAGCATAGACATTTCGAACTATGCCTACCATAGCTACCATCTAAATAGTGGTGACCACCATAAGTAAATGGCAGGTTATACAACTAAAACCGTACAAGGCGCGTATTGGAGATTGGATTTCCAACAAATGGTCAGGCTAAGGAACTTCCTATTGCCACATAGGTACGCCTCTAGAGGGACACCCAGAGAACTTAACCAGCTCTCTGCCAACACAAGACCGAGTTACCTCTGTAACTAGGTAACTACTACACGAGTATGTCATCCCCCGGTCGTTTGTGACCTTTATCCGAGGATCCTCAACCACAAAGAAACAACCATAAAGTATAATAAATTTGCAGCAACCACATAGGTTGAATATCTGGGTTCCATACCATGATACCACCCTTTTCTAGAAGGAAATGACATACCCTCCGGGGGCACTACTCCAAAATAACCTTACCGCATCCTTCCGGTTTCGACCATTTCCGGGGTGTGAGGTCCGATGAAGTCTCGTCCACAAATCTACACTTTTCACAAAGCCATGCTTTGATCAACAAATGATCAGCATCACTTCGTATGCCACATTACCAATTTGGGAATGTATCACTAGTAACCATCAACTACATAACCTTTGAGCTCGTACGTCTCAGAGAAGGGTGTTAAGCTAAAAGAATAAATTGTCCATCACCAACAGAAATGTATTTGATAGAAACCAGCTTTACATCTCAAGGTGTAATGCCAGACACACATCCATACAAGTCCGTTCTGGGATCGAATGGAACCAAAGGCACTTCAAAGAAGCCCATGAAAATCCGGATATTCACTAATCACGTCCGGAATCCCCATCACAAAGGGTGATAAAATCTCCAGAGCAACCCAGTGTAGAGACATTCGACAGGTAATCCTTTCACTTTCGAAAATACCCAGTCTTCAACACCATCTTCAAATGCAATCCCATTTCATTGTATCATTATTCGAAATGGGTTTTATGGCACAAGGTCCTCTCCCGGCTAATCCGAATAAAGAGTGCTTATTTTTAAAAATAATTATTACATTCAGATTTCAAGCAAATCACAACAATTTCCACTTTGATCTTTTAAATAAAAGATCCATCACAAAGATTCGATGTGGTTTTCGAATATCTATTTGGAATCACACCCCGGTCGCATCGAAATTCAAACGCCATTTAAAGGCCAATTTTGATAGTCGGTTATTTAACTATCAATTAATAATTCACAACAATCACTAATTTCTAAATAATTTTCCCCAATTATTTATTTTCAACATATCTTCGCAATATATATTTTTGCATTTCAACCTTTTGAAAACAAATTTCTAATCAATTTCCACATTTCAATCCTTTGAAAATAAATTTCAAATCATTTTCCTTACGCGGATTATATTTCCAAACATTTATTCATTTCCACCGAAAATCTGTCGAGTTCGAATAGTTTAAAATAATTTAAATTACTTATCCAAACATATATACTTGGAAATATTTAGAATAAAACTTTTTTAAAACACTTACTTGAATATTAGTTATGAAAATATTATACTTATATCTCATATAAACTTATGTCCAAAATAATTTTAAAATAAAAGTATTAGATAAAGCGTAATTATTTAAATAACCATTTTCTAATAAAATATCAATTAAATCTTTAAATAATCACTTTTATAACTAATTAAATCAATCTTTTACTTTAAAGATTTAAAAACAACTTAAGAAATAATTTCTCCACAAACATCCTTTTTTTAAAACCGTCTTCAAAAATTTTAATTTTGAAAGCTACTTTAAAACATACCGAGCTTTCCAAGGAAAATACACCTTCCATTTCAAAATGGACCTTTTAAATCAATAAATAAATTCTTCTTGATTTATCTCAATTTATATTCCAAATCCGCAAATTTCTTCCCACACTTTAAAAAATAAATCAATATTTATTTTTAAAACAAATTTCCCTTTCCTTTTTAAATTTCCATTGTGGATTTAAATTTCCAAATATCCACTTATTATACGAGTTTAAAATTGATTTCAAAAATCATTTACAAACACAAAATCAATTTCCAAATTGATTTCAAATTTTATTTTAAGCACCAAATCAATTTTCATATTGACTTCCCAAAGATTAATGTTATTTTTTTACACCAAATCTATTTTAGAATTTTTTTTTAAAATAAATCCCTTTATCTCTTCCAAACTGTCTAAAATCCGTATTCTAAATTAAATTCTTCAACTTTTCAATAATATTACTTGAAATCCATTTATTGAAATCCTTTCCCATATTTATGGATTTTATTTAATAGGATTCAAAAATAAAACTTTATCTTTGTAAAATTCCTTATTTTAATTTTATCCAATTCTCAAAAATAGATTTTACTATAACTTGCAGCTTGAATTTTTAAAATCAAATTTTTTATTTATTTTCGGTGTCCTACGATACCAAAAATATATTCGGCTAAACTATAGCCTTTAACGATTTCAATCACAAATACGATCACACACAGATTATAAATAATCAAAACATAACATTGAAACAAATTCAAAAGTTTTGAGGAATCCAGTTGGATCCCTCCAACCTATTTCTCTGCATCCATAGATGTTAGCACAATAATTAAATACCAATTCCACTTTGAGGTGGAATATCGCGGTATATGGGAATTATATAATATCATCTGCTATTATGCGACGCATAGGGTCTCATCTGCTATATAATGTGGGAAATCAATCACTCCAAATACATATATAATACCGATTCCACTTCGAGGTGGAATAACGCGGTCTATGGGTTTAATATAATATCATCCGCTATTATGCGGCACATAGGGTCTAATCCACTACAACTAATAATAATTTATCATCCAAGCACACAATCAACAATTTTAAATTTAACTATTTAAAATTAAATCGAAAAATCCGATTGTGTGAGAAGATTTCACATTTGCTTTGCATGCAATCCATTTTCATTCCAGATTGTTTTCTTTATTGTATTAGACCTTGTACAAATAATTTTTTATACAGTTAATTAATATTCGAAAAAAATCGAATAATAAATTTCCATTTAATAGATTTATTTGATTTAAACTAATAATTAAATTTTTTTAAACCCATTTTCCATTAATAAATTTAATTGACTAAAATTTTTGATTTTATATAAAATACTTAAACATTTACAATTCCTATTTATTTTCCAAAATCTTATCTACATATATATATATATATTTATTTTCCTTTTAAAACCTTTTTTGTAACTAAAGTAAATTAAGTAAATCACTATTTCACATTATTTTAAATAATTAGTAAATTCAAAATGTATATATGTATATTTTCTTTTAAACCATATATATATATATATATTTATAAAAATACTCTATATAGATTTTGAAAATCTAATTTTATATAACTCAAACTTTCAATATTCCTATATTTTATATTTTTTCCAAACCCGATCTATATACATATATTTCTGTTAATAACCCAACATTCATTAAAACTGTAGAAATATTTTTCTGATTTCACAAAAATTAAAACATGCACGAATATTTTTTCTTTTTACTGCATCTTACTGCAAATAAAAATTTCATTCATATGTTCATTTACATTAAATTAAATTAACCAGGTTGATACCTTACTGCGAACTAACAAGTGCTGTGCCCCCATTTCGACGGCTGCCTCCTAATCGAAGTTCCAAACCTGGAAAACGACAGCCACTTCGAATCGTCGCCAAGCGCAAGTGATAAACCGAAACAGCAACCCAATTTCACCTCGTGCGATTCGACTTCGATTGCGTCGCCAGCCGTTGCATGCGATGCCTTCAGTCGCGAAACCCCTACGACCTTCACTGCCACCAATCGAGATGTGCGCGGCCTCCTAAAACTGATCGAACTCTGGGCTAGCACCCTAAATCACTCAACTATCCCAATGCAACATTATCGCCAATACATCGAGCTCATAAGATTGCGAGATCTTGACCAAATATTCACGTGCGCCCAACTCTCTCGAAGACGCGACCCATTATTGATTGATTTCGCTCGAGCCTCGAACAATTCAATATTTTTGAATTTCAGATGAACATGAGGTTCGTCGTTTTGTCCACCAATTTTTTATTCAGAAAGAGGGAATTCGATTTGAATCAGATAAGGAAGCGGCCATTAACAAACGAGAAGAGGGGAGCAGCCATTCGAATTTTTTTCACACGAATGAAGTGCTTTCGTTGTTTTTTTCTTTTATTCGCTTTGAAGAAACACAATGCGTGTCTACAATCTTTTCCAAGTGTTGAAGAAAGGAGAACTTGTCATTTACCTTGTGAAAATTAGTATTATATTAAATACACACACATATATATAATTTTTTTTCAAATTCAAATTTAAACTTAAATGGCTATAATTACGCAACTCAAAATCTTGACCTCCAATCGAGACGTGCCGTCAGGCGTTTATAATGTTATACGCCTATTCTGAACGCAATGGAAAAAGGTTCCAAGTCCAAATTCGATCGTATGGAGAAGATAGCTCTTTGGACCTGTTATTAAATTAAATTTCGATAAAATTTTCAACGCGTTTGCTTATCGTATGGCCAAATGATTATTCCAAGCATCACGAAAATTGAAATCCGACAATAATACAATATTACGAATCCAATGGAACTGGTTTCGTTGAATTCCAAGATCGTACCTTGGAGGGCTATATTTAAATATTGATTTAAACAATACAAATTCAAAAATGAACAAAACATTTCCAAATTCAATTCTGAAGCTTCCATTATCTTCAGTATTTTCAATAATGATTTTTCTAAGCCTTTGAAATATTTTTAATCAACTTAAAACTGAAGATTCAAAATTTTACCCTGTTTTCAATAATTAAATTTAATAATTTAATCGCCAAATAAATCCTGATATTTGAATTTCAAGTTAAAATAACTTCCAAATATTTAAAATCAACTAAATATTTTCAATTTCAAATGTTAAAATTTTTGGGTTGTCATATTTATTTTATTTAGATTTATAACAATATAATCTCTTTTACTTTGAAAAAACAACTTTCAAAATAAACAGGATTCAAATTTCTCAAGTTCTAAGTTTAAATCTATTTTTTATTTATAACTCATATTTATAAATATATTCATATAGTTTCATTTCTTATATATAAGATTACTTTACAACTGTAAATCATATTAACTATAATTCCGTACTATATAATTCATTCACTTATATAATCTATTCTTTTTACAATTGTTTTTTTATTTAGATTATTCAAAAAGCTTTTTATTAACTTATGTATATTTAAATTTTCAAACAACTAATCAATTAATTTATATACATTTTATTAATTCCTAAAAAATTGTTTCTTTATATATAAAATATAATCGAGGTAAAATTACTTTGTTTACCCAATTTAAAATAATACTATGTCGACTTGCCTCGTTTAAGTGTTTAGAAATTCCTATCGATAACATAGCGTCCCACATACCGACCCGAATTCACAAACAGCTCAACGGATAAGTAAACACAATATAAAACATTTTATATCACTAACAAATACGCGCTCATATATATACTACACTCAAACTCAATCTAGGGTGCTACTGTCCCCATCTATACCGAGTACACATCAAATCTTAGGAATATACAAAATCCAAGCTCTGATACCAAATGTGACAAACCGTAAATCCATACCCTTTGAATCGACAATAAACCACACATGTCCAACCCAAAAAGAATAGATCAACGGAAAGTCAAGAGAAAGAAAAGAAGAGAGAATAAGAGAAGATAGAACCAAATAGAACAATACAGAATCTCACATCATAGTGGAAAACATATAATATCATATCAATGATCTTTACAAAATAGAAACTGTATATACATACATCAATCAGAGTACAACAATCAAACCATAATTATCATCCTGAATAGTTATAATAACCTTTCCTCACAATTGCCGATAATATAAACAACTAAGCAACAATGCAGCGGATAATCAAACAAAATAGATACGTGTATACGAAATGAAGATCCCCATCTCTCTTGCTGAAGCTCCATAAGCACCAAATCTGAACCTGTATATATACTCGGTCCGACCCGAGCATTGAAATGGAAGAACGCCCGGATCAGTCAGGTAAACCAGCGTGAGAAACATACTGAACTGAATTTATTAAATTACCAAATTTTTCCTTTATCAAAACAAAAGTATCTCATAGGACACACTCACACATAAACACAAACATGTTTTTACCTTACGATAACTAAAACATTTCATATCAAATCATTTGATATTATACTTGTAATATCCCGGAATTTTTAACAATATCAATTTAATAATATGCACTAAAATTAAATTGATATTGATATTTTTGTTAATAATAATTCAATTTGATTTAATAATCTACTTCAATAAATATTTAATTGGTTATTCTATCTTTCAAAAATAATAAATTGGTTTCTATTTATAATATAAATAGATAGATTATATTGTAAATAGATTAACTTTGTTTTAATTTTAATAAGTAAAGCATATTTTTCTAATTCTAATATTTGTAATAATTTGGAAATTTGTTTTTACTTAATAATAGCTTTTCAAAGTTATAAAATAAATAATCTTGGTTTAAATTAATAAACGAATCATGATTTAAAATTCTAATATATAATAATAATTTGGAAATTTTGATTTAATTTAATATTAAGTTTTCAAAACTATTTAATAAATAAATATATGATTTTTAAATTGTTAAGACAAATGTTTAAATGTTTAAAATGATTTGGCTTGAGTTTTAAATTTAGAATAAATTTAACAAAAGGTTTTATGGCTTAATAAAATAGATATTTTATTAATAAAAATATAATTTCTTTTAAAATGATTCTTAATTTAATAATAAGAAATTTATAAAAACAATATCAATTGTGTATTATCTTTATAAATAGATTTTGGATAAAATTTGCAATTTTTATTTCAAATTAAATTTGTAATCATAACTTGATTTTAAAACAATTGATTTTGAATTTGATTTGAATTTGAAATTCCAAAGTAAAATTTTTAATTGTTTTAATCTATATGTATAAGTTTTATTTATAAACATGATTTGTTTTTATTTCTTTTTATAAGCTTATACACATATTTAAATATAAACTAACAAATTAAAATTAGGTTAATACGCACATTAGTTTTTAAATCAAGTACTAATTATTTTAAAGAGACAAGTGTTGCATTTTTTAAAACATTCATTTAACATGTGTTCAAAAACTAACATAACAAATTGACAAATGTATAAATTTGGACAAGTGTCATTTTGTTTTAATTTTCTTTTATTTAATTAAATTTGAAAACTACATCTATATAAACTTGCATTTCCATTCCAATCTTTCTTTTTCTTCATTTTCCTAATCAAAGAAACTTCATTTTGTTCATTCCTTAAATCTGAAAGTCAGTCCTCTGTAAGAAAAAAACATTCAAACCCAAATTCAAACTCTTCAATCAAAATTCTAAATCCCAGTAATATTCTTCAAATAAAAACCTGCAAATTGCAAGTCTGTAGCCTTCCAATTCAAAATAAAAATCAAATCTGCATTTTTCTGTAATTAGGAAAATGGATGCTGCATGCACTTGCCATTTTCAAAACTCCTCATATCAAATCTGTTTTTAAAACCTGCACCTCTTCAAAATCAATGCGCTGCTATTTTCAAATAGAGAGAAAAGCATTTCTCTTTTCAAACATATTGTGCATGTTCAAATGTAAATCTGCACCTCTTCAAAATGAGGCATGTTCAAAAGCAGTGTTTCAAAAGCATCTTGAAGCAAGCAGTAGTTTTTAAATCAAACAAAAAGCAAGACTAAAGTTTTTAAAAGTACTGAAGCAAACTCAAAGTTTTTGGAATCAATGCAAACTGCAGTTTTAAGATCTTATGCCAAACTTCAACAACTTCAAGCATTTCAAATATAAGGCTCTGCTTTCTTCTATATAGGTGAGTAACTTTTAAGTTTTAAAATTTTAAAAAGGTTGCATGCTAGAATGTTTAATATAAATGAGCATTGTCTGTGTGATGATAAAAGTTTGCTGTGATATGTATTTGTTTGCATGCAGTGATTCTCTGTTTGTTTCTATTGTTCAAGCAAACTGTGATACAATCTTTATCCTTTAATTTAGTTCCTGATATAAGGAAATTTATAAAGGAATGTTGTTTGATTTTCTTAAGTCAATACTTAAAATTTAAGTAAGGTAAAAAAATAGTGTTTGACTCTGGAAAACACAAAGAACATCAGTATATGATAATTTTTAACTAAAACTAAAATATGTTAAACTTGTAATGCAGTTTCATAAACATAAAGCATTTACTATAACTTAATTTTTAGATCAAGAAATAGGATTTTAAGGTGTTAGATGAAGTTGCAGTTTGGTTTTTTAACTGTTATTGAATTTTTAGCAAATCCTGATGATTTTTGAATTTGGGAACCTTGAGTTTCTTCTGGGTGATTGTGTAGGAGTAGGAGAAGTTAGAAAATATCTTTAATGATGATATAATTTGTCAGAGAGATTGCAGATTTAGGAATTTACTTTTAAACCCTAGTATTAAGATGGTTTGATGAATCGAACCTTTCGATTTGTACAATGGACCGAGTGCTTAAATCTTTTGGGAACGGGTAGTATGAGTGTAGGTGAAGCCATGGCCGAAGTCGTTGACCTGCTGATGGTCGGAGGGGCGCGTTCTTGCCGTTGACAGGTATTGAAGAAAAACCTGATTTTGCTGTTTTCAGGTTTGGGTAGTTAGCTCGTTTTTGATTTGAGGTACTGTGGTGGTTTCTGGTGTTCATGTTCGAGTGTGGAGGTGATCAGTAATGAGAGGAAGCGTTGGTGAATGGCCGGTGATGTCCGGAGCCATGGTGCACGTGCACCGTGCAGTTGAAGTCCAGGTGAGTGTGTTAGTAGTGTGTAGATTTTGACCTCGGAATTGCACTCGAGTTACTCGAGTTTTGACCCGAAGAAAAGGAGGTAATTACTCGAAGAATGTATTGGGAAATCTTGGGTTTTAGGTGATGCTACAGGTTTTGGCAAACCTGTACCCAGTTTGAATAAATTTTTGAACCAGCAGTTTAAAAAAAAAGAGGTTTTAAACCTAGTTTAAATTCAGGTTTGAATTTTTGAAACTCGGGTTTAAATTTAAAATCTCAGATTTTAAATAAAATAAAGTTTTAAACTTTAAACTTGTTTAACTACTTATTTGGAAAAGTAGTTTAAAACTTTTAAAAATGAAGTTTTAAGATATGAGCAAGATTTAGAATTTTATTTAAATCTGGAAATCTTAGATCAAGTATGAACTTCAGTTTTTAAATTAAAATAAGATTTAAATTTAAAGATTTAAACTAAATATAAATTGAAGTTATTGAAATGTTAAAAGTTATAAATTGTTTAAACTTTGATAAGTTTAAATTATTTTCATTTTAAACTTGTATTTAAAATGAAATTTGAAAGTAAGTTCAAAAGTACTTTGTTTAATTAAAAACATAATTAAGAAATATTTTATCTTAAAATTAATTAAGATAAATGTTTTGAAAATTTATTTAATTAATAAGATAATTAAGGAATAGTTAGTTAATTTAATTAATTATTGATTAAGGTTTAATAAATATTAATTAATGATTAATCAATTTATATTTAAGATCATTAATTAGATTTTTAAATTAATGGTTAAAGAATTACTAATTAAGTAATTAAGCTTTAATCAAGGTTAATTAATTAAATAATTAGACTTTAATTAATGGATGATTAAAGATAATTGAATTTGTAATTAATCTCAGTTAATTACTTAATAAAAATAATTAGAGAATGGAGTAATGAAGGTCATTATCAGGATTAATAAAAAATTAATTAAGGTGGTTAATTTTCTATAGTTAATTAGGTTAATAAATTTAATAATAATCATTTATGGACGGTTTGAGTATAATTACTTAATGAAGTAATTAAGAAATTAATTACTTAAGGTAATTAATTTAGTTTAATGTGATTGTTTATTTTAATTAATTAAGTTTAATTAATTTTAAACACTTGGGATTTAAAGATAATTACTTAATGAAATTAATGAATTGGAAATTAGTTAGTTAAGTAATTGATTGATAATTACAGGTTGTAATTAAATGAAGATGTTTAAAAAAATGAAGTAATTTGGATTAAATTAATTAATCAAGAGATTAATTAAGGAATTAATTAAGGAATAATTAATTTGTTTTAATGAAGTAATTAAGTTAGTTAATTACTGAATATGTTAATCAAGAAGGTTTAATAATTATGGATTATTTACTTAAGGTAATTAATTTAAGAAGATAATTAATTAAAATATAATTAAGGATCATTAATTAATACAATTAATGATGTAATTAAAGTTGATTAATTATGATTAATTAATCAATGAGAAGTGATTTAGGGTAATTAATTAATGTATTTAATTAAGGATTAATGTAATTAATTATAGTTAATTAATTAATTGAAGTAATTAAATGTTAATTACTGTTTTTGGTTGACGATAATTGATTTGTGAAATTAATTAAGGATAATTACTTGAATGTAATTAAGGGTAATTAATCAAGGGTGATTAATTAAGGTGATTAATAATGAATGATTAATTGATTGTAATCAATTAAATGATTGAGTAAGCAAGGTTTATATTGATGAAGTAATTAATTTAATTTATTTTAAACTAATTAAAGATGAAGTAATTAATTTAATTCATTTTAAATTAATTAGAGATAGAGATAGTTAATTTAATTCATTTTAAATTAATTATATTGTGATGAAATAAATCATTGCTTATGTATGAATGGATGACATTGATTGTCTTGGATGCTTTGTGATCTCAGAAATGAGATAAGTAATATTGTGTGGTATGAATGCTTAGTTGCATTGTGATATAGATTATCTATTGTGATGATAATATAGATTATCTATTGTGATGATGATATGGATTACCTGCTATTTGATGATGTTGATTATCAATTGTTATTTGTGAGTTATCTATCTTCGTGTATATAGATAATTGAATTTGTTTTAAAACTTTAAAACAACTTGAACCTAAAAGACACGCTTTGGATTTCGATGAGACCGGGATCGGGTTTCCATATTTGGATATCCGAAAACCACATCGATTCCAATTAAACGTTAGGTCGTGAATCCAAGTGGAGCAAGTGAAGACTCGAGGTGAAAGGACTATACGTCAGTATAACTCTGTGGGTGATTCCGTAATGAGTTGACGGAATAGTACTTATAGGTTCGAGATGGTGATTCAGAGTGCAAGGGTTATCGTCGTTAACTCTGAGGGTGGTTCCAAAATGAGTGTAACGAGATAATGCCTTCGGTTTCTTTCGAACCAGGAATGAACTTGTATGGATCGAATGCTTTCAGAACATCGTCAGGTGGACGATGAGTATTCTAAGATAGATGTGTTCTATAAAGGTAATCGTAGCCTCAAGCCTCATCAACCGGGAATGGCTAAAACAGGGGAGGTGCAGCAAGGCTTCGTGGGTAGCCCCCACTTGAGAGTGAGATTTACCCCTGTCTAGAGGTCCCTTTTATTTCGGCTGTGTGGACGGTTTTGAGCTTTAACCGTCGGGGTTGTCTTGTTCGGAACTGTTCAGTAAGGAATGGTTCCGGCCTTGTGTTGTAGGGGAGTTAGGGTGGCTCCTCGGTACGGTGATCTAGGCCACATACTGTGACGGGCGGTACCCCAATAGCCCTGCCATTGTATGGAATCCAAAATCCAATAAGTGCCAACGGTTTTGATTGTATTACCCACTTTTATGGCTAGTAGCTGGAATTTAATAGATGTAACAATTTTGGCTATTTCATATTTACTTGAAAACCCTAGACCTATTATAATATCACTGGATTTCCTATCAAATGTTTTGGCTAGCGTAAGGTAAAAACTTTTCCATGTTTATGTGTGGGAAGTCTTAAGTGATACCTTTCTTTTCAAAAGGTTTTTGAAAGTTAAGCAACCTTAACCTGTTACTCACACCAGACCCATGTCTGACCCGGAGTTTATTTTTGTTTTTCATAAACTCTTGGGTACTCAAATTTTTACGAGTGGCCAAGGGATTCAGGTTAGTTTTGACGAATTGTGGAGGAGCAATGGAGCAGGAGGCTTCTGCGTTAGATATATAGTTCCGCTGTGTGTTCTCTGTGTTGGTATCTCTTGTATTGAGTTGTATAACTGGACATGTGTTTATAACTGTCTAGTATGTGTTGTGAAATCTGTGTAACTCTGATAATGGTTGTAAACTATGTAATATTTATATTATTAATATAATTTATTCGTTCCTCTATTTAGATTCTAATGTTGTTCTTTCTTCTCTTCTTTCATTTCTCTTTTCTATCCCTTTCTTTCTTAAAAATGATACGATTTTCTGTGCTAAGAAAGTCGGGTCGTTTCACTTGGTATCAGAGCGTTAGGTTGAGTGAATACTTAAGCTCTGTAGGGTATCTTTCTTGAGAGAGCGTATTTGTAATTTTAATATATATATAAATATATTTATTCTACCTATCTGTTGGGTTACCTGTTTAGGTTTTCCAATATAAGTTATAAAGGTAGATGGGTAGTAGTGTAACACGACTACCATTGGTTGGAGTTTGAATGTTTGAGGTTGGAAGTGTATCTGTCGATACTGTAGACCTAATACCGTCTCGATTGAGTTTTGGAATGATGAAGGATTTCATTGATCTCTGAAGGAAACCTGTTAAGGTTCGGAGTTAATTCTTTGAAGATGGATGAGTAGAGTTTGGATCTGTCAGTTGGGCAGAAGTGACTGATGGTATTTTGATACCTCAAGAAGTAGTAGTTGTGTGATGAGATGCAGTGACTATGGATGTTTCCGAAGATGTTTTCTTTGGGACAAGTTTAAGAAAGTAGGTCTGCTTCAGTGTTGTGGCTATGTTCAGCCAGGGTTTCTGTTTGCTTTGAAGTCCGAGTTTCTCGGAGAGCTTTGATTTGGAAATCTTTGGCATTTGTGGCAGCAGTGCAGCTTGGAGTGTTCTCGGTGTTGGCAAGAGATCTTCTGGCTTACCAGTTTTTCTGAAGTGGAATTCAGAAGCAGAGTGGACCCGTTTCTTCGATGGGTTTGCTAGTTAAGTGTAAGCTGTTCTGTTTGGTAAAGGGAGAACAGTTTTCCTTGGATTTGCTTTGGTGGATGGCAAAAGTGACTTGCGATTGTTTGAGTGTTCTTTTGGGTTATCAGAATTTTTCTGGATGTCATCAGACAAGTCAAAGTTTTGTTCGCATCTGGAGATTGAGTTTCCTTATCAACTGGGATTCCAGGAGTGCTACCGGTAGCTCAGCTTAGTAGAAGGATGGTTCCAAGAGTTTGAGTTGGTGTAGTAGCTCAGATTTTTGGAGGAACTTCTGAATTTTTCTTATGGATTTGTTGAACCATATTCTGGGGTGTGTTGTTGAGTTGTGCTCGTGTTCTTCTTCAGCATTCTCTTCTACTTCGGATCAGATTTGTGCAGCGGAAGCAGTTTGGAAGTGTATCTGCTTTTCTTTTCCGGATAAGAGAAGTTGTTGTTTTCTGATGTTCGAAGAGTAGGGTTGATCTTGAGGAGATCATTTTGTTGTGTTGATTGGGCTAGTTTGTTTTTAGAAGCATTAGCAAGGGATAAGCTGATCAGTAAGGTTGTAGACAGCACAGGATCGTCTGAAGAGTTTTTGTGGATTTGAGATGGAGGAATTTGAATTCTGAAGTCGGAGATTTGATTTGGATAAGTTTTCTCCGATCATAAAGGAGCTATAAGATTGGGTAATTCTAAGAAGCTAGCTCTGAAGAGTTTTGGATCTTTTCTGTGATCTTGGGGATTAAGTGATTGATCTACATGATTAGATTGCCAATTTGGATAACTGGGATTCGAAGAGTTTCACGTATCTCTGAGTGAATACGTGTATGATCTATCTCTGGTTATGGAACCAGCAGTTATGGAGTTTTGGTTGTTGAGTCAGACTCGTCTGTAGTCTGATATCTTGTCTAGTGTTATATATATAGATGAATAGGAGCTTTGTAGCTTCATAGTATTGATTGTTTGGATTCTATAGAGCGAGTATCCCGATATATATATATACACCTGGGGAAAACTCGAAGGAATTTTATCCAGAATTTTGTCTGGATAATTAGATTTGTTTGATTGGTTGAATTGATTGCTTTGGTTGTTAGCATTTGTTTGCTATATGTTTGTGTATTTAATGAGAATATTAAATTACCTTTGTTGTAAATTTCGGGGACGAAATTCTTTTAAAGGGGAAGGATGGTAATATCCTGGAATTTTTAACAATATGATTGTAATAATCTGTATTAAAATTAAATTGATATTGATATTTTTGTTAATAATAATTCAATTTGATTTAATAATCTTCTTCAATAATTATTTAATTGGTTATTCTATCTTTCAAAAATAATAAATTGGTTTCTATTTATAATGTAAATAGATAGATTATATTGTAAATAGATAAACTTTGTTTTAATTTTAATAAGTAAAGCATATTTTTCTAATTCTAATATTTGTAATAATTTGGAATTTTTTTTATTTAATAATAGCTTTTAAAAGTAATAAAATAGATGATCTTGGTTTAAATTAATAAATGAATAATGATTTAAAATTCTAATATATAATAATAATTTGGAAATTTTGATTTAATTTAATATTAAGTTTTCAAAACTATTTAATAAATAAATATATGATTTTTAAATTGTTAAGACAAATGTTTAAATGTTTAAAATGATTTGGCTTGAGTTTTAAATTTAGAATAAATTTAACATATGGTTTTATGGCTTAATAAAATAGATATTTTATTAATAATAATATAATTTCTTTTAAAATGATTCTTAATTTAATAATAAGATATTTATAAACCAATATCAATTGTGTATTATCTTTATAAATAGATTTTGAATAAAATTTGCAATTGTTATTTCAAATTAAATTTGTAATCATAACTTGATTTTAAAACAATTGATTTTGAATTTGATTTGAATCTGAAATTCCAAAGTAAAAATTTTAATTGTTTTTATTTAATATATAAGTTTTATTTATAAACATGATTTGTTTTTATTTCTTTTTATAAGCTTATACACATATTTAAATATAAACTAACAAAATAAAATTAGGTTAATACACACATTAGTTTTCGAATCAAGTACTAATTATTTTAAAGAGGCAAGTGTTGCATTTTTAAAAACATTTATTTAACATGTGTTCAAAAACTAACATAACAAATTGACAAATGTATAAATTTGGACAAGTGTCATTTTGTTTTAATTTTCTTTTATTTAATTAAATCTGAAAACTACATCTATATAAACTTGCATTTCCATTCCTATCTTTCTTTTTCTTCATTTTCCTAATCAAAGAAACTTCATTTTGTTCATTCCTTAAATCTGAAAGTCAGTCCTCTGTAAAAAAAACATTCAAACCCAAATTCGAACTCTTCAATCAAAATTCTAAATCCCAGTAATCTT
This sequence comes from Allium cepa, assembly GCA_030765085.1. Taxonomy (NCBI): domain Eukaryota; kingdom Viridiplantae; phylum Streptophyta; class Magnoliopsida; order Asparagales; family Amaryllidaceae; genus Allium; species Allium cepa. The sequence goes on from CM060940.1 coordinate 31,107,060, forward strand.
CTTCAAATAAAAACCTGCAAATTGCAAATCTGTAGCCTTCCAATTCAAAATAAAAAGCATATCTGCATTTTTCGGTAATTTGGAAAATGGATTCTGCATGCACTTTCCATTTTCAAAACTCCTCATATCAAATCTATTTTTAAAACCTGCACCTCTTCAAAATCAATGCCCTGCTATTTTCAAACAGAGAGCAAAGCATTTCTCTTTTCAAACCTGTTGTGCATGTTCGAATGTAAATCTGCACCTCTTCAAAATGAGGCCTGTTCAAAAGCAGAGTTTCAAAAGCATCTAGAAGCAAGAAGCAGCTTTTAAATCAAACAAAAAGCAAGACTAAAGTTTTTAAAAGTACCGAAGCAAACTCAAAGTTTTTGGAATCAATGCAAACTGCAGTTTTAAGATCTTATGCAAAACTTCAACAACTTCAAGCTTTTCAAATATGAGTGTTAACTCTGCTTTTTCAGCAAGGCTGTGATATCAAAAATCGACCGAGAAGCCAATGATAGTTCATCTCGAAGGATGGTCGACTTAACCTCCCAATAAACACGTTCTGTTGAATGAATTTTCAGATAAGATCCCCTACGGAGGGGGGTCCAGGGGGGTGCCAACCCCCCAAGGTGGGGGTGCGGGGGCAACGCCACCGCCTACGGTGTTCGACCTGACCGGTCAGGTCGCAGGGGTCCAGGGGGCAGCGCCCCGACCAAAACGGTATACGACTTAAAGAGTGAAGTAAGCCAGCGACCTATCTTCTACTCGAAGTAAACGACTTAACTGATGAAGCGGGTTAACGAGCTAACAAGTGGCACGACCTACCGACTTATTAAGGTTGCCGACTCAATAAGCTTAACGACTCACGACCCAACATGGATGTCGACCTAACCACCTAAGCCTTAGGAGGGATACCAACCTAACATGCTCGAGAGAGAAGCCGACTTAAGAGTTAACCAGGACGCCGACTTAAGAGTTAACAAGGATGCCGACTTAACGAGTTAAGGTTCACGGCGACTTAGAGGAATGGAACGACTCAAGAGGGTTAACGGTTCATGAGGCAGGCCGACTCAGTGGATCAACGACTCAAGAACTGTGCGACTCAAGATCTTCACGACCTAACAATTCAAGGGCTGAACGACCTACGAGATAAGGATCTACGGCTTAAGGCCTCCACGAGTTAAAGTGTCTATGAGATAACAATCTTACGAGTTAGAAGATGGCGCAACAGGAAGACTACGGCTCAAAAGATAAGTCGTTCACGACCTAAGACTTGGAGACAAGATCAACACCACGCTGTAGTAAGAAGAATCGCTGACGACTTACGACCTATGATGAGTCGTGTACGACTCATGCTAGCATAAAGGAAACTGCATTTGGTTAACTCGTGAACGACTTAGAACTTGTATCATTCATTCAGATGGGTGCATAACTCTGGGCCAAGCCATGAACCCAGTAAATCAGCCGCGACCTACCATGAGTCGTATACGAGTTACGACTCATCATGAGTCGTACACAAGTTACGACTCATCGTGAGTCATATACGAGTTACGACCTAACTCCGAAGATGCCTATAAATATGCCCATAACTCCAACAGAAGGGGGACTTTTGCTCACTCTCTTCAAGCGCCGATACTCTGCTGCATTCCGAACCAATCTAACACTTGAAGCTCTCAAGACACTAAGAACGCTACAAACAACTTCAAGAAGAGATCACATACATCCAACATGGATTCGAAGACTCTCATCTCCATCGAAGTTTAGGCTGCTTGTTCTAAGTCTCTTGTAATTCAAAGTGTATTGTACTTGGGAAGAATTGTATCAGCTTGTAACGAGATCATCAATAAAAGTACTTAAAGTGGATGTAGGCTATACCCTTAAGCCGAACCACTATAAAATTGTTGTTGTTTACTGCTTTTCCGCTATTACCTGCTCGTAATTTGTTCCCGATCTATTGGGTGGTGCTTTCACAACTACACTTCACACACCGGGGTGTTAGCGTTCAAATTTCAGCGTTAACAATGAGGCTCTGCTTTCTTCTATATAGGTGAGTAACTTTTAAGTTTTAAAATTTTAAAAAGGTTGCATGCTAGAATGTTTAATATAAATAAGCATTGTCTGTGTGATGATAAAAGTTTGTTGTGATATGTATTTGTTTGCATGCAGTGATTCTCTGTTTGTTTCTGTTGTTCAAGCAAACTGTGATACAATCTTTGTCCTTTAATTTAGTTCCTGATATAAGGAAATTTATAAAGGAATGTTGTTTAATTTTCTTAAGTCAATACTTAAAATTTAAGCAAGTAAAAAAAAATAGTGTTTGTCTTTGGAAAACACAAAGAACATCAGTATATGATAATTTTTAACTAAAACTAAAATATGTTAAACTTGTAATGCAGTTTCATAAATATGAAGCATTTACTATAACTTGATTTTTAGATCAAGAAATAGGATTTTAAGGTGTTAGATGAAGTTGCAGTTGGGTTTTTTAACTGTTATTGAATTTTTAGCAAATCCTGATGATTTTTGAATTTGGAAACCTTGACTTTCTTCTGGGTGATTGTGTAGGAATAGGAGAAGTTAGAAAAAATCTTGAATGATGATATAATTTGTCAGAGAGATTGCAGATTTGGGAATTTACTTTTAAACCCTAGTTTTAAGATGGTTTGATGAATCGAACCTTTCGATTTGTACAATGGACCGAGTGCTTAAATCTTTTAGGAATGGGTAGTATGAGTGTAGGTGAAGCCATGGCCGAAGTCGTTGACCTGCTGATGGTCGGAGGGGCGCGTTCTCGCCGTCGACGGGTATTGAATAAAAACCTGATTTTGCTGTTTTCAGGTTTGGGTAGTTAGCTCGTTTTTGATTTGAGCTACTGTGGTGGTTACTAGTGTTGGTGTTCGAGTGTGGAGGTGATCACTGATGAGTAGAAGCGTTGGTGAATGGCTGGCGATGGCCGGAGCCACGGTGCACGTGCACCGTGCAGTTGAAGTCCAGGTGAGTGTGTTAGTAGTGTGTAGATTTTGACCTCGGAATTTAACTCGAGTTATTCGAGTTTTGACCCGAAGCAAAGGAGGTAATTACTCAAAGAATGTATTGGGAAGTCTCGGGTTTCTGGTGATGTTATAGGTTTTGACAAACCTGTACCCAGTTTGAATAAATTTTAGAACCAGAAGTTTAAAAAAAAAGAGGTTTTAAACCTAGTTTAAATTCAGGTTTGAATTTTTGAAACTCAGGTTTAAATTTAAAATCTCAGATTTTAAATAAAATAAAGTTTTAAACTTTAAACTTGTTTAACTACTTTATTTGGAAACGTAGTTTAAATTTTTTAAAAATGAAGTTTTAAGATATGAGCAAGATTTAAAATTTTATTTAAATCTGGAAATCTTAGATCAAGTATGAACTTCAGATTTTAAATTAAAAGAAGATTTAAATTTAAAGATTTAAACTAAACATAAATTGAAGTTATTGAAATGTTAAAAGTTATAAATTGTTTAAACTTTGATAAGTTTAAATTATTTTCATTTTAAAACTTGTATTTAAAATGAAATTTGAAAGTAAGTTCAAAAGTACTTTGCTTAAAATAAATTCGTTTTAAAAACATAATTAAGAAATGTTTTATCTTAAAATTAATTAAGATAAATGTTTTGAAAATTTATTTAATTAATAAGATAATTAAGGAATAGTTAGTTAATTTAATTACTTATTGATTAAGGTTTAATAAATATTGATTAATGATTAATCAATTTATATTTAAGATCATTAATTAGATTTTTAAATTAATGGTTAAAGAATTACTAATTAAGTAATTAAGCTTTAATCAAGGTTAATTAATTAAATAATTAGACTTTAATTAATGGATGATTAAAGATAATTGAATTTGTAATTAATCTCAGTTAATTACTTAATAAAAATAATTAGAGAATGGAGTAATGAAGGTCATTAACAAGGAATAATTAATAATTAATTAATGTGATTAATTTTCTATAATTAATTAGGTTAATTAATTTAATAATAATCATTTGTGAATGGTTTGAGTATAATTACTTAATGAAGTAATTTAGAAATTAATTACTTAAGGTAATTAATTTAGTTTAATGTGATTGTTTATTTTAATTAATTAAGTTTAATTAATTTTAAACACTTGGGATTTATAGATAATTACTTAATGAAATTAATGGATTGGAAATTACTTAGTTAAGTAATTGATTGATAATTACAGGTTGTAATTAAATGAAGATGTTTAAAAAAATGAAGTAATTTGGATTAAATTAATTAATCAAGGGATTAATTAAGGAATTAATTAATGAATAATTAATTTGTTTTAATGAAGTAATTAAGTTAGTTAATTACTGAATATGGTTAATCAAGAAGGATTAATAATTATGGATTATTTACTTAAGGTAATTAGTTTAAGAAGATAATTAATTAAAATATAATTAAAGATCATTAATTAATATAATTAATGATGTAATTAAAGTTGATTAATTATGATTAATTAATCAATGTGAAGTTATTTAGGGTAATTAATTAATGTAATTAATTAAGGATTAATGTAATTTAGATATAGTTAATTAATTAATTGTAGTAATTTAATGTTAATTACTGTTTTTGGTTGAGGATAATTAATTTGTGAAATTAATTAAGGATGATTAGTTGAATGTAATTAAGGGTAATTAATCAAGGGTGATTAATTAAGGTGATTAATAATGAATGATTAATTGATTGTAATCCATTAAATGATTGAGTAAGCAAGGTTTATATTGATAAAGTAATTAATTTAATTTATTTTAAACTAATTAAAGATAAGGTAATTAATTTAATTCATTTTAAATTAATTAGAGATAAAGATAGTTAATTTAATTCATTTTAAATTAATTATATTGTGATGAAATAAATCATTGCTTATGTATGAATGGATGACATTGATTGTCTTGGATGCTTTGTGATCTCAGAAATGAGATAAGTAATATTGTGTGGTATGAATGCTTAGTTGCATTATGATATAGATTATCTAGTGTGATGATAATATAGATTATCTATTGTGATGATGATATGGATTACCTGTTATTTGATGATGTTGATTATCAATTGTGATTTGTGAGTTTTCTATCTTTGTGTATATAGATAATTGAATTTGTTTTAAAACTTTAAAACAACTTGAACCTAAAAGACACGCTTCGGATTTCGATAAGACCGGGATCGGGTTTCCATATTTGGATATCCCAAAACCACATCGATTCCAATTAAACGTTAGGTCGCGAATCCAAGTGGAGCAAGTGAAGACTCGAGGTGTATGGACTATACGTCAGTATAACTCTGTGGGTGATTCCATAATGAGTTGACGGAATAGTACTTATAGGTTCGAGATGGTGATTCAGAGTGCAAGGGTTATCATCATTAACTATGAGGGTGATTCCAAAATGAGTGTAACGAGATAATGCCTTCGGTTTCATTCGAACCAGGAATGAACTTGTATGGATCGAATGCTTTCAGAACATCGTCAGGTGGACGATAAGTATTCTAAGTTAGATGTGTTCTATAAAGGTAATCGTAGCCTCAAGCCTCATCAACCGGGAATGGCTAAAACAGGGGAGGTGCAGCAAGGCTTCGTGGGTAGCCCCCACTTGAGAGTGAGATTTACCCCTGTCTAGAGGTCCCTTTTATTTCGGCTGTGTGGACGGTTTTGAGCTCCAACCGTCGGGGTTGTCTTGTTCGGAACTGTTCAGTAAGGAATGGTTCCGGCCTTGTGTTGTAGGGGAGTTAGGGTGGCTCCTCGGTACGGTGATCTAGGCCACGTACTGTGACGGGCGGTACCCCAGTAGCCCTGCCATTGTATGGAATCCAAAATCCAATAAGTGCCAACGGTTTTGATTGTATTACCCACTTTTATGGCTAGTAGCTGGAATTTAATAGATGTAACAATTTTGGCTATTTCATATTTACTTGAAAACCCTAGACCTATTATAATATCACTGGATTTCCTATCAAATGTTTTGGGTAGCGTAAGGTAAAAACTTTTCCATGTTCATGTGTGGGAAGTCTTACGTGATACCTTTCTTTTCAAAAGGTTTTTGAAAGTTAAGCAACCTTAACATGTTACTCACAACAGACCCATGTCTGACCCGTAGTTTATTTTTGTTTTTCATAAACTCTTGGGTACTCAAAATTTTTACGAGTAGCCAAGGGATTCAGGTTAGTTTTGACGAATTATGGTGGAGCAATGGAGCAGGAGGCTTCTGCGTTAGATATATAGTTCTACTGTGTGTTCTCTGTGTTGGTATCTCTTGTATTGAGTTGTATAACTGGACAGGTGTTTATAACTGTCTAGTATGTGTTGTGAAATCTGTGTAACTCTGATAATGGTTGTAAACTGTGTAATATTTATGTTATTAATATAATTTATTCGTTTCGCTGTTTAGATTCTGATGTTGTTCTTTCTTATCTTCTTTCTTTTCTCTTTTCTATCCCTTTCTTTCTTAAAAATGATGCGATTTTCTGTGGTAAGAAAGTCGGGTCGTTTCAATACTAGTGTCTACTATACAAATAAAATTAATCATAGTCGAAATGGTTACCCATATAGCATTTCGAGGCTATTTATTACACCTTTATAAACAAAATCGCAGCTCGTATTGGGGTTTGGATTTCCATACAAATGACCAGGGGAAGGGACTACCTTCCGACAGTACTCTATAAGAATGTACCGAGGACCATCACAAAGGATCCTCTACCAACACAAGACCGACCCACCTCTATAACTAGATGTTGCCGAAAATATCATCCTCCGTTTGTTACCGACCTTTACCGAGGCCCTTCTAAGCATACAAACCCCGGTAATCAGATATACAACGTCATAGTGTGTAAAGATATATCTAGAAGATGATGGTCATATACTACTTGGAAATGACCCACCTAGCCCTGCTGCATCTAACACTGTTTTGGTCATTTCCGATTGATGAGGCTAGAGATAAAGATTACCCTTTACAAATCACAATCACATCACTTTGAATGACACATGGCCATTTTCATTGACTACTAATTGCCTTCCATAAAAGTACAACCCTTAAGCTCACACGTCTCAAGGAGGGTGTTCAGCTAAGAGAAGTTGCCTTCTCCACCACCACTGATGTACTTTTGTAAAAACTAATGTACGTAATCTGTAGAAATGCATTGTCAGACAAACATCCATACAAGTTGTCCGGGAACAGAACAAACCGAAGGTACTTTCCAACCACATCCTGTTGGGAAATCCCTAAGATTAGTAGCGAATAGTCCTTGCATTGGATATTTCATAATGAAGAAACCACTGCTACTAGTTGTATATTGGGATTTTAACCCCAAACAATCAACAAGCAGTCCCCCACTATGAAAATCCTGAATATCAATATCATCAAAAGCAACCTGCACAATCGTCGCATATACGTTGGTCCGAAGTGGTTTTCAGAAAAATTTGATCCTGGTCTCTTCGCACCAACAACGCAAAAGCGTTTCTCAACCTCACACAGCAATTAAGTCTCATAGACTTATCACGTCTCCAACTTTCAACTTGCTATCCTTCGGGCCAAGAAGGAAGCTCGATAGATTGGAGTAATACTCTGCACTATACGAATCAACATCCTCAACATAAACGATAATCAATCTTGCACAGATGGCTACATACTAAGTGTACGACTAAAAAGTTCCTACATCAAGTCGAGGAACTAAAATTTGACCAAGTTTTATAGTCGGTTATGTGACAACCCAGAATTTTCGAGCAATATCAATTTAATAATTTGTATTGAATATTAAATTGATTTGATATATCTTTGTTAATAAGATCTGGATTGATACTTTTCTTTTAATAAATATCTAATTGATAAATTTTATCTGTTAAAATAAATCCATTGTTTTCTATTTATAAATGTATATATTTGTATACATTGTAAATAGTTGAGCTTTGTTTTAAAGTTTAACTAATAAATTATGTTTCAGATTCTAATATACATTTTAGTGAATTAGGAATTTTGTTTTATTTAATATAAACTTTTCAAAGCTAATAAATAAATAAATATGTGATTTTAAATACATAAGATAAATGCTTAAATAGTTTGAAACTTATTTTAACTTAAGTTTAGATTTAAATTTATTAACAAAAGGATTTGTTTTCTTTTTTTTAGTATAACTTGATTAAAATATGGATTTAAAATTATATATGAGTTTTAATATAATTTTGTCAAACGATACTTTAACATATATTATAAAATATGTAGTTTATAATAAAAAGATAATTTATTTTATCTATCATTTCAAATTGATAAATATGTTTTTATGATATAAATAAAATTAACATGTACATATAAAATACAAGACTATAAGATAAATTAGGAAAAGTATAAGTAAGTACATTGGTTAAAATATAATAACACAACAACTATAAAGTTCATTTAGTTTTCAAACAACAAAACAAAAATGATAACATTCACATACCTTTCAAAATAATAACAAGACGACAATTAAACTAGAAATAAATAAATTAAATAGTTTGTAAACTAACATAAAAATAAACTGCAGCATATACAAGTTTAGTATAAACAAGGTTGAATTTGTGTGCAGGCCAAAATAAATAAAACAAAGTAATTAAAGACAGTAACAAAAGAATATACTAGAAGGTATGGGTTAGGTATGCAAGCATCAAGTGTTAGCCACAATAATATACAACACTGAAATATAAAATAGGTACCCTGTACTCTTTCTTTTCCACATATCTTTCATTTCAGTTCGAATATAATCTGAGAAACAAAGTAAAGACAAAAATATGTATATATGAAAGCTTGCTAGAGAAGACAGTATTATGCATTCTTAAGCAAACAAACAAAAGTCATTAATGAAGAATCTTTCTAGCACACAATTGTAATCATATCAGCCTCCATTAACAAATATCTCTGTTTTGAATCTGTACAAACAAGATTTTTATTGCTATATTGTACAAATATGGTCACAAGTGTATGAGACATAATAATATAGCCTGTCTGCATATGCCCTTAAAACTTGATTATAAATCAGTTTCACCTTATTCAGTTCGAACTAAGTAAAAACTAAAATAAACTTCATTAAAAACCTAAACAAACATTCAACAATAATTTAGCAAACTAGGGGATTATACAGAAAAGTGTTTCAGTTGTATTCAAGCCTGTTTCACATTTCAGTTCAAAAGTGGCTCTGTTCTTTTACATTTCAGGTGAGTAACTTTTTAAATCAAAACTAAATAGGTAAATTTCTGTTGCTTATAAAGTTTTGTGATGGATGATATTGTTTATGCATATATAGTGATAACTCAGTGTTATGGATATCTGTAAACATGCATGTCTGGACTGTATATTTAGGCATTGACAACCTCTGTTTCTTTTGTTCCAAACTTACAGGTGTTGAATTAAAATTCCAAACTAATTTATCTGTTCAGTATGAATCATGGGATTTCAAATAAAATGAATCTGTTTAAAACACAAATCTAGTCTCAGCTTGTATTCAAGCCTGTTCAAAGGGATATCAGTGTTATATATTCACTATTTTGAATTCCAAAACAAACTTGGCTTCCAAACTCATTCCTACCCAATCTACTTGAAATTTGGAGCTAGAGTTTAAAAAAATACTGTTTGTTAACATTGAACTGAATTTTAAAAATGTGTTCAAACTAAAATAACTCAGTAGCAACTTTGGAAAGCCAAATGCATAAGCACAACTCCAGATAAATAAAAATTTGAACCTTTTAAATTTTGAAATTCAGGTATACAAAGTGAAGCAGTGAACCATAACATGATTTTTAAAGGTTAAAGCATAATTTTTAGTGGCATGTTTTGAGAGCAGCTAGTGTTTTTTTGTTTGTAGCATTTAGAGTCGCCGTGGGCGATCAAGAGGATCTGGAGGGTCGAGCTTAGGTCTGGGGGTGGAGGAGGCTGCCGTGGAGCTAGGAAAAATAGTGGGTGGCGGCGAAATGGATCGTGGAAGCGTCGACGTGGGTTTAAAGTTTTTAAACTCAAATTTTACTGTGTTTGGAATTTTGATCACCGCGGCCACTGCAGGCGATCGAGTGGCATGTGGTTTTGAGGGGAGGTAGAAGGGAGATGGTTGATGTCGCGGCCGGAGTTTGGTGGCCTCCGATGGTCAGGGTGTCGCGCACGTGCCGTTGACAGGTATTGGGGTGTTGAGGAAGGTTGTGTTTTCCAGGTTTTGTTTTCCTCTTATTCATTTTTGCGCGCATGAGGGGAGGCTCGAAGCAATGCTGTTGTTTTCTCGGGAATTTCGTCGGTTTACTCGAAGTAAACCTGAGAGTTGGTCGGGTTATTGATATTTCAGGTTTTAAAAACCTGTAACAGTTTTCAACTGTTTTGAGTCTTTTGTTTTAAATTTAAAATCAAAGTTAAAGCTAGTACTAAATTAAAGTTTAAATAATGGATTTAAGTTAGTTTTGAATATAGTTGGAAATAATAAAGTTTTCAAAATTTAAATTATTTTAATAACTTAAAAATGTTTAATAATTAAAGTATTTGCAACTAGAGTTGAGTTCAAATGAAAATTCAAAACTATTAAGGGAAGATTGGAAACAGGTTAAGTCCAAAAATAGAAATCAGAACTTAGATTTGAAATTCTAGACTTGGAACTAAAATAAAGTTTTATAATTTAAATTTATTCAAATAAGTTTTAAGTGCAATTGAACATGTGAGTTTACAAAGGGTTTTGAAAAAATTAAAAATAAATTAGTTTTAAAACTTTATTAAGGATAAATTGGATTTTTATGTAGAAAGTAATTTAAAATAAATGTTTAAACATATTGGAATTGAATACATAATCAATAATAAGAATGGTTTACCTTTAGTCATGAAGTTTTAGAATTTATATTCATTAACCTTTAAGTAAATTAAGTATGGATACTTAATGATTTATATTAATTAAATTAGTAGTTATAAGATTGAATATATTAATTAAAGTTTTAAATAATGGATTAATTAACTAAAATGTGATTAAGAACCTTAGATGAGATATTTATTTAAATGAATAAATTTTAATGGCTAATTAACTTTTAATTAATAATGATTAATGCAAGCTAATTTTTTTAGAAGAAATAATTAGATAAGTGTTAATGAAGATCATTAACTAGATTATTTCATAATTAATTAATGTGATTGATCTTGTAATAAATTAACTAGGTAAATTAATTCAAAAGTTTAAATGCAATTATTTATTTGGAAAGTAATTAAGAAATTAATTACTTATTAATTGTGTAAATTGATTTGAGTTAATTAATTTAGTTTAATTAACTGATATTTTGGAAGTAAATTACTTAGTGAAGTAATTGATGAAATCATTGGATGACGGGAAAATGGGAGTAATTGGAATATAATTAGTTGAAATTAATCAAGGGATTAATTAAGAGTGTTATTGAGGAGTAATTAATTAAGAACGATTAATTACTGTATGAATTGATCAAGAGGGTTAATATATGTGATTTGAAGATTTGTATTCTTAATATAAATTAACAAATGAAAATGTAATTAGGAATCATTAATTAATATAATTAATGATGGGATTAGAGATTGATTTATTTGGGAATAATAAATCAACAAGATAATTAAATGGTAATAAATCAATATAAATGTAATTAATTAATGGATTTATTCAAGTTTAATTTCTGTAAATAAATTAAGGAAAACTACTGGAATGAAGCCAAGGATATTTAAATCAAAGATGATTAATTTGAATATATAAGTAATGGATAATAAGATTTAAATTAAGTTAATTAATATTAATTAATTTTAGAAATCATTTGATGATGTGGTATGTGAAATTACGTGGTGTAATTAATGGAATATAATTACTTAGAAAAGTAATTAGATGATAATTTCTTGATGAAATTCATACAAGATGATTTGCAAGTGAAGTAATTTGGGTAATTTCTTTTGTAATTAATCAAAGGATTAATTTATGGAATTAATTAATCATGGGATGATTAATAAGTAATTAAGGGTAGTTAATTACTGTTTTGTTATTAATCAATGTTGATTAATAATTGTGTTTAAATAAAGATTTAATCACTTAATGTAATTAAGTTAAATAAAGCAATTTAATATAAATTAGAAGTCATTAGTTAATATAATTAATGATGTAATTAAGAATTGTTAATTAAGGAATAATTAAATAGGGAAGTAATTAAATGTTAATCTGCTATGAATGATTTAGAATAATTCATTTGAGAAATTAATTAAAGACCAAATTACTTCTTGTAATTAGAGAATAATTAATTAAGTTGATTTATAATTAATTAATGATTGTGAGGGCAGGATTTATGGGATGAGTAATTAATTTAATTTATTTTAAATTAATTAAGATGGAAATAGTTAATTTAATTTATTTTAAATTAATTATATATTGTGGTTCATAAATCATGCTTATGGATGATATTGATATTTCATTGATTGATTGTGATCTCAAATATGAGATGGGTAATATCTATGTGATATGGATGTATGGTTAAAGTATGATAATATTTAATTATCTGTTTAGATGATATTAATTATCTGTTTATGATGATAATGTGATTATTTATTATGAGATGTGAATTATCTATCTGTGTATATTGATAATATTGAATTCACTGTTAAGAATAAATAGACAACTTGGCCTTAAAAGACACGTTTTGGATTTCGATGAGACCGGGATCGGGTCTCCTTATTTGGAACATCCGAAAACCACATCGATTCCAAATTAATGATAGGTCGTGAATCTGAAGTGAAGATGAAGATTCAGAGTGCAAGGGTTATCGTCGTTAACTCTGAGGGTGATTCCAAAACGAGTGTAACGAGATGATGCCTTCGGTTTCGTTCGAACCCGGAACGAACTTGTATGGATTGAATGCTTTCAACACATCGTCAGGTGGGCGATGAGCATTCTAAGAGATATGTTTTATAAAGGTAATCGTAACCTCAAGCCTCATCAACCGGGAATGGCTAAAACAGGGGAGGTGCAGCAAGGTTAGGTGGGTCATGCCCAAGCAGGACAAGGATATTCCCCTGTCTAGATGTCCCTTTTATTCGGTTGTGTGGGCAGTTGGTCTGCAGCCAACTGCGGGTTTTATCTTGTTCGGGACTGTTCAGTAAGGAATGGTTCCGGCCTTGTGTTGCAGGGGGTCGGGAGTGATCCTCGGTACGTTTATCTAGGCCACGTACTGTGACGGTTGGTACCCCAGTAGCCCTACCATTGTATGGAATCCACAATCCAATAAGTGCCAACGGTTTTGATTGTATTACCCACTTTTGTGGCTAGTAGCTGGAATTTAATGAATGTAACAATTTCGGCTATTTTCTATTTACTTGAAAACCCTAGACCTATTATAATATCACAAAATTCCCTATCAAATGTTTTGGTTAGCGTAAGGTAAAAACTTTTCCATGTTTATGTGTGGGGAAGTCTTACGTGATACATTTTATTTTCAAAGGATTTTCAAAATTAAGCAACTTTAACATGTTACTCACACCAGACCCATGTCTGACCCGGAGTTTATTTTTGTTTTCATAAACTCTCGGGTACCCAAATTTTTACGGGTAGCCAAGAGATTCAGGTTAGCTTTGACGAATTTTGGAGGAGCAATGGAGCAGGAGGCTTCAGCGTTGTATATGTATAGTTCCGCTGTGTTGGTATCTCTGAGTCATGTTGTTTGAGTTGTATTGTATTGAGTTGTATTAACTAGACAGGTGTCTATAACTGTCTCGTATGTGATGTATTATCTGTATAACTCTGATTGATGTTATATATTATGTAAATACTTATGTGATTAATATAATTTATTCGTTCCACTGTGGGATTCTGATTTTGTTGTTCTTTCTTCTCTATCTTTTCTATTTTCTTACCCTTTTCTTTCTTATTAATGATTCATCTTCCAGGGCGTAGAAAGTCGGGGTCGTTACAGTGGTATTAGAGCGCTAGGTTGAGTGAATACCTAGGCTCTTGAGTGATTTCTTTCCTGAGAGAGCGTATTTGTAATTTTGATATATATATATATATATATATATATTTATATTTATTTATTTATTTCTACCTATTTGTTGGATTACCTGTTCGGGTTTTCCAATATAAGTATAAGGGTAGATTGAGTAGTGGTGTGTGTAACACGACTACCAGTGGTTGGAAGTATATCTGACGAGACTGTAGACCTAATACCGTCTCGAGTAAATTTGTGGTGTAAGGATTTCACCAAGCCTCTGGAGGAAACTTGTTAAGATTTGGAGTCCATTTTTTGTTTTAGAAGTTTGGATGAGTAAAATTTGCATTTTTGTCAGTTGAACAGAAGCTAGAAATATTTATATTGGTAACTCAAGAAGTAGTAGTTGTGTGTTGAGATGCAGTAGCGATGGATTGTTTTCGAAGAAGTTCTCAAGGATCTTTGGATAAGGAAGTGTGTCTGCTTCGGTGTTGAGACTGAGTTCAGCAGAATGTTATGTTTAGCTTTGAGGCCTGAGTTTTCGAGGAATTTTGGATTAAGGAATTTTTGGCATCAGTAGTAGTGTTGCAGCTCAGATTTGTTCTGCCGGCACGCGAGGAGGTCATTTGTCAGCAGTTCTTTAGAGGTGAAGTTCAGAGGCAGTTTTGTGAATCCATTTCTTTAAAGGATTGGCTAGATAAGCTTAAACTGTTCAGATTGATAAGGAGAGAACAATTTCCTTTGGATATTAGCCTGGATTGATCGCAAAAGTGACTTGCGATAGTTAAGTACTCTCTGGGACGGCAGAAATTTTTCTGAATATCTTTGAAGAAGTCAGTAGTTTGTCTTAGCATCTGAGGAGTTGAGTTTGGTATCGACTGGATTTCAGAAGTTGTGCCGATGGTTCAGCTTAGTAGTAGAATGGTATCTAGAGAGAGGAATTGGTAAAGCGACTCAGGTTTTGGAGGAACTTCTGAGTTATTTTGGATCTGTTGAGTCATATTTTGTAATGTATTGTTCAGTTTGTGCTTGTGTGCATCATCAACATTTTCATCTACCCCAGATCAGAGTTGTGCAGCGGAAGCAGTTAGAAGTGCATCTGTTTTGCTTTTCTGGAAAAGAGAGATTGTTTTCTACCGATGATAAAGGTTGTGTTCCTGGTTTTGGTTGGTTTTGAGAAGATCGTTCTACTGGATTGTTTTTGGATTCAGACTGTTTTAGGAATTATCAGCAAAGGTTGAGCTGGTCAGTAGGTTGAAGGCAGCTCTGGATTGTCAGAAGTATTTGGTGAATAAGAGACAGAGGAATTTGGATTTCGGAGTCGGAGATTTGATTTGGATGAATTATCTATGATTCGAAGGAGTTCTATAGATTAGTAGTATAGACTGTTTGGATTCTATAGATCGAGTATTCCGGTATTATACTGGGAAACTCTAGGGAGCTCTATCCAGAATTTTGTCCGGATAGTTAGCCTTGTTGATTGAGTAGATTGGTTGTGATGATTGTTAGCATGTGATTGATATATGCTGATGATTTAAAATTAATTTAAAATTAATTTAAAATCTTATATAGGTTATTAAATTACCTTTGCTTTTAAATTTCGGGGACGAATTCTTTTATGGGGGGAGGAATGTGACAACCCGGAATTTTCGAGCAATATCAATTTAATAATTTGTATTAAATATTAAATTGATTTGATATATCTTTGTTAATAAGATCTGGATTGATACTTTTCTTTTAATAAATATCTAATTGGTAAATTTTATCTGTTAAAATAAATCCATTGTTTTCTATTTATAAATGTATATATTTGTATACATTGTAAATAGTTGAGCTTTGTTTTAAAGTTTAACTAATAAATTATGTTTCAGATTCTAATATACATTTTAGTGAATTAGGAATTATGTTTTATTTAATATAAACTTTTCAAAGCTAATAAATAAATAAATATGTGATTTTAAATACATAAGATAAATGCTTAAATAGTTTGAAACTTATTTTTACTTAAGTTTAGATTTAAATTTATTAACAAAAGGATTTTTTTTCTTTTTTTAGTATAGCTTGGTTAAAATATGGATTTAAAAGTATATATGAGTTTTAATATAATTTTCTCAAACGATACTTTAACATATATTATAAAATATGTAGTTTATAATAAAAAGGTAATTTATTTTATATATCATTTCAAATTGATAAATGTGTTTTTATAATATAAATAAAATTAACATGTACATATAAAATACAAGACTATAAGATAAATTAGGAAAAGTATAAGTAAGTACATTGGTTAAAATATAATAACACAACAACTATAAAGTTCATTTAGTTTTCAAACAACAAAACAAAAATGATAACATTCACAGACATTTCAAAATAATAACAAGACGACAATTAAACTAGAAATAAATAAATTAAATAGTTTGTAAGCTAACATAAAAATAAACTGCAGCATATACAAGTTTAGTATAAACAAGGTTGAATTTGTGTGCAGGACAAAATAAATAAAACAAAGTAATTAAAGACAGTAACAAAAGAATATACTAGAATGTATGGGTTAGGTATGCAAGCATCAAGTGTTAGCCACAATAATATACAACACTGAAATATAAAATAGGTACCCTGTACTCTTTCTTTTCCACATATCTTTCATTTCAGTTCGAATATAATTTGAGAAACAAAGTAAAGATAAAAAAAAAGTATATACGAAAGCTTGCTAGAGAAGACAGTATTATGCATTCTTAAGCAAACAAACAAAAGTCATTAATGAAGAATCTTTCTAGCACACAATTGTATTCATATCAGCCTCCATTAACAAATATCTCTGTTTTGAATCTGTACAAACAAGATTTTTATTGCTATATTGTACAAATATGGTCACAAGTGTATGAGACATAATAATATAGCCTGTCTGCATATGCCCTTAAAACTTGATTATAAATCAGTTTCACCTTATTCAGTTTGAACTAAGTAAAAACTAAAATAAACTACATTAAAAACCTAAACAAACATTCAACAACAACTTAGCAAACCAGGGGATTATACAGATAAGAGTTTTAGTTGTATTCAAGCCTGTTTCACATTTCAGTTCAAAAGTGGCTCTGTTCTTTTACATTTCAGGTGAGTAACTTTTTAAATCAAAACTAAATAAGTAAATTTATGTTTCTTATAAAGTTTTGTGATGGATGATACTTGTTTATGCATATATAGTGATAACTCAGTGTTATGGATATCTGTAAACATGCATGTCTGGACTGTATATTTAGGCATTGAACACCTCTGTTTCTTTTGTTCCAAACATACAGGTGTTGAATTAAAAATTCCAAACTAATCTATCTGTTCAATATGAATCATGGGATTTCAAATAAAATGAATTTGTTTAAAACACAAATCTAGTCTCAGCTTGTATTCAATCCTGTTCAAAGGGATATCAGTGTTAGATATTCACTATTTTGAATTCCAAAACAAACTTGGCTTCCAAACTCATTCCTACCCAATCTACTTGAAATTTGGAGCTAGAGTTTAAACAAATACTGTTTGTTGACATTGAACTGAATTTTAAAAATGTGTTCAAACTAAAATAACTCAGTAGCAACTCTGGAAAGCCAAATGCATAAGCACAACTCCAGATAAATCAAAATTTGAAACTTTTAAATTTTGGAATTCAGGTATACAAAGTGAATCAGTGAACCATAACATGATTTTTAAAGGTTAAAGCATAATTTTTAGTGGCATGTTTTGAGAGCAGCTAGTGTTTTTCTGTTTGTAGCATTTAGAGTCACCGTGGGCGATCAAGAGGATCTGGAGGGTCGAGCTTAGGTCTAGGGGTGGAGGAGGCTGCCGTGGAGCTAGGAAAAATAGCGGTTGGCGGTGAAATGGATCATGGAAGCGTCGGCGTAGGTTTAAAGTTTTTAAACCTAAATTTTACTGCGTTTGGAATTTTGATCACCACGGCCACTGCAGGCGATCGAGTGGCACGTGGTTTTGAGGGGAGGTAGAGGGGAGATGGTTGATGTCGCGGCCGGAGTTTGGTGGCCTCCGATGGTCAGGGTGTCGCACACGTGCCGTTGACAGGTATTGGGGTGTTGAGGAAGGTTGTGTTTTTCTAGGTTTTGTTTTCCTCTTATTCATTTTTACGCGCATGAGGGGAGACACGAAGCAATGCTGTTGTATTCTCGGGAATTTCGTGGGTTTACTCGAAGTAAACCAGAGAGGGGGTCGGGTTATTGATATTTCAGGTTTTAAAAACCTGCAACAGTTTTCAACTGTTTTGAGTCTTTCGTTTTAAATTTAAAATCAAAGTTAAAGCTAGTACTAAATTAAAGTTTAAATAATGGATTTAAGTTAGTTTTGTCTATAGTTGGAAATAATAAAGTTTTCAAAATTTAAATTATTTTAATAACTTAAAAATGTTTAATAATTAAAGTATTTGCAACTAGAGTTGAGTTCAAATGAAAATTCAAAACTGTTAAGGGAAGATTGGAAACAGGTTAACTCCAAAAATAGAAATCAGAACTTAGATTTGAAATTCTAGATTTGGAACTAAAATAAAGTTTTATAATTTAAACTTATTCAAATAAGTTTTAAGTGCAATTGAACATGTGAGTTTACAAAGGGTTTTGAAAAAAAATTAGTTTTAAAACTTTATTAGGCATAAATTGGATTTTTATTTAGAAAGTAATTTAAAATAAATGTTTAAACATATAGGAATTGAATACATAATCAATGATAAGAATGGTTTACCTTAAGTCATGAAGTTTTAGAATTAATATTCATTAACCTTTAAGTAAATTAAGTATGGATACTTAATGATTTATATTAATTAAATTAGTAGTTATAAGATTGAATATAGTAATTAAAGTTTTAAATAATGGATTAATTAACTAAAATGTGATTAAGAACCTTAGATGAGATATTTATTTAAATGAATAAATTTTAATGGTTAATTAACTTTTAATTAATAATGATTAATGCAAGCTAATTATTTTAGAAGAAATAATTAAATAAGTGTTAATGAAGATCATTAACTAGATTATTTCATAATTAATTAATGTGATTGATCTTGTAATAAATTAGTTAGATAAATTAATTCAATAGTTTAAATGCAATTATTTATTTGGAAAGTAATTAAGAAATTAATTACTTATTAATTGTGTAAATTGATTTGAGTTAATTAATTTAGTTTAATTAACTGATATTTTGGAAGTAAATTAATTAGTGAAGTAATTGATGAAATCATTGGATGATGGGAAAATGGGAGTAATTGGAATATAATTACTTGAAATTAATCAAGGGATTAATTAAGAGTGTTATTGAGGAGTAATTAATTAAGAACGATTAATTACTGTATGAATTAATCAAGAGGGTTAATATATGTGATTTGAAGATTTGTATTCTTAATATAAATTAACAAATGAAAATGTAATTAGGAATCATAAATTAATTGAATTAATGATGGGAATAGAGATTGATTTATTTGGGAATAATAAATCAACAAGATAATTAAATGGCAATAAATCTATATAAATGTAATTAATTAATGGGTTTATTCAAGTTTAATTTCTGTAAATAAATTAAGGAAAACTACTGGAATGCAGCCAAGGATATTTAAATCAAAGATGATTAATTTGAATATATAAGTAATGGATGATAAGATTTAAATTAAGTTAATTAATATTAATTAATTTTAGAAATCATTTGACGATTTGGTATGTGAAATTACTTGGTGTAACTAATGGAATATAATTACTTAGAAAAGTAATTAGATGATAATTTCTTGATGAAATTCATGCAAGATGATTTGCAAATGATGTAATTTGGGTAATTTCTTTTGTAATTAATCAAAGGATTAATTTATGGAATTAATTAATCATGGGATGATTAATAAGTAATTAAGGGTAGTTAATTACTGTTTTGTTATTAATCAAAGGTGATTAATAATTGTGTTTAAACAAATATTTAATCACTTAATGTAATTAATTTAAATAAAGCAATTTAATATAAATTAGAAGTCATTAATTAATATAATTAATGATGTAATTAAGAATTGTTAATTAAGGAATAATTAAATAGGGAAGTAATTAAATGTTAATCTGCTATGAATGATTTAGAATAATTCATTTGCGAAATTAATTAAAGATTAATTACTTCTTGTAATTAGAGAATGATTAATTAAGTTGATTTATAATTAATTAATGATTGTGAGAGAAGGATTTATGGGATGAGTAATTAATTTAATTTATTTTAAATTAATTAAGATGGAAGTAGTTAATTTAATTTATTTTAAATTAATTATATATTGTGGTTCATAAATCATGCTTAAGGATTATATTGAAATTTCATTGATTGATTGTGATCTCAGATATGAGATGGGTAATATCTATGTGATATGGATGTATGGTTAAAGTATGATAATATTTAATTATCTATTTAGATGATATTAATTATCTGTTTATGATGATAATGTGATTATTTATTATGAGATGTTAATTATCTATCTGTGTATATTGATAATATTGAATTCACTGTTAAGAATAAATAGACAACTTGGCCTTAAAAGACACGTTTTGGATTTCGATGAGACTGGGATCGGTTTTCCTTATTTGGAACATCCGAAAACCACATCGATTCCAAATTAACGATAGGTCGTGAATCTGAAGTGAAGATGAAGATTCAGAGTGCAAGGGTTATCGTCGTTAACTCTGAGGGTGATTCCAAAACGAGTGTAACGAGATGATGCCTTCGGTTTCGTTCGAACCCGGAATGAACTTGTATGGATTGAATGCTTTCAACACATCGTCAGGTGGGCGATGAGCATTCTAAGAGATATGTTCTATAAAGGTAATCGTAACCTCAAGCCTCATCAACCGGGAATGGCTAAAACAAGGGAGGTGCAGCAAGGTTAGGTGGGTCATGCCCAAGCAGGACAAGGATATTCCCCTGTCTAGATGTCCCTTTTATTCGGCTGTGTGGGCAGTTGGTCTGCAGCCAACTGCGGGGTTTATCTTGTTTGGGACTGTTCAGTAAGGAATGGTTCCGGCCTTGTGTTGCTGGGGGTCGGGAGTGATCCTCGGTATGTTGATCTAGGCCACGTACTGTGATGGGCGATACCCCAGTAGCCCTGTCATTGTATGGAATGCACAATCCAATAAGTGCCAACGGTTTTGATTGTATTACCCACTTTTGTGGCTAGTAGCTGGAATTTAATGAATGTAACAATTTCGGCTATTTTCTATTTACTTGAAAACCCTAGACCTATTATAATATCACAGAATTTCCTATCAAATGTTTTGGTTAGCGTAAGGTAAAAACATTTCCATGTTTATGTGTGGGGAAGTCTTACGTGATACCTTTTATTTTCAAAGGATTTTCAAAATTAAGCAACTTTAACCTGTTACTCACACCAGACCCATGTCTGACCCGGAGTTTATTTTTGTTTTCATAAACTCTCGGGTAC
Source organism: Allium cepa (assembly GCA_030765085.1). NCBI lineage: Eukaryota > Viridiplantae > Streptophyta > Magnoliopsida > Asparagales > Amaryllidaceae > Allium > Allium cepa. The sequence continues at coordinate 31,128,446 of CM060940.1, forward strand.
CCAAATTTTTACGGGTAGCCAAGAGATTCAGGTTAGCTTTGACGAATTTTGGAGGAGCAATGGAGCAGGAGGCTTCAGCGTTGTATATGTATAGTTCTGCTGTGTTGGTATCTCTGAGTCATGTTGTTTGATTTGTATTGTATTGAGTTGTATTAACTAGACAGGTGTCTATAACTGTCTAGTATGTCATGTATTATCTGTATAACTCTGATTGATGTTATATATTATGTAAATACTTATATGATTAATATAATTTATTCGTTCCGCTGTGAGATTCTTATGTTGTTGTTCTTTCTTCTCTATCTTTTCTATTTTCTCACCCTTTTCTTTCTTATTAACGATACGTCTTCCTGGGCGTAGGTAGTCGGGGTCGTTACAGGTTATTTAACTATCAAAGCCAACAAACAAATATTCTGCACCATAACAATCATTAGGCCCTTTTAATTAATCTTTTGTTAATTAAATTACTTGCCAAATATTCACTTCAAATTATTTTAAAAAGGATATATTTCAAACCATTTCAACTTTTTATATTGGAAAACATTTCCATATACTTATTTAATAATTAGTAATTTACACATCTCTTTATTTTCAACACTTGGAAAATAGTACATATACTTAAATCACGATTAAGTATATATTTTATTCAAGGAAAACATTCACTTAAACACATTTATTTGGGTTAAAACGAATGTTGCATAAAACATCATTACGACAACCCAAAATCACTAGTTTAGGGATTTGGAAATAAGATAGATATATAAATCCCAATACTATACAAAAATATTTCCTTTCGGAAATCTTCTACTATAACAACAGTGTTATAGTCCATTATTTCCTTACTTCTCGAAAATACCTATTTCAATAACGAATGTTGAAATCTATGGTTTCGATACTTTACACATTTTAAAACATCTTCAAACCATTTAAATTCATTTAAAATATCACTTCCCAAAAATATTTATTTTATTTAATATATTATTCACTGTCCAAAATTGTGAATACAAATCGCTTACCAAATTAAATATTTCTACATATTTATATTAAGGATAATCCATTGTCCAAAATCATGGATTTAATGCCTAATCAAATTTATTTCCATTGCACTTTTATTAAAGGATTGTCCACTGTTCAAAATCGTGGATATAATTCCCTTAATAAACTTTAATAATTAACTTATCAAATTCAATCGATTTCGGATTTATAAAACAAAGTTTATAAATTCGATTTATATATTATAAAAACATCAATTATAAATTCCCTTTTTTTAACCAATCTCATTTATATCATTTATACGCCAAATCCAATTTATAAGTAAATTACTTATAATTCTCTTATTTACAAAATCATTCTTTTTATAACTTCACAAATTATAAATCTTATTACTTATAAGATCCAATTATAACTTCATTTTAAACATTTATAAAAACTCATCTATAATTCCATTATTCTGATTTATAAAATATCAATTTTATAAATCTTATATATAACCCATTTATAATAACTTCAAAATCCCAACTTAAACTATTTACAAAGTTGTTATCTCCATATTTCAATAACTACATTTTAATCATATTTCACAAAAATCATAACTTTTATAACATAAAAATTATAACCTTTATTTATATAAAATAAATCCATTCCTTAACAATTCAAAATATATATTTTCAAAATCACTTGAAAATCCTTTTTAATTCGAAATCATCACTTTAACATTTTTAAAATTCCAAAAATAGGCCTAATGCTGCAACAGCACTAAATACATCAATTACGGCAACGAAAATATCATATATCATATGATAACAGAATATATATCAATATTTGTAAATAAATCAATACTGGTGAGGAATCCAGTTAGATTCCTCTAACCTGTCACCTGCAACAAATATACATATTAGAATATGTGTACAATGTCCGCTTCGAGGCAGACGCGTGTACAAAGGGTCATCTGCTTATACACAGAAACGTATAGGGTCATCTGCTCTAATAGGAAGGAATATATCCAAATACCAATCAATATATCATATATCATCCAAACAATCATCAATCAACATAAAATAAATTATTTCTCACTTATATAAAAATATTGGTGAGTTAGAAAGAGTGAGTTGTACTCACATTGCTTGTAGTCGTCGCGATAGCGATTTATTCCGATTAAAATTAAACAGGCGTATAATTTCAACCAAAATTTTCACTAGCTCAAATAAATCCTAATCCAGCTCCATAATGTAGTGCTCGTCAATATGGACCCAACGTAATTCGTTTCGTGCGAAACGGACCTCGTATGGCAAAGTTACAACGTTTTAAAGTTTATACGAGTTTAAATAATATAATTTTCAATTTTTCTTTTATTATTTTTAACCTAAAATAAATCTTTGTCGTGCATCTTGCTTCCACAACTCTAGGCCGTTGCTATTTTCTTCTCCTCCGTCTGGATTTTGAATGTGAGCAACAACCCACCGCCGCCGCTCTTTCTCGATTTTTCGCTCGACCTACGCTCGACTATTCGTCAGTCAGCCACCACCACCATCGTATAGCCCCTCTCGAGCTCCACCTACACCGTCCGTATCGATGAACTCGATCGACCCATCATATCGAGAAACTCGTTCGAACGTATGGCATTCATCGGTCGATTTCTCCTCGATCGTTGCATCATATATGATCATCACCATATAGATTCGAAGGTCTCGCGATGCTCTATAGTTTATTAGTTGGAAGTTTTTGATAATTGTCGATGGATTTAGAGAGATTAAGGGAAGAATAAATGAACATTTTCGGCCATTAAATATGTAAGTGGTGGCCGTGACCTAGCTCTTTAGGGTTTTGCAAAATATAAAATTTAAGGTCCTTTTATAGAAAATTTGACGAGACTATTCATCCGGAAACTTTTCAAACTTGAAACAAAACGTGCCACCTGGCATTTATAATGTTTTACCCCTAATCTGAACGTAATGGAATATATAACGAGAGCCAATTCGACCGTATTTGAAAGATAAGTTTTCGAACCTACTAATTTAAATTTAAAATTCACTTAAACGAATTTATACGCGTTTTAGCTTGCCCCGGACAAACGGTAAATTCGATTGATGCAAAATTTGAAATTCGACAATAATATGACATTATGGATCCAATAAATTGGTTTCATCGAAATCCGAGAATGTATAAAAAATGACCATTTTCACTCGTCAATTAATTATTAAAATATTCAATTTCTACAATTTAACTTTTAATTCAATTTCTAAAGTTCTCTAACATCATTCTAATTCAAATAGAATTTAATTCAACTTTATAAATCATTTTTATTCACATTAAATTCAATTTCCAATTATTTACACAATTTCAAATATTATATCAACGATTTAGTTCTCCAATTAAATCTAGATATTCGAAATATAATTTACTAAGCTTATAAATTTAACTTATGCATATTTAAAATCAATTAAATATACAAATTTCAAATGACTGAAATTTTGGGTCGTTACACATTACGTGCCCACCAAATATTTGTGTAAATTCTACTAGTTGATTGGCTATAATATGCAATGAATTATATTATAAAAATGCAAAAACAATAAATTGATAGAGACGTCGGCTACAACATCAATGAGACACACGAAATAGCTAAGTCGTAGGATCTTGAGCTTTAATAGATGTCTTATCACCTGTTTAATGGTGAATTGGGTACAAGCCAAAATAAAGTTCCAGGTCAGCGTTATGATGATTGATGTATTTTATTTGTATACATCATATATATAGTATTGAGATGGACGTATATGATGTTGATGTAGTATAGAGATATTATTTGTGTACCGTTTATGTGATATTGAAAGATTTTGTTGTTATCGTACTTCTGTTATTTATTTCGTTTCAATGTGAAATTATCATGTTTGAATGTGATATATGTTATTATAATTGCATGTTTGACATTGTTGGAATATACGTTATAATTGTGATTTGTGATTGAATGAAAAAAAATCCTATATAAAAACTATACAATATCGTCGTTAAGTCATGAGAAAATATGAAAATTATCCTTTACAAATGTCGTAGCTATATCATCGCAAATTTGTTGAGTTATCATGTCATTGGGATGTCATCACAAAATGTATCATCTGACTTGCTGTCGCTCCATCGTTTGTAAATTATGTCGTTGTCGTGTCGTTGGAAAAACAATGTCGTCGAAAAGACCCCCACCAAAGTCATCGCGATGTCATCGGAATTTTTTTCCAAGGGAATTTTTAAGACGGAAAATTGTTTGTCGCTATGTCATCGAAAACACAGTTTCTTATGACTTTGCCACGACAATTTATCGTCGAAATTTCAATAGTTTTTTGGAGTGTCCAGGCGGTTCAACTTATTCTCCACTTATGGCCTTAACATGTATGCATGCCTTCATGTGATTAACCACAATCAAAATATAGTATAAACACTTATGATACACGATATTCTTAAGTCAAAAGGCTGGATATCATATGTTTGATCATATATTTGACTTTTGACCTATAAAAGACCTTCGCCGCGCCGTTATGTAGTTGTTCCAAATAACTACACCAATGTAACCTCTTGGTTCCCTCAACAACTATAAATAATTTACCATACAACATACCGAGTACGTTACGAACACTAATCTCAACAGATATATGGATATTCCATTCTCGATACATGTAACGACCCTGGATTTTGGCCCCGTTTATTTTAATAAATGTTTAATTTAATTAAACATAAAATGTGAATTGATCATATTTAAATGAATATGATTTTGGAAATATTGCCATCTATCTATATAAACTGTATTTTAAAAGGAGATTGATTTGGAAATTGAAATAAGTATTTCAATAATATTCACAATAAAAATCTATCTTATATAATTACTTAAAATACTTTACATTATTTATATTTAGTATAAAATAATACATATAGATGATAATGTTTGAAATTCTAAAATAAGTTTCTTAACAATACTATTAATAAAATTTAACTCATATAATTAAATTAAAATGCTATACATTGTTAACATTTGTTAAATTAATACATATGCTTGATAATGTTTAAAATTTAAAATCTAATTCTAGCAATACAAAATATAAAGGTAAATTATGAGTCAAATTTATGTATATGATTTAAATAAATACAAATGAATCATAAAAATGAGAATAAATGTAAATATAACTTATGACTCTAATTCAAATACTAATGGCTAAAATAGAAAATATAAGATATAAAATATAAATTGATGATAATGTTCAATACAAAATATTAATATGTAAATCAAAAATATAAATATAAATAAAAGAGTAAACTCATGAATCTAATTTTAATATTTATAGCTAAAATAAAAATGGAAATAAATACAAAGACAAGTATAAATAAGCAAATCATATATATTGTACATAATTGAATATTGTTAGCTGAACAAATATAACATTTAATTGCTTCCATCTTAGCCAACCTTTGTCATTTCAATTCTGTATAAAGCAAAATAAGCACAAAGTGTATAGAATAGAATGAAAACAAAGCCAAGCTATGAAACAAACATTTTTGTACAATACACAAGTATCTTCATTTGCAAGACTAGGTGTTGCCTGAAAAGCATAGAATAAACCTGACAAGTATGTGTGTAATTATTCAAGCTAGGAAATGTAAACTTGAAAGTTAATAAAAACAAGTAACATAATAACAAAAAAAATATCTTTATAACCAAAGCTTCATACATAAGCCAAGATGTACCTGCAAGTTGTACACCTACTAATATCAGAAACTATTGTTAACAAATTTGAAGACATGCATTAATTAGCACACAAATAGTCATTTCAGTTTTACAAAAAAAATCTTACAGCCGAGTTACAACATCATTTCAGTATATTAAATATAAAACATGTCAAACAAGTAAAAACTGTCCAAATATTACCTGTCCAAGCCTTTCTATATATGTTCATCATATTAGTTTGTTCATTTATAACTTAACTAAAACCTAAGAGCAAACCTGAAACAAATAATAAAAGCAAGCAAACCCGAGAAGAAGAAAGTTTGGAAGCATCTTGCCTTGGAGACCCCATTGAAGTTCAAACAAAAACTGATCAAAGTTTGTAGTTTTAACATTTCAGTTTCAAACCTCTGTTTCTAAGCAACTAAGTTCCAAACTCAATGCTTTCTGTTTACAGGAAGGTGAGTAAACTAAATTTTTAAAAAGTTTAAGCCAATTTAAATAGTTCAAATTTATCTGATGAATTGATTGTATATGCTTCAGTTTGTATGTGTTGAGATGCACTGTGTTTTCTGTAAATTGGTACAGGGTTCATATTTGAATCATTAACTTAAAGATATTCTTATTTTATCATTGATAAACTTTGATTTCCTTAGAAAACAAGATGTAAACTTAAACTAAGTTGTCTAAAGGGTAATTACAATCATTTCATAAGTACTTCACTGTAATATTGATACGCAGGTAGATTAAAAGATCATGGATAATACTCGAATGTTGCAAAATGTTGATTTAAGATTTTATAATGAATCTATACTGCAAATCCTAATTTTTACAACAAGAATCAAGATTTATGGAGTGATATTTAAATAGCAGTTAGTAAATAGACAAACATTTTATTTATGCAAATTCCTAGTTAATGATACAATTTAAATTGTTGAAATTTGTCTTGAAGGTAGTTCGAACATTCAAGATGTTGGGAAAAATACTGAATAATTTTTCAGATTCTAGAATTTGTCGAATGAAAGATAATTAGGGCTTGTGTTCTAGTTTTTTTTCATGTCTGTAAAATAGTGGTTTTAGCCTCATCGCGTATTCGAGTTGATCGCGATTCTGGGGGGTGTTAGGGGAGGATGTGGACGAGGCATAGGTGAAGCATCTTCGCCTCCGATGGTCAGTGGTGGTAGGGGCGAAGCAATGACTAAGGGTAGTACGAGTTTTTGTTCGTGCGTCAGGTGATTTTTCGAATTTGATCTGTTCGAGTTAAATTGAGTTCTGATTTCGAGGAATGGGCCGATTTGTGGGTTGTTGGAGGTGATGGAGGTGGCCAGAGGTGAAGCGAACCACTGTGCATGTGCACGGTGGCATTGGAGGTGGACTGGGTTGTCATGGAGTGCCGCTTCGTGTCGCGCTCGTGAAGATGGCGCTAGTGCTTCGAGTTTGATCGCGTGCCTATATTTAGAACCTATTGTTCAAATTATGTTTTAACTTATAACTAACTTACTGTAAAAAAAAAGTGAAGGAGAAGAAGGGGTTCCAGGGGAATTCTCGGGGTAGTTGGTGTGTTACTCGAAGCTATAATCGAGTGAACGTAGGGGCGGTCTCGGGTTTTTCCAGGGAAGCTTTGGGTTTGTTTAATCTGCAGTTTTTTTTAGGAGATGAGATTCAGGCTAAATAATTCAAGAAATACTTAACAATGTAATTATCACATGAGTACTGTTTTAAATTAGTAATTTGGTTAAAGGCCTGTATGAAAATCAATTAACATTAAGGGTTAGTTGTAATATTAAATTGATTTCCAGATTTTATGCAGATTTCTTTAAAATGTTAATTAAGTCGAATAATTAACATTTATTATGTTTTGAAAATAATTAAGAATAGTTATATTATAATTAGAGTTAGAATTAGATAACGCTTAAGCAATTACTAAATTTAGAATTAACTACTTTAGTTAATTAATTAGGGATTTATAATTAAGAGTAATCAAGTGATTTAAATAAATAAATAAAAGTGTGATGAATAAATGATTGATTAAGAAAATAACAGATAATAATTGGATAATTAAGTTTTATTGATAGATAATTAAAGATATTAATAAATGATCAAGGAACGGTTAATTAAGAAATTAAAATTTAATCACTTGATTAAGGAAATAACAAATTAATAGTGAGAAATAAAGTAATGATGAAATTAAGATTAAATGATTAAATAAGGAATCATTAATTAAACAATCTAGAATGAAATAGGTAATTAATTGATAATTAATGATTAATTAAATAGAGTTAAGTGATTAACTCTCAAGTAATTAATTCTAAACAGAATTAATTACAAATAAGACTTGAAGATGACTGCTTATGGATTGTTGAGTAGAATATCTGCTTGTGACATTTAATTGATGATATTCTGTGTTACTCTATGATATGCTGTGTTATATCTATGATGCTTGTATATGTTTTATCTGTGATAAATGCTATGTTAATTCAATTGTTGAATTTAAATTATTTAAACTGTTAAGTTAATTAGACAACTTGGCCCTTAAAATGGTGTTTGGATTTCGACGAGACCGGGATTGGAAGAATCAAATTTGATTCTTCGAAAACCACATTGATCCAATTTAAACGTTAGGTCGTGAATCATGAAATGAAGATCGAGATGGTGCTTTCAGAATGCAAGGATTATCGTTGTTAACTCTGAGGGTGATTCCAAAACGAGTGTGACGAGATAATGCCTTCGGCTTCGTTCGAACCCGGAACGAACTTGTATGGATTGAATGCTTTCAGCACATCGTCAGGCGGACGATGAGCATTCTAAGTGGTATGTTCTTTAAAGGTAATCGCAACCTCAAGCCTCATCAACCGGGAATGGCTAAAACAGGGGAGATGCAGTAAGGTTAGGTGGGTCATGCCCAAGCAGGACAAGATATTTCCCCTGTCTAGATGTCCCTTTTTATTCGGCTTAGTGAGCGGTTGGTCGCGCCAACTGCAGGGTTTATCTTGTTCGGAACAGTTCAGTAAGGAATGGTTCCGGCCTTGTGTTGTAGGGGGTCGGGAGTGATCCTTGTTACGGTGATCTAGGCCCCGTACTGTGACGGACAGTACCCCAGTAGCCCTGCTATTGTTGGAAATCCATTTTCCCTACGAGACCCTACGGTTTTGATTTGTATTACCCACTTTTGTGGCTAGTAGCTGGAATTTAATCATGTAACAATTTCGGCTATTTCTACTTACTTGAAAACCCTAGACACTATTATAATATCACTGGATTTCCTATGAAATGTTTTGGTTAGCGTAAGGTAAAAACTTACCCGTATTTATTTATGGGGAGTCTTACGTGATACCTTTGTTTTTAAATGTTTTTCAAAGTTAAACAATTTAAACAGTTTACTCATAACAGACCCATGTCTGACCCGGAATTTATATTTTGTTTTTCATAAACTCTTGGGTACTCAAATTTTTATGAGTAGCCAAGTGATAGGTTTTGGACTTCGATTTATGGTGAAGCTTGGAGCAGGAGTTTCCAGACGTATGTAGCTATCTATTTAGTGCCGCTGTGTTAGTTGATGTGTACTGTATCTCTGATGTATATAGTGGTAGATGTATGTATGATTGTCGTATGTATTGATATTGTATAACTCTGATATACGTAAAACTATGTAATATTTATGTGATATATTATATTTTGTTCCGTTCCGCTGTGAGATTCTGATGTTGTTAGTTTTTCTTTCTCTTTCTTTTCTATTTCTATCCCTTTATTTCTTAATGATGATACGTCTTTCTGGTAGTAGAAGGGCAGGTCGTCACAGTTGGTATTAGAGCATAGGTTGGTGATAACCTTGGCTCTGGTAGGAATTACTCATATAATAGAGTCAGCAGTACTCTAAAATGGGTTTGAGTGTATTAATAGATATGAGCGCGTATTTGTTAGTGAATATAAAATTGTTTCTATACTGTGTTGACTTATCTGTTGAGTGTTTATGGATTCTGGTCGATGTGTGGGACGCCATTTCGTCGATAGGGATTCCGAACTCTTAAACAAGATTGACCGACACGGTATTGTTTTTGAAAGTAGGGTAAATAAAATAATTTTACCCAAAATTATATTTTGATATAAAAGAAATATTTTTCTGAAATTATTATATATATTTGGATGTTTGGTTGTTCATACTATAACTGAATAAAAAAAATTAAAAATTAAAAATTCGAGTAGTTATAACCAAATAAAATTATCTAAGTATGGCTTAAATAAAAGGAATATAACTAAAACTTGATTAAACCAGGATTTAAGTCCCGGAAATTTGAAAGGTGTTTAAATGAATTTAAACAAAAAGGATTTGGGGAATTTAAAAATCTTGGGAATGTTTGAAATGTTTTTTCCAAAGATTTGAAGGTAATAATGGAGTATTGTTTTGGAAAATATTGTTGAATGGAAATTATTTTGGGTAGAAATTGTGAAGGTAGGGAAGCATTGAACTCACTTCAGTCGCTGGAAAATAATCCTGATGGTGATGGCCACATCATCAGTATTCATTTTTGAGTTTCTAAAGTGATGGATTGCTACCAGGATAGTCGGTTATGATATTGTTTTGGCTTGTTGGGTATACAAGTTGTTTTAGAAAAAAATTTAAAAGAGAAAATTGTTTTGGTGAAAACAAGTGTTTGGAATTTGAAAATTTGATTTGATATACCAAGTGGGTATGTGTAGTTATCATTTCAAAATGGTTTTGAAAATGAAATCCGGGCAATGAAATTCTAAGAAGTTCTATTTAAGTAATGTGAAAGGTTTGAATGAATCAACTATTAAACTTATAAGGTAAAGTTGATATTAATAAGAAGAGATCAGGAATTTTAACCCCCGAAATTAAAATTTAACGTAAGTAAATGAAAATAAGGAAACATATTGGAGTTTAACCTGAGATAAGTTAAATGGAATTGAAGTTCAAAATGAACTTAATTGGATATAAAATTTGAAGGTAAAATGATTGTAATTGTGAGGTGGAAATTTATACCTTAAGATGGTAAGTGTTATATATATATATATATATATAATCTGAATTGTGATTATAAGATGAAATGACCCAAATGAGTGATATAGACTTTTAAGTAAACAAATAAGTTTTAAGCTCATATACTGAGAAATAATTTAAAAGTATGGTAAATAGCTAGATTTAACTGAAGTTGTGTTGAAATAAAACTGAATTTAAATGAATTCAGTCGAGTTATAAATAATATTGGGTGGAATAAATTTTTTAAGTAAATAAGTAATGAATTGTGTAAAATTTGGAGTAAGCTGTAAGCAAATCTAATTCAAGCATAAATTAAATAACCTTATTATGAATAAATTCAATAATGAATGGTTAATGTAAATTAAAATTTAAGAATGGATAAAAGAATAAACTAATCAGCAGATAGTTGGGGTTTGATTAGGGGAAAAATCAAATCAAAAGATTTAAATGGAAGTTGGTGGAATAGAACAAACTTAAGTTGTTAGGTGGAATAGTTTGAAGGAAATAATAACATGAGTAAATTGTGAAATGATTGTTTAAAATATTGGTTGTTGAGTTTGATAAAATGGTTTGGAAATCAAACTTTTGTAATGAAAGAAAATGCAATGTAAGGATTGTGAATAATTTAATCGGGATGGAATCAAGTGTAAATTAAATTGGAATCAATTTAAGATTTTTTTATAAAGCTTAAGTGATTATTTATTCACAATGATATTGTTGAATTGCATATAGAAATGAGTTGTTTTGAAGTAAACAAGATTAAATAAAATTCTATGAATTATTAGAAGCAAAATAGTATGACTGTGAAACCAATTGGAATAAATATAAGTTTGTTTTGCTTTAATGGATTATATATCTAAGCAAGTAAGTTATAAATCACTTTAACTAAAGGGAATGATTTGAGAATTGGTTGGAAGTAATTGTGCTAAGTGTCGAAACCTTACATATGTGCTTATGGAAATATGTAATGCTAAACAAAGGAAACTCTGCTAAAACTTTTCAAAATTTTGGAAGTTAGGAATTAAAAATACAAAAATTTAGCAACAAAACAAGTTCAAATTGGAAATTAAAATAAACTAATGAATGAAACTAATTTAAAAATAATAATAGGAATCTGTTATAAATGGAGATAGTCAATAAAGATTCAATATTCAGAGTTAAGAAAAATTGAATTCATATGGAATTGGAAATTCAGATTTGAAATAAGAAGATATTAAAGCTAAATGGTAGAGTAATAATATAGGAGTATATATTATGCTTATATTAAACTGAAGAAATGAAGATTGAAATTCTTAAGTAAATTTGGTATTGAAAAAATTTCTAAGTGGATAGAAATCAAAATAATGTGAATAAAAGAAATTGATATGGTTGATAATCAATGGGTGTAAATACGTAGGATGTACGTATATTATTTTATTCGCATAACAATTTGATCCAGATTTGAGCACAGAATTTCGGGATAGTTATATATCGATCCGAGTTAGGATTTTTCACTCGATTTTCGACGACGAACCATGGATATGGATTTTGATTGATTCTGGAAATTCTCTATCATAATTGTGACTATGCAAGGAGAACAACAGTTTCTGATCAAGAAACCAGTTCTGAGTCCGTACTAGGAAGTTTGGTGGTCAATACTAGTTCGGAAGTGAAATTGTGTGATCGAGCGAGCGATCGGATTTGATATTGCGTACGAATGATATATGTACATCGTACGGGCTTGATTGAATAGATATTGAAATTCTGTAAAGAAGTCAATAAAATTTTGGAAAGAATTGATACTGTAGATTTCAGTATTGGATTGCTAGAATGGATGTCTGGAATTTATTGTGTTTTCCATATATCTCATCTAAGGAAATTTGTTCATGATTCATCATTAGTTGTTAAACTAGTAATTCAGGAATTTGGAAGTTGAATCAAATTTAACCGTGGTCAGGAATCCAGTTTGGATTGTTGATCATTAAGAAACAAACTCTCGATAATTTTAGGGAAGCTTATCCAAATTTATGCTCGGATAACTAGTGTTGTTAGTTAGGGTAGACTGTTTGGTTGTTTGATAATGTATGAATGATATCTATGTTGAATGATTGGCATAACAGCTTTTAAAATTATCTTGGTTTTAAATTTCGGGGACGAAATTCTTTTATAGGGGGAGGAATGTAACGACCCTGGATTTTGGCACCGTTTATTTTAATAAATGTTTAATCTAATTAAATATAAAATGTGAATTGATCATATTTAAATAAATATGATTTTGGAAATATTGCCATCTATTTATATAAAATGTATTTTAAAAGGAGATTGATTTGGAAATTGAAATAAGTATTTCAATAATATTCAGAATAAAAATCTATCTTATATAATTACTTAAAATACTTTACATTGTTTATATTTAGTATAAAATAATACATATAGATGATAATGTTTGAAATTCTAAAACAAGTTTCTTAACAATATTATTAATAAAATTTAACTCATATAATTAAATTAAAATGCTATACATTGTTAACATTTGTTAAATGAATACATATGCTTGATAATGTTTAAAATTTAAAATCTTATTCTAGCAATACAAAATATAAAGGTAAATTATGAGTCAAATTTATGTATATGATTTATGTAACGACCCGTTAAGTTCGACCATTTAAAATTGTTTGTTTAATAGGATTTTGTAATTTATTTTAGTTGAAAGAATAAAGGTGGTAGATAAGTATTAAAATGAAGGCTAGAATAAATTATATAGAAGTGACTTAGAAACCTATTTAAAGACATTTGAATAAAATTCAAATGAATTAAGTAGAGAAAGAAAGAAAAATTCTTACCTGGATATAAAATTTAATATGGGAATATTAAACCAATTTAATGCAATAAAAGATTGTGAACGATAAATTGAATAGATTAAGAAACCCTGTTATTGCAAGTCAATAAATTTGTAAACCCTAATGAACATCTCAAAATTTATAAATTTATTGAAATTTAAGACATAGCATAAGCGTAGAACTATAGGTATGATGACAAACTTTTATAAATTGTCTAATTAAGGGTCAGCAAATTTATTTGGAAATCAAACTCAATTAAGGGTAAGTAATTATGATGGATTGATGGCATAAACGTTACTAATTTTTATCATAGTAACGGAAGTGCAGATGGAAGGCAACTGTAGAAATTTAAGTACGTATTAACAATTGAAAGGGACTGTCGATTGAATGGAGTACTTTAGGTTGTCTTACTAAATTTAGAATTTAACATAAGACAAATAGAAATAAATCAATAAACGTATAGATTTTAAGTTTATTATGATAAATTATTTTAGTGATATGACTTAGAATAAATGAAATAATTTGGGTTAATTGGTATTTAATGGAATTAAAGGTTGCAATATTCATAGGTAAGGATTTAGATGAAATAGATTGATGTATGAAAAATTTAATTGGATAAATGGCAATTAATTCCTTTAAATTTGTGCAATTAATGTATGTTTAATTGATAACGATAAAAAGTTGATTTTTTTCAGTGTAACCAACGTAAAATATCATCATAGCATGATACTTGGTTTGAATAGAAGGGTGAAATTGGGAATCAAATTTTATTTAATGATAATAACGTTAGTATTGGTTAATAAATAGATTTCAATGCAGTAGCCAAATAAATGGAATAAGATGAGTATATATTGCATAGAAATGAAATGTAAATTGTCACATTTGGTTGGAGCTAATTTTTAGAAACATATAAATGTTGAATCAGTAAATATTAAATTCCATTTAATATAAGAATTCAAAGGTGGAAGATTTACATTTGCATTGGAAATTGGATAGTTATTAATTAAAAGTGACCATTGAATAAATTTATGCAAACGTGATATAATGTAAATAGATGGGGATCAACTTTTATTTATGTGGTTAAGGGAATTTAATTTCTATAGTATGATAATCGTAATTAATGGAAGTTGGAATAGCTAATTTATATGTTAGTTGAAATTTAGCTAGAATATGTGGATATTGAATGTTAGTAAAAATTTAATGGATATAAAAGTTTAAATTATACATTGAAATTCATACTCGCCATAAAAGGTTAATTGAGACCAAAGAAGTAGTATAGGAATCTAACCTTCTTTATTAATTTGGATTTATTGCAATAGTTAATTTCATGAAATAAAGGTAAAGCTAATTCAAATTTAACTGGACCATTGTTGGTATAACTTTAGAAGCAAGATTTATTTATGATTTGAGTATTTAATTCAACAAGTGGTATTTACGACGAATAAATTAGAATTGAACGTAAAATATTACGTTATTAAATTGAAATGTAATTTGTAAACATTGAGTGAAATCTTAAACTAATGTTAGTATTCGTCGTAATTACAACAATAACTTTGAATAATAGAAAGGAAGTGAATATAATAAATTAATCAAACTTATAGTGTTGAATTCAATTGGATTGGAATTAATAAATAGTTAAGAAAAATAAGGGTTATTAATAATCTGGAATTTAATTATGGTAAAAAAGTTAATTGCAATCCAAAGATGAGTTGGAATGGAAAGCAAGTATTTATTTAATTTGACTTAAGAGGTGAGTATAAAGGTATAAGATTTAATAATTGGGGTTAGAATAAAATTTATAATCTCTAAATAATAAGAAAACGCAGAGGTTAACACTGCGAAATTGATATACTTATAAATTTTAATTCACATCCAAGCTTGCTAAATTATTTGAAATTGATTGGATTATATAAGTAATGAAATTTGGCCAATATTTAAAGTTGAAAGAAAATTTGGATTTTATGATTTATTTTAATTTATTTAATAAATATTAAAAATAGCCATTTTTGTCACGGACTCGGATTTCGACGAAACCAGTTTCATCGGATCCGTAACGGTGAATTATAATAATGTTTCAAGTTTCGTAGCGATCGGACTGGTCGTTTGATCGTACGGACTCGAAATGCCTTGAAATTTACGCATTTTGAAATCAATGTGAAATTTTTGTTTTTTTAGCATAACTTCTTCATACGATCGAATTTGGTCGCGAAACTTTTTCCATCGCGTTCAGAATATTTTAAAACACCTATTTGGATATATAGTTTTAACAAATTCGACTCCGGAGGCAGAACGGGCTTTTTGGGCCAACTACCGTTTAGCGCGTTCGTTATCCGTACCCACCTATCCTTCTTCTATTTGTCTATTTATATGCGATCATAAACCCTAGCTTCACCCTATTGTCTATTTGCTGTACGCCCATCTTCTTCAAGCTTTTCTTCTTCTTCAATGGGGACTAACCCTAGATCCAGTCAGTTCAAAAACAAAGTGAAAATTTAAAGTTCTCTAAAAATTCTGAAAAAAATATATGTTGAAGTATTCGATACGCGTAATCTCATGGTGAAATTCGTTTTTCAATTGGAGCTGTCATTCATCCAGAATAAATTCAAACAGCCCCAAAACCGTTTATCATCGTCGCACAAAACTTCGTCGGATCGAGAAAACATTTCTGGGTTTTGGAGAGGGAACCGAGGGGATCGCATCTATGTGGTTTGTTTCGAGTTTCAACGGTTGGATTGGCGGGAATTTTCGATTAGGGTTGATAGAGTATGTGTGGGGCTGTTGCGTGCGTTAGGGGGCTTCGGCCTGGGGGCGTTCGTTTCTGGAAGATAATGCAGTGACGTGGCAGGTTACTTTTATAATTATGTGTCGTTTTGTTTATTTTTAATTTTGATTTCAATCACCATTTTTCGCCATAACTTTCTCATACGAAGTCGGATTCACGCGAAATTTTTTTTTGTTAGGATCGTAATTTATTTCCGGACTCGATGACGCTGGTTTGGACGAATTCTGAGACGGGCGAATTTTTGGGTTTAAATCGGGTTTGAATTCGATTTAGATTCAAAAGGTGAGTGTTTTGACCCACTCACAATTACTAGAAGCTTTTATGTTTGTTAAATAAATTTTAGAAATGAATAGAAATTTATTTATGAGCTTTTGGCATGTTATTTCATTTATATCTGTTGAATTGCATTTTATTGAATTTAACTGTTAATTTAATTGATTTATTGCGTGTTAATTGGCTGTTAGAAATTATTGTTTGCATATGAACTGCTAGTTAACAGTTATGTCAATTATCACTGAATATAAATTGTTAGATTAATAGTTGATAAATATAATTTGAAATAAAACTGCCAATTATTACCTGTTGTATATTACCAAATATATATTGTTATTGATTGATATTGGTTGATGGTTGCGATTGGATGATGGATGTGTTGATGAATGAATGTTTATTGCATATCATTAAATTTCAAATTATCATGCATATTTCATTTCTTTCGGGATTGTGGTTTGAAATGATATAAAACCGCAAATTTTTATTTTTAAATTGCGGATTGAAATGATAAATATCCGTATCACTTGACCATAGGGTAGAAAACTATATACAGGCACCGCGGTCTATATATATCTATTTTTAATGTGATTTCTGTGGTTTGGATGGAATACGGTTTATAAAAATCTTAAATTTTATACTGAATAAATGTTTTCTTCCATAGTTATATGCATATGAAGTTGAAATTTTGAAATTAAAAGGTGAATAAATTTCTTTATTAAAAATGGAAGAAAATTAAGAAAATGGAGTTTGATGATTTATATCCTATGTTTAAATATTAAGTTGGAAATTTTAAAGATATGATATTTATAATTGGATTTTTTCCCAAAATATTTTGAAATGAATATTCTAGTAAAAATTGAATTTGGAAATATATATATATATATATATATATATATATATATATATATATTTTACTAGAAATTGAAGTCTTATTAATTATGGATTTTATGTGAATGGTCAAGATTAATTAATAGAATATTGATTTTGAAAGGATAAAAATCCAACTTTAGTTGAAATATTAATGCTCCAAAATGGATATAAATATATATAAAATTGAAATGGTTTTGGGACTTGAAGTAATATTTTGGATTTTGGTTTAACTTTAAAAGAAGAAATATTTGGAAAGCCATGTAATTTATTTCTTTATAAAGCAACAGTAAAGTTAAACCTTTTTAATTCGCATACCGTTGAATATCCAAACCATTTAGTTTTAAAAATAATGGTTTTAAAATACTATGGATTTTCGAAGAATTATGTTGAAAGTTACAAACAGAATATTGGTTACATGGGATATTAAATAATAAAAAGTGACATAATTTTTGGAAAGGAATATTTTATTTGGGAAATGATATCATTGATTTGGGTTTTATAAAAATAATATCAAAATGAATCTTTTTGGGTTTTAAAGAAGAAATGATATCGTAATATTATGGTTTTGAAATGGATTATATTCTGGTTTTAAAGTACAAACTATTTTTAAATGACCGCGGTGTTATAATAACGATGGGTTGGCAAAGAGACCGGGATCGGATATGGACATACTCTCTGTCGATACCGAAAACCACTTTGACTAACCGTGTACGCGGTGGAGATTCCAGAATGAAGTAGGTGGTGGCG
Organism: Allium cepa; assembly: GCA_030765085.1. Classification (NCBI taxonomy): domain Eukaryota; kingdom Viridiplantae; phylum Streptophyta; class Magnoliopsida; order Asparagales; family Amaryllidaceae; genus Allium; species Allium cepa. The sequence continues at coordinate 31,146,640 of CM060940.1, forward strand.
ACGTTTCCTGTAAGGTAAATACGTGGACCCAACTCCCATGAGTTGGCATAAGGTGGCTAAAACAGGAGCGATTCTCAGGCCAATGAGGTCATTCCTCTGATCGGACGCTCCTCTTCGATATTATATTTTGACTTGGATTTGATTCAGTGGCCACTTCTATATTTTGATTTTGGGGAGTTAGTCCGAGGTGGGCGGTAACTGCGGCTACGCGTTTCCACCAGCCTGGATAGCAATTGGTATATCTACCCTGGCATTGCCTAGTTGTGCCGTGTCACCTACCATATCGAGCCTTTACTACGAGTTTCTATTTGTGTCGTACCTATGGAGTATCCTCTGGTAGCCTCCCGATCAGGAGGTATTACGGTACTGTATAGACTATTGGCATATTTGTGTTAAGGGGAATATTGGGTCACTCCTTAACGCTATTTAAAAGTAAGTTTATTTTATAAATAGACACTATTATAATAGCGCAATATACTACATAGTAAATAGTTTAACGGATCCTTAGGAGATGTAAATCCCGAACATCTCTTGAGTTACTGTACTCATATTTATTTCTGTTTATTTAACTCACATAAGATATTCTAGTCTGACTCGGGTGTTTTTGTTGAGACACAGCTTCTATGAAGATTTTGATTGCTGACAACAATATAAAGGCAATCGACAAATCAAGACCTTCACATGGTTCTCTAGATTATAGATTGATTATTTGATGTTATAATAGTAATAAACTTGTTAAAATCTATCCTCAAATAGTCATGCACAAAATATAATCAATATATATATACATTTATAGTAATGTGCACATTTATTGTGCAACTTAACAGAGACCGGTCGACCGGTCCAAAAATGAACGGTCGACCATTCCTGTTAAATGTGCACAATAAACGTGCACACATGCACATAACGACTATATATTTAAAATCCTGTCTACCGGTCATTTTTTGACCTGTCGACCGTTTTTAAACAGAAAGCAAGTTTTCCAAAAGACACTTCTCTTCTCCAAAAGTTGCATCTCCTACCTTTCACCAATAATCACAACTCTTAATGGCAACTGTTTCACCAAGAGTTACAACTATTTCTTCTTATATATACTCATCTAAATCGTTGATTCAAACAAGTTTTTACACGATCATATATGCTCTCTAATCTAATCTCTAACACTCCTGCATTCTAAAAATTAATTTAGCTTATTGAATCATTGAAATTATTTCATATCTTTTGATTCAATAAGTAAATACCTTCTTTAATCTTTACAAAACATCATTCATATTCTTTGAGGATAAGATTATAGGAAGGGTGTACTGCTAGTGACAAATCCGTGTTTTCAAGAGCACAAGTTGTCAACAACATTTGTATTTGTTCTTTTGTTGAAGAACTCTGTGTTGTGAGAGGCAAGTGTTGAAGTCCTCAGTGTATTAGAGGCGTGAAATCCCGTTCGGCTGTTCGGGTATTGTAAACCTGTTCCTCCGGGTGAAGCGAGGTAGCTAATAGTGAAAATCCAGATAGGAGTCTGGGACTGGACGTAGGACGGTGCTCCGAACCAGTATAAAAATCTCTGGTGTGATTTTTCTATTTTTATTTTTGCTTTGCTACTATCATCTATTTTCCGCATTTATATTATAGTCCATATTACACGATCCGTGTGTACTATATTAGTACGTGCATTAGTACATACTCACCCCCACTTTCATTTGGTATCAGAGCACGGTCATCATATAACCGTAACACAGTTATTTGATATATTCTTGTAATATGGCAAATAACGCAAGTACTAGCACTCAAAACACCACTTACACGGAAGGTCAATCGACACAAAGACCTCCATTTTTCAATGGTCTTAACTATAGTTATTGGGCAACACGTATGTCATTTTTTATGCAATCAAGTAGCTATGATGCTTGGAATGCTACTCAAAGAGAAATAGTGAATCCAACAACTGATTATTCAGAATGGACTGCTGCTGAGAAAATGGCAGCAGCCGTAAATGCAAGAGCAATAAATATGTTGTTCTGTGCATTAGACCAAAATGAATATAACCGTGTTAGCATCTGCACTACTGCATATCAAATTTGGCAAACGCTAAAAATCACTCATGAAGGTACTAACAAGGTTAAACAAGCCAAAATAGCAATGCTGAAAAGTCAATTTCAAAATTTCAAAATGAAACCAAATGAGACAATCAATGAAATGTATTCACGGTTTCAAACTATTCACCATGCACTTATTGGCTTAGGACAAAAATATTCTGATTTTGATGTTGTTTCAACAGTCCTACATTCTCTGACTAGTGAATGGGAAGGAAAAGTATTAGCAATTGAAGAAGCTAATGACCTTTCCGTCATGAAGCCAGATGAATTGATAGGAAATTTAATGTCCTATGAAGCAAATTTGCAGGCTAGAAAAGAACAGAAAGAAGAAAAGAAAAATGTAGCATTTCATGTTGAGAAAGATGAAAATGAATCAGATTCTGAAGATGAAGATTTGGCGTTCATTGCTAAAGGTTTCAAAAAATTCATAAAATATCGAAAAGCCAGTCGCTACAATAAAAGGAAACCTGGATCAAATAAACCATCTTCATCTGCTATAGAATGTTTCAACTGCCATAAAAAGGGACACATGCAGAAGGATTGTCCAGAACAAAAGAAGAAGTCAGAAAATGACAAATTCAAATATAAGAAGGACAAATCAAAGAAACGAGCCTTCTCAGTAACATTGGATGATTCAGAGTCATCTTCATCAGAAAGCGAAAGTGATTCGGAGAATGAACAAGCTAATGTTTGTTTTATGGCAACAGAAGATGAGGTACAAATTCCTACATTTGATGAATTACTTGATATTAATGCTGAATTGATAGTCAAATATAAAGACATAAAACGTCAATTAAAAGTAGTCAAAGCAGATTTAAGTAGAGCAGAGTTTGAACGAGATATGTTAAAAGATGAGAAGAAAATATTAGAAGAAGAACTTGGAAATATTCAAGAATCATCATCTAATGTTGACTCTCAAATATCTCTTTTGAGTCAAGAAATAGAAGCTCAAAAAGAGAAAAATAATGCTCTCACTACTGAAAATCATGAACTTAAAGCAAAAGTTAAAATTCTAGACCTAGAAAAAGCTAGTTTACAAACAAAGTTTGATGACATTACTCAAAATGTTTCTAACTTTAACAAAGGTCGAGAAAATTTGACTAAAATCATTGAAAGTTCACAATCTATTTCAGATAAACAAGGTTTGGGATATAACAAACATGAAAGTAAGAAACATCTTAGAAATAAAAGGAAGAAAAAAGTACAAAAAACTGAAGCTAAGAAAAATTTTAGTTTATTATATTTCAAACCAAAACCAGTTGTGAAATTTCAAAAGAGAAATGTTAAGACTATCAAAATATGGGTTCCTAAAACAAATAATAATTTGATTAGGAACAAATACATTCATCATTTCATGAATACTGTACATTTTAATAACAATTATATATATAAAGGGGATACCGGACCCAAATGGGTTTGGACTCCTAAGACCTAACTCTTAGGACCCTATAAAATGTGGGTACCATGGACTTAATTCTATTTTTTAGGTCCCACTTAAGAAAATAATGAAATATATATTATATAAGGTCGATACATTCTCAAAATTTTGCAAAATATACAGTTTTCACCAGGCATAAAAACCGGTCGACCACCTAGATTATGACCGGTCGACCAAAATGCTCTCTGGTTGAAAACGGTCGACCGACCATAATAGAGCGGTCGACCGGTTCCCGTATATTCAGTTTTTATGTGGCTCTTTTATCATTGAAATTCATTGTTATGTTTTATTTTGCCATGCATATTATGGTAATTAAACTCCTATATTATACCAATTATCTATTACTCCTTTTTGTCGATGACAAAGGGGGAGAAAGGTGCTAATAATTGTTTGCAGGGAGAAAGGTGCTAATAATTGTTTGCAGGGAGAAAGGTGCTAATAATTGTCTGCAGGAAATCACATATTCAGGGGGAGACTCAATACTTTAATTATATATTGTCATCAATCAAAAAGGGGGAGAATGTTGAGACACAGCTTCTATGAAGATTTTGATTGCTGACAACAATATAAAGGCAATCGACAAATCAAGACCTTCATATGGTTCTCTAGATTATAGATTGATTATTTGATGTTATAATAGTAATAAACTTGTTAAAATCTATCCTCAAATAGTCATGCACAAAATATAATCAATATATATATACATTTATAGTAATGTGCACATTTATTGTGCAACTTAACAGAGACCGGTCGACCGGTCCAAAAATGAACGGTCGACCATTCCTGTTAAATGTGCACAATAAACGTGCACACATGCACATAACGACTATATATTTAAAATCCTGTCTACCGGTCATTTTTTGACCTGTCGACCGTTTTTAAACAGAAAGCAAGTTTTCCAAAAGACACTTCTCTTCTCCAAAAGTTGCATCTCCTACCTTTCACCAATAATCACAACTCTTAATGGCAACTGTTTCACCAAGAGTTACAACTATTTCTTCTTATATATACTCATCTAAATCGTTGATTCAAACAAGTTTTTACACGATCATATATGCTCTCTAATCTAATCTCTAACACTCCTGCATTCTAAAAATTAATTTAGCTTATTGAATCATTGAAATTATTTCATATCTTTTGATTCAATAAGTAAATACCTTCTTTAATCTTTACAAAACATCATTCATATTCTTTGAGGATAAGATTATAGGAAGGGTGTACTGCTAGTGACAAATCCGTGTTTTCAAGAGCACAAGTTGTCAACAACATTTGTATTTGTTCTTTTGTTGAAGTCCTCTGTGTTGTGAGAGGCAAGTGTTGAAGTCCTCAGTGTATTAGAGGCGTGAAATCCCGTTCGGCTGTTCGGGTATTGTAAACCTGTTCCTCCGGGTGAAGCGAGGTAGCTAATAGTGAAAATCCAGATAGGAGTCTGGGACTGGACGTAGGACGGTGCTCCGAACCAGTATAAAAATCTCTGGTGTGATTTTTCTATTTTTATTTTTGCTTTGCTACTATCATCTATTTTCCGCATTTATATTATAGTCCATATTACACGATCCGTGTGTACTATATTAGTACGTGCATTAGTACATACTCACCCCCACTTTCATTTGGTATCAGAGCACGGTCATCATATAACCGTAACACAGTTATTTGATATATTCTTGTAATATGGCAAATAACGCAAGTACTAGCACTCAAAACACCACTTACACGGAAGGTCAATCGACACAAAGACCTCCATTTTTCAATGGTCTTAACTATAGTTATTGGGCAACACGTATGTCATTTTTTATGCAATCAAGTAGCTATGATGCTTGGAATGCTACTCAAAGAGAAATAGTGAATCCAACAACTGATTATTCAGAATGGACTGCTGCTGAGAAAATGGCAGCAGCCGTAAATGCAAGAGCAATAAATATGTTGTTCTGTGCATTAGACCAAAATGAATATAACCGTGTTAGCATCTGCACTACTGCATATCAAATTTGGCAAACGCTAAAAATCACTCATGAAGGTACTAACAAGGTTAAACAAGCCAAAATAGCAATGCTGAAAAGTCAATTTCAAAATTTCAAAATGAAACCAAATGAGACAATCAATGAAATGTATTCACGGTTTCAAACTATTCACCATGCACTTATTGGCTTAGGAAAAAAATATTCTGATTTTGATGTTGTTTCAACAGTCCTACATTCTCTGACTAGTGAATGGGAAGGAAAAGTATTAGCAATTGAAGAAGCTAATGACCTTTCCGTCATGAAGCCAGATGAATTGATAGGAAATTTAATGTCCTATGAAGCAAATTTGCAGGCTAGAAAAGAACAGAAAGAAGAAAAGAAAAATGTAGCATTTCATGTTGAGAAAGATGAAAATGAATCAGATTCTGAAGATGAAGATTTGGCGTTCATTGCTAAAGGTTTCAAAAAATTCATAAAATATCGAAAAGCCAGTCGCTACAATAAAAGGAAACCTGGATCAAATAAACCATCTTCATCTGCTATAGAATGTTTCAACTGCCATAAAAAGGGACACATGCAGAAGGATTGTCCAGAACAAAAGAAGAAGTCAGAAAATGACAAATTCAAATATAAGAAGGACAAATCAAAGAAACGAGCCTTCTCAGTAACATTGGATGATTCAGAGTCATCTTCATCAGAAAGCGAAAGTGATTCGGAGAATGAACAAGCTAATGTTTGTTTTATGGCAACAGAAGATGAGGTACAAATTCCTACATTTGATGAATTACTTGATATTAATGCTGAATTGATAGTCAAATATAAAGACATAAAACGTCAATTAAAAGTAGTCAAAGCAGATTTAAGTAGAGCAGAGTTTGAACGAGATATGTTAAAAGATGAGAAGAAAATATTAGAAGAAGAACTTGGAAATATTCAAGAATCATCATCTAATGTTGACTCTCAAATATCTCTTTTGAGTCAAGAAATAGAAGCTCAAAAAGAGAAAAATAATGCTCTCACTACTGAAAATCATGAACTTAAAGCAAAAGTTAAAATTCTAGACCTAGAAAAAGCTAGTTTACAAACAAAGTTTGATGACATTACTCAAAATGTTTCTAACTTTAACAAAGGTCGAGAAAATTTGACTAAAATCATTGAAAGTTCACAATCTATTTCAGATAAACAAGGTTTGGGATATAACAAACATGAAAGTAAGAAACATCTTAGAAATAAAAGGAAGAAAAAAGTACAAAAAACTGAAGCTAAGAAAAATTTTAGTTTATTATATTTCAAACCAAAACCAGTTGTGAAATTTCAAAAGAGAAATGTTAAGACTATCAAAATATGGGTTCCTAAAACAAATAATAATTTGATTAGGAACAAATACATTCATCATTTCATGAATACTGTACATTTTAATAACAATTATATATATAAAGGGGATACCGGACCCAAATGGGTTTGGACTCCTAAGACCTAACTCTTAGGACCCTATAAAATGTGGGTACCATGGACTTAATTCTATTTTTTAGGTCCCACTTAAGAAAATAATGAAATATATATTATATAAGGTCGATACATTCTCAAAATTTTGCAAAATATACAGTTTTCACCAGGCATAAAAACCGGTCGACCACCTAGATTATGACCGGTCGACCAAAATGCTCTCTGGTTGAAAACGGTCGACCGACCATAATAGAGCGGTCGACCGGTTCCCGTATATTCAGTTTTTATGTGGCTCTTTTATCATTGAAATTCATTGTTATGTTTTATTTTGCCATGCATATTATGGTAATTAAACTCCTATATTATACCAATTATCTATTACTCCTTTTTGTCGATGACAAAGGGGGAGAAAGGTGCTAATAATTGTTTGCAGGGAGAAAGGTGCTAATAATTGTTTGCAGGGAGAAAGGTGCTAATAATTGTCTGCAGGAAATCACATATTCAGGGGGAGACTCAATACTTTAATTATATATTGTCATCAATCAAAAAGGGGGAGAATGTTGAGACACAGCTTCTATGAAGATTTTGATTGCTGACAACAATATAAAGGCAATCGACAAATCAAGACCTTCATATGGTTCTCTAGATTATAGATTGATTATTTGATGTTATAATAGTAATAAACTTGTTAAAATATATCCTCAAATAGTCATGCACAAAATATAATCAATATATATATACATTTATAGTAATGTGCACATTTATTGTGCAACTTAACAGAGACCGGTCGACCGGTCCAAAAATGAACGGTCGACCATTCCTGTTAAATGTGCACAATAAACGTGCACACATGCACATAACGACTATATATTTAAAATCCTGTCTACCGGTCATTTTTTGACCTGTCGACCGTTTTTAAACAGAAAGCAAGTTTTCCAAAAGACACTTCTCTTCTCCAAAAGTTGCATCTCCTACCTTTCACCAATAATCACAACTCTTAATGGCAACTGTTTCACCAAGAGTTACAACTATTTCTTCTTATATATACTCATCTAAATCGTTGATTCAAACAAGTTTTTACACGATCATATATGCTCTCTAATCTAATCTCTAACACTCCTGCATTCTAAAAATTAATTTAGCTTATTGAATCATTGAAATTATTTCATATCTTTTGATTCAATAAGTAAATACCTTCTTTAATCTTTACAAAACATCATTCATATTCTTTGAGGATAAGATTATAGGAAGGGTGTACTGCTAGTGACAAATCCGTGTTTTCAAGAGCACAAGTTGTCAACAACATTTGTATTTGTTCTTTTGTTGAAGTCCTCTGTGTTGTGAGAGGCAAGTGTTGAAGTCCTCAGTGTATTAGAGGCGTGAAATCCCGTTCGGCTGTTCGGGTATTGTAAACCTGTTCCTCCGGGTGAAGCGAGGTAGCTAATAGTGAAAATCCAGATAGGAGTCTGGGACTGGACGTAGGACGGTGCTCCGAACCAGTATAAAAATCTCTGGTGTGATTTTTCTATTTTTATTTTTGCTTTGCTACTATCATCTATTTTCCGCATTTATATTATAGTCCATATTACACGATCCGTGTGTACTATATTAGTACGTGCATTAGTACATACTCACCCCCACTTTCATTTGGTATCAGAGCACGGTCATCATATAACCGTAACACAGTTATTTGATATATTCTTGTAATATGGCAAATAACGCAAGTACTAGCACTCAAAACACCACTTACACGGAAGGTCAATCGACACAAAGACCTCCATTTTTCAATGGTCTTAACTATAGTTATTGGGCAACACGTATGTCATTTTTTATGCAATCAAGTAGCTATGATGCTTGGAATGCTACTCAAAGAGAAATAGTGAATCCAACAACTGATTATTCAGAATGGACTGCTGCTGAGAAAATGGCAGCAGCCGTAAATGCAAGAGCAATAAATATGTTGTTCTGTGCATTAGACCAAAATGAATATAACCGTGTTAGCATCTGCACTACTGCATATCAAATTTGGCAAACGCTAAAAATCACTCATGAAGGTACTAACAAGGTTAAACAAGCCAAAATAGCAATGCTGAAAAGTCAATTTCAAAATTTCAAAATGAAACCAAATGAGACAATCAATGAAATGTATTCACGGTTTCAAACTATTCACCATGCACTTATTGGCTTAGGAAAAAAATATTCTGATTTTGATGTTGTTTCAACAGTCCTACATTCTCTGACTAGTGAATGGGAAGGAAAAGTATTAGCAATTGAAGAAGCTAATGACCTTTCCGTCATGAAGCCAGATGAATTGATAGGAAATTTAATGTCCTATGAAGCAAATTTGCAGGCTAGAAAAGAACAGAAAGAAGAAAAGAAAAATGTAGCATTTCATGTTGAGAAAGATGAAAATGAATCAGATTCTGAAGATGAAGATTTGGCGTTCATTGCTAAAGGTTTCAAAAAATTCATAAAATATCGAAAAGCCAGTCGCTACAATAAAAGGAAACCTGGATCAAATAAACCATCTTCATCTGCTATAGAATGTTTCAACTGCCATAAAAAGGGACACATGCAGAAGGATTGTCCAGAACAAAAGAAGAAGTCAGAAAATGACAAATTCAAATATAAGAAGGACAAATCAAAGAAACGAGCCTTCTCAGTAACATTGGATGATTCAGAGTCATCTTCATCAGAAAGCGAAAGTGATTCGGAGAATGAACAAGCTAATGTTTGTTTTATGGCAACAGAAGATGAGGTACAAATTCCTACATTTGATGAATTACTTGATATTAATGCTGAATTGATAGTCAAATATAAAGACATAAAACGTCAATTAAAAGTAGTCAAAGCAGATTTAAGTAGAGCAGAGTTTGAACGAGATATGTTAAAAGATGAGAAGAAAATATTAGAAGAAGAACTTGGAAATATTCAAGAATCATCATCTAATGTTGACTCTCAAATATCTCTTTTGAGTCAAGAAATAGAAGCTCAAAAAGAGAAAAATAATGCTCTCACTACTGAAAATCATGAACTTAAAGCAAAAGTTAAAATTCTAGACCTAGAAAAAGCTAGTTTACAAACAAAGTTTGATGACATTACTCAAAATGTTTCTAACTTTAACAAAGGTCGAGAAAATTTGACTAAAATCATTGAAAGTTCACAATCTATTTCAGATAAACAAGGTTTGGGATATAACAAACATGAAAGTAAGAAACATCTTAGAAATAAAAGGAAGAAAAAAGTACAAAAAACTGAAGCTAAGAAAAATTTTAGTTTATTATATTTCAAACCAAAACCAGTTGTGAAATTTCAAAAGAGAAATGTTAAGACTATCAAAATATGGGTTCCTAAAACAAATAATAATTTGATTAGGAACAAATACATTCATCATTTCATGAATACTGTACATTTTAATAACAATTATATATATAAAGGGGATACCGGACCCAAATGGGTTTGGACTCCTAAGACCTAACTCTTAGGACCCTATAAAATGTGGGTACCATGGACTTAATTCTATTTTTTAGGTCCCACTTAAGAAAATAATGAAATATATATTATATAAGGTCGATACATTCTCAAAATTTTGCAAAATATACAGTTTTCACCAGGCATAAAAACCGGTCGACCACCTAGATTATGACCGGTCGACCAAAATGCTCTCTGGTTGAAAACGGTCGACCGACCATAATAGAGCGGTCGACCGGTTCCCGTATATTCAGTTTTTATGTGGCTCTTTTATCATTGAAATTCATTGTTATGTTTTATTTTGCCATGCATATTATGGTAATTAAACTCCTATATTATACCAATTATCTATTACTCCTTTTTGTCGATGACAAAGGGGGAGAAAGGTGCTAATAATTGTTTGCAGGGAGAAAGGTGCTAATAATTGTTTGCAGGGAGAAAGGTGCTAATAATTGTCTGCAGGAAATCACATATTCAGGGGGAGACTCAATACTTTAATTATATATTGTCATCAATCAAAAAGGGGGAGAATGTTGAGACACAGCTTCTATGAAGATTTTGATTGCTGACAACAATATAAAGGCAATCGACAAATCAAGACCTTCATATGGTTCTCTAGATTATAGATTGATTATTTGATGTTATAATAGTAATAAACTTGTTAAAATCTATCCTCAAATAGTCATGCACAAAATATAATCAATATATATATACATTTATAGTAATGTGCACATTTATTGTGCAACTTAACAGAGACCGGTCGACCGGTCCAAAAATGAACGGTCGACCATTCCTGTTAAATGTGCACAATAAACGTGCACACATGCACATAACGACTATATATTTAAAATCCTGTCTACCGGTCATTTTTTGACCTGTCGACCGTTTTTAAACAGAAAGCAAGTTTTCCAAAAGACACTTCTCTTCTCCAAAAGTTGCATCTCCTACCTTTCACCAATAATCACAACTCTTAATGGCAACTGTTTCACCAAGAGTTACAACTATTTCTTCTTATATATACTCATCTAAATCGTTGATTCAAACAAGTTTTTACACGATCATATATGCTCTCTAATCTAATCTCTAACACTCCTGCATTCTAAAAATTAATTTAGCTTATTGAATCATTGAAATTATTTCATATCTTTTGATTCAATAAGTAAATACCTTCTTTAATCTTTACAAAACATCATTCATATTCTTTGAGGATAAGATTATAGGAAGGGTGTACTGCTAGTGACAAATCCGTGTTTTCAAGAGCACAAGTTGTCAACAACATTTGTATTTGTTCTTTTGTTGAAGTCCTCTGTGTTGTGAGAGGCAAGTGTTGAAGTCCTCAGTGTATTAGAGGCGTGAAATCCCGTTCGGCTGTTCGGGTATTGTAAACCTGTTCCTCCGGGTGAAGCGAGGTAGCTAATAGTGAAAATCCAGATAGGAGTCTGGGACTGGACGTAGGACGGTGCTCCGAACCAGTATAAAAATCTCTGGTGTGATTTTTCTATTTTTATTTTTGCTTTGCTACTATCATCTATTTTCCGCATTTATATTATAGTCCATATTACACGATCCGTGTGTACTATATTAGTACGTGCATTAGTACATACTCACCCCCACTTTCATTTGGTATCAGAGCACGGTCATCATATAACCGTAACACAGTTATTTGATATATTCTTGTAATATGGCAAATAACGCAAGTACTAGCACTCAAAACACCACTTACACGGAAGGTCAATCGACACAAAGACCTCCATTTTTCAATGGTCTTAACTATAGTTATTGGGCAACACGTATGTCATTTTTTATGCAATCAAGTAGCTATGATGCTTGGAATGCTACTCAAAGAGAAATAGTGAATCCAACAACTGATTATTCAGAATGGACTGCTGCTGAGAAAATGGCAGCAGCCGTAAATGCAAGAGCAATAAATATGTTGTTCTGTGCATTAGACCAAAATGAATATAACCGTGTTAGCATCTGCACTACTGCATATCAAATTTGGCAAACGCTAAAAATCACTCATGAAGGTACTAACAAGGTTAAACAAGCCAAAATAGCAATGCTGAAAAGTCAATTTCAAAATTTCAAAATGAAACCAAATGAGACAATCAATGAAATGTATTCACGGTTTCAAACTATTCACCATGCACTTATTGGCTTAGGAAAAAAATATTCTGATTTTGATGTTGTTTCAACAGTCCTACATTCTCTGACTAGTGAATGGGAAGGAAAAGTATTAGCAATTGAAGAAGCTAATGACCTTTCCGTCATGAAGCCAGATGAATTGATAGGAAATTTAATGTCCTATGAAGCAAATTTGCAGGCTAGAAAAGAACAGAAAGAAGAAAAGAAAAATGTAGCATTTCATGTTGAGAAAGATGAAAATGAATCAGATTCTGAAGATGAAGATTTGGCGTTCATTGCTAAAGGTTTCAAAAAATTCATAAAATATCGAAAAGCCAGTCGCTACAATAAAAGGAAACCTGGATCAAATAAACCATCTTCATCTGCTATAGAATGTTTCAACTGCCATAAAAAGGGACACATGCAGAAGGATTGTCCAGAACAAAAGAAGAAGTCAGAAAATGACAAATTCAAATATAAGAAGGACAAATCAAAGAAACGAGCCTTCTCAGTAACATTGGATGATTCAGAGTCATCTTCATCAGAAAGCGAAAGTGATTCGGAGAATGAACAAGCTAATGTTTGTTTTATGGCAACAGAAGATGAGGTACAAATTCCTACATTTGATGAATTACTTGATATTAATGCTGAATTGATAGTCAAATATAAAGACATAAAACGTCAATTAAAAGTAGTCAAAGCAGATTTAAGTAGAGCAGAGTTTGAACGAGATATGTTAAAAGATGAGAAGAAAATATTAGAAGAAGAACTTGGAAATATTCAAGAATCATCATCTAATGTTGACTCTCAAATATCTCTTTTGAGTCAAGAAATAGAAGCTCAAAAAGAGAAAAATAATGCTCTCACTACTGAAAATCATGAACTTAAAGCAAAAGTTAAAATTCTAGACCTAGAAAAAGCTAGTTTACAAACAAAGTTTGATGACATTACTCAAAATGTTTCTAACTTTAACAAAGGTCGAGAAAATTTGACTAAAATCATTGAAAGTTCACAATCTATTTCAGATAAACAAGGTTTGGGATATAACAAACATGAAAGTAAGAAACATCTTAGAAATAAAAGGAAGAAAAAAGTACAAAAAACTGAAGCTAAGAAAAATTTTAGTTTATTATATTTCAAACCAAAACCAGTTGTGAAATTTCAAAAGAGAAATGTTAAGACTATCAAAATATGGGTTCCTAAAACAAATAATAATTTGATTAGGAACAAATACATTCATCATTTCATGAATACTGTACATTTTAATAACAATTATATATATAAAGGGGATACTGGACCCAAATGGGTTTGGACTCCTAAGACCTAACTCTTAGGACCCTATAAAATGTGGGTACCATGGACTTAATTCTATTTTTTAGGTCCCACTTAAGAAAATAATGAAATATATATTATATAAGGTCGATACATTCTCAAAATTTTGCAAAATATACAGTTTTCACCAGGCATAAAAACCGGTCGACCACCTAGATTATGACCGGTCGACCAAAATGCTCTCTGGTTGAAAACGGTCGACCGACCATAATAGAGCGGTCGACCGGTTCCCGTATATTCAGTTTTTATGTGGCTCTTTTATCATTGAAATTCATTGTTATGTTTTATTTTGCCATGCATATTATGGTAATTAAACTCCTATATTATACCAATTATCTATTACTCCTTTTTGTCGATGACAAAGGGGGAGAAAGGTGCTAATAATTGTTTGCAGGGAGAAAGGTGCTAATAATTGTTTGCAGGGAGAAAGGTGCTAATAATTGTCTGCAGGAAATCACATATTCAGGGGGAGACTCAATACTTTAATTATATATTGTCATCAATCAAAAAGGGGGAGAATGTTGAGACACAGCTTCTATGAAGATTTTGATTGCTGACAACAATATAAAGGCAATCGACAAATCAAGACCTTCATATGGTTCTCTAGATTATAGATTGATTATTTGATGTTATAATAGTAATAAACTTGTTAAAATCTATCCTCAAATAGTCATGCACAAAATATAATCAATATATATATACATTTATAGTAATGTGCACATTTATTGTGCAACTTAACAGAGACCGGTCGACCGGTCCAAAAATGAACGGTCGACCATTCCTGTTAAATGTGCACAATAAACGTGCACACATGCACATAACGACTATATATTTAAAATCCTGTCTACCGGTCATTTTTTGACCTGTCGACCGTTTTTAAACAGAAAGCAAGTTTTCCAAAAGACACTTCTCTTCTCCAAAAGTTGCATCTCCTACCTTTCACCAATAATCACAACTCTTAATGGCAACTGTTTCACCAAGAGTTACAACTATTTCTTCTTATATATACTCATCTAAATCGTTGATTCAAACAAGTTTTTACACGATCATATATGCTCTCTAATCTAATCTCTAACACTCCTGCATTCTAAAAATTAATTTAGCTTATTGAATCATTGAAATTATTTCATATCTTTTGATTCAATAAGTAAATACCTTCTTTAATCTTTACAAAACATCATTCATATTCTTTGAGGATAAGATTATAGGAAGGGTGTACTGCTAGTGACAAATCCGTGTTTTCAAGAGCACAAGTTGTCAACAACATTTGTATTTGTTCTTTTGTTGAAGTCCTCTGTGTTGTGAGAGGCAAGTGTTGAAGTCCTCAGTGTATTAGAGGCGTGAAATCCCGTTCGGCTGTTCGGGTATTGTAAACCTGTTCCTCCGGGTGAAGCGAGGTAGCTAATAGTGAAAATCCAGATAGGAGTCTGGGACTGGACGTAGGACGGTGCTCCGAACCAGTATAAAAATCTCTGGTGTGATTTTTCTATTTTTATTTTTGCTTTGCTACTATCATCTATTTTCCGCATTTATATTATAGTCCATATTACACGATCCGTGTGTACTATATTAGTACGTGCATTAGTACATACTCACCCCCACTTTCATTTGGTATCAGAGCACGGTCATCATATAACCGTAACACAGTTATTTGATATATTCTTGTAATATGGCAAATAACGCAAGTACTAGCACTCAAAACACCACTTACACGGAAGGTCAATCGACACAAAGACCTCCATTTTTCAATGGTCTTAACTATAGTTATTGGGCAACACGTATGTCATTTTTTATGCAATCAAGTAGCTATGATGCTTGGAATGCTACTCAAAGAGAAATAGTGAATCCAACAACTGATTATTCAGAATGGACTGCTGCTGAGAAAATGGCAGCAGCCGTAAATGCAAGAGCAATAAATATGTTGTTCTGTGCATTAGACCAAAATGAATATAACCGTGTTAGCATCTGCACTACTGCATATCAAATTTGGCAAACGCTAAAAATCACTCATGAAGGTACTAACAAGGTTAAACAAGCCAAAATAGCAATGCTGAAAAGTCAATTTCAAAATTTCAAAATGAAACCAAATGAGACAATCAATGAAATGTATTCACGGTTTCAAACTATTCACCATGCACTTATTGGCTTAGGAAAAAAATATTCTGATTTTGATGTTGTTTCAACAGTCCTACATTCTCTGACTAGTGAATGGGAAGGAAAAGTATTAGCAATTGAAGAAGCTAATGACCTTTCCGTCATGAAGCCAGATGAATTGATAGGAAATTTAATGTCCTATGAAGCAAATTTGCAGGCTAGAAAAGAACAGAAAGAAGAAAAGAAAAATGTAGCATTTCATGTTGAGAAAGATGAAAATGAATCAGATTCTGAAGATGAAGATTTGGCGTTCATTGCTAAAGGTTTCAAAAAATTCATAAAATATCGAAAAGCCAGTCGCTACAATAAAAGGAAACCTGGATCAAATAAACCATCTTCATCTGCTATAGAATGTTTCAACTGCCATAAAAAGGGACACATGCAGAAGGATTGTCCAGAACAAAAGAAGAAGTCAGAAAATGACAAATTCAAATATAAGAAGGACAAATCAAAGAAACGAGCCTTCTCAGTAACATTGGATGATTCAGAGTCATCTTCATCAGAAAGCGAAAGTGATTCGGAGAATGAACAAGCTAATGTTTGTTTTATGGCAACAGAAGATGAGGTACAAATTCCTACATTTGATGAATTACTTGATATTAATGCTGAATTGATAGTCAAATATAAAGACATAAAACGTCAATTAAAAGTAGTCAAAGCAGATTTAAGTAGAGCAGAGTTTGAACGAGATATGTTAAAAGATGAGAAGAAAATATTAGAAGAAGAACTTGGAAATATTCAAGAATCATCATCTAATGTTGACTCTCAAATATCTCTTTTGAGTCAAGAAATAGAAGCTCAAAAAGAGAAAAATAATGCTCTCACTACTGAAAATCATGAACTTAAAGCAAAAGTTAAAATTCTAGACCTAGAAAAAGCTAGTTTACAAACAAAGTTTGATGACATTACTCAAAATGTTTCTAACTTTAACAAAGGTCGAGAAAATTTGACTAAAATCATTGAAAGTTCACAATCTATTTCAGATAAACAAGGTTTGGGATATAACAAACATGAAAGTAAGAAACATCTTAGAAATAAAAGGAAGAAAAAAGTACAAAAAACTGAAGCTAAGAAAAATTTTAGTTTATTATATTTCAAACCAAAACCAGTTGTGAAATTTCAAAAGAGAAATGTTAAGACTATCAAAATATGGGTTCCTAAAACAAATAATAATTTGATTAGGAACAAATACATTCATCATTTCATGAATACTGTACATTTTAATAACAATTATATATATAAAGGGGATACTGGACCCAAATGGGTTTGGACTCCTAAGACCTAACTCTTAGGACCCTATAAAATGTGGGTACCATGGACTTAATTCTATTTTTTAGGTCCCACTTAAGAAAATAATGAAATATATATTATATAAGGTCGATACATTCTCAAAATTTTGCAAAATATACAGTTTTCACCAGGCATAAAAACCGGTCGACCACCTAGATTATGACCGGTCGACCAAAATGCTCTCTGGTTGAAAACGGTCGACCGACCATAATAGAGCGGTCGACCGGTTCCCGTATATTCAGTTTTTATGTGGCTCTTTTATCATTGAAATTCATTGTTATGTTTTATTTTGCCATGCATATTATGGTAATTAAACTCCTATATTATACCAATTATCTATTACTCCTTTTTGTCGATGACAAAGGGGGAGAAAGGTGCTAATAATTGTTTGCAGGGAGAAAGGTGCTAATAATTGTTTGCAGGGAGAAAGGTGCTAATAATTGTCTGCAGGAAATCACATATTCAGGGGGAGACTCAATACTTTAATTATATATTGTCATCAATCAAAAAGGGGGAGAATGTTGAGACACAGCTTCTATGAAGATTTTGATTGCTGACAACAATATAAAGGCAATCGACAAATCAAGACCTTCATATGGTTCTCTAGATTATAGATTGATTATTTGATGTTATAATAGTAATAAACTTGTTAAAATCTATCCTCAAATAGTCATGCACAAAATATAATCAATATATATATACATTTATAGTAATGTGCACATTTATTGTGCAACTTAACAGAGACCGGTCGACCGGTCCAAAAATGAACGGTCGACCATTCCTGTTAAATGTGCACAATAAACGTGCACACATGCACATAACGACTATATATTTAAAATCCTGTCTACCGGTCATTTTTTGACCTGTCGATCGTTTTTAAACAGAAAGCAAGTTTTCCAAAAGACACTTCTCTTCTCCAAAAGTTGCATCTCCTACCTTTCACCAATAATCACAACTCTTAATGGCAACTGTTTCACCAAGAGTTACAACTATTTCTTCTTATATATACTCATCTAAATCGTTGATTCAAACAAGTTTTTACACGATCATATATGCTCTCTAATCTAATCTCTAACACTCCTGCATTCTAAAAATTAATTTAGCTTATTGAATCATTGAAATTATTTCATATCTTTTGATTCAATAAGTAAATACCTTCTTTAATCTTTACAAAACATCATTCATATTCTTTGAGGATAAGATTATAGGAAGGGTGTACTGCTAGTGACAAATCCGTGTTTTCAAGAGCACAAGTTGTCAACAACATTTGTATTTGTTCTTTTGTTGAAGTCCTCTGTGTTGTGAGAGGCAAGTGTTGAAGTCCTCAGTGTATTAGAGGCGTGAAATCCCGTTCGGCTGTTCGGGTATTGTAAACCTGTTCCTCCGGGTGAAGCGAGGTAGCTAATAGTGAAAATCCAGATAGGAGTCTGGGACTGGACGTAGGACGGTGCTCCGAACCAGTATAAAAATCTCTGGTGTGATTTTTCTATTTTTATTTTTGCTTTGCTACTATCATCTATTTTCCGCATTTATATTATAGTCCATATTACACGATCCGTGTGTACTATATTAGTACGTGCATTAGTACATACACACCCCACATTCAGTTTTGTCTTTTCAAATTCGCT
Source organism: Allium cepa (assembly GCA_030765085.1). Classification (NCBI taxonomy): domain Eukaryota; kingdom Viridiplantae; phylum Streptophyta; class Magnoliopsida; order Asparagales; family Amaryllidaceae; genus Allium; species Allium cepa. The sequence goes on from CM060940.1 coordinate 31,165,574, forward strand.
CGGGTCAGTCCGAGCGTTTCAGGATAGCAGATTTTAGCTTTGGAGGACGAAGACGAAGAATCAGTATTATTTTATATATAGTATTACACCACACTCTTTTCTATTCCGCTGCATTGCTTGTATTGGTATGTGTAACTCTGATATTTATTGTAAAAGAAGAATCAAGCTTTTGTAAACTGTTTATGAACTGTATATTTGTTATTATATTTTATCCTTCCGCTGTGAGATTCTATTTTGTTTTATTTCTTCTCTGTTTTTCTTATTTACCCCATAACAATCCGCCCTTGCGTATGCTTTGAATTGGCACGTGTGTCGGTTTAAAGTGTGTGGAAAGGCGGGATGTTACAATTTAAATAAATACAAATGAATCATAAAAATGAGAATAAATGTAAATATAACTTATGACTCTAATTCAAATATTAATGGCTAAAATAGAAAATATAAGATATAAAATATAAATTGATGATAATGTTCAATACAAAATGTTAATATTTATGTAAATCAAAAATATAAATATAAATAAATGAGTAAACTCATGAATCTAATTTTATTATTTATAGCTAAAATAAAAATGGAAATAAATACAAAGACAAGTATAAATAAGCAAAACATATATATTGTACATAATTGAATATTGTTAGCTGAACAAACATAACATTTAATTGCTTCCATCTCAACCAACCTTTGTCATTTCAATTCTGTATAAAATAAAATAAGCACAAAGTGTATAGAATAGAATGAAAACAAAGCCAAGCTATGAAACAAACATTTTTATACAATACACAAGTATCTTCATTTGCAAGACCAGGTGTTGCCTGAAAAGCATAGAATAAACCTGACAAGTATGTATGTAATTATTCAAGCTAGGAAATGAAAACTTGAAAGTTAATAAAAACAAGTAATATAATAACAAAACAAAATATCTTTATAACCAAAGCTTCATACCTAAGCCAAGACGTACCTGCAAGTTGTACACCTACTAATATCAGAAACTATTGTTAACAAATTTGAAGACATGCATTAATTAGCACACAAATAGTCATTTCAGTTTTACAAAAAAATCTTACAGCCGAGTTACAACATCATTTCAGTATATTAAATATAAAACATGTCAAACAAGTAAAAACTGTCCAAATATTACCTGTCCAAGCCTTTCTATATATGTTCATCATATTAGTATGTTCATTTATAACTTAACTAAAACCTAAGAGCAAACCTGAAACAAATAATAAAAGCAAGCAAACCTGAGAAGAAGAAAGTTTGGAAGCATCTTGCCTTGGAAACCCCATTGAAGTTCAAACAAAAACTGATCAAAGTTTGCAGTTTTAACATTTCAGTTTCAAACCTTTGTTTCTAAGCAACTAAGTTCCAAACTCAATGCTTTCTGTTTACAGGCAGGTGAGTAAACTAAATATTTAAAAAGTTTAAGCCAATTTAAATAGTTCAAATTTATCTGATGAATTGATTGTATATGCTTCAGTTTGTATGTGTTGAGATGCACTGTGTTTTCTGTAAATTGGTACAGGGTTCATATTTGAATCATTAACTTAAAGATATTCTTATTTGATCATTGATAAACTTTGATTTCTTTAGCAAACAAGATGTAAACTTAAACTAAGATGTCTAACGGGCAATTACAATCATTTCATAAGTACTTCACTGTAATATTGATACACAGGTAGATTAAGTGATCATGGATAATACTCGAATGTTGCAAAATGTTGATTTAAGATTTTATAATGAATCTATACTGCAAATCCTATTTTTTACAACAAGAATCAAGATTTATGGAGTGATATTTAAATAGCAGTTAGTAAATAGACAAACATTTTATTTATGCAAATTCCTAGTTAATGATACAAATTAAATTGTTGAAATTTGTCGTGAAGGTATTTCGAACATTCAAGATGTTGGGAAAAATACTGATTAATTTTTCAGATTCTAGAATTTGTCGAATGAAGGAAAATTAGGGCTTATGTTCTAGTTTTTTTTCATGTCTATAAAACAGTGGTTTCAGCCTCATCGCGTGTTCGAGTTGATCGCGATTATGGGGGGTGTTAGGGGAGGATGTGGACGAGGCATAGGTGATGCATCTTCGCCTCCGATGGTCAGTGGTGGTAGGGGCGAAGCAATGACTGAGGGTAGTTCGAGTTTTTGTTCGTGCGTTAGGTGATTTTTCGAATTCGATCTGTTCGAGTTAAATTGAGTTCTGATTTCGAGGAATGGGCCGATTTGTGGGTTGTTGGAGGTGATGGAAGTGGCCGGAGGCAAAGAGAACCACCGTGCATGTGCACGGTGGCATTGGAGGTGGACTGGGTTGTCATGGAGTGCCGCTTCGTGTCGCGCTCGTGAAGATGGCGCTAGTGCTTCGAGTTTGATCGCGTGCCTATATTTAGAACCTGTTGCTCAAATTATGTTTTAACTTATAACTAACTTACTGTAAAAAAAAAGTGAAGGAGAAGAAGGGGTTCCAGGGGAATTCTCGGTGTAGTTGGCGTGTTACTCGAAGCTATACTCGAGTGAACGTAGGGGCGGTCGTGGGTTTTTCCTGGGAAGCTTTGGGTTTGTTTAATCTGCAGTTTTTTTTTAGGAGATGAGATTCAGGCTAAATAATTCAAGAAATACTTAACAATGTACTTATCACTTGAGTAGTGTTTTAAATTAGTAATTTGGTTAAAGGCCTGTTTGAAAATCAATTAACATTAAGGGTTAGTTGTAATATTAAATTGATTTCCAGATTTTATGCAGATTTCTTTAAAATGTTAATTAAGTCGAATAACTAACATTTATTATGTTTTGAAAATAATTAAGAATAATAATATTATGATTAGAGTTAGAATTAGATAACGCTTAAGCAATTACTAAATTTAGAATTAACTACTTTAGTTAATTAATTAGGGATTTATAATTAAGAGTAATCAAGTGATTTAAATAAATAAATAAAAGTGTGATGAATAAATGATTGATTAAGAAAATAACAGATAATAATTGGATAATTAAGTTTTATTGATAGATAATTAAAGATATTAATAAATGATCAAGGAACAGTTAATTAAGAAATTAAAATTTAATCACTTGATTAAGGAAATAACTAATTAATAGTGAGAAATAAAGTAATGATGAAATTAAGACTAGATGATTAATTAAGGAATCATTAATTAAACAATCTGGAATGAAATAGGTAGTTAATTGATAATTAATGATTAATTAAATAGAGTTAAGTGATTAACTCTCAAGTAATTAATTCTAAATAGAATTAGTTACAAATAAGACTTGAAGATGACTGCTTATGGATTGTTGAGTAGAATATCTGCTTGTGACATTTAATTGATGATATTCTGTGTTACTCTGTGATATGCTGTGTTATATCTATGATGCTTGTATATGATTTATCTTTGATAAATACTATGTTAATTCAATTGTTGAATTTAAATTATTTAAACTGTTAAGTTAATTAGACAACTTGTCCCTTAAAATGGCGTTTGGATTTCGATGAGACCGGGATTGGAAGAATCAAATTTGATTCTTCGAAAACCACATCGATCCAATTTAAACTTAGGTCGTGAATCCTGAAATGAAGATCGAGAAGGTGCTTTCAGAATGCAAGGGTTATCGTCGTTAACTTTGAGGGTGATTCCAAAACGAGTGTGACGAGATAATGCCTTCGGTTTCGTTCGAACTCGGAACGAACTTGTATGGAGTGAATGCTTTCAGCACATCGTCAGGCGGACGATGAGCATTCTAAGTGATATTTTCTTTAAAGGTAATCACAACCTCAAACCTCATCAACCGGGAATGGCTAAAACAGGGGAGATGCAGCAAGGTTAGGTGGGTCATGCCCAAGCAGGACAAGATATTTCCCCTATCTAGATGTCCCTTTTTATTCGGCTTAGTGAGCGGTTGGTCACGCCAACTGCGGGGTTTATCTTGTTCGGAACTGTTCAGTAAGGAATGGTTCCGGCCCTGTGTTGTAGGGGGTCGGGAGGGATCCTCGGTACGATGATCTAGGCCCCGTACTGTGACGGGCGGTACCCCAGTAGCCCTGCCATTGTTGGAAATCCATTTTCCCTACGAGACCCTACGGTTTTGATTTGTATTACCCACTTTTGTGGCTAGTAGCTGGAATTTAATCATGTAACAATTTCGGTTATTTTCTATTTACTTGAAAACCATAGACACTATTATAATATCACTGGATTTCCTATGAAATGTTTTGGTTAGCGTAAGGTAAAAACTTACCCGTATTTATTTATGGGGAGTCTTATGTGATACCTTTGTTTTCAAATGTTTTTCAAAGTTAAACAATTTAAACCGTTTACTCATACCAGACCCATGTCTGACCCGGAGTTTATATTTTGTTTTTCATAAACTCTTGGGTACTCAAATTTTTAAGAGTAGCCAAGTGATAGGTTTTGGACTTCGATTTGTGGAGAAGCTTGGAGCAGGAGTTTCCAGACGTATGTAGCTATCTATTTAGTGCCGTTGTGTTAGTTGATGTGTACTGTATCTCTGATGTGTATAGTGTTAGATGTATGTATGATTGTCGTATGTATTGATATTGTATAACTCTGATATTCGTAAAACTATGTAATATTTATGTGATATATTATATTTTGTTCCGTTCCGCTGTGAGATTCTGATGTTGTTAGTCTTTCTTTCTCTTTCTTTTCTATTTCTATCCCTTTCTTTCTTAATGATGATACGTCTTTCTGGTAGTAGAAGGGCGGGTCGTCACAATACATCTTGATCAGTAACATTTATGGACAAAAATTTAATTTATCAGTTCAATACTCATAGTTACAAACATCTTCATAATTGCAATCGATAAAATACTTCCATAAAGGATTTTCTACTTATGTGTGTGTGTATTAGGTGTGTATTTACAACATTATACATATTCCTATACAACAAAATATACAGCAGAAAATAAAATTAAAATCATATTTGATTTTAAACAAGATTTGATATATGAGTTAAGTTAAATAATCAAATTACATAAGTGGTCCTTGGGCATGCCCTTAGCTATATCAATCTCTCATTTACACTTAGGACCAATTACAGACTCATAACTATACCATTTATTTGTTTTCCTAGATAAAACTGAGAAATGATCTTAGTGAGTGGATATGTAAAACAATTCTTTCGTGTCTACTTTTTGATTATACTTCTCCATCATTGATAATCTTATCATATATCAATTACATGAACATATTTTGACCATTTATCAAGTTTTCGATTTTTGTTGTAATCTTCATTGCATCATTTCTATCACAGTACATTATTGGATTCTTAATGGTGGGAACCATCCTCGCCTTTCTTATAAATTTGTGCATATATACTAATTTCATTGCGAAATTATTTTGGGCAATATACTTAGCCTTCATAGTTGAATCTACCATAATCTCTGATTTTGAACATTTCTAATTTAAAGGCCCTTTATCAGGGGTAAACATGAATTAAAGGTGGATTTACCACATTAGTTGTCACTTAAGAATTTGAGTTCGAACACTCCTTCCTAAGGAGTTCTTGTTTTATATAAATTCTTTAGCATTTCATTAATACTCAAGAATACTTTTAACTACCATTTAACGATTTTAACTCGAATTTGATATTGCTATGTGCACCAATCGCACGTTTTAGTACATAACATTTATGATCATTCTTGTTGCTGATGCATTTATCTTGTATGCTCCATATTCGTTTTAACATGGTGTTTATGTATATAGATTGGGACAATCCCAACAACCTCATAAATTGAGTATAAATATTACTCTTTTGATCCTTAATCGAAAATTAAACAACCGAGCTTAAACTAATTTTAGCATTTGTACATCATTGATATTCAATGGCATGTTATTTACTTATAATGGTAGAAATATTTAAGTACTTTCTATTTTCTTTTTTATAAAAACGCACTTCCTTCGATTTTGGCTCAAAACCAAATTATTCGATTTTTCACCCACTACAAGAGTAGGCCGGATCTAACAATATTGCTCTTGCTAATTGTGTGAAGACAACTAAAAAGTTGGTGCAAGGCATCAACAATTTAAATGGAAATAGAGAAAAGAGAGTTGTTCACTATTTTGGATGATGAAACTGCACGAAGCTAAAAGTGTGCTATAGATCGTGTAATATGGATATATGATAATACAGAGTATTGTGATGATAGTAATACTGTAAATAGTGCGGAATATAAAAGCAGTATAGTAAAATGACACCAGAGATTTTTATACTGGTTCGGAGCACCGTGCTTCGTCCAATCGCAGACTCCTTTTGGAATTTTATAAAACAATAACCCTCACTTAACCCGGAGGAACAGGTCTATACACCCTTGAGTAGCCGAACAGGGACCTGAGCAATAGAATAGGATTTCGCTTCAACAGCCGAAGAGGACTTCACTCACCTGAGCAGCAGAACGGGACTTCAACAAATAAAGAAAATAGTTTTGACTTTTGTGTGTTCTGATAACACGAATTTGTCACTTGTAGTACACCCTTCCTATAATCTTCTCCGCGAGTATAAATATATATATTTGAAGTATATGAAGAATAGAAAGGTGTAGTATTGCTTTAAAGTGGAATAATTGAAAGTATGATAGCAAATAGATTTTAGAAAGTTAGATGAGAAAGATAAGAGAATTCGATTGTAATTCAGTGATTTAGAATGAAGTTGGAGTTTCTATTTATAAAGGTTTGAAAGCAGCGACTGTTGGTGAAGAGTTTCGATTGAAGTGTTTCATCCAAATCATTTTGTTAGAGGTTCGCAACTCTTCGCAAAAGTCGTGTCTTTTCGAGAAGTGGAAGTTATAGAAATTCAGTCAACTGAGCCTCTGGGTCAGCCGACTGAATATTCAAAATTATTTTTAAAATTTAAATTCGTATATCTATGTATCTGTGCATGCTGCACAAAATTTCCAGTGTCAGTCGACTGGACCTCTGGGTCAGTCGACTGGCTTAGTTAAATTTTTGTAGTATGCACAGTTTACATAGGTATATTAAAACTTTAAAACACTTTTATAACTTAATTGTATGCTTATATATGTATAAAATACTTGGGAAATATAACGATTAATTGTATAAGCTAATATGTACGTAATCGAGGAGAGATTTTAACAATATTGACCTAAGACTTAAAAAGCAAAATACTATAGTTGATGCACCGATTTTAAAGTCTCATCTCCTTGTCTCTTTTTGTCGTAGCAGTCGTCAAATAGGTATGTCGTAGTGATAGCTTCGTGTCATGAATCAAAACCAAGTCTCAACATTCTCCCCCATTTTGATTGTTGACAACCTGTAATAGATATAGATTTCGACTATATATATATAACATAAATACTTATTCTCCCCCTTTTTGATTGATGACAACCTATAAGTAGATATAGATTGCGACTATATGTATATATAACATAAATACTTACTCCCTCTGAATCTTTGACGCTCTATATCCTACATTCTTTATGTTAGCAATAATATTTCCCCCCTTTGTCATCGACAAAAAGGAATAAGTAATACGAAGTTATAGTGTCATAGATAATATCAAGAAAAACAATCAGTCACACATTAAACTTCCATGAACAAGAGTGTTCAAAATAAATAAACTAGAATGGTCATTTAGTGCAAGCCATACGAAATGAAAACTAATGTTTTAATAAAAGGAAAATAACATCTTATGCCATTGGTTGCTTACCCCTACCACTATCACCTTCATCTCCATCACCATCACTACTACTTGCTTGATCGTCGTCAGAAGAAGACCAGGTAAAGACAGGTTGCTTACCTGGATCGCCTATAGTAGCCGTAGATGTCCTGGAAGAACAAGAGATAGCTTGCCATAATTTAGTGAAAAATCCTTTGACCTTATCAAGCTTCTTATCAACTTTGATGATATTGGATTGTAGAATTTGTTGGTTACGGCAAATTATAGATATGGATTCACGAGGTTGAATACCTGGATTCCGATTCAATATTTCTTCTTGTTGATGACGAGTCAATCTTTGAGGAGATGGTCCTTGAGATGGCTCGCCATGTTATTGTGGTTGACCTTGAGCTAATTGCCTTTGGGTCCATTCTTCAAAAGATATGATATGAGGGGGTCTAGCAACGAGTAGTTTCATCAAGGCTAAAGTCCGAGAGTTCAATTATCCAATGGTAGAATTCAGTGAATCCGGTTTTGGAACCTCACAAGCTTTTAGAAGACGCATAATATATTCGCCGTAGTAGATTACATTCATTCTACCGTTGTTGAAGCTTAAAAATTCGTCAAGAATTAAACGGAGCCAGTTGACTTTAATGTTTCCAAAAATAGCATATAAAGCTTTAAAGTTATTTTCGTAGATAAGTTCATAACTCTCGATTCTAGGAGTTATGGTTTTTATTAGAGCGCAATGAATAATTCATGCCTTTGGTCGTACAGACATAGGTTTGAGTTGACACATGTCGTCTTCTAGAAACAAATGACTTAAACTGTCACAAACAACCAAGTCACAATCATGGCCAATTCCACACCATCATTTTCTGTTTGCAAAATATGAGCCATGCGGTCTAAAGAGAAAAAGACGGGTTTTCCACACACTAGACTCCAAACACAATCTTGTTGATTTGGAATGGTTTGGTGACACAAATTTAGATTTGTATAGAATAGTTTAACCATTATTTAATTGATTTTGTGTTTGTTATCATCAATGTTAAATAACGACTCCAAATTGCTCCTTCGAGCTATCTCTTGGATGTGGTATGGAGAGAAATCAGATAATTTAACAAACGAACCTTCAAAAATCCTTAAGTCTTGCATTCGTCTCCATCTCCTAATCGCAGTGTCATCAAATAGCCATCTTTGAATTTGTTTATTTGATGGAGGTTGAGATGATGAGGAAGCTTGTCCCTTTCATTTAGGAGCCATTAATTTGATTTTTGAGAAAAAATGGAGTTTTGAAAGGTTAGGGTTTTGAAATCTGAAATGGTAATGGTGAAAGAAGGTAAAGTAGAAGATAAAAGAAGGAAAGTGGATGGGTAAAAGTAATAAAGGCACTCAGATTTACGATTTAGTCGACTGCCTCAGTACATCAGTCGACTGAATCTGAAGATCGAGATTTTTCGTCTTACTGGACCAGTCGACTGAGGCACTGAGACGGTCGACTGGCCGTGCGTACATAAAAAAAATTGCCTTCTGTGTTAGTCGACTGACCACCTGGTCCAATCGACCGACCCGAAGGAATTTCTGTTGTAAAATTTTATGTGGTAAGTTTATATATAATTTTTATATATACTAACAATGTGACTTTATTTATGAATATGATATTTAGTTTACATATTAATGAATGAAACAGAAATATATTATTCGAAGAACAAAAAACATACATGTGAGAAATGCGGATTACGGATCTTAAGGCTAGGATAAACACTAGAGGGGGTGTGAACAGTGTTTTAGAGAATTATTTAATCTTTTTGAGTTTTTTTTAATTTGAACACAAATGTATGCAATATTCAAAAACAGATATGATCACAGAATCAAACACAGATGGAAAAATAAAGTAAAAGCAGTAAAGGAAAGAACACACCGGATTTATACTGGTTCGGAGGTACCCTACATCCAGTCCCGCACACAAGTACGAATTTCCTTTCAAAAGAAATCTTTACAATTACACCCTCGATTTCAGGGCCACGAGGTACACCCTCCAGATTCACAATCCTATGGGTAGAGATACTTTATTTCCCGGGCAACAGGTTCGCCCAATTGATTTCCAAGGCTACAATCACACCTTATCTCGCTTGATTGATTTCCAAGGCTACAATCACACCTTTTCTCGCTAAATTGATTACAAAGAAATCTATAACTCTGAATAGCACTGAGGATCTTGTTGAGATAGCTCAGAAATGATCTAGTTAGATTCAATGTTGATTTCGGCAGAGTAATGGTAAGAATTTGTATAAAGAAATGTGGAAGAAGAAGAGGAATGAAAAACCAGAAAATATGATTGAAAATTCAATGAAAACAGCCCCTATTTATAGAAGAACAACAGCCATTCCATTCGTGAAGAGATATGACGATAGCACTTCTTTTGAAATTTAAATTTTGAAACCAACTGACACTATGTCGACGTGGGTAAGTTGAGTTTGTTGACATCCCAAAGGAAATTTTGGTGATTTGTTTTTCTTTGAAAATAACTTCTATCTTATATTAAAACTATTTTAAACTTTATATATACTTGACTATAGTTAAAATGCATAAGTAAATATATAGAATAATATATATATATAATTTTACTATAATTTTATATTTAAATCTAAGTATAAATATTTAAAAATTAAATATATTATATTTAAAAGATAGTTTAAAAACATGGATAATTTGATTTTGAAATTAAAGATTATTTTGAAGCTAAAAGTATTTAAAATCAGGATAGATGTTTTTGATTCTTTGAAAAGGAAGGTTTTGAAATCATTTTGAAAACAAGATACAATTTTATAATATCATTTTGAATAAAAGTTAGCGGATACAAAACAATATTCCACTAGATTTTTCATAGGTTCTATCCTACTGAGGGTCCATCCCTTTAGCGGGCTCGAAGTGCATTCCATTCCACGAATAAATTGGATTTTAAGATGCTAGTGCTTTTCTAGGAGTTCTAACAAAATTCCTATTTAAAATTACTTATATTTGAAATCTAGAACTCTTGATAATCTTGATATTCTTAATACTCATGGGTCTTCAATCTTGATATCTTAAATCTCTATGCTGTACAGTCTTCAATCTTGGTACCTGCATGGTTAAATCCTGCATATACATATATTTCTAAACTATATGTTAGTATTTATATTTTATAATCCTATTCTAAGGTTGTTGTCAACAAAACCATCATCTCACGGACTAACAATACATACTTATTAGAATTATTTAAAAACATAACAAATGTCAATGACAACTATTATTATTTCGAGGGGCCAGGTGACTTGTATCCCTTCAGTTGCTTGCGACGAGCATTCCATTCTTCGTTGCGATCCCACGAATTTGGTGAGAAAGGTGGTCGCGGTGGAGGCGAAGTCGATGGTCGTCTGATAGGCGAAACAGCATGTTCGTCTATCGGATGTGACGATGCCCCGTAGAATTTCATAGCAACATGCTCAATGATTCCTATCCGTCTGGAGTTTATCTTTTTGATGCAGCTCAGGGGATAAGTCGTACATGACTTAAGGAGGAAGGCTTAGGTCGTGCACAAGTTAAGGAAGCTTCAGTTTTAAGTCTTAAGTCGTTCACGAGTCAACCAGGGGAGGAAGGTCTTATGTCGCAGGAAGCTTCGGTTTTAGGTTGGCAACCACCTAACGACTTAGGTCGGCAACGACCTAAGGGAAGGTGGCTGAAGGAAGGGGCAACACTTGAGTTTCTTTAAGCCGCAAGCGAGTTACGACTCATGATAAGTCGACCCTGTCTAAGTCGTAAGAAGGAGCTGTTTGGAGATGTTACTTGAGTCGTTGTATTCTGGGTCGTGAGTCGTAAGTCGTTCACGACCGATGATGAGTCGTTGTGTTGTGTATACGACCTAGGTGTTGTGTATTTGTGTGTTTCCTTAAGTCGTTCAAGTGTTGAGTCGGTGAAGCTTTGAGTCGTTTGTGTTGAATATGTTGTACATATGTTGTCTAAGTCGTAGGTCGGTATGTTGATGAGTCGGCCGAAGGTGTGTTATGTTGTAATATGAGTCATGAGTCGCTGTATGCTTGAGTCGTAAGTCGTAAGACGTCTTGTATTGAGTCGCTGTGTGTTTGTCAAGTCGTGTAATCCGTTGAGCTGTGAGTCGTGTGGTTTGATGAGTCGTGGACGACTTATGATAAGTCGGTGACACTTTTAGTTGAACCGTGTGATGTTGTAGCTTATAAATAGGCATTGTGTTGGTCATTTGTAACTTGGTTTATTTTTGAATAAAATTTCTTGTTGATTGCTGTGTGCTTTCATCTAAATTGGTAGTTGAGTGTAATCTCCTATCTCCACTTTCGGTTATTCGAGTGCGCTCGAATCAACGATTGTTGAAGCCGATTCGCGGAATCAAGTGCGCTTGATCAACGCTTGAAGAATTGAAGATCTTCTTTCTCGGTATCGTGCGCAATCAACGTGACGAGGATAGCTAGAATTCGGTACCTTCGGATCAACGAATTTGGTCATTTTAGTATTCATCAATCCACTGATTGTTACTTTCACCGTTCCATTTACTTTTCGAATTATCCGCTGCGTCAGTTTTTGGTATCAGAGCTAGACTTAGCCAATCATAGCTAACCCGAGACTTGGAGCCAATTTTTGAAGTTGAAGTTTGAAGTTGGTGTTCATCGTGTTCATATTGACGTTACAACAAGAGGAGAGCTTTCGATCCATTTCATTTTGGATCAAAGTTGAAAAGGTGTTTGAGTTTGAGCCAAGTTGGGTAGAGCCATGTATCACTCTGTGAGAAGTGTTGAGGTCGAGCCAAGTGAAGTCAAGCCGTGCGTGCTTTGTTTGAGTTGAAGCCGACCTAACCTTAGGTCGTTACCTATTGAGTCGAGTTAGTGGTTGAGCCGTGACTTACTTGTGTTGAAGCTTTGTGTTCGATTGGTTGAAGTAGTTGTGAAATTTAATCATGCCGCCGAGAAGAGCTAACCGCCATCAAAATGTTGAAGCCTTGTATAGGAGAGAAGAAGCCGATCTAATGGAACAACGCATTAATGAGAAATTTGATGAAGGCATTGGAAAGTTAGAGAAGTTGATGAATGATTTGAATCAAATTCAAAGGAGGAGATCACCAGTCTCGAATCATGGAGGAAACCGAGTTTCGCCATCGGTTACGGAAGCGAGGAGGGTATCACCGCAATCTTTTAGAGAAAGAAGAGAAACATCAATTTCATCAAGGAGAGATCTGCATGACTATGGATATGAAGAGAGGAGAACTCCGTGAGAGTTTGAAAATGAGCCATATAGAGATGAAGAGAGACATAGTAGAAGGAACATGCATGATCGAAGGGATGTTGATGGTCGAGATCGATATGGACGTACATTTGATTTTGATGAAGAGGGTGATAGAGCTAGCATTCATTATCGAGATCGAGACCAAGTTCGAAATTCTTATCGGGATGTAGATGATGATCGTCGATGGGAGTCGGGTATGAAGATGGAAATTCCAGAGTTCAAGGGTGGAATGGTAGCCGAAGAATTTCTTGATTGGTTGTCTAATGTTGAAGAGATCTTTGATTTCAAGGAGGTTCCTAAGCATAGAAGAGTGAAGTTGGTTGCTACTAGGTTGAGGGGGAGAGCTTTGGCGTGGTGGCAGCAAACTAAACTTACAAGGGAGAGAATGGGAAAGTCAAAGATTGAATCTTGGGAGAAGATGAAGAAGTTGATGAGAGCTACATTTTTACCTTATAACTATCAATCGCTTATGTACCAGAGATTGCAGAATCTAAGGCAGGGGACGAAGTCAGTTAATGATTATGCAGATGAATTTTACCAACTCATTGCTAGAAATGATATTATGGAGACGGAAGAACAGCTAACTGCTAGATTTGTTGGAGGGTTGTGAATGCAGATCCAGGATATGGTTAATATGTTTGATCCAAGATCTGTGGCGGAGGCACATCAGAAAGCGTTGGCTTGGGAGAAGCAGGGAAATCGTGGAGGTGGCGTGTTTACAAATTCCAACAATCAAGTGAAGGGTGTTAGTGGGTGTTCTAATGTTCCTAAACCTGTCAGTAAGCCAGTAGTGAAGGAGGGTGGGAAGGCGAAGGTTAATAACAGTTTCAAATGTTACAATTGTAAGGAGTTGGGTCATAAAAGCAATGAATGTCCGAAGCCGAAGAAGAGAGCAATGGTTGCTGAGATTGAAGAAGAGGATGAAGATGCAGAATGTTCTAATTCATTACTAGTTGAGGAGGAAGACTTATTGTCAGGAGATGAGGGTTGTAATTTGATGATGAGGAGGTCTTGTCTTACACCAAAGCAAGAGGATGATTCTAGTTGGTTGAGGAGCAATATTTTTCAGTCAACATGCACAATTCTGGGGAAGGTTTGCAAGTTCGTTATTGATGCTGGAAGTTGTGATAATATTATTTCTACCGAAGCAGTAAAGAAGTTGAACTTGAAAACTGAGAAGCATCCTAAATCGTACAAGTTAGCATGGTTAAGGAAGGGTGGTGAAGTGAAAGTGTGTCGAAGGGCTTGTGTGAATTTTTCGATTGGGAAGAAATACAAAGACGAAATTTGGTGTGATGTTGTAGACATGGATGTGTGTCATCTGTTGTTGGGTAGACCATGGCAATTTGATAGAGCAGTGCAGCATGATGGTCGTGCTAATAGCTATAGTTTCATGTTTGAAGGTACTAAAATCACTTTAGTTCCCAAGAAGCAACAACAGAAGGAAAGCAAGTTGGCGGAGATTGAAGAGCTGAAAACTTTGCTATCTTTGAAAGAGTTCGTTAAAGAGGTTGAAGAGGAGCCTGAGGTGTTTTTGTTGATTGGGCGAGAGTGTAATGAAGTGGTTGAAATTCCTGAGAAGGTGAAGCCGGTATTGGAAGAATTTAGTGATGTGTTTCCGGAGGAGTTACCGAAGGAATTACCGCCATTGAGGGATATTCAACGTCAAATATATCTTGTGCCAGGGGCAGTATTACCGCATAGACCACATTACCGAATGAGTCCGAAGGAACATGAAGAGTTGCGAAGGCAAGTAGAAGAGTTGTTAGAACAGGGACGTGTTTAGGAAAGCTTGAGTCCTTGTGCAGTACCAGCCTTGTTGGTACCGAAGAAGGATGGAACATGGAGAATGTGTACCGATAGTAGAGCTTTGAACAAGATTACTGTTCGTTACAGATTTCCTATGCCAAGGTTGGATGACTTGCTAGATTAGTTGAGCGGGGCTACTATCTTTTCGAAGATTGATTTGAAAAGCGGATATCATCAGATTCGAATTAGACCAGGAGACGAATGGAAGACCGCATTCAAGACGAGGGAAGGATTATATGAATGGTTGGTTATGCCGTTTGGTCTATCGAATGCACCGAGTATATTTATGAGGGTGATGAATCAAATTTTCAGACCATACATTGGGAAGTTTGTGGTAGTTTATTTTGATGATATTCCGATCTATAGTGCTAGTACAGAAGAGCATGTAGAGCATTTGCGGAAGGTGTTAATTATCTTCGTGAGGAACAATTTTATGCAGCTACGAAGAAATGTGCGTTCATGACTCGAAGTGTTTTATTTTTGGGATATGTTGTGTCAGGAGAAGGTATCCAGGTGGACCAAAATAAAGCTGAAGCAGTCAGGAATTGGCCACAGCCGAGGACTATCACTGAAGTTAGAAGTTTTCATGGATTGGCATCATTCTACCGAAGATTCATTCCACACTTCAGTAGCGTGATGGCACCGGTTACTGATTGTATGAAAGGGAAGAAGTTTTCATGGTCAGAGGAAGCAGGGGTCGCTTTTGAGAAGATCAAGACACTGTTGACGATGACACCGATTCTAGTTTTATCGAATTTTCAGTTGTTATTCGAGCTACATACTGATGCATCTAAAGTTGGGATTGGTGGAGTATTGAGTCAGAGTGGGAGACCAGTTGCTTATTTCAGCGAGAATTTGTCAGGAGCTAAGTTAAGATATAGTACTTACGATGTTGAGTTTTACGCAGTTGTACAAGCTGTCAAGCATTGAAGGCATTATCTATTTCAGAAAGAGTTTGTTCTTTACACTGATCATGAGGCGTTGAAGCATTTGCAAGGGCAGGATAAGATTTCAGCAAGGCATGCATCGTGGATTGCCTATTTGCAACAGTTTACTTTTGTTGTGAAGCACAAATCAGGGGTAACAAATCGTGTAGCTGATGCTTTGAGTAGGAGGAGTCATTTGTTGACAACAATGAAAGTTGAGGTGACAGGGTTTGAATTATTGCCAGAACTGATTGAAGAAGATCCTTACTTTATGAAATTTGTTGAAAAGGTCAAGGAGGGGAATTCTGATGAATTTGTGTTGGTTGATGGTTTCTTATTCAAAGGGAATCGATTATGTATTCCAGAGAGCAGTTTGAGAATGAAGATTATCAAGGAATAGCACGAAGAAGGCCATGTGGGTAGAGATCGTACTTTACAGTTAATTTCTCAATCGTACTTTTGGCCGTCAATGAGGAGAGAAGTTGAAAGGTTTGTGGAGAGATGTCATATCTGTCAGATTTCGAAGGGAACAGCGACAAATGCAGGATTGTATATGCTGTTACCTATACCGTCTAAACCATGGGTTGATGTGAGCATGGATTTCGTTTTGGGTTTGCCTAGAACTCAAAGGGGGAATGATTCTATATTTGTTGTGGTGGATGGATTTTTGAAAATGGCACATTTTATTGCTTGTAAGAAGACGGCGGATGCTGTTCATGTTGCTCAGTTGTTCTTTAAAAAAATATATCGTTTACATGGGTTGCCGGAGGCTATTGTTTCAGACAGAGATACCAGATTTTTAAGTCATTTTTGGCTGAGTTTGTGGAAGATGGTTAGAACGAAGCTGAAGTTTAGTAGCGCTTACCATCCGCAAACTGATGGACAGACAGAAGTTGTTAACAGATCATTGGGAAATTTGTTGCGATGTCTTTTGAAGGACAATCTAAAGAGTTGGGACATGAAGTTATGCCAGGCAGAGTTTGCTCATAATCATGCAATGAATCGAAGTACGGGATTCAGTCCATTTCAGATTGTATATTCAAATTTACCAAGGGGACCGTTGGATTTAATAGTAGTACCACAACCGAAGGAGACGGTTAAACGAGCTGTAGACTTTGTTGATGGGTTGACTGAATGTCATAAAATCGTTCAGAAGCGATTGGAGAAAGCAAATGAGAAGTATAAGCAAATTGCAGATTTGAAGCGACGAAGTGTTGAATTTAACGAAGGTGATTTGGTTTACGCTGTATTAACCAAGGATCGTTTTCCAATAGGCGCTTATAACAAGTTGAAAGCCAGAAAAATTGGTCCTGTAGAAGTTGTGAAACGGATTAATGAAAATTCTTATAAGTTGAAGCTGCCGGAGGGTGTGTACACTTCTGACGTATTCAATGTTAAGAATCTTGTACCATATTATGGAGATGAACAATCTGATGCGGAAGAATTTACAAATTCGAGGACGAATTTTTCTCAACCAGGGGAGGATGATGCAGCTCAGGGGATAAGTCGTACACGACTTAAGGAGGAAGGCTTAGGTCGTGCACAAGTTAAGGAAGCTTCGGTTTTAAGTCTTAAGTCGTTCACGAGTCAACCAGGGGAGGAAGGTCTTAAGTCGCAGGAAGCTTCGGTTTTAGGTCGGCAACGACCTAAGGACTTAGGTCGGCAACGACCTAAGGGAAGGTGGCTGAAGGAAGGGGCAACACTTAAGTTTCTTTAAGCTGCAAGCGAGTTACGACTCATGATAAGTCGACCCTGTCTAAGTCGTATGAAGGAGCTGTTTGGAGATGTAACTTGAGTCGTTGTATTCTGGGTCCTGAGTCGTAAGTCATTCACGACCTATGTTGAGTCGTTGTGTTGTGTATACGACCTAGGTGTTGTGTATTTGTGTATTTCCTAAAGTCGTTCAAGTGTTGAGTCGGTGAAGCTTTGAGTCGTTTGTGTTGAATATGTTGTACATATGTTGTCTAAGTCGTAGGTCGGTATGTTGATCAGTCGGCCGAAGGTGTGTTGTGTTGTAATATGAGTCGTGAGTCGCAGTATGCTTGAGTCGTAAGTCGTAAGACATCTTGTATTGAGTAGTTGTGTGTTTGTCAAGTCGTGTAATCCGTTGAGCCGTGAGTCGTGTGGTTTGATGAGTCATGGACGACTTATGATAAGTCGGTGACACTTTTAGTTGAACCATGAGATGTTGTAGCATATAAATAGGCATTGTGTTGGTCATTTGTAACTTGGTTGATTTTTGAATAAAATTTCTTGTTGATTGCTGTGTGCTTTCATCTAAATTGGTAGTTGAGTGTAATCTCCTATCTCCACTTTCGGTTATTCGAGTGCGCTCGAATCAACGATTGTTGAAGCCGATTCACGGAGTCAAGTGCGCTTGATCAACGCTTGAAGAATTGAAGATCTTCTTTCACAATATCATGCGCGATTAACGTGACGAGGATAGCTAGAATTCGGTATCTTCGGATCAATGAATTTGGGCATTTCAGTATTCATCAATCCACCGATTGCTGCTTTCACCGTTCCATTTACTTTTCGAATTATCCGCTGCATCACTTTTGTTCGTAATACATTTCATGTTGTAGCATTAGTGATTCCTATTGATAATGGTGCATATCATCTATCTTTTGCTTTACGTTTGGAGATATATCAATCATCTTATTTCCTTCGTTCTTATCCGGAGTATATCCGGTGTGATAGACATACGATGGTGAAGTTGTATGAACCGGAGTCTTTGGAGAAACGTTTGAGGCAAGAATTTTGATAGAATCCATGGAAGAAGAGGTTGACATTCTTGAAAAATAGTTGTTGGAAGAAACACGAATGAAAGCTTTTGATTTCAATTCAGTTTGATTGCAAAGATGACGGAGTATGCATCTATTTGTAGCCTAAGTCTAGAAAAAATAGGATAGAATTGGGTGACTTATATGGATTTTAGCCAAGAATTAGGGTAATAAGTTAGTTTTTTCGTTGTTGTCTGTGTTATTTTATGTAATTCTAGTGTTTATAAAAATAGTAGTGTATATTTATAAATTTAAATGTGACATATATTTTAATATATATTGATGTCACTATATAATAAGATGCCCATACTAGATTATAGTAAAAAAATCAATAGCTTAGATGGTTAAGACAATTGTGCTACTCACAGCAGGTCACGAGTTCGAGTGTCAGCATGGTCAGAATTTGAATTTTTGTAAAATTTTTATTTTTTAGTTAAATTTTTTTATATTTTATTTATATATCTTTAATTGACATTATACCAAGCTCACGGCTCAATTTTATAAACGTATTTTCTAAAAGTGGTTTAGTAAAAATATTGGCTAATTGATTTAATGATGGTACATAGTCCATATTTATCACTTCTTTTTCTATATTATCACATAAAAATGATGTCTAATATCTATATGTTTAGTTCTTGAGTGGTTTACTGGATTTTTAGATAGATTTATTGCACTAGAATTATCGCAGTAAATTGTTGATTTTGAATGATTGATTCCAAAATCTTTAAGTGTCTGTTGCATATAAATTACTTGTATCCAAGCTAGTGCCGCAGAAATATATTCTGCTTCACATGTTGATAGAGAGACACAGTTTTGTTTCTTGCTATACCATGATATTAAAGATTTACCAATGAAGTGACATGTACCGCTTGTACTTTTTCTATCTATTCGTGATCCTCTGAAATCAGCATCGATGTATGATACTAATTCGAACGAACACTCTTTCGGATAGAAAAGGTCGAAATTTGTAGTTTTACTAAGATAGCGTAGTATACGTTTTACGGCACGTAAATGTGATTCTTTCGGGTCAGCTTGAAATCGTGAACATAAGCACACACTCATTATAATATCTGGTCTACTTGTTGTTAGATAAAGTAGTGATCCTATCATGCTACGATATAGTTTTCTGTCTACACTTTTGCCATTTTCATCTTTATCAAGATGTGATGTTGTGCTCATGGGTGTTGGTTTGGCAGAAGTGTTTTCAATTCTAAAACATTTGGTAAGATTATTACAGTATTTTTCTTGATTAATAAATATTCCATTTGAAACTTGTTTTATTTGAAGTCCTAGAAAATATGATAATTCTCCAATATGGGACATTTCGAATTCTCTAGTCGTTATTTCAGAAAATTCATTGCATAATTCATTATTAGTTGAGCCAAATATATTGCCGTCGAGATATATTTGAACTATTAATATATCATTTTTAGAATGTTTTATAAATAAAGTTTGATCTAATTTTCGTATTTTGAATCCAGAATCAATTAGATAGCTTTTAAGGCGTTCATACCAAGCACATGGTGCTTGCTTTAAACCATATAAAGCTTTCTTAAGTTTATACACATGATCTGGATATTTTTCATGAATAAATAAAGGAGGTTGTTCAATATAAATGTTTTCTTTAATATAGCCATTTAAAAAAGCACTTTTAACATCCATTTGATAGAGTTTAAAGTTATTAAAACATGTGTTTGCTAATAAAATTTGTATTGCTTCTAGTCTAGCAACTGGAGCAAACGTTTCTTTGTAGTCTATTCATTCTTCCTAGTTATATCCTTGTGCTAATACTCTTGCTTTGTTTCTAGTTATATTTTGTAATTCGTCTGCTTTATTTTTATAAACCCATTTAGTTCCTATAACAGTCTGATCGGTCGGTCTGGGTACTAGTTCCCAAATTTCATTTCGTTCAAACTGATTTAATTCGTTTTGCATAGCAATAATCCAATTTTCATCAGATGATTCTTCCTTAGTATTTTTTAGGTTCTATAGTAGAGAGAAAAGCTACATTACCCATTAAATTTAATTGGTTTCTAGTTCGAACATTTGAATCTATTTCTCACTTTATATTTTATGTAGGATGATTTTGTAAAACTCTTCGAGGAGATCTTATTGTATTAGTAGTATTTCTGTTTTCTAAATTATTTACAATGTTTTCATTTTCTTTAGAAGTATAAATGATATCGTCGTCATCTCTTGAATTTTTTATTATTATTAAGTCTGTTTGCGCCAAAATTGGTCACAAACACCCAAAGTCGTGAAAGCACCCGTTTAACAACACAGATCAATAATAATCAACGCAGAACTCAGATCTAGGAAATAACAATCACAATAATTCACAAACAATAATTGAAGACACAGGATTTATAGTGGTTCGGCGTTCGCGCCTACGTCCACTTTGAAGGTTTTCTCTTTATTGCTTTGCTTGATTAAATCGATTACAATGGATTTCAGCTGATAATTGCTTTGAAATCTGAATACAACAGCGATTCTGATAGTTAAACTTGAATCCGGCAGAGTCTTGGCGTTCAATGGCGGAAAGATCCCTTTTCTGAATGCTTCAGGGTGCTATTTATAGGCGTTGGAGGCCCGGATCTTGCTGAAACTTCGTGAGACTTCTTCTGGCACGTGAGTGGGCCCACGCGACCGACCCCACCAAGTTTCGTCTCGATCTGACATCGGTTCGAAGTGATTTCGAACCCATCAAGAAATGGTCCAATCGAGCTGAAACTTGGCAGGAACAATCTTTACCTCATATGGAAGCTACTGTGAAAATTTGGTTGCATTTGGATTTGTGGTCAAGGAGATATGCTCGGTTCGAAATTGGCATTTTCGGTTGGTTGTGTGTTTCGAACCCATGAGTTCGAACCCTTCATTTCGAATCCATCAGTGCACGTGGGCTTGCAGTGACGTGGCGCGTATTTTTCGAATCGATCCTAACTTATCTCCGAATGGACCGCTTCGACTCCATGAACTACGGCGAACACGTCATCCAAACCAATTGACTCGGTGGATTCGAAATAGGAAGCATTCCTGGTTTCGAACGTGACCGATTCGAATCCAGGAACCCTCATGGGTTCGAACTTGAGCGGTTCGAACTGGGTCACTCGATGGGTTCGAAGTGAGGATGTGAGGCCGAGTGGAGTCATGGATTCGAAGGTAGGCCACTGTGGTGGATTCGAAGGTGATGGAGTCGAAGGCGATGGAGTCGAGGCAGGTACTAGCTGATGGGTTCGAACGTGGCCTGGGTTCGAACCTCATGGTTTCGAAGGCAAGGGCGTGGCTGGTTTCGAACAGCATGGTTTCGAAGCAGAGGCGGTGGATGGGTTCGAAATGGATGGTTTCGAACCAGACAATGACTATTTCTCTTCACACTGAATCCATCATATCTTGAGCATACGAACTCGGAATGACTTGAAACTTGAAATGATGGCTCCTACAACCTTTCTTGTCGTGTTCTATCAATTGTGGCCTGATCCGGACTCGGGCAAAATTCATCGATATCCATAGCTAAGTGAAGTATAACCATTCTCTGAGATGGACTGTTTCCCGTCTTCGACCAATCTTTTGGTATCACGGCTTTGCCAAAAAGCGGGGTAACACTTTGCCCCCCAAAACATGCCTTGCTGTAGGAAGGTGTGTTTTGTAATGCCTTGAGTTGGATGTTCGTATCCGATTATCAACCTGCAAAGAACTCGATAGTTTCATATGGCCTCAAATGACGATCGTTCGAAATTGAGCTATTTGGGATGAAGCGCGGCCGTTCGTGGTCAAGCGCTCAACTTCAAATGACGATCGTTCGCGATCGAGTCATTCGAGGTGAAGTGCGACCGTGCGCGGTCGAGCGTATAAATCCATGCTTCGATCATCCGGGACCGTATGCTGCTTGAGGTGAATCGGGACCGTTCGCGGTCCGTGCCGTTCGTGGCATATGATGATCGTTCGCGACCAAGTGCCGTTCAAGGCGAATGGTGACCGTTCGAGGTCGGATTTCATAATCAGTGAGCCATGACCGTTCGCGATCGATGGCGTTCGAGGCAGGAAGTGATCGTTCGCGATCGTGTGCCGTTCGAGGCGAATCTGTGACCGTTCGCGGTCGGTGCCGTTCAAGGCAGAAAGTGATCGTTCGCGATCGTGTGCCGTTCGAGGCGAATTTGTGACCGTTCGCGGTCGGTGCCGTTCAAGGCAGAAAGTGATCGTTCACGATCGTGTGCCGTTCGAGGCGAATTTGTGTGCCCGGGAGGGCTTGGTGTTATCGATGCCAGGGTCACGTTCGGGTGAGTTCCTGGATCGTTTGTATGGGCGGTTCATCGCCGTCTCAGAGCAGACCTAGGGATCGTTCGCGACCCCATACATGTGTACGTAGCTTAGTCATTCCAGAGTTATCAAAATCAAATAACTATTAAACAGATGAGTTCCAAAAACAATGTCCAAATAAACAAAGTCCAAACGTTCAAATCAAAATGAAACGAAAGTAAAGCATGGATGTCAAAGTGTAAGTTCCCACTACGAAACGGTCGATGATCACTCAGAGCATGCCTGGAGATCGTTCGCGATCTCGCACATTTGTAAATGATTTAATTGCGGTAGTGGAAGCTTACAACTTGTTCATCGTTATTTCATTCAATTGATAACCAAACGGTGCCTTGATTCAGGATCGCCTCTAGCTGATGTGGATGGTGGTCGCTCTGGTTCCGCCACAGGAGCTCGCCTCCTTACATACTGAAGGAGCATACCGTTCCTGATATGCCCTTCCACCTCATCCTTCAGGTGCCTACAATCATTAGTATTATGACCATTTAATTCATGGAATACACAGAACTTATCTGATTTCCTTTCGTCAGAAGTAGGATCCCTTCGCATTGGCCTACGATACGGAATCTGTTCTTTGGTATCCTGATAAATTCGTTCCAGGCTCTCGTTCAACTCAGTGTAGGTGGTGAATCGTGGCTCCCTCCGTTGCCGCTTTGATTTGTCTCTGTCATTCTCAATCTTTCTTTTACCTTTATCCGAATCTTTTTTAAGAGGCGTTTCGTCTCTAAATGCAAAAATTTCCATCCCATCTCTTTCTTCTCTCTCGGCATTCGCATCTTCTAATCGTAAAAACTTTTCCGCTTCATGATAGAATTCCTCTAGATCTATGGGTGGATCTTTAGTCAATGAATTTTTGAACTCCGTGCCGCCAGCTATTCCGGACACAGCTGCCATTACCACCATGGACGGATCCGCCCTATCCACTGAAGCTGCTGCTGCATTGAATCGTGCTAGATAACTTCTCAAGGTCTCTCCAGCCTTTTGCTTTAGGGTTGCCAAAGTCATCACGTTCTTGGGTCTTGTAATATGAACCCTAAATTGCCTCATAAATCTCTCCACTAAACCATTCCATGTTCCGATGGATCCGTTCTCCAACTGTCTAAACCATAGTGCAGCGATATCTGTCAAGTACAATGGAAAACACCGGGCCATAACCTCCTCCGATGCCCCCAGCACTTCCATATGCCTCATATATTTTGTCAGATGGACCGTGGGGTCCGCTCGCCCGTCATACATATCCAATGATGGAAGTTTGAAATCAGGTGGGTTCCTAGCTTGCCTGATTGCTGAAGTAAAAGGACTTCTATTAACATCTTCCAAATCTTTGTTCATCATACCGCCTCTCAAAGCTCTCCTAACTATCTCTGCTAATCGGTCATTGTCTCCGAGATGTAATCCTTGTTCACTACTTCCAACCTGCCCCCCGAGTTCACGAGGTAACTCCGGGATCTGCCCCCTTGACTGAGCGTTTGCATCTCTACTACTACCGGGTTGCGCAGATGCTCCCCTTTCTCTCTCTGAAACTGGATCAACGTTCTCCAAGGGTATGCCCCCTAATCCAGGTGCTACTCCGGATGGTCCTGCTCCGTTCTGGACTCCATTGTCTTCCCTATTCTGTGCCCCAAGCTGTCCTATCTGTTGGAGTAAACTCTGGATCATTTCCTCTTGCCTCTTCATCATAGTTTCCATCTCGTCCCTCGTGATGTATATCGATGGTTGATTCGCTCCTGAGGAAGCCTCTTGGCTTCCTTGTGGTTCGCTTCTCTCAGGCCTCAGCCTCCTACTCGATTGTCTTGCCATAATTCCTAGATCTGAACTCCTGGATTTTCAAATTCAACTTCTTCCTGAATTAGTTTCTCGGTGAAAGCACCAAAATGTTTGCGCCAAAATTGGTCACAAATACCCAAAGTCGTGAAAGCACCCGTTTAACAACACAGATCAATAATAATCAACGCAGAACTCAGATCTAGGAAATAACAATCACAATAATTCACAAACAATAATTGAAGACACAGGATTTATAGTGGTTCGGCGTTCGCGCCTACGTCCACTTTGAAGGTTTTCTCTTTATTGCTTTGCTTGATTAAATCGATTACAATGGATTTCAGCTGATAATTGCTTTGAAATCTGAATACAACAGCGATTCTGATAGTTAAACTTGAATCCGGCAGAGTCTTGGCGTTCAATGGCGGAAAGATCCCTTTTCTGAATGCTTCAGGGTGCTATTTATAGGCGTTGGAGGCCCGGATCTTGCTGAAACTTCATGAGACTTCTTCTGGCACGTGAGTGGGCCCACGCGACCGACCCCACCAAGTTTCGTCTCGATCTGACATCGGTTCGAAGTGATTTCGAACCCATCAAGAAATGGTCCAATCGAGCTGAAACTTGGCAGGAACAATCTTTACCTCATATGGAAGCTACTGTGAAAATTTGGTTGCATTTGGATTTGTGGTCAAGGAGATATGCTCGGTTCGAAATTGGCATTTTCGGTTGGCTGTGTGTTTCGAACCCATGAGTTCGAACCCTTCATTTCGAATCCATCAGTGCACGTGGGCTTGCAGTGACGTGGCGCGCATTTTTCGAATCGATCCTAACTTATCTCCGAATGGACCGCTTCGACTCCATGAACTACGGCGAACACGTCATCCAAACCAATTGACTCGGTGGATTCGAAATAGGAAGCATTCCTGGTTTCGAACGTGACCGATTCGAATCCAGGAACCCTCATGGGTTCGAACTTGAGCGGTTCGAACTGGGTCACTCGATGGGTTCGAAGTGAGGATGTGAGGCCGAGTGGAGTCATGGATTCGAAGGTAGGCCACTGTGGTGGATTCGAAGGTGATGGAGTCGAAGGCGATGGAGTCGAGGCAGGTACTAGCTGATGGGTTCGAACGTGGCCTGGGTTCGAACCTCATGGTTTAGAAGGCAAGGGCGTGGCTGGTTTCGAACAGCATGGTTTCGAAGCAGAGGCGGTGGATGGGTTCGAAATGGATGGTTTCGAACCAGACAATGACTATTTCTCTTCACACTGAATCCATCATATCTTGAGCATACGAACTCGGATTGACTTGAAACTTGAAATGATGGCTCCTACAACCTTTCTTGTCGTGTTCTATCAATTGTGGCCTGATCCGGACTCGGGCAAAATTCATCGATATCCATAGCTAAGTGAAGTATAACCATTCTCTGAGATGGACTGTTTCCCGTCTTCGACCAATCTTTTGGTATCACGGCTTTGCCAAAAAGCGGGGTAACAAAGTCATTGTCATTAATTGTATTAGAAACAAGTTTAGAGTTCTCATCAAAAGATACATGAAGTGACTCTTCGATAGTAGTAGTTCGTTTATTAAAAATTCGATAAGCTTTGCTTCGATTCGAATATTCGAGAAATATACCCTTGTTACATTTTGAATGAAATTTGCCAAGCCGATCTTTAGTGTTTAATATAAAACATTTGATCCAAATATTTTAAATTAAGATATGTTAGGTTTTCTACGTTAAAAAGTTCGTAAGGAGTATTCTTGGTGAGAGGTCTAATGGAGACACGATTCAAAACATAATAGGCAGTTGCAACAGCTTCAGCCAAAAAATGTTTTGGTAACGTGCTTTCATTTAGTTACATTCTTACACACTCTTGTAGAGTTCGATTCTTTCATTCTACAACTCCATTTTGTTGTAGAGTTCTAGGAAACAAAAAGTTATGAAATATTCCTTTCTTTTTATTATAGTTATCAAACTGTATATTTTTAAATTCACCTCCGTGATCACTTCTTATTTTTTTATTCTAATACCTACCAAAATTTTGAATTTGTTTAACAAAAGTTTTGAAGTTTTCAAAGGTATCACTTTTATTTTTCATAAAGATGGTCTATGTATATCTAGAAATATCATAAACTATTACAAATATATATCTATTAAGATTTATGGATTGAATATCGGTAGGAGCAAATAAATCCATATGAAGTAACTCGAGCGGTTGTAATGTCGAAATAACTTTCTTAGATTTAAACGAAGATTTAGTTAACTTACCTAATTGACATGAGTCACATATATTACTAATTTTAAAATTCATATTCGGTAATCCTTTACAAGATTATTTTTAGAAATTTTATTTATATTTTTGAAATTGATATGACAGAATAATTTGCGCCATATCCATGGATCATTTTCTTTAGCTATTAAAGACATATCTGAGTTATGATTAACTTTCATATTCACAACGTAAATGTTTTTATCTCTATTTCCTTCGAAAATAAGATTTTGATTCTGATCAAGAATACTACATCTATTTTCAGAAAATAATATTTTAAAACCTTTATCGCATAATTGACTTACACTTAATAGATTATATTTTCGATTCTTAACTAATAAAACGTTTGTAATAAGCGATAAATTAGATGTACCATAATTGCTCACATCTCCTTTGCCGATGATATATCCCTTGAAATTATCTCCAAAAGTGACAGATGCTCCATCTGAGTATGTAATATTTATCAGCATATCTTTGTCTCCTATCATGTGTTTTGAGCAACCACTGTCAAGTATCCATTTTCCTCTTTTCTTAAGTGGGACCTATAAAAAATACGAGATAACGTTGGTACCCACCATTTTAATAGGGTCCTAAGAGTTAGGTCTTAGGATACCAAACCTAAGTGGGTTTAGTATCCCTTTTATAAATATAATTTTTATTATTATGAACATCTTCTATAAATGAACTAATATACTTTTTCTTATTAGTTTGTTATTAGTTTTAGGTACCCACATATTTATAGTTTTAGAAACTAATCTATTTGAAATTATGGATGTTTTATCAAACTTAACTTTGTTCAAATTACTAGATTATGAATTCTTGACTTTCTTCTTATATTCTAAACCATTTTTATTATTAACAAATTGTGAATTCTCAATTATTCTAGATAAATTTTCTCTTCCTTTATTGAAATTTGAAACTTTTTTAGTGATTCCATCTAGTTTGGTCTTTAGACTTAAATCATCTAGTTCTACCATTTTAATATTAGTTTTTAAACATGATTTTCAGAAACAAGACTATCATTCTTTTCTTTTTGAGTTTTGATTTCTTGACTCAATAACATAAGTTGATAATTATCATTTGAATGAGAATCTTGTGTTTTCTCAAGTTCTTCTTCCAATATTTTCTTCTCGTCTTTAAGCATATCTCTTTCGAATTCTGCCTTGTTCTGATTTTCTACAACCTCTTTATATTTTCTTTTGAGACTTTTTAAAATATCTAATAATTCACAATTTATTTCTGTCATATCATCAAAAGTTAAAACACTAACCACATTAGCTTTAGCCATAAAACATACGTTAGCTTGTTCATTATCACTATCACTTTCACTTCCTGAAGAAGAAGAGGAGGATTCTGAATCATCCCATGTGACAAAAAAGGCTTTTCTTTTGAATTTGACTTTCCTTTTATTCCAATATTTTTTCTTTTTATCTGGACAGTCCTTCTGCATATGCCCCTTTTTGTGACAGTTAAAACATTCCATAACTGATAAAGATGGTGGTTTATGATGTTTGAACTTCTCTTGCCAGTACTTCTGTTTCCTTTTCTATATTTCAAGAATTTCTTGAAGTTCTTGGCAATAAAGGCTTGGTCGTCTTTGTCTGAATCTGATTCTTCTTGTTCTGCGTGAAATGCTATATTCTTTTTACCTTGAGCTTGAACTCTTTTAGCCTGCAAATTCAATTCATAAGACAATAAATTTCCTATTAACTCTTACGGAGTTATTTTGGAAATATCGTTCGCTTCTTCAATAGCGAGAACTTTTCTTTCCCATTCTTCTGTTAAAGAGTTAAGGATTTCGGATACAATATCAAAGTTTGAATATTTTTCTCCTAGTCCTACTAATGAATTTTAGATATCCTGAAATCTTGAGTACATGTCATTTATAGATTCATTTTCTTTCATTCTAAAGTTTTGAAACTAACTTTTGCGTATGGATATTTTGCTTTGTTTGACCTTGTTGGTTCCTTCGTGTGTAACTCTGAGTATACGCCATATTTCATATGTAGTATTGCACATGCTAATATGGTTAAACTCATTTTTATCTAAGTCACAAAACAACATATTCATGGCTTTTGCATTAGCTGTGGCATCTAGTTTTTGTGTATTTGACCAAGTGGAATATTCTTCAGTAGGAATAGTATATTATGTCTATGTTAAATTCCATGAATCAAAACCATTTGCTTGAATATATATTCTCATTCGTGTCACCCAATGGTTATAATTCATGCCATTAAATAGTGGTGGACGTGCAGTGGATTGTCCTTCAATGAAGCTAGTGTTAATGCTGGTGCTAGTGCTAGTGCTAGTGCTAGTGTTAGTGTCCATATTATTAGATTATCAGATAACCGTGTTACGGTTATATGATGACCTTGCTTCAATACCAAATGAAAGTGTGCTATAGATCGTGTAATATGGGTATATGATAATACAGAGTATAGTGATGATAGTAATACTGTAAATAGTGCGTAATATAAAAGCAGTATAATAAAATGACACCAGAGATTTTTATACTGGTTTGGAGCACCGTCCTACGTCTAGTCCGTGACTCCTTCTGGACTTTCACTAAAATGATAACCCTCACTTAAGACAGAGGAATAGGTCTATACACCCCTGAGCAGCCAAACAGGGACCTGAGCAGCAAAACAGGATTTTGCCTCATCGGCCGAAGAGGACTTCACTCGCTTGAGCAGCAGAAATGGACTTCAACAAATATAGAAAATAGTTTTTACTTTTGTGTGTTCTGCTAACACAGATTTTTCATTTGTAGTACACCCTTCCTATAATCTTCTCCTCCAGTATAAATATATATATTTGAAGTATATGAAAAATAGAAAGGTATAGTATTGCTTTAATGCAGAATAATTGAAAGTATGATAGCAAATAGATTTCTAAAAGTTAGATCAGAAAGATACGTGAATTCGATTATAATTCAGTGATTTGGAATTAAGTTGGAGTTTGTATTTATAAAGGTTAGAAAGCAGTGAATGTTGGTAAAGAGTTTCGATTGAAGTGTTGCATCCAAATCTTTTTGTTAGAGGTTCGCAACTCTTCACAAAAATCGTGTCTTTTCAAAATGTGGCTGCTATAGAAATTCAGTCAACTGAGCCTCTGGGTCAGTTGACTGAATATTCAAAGTGATTTTTAAAATTTAAATTCGTATATCTATTTATTCGTGCATGCTGCACAAAATTTTCAGTGTCAGTCGACTGGACCTCTAGGTCAGTCGACTGGCCTGGTTAAATTTGTGCAGTATGCATAATTTACATAGGTATATTAATTTCTATAACTTTAAAGCACTTTTATAATTTAATTGTATGCTTATATATCTATAAAATATTTGCGAAATATAATGATTAAATATATATAAGCTAATATGTACGTAATCGATGAGAGATTTTAACAATATTGACCAAAGAGTTAAAAAGCAAAATACTATAGTTGATGCACCGATTTTAAAGTCTCGTCTCCTTGTCTCTTTTTGTCGTAGTAGTCGTCAAATCTGTATGTCGTAGTGATAGCTTCATGTCATGAATCAAAACTAAGTCTCAACAGAAGATGGTTGATAGTTGAGATAGAATAGATGAGGTACAACATTCGGTACCAACAATACCTGATCAAGATATATGCCCTTAAACCGTAAAATTTGTATATGTTCAGTGTGTTCGTTTTATTTTTTATGTATATATTTATTATTCACGGTTATGTATTTATTTTTACATTTTGCATTTTTTGCACTAGTTTATAATTTTATATCAATTATTAACATTTATTCAAAAATACTGAGAATAATTAAAAATAAAAAAATTCAAATTCATACAAATAATCATTCTCCTTTCTATAACGATCTGCACAAAACACATTTTACTTTCATCGAAATCTTTCCATTTTGTTCCATTCAGAATACCCCATTTGGATGCCCTTTCGCTTTGCAAAAAAAAGCATCCATAGCTTATTATGCTCAGCCTTGATAGATTTAAGGTTGTGTTGTTCCTAGTATATAATTATGTAGTTTAAACATATAACTTAACTCTTATACAGATTCTCATTCAAAATAAAGTGTGCTTTTTGTTTTATTTTGGGGAGACTAAAAGAAAGGTTTTCTTGTTGGTAGATGTTGCGTCAGTCACCTATAATGAAGCAAGGAACCTAATCACCGAACCACCCCTATCGATTGTGAAAATACTTAAATATCACGACAAAAGACTTACCCGACCAAAATCCATTTAAAACCCTAGTCCCTAGTGGGCCCATACGCATATTATCAGTTCATGGCTTAGTCCTGGGCATGGGTCATGACCATATAAACCATCTTCCTACTTTAGTAGGAGGAAAAATTCAGTAATTTTGACGCTTGAGAGTTTTACAAGTAAAGGAATTTTCAAATGTCGATCGATCGACATTGATTTTACAAGGACAATCATTCGGCGCTGCAGTTAGTGAAACTTCATTAGAATGATGGTGATATTCGGGTTAGAATAGAAAAAGTGACATTAAGATAGAAAAAGCAACAACTAAAAGACCAAAAATTCCACAAGCGATTTGAGATTCAACATGGCATCAAAATGAAAAGCATAACGAATCAAAACAAGAGATACTCACTGATTGAGACCGAGGTTGCAGTTTCTAAATGAAGAGAAAGAAGGCGTAAGCTTTTCTTTTTCTCTTATTAATGGCATAATGTAGTTCTGTACAGAGCAAAGAGAAAAAAAGAGGAGTATTTATAGATGATGGCGGACAATTTGAGCTGTTAGATCAGCTAGGTGAGAAGTAATCTGAATTTTCTAGGTTTCAACAATAAATCTTCCAAATCAACAATCGCATCCTAAAGCTGAACCGACTCTCTATCATCTCCAGAAACAAACCGTCATCGCCAATGGAAGAAAGACGCATGTCAGGGCATTAAAAGTATGAATGATAAGTATTCCCCTACTCGTAGGCACGAACTTGGGGGGTAAAATGTTGCTCAATTTTTTTGAAAGTGCAAAATGGGTCGGCATGTACAGTACTATTAGTTCACATGACTCCAATAACTAACAACTCGGCATGTATTATACCCCACATCGCTGCTCGTACTTTGGCCCATGCATTTCCAAAAACCAGTACCTTTCATGCTTATTTCATAAAGCTTGACACCAGCGCACGCACGAACCAAGCAAATCCCATATGGTCGGTAGTAGGCGATGATAACAAATAGCGACCCAACATACAAAATGATTCTCATCAACCAAGCATCCTAGTAAATGGTTATGAGGACCAGCCCTTCGTAATA
The DNA here is from genome assembly GCA_030765085.1 of Allium cepa. Lineage (NCBI taxonomy): Eukaryota > Viridiplantae > Streptophyta > Magnoliopsida > Asparagales > Amaryllidaceae > Allium > Allium cepa. The sequence goes on from CM060940.1 coordinate 31,197,635, forward strand.
CCCTGAATCAACATCAAATAACGTCTGACTCATGAATACCAAAATAGACAGTCCGTCGTGGGTAAAATCAAAACTAGACATCATACCAAGGCATATCGATACAATCTCATAGTGGAATGATAACATATAATTTACCGAACATAGATGAACATGACATGATAAACAATGTACAAGAGACTGCACTAGTGGAGGCAACTGATTATTAAATATAAATACAAAAAGTTGGAATATAGTATCCGATATCACAAGTCTCATATACAAAAGCAGAAAGTCTTTTAGACTTGGAGTGGACCCGAAGATTCGATAGAATTTAATTGCGACGACAACTAACATCAAGTATATTAACCGGGACAGAGTTCAGGAGCGGTTCGGAATAGAACAAGTACCAGTTTGATCAAGTCCAGGTCCGAGATACCTGCGTAAAGCATTACGGGTGTGCTTGTACGTGCGTGTGAATTGCATCGAAAAACAAAAGTGAGAGGAAAGATTGGTTCAAACAGTATAGTTTTGAAGCCTGAAAATTGGAAAGTCGTCGCATGTGTAGAGAGATGAGCATACGAAAGCCTTGTAATCCATCTCGGGTTATAGCCAAGTATATAAAGGGTGTAGCCGAAGGTTACACGTATTCCATGACTACGTCTGCAATAAGTATACATATCCAATATATCAACTTCATGAGCCTAGAATGCTCCGGCTATCCCGCAATCCTATCGCAAAGTACCGTACTCCCAAACTACTCAATCGAGTACCCAAGAGTTGTCACGACATAAATAGGCAAAGACAAATCATGGGTCAGATATAAAGTCTGATATAAGGGGGACTATCTTAAAATACTATATACAAAACTATATACATATATAAAATAGGACAATACTAAGGCATAGCTGGTCCTCTCTACAAACATGGCTTTGGAGTAATCCAGACTGCTCATAAACTAGTAAATTAAACCCATCCCAAATGATAGAAAATAACACCTTACCCTACTCTCTTCATGAACCCCTAAGGTCAGCACATCATAAATTTAATGTTGTGACTATAAACTGACATGCATAACAATGAGACGTAAGTTACATCAAAATATATGAGTGTAAGGTCAAAACTACACTCTCTCGAGACTAGTGGTCATATAGGTGTCCTAATCTAGGTCTAGCTCCGATGTCAAGTAATTTATACAAGTATATGAGAACTCCACAATAGAACCATACCACCCACTATTTGTCACAAACTGTTTATTACAAGATATACAACTAATCGTCTGTTATACGTCATAGCATATATCGTATACGATACAGTACATTACTAATCGTCTACTATACGAAATAGTATCAACTATCTATTGTACGAGATACCTACTAATTGGTGGTGGGTTAAGTCCTAAGGACATCCTATGCGATCGAACTTCCATTGACTACCCATTAAAGAATAAACCAAAATAATTCAGTGACTAAATATACCATAGACTCTAAGTTGCATCACAATGAATAAACTCATATAGAGCTCATCTTGACCTCTACTTAATGCATGGGTGATATATGATATATTCTAGGTATCCACTGCCATCTATCTCAGAAAATTCTCTAAAATCTCATATGCAAGTCGTGCAATCCTTACGTGGTGTCATGGATTATCTACTTACTCGCTATATGTGACAACCTGCAAATCCATACCCTTTAAATCGACAATAATCCACACATGTCCGACCAATAAAGCACAGACTGATGGAAAGTCAAGAGAAAGAAAAGAAGAGAGAAGAAGTGTAACGACCCGTATTTTACGTGTCGATATATCGTAGAATTCTATGTCGTTAGTGTTGATAAGTCGTCCTTAACCTAAGTCGTAGGGGAGGATAACTCGTATGTTGTTTGAGTCGCGAGGAAGTTAGATTGGAAAGTTAACTCGAGTTAGTGTTGGAGCGAGTTAACGGGTTAGTGGTCTTCGCGAGTTACGAGTTAATGAGTTAGATAGCGACTTAGGGGATGGACGAGTTAGTGGTGTTGACGACCTAAGGGGTTAGGTCGTTTGGATGTTAGGTCGTTGAGGAGTGGTGAGTGACCTAATGTGTTAACGAGTTAGTATGTTGAGTCGTTAGCAAGTTAGGAAGTATGGCCGAGTCAAGGAAGCTGCCGAGTTAGCGAGTTACGACTCAAGGCTGGGACGAGTGAGTAGATATGACCGGGTTAAGGCTTTGACCGACCGAAGTAAGTTAGCGACTTATAGGGTTTTGCCGAGTTAAGGACCAGCGACTTAAGGTCTCCACCGATCTAAGGGCTAACGAGTTTATGTGTTAGCGAGTTAGGAGATAGGTCGTGAACGACCTATAGGGGTAACGACCTAAGTTAGGTCGTTGAGTCGTTGGGATCGATGAGTCGTGTCTCGTGTGCTTTGATAAGTCGTCGTATGATAGGTCGGCTTTGCTGATGAGTCGTTGGGGGCTTAGGTCGTTGTGTCGCGTGTGAGTTACGTCGGCAAGGAGTTGAGTCGGCTAGGTGTTAGGTCGTATGACCCTGTGTTTGTGTTAGGTCGGCAAGGAGTTGAGTCGGCAAGGAGATAGGTCGGCGACGACCTAAGAGCGACCGACCTAAAAACGTACGACCTAAAAATCAGCCTATAAATAGAGGGGTTTGGCTCACTTTTTGGCACCGGTTTTTGAAGCGACGAAGTGCTGCCATTTTGAGAGCTCGACTACAACATTTCTTCATCTTCTTTTCTCCATTCCAATCTAGTTCTAACATCCATCCAAGATCGAAGATCGAGATCGAAGATTCAAGGGCCAAAGTTGAAGATCTTCATCCGTTGAAGTGAGATTTCATCGTTTCAAGCGGGATTTCGACGAATCAAGCTTGGATCTTCGCTGTCCAGATCTGAAGTTGATAGTTTTTGAAGTGTTTGGGTGATTTGGTGAGTGGTAGTTATCTCTCACGCGGACCCAAAGGAGTGTATTGGATTGGTGGTTTGTTGGAGTGTTGTAGATAGTGATTTTATGCATTTTTCTTTAGATCCAAGTGTAGATTCATTACTTATGAAGATGTTTACCTTTGCAAGTTCATTCATTATGTTATAGGGATAAAACCCATGATTTATATTTGTTATATCTATGCTAAAAACCCATGATTCATATATGTTAGATCTATGCACATTTATTTATGAAATTGCCATTGTGATTATAAATGCCTATTTAGATCATGTTTGATTACTTGATTGTTTATGTAGATCTTGTTGAATGATTGATTGCTTGGATTAATGTTTGATTTGATTGATTAGTTGACCGATTACTTGACTTGGACAAGTATGGTCGATGGTGATTCAAAAGCTAAGTGGAAAGGCTCTTGAATGGTGAAAGATGCCTGTAGCATATGAAGCGGATGTGGAAGCTCATATGGATGGATTCGATGATGTGGGACCTTGCCATGATGCGAGAAGGCAAAGCATGATATTGAGATGGGACTTTGCTATGATGTGATGGGGCAAGGCATATGTTGAGATGGGACGGGTCATGATGACGTTCCAAGCACGGGTCACGACGACGTGCGAAGATATGTTAATAACTCGGTGATGTGGTCCGAGTTGGTGTGGATAATGGTTAGCTTGAGAGGCACTTGAGCTAGTATGGAAATAGTCGTCAAGGAGGATGACTAGGAGGCTAAGATCTCATCGTTGTTGAAGGTTCTAGCATACTCAAAGCAAGGGTATGTTGGAACGGGTCATGATGACGTTCCAAGCACGGGTCACGATGACGTGCTAGTACTCTGGGCTGATGCGTTCGGCTTAGGCACGGGTCACGATGACGTGCGGAGTTATGTCTAAAACCGGGGTTACCATTAGCCCTTGACAGGTGGTCATTCGACTAACAGTGAAATCAAGGCAAGGATAACAGTGATAGCCAGAGTCATGGATGTTTGGTTGTATCATCATTCGGTCTCAAGAGCGGTATTTTCTGGGTGCTTATCTGATCTTGGCTTAGGCCTTGGGGGTTTGTATTTGGAAAACATCGCCCTTGACTCGAGTGATTATTGCTTTACCTTAATTGTCTGTTATGTTATGCTTCCTTCTCCTTAGTGTGTGTCTGGGGGCTATCACTGTAGAAAGAGGTGGAGTGGGATGGTTTGGTTCCTATTCCTTTTATCCCTTATGCTCTTTTGGTATGTTTGATAGTTGATTTACTGCTCACTAAGACTTTGTCTGACTCAAGGTTTTATGTCTCCTCTTATTACCTTGGGCTGTTCATCCATGTTGGGATGGGCAGACTAGGTAACAGGTGACAGGTGCTGTTCTTGGAAATCTACGCTGATGATGACGAAGACGAGCAGGAGGCTTTGCATATTAGTTTCCTTACTATATGTACTGGGTGTTCCGCCGTTGTATCTGATTGAGTGTTATGTAGTGGCTTTGATGTATGGATGATTCATATGTTTTTATAAAACTACTATGATACTTATATGATGATTTTCTGTTATGGAGCTTCACTATATATTTCTCTATTGTATTTTATCCATGCGCTGTGAGTTGTACGATAGAGTTTCTATTTTATTCTACCCTGACCATCGTCCATGGCTTCCTGGCATGCATTCCAGCGCACTATTTCCTTGTTTTTGGTGCGGAGTCATGGGCGGTCGTCACATTTGGTATCAAAGCTTTGGTTAATCGATTTTAGCCAACGCTCGCTGACGTAACTACGTAAGAGAGAGACGTAATTGTATTTTGATGGATGATTACTATACATAATATAGTAGTTTAGAAGGATTTGAACTCCTTATGCAGTTGTTTCTCAAAGGTGTTCTAATCATTCCTTTTTCTAGATACTAAAGATGAGTCGAAGAGGGAGACCAGCTGCAAGGGAAGGCCGTGCTACTGAAGGAGCTGTTGATTATGGAACTATGTTCGAAGCGATGATGACTTCGATCATGAGAAGGATACCAGCTCCAGGGCCATCTGTAGATGTTGGAGTTCAAGTTCAAGCTCCAAGACCAGTGGATTTTGCTAAGCTTTGCAAGGACTATACTTCTCTTGGAGGAAAAGTTTTCTTGGGAACGGAATCGACCATTGAAGTGCAGAGATGGATTGATGCTTGTCGAAGGATTTTTGGTGATTTGGGAATTGAGGATGCAACCAAGAGGAAGCTTGCATCGAGACAGCTTCAGGGAAGAGCTGGTGATTGGTGGAATTCTATCACCATCGATACTCCAGAAGAAGAGATAACTTGGGAGCAATTCCAAGTTAAATTTGAAGCTAAGTTCATCTCTACGGCTCAGAAATCTGTTTTGTTTAAGAGGTTTGTGGAGCTCAAGCAAGGTGGAAGACCAGTTCTGGAGTATATTTCTGAGTTCGAAGCTTTGTCCAAGTATGCTAGATCGTATATTGATTCTCCCTACCAAAAGAATGAGAAGTTTGTGACCGGTTTGGATGCTTATCTTGGAAGGCAGTTGGTGGATCACCTGGACGATCCATTTGAGAAGCTTGTGGAGAAAGCTCTTAGGCATGAGAGTTTGTTTCCTAAGGAAAGTTCTGTTATTGCTGTAACCAAGGAAGGGTCTAAGCCACAGCAGGGTGGAAACAAGAAGAGGAAGCAGCAGCAACAGAAGGGTAAGGATGGCCAAAAGAAGCCAATGGGTGAAGTGACCTGCTACAATTGTCGGCAGAAGGGCCATTTCTCTAGGGATTGCAAGAATCCAAAGGTGCAGTTGAAGTGCCACAACTGTGATAGGCTGGGACATATCAAGAAGGACTGTCCAGAACCGAGGAAAGATAGGCAGGTTGTGCAAGCTTATGCTTTGGGAGCTGTGCCGTCGTCTTCGAAAGCTCCTACTGCTGAAGAGAAGGGGAAGAGTGTGGTGGTTCAAGGTACTCTTTCCATTTGTGGTGTCTAGTTAGAGTGTTGTTTGATACTGGAGCGTCGCATTCTTTTGTTTGTGATGATTTGGTAGGCCGGTTAGGTTTGGAACCGGATATTGTTGATAGGCCATTGGTTGTGACTAATCCAGTTGGGGGTTCGTCATGTTTGTGTATGATATGCCATGGTCTAGTTGTGTCGAGTCATGATTGCTTGTTTGTTTGTGATTGCTTTGTTCTGAACTTTGCGGGGTTCGGAATTATTTTGGGTATGGACTGGCTTAGGAAGTATGCGGCAAGGATTGACTGTGAAAGGCTGGAGGTGACAGTCGGGAATGTGGAAGGGCGAAAGGTTGTGATACGATGTAAGCATGAGGAAGGCGTCTTCATGAGCTTCATGTATTCGCTGGTTGTTCTACGGGATGGACTGTCATCGGTGCCTATTGTGAATGGATTTGAGAACGTCTTTGACGAAGTCAAAGGGTTACCGCCGCATAGGGAGATCGAGTTTCGTATCAATTTAGTTGAGGGAGCCAGACCTGTTGTGATGCCTCTTAGGCGGATGGCGCCTAGGGAACATCAAGAGTTGAAGGTGCAAGTTGATGACCTTTTGCAGAAAGGATTCATTCGGCGTAGTGTGTCCGAATGGGGTGCACCAGTTGTGTTCGCAACCAAAGCGGATGGATCGTTGAGGTTGTGTGTCGATTATCGTGAGCTGAATAAGGTGACTAAGAAGAACAAGTATCCATTGCCGAGAATAGATGACTTGTTTGATCAGCTTCACGAGGCTAAGGTGTTTTATCAGATGGATTTGGCAACGGGATTTCACCAGTTGAGAGTGGTTAAGGATAGTGTTCCGAAGACTGCTTTTAGGACACCATCCGGGTTTTATGAGTGGCTGGTAATGCCGTTTAGATTGACCAATGCACCAGCATATTTTGTGGATCTTATGAATAGAGTGTTCAGAGATCAGTTGAATAAGTTCGTGCTTGTGTTCGTGGATGATAATCTGATTTATTCCAGAACTGAGGAGGAGCACAAGACGCACTTGCGGATTGTTTTGGAAATCTTACGGAAACATCAGCTGAAGGCTAAGTTTTCGAAGTGTCACTTCTGCAAGAGTGAAGTGAGGTTCTTAGGTCATGTTATTTCTGGAAATGGAATTGCGGTTGATCCCGCTAAGGTGGCAGCAATCCAGGATTGGGTTAGACCAAAGAATGCATCTGATGTGAGAAGTTTTCTTGGATTAGCAGGATATTATCGTCGGTTTATCAAAGACTTTTCCAAGATAGCTGCACCGTTAACAGGATTGACGAAAAAGAACCAAGTGTTCAGATGGGATGACAAGTGTGAGCAAGCATTCGTAATCCTGAAAGAGCGACTGACGAGTGCTCCTGTTTTGACTATTCCAAGTGGGAATGATGAGATGGTGGTTTACACCGATGCATGTGGTACTAGACTTGGAGCAGTGCTAATGCAGAAGGATAAAGTTGTTGCGTATGCTAGTCGACAACTAAAGCCGCATGAAAAGAATTATCCGACTCATGATTTGGAGTTAGCAGCGATTGTGTTTGCTTTGAAGATGTGGAGACATTATCTATTGGGAGTTCGATTCGAGTTGTTTACGGATCATAAGTCATTGAAGTATCTTTTCTCCCAAAAGGATTTGAATCTTCGACGGCAACGGTGGCTAGAGTTTTTAGCATCGTATGATTTTGATATAGACTATACTCCGGGAAAAGGTAACGCAATGGCCGATGCGTTAAGTCGAAGACATGCAGGATTGGGAGCCATGTTTTCGGAATGGAAGAGTCTCGAGTATTTGGCTGGATTTGATTTCAGGCCCAGATGTGAATTGGAACCTGAGATGTTAGCAAACTTGTCGATAAGACCTACTCTTGTGGAAAGAATTGGCGAGGGCCAAAAGCAAGACGATAAGCTTGTCAAGATTATCCGTGATTTGGAATCTGGATTGAATCCAGAAAAGGTTAAAGGATTCGAAGTCGATCGAGATGGTTGGCTTCGGAAACAAGGAAGGTTAGTTGTTCCCGATATAGATGGATTGAGAGATGAGGTTCTGAGAGAAAGTCATCACTCGAAGTTGACAATTCATCCAGGTGGAAATAAGATGTATCGGGATATGAAGAGAACTTACTACTGGGAAGGCATGAAGAAAGATGTTGGAAATTTTATTTCCAAATGTATGAACTGCCAGTTGGTGAAAGCCGAGCAGAAGAAGCCCAGTGGATTGCTTCAGCCATTAGAGGTTCCTACATGGAAGTGGGAGCAAGTGTCGATGGATTTTATCGATGGTCTACCTAGAACCAGGACAGGGAATGAAGGGATTTGGGTCATCGTAGATCGGTTGACCAAGAGTGCAAGGTTCATTCCGGTTCGGTCAACTAGGACTGCATCGAAGTTGGCTGAGTTGTATGTTAAGTGGATAGTTCGATTCCATGGTGTTCCGAAGAGTATAGTGAGCGATCGAGACCCATTGTTCACTAGTGGATTTTGGAAGAGCTTCCAGGAAGTTTTGGGAACTGAGTTGTGTTTGAGTACAGCTTATCACCCTCAAACAGATGGTCAGACTGAGAGAGTCAATCGAGTTTTGGAAGATCTTCTCAGAGCTTGTGTTTTGGACTTCGGAGGATCATGGGAAGATCACCTTCATTTGGTGGAATTTGCTTATAATAACAGTTATCAGTCGAGTATTGGTATGGCACCATATGAAGCATTATATGGAAGACCGTGTAACTCTCCGACATGTTGGTTGGAAACCGGAGAAAAGCTGATACTTGGGCCAGAGATGATTCGACAGACTTCGGATTGTATAGAGACCATTCGGCAACGAATGAAGGCAGCCCAAGATCGTCAGAAAAGTTATGCCGATAATCGTCGTAAGGATTTGGAATTCGACGTAGGTGATATGGTTTTTGTGAAGATTTCTCCTCTGAAGAATGTTATTAGGTTCGGGAAGAAAGGAAAATTGACTCCGAGATTTGTTGGACCATTCCCGATTATCGAGCGAATTGGAAAGCTCGCTTATAGATTGGAGTTACCGGAAAAGATGGTGGGTGTGCACAATGTTTTTCATGTATCTTATCTACGGAAGTATGTGCATGACCCAACTACGGTGGTTTCTGATGATAGCTGTGAAGACTTGGAGGTTGATCCAGTGGTTACGATACCTCGTAAGCCGCTTCGTGTTGTTAAAACCGACACGAAACAGCTTAGGAGGAAGACGATTACGTTGCTCAAGATACAATGGAGTGATGATGTTGACGATTGTACGTGGGAGGAGGAAGAGAGGATGAAGGCAGCTCATCCTGAACTCTTCGAGGTATGGCCCTAAGGTGTCGTGACATCTCATGAATTTGTACCTTGCTCTAACCTTAGAACTCTGCATGTTAGGCTAGAATTGGATGCATGGTTTGTTGATTGCTATGGATGGTAGGCATGCGGAATAGTTTTGGTTGCTGTTGTTTGCTTGGAATTTCGGGGGTGAAATTCCTAAGGGGGAGAGAATGTAACGACCCATATTTTACGTGTCGATATATCGTAGAATTCTATGTCGTTAGTGTTGATAAGTCGTCCTTAACCTAAGTCGTAGGGGAGGATAACTCGTATGTTGTTTGAGTCGCGAGGAAGTTAGATTGGAAAGTTAACTCGAGTTAGTGTTGGAGCGAGTTAACGGGTTAGTGGTCCTCGCGAGTTACGAGTTAATGAGTTAGATAGCGACTTAGGGGATGGATGAGTTAGTGGGGTTGACGACCTAAGGGGTTAGGTCGTTTGGATGTTAGGTCGTTGAGGAGTGGTGAGCGACCTAATGTGTTAACGAGTTAGTATGTTGAGTCGTTAGCAAGTTAGGAAGTATGGCCGAGTCAAGGAAGCTGCCGAGTTAGCGAGTTACGACTCAAGGCTGGGACGAGTGAGTAGATATGACCGGGTTAAGGCTTTGACCGACCTAAGTAAGTTAGCGACTTATAAGCTTTTGCCGAGTTAAGGACCAGCGACTTAAGGTCTCCACCGATCTAAGGGCTAACGAGTTTATGTGTTAGCGAGTTAGGAGATAGGTCGTGAACGGCCTATAGGGGTAACGACCTAAGTTAGGTCGTTGAGTCGTTGGGATCGATGAGTCATGTCTCGTGTGCTTTGATAAGTCGTCGTATGATAGGTCGGCTTTGCTGATGAGTCGTTGGGGGCTTAGGTCGTTGTGTCGCGTGTGAGTTAGGTCGGCAAGGAGTTGAGTCGGCAAGGAGTTGAGTCGGCTAGGTGTTAGGTCGTATAACCCTGTGTTTGTGTTAGGTCGGCAAGGAGTTGAGTCGGCAAGGAGATAGGTCGGCGACGACCTAAGAGCGACCGACCTAAAAACGTACGACCTAAAAATCAGCCTATAAATAGAGGGGTTTGGCTCACTTTTTGGCACCGGTTTTTGAAGCGACGAAGTGCTGCCATTTTGAGAGCTTGACTACAACATTTCTTCATCTTCTTTTCTCCATTCCAATCTAGTTCTAACATCCATCCAAGATCGAAGATCGAGATCGAAGATTCAAGGGCCAAAGTTGAAGATCTTCATCCGTTGAAGTGAGATTTCATCGTTTCAAGCAGGATTTCGACGAATCAAGCTTAGATCTTCGCTGTCCAGATCTGAAGTTGATAGTTTTTGAAGTGTTTGGATGATTTGGTGAGTGGTAGTTATCTCTCACACGGACCCAAAGGAGTGTATTGGATTGGTGGTTTGTTGGAGTGTTGTAGATAGTGATTTTATGCATTTTTCTTTAGATCCAAGTGTAGATTCATTACTTATGAAGATGTTTACTTTTGCAAGTTCATTCATTATATTATAGGGATAAAACCCATGATTTATATTTGTTAGATCTATGCTAAAAACCCATGATTCATATATGTTAGATCTATGCACATTTATTTACGAAATTGCCATTGTGATTATAAATGCCTATTTAGATCATGTTTGATTACTTGATTGTTTATGTAGATCTTGTTGAATGATTGATTGCTTGGATTAATGTTTGATTTGATTGATTAGTTGATCGATTACTTGACTTGGACAAGTATGGTCGATGGTGATTCAAAAGCTAAGTGGAAAGGCTCTTGAATGGTGAAAGCTGCCTGTAACATATGAAGCGGATGTGGAAGCTCATATGGATGGATTCGATGATGTGGGACCTTGCCATGATGCGAGAAGGCAAAGCATGATATTGAGATGGGACTTTGCTATGATGTGATGGGGCAAGGCATATGTTGAGATGGGACGGGTCATGATGACGTTCCAAGCACGGGTCACGACGACGTGCGAAGATATGTTAATAACTCGGTGATGTGGTCCGAGTTGGTGTGGATAATGGTTAGCTTGAGAGGCGCTTGAGCTAGTATGGAAATAGTCGTCAAGGAGGATGACTAGGAGGCTAAGATCTCATCGTTGTTGAAGGTTCTAGCATACTCAAAGCAAGGGTACGTTGGAACGGGTCATGATGACGTTCCAAGCACGGGTCACGATGACGTGCTAGTACTCTGGGCTGATGCGTTCGGCTTAGGCACGGGTCACGATGACGTGCGGAGTTATGTCTAAAACTGGGGTTACCATTAGCCCTTGACAGGTGGTCATTCGACTAACGGTGAAATCAAGGCAAGGATAACAGTGATAGCCAGAGTCATGGATGTTTGGTTGTATCATCATTCGGTCTCAAGAGCGGTATTTTCTGGGTGCTTATCTGATCTTGGTTTAGGCCTTGGGGGTTTGTATTTGGAAAACATCGCCCTTGACTCGAGTGATTATTGCTTTACCTTAATTGTCTGTTATGTTATGCTTGCTTCTCCTTAGTGTGTGTCTGGGGGCTATCACTGTAGAAAGAGGTGGAGTGGGATGGTTTGGTTCCTATTCCTTTTATCCCTTATGCTCTTTTGGTATGTTTGATAGTTGATTTACTGCTCACTAAGACTTTGTCTGACTCAAGGTTTTATGTCTCCTCTTATTACCTTGGGTTGTTCATCCATGTTGGGATGGGCAGACTAGGTAACAGGTGACAGGTGCTGTTCTTGGAAATCTACGCTGATGATGACGAAGACGAGCAGGAGGCTTTGCATATTAGTTTCCTTACTATATGTACTGGGTGTTCCGCCGTTGTATCTGATTGAGTGTTATGTAGTGGCTTTGATGTATGGATGATTCATATGTTTTTATAAAACTACTATGATACTTATATGATGATTTTCTGTTATGGAGCTTCACTATATATTTCTCTATTGTATTTTATCCATGCACTGTGAGTTGTACGATAGAGTTTCTATTTTATTCTACCCTGACCATCGTCCATGGCTGCCTGGCACGCATTTCAGCGCACTATTTCCTTGTTTTTGGTGCGGAGTCATGGGCGGTCGTCACAAGAAGAGAAGAGAAGACAGAACCAAACGGAACAATACAGAGTCTCACATTGCAGCGGAAAACATATAATATTATATCAATGATCTTTAATAAACAGAAACTATATATATACATCATTCAGAGTTCAACAATAAATCAATAGTTATCAGCTTGGACAGTTATAATAACCTATCCTCACAATTGCAGATAATATAAACAACTAAGCGCAATAGATAATCAATAATCAAAACAGATATGCGTATACAAAATTAAGATCTCCAGCTCTCCTGCTGAAGCTCCAAAAGCAACGAATCTAAACCTGCAAATATACTCAGTCTGACCCGAGCATTGAAAGGGAAGAATGCCCGGATCAGTCTGGTAAACCAGCGTGAGAAACACACTCACCTGAATTTATTAAATTACCAAACTTTTCCTTTATCAAAAAAAAGTATCTCTTAAGATACGCCCACACATAAACATGGACATGTTTTTACCTTACAATAATTAAAACATTTCATATCAAATTCATCTGATATTATACTAGTGTCTAGTATACAAAGAATATTAAGCAGAGCCGATATTGTTAAATTGATTAAATTCCAACATATAGCCAAAATGGGTAATACAATCAAAATGGCAGATACATAGTGAAGTTTGGATTTCCATACAAATGACCAGGTGAAGGGACTACCTTCCGAATGGGTACACCTCTAGATGGATGTCCCGAGGCATAGAACATCTGCCCTCTATCAACACAAGACCGGCCCACCTCTATAACTAGATGGTACCGAATATGTCATCCTTTGGTCATTACTGACCTTTATCGAGGGCTCTCATAGCATACAAACCACAATAATCAGATACACGACGCCATAGAATGTAAAGATATATCTAGAAGACTACTTGGGAGCGACCCACTTAGATATGTTGCATCTAACCCTGTTTTGGTCGTTTTCGGTTGATGAGGCCCAATGTAACAATTACCTTTCACATATCACATCACTTTGAATGCCACACGGCCATTTCTGTTGACTAATAATTGCCTTCCATAAAAATACAACCCTTAAGCTCGTACATCTCAAGGAGGGCGTTAAGTTAAAAGAAGTTTCCTTCTTCGCCACCACTAATGTACGTTGGTAAAAACCAATGTACATAATCTGTAGAAGTGCAATGTCAGACAAACATCCATACAAGTTGTCCAGGAATAGGACAAACCGAAGGTACTTTCATACCATATCCTATCGGGAAATCCCTAGGATTAGTAGCTAATGGTCATTGCATTGGATATTTCATAATGAAGGGACCACTGCTACTATATGTATATTGGAATTTTAACCCCAAACGATCAATAAGCAGTCCTCCACTACGAAAACCTAGAATATCAATATCATCACAAGCAACCTGCTCAATCGTCGCATATACATTGGTCCAAAGTGGTTTTCGGATAAAATGATCCCAGTCTCTTCGCACCAACAACGCAAAAGCGTTTCTCAACCTCACACTGAAACCAAGTCTCATAGACTTATCACGTCTCCAACTTTCAACTTGCTATCCTTTGGGCCAAGAAGGAAGCTCGATAGATTGGAGTAATACTCTATACTATACGAGTCAACATCCTTAACACAAACGACAATCAAGCCTACACAGAAGGCTACATACTAAGTGTATGGCTAAATAGTTACCACATCAAGTCGAGGAACTAAAATGGCCAAATTTGATAGTCCGTTATTTAACTATCAACGAAACAAACAAATATTTAGCACCATAAACAATCACTAGGCCCTTTTAATTAATCTTTTATTAATTAAACCATTGGCTAAATATTCAACTCAAATTATCTTTAAAAAGATATATTCTCAAAACCATTTCAACATTGGAAAACCTTTCCATATACTTATTGAATAATAAGTAATTCATAAATCAATTTATTTTCAACACTTAGAAAATATTTCATATACTTAAAACATGATTAAGTATATATTTCATTCTTTAAGGAAAAAGATTCTCTTTAAACATCTTTTATTTGAGTCAAAACGAATGTTGCCTAAAACATTGTTACGACAACCCAAAATCACTAGTGTAGGGATTCAAAAAAAGATAGATATATAAGTCTTATATACTACACTAAACATTTCCTTTCGAAATCATTTATTATAACAACAGTGTTATAGTCCATCGTTTCCATATTTCTCGAAACGTCTCTTTCAAAAATGAATGTTGAAATATATGGTTTCGGTACTTAACACATTTACTAAACATCTTCAAATCATTTAACTCCATTTAAAATTATCACTTCCCAAAAATATCCATTTTATTTAATATATTCTTCACTTTCCAAAAGTGTGAATATAAATCGTTTACCAAATTCAATATTTCTGCACCGTTATATTAAGGATAATCCACTGTACAAAATCGTGGATTTAATTCCAACCAAATACATTGCTTTTACACATTTAATTTAAAGGATTATCCACTATCCCAAATCGTGGATGAAATTCCTTTAATAAATTATATATTTAACTTTTCAAATTCAATTGATTTCAGATATATAAAATAATGTTTATAAATTCACGTTTCCTATTTAATAAAAACATCCACTTACAAAATCCATTTATTTACCAATTCCATATATATTTCATTTACATGTCAAAAATCCAATTTATAATTAATTACTTATAAATCTCTTTATTTCCAAAATCATTCCTTTTATAACTTCATTAATTTATAAATCTATAAATCTTATTCACTTATAAAATTCGATTTTACTTCAATTTAACACTTGTAAAACTCCTTTATAATCTCACTATTTTGATTTATAAAATATCAATTTTATAAATCTTATATATAAATATAATCCATTTATAATAACTCAAAAATCCTAATTTATACTATTTCACAAAATAGGTAACTTCATATTTTAAAAATCATATTTTGGGTTATATATCGCAAAAATCATATTTTTTATAACACAAAAATTATCACATTTATTTATTTAAAATAAATCCATTTACTCAACAATTCAAAATTCAATAAAATGTATATTTTCAAAATCACTTTGAAAATTCTTTTAATTCGAAATCACCACTTTAATATTTTTAAATTACCAAAAATAGGCCCAATGCTACAGCAGCACTAAATACATCAATCATGGCATCCAAACATCGTATATCATATGATAACAGCATATATTTCAATATCTATAAATAAAACCAATACTGGTGAGGAATCCAGTTGGATCCCTCCAACCTGTGACCTGCAACAAATATACATATTAGAATATGCGTACAATGTCTGCTTCAAGGCAGACGTGCATACAAAGGGTCTTCCGCTCATACATGGGAACGTATAAGGTCTCATCTGCTCCAATAGACAAAAATATATCCAAAAACCAATCAATATATCATTTATCATCCAAACAATCATCAATCGTCATAAAATAAATTATTTCTCACTTATATAAAAACATCAATGAGTCAAAAAGAGTGAGTTGTACTCACATTGTTTCCAATAGCAGTTGTAGTGTTTTACTCCGAATAAAATTAAACAACCATTTATTTTTACCCAAAATTTTTACTAGCTCCAATCAACTCCAAACTAGCTCTAAAATGTAGTGCTCGTTAATACAGACCCAATGCAACTTGTTTCATCAAAAACGGACCTCGTATGAAGAAGTTATAGTGTTTTAAACATTACACAAATTTATAACTATAAATTATTTACAAAACTCTTTTTTTATTAAACCTTAGATTTAATCTCAGCCGTAGATTTTGCATTGAAAGATCTGGGCCGCGTGAATTCTTCTCCACCCATCGTTCGTTTTGAATGCACGAAGAAAACCCAACATTGTTCGAAACCATAGGTAGCCACGGCAAACTCGACGAGCTATACGCTAATTTGGGAATGCCAAACGAGAGCTCGACCACCCTTCCATCAATGCCCAAAGGCCGCGCCTCCCTAGGTTCACCAGTGTCACGACCCGATTTTTCCAGCCCGAAAATCGACATCAATATGTCCACTGTATTAAATGTCGAACAATCGAATGCCGGAAAACTACACCATAAGGGAAAGAAGAAGGAGGTAGAAGAAGAAATATAGAAAACGGTATCAGAATCTCACAAACACGGCAGAACAATATATAATAGTTAAATGACTGAATCTCTATACAAAAGAACTGTATCTGTTATATATATTACATCATCAGAGTACATCATCACACAAGAACACAACACTAGACAGTTATGATAATCCATACAAAGCTGAATATACAGCGTACCATGCACAGCGGAAATAAGTCAGATACGTGTGACATGTCTCGCCATCCAACGCATCCCTTAGGCTCCATAGCATCCATCCGGAATCTGTATTCTATAATACTCGGTCTAACCCGACCATTATAATAAAATAACATCCGAGTCAGTCTGGAAAACCAGCGTGAGAAAACACACTCAATTGGATTATTAAAGATTTCAAAATCCTTTGAAAAAGGCATCTCGTAAGACCACTCCACAAATAAACATATCGGGTTTTTACTTTATGATAACCAAAACATTTCTTATCAAATCCTCTGATATTATAGTAGTATCTATATACAAGTACTTATTCAAATAGCCAAAATTGTTACATTCATTAAATTCTAGCATAATAGGTATACAAACAAGTCCGAAGGCACTTATTGGAGATTGGGTTTCCATCAATGGCAGGGCTATTGGGGTACCGCCCGTCACAGTACCTGGTCTAGATCAGCATACCGAGGATCCCCCCTGATCCACTACAACACAAGACCGGAGCTACCTCTTACTGGATAGTCCGAATAAGATCACCATGCGGTTGGGATCAGCAATCGCCTACACATCCGAATGAAAATAGACATCTAGATAGGGACGACCTTACCCTAATTGGTTGCTAGCCACTTAGCCTTGCCGCACCTCCCCTGTTTTAGCCATTCCCGGTTGATGAGGCTCGAGGCTATGCGTTACTTTTTTAGCACACATTCACTATGAATGCTCATCGTCCTCCTAACAATGTTCTGATAGCATTTGTCCATACAAGTCTGTTCCCGGTCCGAACGGAATCGAAGGAACTACTACTACTACATCCATTTTGGAATCACCCTCAGGATTAGTAGCAATTAGCCCTTTCACTTCACTGCTCCATCTTCTACTCCAAGCTCTTATCTTCCTCACCAAAATGTTCAAACTGGATCGAAGTGGTTTTCGAGAAATTAATCCAGATCCCGGTTTCTTCGAAACGATCAGCGCATTAGCCAATATTTATAGTCGGTTATTTAACTATCAAATAACATCCACAAACAACCATCAGGCCTTAATAATTTTCCAAATTATTTATTTCAAAATATCTTCGCAAGATATTTTCTACACTTCAATACTTCGAAAATAGTTTTCAAATCGCTTTTTCTTCCACGGAAATAAATTTCCACCCAATTTGTTTTATTTCCACTGAAAAACTCCAAATCATGTTAAATTAGATTGTTAATAATTTAAATACATATTCCCAAAAGTATATACTTAAAACATTTAAAAATAAAACTACTTAAATCACTTTACTCAAAATAATAGTTATGAAATTCTATAATAAATTTCCAAGTAAAACTTAAGCCACAAACTATTTGTAAAATAAAAGTTTTATATAAAGTATAAATATTAGAAATTTTTCTTTTAAAAACATAATACTAATTTAACCTTTAAAATAATTACTACTAAAATTAATTTGAACAATATTTACTTTAAAATGCTAAAACAATTAAAAATAATAAATTTCTCTAAAACATTCTTTTAAAACAATTTTAAAACCTTAAAGTTATACTTGGAAATCTTTCTTTGAAAAATACTTGGCTTTTCAGGGAAATACACTTTCCTTTCCACACCTTTTAAAAATAAATTATTTTTAAACAAATCATCATTTCCTTATAAATTCCTGTCCTGCACTTATACTTCCAAATTATCCTCTGATAAATATTTTACTTTATTTATAAACCCTGTTTATAAATTTCACAATCTCATTCTCCTTTAATCACAGTTTCAACACTTAGTCGGTTTTCAAATTGGTTTCCAAAACCAACTCCATTTTAAAATAAATTCCTTTACTTATCCAAATTTATTTCAAAACCCATTAATTTCAGATTTTACTCCTTTATTATGATTTAAAATCTTATTTAAACTGAAAATACCAATTTCATAAAAAAAATTCCAAAATTCTTCTTTATCTCTCCCAAATTATTTTAAACCTTGAATTTAAAAATAAATCCTTTATTCCTTTAAATAATATCATTTAAGTTCAAAAACTTCATTTATTCTAATTTATTCAAAAATCTCCTTTCCCATGCTCGGAAATTATTTATTAGAATTTAAAAATAAACTTTTATCCTTTTCTAGTTCATTCTTTAATTTATTCAAATTCTCTATAATTATTTTACTTAAAAATTCTCTCCTTATTTCCCTTCAAAAATCTAATCTTTATATTTTTGATAACTCAATATACCCAAATATATTCATTTAAACCATAGCATCCAATGTTTTCAAATTCCAATATAATTAATCGGTCAAAGATAATCAATGAATCATACCACAGATTATGAAAACATATCCAATATTTTGAGGAATCCGGTTGGATCCCTCCAACTTGTTTTCCTGTATCCACAGATGTTAGTCAACAAACATAATACCAAATCCCACTCGAGGGGGGTATCGTGGTATAAAGGGTCATCCGCTCTTATGCTGGGCACATAGGGCCTCATCCGCTATTTAATGCGGGAAATCAATCACTCCAATATATATATACACACACACTATATAACTTATTACATCCAAGCTGATAATAAATTATAAATTCAAGCAAACAACCAATAATTTAAATTTAACTATTTAAATTCAAAAGGTAATCCAAATAAGTGAGATTAACTCACCTCTGACTTTTAATTTGCAATCCACTTCAATCTCGACTCGGTCTCTTCTCAATTTTTGACCTTGTATAAACATTTACGGTTTATTAACATTTGACTAGATCGAACAATTAATTACTATTTATTTATTTAATTCTAAACCAATAATTTACTATAAAAACCCTTTTGTAACTAAAATAATTAAAATAAGTTAATTACTCTAATTAACCCCCTTAATATATTATTTTAAAATAAACTAGTTAAGCGAAAATAGGTATATATGTATATTTATTTTTTATTTTTGAAACTACATATATATATACACACACTTAAAAAATATAGTCTATATAGATTTAAAAAATCTAACTTTTATATAACTTCCAAAAAAATTTCAAATCCCTATATATATATATATATATATATATATATATATATATATATATATTTCTTTTCCCAAAATCATATCTACTAAATTAAATTAAGTAATAAGTTTATATAACAAAATGGGATTCGCAAATGTAAATTATAAATGTGATTTTTAATTGAAATGAGATAAAATTCCAGTAATGTTTGAATATAGATTGGAAGGATTTGAGATTTGAAATTGTGGGAAAAAGGTTTAAATTCCTTTGGGTTTGAAAATGGTTTTCGAAGTTGGAGGAATTATAGTAATATTATTCGAAAATATTTTAGAATTGGATATGAAATCTGGTGAGATTTGGAATCAAAAATATTTGAAAATGTTTTTAAAAAAGAATAAAAGCACTGAACTCACTTCGGTTACTGGAAAATAACTTCGGTGACGATTACAGCATCATCGATGTTCATTTTCGAGTTTCTAAGAGTGGAATTGCTAGCAAAATGTTTTAAATTGAAGTTGTTTGCAAAACAGGGTTTGCTTTTAAAATTCAAAGGATAATTTGATATGCAAATGAATTATATATATATATAATTGGTTTCAAAAATGATTTTGAAATGTGGAGAATTTATTAAAAAGACTCTGGAATCTTATTTAAAATATTTATGGAATATAAACAAGTTTGGGAAATTATAAATTTAAATTCATTGGAACAAAAATTTAACTTGAAGGAGAGTTAAATTAAAATAAGTGTGAAAAGAAATAAGTTAGAAAAGTAAGCCGATTAAATGAAGTAAATTAATTGAGATTAGCGAATGGAATGTAAATAAGTTGGAAAAACCTATGGAAGTTTAAATTTTTGAATGGGATGGAATTTAACTTAAAAAAGAAAACTTTGAGGAAAATAAGCCTAAGTAGGCTAAGTGAGATAAGAGTATTGAGGTAAAATTTATTAAATTGGAGATACCGCGGTGACGACCCGCCTTTCATTCCATAGAAAGTCATATCGTAAATTAGAAAGAAATAGGTAGAAAAGAAAATAGATAGAAAGAAAGAACTAAAAAATCTCAGAATCTCACAGCAGAACGAAATAAATATATTACATGACATTGATATTACACAGTAGTCACTAATACCATACATCAGAGTCATTCAGTTTTACAACATCATATTTGACAGTCGCGATGAACTGCCTATTCATTATAACCCAAAATGCAAACAGAGCTACTAATATAGCGGAATAGATACATCTAGATATGCAAAAGCCTCCTCCTCCAAGCCTTCTTTCAAAATATGTAAAGTCAAACCGAATCACTTGGCTACTCATAAAAATTTGAGTACCCAAGAGTTTAAGAAAACATAAAATAAACTTCGGGCCAGACATAATTTTAAATGTTTGAGGAGTTTATATAAAACTAGATTTATAAAAATCTATGTAGATTATTTTATAAGTATATATATGAAGTTTCAAAAATAAAAATAAATATATATACACACACACACAATTTAGATGTTCTGGTTTATTTAAAAATAATGGATTATAGAGATTTGTTAGAACCTCGATTGTTGGATTTTAATGATAGCAACTATATAATTATGCAAAAGAATCTCTAAGCTAATTTGCAGGTACATGAGCATTAAAAAGAGATAAGCAAATACATTCAAAATGAAGATACATAGTACAAAAAAGGATGAAAGTATGTATATGGAGATACAAGAAGAGATATGCACGATAGAGACAAGACGAAGGTGATAAACAAAGTATTATTAGTCATAGAGTGTCGTGTCTAGAGTTTACAAATGTTAAAATCTTCTCCAAATGGTATACACACATATACATTCATATTTTAAGTGAAAAATCAAGTTTTCAAAGAATTGCATGGAGCAGGACTCGAACCGGGGTCACTAGTTCAAAAGGCAACTACTCTAACCATTTGAGCTATGGTAATTTCTTGTTATAAGCTAAATTCAGACATCTAAATAATGTCATTCAGACGTTTGAATGCTGAAACTAGAATATTGTTTCATAATATTCAGACGTCTGAATGGAAACATTCAGACGTCTGGAAAAGTTCAAAATTTGCCTAAAATCTTGCTGTCTGCATTTTAATCTAACTCAGAAGTTTGAATTATTTTAATTCAGACGTCTGAATATCTCTAACTGCTATTTTCTTGAATAGTCACTTCTCTTCACCGAAGAGAAACGTTTTCAAAATCAATAGTTGCACTTGTTCTTTTCAATATAACTTTTCATCTATAGTTGCAACTCTTTATACAGTATAAATAGACTACAGAATTCAACAAACAATCGATCAAATCTAGTTTTAATATTTTTGAATTCTTATCTATTCTCCATTTTCAAACTGCACTCAAATTGCTCACATTCTGTGATCGTTGATCACTATACCTTCCACTATTCTCAAAGAACATCACACTATATATCATAAAGAAGAATATTATAGGAAGATTGTACTTAATTGACTTATCAGTGCTATTTAAAGAGCATACTACAGTCAGATACTTTTGTTATTTGCAAAGAAGTCATGTTCTGCTGCTCAGGCGTGCGAAGTCCTCTTCGTCTGCTGAGGCGAAATCCTGTTCTACTGCTCACGTCCTTGTTTGATTGATCAAGGGTTGTATAGACATGTTTCTCCAAGTTAAGTGAGGGTTATTATTTTAGTGAAATTGCAGAAAGAGTCTGGGACTGGACGTAGAACGGAGCTCCGTACCAATATAAAATCTCTGGTGTCATTTACTATACTGCTATTATTATTTTCCTCACTTGTTATTTTTATACTCATATTCGGCATCAGTAGATAACTTAGTTTATATCGCATTGCCACTTCATTTACATTGTTTAAAACTGTTGGGCATTTCAATCCTATAGCATAGCAGTCACTTTCAATTGGTATCGGAGCATAGTGACTGTCAATTTGTATCACAGCCTGGTTTTCTATCGATCATCACAACATCATAGAATAATGGCTAGAAAATGATCCAGTAGAAATACAACAGGCAAAATCCCTGTCAAAGCCACCAGTGAGGACTACAAAAAGGTACTTTCTGATTTGCAAATTTTAGGAAAAGATAATAATGAATTATTTAGTATAACCAATAAGATTTCAAAGCTTAACTTCATTATTTTAGAAAAGATGAAATCTGTTGAACTTGAAAATGAGAAATTAAAAAATGAAAATTTTGATTTAGAAAATCAACATGGTATTTTGAAAAATAATTTTGAGGCTCTTAAGGATATTCTTGACAAACAAAATACTATGTTTGAAAAGGAAAATGAAAATTTTTCAAAAGAAATTACGGATTTGAAAAGGCAGAATGATTTATTATAATCATCTTTAGATAATTCAAAATCTCGAATTTTTCTTCTCAATGAGAACCGTACATTAAAAAAGGAGAATTCTGAATTAAACAAGCAAATTGATATTTTGAAAAACAGAAATATTTTTTTTGAAAATAATACTTGTGACTTTAAAGCTAAATTTGATAAACTTAACAATGAAGTCACAAAATTTAATAGAGGTCAAAACAATTTAAATATGATTTTATCTAGTTCTAGACCTTTGTATGATAAAAGTGGTTTAGGATATAATAAAACATATCGTAGAAATAGCACTAGACACACTTTCATGTATAATAAATATGTTAGTACTAGTACTAGATTAGAAGTAAAGTCTAAATCCAATTTTCATAGAAATTCAAATACTGCTATGACCAATAATGTTTATAATTTCTCTAGAAGTACAAAATCATTGACTGGAAATATGAATAAAAAATATCTAAGTATTTGAGTTCCTGTTAATTGGAAAAATAGAGAAAAATACGTTAATGATTATTTTGATATGGTAGTTAACAATGAAAATTATATCTATAAAGGTTCAACCACACCTAATTGGGTATGATTTCCCAAGATCTAAACCCCCGGACCCTAACATAGTAAGTGGGTACCAAAATTAATAATTATTTATTGTAGGTACTTGGTGAAACAAAAGGAAAATGATAGATTTTGGAATTTTAAAGAATGTTCCATACGTTTAATAGAATTGCGTGCTTGCAATGAAATATGGACTTCAGCAAATATGACAAAATCTATTTTATTTTTTCTCCATAATTAATATTAAGTTTATCCCACTATTCATAAGATATTTTATAAAATTTATTATACACCCTTATTCTTTTTTATAATGACAAAGGGGGAGAAATTCATATGTATATTGATAGAGGGAGATATTATTCTTAGGGGGAGATGTTATACTTAGGGGGAGCGTAAGACATACTTATATTGTTTTATATATAGAATGAATATTTAAAAAAAAATTATATAGTTGTCATCATCAAAAAGAGGGAGAATGTTAGAACCTCAATTGTTGGATTTTAACGACAACAACTATATAATTATGCCAAAGAATCTCCAAGCTAATTTGCAGGTACATGAGCATCAAAAAGAGATAAACAAAGACATTCAAAATGAAGATACACAGTACAAAAAAGGATGAAAGTATGTATGTGGAGATACAAGAAGAGATATGCACGATAGAGACAAGACGAAGATGACAAACAAAGTATTATTAGTCATAGAGCATCGTGTCTACAGTTTACAATTGTTAAAATCTTCTCCAAATGGTATACACACATATACATTCATAATTTAAGTGAAAAATCACGTTTTAAAAAAATTGCATGGAGCAGGACTCAAACCCGGGTCACTAGTTCAGAAGGCAAGTGCTCTAACCATTTGAGCTATGGTAATTTTTTGTTATAAGCTAAATTCAGACGTTTGAATAATGTGATTCAAACGTCTGAATGCTGAAACTAGAATATTGTTTCACAATATTCAGACATCTGAATGGAAATATTCAAACGTCTGGAAAAGGTCAAAATTTGCCTAGAATCTTGTTGTCTGCATTTTAATCTAATTCAGAAGTCTGAATTATTTTAATTCAGACGTCTGAATATCTCTAACTGCTATTTTCTTGAATAGCCACTTCTCTTCACCGAAGAGAAACGTTTTCAAATCAATAGTTGCACTTGTTCCTTTCAATATAACTTTTCATCTATAGTTGCAACTCTTTATATAGTATAAATAGATTACAGAATTCAACAAACAATCAACCAAATCTATTTTTAATATTTTTGAATTCTTATCTATTCTCCATTTTCAAACTGCACTCAAATTGCTTACATTCTTTGATCGCTGATCGATGTATCTTCCACTATTCTCAAAGAACATCACACAATATATCATAAAGGAGAAGGTTATAGGAAGATTGTACTTAATGACTTATCGATGCTATTTAAAGAGCATACTACAGTCAGATACTTTTGTTATTTGTAAAGAAGTCCTATTCTGCTGCTCAGGCGTGTGAAGTCCTCTTCAGCTGCTGAGGCGAAATCCTGTTCTGCTGCTCCGGTCCTTTTTCGGCTGCTCAAGGTTTGTATAGATCTGTTCCTTCGGGTTAAGTGAGGGTTATTGTTTTAGTGAAATTGTAGAAGGAGTCTGGGACTGGACGTAGGACGGAACTCCGAACCAGTATAAAAATATATGGTGTCATTTATTATACTGTTATGATTATTTTCCTCACTAGTTATTTTTATACTCATATTCGACATCAGTAGATAACTTAGTTTATATCGCATTGCCACTTCATTTACATTGTTTACAACTGTTGGCCACTTTGATCCTATAGCATAGCAGTCACTTTTAATTGGTATCGGAGCATAGTGACTGTCAAGATTTACTTGTTTATCAACTTACTTTAGTTACTAAAGATTTTTCAAGGAAAATTAGTTAAATTAAATTATTAGTATTAAATTAAATAAATAATTGGTAATTTACTTTTCGATTAGTTCAAAGGTTAATAAATCGTATAATGTTGTACAAGGTCCCAAAAATCATGAAGAAAACAAGCTGATTGGATTGGATTTGCAAACTAAAGGGCAAAGGTGAGTTAATCTCACTCATTTGGATTATCGGTGAATTTAAATTATTTGCTGATTGATTGAATTGACTGGATGTGATATTATATATAATAGTCTATATATATATATATATATATATATATATATATATATATTGGAGTGATTGATTCTCGCATTATATAGCGGATGAGATCCTATGCGCCCCGCATAATAATGGAAGACACTTTATACCGCGATATCCCCCTCCAAGTGGGGTTGGAATTTCATATTTGTGCTAACATCTGTGGATGCAGGGAAAATAGGTTGGAGTGATCCTACTAGATTCCTCAAAATGTTGAATTTTTTTTATATTCAGCGATGTGATTTATTTGATGATCTGTGATAGAATATATTGATTATATTAGGGATTGAAATTATTGAATGCTATGCTTGGTTGATAATATATGGGTATTTTGAGAAATGGAAATATATATATATATATATATATAATTTGGATTTTCAAAGGAAATGAAAAGAAAATTCTTAAGTAAATAATTATTGGGAATTAGATAAATTGAGTAATAAATTTTAAAGGGAATTTAAACCAGGATATCAGTTCGAAATTGATTAAGTGTTTTGGAAACTGTGATTTAAAAGGAAATGAGGAATGGAAATTTGTAAACTGGGTTTATAAATAAAGTGGAATATTTATAAGTGGATAAATTTGGAAGTATAGATTCCAGTGGAATTTATAAGAAAAGGTGCAGTTCATTTTAAAATAAAAAGGGTGATTTCATTTTATAAGGTTGCGAAGTATATTTTTTCTAGAAAACTAAGTATATTTTCAAAGAAAAGATTTCAAAGTATTATCAAGATGTTTAAAATTGTTTTTTAAGAATGTTTTACAAAATTTATTATTTCAATTATTTGTAAGTGAAAAGTAAATATTTATTTAAGTTAATTATGGCGGTTAAATATTTTTAAGGGTAAATTAGTGTTATGATTTTTAAAAGGGGATTTTAACATAAATATTTGATATAATAACTTTATTTTAAATGGAAATTTTGGTTTAAGTTTTACTCAAAACCTCTTACAGAATTTATAAAGTATTTTATTTAAGTAATTTTTGTAGCCTTAATGTAAATAATTTAAGTATATATTTTTGAAAGTGATTATATGGAGATGGGAAATGTGTTTTAAAAATAAAAAGTTGTTTTATTTTTAAAGTGTTGAAAGAAATTTGGGGGATTTGGATATAAATTAAATTGGAATAAATCGTGCATGATTTATAAAGGATTATATGGGTCGAAATGGAAAGTGTATTTCCCTAAAAAGGAAAGTATATCTTCAAAGGAGATTTTTATGTATAAGTTTAAGGTTTTAAAATTATTTAAAAAGAATGTTTTAGAGAAATTTATTATTTATAATTGTTTTAGAATTTTTAAGTAAATATTATTCAAATTTATTTTAGTAGTAATTATTTTAAAAATTAAATTAGTATTATGTTTTTAAAAGAAATTTTCTAATATTTATACTGTATATAAAACTTTTATTTTTAAAATGGTTTGTGGCTTAAATTTTACTTGGAAATCTATTATAGAATTTCATAACTATTATTTTGAGTAAGTGATTTAAGTAGTTTTATTTTTAAATATTTTAAGTATATTTTTGGGTAAAGTGATTTAAATTATTTAAAAATCTAATTTAAATAAGATTTGGAGGTTTTCAGTGGGAATAAAATAATTGGTTGAATTGATTGTTAATTTGATAGTTAAATAACCGACTATCAAATCTGGACCCAAATATGACTTTGGAAATATCTAGGAGGAGTACGGGAATTATATGGTACAATTACCGTTCGAGGTGCTATACTATACGTATAAACTCGTTCGTTCTTTTAGGACGTTTATAAGAAAATCCGTCCACTAACGGTTAGAAGGTGAACTCCGATCGTATTTTCGTCTCTGTATTTCCTAAAGAATCAGGGTTGAGTTTACCGAGAAATAGCGAACGTTGTTTCGAAGAGACCGAGATCGGATTTGTGATCCAAAAACCACTTCGATCTGGTTTGAATGTTTTCATGAGGAAGCAAGAGCTTGGAGTTGAAGATGGAGCAGTGAAGTGCAAGGGCTAATCGCTACTAATTGTTAATGCTAAAATGTTGAACGCTAACACCCCGGTGTATGTAAAGATTAAGTGAAAGCACCACCCGTGAACACGGGAACTGAAAACAAGTAGACAAGTCACAGAGAAAGCAGTAAAAGACAACAGTTTTATAGTGGTTCGGCTTTAGGTAAGCCTACGTCCACTTTAATACTCTTTATTACTGAATCAATTACAACTTTACAGCAATCTTCAATTACAATACTGATGAGACAAACAACTAGAACTCCAATGCAGAAGAATTCTTTGAATCCATGTTGATTGCGTTAGATTTCCTCTTGAAGTTTGTTGAGATGCCGTTCGAGTTTGAAGTGTCGAGTGAGTCGAGAATTCAGCAGAGTATTGGCGCTTGAAGAGATCGTCCAAAAGTCCCCTTCATGCTTGAGGTAGGTTGGTATTTATAGGGAAATTCTCCCCTTGGGTCGTAAGTCGTCACCGACTTATGGTAAGTCGTGGCCGACTTAACTGGCCAGGCCCCATGGTCTCGCAAAGGTTCGCTTGTACAAGTCCTCAGTCGCCCACGAGTTAACAAGTTCTCGTTCAAGCAACACAACACTGGATCTGCCTTTGTGCTTAGGTCGTGAGCGACATAGCATAGGTCGTAAGTCGGTTGTGGTTTGAGTCGTTTGCTCCCCTTAAACTACTATGTCGTCCAATCTTTTGACTCGCTGAGTCGCGCTCCCTTTAACCCGTTAAGTTGTGCCATCTCTTAAGTCGCTAACTTGATAACTTGATGAGTCGTTTACTCATTGAGTCGCTGTCCTTTCTAAGTCGTTGAATTGGTAACCCCTCAAGGTCGTTGAGTCGGTATCTATGTTGAGTCGGTAGCTCCTCAGATGTTAGGTCATGGAACCTCAATGAGTCGCATATCAAGTAGGTCGCTGCTCTTGTTAAGTCGTGAGCCTTTTTGAGTCGCTGATCATGGGAGTTAACATTTGCCCCTCGAAGTACACGCTTAAGTCGTGTGCTTCGATCTAGCTCCTGAGTCGTGAACGACTCAAAGAGGCTTGTTAACTCGTTCGTCCTTCCATCTTCTCCCCTGCCTCCTATATAAGTTGTTAAGTCACCTCTTCCTTTTCTCTTTACTGCTTTATCATTCCTTTCCGCCATTGGTGACTTCTCAATTTTCTGAAGGCGAATCCAAGCTAATTAATCAGCAATCCATCCTTTCCATTACATTGCGTAAGTGATCTTGAATTCCAACTCAACTGCGACTATTGCTAAGACACGAATTTTCACTTCCTGTTCCCAAATCACCTCCGCAGGTCTTGCCTAGCTTTTGAGTTAAATTGTGATCAATTCCAATCACCATTGGCCTTGTTGCCGTTGCAATTCTCAAGATTGTAGGATCGTGCTTGATTTACGGCGACTTCATGATGGTTTGGATTGGCGTTTGATAAGCTGATGGGGTGAATGGATAGTAGGCTTAGTTGAGGGGATGACGAATTGATGTTATTTAGGCGTTAACGGGTATTGGGTCGGAGAGGAGTTAACAGGTTGAGGGGATGACTTGAAATTCTCACGACTTAGTTGGTTTTTGAATCAACTGACCCAGGAATTTCTTGCAATCTCAACTGCACACGACTTAGCTTTTAGATCGTATCGATTTCCTGACGACTTAGGATTTAGGTTGCACGAGCGACTCAGCCCTTTGGATTCCTAACATGTCCTATCTTTTAGACTGTGGTCGACTTAAGCTTGAGTCGCAGCCGAGCTAAGACTTAGAGAGATTCCCATTACTATGAACCGAAGCCTTTTCTCCTCAACGCGCTTTGTGATTTATAGGACAAATGATTTAAGGGAGCCAACAGTTAAGTCGTGGACGACATAACCTTTAGGTCGTGTAAACGACTTATCACTTAAGCGCATTTGGACTGCCTTAACCTCCTTGGTTCGAATGATGCAATCTTACCCTTGAGATCATGTGAACGACTTATGACTTGAACATCTTGAGAAATTCAACACTTCTGATGGAATTTGATTGCATTCTTATTCTGACTTCTGAATTGCCGAGATAACTTTCATTATTTTATTAAGCTTTATTTCCATATTATGCTGACTTTAATGCTAATGACCTATCAAACACAACATTTGCAAAGAACTAGGGCGAATATACTGTCACTGATTGCCCACATCGAATGACAGATTAGTCGATAAAACATAATCAACTTAAGGAAACTATATGAGGTGCTGTGAACCAATCAACTAAAGCAAAGTATTAATGCAAAGCATCATTAACTTGAACTGATTTGTTTGCATCAACATTACACTTTCGTATTTGGACTTAAAACGACAAGCCCTGAAACTTTATTACTGACAAATGCTTGCTAGTCTTAATTCCAGTTATATTTGCTTGTTGCTTTGTTAATTTTACACATCACTTCACACATTTAGGAAACGTGCACCTTTTCGTTTGAATGTTAAGTTGTTTATGTAGAATGGCTTCACATCAAGAAGAAGAGACAGAACAGACTGGAGAGGCTCTTCCAATAGCCGCTCCATTAAAAAATCCTCCGGAAAGGGTTCCAACTTCTTTGAGTCAACGGGCGTTTAGTCAATTACGTCCCCAATTCGGCATTGCTGAAACGGATGCTATATTGCCCGGACCAAGTGATTTTGCTGATAGTCCTCCCCGTGGCTTTGTTGCAGTTAATCGCCAAATGTGTTTGTGCGGTGCTATTCCTCCCTTTAATGACTTCCTTCAGCAGTTCTTACTTCGATTGTCCATCTCTCCGTTCCAATTACACCCCAATGGCTACGCCATTCTGATGGGGTTGTGTGTTTTTTTAGGAGAGTTTTGGATCGATTGCCGAGCTTCGGGGAAATCTGCTACTTATGTTCATTCACAAAAACTAAAGATCATCCCTCCATTACAGTTATAAGAAGCGCTAGGAATCGCAAACTCATCGCTGATCTTTCTGAAAGCGCTCATGGCTTCTTAAATCAGTTCTTCTTTGTTCGCTGCCCCCTAGGGTTTTACGCCATCTGGAGAGTAGGAAGTAAGATTTCCTGATTTTATTTTTCCATTCCTGATCTTTTCGAGATCTGAGTTGCTAAGTGCTAATTTCACTTTTTCCTTTTTCAGCACTTCCTCCTCCCTCTAAGATCCAGGCCACGAGCAAATTTTTGAAAGACTGGATGCCGTGGCCGCAGAGGAGAGAAGTATAAAAATTTTGTTGAGGGATGAACTTTTACACCAATATGGGCTTTTACACACTTCTCGTTCTACACACCCTCCTGAGATCCCGAATTCCCCAGTTAAAGCTTCAGATGCTTCGGCTCCTGCTGAAGAGCCTTTACGGAGAGAAACCACCATCGAAACTTCACTAGCGAAGTGTTCAACTTCGAAAGATGATGCGGGGTCATCTGATAAGCATACGCTTGCCCCAATTATTGAAGAAGAGGAGCCTCCACAACAGACCAGGAAGACCGTTGAGGAAGGGGTTGACAGAGGGAGTCTTGTCAAGCATGATGGTGATGACATCTTCGGGAATTTAAGTGACATATTGGCCACCTCTCAAGAGCTCTTTAAAGACGACCCTGTCACTATTAGGGTTTCTTCTTCAGTAGTGGAAGCGACTTCTTCTTTGCAACAAGCTCCGTCAACCCAAGAGTTGACGTTAACTACTACCCCCATGATTCCTCCGCAATCGAAGCGTGGTTCGTAGTTTGATGCGCATAGCTTGCACGCCACACACACCTAGGATTTTCCGGCACTTTTATGCACTTAGCTTTCTGTACTTTAAAGATACTAAAGTCACGCTTCACTCTTTATTGCAGATTCTCCAATGAGGCGAGGTAGTTCATATTACGATGACTTCAAGCAGTACGGAAGGCGCAGTCAATATGATTATAGGCGCTATTTTCCTACCTACAGAGAAACTGACGAAGAGAGAGCCGCTCGAAAGGCTCAGGAGAGACGTTCTTATGAAGAACGTTATGGAAGAGGGGATGAGCGATACGATTCTTCTCATAGAGAGGATGATTCTCATAAATGTAAGTCCCACGATGACAGAGGGAAGAGTCACATGGCTGATGACCCAAGCAAACGGGCTAAAGTTAGTGAGCACTCAGCGCCTGCAATTTCTGAGAAGACCACTACTCTTATCCTTCCTAAATCTCCTGCCCCTTCTCGTACCGATATCCAAACAATCATCAACAGGCCTTCATATCCAGTTGGGCCAGGCCCGACTACTCTCTAAAGCCGGTTTCCACAATGGTGCCTTAAGGGGGTTCGCTTTGATCTCGACTTAGTTCCAATCGACAAGCCCTCCATGTTGCGAAATCTTGATGCCGTCAGACTTGATATTGAAAGAATGTCGAGCTGGCAAAAACATATCGACGAACTCCAGAGGGTGAACCGTACGAATCTCGAGGCTATGCTGACCATGGAGAATGATAAATCTGAATGGTAGAAAACTCTCGATCAGCATAATGTCGAGATAAAAAACATTGCTGATTATAATGAAAGGCTCGAAGTGGAGATCGAGAAGCTTAAAGAAGAACTCGCCACTTCTTCCACTTCCTATACTCAAAAGGAAGAAGTACTTCAAAAACAGGTGAGAGACGCTCATGCCGGCCAAAGAGATGCCGAGGCTAAGGCTGACGGGCTGGAGAAGATTGTAGAGAGCCACCGTACTGATATTGCTCAGCTGCGAATACAAGCTAGCTCCCAGGTCACAAAAATTGATAAGTTAAAAGCTCAACTTTCTAGGGTCGAAAGAGAGCGTGATGAAGCTGTTGCCGAGAAAATTGCAGCCGAGGAATCTCATGAAGCCACCAAAGCTGATATCAGCTCGAAATTGTTTGATTTCTATTCGCAATGTGTCCTGGGGCGCGGCAGTCTCTCTTTCTTGGGCCTTAAATATGAAATTACTCTGGCCGAAGTATGGGAAGTTGCGCTTGATATGCTCAAAGGCGCCGGTTATCCAGAAGACCAACTTGAAGTGCATTACCTTGATGAAGATGCATGTGCCGCTCTCGCTAGGGGGAAGGAACAATTAGCTAAAGTTCGAGCTGAAACAATGGAAGGGGAATATCCAGAAACGGAAGCACCTTTAGTTGCCCCTGCCCCTGCTTCGACTTTAGCCGATGTAGACATCATGGGATCCCGTTCCCCTTCTCCGCCCGTGGCTAAAGTCATAAGTGAAATCGCAAGCGCACAGGGTAGAGATGAAGGCGAAGAGAGTAATGAAGCACAAACTTATGAAATTGACATCAGAAAGCCAACTTCTCCAGGTAACTTTACCGTTGAATCGGCTCAAGTGGACAGCTTGTTCGCTCCTCATGAGTTTGACGAACTTTTCAATTATTTCTTAAATCTCAATGAGCCGCTATCTCCTTTCTTCACAGGAGGTACTAATATTTTTGGCTTTTCCTCTTCTATAGCAAAAACGCCAAGTGCCACACAAACTTCTCCTCCTCCAGCTGTTCCTCCTCCATTTCCTCAGATCACTCCTCTTTCTCAGCCGGGATCACAAGAAGAATTGATAGGAGCTCTTCAAGGGTTGGATGTTCCAATCGCTTCGTAGGAGCAAAAGGGCGAAGGACCTGAAGGAGGCGACAAATCCCTAGAGCGTACTATTTCTGATGACGTAACACTGGCTGCTCTTGTTACCCAGGGAAGTGAGTCTTCTTCAAAGAGGAAGAAGATGCATGCCATTTCCAAGAGGACAAGGAAAAGCATTCTTGTTTCTGAAGAGGAGTCGAAGGTTGATCCGGCAGTAACCCTCTCTCCTTCATCCCCAACTCTCCCAAGCCGTCCTGAAAAACTTCCTATTAGGTCAGGAGAGGACTCTAAAGGTGGTGGAAAGAAGAAGTAATGGGCCCTGCTTCGATTTATTTTTACTTTTTTGCTTTTTGCATGTACTGGCCGGAGATTGTGGGGGTACCGGCCTCCGCTTTTCTTTTTATTTCGAAACCTGTACCTGTATAAAATTTTGATGGTATTGAATAAAATGATTCTTTTTGTTTGTACAAACTTCTGTTTGTATTTGAGAATGCCTTTACTCTTTGTTTTTGTACAAGTTTCTTTATATAATATTGCAGTGAGCTTGTGGTATGTTGTTTGAGCGTTATTTTTACCAATGTGGCTATACCATGTTGCCCCTATACCATAAGCTCGTTGCAATATTCTCAACTTTGAGGGGACTCGTACTCTTATTTTCTGGAAAACAACTATTCCATACTTGGAGGAATATTATTCTGCTCAAAATAAAGTACATCTCTTCTCATATGAGTTTTCACGCTTTACCCTTCGGAGATATCACTTTTTCCTTTTGCACATATACATGCTTACAAAATGAATTCTCCTATGTGGTAGAGCGGGCCTCCGAAGGGCGCTTCAACTTTTTTTGAGGAAGGGTACTTTCAAGAACAAATGAACCAATCTTCCTTTGAAAGCTAAAGTGTGCCTTTAAAGAGGTATTTTCCTTCTTCTTTTTTATATATATATTGCGCCTCGGTGAGGGGCTTTTTGGTCTTTGTGTTGCATTTTCGATGAAATGCTTCTTTGAAAAGTTGTACCTCTGAGGAGAGCTTTTTCACGTTTCAACACTTGGAAGTTTTATTTCAATCTTGGTGAAACGTGTGCCTCCGAAGAGTTGTGCCTCCGAAGAGGGCTTTTTCACGTTTCAACACTTGGAAGTTTTATTTCAATCTTGGTGAAACGTGTGCCTCCGAAGAGGTCTTTCCTTCTGATTATGCCTCTGGGAAGAGGTATTTTTGCTTGATTGTGCCTCTGGGAAGAGGTCTTTTTGTTTGATTATGCCTCTGGGAAGAGG
The DNA here is from genome assembly GCA_030765085.1 of Allium cepa. Lineage (NCBI taxonomy): Eukaryota > Viridiplantae > Streptophyta > Magnoliopsida > Asparagales > Amaryllidaceae > Allium > Allium cepa. Next base: position 31,231,957 of record CM060940.1, read on the forward strand.
TCTTTTTGTTTCTGCCTCTTGGGAGAGGCTTTTATTTTTATCCTGTTCGCTGGGAAGCGGGCCTCCGAAGAGGGCTTTGCACATTTCGACTCGTGTGAAGTTTTATTTCAGATCATGGTGAAATATGTGCCTCTGAGTTGGGCTTTTGCCTGCGAGTTTGGAGTATCTTTCTCTTAGTTGGATGGATTCACGAGAGTGTATCACCGATCAGTCCACAACTTTATGACGAGAAAGAACTCTCTTTTTCTGGCAAGACCCGCTCGAGGTCTTTTAGCATTTCAACTGTGGTGAAATGGGCCTCCGAAGAGGGCTTTTCACGTTTCAACATTTGGAAGTTTTATTTCAATCTCGGTGAAACGTGTGCCTCAAAGTGGGGCTTTTTCCTGGAAGTTTGGAGTTTCTTTATTTTAGTTGGATGGATTCACGGGAGTGTATCGCCGATCAGTCCACAACCTTATATTGAGAAAGAACTCTCTTTTTCTTGGTGAGGCCCATTTGAGGTCTTTATCCTCCGAAGAGTTGTGCGTCCGAAGAGGGCTTTTCAACGCTTCTACACTTGGAAGTTTTATTTCAATCTTGGAGAAACGTGGGCCTCTGAAGAGGTCTTTTGCTGTTGCTGGTCTGCTTGCCCATATTAGCAATCCCTTGGTATCATTTTTAAGCACGCATCATCTTCTTTTGCTGGCGGGTGGTCTCATCCAAAGAAATGTACTCCAGCAAAATCATTAACTGTTTGCTTAAAGTACTTCTTATATAGAATCCGACCCTAGAATTTTTGTTGCTTAAGATTTGCCTTTGAGTGATGCCAATGATTGCTTGGTATTGCGATGGGTAAGCTTGATTTTAATTGCCTACAAATTTAAATCGACATTTTTAGCAATTTTTTCAGAGTACTTTACATATCAAAATAAAATAAGCGACTTGTAATAGTAAAGAACACAAGATTTATAGTGGTTCGGCCAAAAGCTGGGCCTACAGCCACTTTATAGTTCTCATTATTCATTTGTACTGGTTTTACAATGGCTTTCAATATAAGAATCACATATTCATAATTCTTTTACAATATTTCAGTAAAGCCTTTAAGTAAAATATGGACGCAAGTGATTGCTGTTCCAGGCTCTTGGGATTGGATCTCCTTCGACAGTTGTGAGCTTGAATGTGCCATCAAGGAGTTTGTTGCCTATGACATATGGTCCTTCCCAGTTTGGCCCAAACACTCCTGTTGCTGTCATAATTCTTTTCAAGACTAAATCCCCAACTTCAAAGCTGCGCTGGCGAACTTTGGAATTGAAATGCCTGGCTATTCTTTGCTGATGGGCTGCAACTCTGAGCTTAGCCTCTTCTCTTCTTTCATCAAGGAGGTCAAGGGCTTCAAGTTGAAGTTTTTCATTCTCAGTTTGATCGAAATAGATTCTTCTATGTGAGGGGACTTCTAACTCTACTGGAATCATTGCTTCCGACCCGTATGCCAATGAAAATGGAGTGTGCCCAGTCGCGGTTTTATGAGTAGTTCTGTATGCCCATAGTGCTAGCGGAAGCTTATCGACCCAACCACCTTTTGCTCTCTCCAATTTCTTTTTAATGGTTGACTTGATGATTTTGTTTACTGCTTCCACTTGCCCGTTTGCCTGCGGATGAGCCACTGCTGAGAAACTTTTTTGGATTTTGAATCGTTTGCAGAAATCTTGGAACTCCTCACTTTCAAACTGGGTACCATTGTCTATGATTATCTTCTGAGGCACACCATACCTGCAAATGATATTCTTGGTTACAAAACTTATCATTTTCTTAGAGGTAATAGTAGCTAATGGTTTAGCTTGAGCCTATTTAGTGAAATAATCAACAGCAACGATAGCATATTTAATCCCTTATTTGGCAGTTGGCAAAGGCCCAATGAGATCTATTCCCCAAATGGCAAACGACCATGGACTGACCATTTGTGTTAGCTCAGTGGAAGGTGCTCTAGGAATTTTGGCAAATTTCTGGCATTTGTCACACTTTTGGGAATAGTCAGCGGCATCTCGATTAATTTCTGGCCAAAAGTATCCATAACGGAGGATTTTCTTTGCTAAAGTTTGACCACATGTATGATCCCCACATTCTCCTCCGTGTACTTCAGTCAGAATTGTCTTAGCTTCTTCCTTTGTCACGCATCGGAGTAATGGCATTGAAAATCCTCGTCTGTACAAACGACCATCCTGAACCATATATCTGGAGGCTTTCCTCATCAGCTTCTGTCTTTCTTTTGAACTTTCTGGCAAAGATCCATTGAGTAAATATTCCAATATCGGAGTCATCCAAGATTCTTGCTCTTGAGCTACACTCATAATCAAATCAACATCCATCTCATCTGTGCTCGGAGTTGATAAGACTTCCACGGGAACTAATCCCAATAGTTGAGCTTCGCCAGTACTTGAATACTTTGCAAGAGAATCCGCCTTCATATTCTCCTCCCGGGGTATGTGACTTACTGAATAATGATCAAAATCATCAAGAAGTTCCCAGGCCTTTGACAAATAAGCGGGAAGATTTCCCCATCTGGCTTGAAATTCCCTTTTGACTTGGCATACGATAAGTTGGGAATCGCTGAAGATTGGTAATTCCTTGATGTTTAGTTCCTTAGCGATCCTTAAACCAGTAATGAGAGCTTCATATTCTGCTTCATTATTTGTCGAAGGAAATTCTAGTCTCAGTGCATAACATAGCGATCTCCCTTCCGGGGTTTCAAGGACAACCCCTGCTCGAGAACAGTAATCATTCCTTGCGCCATCGACATACAATTTCCATTGCATTGGGATGTTATCAGTGGCTTCTTCCTCACTATCACCTTTATCCGTACATTCTGCGATGAAATCTGCTAAAGCTTGTCTATTGATTGCTTTCCGGGGATGATAAGTGATGTCATATTGGCTGAGTTCAATATTCCATTTTAAAAGACGGCCCGAAGTCTCAGGACGGAATAGGACTTGCTTCAGAGGTTGATCAGTGAGGACTTTGATGGGATGAGCTTGGAAATACTGCCTCAATTTTCTTGATGCGATCAACAAACAATAGGCGAGCTTTTCCAACCTTGAATAGTTCATCTCTGCCCCAGTGAATCTTTTGCTGATATAATAAACTGGTCGTTGAATCCTTGCGTCTTCCCGTACTAATACTGCACTGAGAGCATGAGATGAAATTGCCAAATACACGAAGAGATCTTCATCGTTGTCAGGCTTTGAAAGTACCGAAGGCACTTCCATATGACGAACCAACTCATCAAATGCTTGTTGACACTCAGGACTCCACTCAAAATTTTTCCTTCCTTTCTTCAGAGCATCAAAGAATGGAATGCATTTGTCAGTAGCTTTTGAAATGAACCGACTTAGGGCAACAACCTTTCCATTGAGACTTTGCAATTCCTTCTTCGTTCTAGGAGCTTTGACCTCTCTCAGGGCAGTGATCTGAGCAGGATTAGCTTCAATGCCCCTAGCGCTCACAATGAAACCCAAAAACTTTCCAGACTCCACTCCAAATGAACATTTCAAGGGATTAAGCTTCATTTTGTACTTTCGAAGTATGGCGAACATCTCTGCCAGGTGATCCATGTGGTCCACTGCTTTCTTAGACTTTACTAGCATATCATCAACATAAACTTCCATTGTCTTGCCAATCTGCGGTTTAAACATGGCATTGACAAGCCTTAGGTAAGTTGCCCCTGCATTCTTGAGTCCGAAAGGCATGACCTTGTAGCAGTAGAGTCCAACATCTGTGATGAAGCTTGTGTCCTCCTATCCGGCTAATGCATCATAATCTGGTTATATCCGGAGTATGCATCCATAAAAGATAACAATTCATACCCCGTTGTCCCATCCACCAACTGATCGATCCTAGGCAGCGGGAACAGTCTTTGGGGCAGGCTTTGTTCAAATCTGAAAAGTCAATGCACACTCTCCATTTTCCGTTAGCTTTTTTTAACTAGCACTGGATTTGATACCCAACTTGGATAAGTGGATTCTCTGATGAAACCGTTCTCCATGAGCCGATCCACTTCTTCCTTTAATGCTGCCGTCATCTCGGGACCCTGAGTTCTCCTTTTCTGTTTCACGGGTGTAAACTTTGGATCGATGTTCAGAGTGTGTACTGCAATCTCTGGGGATATTCCACACATGTCAGCATGAGTCCAAGCGAATACATCCAAATTTGCCTTCAAAAATGAAATCAACATTCTGAACTGTTGCGCTGAGTTGTGAACCCACATTCAGCACTTTGTTTGGGTCTTTTGTGTCAACAGGTACCGGAACTGTTACCTCTACCAGTACTACCCTATTCTCCCCTGCACCGGCTTTCCTTGGATCCATCTCTCTTCGTGCGCCACTACATTCGCCAGTACGGTCCACCCTGTAATTGCTACAAGGTTGGTTCCTTGATGCGGACTGGAGTTGCCGCATCTTTGCCCATTTCTCGTTTCCTTGATTCATGCAACTCTGCAAGATAACATTCTCGCCCTGCATCTTGGTCTCCTTTAATCACATCAACTCCATTATCTGTGGGGAATTTTATAGTCAGACACCATGGGGCAAGAACAGCTTTGAATGCAGCAAGAGTTGGTCGGCCTAAAAAGGCATTGTAGGCAGAGAATTCTTCAACAATTATAAAAGTTTGCTTCCGAGCCACCTTCCTCAGCCCTTTTCCATGTTCTACAAACAAATCTATGGTCCCAATTGGCTGCTTGGGTTCGCCAGCAAACCCAGCAATTTTAAGTGATGAAGTTGGAACATCAGCCATTGGAATTTTCATTTGATCAAAGGTCTTCTTGAAGAGAATGTTGCATGAAGCTCCACAATCAACTAGAACTCTTCTCACAGTAGGCGGTCCAATACCAGCGGATATAACCAAAGGATCTATGGTAGGAGCCTCGACGCCCAAAGAATCTCTGGCACTGAATACAATATCATCTGTGGAAGTCTTTTGCTGCTTTAAAGGCGCATCATTTTCTAACACAAAAACATTCTCTTCAGCCGGTACATGCCTCAAGGCCGGGGCATACCTTTCCATCTCGCCCCAGCTTCTGCCTGCTGGGTGAGGCCCCCTAGTTATTATATTGATGACAGGTCTTTCCGATTCATGTTCTACTGCCTTCTCACTTGAGCCAGGACGGTGAGCGGGAACTTGTTGACCTTGAGTTGACGAGGCTGGGGCATTTCTATTCCTTTTCACATACTGTTGGAGCTTGTTTTCCTTCAGGAGTTGTTCAATTACTTCTTTCAACTGACGGCATTCATTGGTGTCATGGCCGGGTTGGTCGTGGAACCGGCAGAACCTTCCACTTTTTTCCATCCTACTTCCAACTCTCATTTTAGGCGGTGTCGGATAATTGACATCATCCTTGGTCGCGAAGAAGATGTTCTCAGGGGTATCGGTCAAGGGTGTGAAATTGAGAGGACGGCCTTTCTTAGGATCTCCCTGTTTCTTTCCACCATCATTTCCCCTTTTATGAGTGTTCGGTTCTTTCTTGTTCGAAGCAGCACCATTGTTCCCGACTTGTACTGATACCACCTTAGCCGATGCTTGGAGGCTCTCCAGGCGCATGAATTCATCCGCTTTCTTGTAGAATTTGTCAAGCGAGTTTGGTTCTTTCACTTTCAACCATTTTCCAAATTCGCTTGATTTGTCAATCGCCCTCATCAAGTATGTTAGGACCATGCGTGGCTCAGCATTATCTACCTCAGCCAATGCTAAAACGATTCAAAAATTACCTGATGGACTCTCCCGGATTTTGCTCTAGACTTGACAGTGACATTATATCTTTTGCCTTCGAAGCATATAACCGAAATTGCTCCTTGAATTTCCGGGTAAAATCGGAGAACTGATCAATGGACCTGACTGGCAGCTTTGTAAACCACAATAGAGCCACACCTTCCAGATATACCGGGAAATATCGACATTTGATTTCGTCAAACGCTCTGGCACCCGTCATATGCCAGTCGTACTTATACAGAAACTCATTAGGATCGCTTGTTCCTTTGTATGCCGGAATAGTAGGAGGAATGAATTTTCTTTGGAATTCTGCCTTCAAGATTTTCTCAGTAAACGGAGTTTTGCTTGGAGCAAAACCCCATTCTTTCTCGTCTTCATCCCTTCGCATATTTTCCTTCATGATTTGACGAACCATCCCCGAAAAATACTCTTCATCATTTAGAGGCTCTGGAGGGCAAACATCAGCCACTTTCTCAGAATTTTGTCTTGACAATCGTTCACGGAGGGTTGGCTGTGGCCCTGATCCTCCAGCTTGGGGTGGTGTCCTTTCCAGAGGGTCTGCGGCTCTTTGAGAAATGTTCCCTTCAACATCCTGAACTCCCACAGTAGGGTTTCCGTCATTATTAACCGGTTGTCGGTCAGCCCCAAGCAAATCATTCAACTTACTCAAGATCAAGGCTTTCTGGGCATTCTGAGCCTCCAAATGTGCATTCTGGGCATTCAATTATTGATTCAACCCCAAAACTACGGCATCCAATTCTGCTCTAGTGACTCCAACGGTTGGAGCTGCTTGACTTGAAGGAGGAGAGGTAGCGGTATTCTCGTGAACATTGTCGGATCCTGTAGAACTTCGTTTTCTCCCAGGAGCCATTATTTCCAATAAACTTCTGGTTTTAAAAGAAATCCTTTCAACAACCTTTTGAGAAGCAATGGTGAGAACAACCTGAGTTCAATTCTCAGTGAAAGCACCAAAAATGTTAACGCTAAAATGTTGAACGCTAACACCCCGGTGTATGTAGAGATTAAGTGAAAGCACCACCCATGAACACGGGAACTGAAAACAAGTAGACAAGTCACAGAGAAAGCAGTAAAAGACAACAGTTTTATAGTGGTTCGGCTTCAGGTAAGCCTACGTCCACTTTAATCCTCTTTATTACCGAATCAATTACAACTTTACAGCAATCTTCAATTACAATACTGATGAGACAAACAAATAGAACTCCAATGCAGAAGAATTCTTTGAATCCATGTTGATTGCGTTAGATTTCCTCTTGAAGTTTGTTGAGATGCCGTTCGAGTTTGAAGTGTCGAGTGAGTCGAGAATTCAGCAGAGTATTGGCTCTTGAAGAGATCGGCCAAAAGTCCCCTTCATGCTTGAGGTAGGTTGGTATTTATAGGGAAATTCTCCCCTTGGGTCGTATGTCGTCACCGACTTATGGTAAGTCGTGGCCGACTTATCTGGCCAAGCCCCATGGTCTCGCAAAGGTTCGCTTCTACAAGTCCTCGGTCGCCCACGAGTTAACAAGTTCTCGTTCAAGAAACAAAACACTGGATCTGCCTTTGTGCTTAGGTCGTGAGCGACATAGCATAGGTCGTAAGTCGGTTGTGGTTTGAGTCGTTTGCTCCCCTTAAACTGCTAAGTCGTCCAACCTTTTGACTCGCTGAGTTGCGCTTCCTTTAACCCGTTAAGCTGTGCCATCTATTAAGTCGCTAAGTTGATAACTTGATGAGTCGTTTACTCATTGAGTCGTTGTCCTTTCTAAGTCGTTGAATCGGTAACCCCTCAAGGTCGTAGAGTCGGTATCTATGTTGAGTCGGTAGCTCCTCAGATGTTAGGTCATGGCACCTCAATGAGTCGCATGTCAATTAGGTCGCTGCTCTTGTAAAGTCGTGAGCCTTTTTGAGTCGCTGATCATGGGAGTTAACACTAATCTTGAAGGTGATTCCAAAATGAATGTAGTAGGAGTAGTGCCTTCGGCTCCGTTCGGACCGGGAATGGACTTGTATGGACGAATGCTATCAGAACATCGTCAAGGGGACGATGAGAATTCTAAGTGTATGTGTGCTAAAAAGGTAACGCATAGCCTCGAGCCTCACCAACCAAGAATGGCTAAAACAGGGGAGGTGCACCAAGGCTAAGTGGCTAGCAACCAATTAGGGTAAGGTCATCCCTGTCTAGATGTCCTTTTTTATTCGGTTGTGTGGGCGGTGGCTAATCCCAACCATGGGGTGATCTTATTCGGGCTATCTAGTAAGGGGTAGCTCTGGTCTTATGTTGCAGGGGATATGGGTGGATCCTTGGTACGTTGATCTAGACCAAGTAATATGACGGGCGGTACCCCAGTAGCCCTTCCATTAGTGGAAACCCAATCTCCAATAAGTGCCTTCGGACTTGCTTGTATACTTATTATGTTGGAGTTTAATGAATGTAACAATTTCGGCTATTTGAACAAGTATTTGTATATAGACACTACTATAATATCAGAGGATTTGATAAGAAATGTTTTGGTTATCGTAAGGTAAAAATCCGACATGTTTATTTGTGACGTGGTTTTACGAGATACCTTTGATTTTTAAAGGATTTTGGAAACTTTAATAATCCAACTGAGTGTGTTTTCTCACGTTGGTTTTCTAGACTGACTCGAGTGTTATTTTATTATAATGCTCAGGTCAAACCGAGTATTATAAATACAGCATAGGATGTCGTGGTGCTCTTAAGATGAGCTGGATGGCGAGACGTATCACACGTACTTGATGTATATTTCGATGTGTTGTATAAGCTCTATAGTCGGTTTTTGTGAGGACGAGTTAATATAACTGTCCAGTATTTTGCTATTGATTGTGATGTAATCTGATGATGTAATGTATAAAGCAAATATAGTTCTTTTTGCATAAAGATCAATCATTTATCTATTATATATTATTCCGCTGCGATTGTGTGATTCTGATGTTGTTTGTTTTTCTCTTCTTCTACCTCCTTCTTTCTTTACCATATGGACTGGTTTTCCAGCACTCGATTGTTCGGCATTTGATACAGTGAACATATTAATGTCGATTTTCGGGAGTCGAAAAATCGGGTCGTGACAGTTTGGTATCAGAGCTGAAGGTTAAGCGAGAACCTTGGCTCTGGCGGGGAATACTCAATAAAAATAGAGTCTGTAGTACTCTAGAATGAGTTTGAGTGTATTAAAAGATATGAGCATGCATTTTTTAGTGAGTATAAAATGGATTTATATTGTGTTGATTGGTTTGTTGAGTAGTTTATAGATTCTGGTCAATACGAGTAATTAACATTATTGATTGGGATCTCTAAGCACTTGAATTAAACAATTCAACACAGTATTGTTTATATAGGGTAAATGAAATGATTTTACCCAAATTATTTTTATATATATGAAAGAGATAATTTTTCGAAATTAATATAGTATATGGTTGCTTGGTTGTCAAGGGATGATAATATTAAACTATTATCATTGTTGTGTAGAAATTTAATAGGAATTAAAATCATAACCGAAGGCTAAGGAAATAAATTCAGATAACAAAATGGAATTTGAAATGTGAATTATAAATGTGATTTATAAATTGAAATAAGAAGCCAGAGTAATTTGAATAGGGATTAAAGGGTTTGGAATTCAGAATTTTAGAAATTAAATTCCTTTGATTTGAAAATGATTTTCAAAGGTTTTGGACAAATAATGGTGATATTATTTGGGAAATATTTTTGAATTGGATATGAAATCTGGTGAAATTTGGAATTTAAAATATTTGGAAAATGTTTTTAAAGGGATAAAAGCAATGAACGCTTTTCGATCACTGGAAAATAATTCTAATGATGATCACGACTTCATCGGTGTTCATTTTCGAGTTTCTAAGAGAGGAATTGTTGTCAAACTGTTTTAAATTGGAGTTGATTGCAAAAATGGGGTTCGGTTTTGAGATTCAAAGGATAATTTGATATGCAAATGAATTATGTACATAATTGATTTCAAAAATGATTTTGATATGTTGAGTAATTGTTTAAAAGACTCTGGAATCTTAATTAAAAATATTTATGGGATATAAATGAGTTTGATAACTTATAAAAATTATTATGTTGGAAATAAATTTGTGAATAAACAAATGAATTTATATTTGTAAGTAAATAGAACCGAAACTGAATATTGGGAATTAATTTGAATTATGTGAAATGGGAGTTAGTCAAGATTGGGCTAAATAAAACAAAGGATTGAAAATAAAACTAGTAAGTAAACTAATAGATTTAAATGAGTAAGCAAATGAATTGGAAATTGAATAAAATGGGTATAAAGCTTAAATGGTGAAGTGAAATAAATATAAGAAGTATATAAAATACTTATATTGAACTTAAGAAATGAATGGTGAATTCTTAAGTAAATTTGGAGTTGAAAAATGTGTACTAAATTAGTCAATGAATGAAGGTTTAATAAAGGTGTGTGAAATGATAGTTGGAAATAGGTGAATAGAAATCAAAATAAATGTGAATAAAAGAGAATTGATAAAGCTAGTAATAAATTGAAATAAATATGTAGGATGTACGTATATTATTTTATTCGCATAACGACTTGATCTAGATTCAAGCATAAAATTTCGAGATAGTCTTATCGATCCGAGTTAGGATTTTTCACTCGATTTTCAACGGCGAACCTTGGATATGGATTTTTGATTGATTTTGAAAATTCTCTATCATAGTTATGGCTATGACGGTTTCTGATCAAGAAACCAGATCTGAGTCTGCACTAGGATGTCTAGTGGACGATACTAGTTTGAAAGTGAAATTGTGTGATCGAGTGAGCGATCAGATTTGGTATTGCGTATGGATGATATAGGCACATCGTACGGGTTTGAATGAAATATATATTGAAAAATTTGAAAGGAAATGAATAAAATGATTTTTAATGGTGATTGGATATTATTGCTAGTAGTATATAGGTATTTAAAAGCAAAAGCAAATTGATGATTTTGATTTAGAAGATAAAATTGTATGGCCCGACAAAAAAGGTATGTACTTAAATTTCTGTATGAAATTTGATGGTTTTCTGATCTAGCCACTAGGATTTTGTTTTCTTTTGAAATTTTGGGCCCTGTAGAGGCATTTTGTAGTTGTACCGATCTAGCCGCGCAAAGGAGACGCTGGCGAAATTTTTCAAAAAATTAGAGAGTTAGAAAATTTTGAGAAAAGTTTAATAGTTTAAAATTTGGGTTTAAATTATAATTTGAATGGTTGAGCAAATAATATTGGTTGAAACCTATGGATGAGTTTGGAAAGTTAGTAAGAGCAATAGTGTGTCGTTAATAAAAAGATTGTTTTGAGAAGTTGTTAAAATTGTTTGGTTTTGGTAAAAATAATAACGGGTATTGGGCCATTCTTCTTAACTAGTAATTTCGAGGACGAAATTCTTTTAAGAGGGGAGGAATGTGATGACCCGGAATTTTGAACATTTGAAATTGGAATATTTAATTGATTTTAAATATTTAAAAAGTTAATTCTTAACTTGAATTTCAAATACAACTGATTATTGGATAATTAAATTGTTGTATTTATTAATTGAAAACTGGGTAGAATATGAAATCTTGATTTTTAAGCTTGTTAAAAATAATTTGAAGGCTTGTAAAATTCATATTGATAATACTGAAGACAATGCAACTTTTAAAATTGAATTTGGAAATGCTTTGTTCAGTTTTGAATTTAAAAATAATCTTCCTAGGCACAGTCTCGGATTTCAACGAAACCAGTTCCATTGGATCCGTAATAGTGTATTATTATCAAATTTCAAATTTCGTAGTGTTTGGAGTTGTCGTGTTGTCGTACGAGTTGTTAACGTGTCGAATTCATATCGAAAATTTAATATAATAATTGGGTCCAAAAAGCTATCTTCTCTATACGATCGAATTAGGGAAACCTTTTCCATTGTGTTCGAAGTAGGGGTATAACATTATGAAAGCCTAGCAGCACACCTCGATAGGAGGTCGGGATTTTTAGCTCGATTTCGAGACGTTTGAATTCGAATTTAAATTTAAATTGTATATTGTGACCAGTCAAAAAAAATCACTATAGCTTGTGATTCAACACGTATCTTGAATTTTCAAACACATGTTCTTCCTGGTCAACCACACGTCTTCTAAAAAATAAGAATAAAGGAATAAGTATAAACATTAACGCATGCGTGCCTTCATTTTTATTTCTCCAATTCGAATCGAATATTGGCCAAACCTAAATACAAATAAAAATAAATAATGGAAACCAGATTAATTCGTCGTTCGCCCAAAATCAAGCTCGCAAGGGGAATCTTGAAATCGATTTCGTTTGAAATCCAGGGGCGACCGAGTTGCCTTCACTCAAGGCAGTGGATGTCACGAGCATATGGGCCAAGCGTGTCGCAATGACGGAGGTAGGGCGTCACGATGAACTCGAGTGAAGGTTGTTCGATTCAGCAGGAGGCGATCTCGCGATGGTTACTGGAAGGAGGGTTCGAGATCGATGAATGTTTCGCGATTCATACGAGGCGAGGAGGCACTGCTTGCGGGCACTTGGATGGGCATCGCGTCGTGGGCCGATGGGGGTTCGGAGTAGCAAGGAGAGGCGACTTGCGCATGCGTAAGGGAGGCGACATGTCTGACTTTAGGTAGCGCGATGATTTTTGGTGGCTTGCGAATTTGAATGTAGCGATGAATGGGCTCGCGTTTGTCGTAGAGGTGGCAGCGTAGTGATGATGTCGAGATGGTTTCGGTGAGGGGGCAGTCTGTTTTGGGATTTTGGTCTGTGAGGTATAGCAGTTATTTTAATCTAATTTAAATAAATTTGTATATGGATGTATAGTATAGTTAAATTATGAATTTATTTTTACAGTAAGATAATAGTGACCACCCGCCTTTCATTCCATAGAAAGACGTATCGTAAATTAGAAAGAAAAAGGTAGAAAAGAAAATATATAGAAAGAAAGAACTAAACAATCTCAAAATCTCACAACGGAATGAAATAAATATATTGCATCACATAGATATTACACAGTAGTCACTAATACCATACATCAGAGTCATTCAGTTTTACAACATCATATTAGACAGTCGTGATGACCTGTCTATCCATTACAACCCAAAATGCAAACAGAGCTACTAATACAGCAGAAACAGATATATATAGATACGCCAAAGTCTCCTGCTCCAAGTCTTCTTCAAAACACGTCAAAGCCATTCCTGGATCACTTGGCTACTCATAAAAATTCGAGTACCCAAGAGTTTAAGAAAAATAGAAAATAAACTCCGGGTCAGATATGGGTCTGGTCTGAGTAAACAGTTTAAGTTGTTTAACTTGATAATCATTTAGAATCAAAGGTATCTCGTAAGACCTCTGCAAATAAACACAGACAAGTTTTTCCCTTACGATAACCAAATCATTTGATAGGAAATCCAGTTACATTATAATAGTGCCTTGGGTTTTCAAAAAATTATTCACATAGCCGAAATTGTTACGTTCATTAAATTCCATCACAATAGGTATACAATCAAGTCCGAGGTCACTTATTGGAGATTGGATTCCATACAATGGCAGGGCTACTAGTGTACCGCCCGTCATAGTTGGTATTAGAGCGCTAGGTTGAGATAATACCTAGGCTTTTGGGTTAAAAACCTATCGTGAGAGAGCATACTTGTAATTTTTTATATATCTATATGTACCTACCTAATTGTTGGGTTACTTGTACAGGTTGCCAACATGAGTACTAGAGGAAGAAGAGGCAGAGGTATGAGTAGCACGACGATCACAAATGGAAGAGGTCTGAATGCGGGAGGAAGGGTAACTGTCGAGGCTGTAAACCCAATACCGCATCGAGTGAGCTTTGCAACGTTGTGTAAAGACTTCACCAATCTCGAAGGAAATCCTTTTAAGGGTACGAAGTCTATCATTGAAGTGCAAGCTTGGTTGTGCTCGTGTGAGCGGATTTTCAAGAGTTTGGATCTATCAGATGAGCAGAAGCGTGTTATGGCATCAAGGCAACTTCAGGAGGGAGCAGCTGCGTGGTGGGACGCAGTCACCATGAATGTTCCCGAGGATGAAATCTCTTGGAGCAAGTTCAAGGAAGTATTTGAAGAACAGTTTATGCCTACCGTAGGCAAAACTCGACTGTATAGAAATTTTCTGGACCTTAAGCAAGGAGATTTGTCAGTATCGGAGTATCAAACCAAGTTCAACGAGTTGTCCCGCTATGGACCTGGCCTTATTGACATTAAGAAGAACGAAATGTTTGTGCTTGGAATGAGGCCCGAATTTCATGAGAAGATGACTGCACATCTTAAAGGATCATTTGTGGAACTGATAGATATGGCATTGAGATACGAAGAGCATATGGAAAAGAAACCTTTGGCAATAGCGGCAGCACCGAGTGGAAATGCTACCAATCAGAACAAAAGGAAATTCAACCCGAACTGGAAGAGGAAGGGTAAAGGAAAACCTAGAGGCAACAATGCAGCTCGGAAATGTTATGTGTGCCAGCAGGAAGGTCATCTGGCTAAACAGTGTCCTAGAGGTGGAGCTCCGAAGCAGCAGCAGAAGGGACTCATTTCCGCGATGAATCAGAAGTCCTTATGTTTCAATTGTCAACAACCTGGGCATATGGTGAAAGCTTTCCCACTTCTCCAGAAAGCTCAACTGAACAAAGTGTTTTCTATTCAGGGTGGATCGTCAGCTTCTACTGATGGGAAAGGCAAAGGCATTCTTGAAGGTACTTTGCTTTTAGATGGCATTTATGTTAGAGTTTTGTTTGATTCTAGTGCTTTCCTTAGTTTTATTTCTTTGAAAACGGTGGAGAAATTTCATCTTACCCCTAGTATTGTGGACCGCCCTATTTTTGTATCTAATCCCATAGGGGAAGCGACCAAGTTAGACATGATCTGTAAAGGGCCAAGAATTTCTTATCTATCCCATAGTTTCTCGTTCGACCCTTTTGTATTGGATTTTAAAGGATTTGACCTTTTTTGGGGTATGGATTGGTTAGACAAGGATAAAGCTGTTCTGTTTTTTGAAGAGAGAACAGTGTCGTTGGGAACCGAACTAGGAAGAATTGCAAGGGTGACTTGTGATAGTTCAGGAATCCAATTGGGGAGTCTTTTGCATGGGCTCGAGGCATCTCAAGAAGAAGTAGGAACCATCGAAGTTGTCAGAGACTTTCCAGATGTTTGTGAAGAAATGAAAGGTTTGCCCCCAAATTGGGAGATTGAGTTTCGTATCGACCTAGTTCCAGGAGCGATACCGGTGGTTCAACCAAGTAGAAGTATGGCTCCTAGAGAGAGAGTGAGGAATTGGTGAAGCAGATTCAGGATTTCTTGGAGAGAGGATTGATCAGACCTAGTCGTTCTAGCTAGGGTTCTGTTGTCGTGTTTGTAACCAAATCAGACGAGTCTTTAAGATTTTGTGTAGACTATCAGGAATTGAATAAGGTGACTATTAGGAATAAGTACCCCTTGACTCATATTGACGACCTTTTTGATCAACTTCATGCGGCTACTGTGTTTTCTCAATTGGATTTAGCTTTGGGTTTTCATTAGCTAAGGGTAGCTGAAGACAGTATACCCTTGACTACATTTAGAGCACCCAACTTTTCTTATGAGTGGCTGGTTATGCCTTTTGGGCTAACCAACGCTCCAGCTTATATTATGGATCTGATGAACCGTGTTTTCCAGGATGTGCTGAACAAGTTTGTGCTTATGTTCATCGATGACATTCTTATCTACTCCAAATCAGAGGAGGAGCACAAGCGTCATTTGGAGATAGTATTAGAAAACTTGAGGAGACGTGTCATGAAAGCAAAGTTTTCGAAGTGCCATTTCTGAAAGTCAGAAGTAAGATTTTTGGGACACATCGTATATGGAGAAGGTATTTCTATAGATCCAGTCAAGATGGTAGTTGTTCAAGAGTGGAAGCAACCGCAGACTCCTACGGAGGTTCGTAGTTTTCTTGGCTTGGCAGATTACTACAGGAAATTCTTTCGGGATTACACTAAGATTTCCTCCCACTTGACCAAATTGACTAGGAAGGGAGCAAAATTTAAATGGAATCCTAAGTGTGAAGAAGCGTTTATAGACCTGAAGACGAGATTGACTAGTGCACCTGTTCTTGCTATTCCAGATGGGAGCAGTAAGTTCGCAGTATACATTGATGCTTGTGGAGTTGGGCATGGTGTTGTTTTGATGCAGAATGGAAGAGTGATTGTGTACGCAAGTAGGCAGTTGAAGCCACATGAGAAGAACAACGCTACACATGATTTGGAACTGCTGGCTATCAGCATTGCACTGAAGTTATGGAGGCATTATCTATTGGTTGAGAAGTTTGAGCTCTTCACTGATCATAAACCCTTGAAGTATCTTTTCTCCTAGAAAGACCTGAACCTGAGGCAGCAGAGATGGGTGGAATTCTTGGCATCCTATGATCTGGACATTCTCTACACCCCGGGGAAAGCAAATGTAGTGGTGGACGCTTTGAGTAGGAATGAAATTTTGGCTATTTTGGAAGTTACTCTAACTCTACTAGAAAGGATTGCAAGCAAGCAAAGAACAGATAGGAGTATGAGAGCAATCATTAGGAAAGTTAAGAATGGATAGTGCACCAATTTCAAGATCGATGACCAGGGATTATTTAGGATCAATGGGAGAATCTGTTTTTTCGAATATCAAGGATTTTAGGCAGGAAGTTTTGTTAGAAAGCCATCGCTCTAGGTTAAGTAACCATCCGGGGATCTCGAAAATGTATAAAGATATAAAGAGAGTTTTCTGGTGGAAAGGAATGAAGAAGCATATTGCTACCTTCGTAAATGGTGTGCGAACTGTCAATAAGTGAAGGGTGATCAGTAGAAGACTGCGGGATTGATACAACCTCTAGAGATTCCAAGCTGGAAATAGGAAATGATATCGATGGACTTCATCGATGGGTTGCCAAGAACTAGAAAAGGAAATGAGGGAGTGTGGGTAATCATAGACAAGTTGACCAAGAGCGCCCACTTTATCCCAGTTAAGGCAACTAGAACTACAGCTTCATTAGCAGAGATTTTCTTGAAAGAGATTGTCAGGCTACACGGAGTTCCCATCAGCATAGTGAGTGATCGCGACCCAATTTTTACCAGCGAATTTTGGGAAGCTCGGCAAACAGCTCTTGGAACGAGGTTGAATTTAAGTACAGCTTATCATCCTCAAACCAACGGTCAGACAGAAAGGATAAATTGCATTCTTGAAGATATATTGGGAGATTGTATCTTGGATTTCGGCAGATCTTGGGAGGACCATCTACACTTGGTAGAATTCTCGTACAATAATAGTTATCGGGCAAGTATTAAGATGGCACCATACGAAGTTTTGTATGGAAGACCCTGTAGATCACCGTCTTGTTGGATAGAATCCAGAGATTGCCTTATACTTGGTCCAGATTTGATTCGTGAGGCATCTGCGAAGATTGAGCTGATCAAGAAAAGAATGAAAGAATCACAGGATCATCAGAAGAGCTACGCATATAAGAGGCGAAGGAATTTGGAATTCGAAGTTGGAGATTTGGTTTTTGTCAAGGTTTCCTCGATAAAAGGAGCGATCAGATTTGGTAAGACGGGAAACTAGCTCCGAGATATATTGGACCTTTTCGTGTTCTCAAGAGAATAGGTGCTTTGGCCTACAAGATTGAATTACCGGAATGGATGGCTGGTATTCACAATTTATTTCACGTATCTCATTTGAGGAAGTACGTGTATGACCCATCACTGGTCGTAGAACCAGCAGTCCAAGAAGATTTATTGGTCGTACCAGACTTAACTGTGGTCTGGAATCCAGTTCAGATTGTAGATCGACATGAGAAGAAGCTCAGGAATAATGTGGTGAAGTTGGTTAAGATTCCGTGGAGTGAGGATCCTAGAGATTGTATCTGGGAAACTCTTGATAGTATTTGGAAGGCCTATCCAGAATTGTGTCAAGATAGTTAGGATTGTTATTCGCTATGGTTGTTAGTATATAAATGCTATGTATGCTTGGTTGTTTGAATATAAAAACTTTCGGTGGATAATTAAATCATCTCTTTTGTTTTAAAATTTTAGGGACGAAATTCTTTTAGGGGGGAGGAATATGACAACCCGGGATTTTGGCAAATATTAATTTGATAATCTTCTAATATAATTATTTAAATTTGCAAACTTATCTTTTCAAACAATAACAATATGCTTCCTAATTACCAATTTTCATATATATATATATATATATATATATATATATATATATATATATATAGATTTGTGAACGGAAACTATGATTTGAAATTCAAAGTGATCTCTCAAAAATAATTTAAATTTAAACTATACATTTTTTTTAAAACATTGGAGATAAGTTTGTATATATAGTTATTAATTCAAGTATAATAGCTTAAGCTTAAAATAAGAAAAAATAAATAGGTTTTACATTATTTCTTTTGAAGTTACATAAAATAAATACAAAGAAAATGTAAAAATAAAAACATAAAACATAAAAATAAAACAAAAGAAAATATAAATATTGCTTAAGACATTTGTAAGGCTAGGAAGAGGTCTTGTGTACAAGTGTCAAATTTATTTGTTTCTTCGTACGAAAATAATAATAAATGATTTAACGAGGAACAAGGTGCTATACAGGAGCGTTTTCATATACATACATACATACATATCCTTTCTTTCTCTTATTTTTCCAAACAAAACCAGAGAAAAACTAAAACCAGAAAAATAAACAAACAACTTCTTCAAGTTTTCAACTAAGCAAGCTAGATTCAATTCAAGTTCATCTCAACATAAAGTACAAATTCAAGCTTAAACAGTAGATCAAATTAACTGTTCCAGATTTCAAAGCTTCCATTGTTCAAAAATTTTACAGTGAGTAAACTTCACTTTTTAATGCTAAATTTCCTTTATATCACTGTGCATGTAGGTTTTGATTGTAGAAATGGTTTGAATGTGACTGGCATGGACGTAGAAATGTATTTTTGCTGGAATATAAATTGAATTACTGTGTGCATGTCTCTGTTTTGTTTTAACAGACCAAAGAAACACTCAAAATTCAATTTCTGTTCATATAATCCATTATAGGTTATGTTGTTTAAAGAAAATATGTGTGTACTAACTAAATCTATTTTTTAAAATGATTATAAGTGTACTTAGTAAGTGTTTATTGGGAAGTTAGAAATTACAGTAAAAGTCCAAGTATCTCATAAATTCGGCAACCATAATTTCAAGATTTTCATATATAATCTGATACATCTTTAAAAACTATGATTTTTAATGGTGATATCAAGATTTTTAAGTTAGAATTCGTGGAGATTTTGGGAGTTGAACGGATTTGGGTTTTTGTCAATTCTCGGCGATCAGAGGATGGTGGAAGGTCGAGGTCGTGGCGGGAGCAAGCTCGTGGGTCAAGGGTTGTGGGAAAATTGGTCGGTGGATTTTTAGATTGGCGAGGTGGATGAACGGTGGCAAAGTAGGGTTTAAAACCCTGTTTGGGTCGTCAATGTTTATATGGCCAATGTGACGTCGTCATCGCATCGAGATGGACCGGAGGAGGGGGAAAAGGACGGAGAAGGTCTGGCGTAGCTCCAGGTATGGAGATGTGGTTTCCGTTGGTCTGAGGCGGTGGAGCGAGGTGGATGAAGGCCGGAGGCTTTTTCTGGGAAGGAAAGGGATGTTCGATTTTGAATTCAAGCAAAATCGAAGGAAATTGGGTAGCCGAGGGGGTCGGTAGGGTCGTCGGCTGCATTTGGTGATGGTTGCGATGGTCGGATATGCTCCGATGCGGTGTGCAGGTGTATGGTGCACTGATACGTTTGGGTTTTTGTAGGTTGTAGTTAAGGTATGGATCAGGCATAAGGAAAAGAAGAGATAGAGATGGGGAAGAAGGGATTTGTATCGGGTTGGGCTCAGGTTAGCATAGGGGTTTGTATCGGGTTGGCTCGGGTTTGCTTAGTGTATTAACAAAGTTTTATAAAGGAAAAAAAGAAACAAGTTTTTCCAAAACAAAATTTTCTCAGCAATTCTTTTAAATGATTACTTAATATTATTTAGTTAAAGGTTATATAAATAATTTATTTTAACTTAAATTAATTAATCTTGGATAATTAAGTTATATGCCATTATTTAAATTAATTCTTGAATTTATTAAAGTGAAATTAAATAATGTAATTAAGTAAATGCTTAAGACAAATTTTTTAAACTTTTAATTAATTAAAGTCTTAAGTAATTGTAAATGATGATTAATTAATTCCAATAATAAATAAAAATAAAAAAGGCATGCATTTAGTTAATGACACTTAAGAAGGATTTGTAAATTAATTAATTTATAAGTATTTAAATTAATTTATTTTAATTAGAAATTGTGTGACCAGTTAATCTTGCCTATGAATGTTTAATTTGAATTGAATGCTTTAGATTGTTTAATATCTGTAGTATGTTAATTTGTGATATGAAATGCCTGAATTATACTGTGATAAATCTAAGTTATTTATCTACGATGAATTACTGTGTGAATATGACATTCTGAAGTTTAATTAAACTGTTTTACTTAAACAACTTGGCCTTAAAAGACGACGTTTGGTTTTCGTTGAGACGGAGATCGGATATCAAATTGTTATATGAAAACCACATCGATCCCAATTAAGCGATAGGTCGTGAAATCTCAAGTGAAGATCGGGAATGAAGATTTAGAATGCAGGGGCTATTTGTCGTTAACTCTGAAGGTGATTCCAAAACAAGTGTAGCGGAGATAGTGCCTTCGGTTCTGTTCGGACCCGGAACGGACTTGTATGGATGAATGCTATCAGATCATCGTCATTGGAGGACAATGAGCATTCCAAGATATGTGTGCTATAAAGATAATCGTATCCTCAAGCCTCATCAACCGGGACTGTCTAGAACAGGGGATGTGGGTAGCACCCAAGTAGGATAAGATTTTTCCATGTCTATATGTCCCTTTATTCGGCTGTGTGGGCGGTTGCTGGGCACAACCATGGGGTTGTTTTATTCGGACTGTCCATTAAAGGGTAGCTCGGAACTTGTGTTGCGGGAGATTAGGAGGGGTCCTCGGCACTCTGATCTAGTCCAGGTACTGTAATGGGCGGTACCCCAGTAGCCCTGCCATTGTATGGAATCCAATCTCCAATAAGTGACCTCGGACTTGATTGTATACCTTATGCTGGAATTTAATGAATGTAACAATTTTGGCTATGTGAATAATTGATTTGAAAATCCTATACACTATTATAATATAACTGGATTTCCTATCAAATGATTTGGTTATCGTAAGGGAAAAACTTGTTCATGTTTATTTGCGGAGAGTCTTAGGAGATACCTTTGATTTCAAATGATTTTCAAGTTAAACAACTTAAATCGTTTACTCACACCAGACCGATGTCTGACCCGGATTTTATTTTATATTTCCTTAAACTCTTAGGTACTCAAATTTTTATGAGTAGCTAAGTGATCCAGGAATGGATTTGACGTGTTTTGAAGAAACCAACTGTGACGACCCGCCTTTCATTAAAAGCACAAACATCTCGTTCTTCTTAAGCGGTGTGTCAATAAGACAAGGTCCATAGTGGGAAAACTTGTTAAACTTGATTTCATACTCCGATACTGACAAATCTCCTTGCTTAAGGTCCAGAAAATTTCTATACAGTCGAGTCTTCCCTGCGGTAGGCATAAATTTTTCTTCGAACATTTCCTTGAACTTGCTCCAAGAGATATCATCTTCGGGAGCATTCATGGTGACTGCATCCCACCATGCAGCTGCTCCCTCCTGTAGTTTCCATGATGCCATAACACGCTTCTTCTCATCCGTCAGATCTAAACTCTTGAAAATCCGCTCACACGAGTGCAACCAAGCTTGCTCTTCAATGATAGACTCTGTACCCTTAAAAGGCTTTCCTCCGAGATTGGTGAAGTCTTTACAGAACGTTGCAAAGCTTACTCGAGGCGGTATTGGGTTTACAGCCTCGATAATTGCCCATCCTCCTTCAGCATTCGGACCACTTCCATTTGTGTACGTCGTGCTACTCACACCTCTGCGTCGTCTTCCTTTGGTACTCATGTTGGCAACCTATACAGGGAACCCAAAAATTAGGTAGGTATATACAGATATATAAAAATTACAAGTACGCTCTCTCGCAATAGGTTTTTAACCCAAAAGCCTAGGTATTATCTCAACCTGGCGCTCTGATACCAACTGTGACGACCCGTCTTTCATTCCATGGAAAGACGTATCGTAAATTAGAAAGAAATAGGTAGAAAAGAAAATAGATAGAAAGAAAGAACTAAACAATCTCATAATATCATAGCGAAACGAAATAAATATATTACATCACATAGATATTACATAGTAGTCACTAATACCATACAATAGCGTCATTCAGTTTTACAACATCATATTAGACAGTCGTGATGACCTGCTCTTCATTACAGCCCAAAATGCAAACAGAGCTACTAATACAGCGGAATAGATACATCTAGATACGCAAAAGCCTACTCCTCCAAGCCTTCTTTCAAAATACGCCAGCCAACCTGAATCACTTGGCTACTCATAAAAATTTGAGTACCAATGAGTTTAAGAAAACAAAAAATAAACTCCGGGTCAGGCATGGGTCTGGTGTAAGTAAACTGTTTAAGTTGTTTAACTTGAAAATCATTGAAATCAAAGGTATCTCGTAAGACTCTTCGCAAATAAACACGGACGAGTTTTTCCCTTACGATAACAAAATCATTTGATAGGAAATCTAGTTATATTATAATAGTGTCCAGGATTTTCAAATAAATTATTCACATAGCCAAAATTGTTACATTCATTAAATTCCAGCATAATAGGTATACAATCAAATCCGAGGTCATTTATTAGAGATTGGATTCCATACAATGGCAGGGCTACTAGGGTACCGCCCATCGTAGTACCTGGTCTAGATCAGAGTACTGTGGATCCCCCCTATCCCCTGCAACACAAGATCGGAGTAACTCCTTACTGGATAGTCCGAATAAAACAACCCCGCGGTTGTGGCCAACAGCCGCCCACACAGCCGAATAAAGGGACATCTAGACATGGGAAAATCTTATCCTGCTTAGGTGCTACCCACTTAGCCTTCCTGCACCTCCCCTGTTTTAGCCATTCTCGGTTGATGAGGCTTGAGGCTACGATTACCTTTATAGTGCACATATCTTGGAATGCTCATCGTCCTCCAATGACGATGGCCTGATAGCATTCATCCATACAAGTCCGTTCCGGGTCCAAACGGAACCGAAGGCACTTTCTCCGCTACACTCATTTTTGAATCACCCTCAGAGTTAGCGACAAATAGCCCTTGCATTTTGAGTCTTCATTCCCGATCTTCACTTGAGATTTCACGACCTATCGCTTAATTTGAATCGATGTGGTTTTCGGATAACAATTTGATATCCGATCCTGGTCTCATCAAAATCCAAAAACCGTCTTTTAAGGCAAAGTTGTTTAAGTAAAATAAATTTAATTAAACTTCAGAATGTCATATTCACACAGTAATTCATCACAGATAAATAACTTACATTTATCACAGTACAATTCAGGCATTTCATATCACAGAATTTCACAAATTAACATACTAGAGATATTAAATAATCCAAAGCATTCAATTCAAATTAAACATTCATAGGCAAGATTAACCGGTCACAAAATTTCTAATTAAAATAAATTAATTTAAATACTTATAAATTAATTAATTTATAAATCCTACTTAAATGTCATTAACTAATTGCTTGCCCTTTTTTTATTTTTATTGATTATTGGAATTAATTAATCATCATTTACAATTACTTAAGACTTTAATTAATTAAAAGTTTAAAACATTTGTCTTAACCATTTACTTAATTACACTATTTAATTTCACTTTAATAAACTCAAGAATTAATTTAAATAATGGCATATAACTTAATTATCCAAGCTTAATTAATTTAAGTTGAAACAAATTATTTATATAACCTTTAACTAAATAATATTAAGTAAACATTTCAAAGAATTGGTGAAAATTTTGTTTTGGAAAAACTTGTTTTTTTTCCTTCATAAAACTTTGTTAATACACTAAGCAAACCCGAGCCAACCCGATACAAACCCCTATGCTAACCCGAGCCCAACCTGATACAAATCCCTTCCTCCCCATCTCTCTCTCTCTCTCTTCTCTTCCTTATGCCCGATCCATACCATAACTACAACCCACAAAACCCAGACGTATTAGTGCACCGTACACATGCGCGCCACATTGAAGCATCTCTGACCATCGCTGCCATCGCCAGCAAGCCGCCAACAACCCCATCGACCCCCTCGGCTACCCAATTTCCTTTAATTTTTCTCGAATTCAAAATCGAACATCCCAACCATTCCCAGAAAAAGCCTCCGACCTTCATCCACCTCGCTCCACTGCCTCAGACCACGGAAACCACGTCGCCATGCCTGGAGCTACGCCAGACCTTCTGCACCCTTTTACCCCTCCTTCGGACCATCTCGATGCGGCGACGACGTCGCACTGGCCACTCAAACATTGACGACCCAAACAGGGTTTTGAACCCTACTTCGCCACCATTCATCCACCTCACCGATCTAAAAATCCACCGAACAATTTTCCCACAATCCTTAACCCACGAGCTTGCTCCAACAACGACCTCGACCTTCCACCATCCTCTGATCGACGAGAATCGACGAAAACCCAAATCCTATTCAACTCCCGAAATCTCCACAAGTTCTAATTTAAAAATCCTGATATTACCATTAAAAATCATAGTTTTTAAAGATGAATCAGATTATATATGAAAATCTTGAAATTACGGATGTCAAATTTATGAGATTCTTTGATTTTTACTGTAATTTCTAACTTCCCTTAAAACACTTACTAATTGCACTTATAATCATTTTTAAAAATAGGATATAGTTAATACACATATTTTCTTTAAACATCATAACCTATAATGATTTATATGAAGAGAAATTGAATTTTGAGTGTTTCTTTGGTCTGTTGAAACAAAACAAAGACATGCACATCTAAACACAGACATGCATATAGTAATTCAACTTATACTCCAGCAAAAATACATTTCCACATCCATGTTAGTCACATTCAAACCAATTCTACAATCAAAACTTACATGCACGGTGATATAAAGGAAATTTAGCTTTAAAAAGTGAAGTTTACTCACTGTAAAAATTTTGAACAAAGGAAGCTTTGAAATCTGGAACAGCTAATTTGATCTACAGTTTAAGCTTGAATTTGTACTTTGTACTGAGATGAACTTGAATTGAATCTAGCCTGCTTAGTTGAAAACTTGAAAAAGTTGTTTGTTTTTTTCCTAGTTTTAGTTTTTTCTCTGGTTTTGTTTAGAAAAATGAGAGAAAGAAAGGATATATATATATACACATATGTATATATGAAAACACTCCTGTACAGCACCTTGTTCCTCTTTAAATCATTATATTATTATTTTTTATGAAGAAAACATTAAATTTGACACTTGTACACAAGACCTCTTCCTAGTCTTACAAATGTCTTAAGCAATATTCATATTTTCTTTTGTTTTTTTTTTTGTTTTTTTTTATTTTTACATTTTCTTTATATTTATTTTATGTAACTTCAAAAGATATAATATAAAACCTATTTATTTATTCTTATTTTAAGCTTAAGCTATTATACTTGAACTAATAACTATATATATACTTATCTCCAATGTTATTTTAAAAAAATGTATAGTTTAAATTTAAATTATTTTTGAGAGATCACTTTGATTTTATAATCATAGTTTCCATTCACAAATCTATATACATACATATGAAAAATAGTAATTAGAAAGCATATTTTTATTATTTGAAAATATAAGTTTGCAAATTTAAATTATTATATTAGAAGATTATCAAATTAATATTTGCCAAAAATCCCGGGTTGTCACATTCCCCCCCTTAAAAGAATTTCGTCCTCGAAATTTTAAAAGCAAGAGATAATCAAAAAATTTCATATTCAAACAGAAAAGCATACATATCAGCTATACACTAACAACCGAAGCAAAAACTTCATTCAAACAAACACTCCTAACTATCCGGACACAAATCTGGATAGGCCTTCCTAATACTATCTAGAGTTTACCTGGTCTAATCTCTATGATCCTCGCTCCATTGAGTCTTAACCAGCTTCACCGCTTTGTTCCTGAGCTCCTTCTCATGTCGATCTACAATCTGAACTGGATGCCTGACAATAGTTATGTCTGGTTCGACCACTAAATCTTCCTGGACTGCTGGTTCTATGACCAGTGATGGGTCATACACGTACTTCCTCAAATGAGATACGTGAAATACATTATGAATCCTAGCCATCTTGTTCGGTAATTCAATCCCGTAGGCCAAAGCACCGATTCTTTCGAGAACACGGAAATGTCCAATATATCTCGGTGCTAGCTTTCCAGTCTTACCAAATATGATCGCTCCTTTGATCGGGGAAACTTTTATAAAAACCAAATCTCCAACTTCGAATTCCAAATTCCTTCGTCTCTTATCTGCGTAGCTCTTCTGACGATCCTGGGCTGCTTTCATCCTTTTCTTGATCAGCTCAACCTTCGCAGATGCCTCGAATCAAGTCTGGATCAAGAATAAGACAATCTCCCGATTCTATCCAATAAGATGGCGATCTACAAGGTCTTTCGTACAATGATTCGTATGGTGCCATCTTAATACCTGCCTGATAACTATTGTTGTACGAGAATTCTACCAAGTGTAGATGGTCCTCCCAAGATCCGCCGAAATTCAGGATACAAGCTCTCAACATATTTTCAAGAATTCGATGCAGCCTTTCTGTCTGACCGTCGGTTTGAGGATGATAAGCTGTACTTAAATTCAACCTTGTTCTGAGAGCTGTTTGTAGAGCTTCCCAAAATTTGCTGGTAAAAATTGGGTTGCGATCACTTACTATGCTGATGGGAACTCTGAGAAACCTGACGATCTCTTCCAATAAAATCTATGCTAGTGAAGCTGCGGTTCTACCTTAACTGGGATAAAGTGGGCGCTCTTAGTCAGCATGTCTACGATTACCCATGCTCCTTCATTTCCTTTTCTTGTTCTTGGAAACTCATCAATGAAGTCCATCATATCATTTTCCATTTCCACTTCGAAACTTCTAAAGGTTGTAACAATCTCGCAGCCTTCTACTGATCACTCTTCACTTGTTGACAGTTCGCACATCCATTGAAAAAAGTAGCAATATCCTTCTTCACTCCTTTCCACCAGAAAACTCTCTTCATATCTTTATACATTTTCGAGATCCCCGGATGGATACTCAACCCGGAGCGATGGCTTTCTAACAAAACTTCCTGCCTAAGATCCTTGATATTCGAAACACAGATTCTCCCATTGATCCTCAAGACTCCTTGGTCATCGATCTTGAAACTGGTGCACTGTCCATTCTTAACGTTCCTAATGATTACTCTCAAACTCCTATCCGTTCCTTTCTTGGTTGCAATCCTTTCTAGCAGAGTCGGAGTAATTTCCAAAACAACCAAAATTGCATTTTTACTCAAAGTGTCTGCCATCACGTTTGCTTCTTCCGGAGTATAGAGAATGTCCAGATCGTATGATGCCTATAATTCCACCCATCTCTACTGCCTTAGGTTCAGGTCTTTCGAGGAAAAAATATACTTTAAAGGCTTATGATCAGTGAAGAGATCAAACTTCTCACCCAACAGATAATGTCTCAATATCTTCAGCACAAAGACGATAGCCAACAATTCCAAATCATGCATAGCATAGTTCTTCTCATGTGGCTTCAGCTACCTACTCGCGTACGTAATCACTCTTCCATTCTGCATCAAAACAGCACCAAGCCCTACTCCCCAAGCATCAATGTATACTTTGAACTTACTCCTTTCATCTGGAATAGCTAGAATAGGTGCACTAGTCAACCTCACCTTCAGATCTAGAAATGCCTCTCCACACTTAGGAGTCCATTTAAATTTCGCTCCCTTCCTAGTCAATTTGGTCGAGTGAAAGGAAAGCTTAGAGTAATCCCGGATGAATTTCCTATAGTAACCAGCTAAGCCAAGAAAACTACGAACCTCCGTAGGAGTCTACGGTTGAATCCGCTCTTGAACAGCTGACACCTTGACCGAATCCACAGAAATACCTTCTCCAGATATGATGTGTCCCAAAAATCTTACTTCTAATTTCCAGATATGGCGCTTCGAAAACTTTGCTTTCAGGACATGTCTCCTCAAGGTTTCTAATATTGTCTCCTAATGACGCTTGTGCTCCTCCTCTGATTTGGAGTAGATAAGAATGTCGTCGATGAACACAAGCACAAACTTGTTCAGCACATCCCGAAAAACAGGGTTTATCAGATCCAAAAAATAAGCTGGAGAGTTGGTTAGCCCAAAAGGCATAACCAGCCACTCATAAAAACAGTTGGGTCCTTTGAATGAAGTCAAGGGTATTTAGTCTTCAGCTACCCTTAGCTGATGAAAACCCAAAGTTAAATCCAATTGAGAAAACACAGTAGCCTCATGAAGTTGATCGCAAAGATCGTCAATACGAGGCAAGGGGTACTTATTCCTAATAGTCCCCTTATTCAATTCCCGATTGTAATGACCCAAAATTTTAGACTTCGAAAATTCGACACTAATACGTTCACTGTAGAAGTGCCAAGCAACCGAACGCCGAAAATTCTAGATTGTTAGGGTAAAGAAGAAAAAGAGGTAGAAGAAGAAACCGAAAAAGTAGCACAGAATCTCACATTCGCTGCGGATCAAAATATAATATCAAATAACATCATTTATACTATATGAAAGCTATAATTGTCAATTTACAAACAATATATCAGGGTACAATCACACACAAATAAACTGGACAGTTGTAACAACTCATCCCTAACTACTATCAATACAATCCCAACTACAGAGCGGAATATACTCCATACGTCCCTGCTATCCAGCTCGTCTCCTGACTCCAAAACGTCCTAGCCTGAAATTCTGTAATACTCGGTCAGACCCGAGCATTACAATAAAGTAACACTCGAGTCAAGTTGGAAACCAGCGTGAGTAAACCCATATAACTGAAATACAAAGTTATAAAACTTCTTTTAAAACCAGGGTAACTCGTACCTCAATACGAGTTCTTATCTTACTATAACCAAACATTTCTTCTACAAAATAAATCTAAGTACCGTTACTTAGTTTAAATGGCCAAGTTCACTTAATTTATTCCATTCCAGCCCATTTGATTTTATAATCAATTTTATGAAGAATTGTAGATTACTAATCGAAGTGGTTCCGGATATTGCTGATATCCGACCCTGATCGCTTCAATCCAAATGCCATCTTTTAAGTCAATATAATTAATTTATCTTCAGAATGTTATATTCACACAGAGATTCAACACATATAACTATTCAAATAAATGTCTTACATTTATTAACAGTTCAATCCAAAGCATTTCATATCACATAACATCACAGATTATCAGACTAGAGGTATTAATTAATCAAATCATTCAATATTATTAATCATCCATAAGTAAGGTTAGTTAATATCACAATTTATAATTAATTTAGTTTAACACAAAATAAATTAATTATCTTTAACCCTTCTTAATTGTTATTAATTAACTGCAAGCCATCTATTTTTTATTTTATTTAATTATTGGAATTAATCAACTATCATTTATAATTACTTAATACCTTAATTAATTAAGAGTATAAACCATTTATCTTAATTATTACTTAATTACATTATTTAAGTTGATTTAATAACCTTTGGAATTAATTTATCATTTACCTATGAATTAACTTAAGTCCTTTAAGTAAATTAAAAACATTTTACCTTCTTTAATTAACTACTTAATTATATTATTTAATTTTATTTTAATAACCAAAGAATAAAATAAAATAAAGGACATATAAATAAATACTTAAATTTAATTAATTTAAAATAATTTATTTTATAACCTTTAACGAACCCAAAACTTAAATAAAACATTTATTATTTAAAATAATTAGTTAAGAAATTATTTAAACTTGTTTTACTTTAACTCATTAAAAGCTCGGTTAAAAACAATTTTCCCTTCCTAAAAACACTCAGGTCAAGCTCAAGAAATCCCGATTCATCACTCGAGCCAATCTCCATCTTTCCCGACCCCTTCCTTCTTCTTTTTCTTTTTAAACTTCGTTTTGTTTTAAATTTAAAACTGATGCACAATTAAAACACTCGCGTACACACTCAAAAGCAAACCCAAGACAAAACAATTCTTTCCCGAGTCCAAACCTGAGTCACATCCTTCTTCTCCAAATCTACAGAAACAACCTTACTCACTAATAGACGCAGACACATGTACATGTACACAGACGAATGCTAACGTTCTGATCATCGATGTCGTCGCCGGCAAGTCGACTTCGACCACCTCCCTCGATTTCGGCCACCAGCTCCTCGAATCGAACATGAATTCGAAAACGAGCTACCTTGAAGATTCACTGGAACGAACCCGATCATCCAAGAACTTCCACGTCCTGCCACCTTAGATCACCAGAGGCTTCAAAACTCCGACCAAAGCTTCGTCGTAGACCCACGCACCTATTCCCCTTGCTCCGGTAAAGTCCGATGCTTTCTCGTCGTCGCTCTGCCCTTTAAAACAACGTCGACCAAAAAAGGTCTTAATCCCCTGCTACGACGTCGATCGACCTCCACGGTGATCTATAAACTCAGTCGCCATTTTTACCAAGACTCTCTACCCTCAAGCATGCTCCAGTAACGACCCCGAGACTCCATCTTCCTCTGATCACTAGAAAATGCCAAAATCCCAATTCCCGTTCAACCCGAGAATTCTAAATCAATACTTACATAAAAGTCTTGATTTTACTCTTAAAATTCATGGTTTTCGAAAACGAATTAGATGATATAAGTGAAACGTGAAATCATGCTAGTTGAAATTTTGATATGTTTTGAGTTTCACTATATATTCTTCTTCCAGTTAAAACTGCTTCATAAATATACTTAAAACTGTTTTTTTTAATTTAGATCTTATTAATTCAAACATATTTTGTTCATACATCATAAGCTATAAGAGATTAGAGGAAGAGAAATTGAAATTTTGAACTTATTTTAAGTCTGCAGATTAGAACAGAGGTATATTTGCCTGTACATAGACATGCACACAAAATCTTTATACATACAGACATGCAATCATATTTACACAATCATGCAAACATTTTTCACAACTTTACTTCAAGTATTTATCACATGCAATCAAGATATAAACAGTTTTAGTTTTTAAAGTTAATTTATTCACTGTATTGATGAACAGAGCAAAGCCTTTTAAAAAAATCTGGAAATTGATTTGAACTTGGAAACTGGAAATGCTTTTGAATTTTGAAACTGCTGCTTGAATTTAAAAACTGGAACTTGGTTTGCTTTGTTTTGAATTGATCTTGGATCTTAAATTGCTTAGCTTTAGTTTTTATTACTCTTTGGTTTTTGGATTTTCAGGTTTTTAGTTTTGAAAAAATTGAAAGATAGAAGAAAATGAAAGAAGAATGAATATAGATGTATATATAAGTGTACAGTCTTGTTTTTTAAAAAATGAAGAAAATACATTAAACATGACACTTGTTATTTGCATGTTACCTAGCTTACAAATGTCTTTTCGCATGCATTTATATTTTTGTATGTTTTTATATTATATTAGATTTTTTTTTATTAATACACTTTTCTTTTATTTATACTTATTTGTAATTTTAAACTAAGATTATTAATACTTTAAATCAATAACTAATTTATATACTAGTATTTAAAAATTTAGAGTTTTTAAATCCAATTTATTTTAAGACGTTACTTTTGAATTTCAAATCAAATTTCTATTTACAATCTAGATATAAACAATAGTAATTTGAAAACACATATTTTATTTGTTTGAAAAGAATAATTTTGCACATTTACATAATTATAAAAGAAGATTATCAAATCAATATTGCCAAAAATCCCAGGCTATCACATTCCTTCCCCCTTAAAAAAATTTCGTCCCCGAAATTTTAAAAGCAAAAGATAATCCAAAAGGTTTTATATTCAACAAAAAGGCATACACATCAACCATATACTAACAACCAAAGCAAACAATTCATTCAAACAATAATCCTATCTATCAGATATTTTTAACTCTTAAACATTTTTAACTCTTAACCCTTTTTAAATTTTTAAAACACTTCTAAAAATCTACATAATATTATAAAAATACTTTTTATAACTTGATGTTTCAACAAGTCGATCCTTGTTCTCGCAGAAACTCAGTCATACGTTGATCAAGCGTAGAACTGAAAATCTGTAAGTACTTAGCAGACCCGTTTTCAACACCCAGTGAAAATACTTTGAAAACTTTTTGTGAAAATATAGAAAACATTTTTGGTGAGAATGCTATGGAAATCATCACCCCTTCCATGGTCGCAGTTAGCCCTATGATTAATTCGCCATGCTGGCAAAACCATAGAAAACTGTAGGCCTCCGACCCTTCGATTATACCATGGAACCGCCACAAATCGCAGCTACACCCAGGGTTACGTTGCCATCACGGCAAAAACCAGGTAGCTGTAGGCATCAGCGCCCTTGAATTTCGTTGCCAAATAAAACTTCACCACACAGACCACATAGATCGCAGACTACATCAGTCGAGTCCTAATGTAGCGTGTAGGCACTCACTGCCACACGACTTTCGCTATGTCTTCATAGATCGTAGTCTACCGATGTTACGTCGCTCTCCCAGCGAAATCAAACATAGACCTTAAGCAATCGTTGTCCCTCGACTTCTGTTATGGTGCGCAGCAGATTACAGTCACACCGAGTTACACTGTCGTCACAGCATAACCTAATGTCTCTGTAAGCATCAGCACCCTTGACTTTCGCTACCCCAACCACAATCCTCAGGAACATCAGTTTGTCCGGACATCCTCTTAGGATCAAATTAAGAACCCCCTCTCAGGGCTCAAGGCAGAACCATCCCGAGGATCTCCTACTAGAAGATTCACTCTAAATGGGAGCACCTTTTTCCCCACAGCATTCTTAAAACATTTTATACTATACACGTAGAGTATCTTTCAAATCATACACTTTATATGTATCACATATAAATCCCATTTAACCAAAATCGATATCTCAAATCGATAATTCTAAACTTGGCTTTCCAAATTCCCAAAATTGTTTTTTCCCAAAAATCAAAAGCCTTTCGAAATCAATGGGTTCCAAAAACCCCTTTTTTCCAAAATCATTCTCATAAAATCATTTATATACATACATACATACATATATATATATAAGTTTATTCTTTTAATTAGAACAAAATATTTTTGGATCACTTCCCACATAAATAAATTCCTTTTATACATCAAATTATCTTTCAAAGATCTTTTCTTCTGTTTATAGATTCAACAAGGAGAGTTTATCATATATAACAAATATACACACACACACACACACACACATACTTCATTTATGCTAAATCAAGTATCCAGGTTTGATTTCTTTTATAAAGTTATTTACCACCTTACTTACTCTTCATAAAGTGAATTTAAATCATAGAAATATCCAACTTCCATTTTTATTCATCATATATTTTTCAAAATATTCTTTTCTTTTTCAAAAATCATTTTACATTTCATTTCAAAATATCTATTTCAATCAAGCACGTATGACGTACATATATCATCCGTACGCAATATCAAATTCGATCGCTCCTCAATCACACAATTTCACTTTCAAACTAGTATCGTCCACCCGACTTCCTAGTGCGGACTCAGATCTGGTTTCTTGATCAGAAGCCGTCATTCTTCTTGCATAGCCATAATTATGATAGAGAATTTCCAGAATCAATCAAAAATCCATATCCAGGGTTCGCCGTCGGAAATCGAGTGAAAAATCTCAATTCGGATCGATATACTATCTCGAAATTCTGTGCTTTAATCTGGATGAAATCATTATGCGAATAGAATAATATATGTACATCCCATGTATTTATCTTCATTGATTATTAGCAAAATCAATTTTCCTTTTATTCTCATTCATTTTGATTTCTATTCACTTATTCATAATTGCTTCAATTTCCACTTGGGTTATCACTTCAACTCTTATCTCACTTGGTGTTTAATTATAAACAGTTTGCACTCTGAACAGCTTGAGTTTTAGAAAATAGCTTGAAAAGTTAAAAATAGATAAGTAGTTTTTAAATAGTTATTAGTTGTAAAATAGCTCTAGAATAGTTAAGTAATTATAAAATAGTTATAGAATAGTTAGATAGTTGCAAAACAGTTATAAAATAGTAATTAATTTGTAAAACAGATGTAAAATAGTAATTAGTTTTCAAAATAGTTGTAAAACAAGTATAAGATAGTTTGGATTTTAAAAGGAAAGGTTGTATAGTAAATAGCAAGAAAAATAGATTTAAAACAGTTTATATTAAAATAATTTATTTGAAAATACTTTCAAAGTCAAACTGGTTCTATTTCCCAATCTCCACGTCCAATCAATTTAAAATTTACACTTGCTTTTAATTTGATTCAATTGCAATTCAATTTGAATTAACTACAATTCCCATTCCAAATTCAAATCAATTCCCATTTGAATTTTAAACTTATTCAACTTCGATTACAATTCCAATTATTTCAAATCAAATTTCAATTTGAACTAATTTCAATTCCATTCTCAAATGATTAAAAAGTGATTTTATATTAGATTGTACTACCACCAAATATTCCATACATCGATAGACTACACACTAGTAGTTCAAACATTACATCCATTTATCCAAAAATAAGAGTCTTAGTATTCTTACAAGAATCCTCTCTAGGGACTTCCTTCCAATAAGCAAAGCCGGAACATGCACTTTTCAACAGGATGTCCCCACCTATAACATTTACCACAAAAGGTTTCTACCTTTCCATCAATCTGGATAACCTTTACGCCTCTTGCGGGACGTTTCGAAATTTAACTCTTCTTCCGTCTCTTGGGACAATTCCTAGTGATGTGTCCCGACATCTTACAATAATAGCAAATAGTCGACTCATTGACTAGTTCTACGGTTCTATGCTTCACCTTCTTTACTTCAGGGCAATGGTTTAGGAAATGTCCGTTCTTATGATACTTAAAGCATAAGATCTCAGAGCGAAACCGTTGGAATATACCCTTCAATTCCTTTCTTGTTTTGCTGCATTTGGCTGCGTAATTACCTTTATTGTAACATATGTAGCAGGCGACATCATCATAAGGCCCTGGTCCAGCCCTTTCCTTAATCTGTTTCTCATACTCCTGTATTGCTTCTTCTCGATCCTTACGTGCAGCTGCTTTTCGCTCTCTGCGCCATCCTTCCACTCTTCACTTTTAGCCATCACTCTCTCTTAGGCTGAATTCTAGTGGGACTTCCTAACCGATATTAGACTTGGTGAGTAGGATTCCAACTTTTACTATTATTTTCCAAATATGTGTACATATATTTTTGCAATTCATTAATGCAATAATCTATTTCGTTTACACACCAAGTCATACTTCAAATTTTAAACCTTTCAAGGTTTTTAATTCAAAACAGGTTACTTTAAAAAAAAACAACTCTTGTTTTAAAATAAGATTCCACATCAAAAATATTCTGAATAATATTATTTATTATATCTTATAACACTTTGAAACAATTCCAATTTTTTTGGACTTAGATTTAAAACTTCGCAATTTAAATCCCTTTCAATTTACAAGTCATATTTATCTAAATTGTTACTTCCTTAAAACATTTCATTCTGCTTTATCATTATTTATTTTTAGAAAATAAACACTCCTTTTATTTAGAAACAACCACCATTTTATGATATTGACCAAGATTATCACATCTAGAAACCAAATCACTACATATATTATCTCATAATTTATTGGAAAATAAAATCAGGGTAACTTACTTCAGCATTCTAAAACACTTCTACAAATTCAGGATTTATTTTCTGGTTTGAATCCATTTCTAGCTTATCTTATTTGTATAATTCATATTACCCAATTCCTATTTGGTTATATATATTACCACTTAATTCTTATTATTATATTTAATAACAACCAATTATAATTAGAAAAATTATTGCTTTATATACCAAAATATAAGCTTATAAAAATCATTTTTAAAATCATTTTTTTTAATCTTTATATAAGAAAATAACAAGTACGCTCTCATATAATACGCTCAACTCATTCTAGGGTACTACTGACCCTTATTCAAATGACACTATTACAAAACATGCCATTTGCATTGGATGTTTACCCCCATTTTGCATCAGTTCAACATCTGATGCATATGCAACCGATTCAAAAGGCTTAACAGTTTTGCATCAGTTGTAAAACCGATGCAAAACAGTCCTTTTTTGCATCGGTTGTTACTAGCAATTGTTGTAAAATACGGTTGGTTGCTTGTACACAGCCCTTATGTTGCATCGGTTGTAATGAAAACCGATGCAACAAAGGAACTTGTTGCATAGGTTGTTGTTGGAAACCGATGCAACATAAGATCTTTGGGTTTAAAAGGCTTCTTTGTTGCATCGTTTTTTTATAACAACTGGTGCAAACAAATCCCTCTATTGTATCAGCTATTTATACCTGATGCAAAAAAGTCATTCTTAGAAATCATTATTACAGTACTCAAATAGACAATATATATTATTGATTATAACAAACAATTATTGCATGCTATATTATAATCATTCAAAATTAAATTTGATGGCAAATACAAACTAAATAACATAATAAAAATATATATACATACATACATATATATATATATATATATCAATTATATTGTTAATAATCTATACAAAATAATGGTTCATACATTCATTTTAGCAGCATAATTCAGATCTTTGGTACAATCATTAAGTGGCATAGTCTTAATTCAGATCTTTAATTAGTACAACCATTAAGAAATAGTATAGTGAAAACCTTAAAAACTTCATGAAATCTTGAAAACCCAAATTTTTAGGCTTCAGCTCAAAACCATATGCTGCATTCCTGTGGATAATATAAGTAGAAACAAGAAAAGAGAAATGGATAATAAAATCTTAATTAAGTACACATTATAATATTCACATAATAAAGATTACCCAAACACCGACATAAGCCAAAGCCAAGAGTTTTTCGGGGAAGCAATGACAAAACAGACCAAAGCAGCAGTGCAAGCCACCAAAACAATTCCTCTGCAAGGTTTTGAAACTTTCTGAGTTCCTCGCTATTAATGCATAAAAAGAACATAAACAAATGCAACACATAATTCTTGTAAAAAGGAATCCGAAATTATTAAGAATCAAACGAGTTCGAAGATCAATAACATTGTATATTGTGATTTGAAACAGCATAAAAGCGATCAATAGAACAGCATGCATCGAAAAAGCCACATCATTAGTAGCTACAGGAACTAACTGCAAAAGAAATGGTCCATGAAAATTGGATGATCAGATGATCATTAGGTACATCAGTATTGAATGTAAGAAGAAAATAGTATAACCTCATCAGGTCCATATTTATCATGATATTGCTTCTTAATAATAGGACTGAAGAACATTGATGCGTTGTAAATAAGATATGAAGTATGCTTTGCAAAGTTCAGCACCACATAGTCGACGTTCAACCCCACCACGCTTCAAGCAATAGAAAATTGTGTTGAACTATATTGATTCAACTATTTTTTCCAGATAGCATTAACATAACAAGTTCATAAGCAGTAGACTTCTAAAGTCAAAATTGGTATGTACACATTTCATGTAATCTTATGACAGTACCATGTTATACATTATTGATATCAGAGGCTTTTGGTTTTAGTTTTACATGGATATTGATACATCAAGTGTTCTTTATGATTTTATGTTGAAAATAACTGTATGATGACAAAGAACAAATCAATGGCCTAAACCCCAATTAAAAACCCAAAATAAGGCAAATAATTGGTTTAACATCTAATTCTTTAGCACACTCAGAGACAAAGAAATCATACTTTATCAACAATCAATACATATTCAATGGAAAACAAACCTAGATTGTAAAATGCTAAAAGAATCAAGGAATGTAATGAAGATCAAATCAAGACAAATAAATGGGAGCAGGAGTCATATTAACCTTTGCTCAAATGGATGTTTGTTTCTACTTTCTAGTTTTCCATTCATATTCAATTTGATATCAGAAAAATATTTGAAACCAAGAATGCTAAATTAGTCTAAAATTTGACATATATTCCTGTGTAGGGACAATTTAGAAGAACAGTCTGATATGAGGTTAGAAGCATCTTTCTTTTCTATTTCCACACGGTTCACACACTAGACTTATAAGAACCCTCTACATAAACAGATAAACAAGGACCTAAGTCGTGTGGATTTTATAAACTTTCTTACTTTAAGTCTTGCTTTTCGTACACGGATATTAAGAACATTATATGTAGATTTGCTTAAAGTTTTGAGACAGAAGCAATGACTAAAACGAAATAGAAATGTATATTTTGGATAAAAAAGACAGTAAATTCACATTCTTGCAGTTATACAAACATATGTTGCAGCTACTTGCATAAGCATCTTACATAATATAATGCAACATGTTTACAATATGAACCTTAGGGGAAAACGTACCTTGTCTGCATCACAAATAATCAAACTTCCATCTGGGAGTCCAAGAAGGAATTGATATTTTGTCTAATGGGCTCTCATTCCTCTAAAGCCCGAACAATCAAAAAGGAATTCTATAACAGTCTATCATTAATGAACACATATATGTAATAAGGAAAAAATATTATGGAAAAAAATATACATCATGTGAAGTGAAATAATCTCATTACATAAAATTAAATGTTAAATATATATAATATAACATGAACTTAATCATTCGTAATTACACATATGTAAGTTTTCTTTGATGCTTTATCATTTGTTCTTCACATTGTAATGTGATGCTAAGATTTTATAAGCAATATCAATACATGCATTTTACAATATTCATCACCCCTGCAATTCAAAGAAATAGTAATAAATTAAATGCGAAAATATTTTAAAATTGCATATATACTGCAATTGATAATATATCAACCATAAAAAATTCAATTACCTATAATTTTCCCACTTGATTCTGCTATCTTCATCTCTGCACGCAAAACAACTGAACACAACACGGTAAGAATTAAATCAAGACAACGGCAACTGGTCGGTCATCTATTATCTGAGGTAAATACAAACAACAAAGTACAACAGAATCATATAACTCAAATCAAACATTTGACTGCATTAACTCCTATGTAACAATCGCCAACCACTGCACCAACTCAACATCATGTCACGGCGATATCTGGTTTCAAGTAACCGCAAACTGCTCCTAGAATTCAACAAGTCAGACTCCAAATTCATATCTTGCAACGCATAGTAGGCGGCACAACGTTCTTCAGTGATGGTTCAACATCCAAGTTTCGGCACTCATAGCGGTAATTGATGTTAAATTCGAAGCAGTAATTCAAGGCAAAGTTGATTTTTCGTATGCCAAAATTTTCAGATCTCGACTTTGACAAAGAGCATAACTCTCATGCGAGCATAACTCCAAGAAGTAGCAATAGAAACGGCGAGCGGAGTAACAAAGAGCAAGTGACAAAAATTTTTAAAAGGCAGCAGCGAAGCTTCTTTCATTTTTTCCAAAGAAGACATGATTTTTATAAGGAGGAGATATATTTGTTTTGAAATTTTCTTAGCTACCGACCGCATCTCAAATCACCTTAACTCGCACCAGATTTTCGAGGAGGCGGAACCAATCTGAGATGTTGTATGTTGGGAAATAGGGATTTTAAGTATCGTGATTGGGAAATTAATGCAAATATGGGACATAGGGAAGCGAAGGAATAAACAACCGAGTGAAAATTTTACAATTGGAGCTAATTTTTTTGCGCTGGAGCCAAAAAAATTGGATGAGATCTAAAAGTTTCGAATTTGATTCAATTTTTAGGACGGAAGGGAAATGTTTTGGATTGGAACCAAAATTTTGGTTCTTTAAAGCTAAGAAAACTTGTATACAAAAGAAAATATTTAACATATTATTGTTAATTATAATTATTAAATATAAAACACTAAATAACAAATTTTACTTCTTAATTACTAAATATTAATTGCTTAATGATTGTTAATTATTAGTCCTAATTATATATTAATTATTAATTATTACTAGTATGTGCCCATGCTGCACACGAGTTGTTTGTATTATTATATACGTTAATATTTTGTTTGAATGCAAAACATGTAAACGGAATGCAATGGCATTTTTAAAATTTCAAAAGAACACCAAATAAATTAGTTCATTTTATTTATTGTAGTTGAGATGTAATAAAAAATAATTTATAAGTAATTATTAATTATTAAAAATTAATTAAAAATTATTAAAAATTACTTCTTATTTGTTAATTATTAATTACCAGTTGTTATCTATTACTTCTTAATTATAATTGAATATTAATAATTAAATACTAGTTATTATGTATATATTATTAATTAGTAATAGTAATTATTTATCATTAATTATTGATTACTAAATATATTACTATATAGGAAATTATCAATAGTTACTGATTATTAATTTTTAGTTATAAAACCATAGTAAATTACTAAATAATAATTATTAAAATTGTAAATTAACTAAATATTAAATAATAAACTTTGACTATTAAATATTAAATACTAATTATTAAAACTTATTTATTAATTATTTAATATTAATTATCAACGTATAATTTGAAATTGCATCGCCTTCGCTGGTGAACCGATGCGAAAATTACTATTTTGGATCCACCGAACAAAACTATGTTGGTAAGGGATGCAAATTAATGTAGTTGCAACGGTTGACTTTAAAACCGATGCGACTAAAACTATTTGCATCGATGTATTTTCTTCGGTTGTTGGTGACAACTGATGCAAATTTGATTTTTTATTACCAATTGCTTTCCACGTATTGCACCGGTTATTAAGATAGAACTGATGCAAATAGTTCTATTTGCATCATTTTTTTGCTTCAACTGATTCAAATGAGGCAAAACAATGTGCACATTTTGTACTAGTATGAGTAACCCCACCAGAGCCATGGTTTTCACTTAACCTGGCTCTGATACCAAAATATAATGACCCGAAATTTTCGACTTCAAAAATTCGACACCAATACATTCACTGTAGAAGTGTCGAGCAATCGAACGCCGAAAATTCCAGATTGTTAGGGTAAAGAAGAAAAGGTGGTAGAAGAAGAAACAGAAAACAACAGCACAGAATCTCACATTCCTAGCGGATCAAAATATAATATAAAATAACAGCATTTATACCGAGAAAAGCTATAATTGTCAATTTACAAACAATATACCAGGGTACAATCATTCACAAATAAACTGGACAGTTGTAACAACTTGTCCCTGACTACTATAAATACAATCCCAAATATACAGCGGAATATACTCCATACGTCCCTGCCAACCAGCTCGTCTCCTGAGCTCCAGAACGTCCTAACATGAAAATCTGTAATACTCGATCTGACCCGAGCATTACAATAAAGTAACACCCGAGTCAGGCTGGAAACTAGCATGAGTAAACCCATATAACTGAAATACTAAGTTATAAAACTTCTTTGAAAAATAGGGTAACTTGTACCTCAATACGAGTTCTTATCTTGCTATAACCAAAAATTTATTCTACATAATAAATCTAAGTACCGTTACTTAATTTGAATGGCCAAGTTCACTTAATTTATTCCATTCCAGCCCATTTGATTTTATAATCAAATCTATAAAGAATTATAGATTACTAATTGAAGTGGTTCTGGATATTGCTGATATCCGACCCCGATCTCTTCAATCTAAATGCCATCTTTTAAGTCAATACAAATCAATTTATCTTCAGAATGTTATATTCACACAGAGATTCAACACAGATAACTATTCAAATAAATGTCTCACATTTATTAACAGTTCAATCCAAATCATTTCATATCACAGAACATCACAGATTATTAGGCTAGAGGTATTAATCAATCAAATCATTCAATATGATTTATCATCCATAAGTAAGATTAATTAATATCACAAATTATAATTAATTTAGTTTAACACAAAATAAATTAATTATCTTCAACCCTTCTTAATTGTTATTAATTAATTACAAGCCATCTATTTTATTTTAATTAATTATTAGAATTAATTAATTATCATTTTTAATTACTTAAGACCTTAATTAATTAAGAGTATAAACCATTTATCTTAATTATTACTTAATTACATTATTTAAGTTGATTTAATAACCTTTGGAACTAATTTAAAGTTTAAAAAATGATTCTAATTGTTTAAAGTTTCCAGATTTTTGATTGCTGCCTTGCTTGAGTTTGAATCCTATTTTTCTGTTTTGGAATCTGATCATTGCTTCTGTTTTGTTTTAGTTTGGAATCAGGTTGAATTGTTGTATTTGATTTTGCTTGTGTTTTGTTTCAGGTCTGCAATTTTTATTTCTGGTTTACAAAATTCTTTTGTATACATTTCAACTTCAAGAGAAATGTTAATTTTGCCACTTGTATCATAAGTTTACATTTGTTAATTTTTAAGTTATATAGATTTAACACTTGTAAATTTTTTTATGTCATATAGTTTACATTTGTTAAAAA
The DNA here is from genome assembly GCA_030765085.1 of Allium cepa. Classification (NCBI taxonomy): domain Eukaryota; kingdom Viridiplantae; phylum Streptophyta; class Magnoliopsida; order Asparagales; family Amaryllidaceae; genus Allium; species Allium cepa. The sequence continues at coordinate 31,274,382 of CM060940.1, forward strand.
TAAGGAATTTTATGTTTTAGACCTTTATTCAAATTAATTTATAATCTATAGTTTAAACCCTTTCTTCATTTTAATTTATGAAACATACTTTTTCTATTTTGTTTTCTTACATTCATATATTCTTATATATACATATATACAAATTTGATTGAAACAAATTTAAAAAGAAGGCATATAACTCCTTATTCAATTCTTATTTTAAACTTAAACTTGAGTTAAAATATCTTTTTTATATAAATCATTTTAAAACTTTTTATATTTTCAATTTAGCTTTAAACCCATTTTAATCAAATCTTATTGAAATTGAAACTATTATACATTTAAATAAATATCTATCTATATAAACTAATTTCAAAATCTAACTTTCATATATCATATATTCAAACCGAATTCAAATTCAAATTATTTTATATAATCCATTTGTATAAATGGATAAACATACATCTTATTGATTTGGAAAATTCAAATAATTACACAACTTTATAAAATACTTATTTTTGAATTCCAATCCAAAATTCTACTTTCACAATCTATTTATAAAACACATATTTTAATTGTTTTCAGAGAAACTCAAATAAATTTTCCAATTAATCTCATAATTTAATTCAAATCCTTATATATATTACCAAATATTTCAAAATTTAATCCCAAAGATTAAATTAATTGTCAAATTATTCTTAGCCAAAATCCGAGAATGTTACAGTAATGCTCTCTAAATGTTCGATTATTATCGAGAACGAAAGGATATCCCATCGAATGACTCTGCATCGATTAGCGTCTAGTATAGAGATCTCCATATATGATTGGGAGTCCAATCGGGATTGGGAATTCCCAGAGTGCAAGGGCTTCTTTGGAAGTGCCTTCGGTTCTGTTCGAACCCGGAACAAACTTGTATGGATGTGTGTCTGACATTACACTTTGAGATGTAAAGCTGATTTCTATCAAATACATTTCTGTTTGGTGGCGGAGAATTTATCCTCCTAGCATAACACGCTTCTCTGAGACGTACGAGCTCAGAGTTATATAGTTGATGGTTAATAGTGATACATTCCCAATTTGGTAATGTGGCATACGAAGTGATGCTGATCATTTGTTGATCGAAGCATGGCTTTGTGAAAAAGTGTTGCTTTGTGGACGTGACTGCATCAGGACCTTACAACCCAGAAATGGTCGAAACAGGAAAGATGCGACAATGTTGCAGGGGTCGCGCCCCTAGGGTATGCCCATTCCTTCTGGAAAAAGGTGGTATCATGGTATGGAGCCCAGATACTTAACTCATGTGGACACTGTATATTTTATTACTGTGTGATGTTGCTTTGTGGTTGAGGATTCTCGGATAAAGGTCGCAAACGACCGGGAATGGCATATCTTTAGGTATTACTCCCGAGCAGGGAGGAAACCGGCCTTGTGTTGGCAGAGAGCTGGGTAAGTTCTCGGGACGTCCCGTCAGAGGCGTACCCATGTGGCAATGGGAAGTTCCTTGGCCTGACCAATTGTTGGAAATCCAATCTCCAATATGCGCCTTATACGGTTTTAGTTATATAACCTGTCATTTACTTATGCTGGTCACCACTGTTTAGATGGCAGCTATAGTAGGGATAGTTCGAAATGTCTGTGCTGGCCAAGATTAATATTATACTTTCAAAATGTTTTCCACTATGCACTAATTACAATATCAAAATGGTTTTCGCGTATCAAGCATTTTTGACTATCACAAGGAGAAATCTCCTCCAATTCCGCGTTTGCTTATCTAACTCTCTATACAAGCTATTTATTTCTGCTTGTTTTCTTTCAAGCTTTGTTTTATAAAGTTGGATAGATTTCTTCTTTATCTAAAATAAAAAGATGTCAACTATTGTTATCATGGAAGTGAAAGCCATTTAGACAAAAATTGCATATTTGAGAAATGAAGTTTGTGGGACCTTCTTTTTCCCTTCTTGTCTTCCATATTGGCATCTTTCCCATGAAAATTAGAAGGCTCGGGTAGTTCAGTTGGACTTGTTTCATGAGCACTGGGATCAAGGATGGTTTTCTCTGAAGGCTCATGCGTATCATCGCCATTTCTCTTATGATCACCTCCACTGCCGCTAGAACCCTGACCTCTACCTTCATTATCAGGATTGTCGTCGTCATTATCATCATTATTGCAACCTTCCTCAATGACAATTTCATCATCCTCATCGTCTTCCTCCTCATCACAGTCTCGTCTTCCATAAAAGGAGCATCAAAAGATAAGTGCTTGGGATCATCAATTTCTTCTTTCTCATAGACTTCGATTCCTTGCTCCATTTCTTTGATTTTGTTCATAAATCTTTTGACTAGAGCAGGATCGAGTGAAGGAAGCTTAAATGTGGACATTTTTTGATGTTGTCAGTATAAGCAAGCATGAGAGCATCTCTGTGAGAATTCACGATGATGTGATTGAGAGAGGTGCTCAACAATTATGACAACTTTTGCTTGGCTTCAGAAATAATATTAATGGCCATTATTAAATAAATTTTCTTCTTCCCCAGCTTATTCTTGAGAGAAGATTGTTTAGTAATCATCCGAGCATTCTCTTCCTCAGACTCTTTTAAAGCCATTTTTAAAGTAATATTTTCATCGGTTAAGAGTTGTCTTGCTTTCCTCTCCTTGAAGATAGTAGATTCTGCATGAGCAAGATAGGCCCCAACCTTTCTTGTTCCTTCATTGCATTATCATTTGCAGCAGAAAGGGAGGTAATCTGGCTATTCAAAGTTAAGATTTCCTCTTGAAGCTTGGACGCTACAGCAGAAGATTTCGAAATGCTTTCTTGGAGAGAGTACCGGCTTTAGAAATCTGAAAGGAAAAGTACGACATAGATCAACATTCAATAAGAAAGAGTAATGAAAAGGGGTAAATAATACAAAACGTGCCAGAAGTTGTTGCTCCAATAAAAATCGACAATGTCTTGCTAGGTCTGATACTGAGGAAGGTGGTTGAATGGAAGTAAAGGATGAAGAATTCATGATGGACTATACTATTTCTTCGAAATCATCGAGGGGCACCGACAATGTTGATTTATAATTTAGTAAAGATGAAAATTATAATTAACTTACAAGGAGAAGAGAAGACTCCACTAATGTTCGGAAAATATTTGACAAAAAAGAACTGCATCTCCTCGACTTTGAATTTATTTACTCCCTCTGAAATTAGTTTCTTAGAGGGAATAGCTCTAAAAATCTGGCTATTCAAATTGTTAAGTTTAACTGGGCTTACTAAATAATTGTGAACTTCAGCATTCAGTGAAGGAATGCTCGTTTCCAAAGCCATAAGCTCTAAGATATGTGTAGACATTTGGTGATAATTGGAAAGGCGCAATTCCAAAATGATACAAGAATCTTGATAAGAAATCTAGGAATGGAGGAAAACCACCATGCCGAATGTGAATGGCAGTATAAGTAAAGTATCCTTCTAGGGGATTCTAAATAATACCGCTGTCACTAGGTGGAATGGCTTGTACTCTAGTGATTCTGAAGTCATTAAGAATGGCATCGAATTCATCTTGAGAAGATATTAGAGAATGTTTGGAGATGGCTTCAATCTTTTTTTGGTGAAGATTCTGCTTTTGGAGCTATATCTTTTTCAAGTTTCTTGGAAATCCTTTTCACACCTAAGATCCTGACAGGTGGAACCATTTCATTAAAAGTTATCATTTTTTCCATTATTAACACCTTTCGAAGATGTCGAAAACCCGTTGCAATAACTCAAGTATCCACTAAGGTATATGATTACTTATCTTCAAAAGGGTGTTAAAGTTAATTTGAATCATGGAATTCATTGAGCTTTCAATGATATCGAAGGGGTAAATGTAGTAGAAACATCTAAACACACCCTTTGACTATGTTGGAAGCCCAAGAATATTTTTACTATTAAAAGGAATAACCAACACTACAACGTTAGTTTGAATGTATGTATATTAACAACATTCCACAATCAAGACAAATAAACCTTTTGACAATGTTGAAACCCACAAATTTTATTTTACTCAAAGAATATGAATACCACTGAAACACTATACTTTCATTAAGTCAAAAGACCTGGATCCAAGTTTTTTTTAATACAAATGAAAGGGGTTTGGAACATTTCGATGGTGTTTATATAAAAAATGATAGTTATACTCCTATTAACTACACTGAGGTTTCGAGTTAGTCGAAAGGGGTATAAGGTTTTGAAAGCATATAGATAACTAAACCTGTTTCAATTTTGGTGGTTTCGATCAAGTCGAAAGGCTTGATAAGGTTTTCAACTTTAAAAAATGTACTATTTTCAATCTAGTTGATGATAGGAAGTATAAATTGATAAAATTTAAAATTTTCTAGAATAAATCAAAATTTAGAATGATCTAATGACTAATTAAATCCACTTTGATATACATTAAGTTTTGAATGCTTTGAAATAAAAAAATGTTGAGTATATTTCTGCTTCCGGAGAAGTCCATCTCTTGCCGACCACGTCAACCCCTTCGAAAGGGTTCACTTAATGGTAGATGTTTAACTTCCTTTCGACCCCTTCGAAAGAGGTTGAAAAAGCAGAGTGGAGCTAACCACCTCAAACCCTTCAAAAGGGTTGAAAAGTCAAATTACAATAGTCAGTCTTAATTTGTATGACTTAGCCATCTCTTTAAAGCAATTGGAAAATGTTTTCTCCCAGATTCAATTTTTAACCCAATGCTTCTAGAGGCCAACAATTAAATTGATTTAAGCGTGAACTTACATTTGACAGCAACAAGAACTCCAAATTCAATCTCTAAGCATACTTTAATAAAAAAATGTATGAATTGATTGCAATAGAGTTCGAGCTTGGGTTCGTACACAGTAACGGCATATAGCCCCCAAATCTGATGAATTTGAATTCCAACTCAAAATCATCACCATAAAATCGAATGGAATAAGCATATAAATGAACATACGGTTAATTTCATACAAACGGAAAAGCTTGAATCATCTTCAATAAATTAGAACAGAAATACAGGTTCGAGCCCAAAGAATTTAAAATTGAAATTAAGTGTAATAAATCAGTTTGAAAGATAAAACAATTGATACATACCTTGAGTCCGAACTCGTGATTACTGAAAGTAGGAATTAGACAGAAATTGAAATCTTTTATTCTTGTTGTGGGTTTTAATTCCAAGTAAATGAAAAAAGGGAAGAAGGAAGAGTGATTTGGTAAAAAAAGCCAACGTGAAGGACATACCAAACGATCAAATTTAAATGAACGACAAAGATTTATGTAAGAATGTGAAAAGGCGGGAAATTCCTATGCTAAAACAAAAGAAGGGTATCAAAACAGTTGACTTGAAAATTCAAGAGCATCCCTTCGCAAACCGAGGGAGGGGGCAAGTGTTACCATCAGTCTTCACTTCAACCTTGTCGAAACCGTGAAGAATATAAAAGAAGGGTCCATAAAGAATGACAGTGATAGCAAGATCTGACGCAGCGGATTAATCGAAACAAACTTCAATCGATGGAATGTAGCAATCGGTGAATTGAGAATACTGCAAGGCCCAAATCCGTTGATCCAAAGATACCGGATTCTAGCTATCTTCGTCTCGTTGATCGCGCACGATGCCGAGAAAGAAGATCTACGATTCTTCGTACGTTGATCTAGCGCACTAGATACCGTGAATCGGCTTCACAAACGTGGATTCGAGCGCACTCGAATGACGTAGGTGGAGATAGGAGATTACACTCAACTACCAATTGAAGAAAGCACAAAGCAATCAAAGTAAATTTTATTCAAAATCAACCAACCCCAAAAATGTACAACACATGCCTATTTATAGTGTTTTCACCATTCACCCTTAAGTCGTATACGACTTATGACCTACCTAGGTCGTAGCCGACCTACCAACAGAACGCACGACTCAGCATTTAAGTCGCTCACAACTTAGTACAACATTCACATACAAACAACACATTACACCACTTATACTAGGTCGTGAACGACTTACGACCCAGAATACAACGACTCAAGATATGTATAGACTCAAAACAGTACACGACTCAATGGTACAAACGACTCAACGTATTTCAACATAACACCATGTCACGACTTACGACATACGAAGTATACGACTCAAGAAAACAAACAGTTTACAACACCATGTCACGACTTACGACTCATCACTTAGGTCGTATCCCGTTCCCGACTTATGGCCTTCAATTACTGGAATTCCCTTTTGTTTCTTGTTGAGTCGTGGACAACTCATAGCCATGTAGTTAGGTCGTGTACGACTCATCAATCCAGAACTATTTAAACTCCCATTGAGTCGTAACTCGTGTCCTTCCTCTGACTCAAGATCTTTACTTGCTGAAGCTTTCCCCTTCTTCATGTTAAGTCGTAAACGACTTATGGATGAGTCGTTGAGTCGTGTACGACTCATCAAGCATGAACGACTTAAGCTGTTAAGAGTTGCCTCTTTCCCATATGACTCCTTCACCTGAGTCGTGCGCGCCTTACGGTTTAAACCCGAAACTCCTTTAGATCGTGAATGCTCTAACCTCTGAATCTCTGTAGATCGTGCTACATCAAGATCATTCGAAGGAGTCAAAGGGATGCATCTACAAAAGTTGAATGTTTTATGAGCTTTCGAAGAGGTCAAAAGGAGACAAGAGCTAGCACCCTTTTGCTTTAATTGTTTCCTTCGGACTGTTGCTTCCGCATGCATGAGCATGTTCCGAATGGGTTGAGGAACACCTTTCAAAGGTAATAGATTACAAGCCTTCACGTGCATGCCAAAACTTTCGAAACAGTAGGTTTTGTCTTCATTCATGGTCCATGGGAGAATATTTGACCAGAGCGACCCATTCGAAAGAATATATTAGCCTTTCGGACCAGTTAAGTCCATTCCTTAAGATCAATATGGCATTCTCATACACCGAAGGATGGGATTTCACATCAATCAACAAGTATGCCTTCGAAAGCCACCTTCTGCCTTTAAACCTTCTACATCTCAACTCCTTCGAAGCCTCAAAGATTTTCCTATCGACAGAGTCAAAAGCCCATGTCCATTCTTACTCATAACGACACATCAACAACAAAGTGGAGAGCGCATCTACACGTTTCGACCAGCTCGAAAGCACTTTAGTTTACTTTAAAAGCAAAGTGAAGGACTCCCTAATGTTAACAGTGACGAAAGGTCTCCAAGGCCGCTTTTCGACCAAGTCGAAATGACCGATTCTAAAAGTGCTAACCCGCGCCTATAAATAACACCACAGGGATCTGGTTTTAGGGATCCAATTTCATCCACTCCATACTTGTACTTTCTTGAATTTGTAAACCCTAATTCTAAAATTAGATTGTGGATTTAACTTTTTTGTATCACTTATGCTACTAGCAATAAAAGTAAAAATAATCAAATCAAGTTTATGGCATTCTTAGATATATTGATAGATCTAATGCTTCTATGCCACTACACTATATTGATAGTTTCGTAACCCCTCGAGAAAAAGAATCACAATTATTCTGAGCCGTTGCTAAATAGCAACGGTTTTGAGCCGTTGTAAATTAAGAACGGCTATAGACCGTTTTACTTTTGCAATGGCTTGGAGCCGTTGTGAAGTTTCATTTTTTTATTACAGTGACCACTTGTGTAGCCCCTCCTCCATTCCTAAAATAATATGCTCTTTATACAATTTTGTTCCCTAATTCCCCTATCTTCTTTCTACTTTCTTCTTCCAGTGATAGTATAAATCATCAATTTGCCCTAATATAGCTACCTTTTGCCCTAATACGGCTATAGTTCGATTGTCAGCGCAGTTCAAAACGATACAAGTTGCAGTCGATTCAGTCTAAGGTTTGTAATATGAATCGATTTTTATTTTTGTTTCTACAATTGATTTTCTATGTTTACACCATTGGTTTGTGTGTTTTGAAGAAGAAAGTGCGGCAGTGGTTGGAGCAACGTGGGAACGACATCGAAAAGGGGAAGATGGGGGCCTGGGTTTGAGTAATCGTGATTAGGATCTAAGCGTGGTTAGCAAGGTAATTAAGTTAATTACCTAATTTATTAAGTTAAAAGATTGGCTTAATTAGGTGTATGGTTTTGTAAAATTAATTACATATTAAATTTGCTGTAGCCAAAAACATTTGTTTGGGAGAAATAAATTTTATTTTGTTTCTTTTTCTCAGATGTAATGTTACCATCAATAACATTTTGCATCATTCCAAATTGTTGATTTTATGGACCATTGAAAATATTTATTTTAGCTCTGTATTTTTAATGGGTTAACATTTCGAAATGGTATAAATTTTTGCGATCACTGCATATTTTCCTACTTAAAATTCTTTTCTATTTTTAGATTTAGTGTTCGAATACCACTAGTTGATGTTTTATTATATTCTGTCTAAAATCAACTCAAAGTATAATCTGCATCATTCTTTTGGTTTATATTTACTATTGTGCAAATGTTTACTGGAAATGATCCACATTTCTTTTCTTTAAATCATCTTAATCCCTTTTGATACATTTTTCAAATGTTGAAATTTTTTTTTTCTTTTTTTTAGATGTGATGTTACCATCAGTAACATTTTGCATCATTCCAAATTCCTGATTTTATGAACCATTGAAAATATTAATCCCTTCTAAAAATTCACACTATTAAATATGAGTTTCCCCATTTTCGGTGGTATGTACAATCTATATTCTTGATTACTACACCTAAACATCTTTTATCGCATTTTATATTCAACTTCGTGGTGCTAAGAAGTAAAGAATATTTACTTCCTTCTTAAATACATGTACGCATTCATATATGTAGATATATTACTAGCAAGTTGTTTATACATATATTTTGATAATGAATTTTGTTTTATTTGTCATGTAAGATTGTACATTTTTGTTTTTATAAGACAATACATTTTGGTAATGACTTATTTAAGTGTTGCAATGCTCTGTGCAAACTGATACATCTTTATGAAATTTTGAATATGAATAAGTTTTGAAAGATATTGAGGTTAATATATGGACTATGTGACTTTTCTAAGATATTGTGGGATGGGTGAAATTTTATCTACTACTATACTAGCATGTTCTAGTTACTCCTTTGGTTCATAAATTATGGCTTGTATGATCGATTTCACCCAAGAGGGTAGGGGTGATACTAATAATAATAAAAATTAATGTGGAAATATATAAAATAATTGCAGCATAGATAATAGCAGAATAATAAAAGCAGAAATAGAACAACACAGATTTACCAGCATCGGCAAAACCCTGCCTACGTGCTGCCCCAAGGTTTCCACTAGAAATTAAGTAGTCGAACACTTACACACTAGAAATTAAGTTAATGTAGTCACTTAAGATCAAATCCAAAAACAATTATAAAATCAAATTTTCTAAAATGACTAATCTGAAACAAAGTCGACAAGAACTATTTTTTGAAAGGGGTATTATAAGAAAAATATCCGCTAATTGAAAACCAGTTAAAAGGAAAAATATGCAGATATTTTCTCTGAAAATGTGATGCATCTAATGAATGTCTCTACCTAAATCAAGTTCCATGTGACAACCTGGAATTTTTAGATATTTGAAATTGGAATATTTAATTTATTGCAAATATTTAAAAGTTGGTTTATCTTGAACTTCAAATATCACTGATTTATGGATAATTTAAATATTGAATTTAAATATTGAAAATTTGATAGAATATGAAATATGAGGTTTTGAGCTTGTTAAAAATATTTCAAAGGCTTGGAAAATTTATATTGATTTTTCTGGAGATAGTAAAAGCGTTAAATTTGAATTTAAGGGTGTTTTGTTCAGTTTTGAATTTAGATCGTTTAAATTGATATTTTAAAATAACCTTCCAAGACACAGTCTCCGAATTTGACGAAACTACTTCCATTGATCCGTAATGTTGTATTACTAAAGGATTTCAATTTTCGTAGCATTTGGAGCTATTGTGTGAGCGTACAATAGATAAACGCATTGAAATCTATATCAGAAATCTAATATAATAACTGGGTCCAAAAATCTATCTTCTCCATACGATCGAATTAAGACTAGGAACCTTTTTCATTGTGTCCGGAATATGGGTTTAACATTATAAATTCCTAGCGGCACGCCTCGATAGAAGATCGAGCTTTTTAGCTCGATTTCAAGACGTTTGAATTCAAATTTAAATTTAAATTGTATATTTTGACCAGTCAATAACTGTAGTTTGTGATTCAACTCATAGCTGTTTTTCTTTAGACACTTGTACACTTTTGTAAACACGTGTCTAATGGTCTTTTAAAAATCAAAGAGATGTGTTTTTTATTTCTTTTAGCCGATAAAAAAAGAAATGAAATAAAAAAAATGAAAACTTCGAAAGAAATGGAGGAGATTAAAATCGAGGCTAGAAAATCAAACATCTCTCCTCTCATTAATCTGATCGATCCCAATATTAAAAAAAATTGGCTGAAGCTAAACAAATTCAAAATCGAAATTCATTTCCGTTTCTAAAAAAAAGAGGGCGTACGAGTTCGACTCGAAATCGAGGGTGCCTCCCTTGCTCGAATCTTTGACTCAAAGCATTGGGAATAGATGCTAAGGGGTGTCGACGCACATGGATGTAGGCACGAAGGTAGGGAGGTCTGGCATTGTAGGGTCACTTGATGTTCGATTTGGGGGTCGAAGCCGCAAGTGGAGCCGAATGAGGGGGCCAATGCGTAGCTCGATGGTGGTAAAAGGAGTTCGCGATGGGTTGATTGGACTCGCGTGAAAGGTGGAAGTCGAGGCTGGGTTCGAGGTGGAATTCGCGAGGGAATTGGGCATTAAGGTATTTGCAGCTTGTTTTTTTATTATTTTAATTATTTTAGTTAGGATAAATTTTATACATATGAATATATATTCAGAGAAGGAGATTTTAAAAAGAAAAAATATGATCTATAATTTTTTACATATATATATATATATATATTAGAAGATGTTAGCTTTTCATAGTAAAGGTAATTATTGTATTGTTTTTATCAGAGAATATATATATATATATATATTTTATAGTAGCTGAATAAAAAAAATTATGTTTTATTTTAATATATAAGTTTGAATGGAATTTTACTATTTTAAAGATGCAACATATACATATACATATATATATATATATATATATATATATATATATGATGATTTTTTGAAGATATAGAGATTTTGAGATGCTGTAATTATTTTTCTTCAAAAGATTGGATTTTTATTAAAATATATATAGGTAATTCTGGTATAAATAGTTTCAAAGAAGAAATAAAATGAATATACATATATAAATATTTTTATTCTGCTAGTTTATTCAAAAAAAATGATGGATGTGGTGGTTAAACTGTTTTAATTAACTTATTTAATTTTTGGACTAAAAATAATTGGGTTAAGGAAATTTTTAGTTTAAGAATTTAAGTGAAATTGTAAGTCAAATTAAATAAGTAAATGGTAATAAATTGTTTGATTAAAATTCAAGTGTTAATAAATTTATATAATGTTATACAAGGTCTGAAATCGTGGAAAATAAAGCCGTTGTGGATCGGGTTGCAACAAAAATCAAAAGGTGAGTTAATCTCACTCATGTGGATTGTTATTTAAATTTAAGTAGTTAAATATAAATTTTTGTTGAATAATTGAATTGATTGGATGTGGTATATTATTATATCGTAGTATGTAGCATATATTAGAGTGATTGATTTCCCGCATTATATAGCGGATGAGACCCTATGCGCCGCATAATAGCGGATGAGATGATATGACCCTATATACCGCGATATTCCACCTTGAATTGGAATTGGTATTTTATATTGTGCTAACATCTGTAGATGTAGGGAAACAGGTTGGAGGGATCCAACTGGATTCCTTAAAACGTTGAATTTGTTTTACATATTCAGCAATGTGAATTACGTCTTAATCTGTGATGATTATATTGATCATATTTGGAATATAATTATGAAATGCTATGGCTTGGTTGAATATATGGGTATTTGATAAAATGGGAAAAAAATAAGTTTGAATTTTTAAAAGGAAATTTTAAGTAAATAATATAGTGAATTCAAATAAATTTAAGAAATGAATTTGGGAAAGAAATAAAGGGTTGATTTTAAATCCTGTATAATAAATTTAAGAACGGAAAATAGAGCTTTTGAATAAATGGAAAAAGGGTTTTTCTGAAAAAATATATAAACATGAATTAATGTCTTAAGCAATATTGTTTTGTAAGTATGAAGAAATATATTTAAAATTTTAAAATCTAAGATTTGAATTGAGTCTGAAAAAAATAAAAGGAGAATTTGAAATAAAGTATGAAATTGGTATTTTCGATTTAAGTAAGAATTTAAATCATAAACAAAGGTGAATATGGATATTTGGGTTTGAAAATAAATTTGGATAAGTAAAGGAATTTCTTTTAAATGGAGTAAATTTTGGAAATTGATTTAGTATTTAAAATTGTGTTTTAAAAGAGATATGAGACTATGGAGTTTATAAATTGGGTTTATAAAGTGAAATAAGATATCAGTGGATATTTGAAAGTATAAATTCACGATGGGAATTTGTAAAGGAATGGGTGATTTGTTTTAAAAATAAATAGTAGTTTTATTTTTAAAGGTATGGAGATGGAAAGAGTATTTCCCTGAAAATCCAAGTATATTTTAAAGGAGACTTTTTGTAAGTTAAGGCTTTAAAAATTTGTTTTCAAGAAATGTTTTATAATATTTATTATTTTTAAATGTTTTAAATTTTAAAATAAATATTATTCAAACTTATTTTTATTTTTTCGAATTTATTTTAGTAATGATTATTTAAAAGATAAACTAGTATGATGTTTTTAAAAGAGATTTGCTAATATTTATAATTATATAAAACTTTCATTTATTTGAAAAAAAGGGTTTGTGGCTTAAGTTTTAGTTGGAAATCTAGCATAAATTTCATAACTATTATTTTGAACAAAGTATTTTAAGTAGTTTTAATTTAAATATTTTAAAGTATATTTTTAGAATAAAATAATTATAAAATCTTAAGTATTTAGACTTGGTTTTTCAATGGGAATAGACAGTATTTGGGAAATTTATTCCGTAAGAAAAAGGTGATTGAAACTGTTTTTCAAAGGGGTGAAATGTGGAAAATATCTTGCGAAGATTTTTGAAAATAAATAATTTGGGAGAAATTATTATTATGGCTTGATGATTGTTTGTGAATGTTATTTGATAGTTAAATAACCGACTATCAATATTGGCCAATGCGTTGATCGTTTCGAAAAGACCGGGATCGGGCTTTATTTCCCGAAAACCACTTCAATCCGGTTTGAACATTTTCGTGAGGAAGACAAGAGTAGGGAGTCGAAAATGGAGCAGTGAAGTGCAAGGGATAATCGCTTATAATCCTGAGGGTGATTCCAAAATGGATGTAGTAGGAGTCGTGCCTTCGATTCCGTTCGAACCGGAACGGACTTGTACGGACGAATGCTTTCAGAACATCGTCAGGGGGACGATGAGCATTCTAAGTGATTGTGTGCTATAAAGGTAACGCATAGCCTCGAGCCTCATCAATTGAGAATGGCTAAAACAGGGGAGGTGCATACAAGGATAAGTCGCTAGCAACCAATTAGGGTAAGGTCACCCCTGTCTGGATGTCCGTTTATATATTTGGCTGTGTGGCGGTTGTTGATCCCAACCGCGGGGTGAAATTATTCAGACTATCCAGTAAGGGGTAGCTCCGGTCTTGTGTTGCAGGAGATTTATGGTGGATCCTCGGTACGGTGATCTAGGCCACAGACTGTGACGGGCGGTACCCCAGTAGCCCTGCCATTGTATGGAATCCAATCTCCAATAAGCGCCTGTACGATTTTGATTGTGCCCAACTATTGCTAAAACGTGAGATGCAAGCATTTCAGCTAGATTCTATTTTACTTTCTGTAGATACTATTATAATACCAGACGGATTTCATAAAAATGTTTTGGTTATCGTAAGGTAAAAACCCGGCATTTTTATTTGTGGCGTGGTCTTACGAGATACCTTTGATTTCAAAGGATTTTTGAAACTTTAATAATCCAATTGAGTGTATTTTCTTACGCTGGTTTTCCAGACTGACTCGGGTGTTATTTAATATAATGCTCGGGTCAGATCGAGTATTATAGAATAAAGGATATTATGCAGTGGAGCTCAGGAGACAAGCTGGATGGCGAGACGTACTTCCATACTTGATTATTATTCCGATGTGTATTCAGTTTTGAGGACAAGTTTATATAACTGTCCGTCATTTGGATATTGACTGTATTGTTGAATTGAGTTGTACTCTGATGATGTAATGTATAAAACAGATGTAGTTTTCTTTTGTGTAAAGATCAGTTATTATCTATTATATTTATTTCGTTGCGACTGTGAGATTCTGGTGTTGTTCTATTTTCTTTTTCTAACTTCTTCTTCTTTTAACCCTAATGGTTCGATTTTTCAGGCGTCGAAAAATCGGGCCGTTACTTTTGGAATTAGAGCTGAAGGTTAAGTGAGAACCTTGGCTCTGTTGTGGATTACTCATTAGTATAGAGTCCGAAGTACTCTAGAAAGAGTTTTAGTGTATTAATAGATATGAGCGCGTATTTGTTAGTGAATATAAATTTTTTTTATATTGTGTTGACTTATCGGTTGAGTGTTTATGGATTCTGGTCAATATGTCGGACGCCATGTTATCGATAGGGATTTCTAAACTCTTGAACAAGATAAACCAACATAGTATTGTTTTAAAATAGGGTAAATGAAATAATTTTATCCAAATTATTTTTGTATATAAAAGAAATAATTTTCCGTAAATTATTATAGTTGTATATGGTTGCTTGGTTGTTAGGAGGTGATAATATTAAATTGTTATCATTGTTGTATGGAAACAGAATAGGATTTGTAAATGTGAATTATAAGTGTGATTTATAATTTAAATAAAATTCTAGAGTAATATTGAATATGAATTGAAAGAATTTGGAATTTGAAATTTTGGGAAAGTTTAAATTCCTATGGGTTTGAAATTGGTTTTGAAAGGTTTTGGATAAATAATAAGTGATATTATTTCGAAAATATTTTTGGAATTGGATTTGAAATCTGTTGAGATTTGGAATTTAAAAATATTTGAAAAATATTCTTGAAAGGATAAAAGCATTGAACTCACTACGGTCGCTGGAAAATAACTTCAAAGGTGACTACAGCATCATCGATGTTTATTTTTGAGTTTCCAAGGGAGAAATTGCTGCCTGAAGATTTTGAATTCAAGTGTTTACAAAACTGGGTCTGGTTTTGAAATTTAAAGAGATAATTGAATTTACCAGAGGATTTGGGATAAAATTGATTTCAAAGATGGTTTTGAAATATTGAGTAATTGTTTAAATAGACTCTGGAATCTTATTAAAAGTGTAATTGGAATATAAATAAGCTGGAAAACTTATAGAAGTTAAAAATTCGAATTAAAATGGAATGTAACTGAATCTAGCAAATAAAAGTAAAAATTTATTTTATTGGAAATAAATTTGTGGGAAAACAAATTTATTTAAATTTGTAAGTAATAGAATTGGAATTAAAGTTGAATAATGGAATCAATTTAAATTGTGTCAAGTAAAGTGAATTGAAAATTTGTTCGAAGGAACTAAAGGAAGTAAAAGTGTAGAAATAAACTTTTTATTGAAATTTGAAATTTGTGGAATAAGATTCAACTTGAAAGGGTCAAATAAAGGTAAGTGTGACTAGAGAATTAAGTTAGAAAGATAAGCCAATTAAAGAAGGTTGGTAAATGGAATGGAAATATAATTGTGGATAGACAAATAAATTTGCATTTGTAAGAAAATAGAATTAATACTGAATATTGGGAATTAATTTAAACTATGTGTAATGGAAATTAGTCAAGATTTGACTAAATAAAATAAAGGACTGAAATAAATTAGTGAGTAAACTAATTGATTCAAGAGGGTAAGCAAATAAATTGGAATTATATGTTGGGATAATATTTAATTTAAAATGTGCAAAATAAAGTGATGTTATAAAATTAATTCGAAGTGAACCAAATAATAAAAGTTTGGTAATAAAAATTTCTGTTTGAGATTTAGAATAAATTAGTAAGTGGAACTGATTTAAAATAATGATATGAATCAGTTGTGAATGGAAGATAGTTGATAAAATTTAATATTCTGAGTTTGTAGATGAATCAAATTCAAGAATTGAAAATGAAAATCTGGATGAAAATTGGGCAAAAGTATTGAAATTTGAAATTAATTAGTAAATTGATGCAAATGGAATATATATGGAATTGGAATCCAAATTGATTAACTCTAGGTAAAAACCAAGTGGTGAAGTGAAAGTAATAATATAAGAGTATATAAAATGCTTATATTAAACATAAGAAAAGTTAAGGGTGAAAGTTCTTAAGTAAATTTGGTATTGGAATTATACTAAGTAATATGGAAATGGATAGTAAATAAGGTTGTGAAATGGGATGGTTGTAAATAAGTGAATAGAAACCAAAATTAATGTAAAAAAGAGAGAATGATATAGCTAAAATTCAATTGGGGATAAATACGTAGGATTCACGTATATTATTCTATTCGCATAGCGATTTGATCCAGATTCGAGCACAGAATTTCAAGGTAGTTATACCGACCCGAGTTATGATTTTTCACTCGATTTTCGAAGGTGAACTCCGGATATGGATTTTTGATTGATTCTGAAAATTCTCTATCATAATTTGTGGTTATGCAAGGAGAATGACAGTACTTGATCAAGAAACCAGATCTGAGTCCGCACTAGGAAGTCGATAGGACGATACTAGTTTGGAAGTGAAATTGTGTGATCGAGTAAGCGATCGAATTGGGTATTGCGTACGGATGATATATGTGCATGTACGGATGTAAATGAAATAGATATGAAAACTTTTGTAAAGAAATGTATAAAATTATTTTGAAGCAATGATTGGATGTTATTTCTAAGTAGGATGTTCAGGTATTAAAAAGCAAAAAGGAATTGGGATTTTGATTTTTGAAGATAAATTGAAAATTTGCTCGGCAAAGGTATGTATTAGAATTTCTGTGTGAAATTTGATGATTTTCTGATAGCCACAGGGCTTTTTGTTTTCTTTTTGAAATCTGCGGGCCATAGAGGCATTTTGTAGTTGTACCAAGCTAGCCGCGCAAATGAGACGCTGGCAAAAAATTTCAAAAATTTAGGGAGTTAGAAATTTTTGGATTTTTTTGATAATTTAGAATTTTAATTTGAATGGTTGAGATTGTAATGTTGTTTGGAAATTTTGGATAGGTTTGAAAGGTTAGTAAGGGTAATAGTGTTATTATAAAAAGATTGTTTTGGGTATTGTTTAAACCGTTTAGTTTTGGGAAGTTGATAAAAACTATTAGAATAAGAAATAGTTAACAGGTTGTGGACAATTCTTCCTAACTAGTAATTTCGGGTACGAAATTCTTTTAAGGGGGAGGAATGTGACAACCCGGAATTTTCAGATATTTGAAATTGAATAGTTAATTTATTTTAAATATTTGAAAGTTGGTTTAACTTGAATTTCAAATATCACTGATTTTCGGATAATTTAAATATTGAATTTAAACATTAGAAATTTGATAAAATTTGAAATCTGAGGTTTTGAGCCTGTTAAAAATATTTCAAAGGCTTGGGAAATTTATATTGATTTTACAGGAGATAGTAAAAGTTTTAAATTTGAATTTGAGGGTGTTTTGTTCAGTTTTGAATTTAAATCATTTAAATCGATATTTTGTGATAGCCTTCTGAGGCACAGTCTCAGAATTCGATGAAACCAGTTCCTTTGGATCCGTAATGTTGTATTATCATCGGATTTCAATTTTCGTAGCATTTGGAGTTGTTGTGTGAGCGTACGATAGATAAACGCATTGAAATCTATATCGGAAATCTAATATAATAACTGGTTCCTAAAAGCTATCTTCTCCATACGATCGAAGTAGGACTCGGAACCCTTTCCATTGTGTCTGAAATAGGGGTTTAACATTATAAATGCCTAGCGGCACGCATCGATAGAAGATCGAGATTTTTAGCTCGATTCCAAGACATTTGAATTCAAATTTAAATTAAAATTGTATATTTTGACTAGTCAATAACTGTAGTTTGTGATTCAACTCATAGCTGTTTTTCTTTAGACACTTGTACACCTATGTAAACACGTGTCTAATGATCTTTTAAAAATCAAACAAACGCCTTTTTTTATTTCTTTTAGCCAATAAAAAACAGAAATGAAATTGAAAAAAATCAATGAAAACTTCGAAAGAAATGGCGGAGATTAAAATCGAGGCTAGAAATCAAACATCTCTCTCCCTCATTAATCAGATCGATCCCAATACTAAAAATAATAATTGGCCGAAGCTAAACAAATTCAAAATCGAAATTCGTTTCGGTTTCTAAAAAAAAGAGGGCTTACGAGTTCGACTCGAACTCGATGGTGCCTCCCTTACTCGAATCTTTGACGCAAAGCATAGGAAATAGATGCTAAGGGGTGGCGACACATCTAGATGTAGGCACGAAAGCGGGGAGGTCAGGCACTGTAGGGTCACTCGATGTTCGATTTGGGGGTCGAAGCCGCAAGTGGAGCCGATTGAGGAGGCCAACGCGTAGCTTGATGGTGGTAAGAGGAGTTCGCGATGGGTTGATTGGACTCGCGTGAAAGATGGAAGTCGAGGCTGGGTTCGAGGAGGAATTCGCGAGGGATTTGGGCATTAAGGTATTTGCGGCTTATTTTTTTATTATTTTAATTCTTTTAGTTAGGATAAATTTTATACATATGTATATATCTTCAGAAAAAGAGATTTTTTAAAAAATCCGATCTATAAATTTTTACACACACACACACATATATATATATATATATATATTAGAAGATGAAAGCTTTTCACAGTAAAGGAAATTACTGTATTGTTATTATCAGAAAAAACATATATATATATATATATATATATATTTTACAGTAGCTGAATAAAAACAATTATGTTTTATTTTAATATATAAGTTTGAATGGAATTTTACTTTTCTAAAAATTATATATATATATATATATATGTATATGATATTTTGGGAAGATATAGTGATTTTGAGAAGCTGTAATTTTTTTTAAAAGATTAGATTTTTATAAAAATATATATAGGTTATTCTGGTATAAATAGTTTTAAAGAAGAAATAAAATGAATATACATACATAAATTTTTTTATTCTACTAGTTTATTTAAAAAAAATGATGGATGTGGTGGTTAAACTGTTTTAATTAACTTATTTAATATTTGGACTAAAAATAATTGGGTTAAGGAAATTTTTAGTTTAAGAATTTAAGTCAAATTATAAGTAAAATTAAATATGTAAATGATAATAAATTGATTGACTAAAATTCAAGTGTTAATTAATTTATATAATGTTATAAAAGGTATGAAATCGTGGAAAATCATGCCGTTGTGGATCGGGTTGCAACAAAAATTAAAAGGTGAGTTAATCCCACTCATCTGGATTGTTATTTAAATTTAAATAGTTAAATTTAAATTTTAGTTGAATAATTGAATTGATTGGATGTGGTATATTATTATATAGTAGTATATAGTCTATATTGGAGTGATTGATTTCCCACATTATATAGCGGATGAGACCCTATGCGCCGCATAATAGCGGATGAGATAATATGACCCCATATACCGTGATATTCCACCTCGAAGTGGAATTGGTATTTTATATTGTGCTAACATCTGTGGATGCATGGAAACAGGTTGGAGGGATCAATTGGATTCCTCAAAACGTTGAATTTGTTTTATATATTCAACAATGTGAAATATGTTATAATCTGTGATGATTATATTGATCATATTTGGAATTTAATTATGAAATGCTATGGCTTGGTTGAATATATGGGTATTTGAGAAAATGGGAAAAATATAAGTTTGAATTTTTAAAAGGAAATAAAAGGAAATTTTAAGTAAATAATATAGTGAATTCAAATAAATTTAAGAAATGAATTTGGGAAAGAAATAAAGAGTTGATTTTGAATCCTATATAATAAATTTAAGAACGGAAAATAGAGCTTTTGAATAAATGGAAAAAGGATTTTTCTAAAAAAATATATAAATATGAATTAAGGACTTACGCAATATTATTTTGTAAGTATGAAGAAATATATTTAAATTTTTAAAATCTAAGATTTGAATTGAGTTTGAAAAAAATAAAAGTAGAATTTGAAATAAAGTATGAAATTGGTATTTCTGATTTAAGTAAGAATTCAAATCATAAACAATGGTGAATATGGATATTTGGGTTTGAAAATAAATTTGGATAAGTAAAGGAATTTATTTTAAATGGAGTAAATTTTGGAAATTGATTTAGTATTTAAAATTGTGTTTTAAAAGAGATATGAGACTATGGGGTTTATAAACTGGGTTTATAAAGTGAAATAAGATATTAGTGGATCTTTGGAAGTATAAATTCACAATGTGAATTTATAAAGGAATGGGTGATCTGTTTTAAAAATAAATAGTGGTTTATTTTTAAAGGTATAGAGATGGAAAAAGTATTTCCTGGAAAGCCAAGTATATTTTAAAGGAGACTTTTAATAAGTTAAGGCTTTAAAAATTTTATTTAAAGAAATGTTGTAGAATATTTTTTTTTTAAATGTTTTAAATTTTAAAGTAAATATTGTTCAAACTTATTTTTATTTTTTCAAATTTATTTTGGTAATAATTATTTAAAAGATAAATTAGTATGATGTTTTTGAAAGAGATTTTCTAATATTTATACTTATATAAAACTTTCATTTATTTTTAAGAAAAATGGGTTTGTGGCTTAAGTTTTACGTGGAAATCTAGTATAATTTCATAACTATTATTTTGAACAAAGTATTTTGAGTAGTTTTAATTTAATTATTTTAAAGTATATTTTTAGAATAAAATGATTTTAAAATCTTAAGTATTTAGACTTGGTGGTTTTCAACGGGAATAGACAGTATTTGGAAAATTTATTCCGTAAGAAAAAGGTGATTGAAACTGTTTTTCAAAGGGGTGAAATGTGGAAAATATCTTGCGAAGATTTTTTAAAATAAATAATTTGGGAGAAATTATTATTATGGCTTGATGATTGCATGTGAATGTTATTTGATAGTTAAATAACCGACTATCAATATTGGCCAATGCGCTGATCATTTCGAAGATACCGGGATCGGGATTTATTTCCCGAAAACCACTTCGATCTGGTTTGAACGTTTCCGTGAGGAAGACAAGAGCTTGGAGTTAAAGATGGAGTAGTGAAGTGCAAGGGCTAATCGCTACTAATCCTGAGGGTGATTCCGAAATGGATGTAGTAGGAGTGGTGCCTTCGGTTCTGTTCGAACCCGGAACGGAGTTGTATGGACGAATGCTTTCAGAACATCGTCAGGGGGACAATGAGCATTCTAAGTGATTGTGTGCTATAAAGGTAACGCATAGCCTCGAGCGTCATCAACCGGGAATGGCTAAAACAGAGGAGGTGCACACAAGGCTAAGTGGCTAGCAACCAATTAGGGTAATGTCACCCCTGTCTAGATGTCCCTTTATATGGCTGTGTGGCGGTTGCTGATTCCAACCGTGGGTTGAACTTATTCGGACTATCCAGTAAGGGGTAGCTCCGGTCTTGTGTTGCAGAGGATTTAGGGTGGATCCTCGGTACGGTGATCTAGGTCACGTACTATGACGGGCGGTACCCTAGTAGCCCTACCATTGTATGGAATCCAATCTCCAATAAGCATCTGTACGGTTTTGATTGTGCCCAACTATTGCTGAAACGTGAGATGCAAGCATTTCAGCTAGATTCTATTTCACTTTCTATAGACACTATTATAATATCAGATGGATCTGATAAAAATGTTTTGGTTATCGTAAGGTAAAAACACGGCATGTTTATTTGTGGCGTGGTCTTACGAGATACCTTTGATTTCAAAGGATTTTTGGAACTTTAAAAATCAAATTGAGTGTATTTTCTCACGCTGGTTTTCCAGACTGACTCGGGTGTTATTTAACTATAATGCTCGAGTCAGACAAAGTATTATAGAATACAGGATATGGAGCTGTGGAGCTCAGGAGACAAGCTGGATGGCGAGACATACTTGATTATTATTCCGCTGTGTATTCAGTTTGGAGGACAAGTTTGTATAACTGTCCAGCATTTGGATATTGAATGTGTTGTTGAATTGAGTTGTACTCTGATGATGTAATGTATAAAACAGATATAGTTTTCTTTTGTGTAAAGATCAGTTATTATCTATTATATTTATTTCGCTACGACTATGAGATTCTGATGTTGTTCTATTTTCTTTTTCTTCCTTCTTCTTCTTTTAACCCTAATGGTTCGATTTTTCGGGCGTCGGAAAATCGGGCCATTACTTTCCACTAGTAATTTTTCTATCAACTAGACTACCAATATAATCTGCATCATAATTTTCCTTTGACTCAAGGTTTTCATTAGATAGATATCTTAGACCAAATCGTGGAGAGTGCAACAAATACTTTAAGATCATTTTTACAGCTTTTAAATGAAATTCTTTTGGATCTGAATTGGAACCGTGCAAATGAACAAATTGTGAACATAATGACTGGCCTATAAGCAGTAAAATAAACAAGTATATCCGCGTGTATCTTGAGTAATCATCAATCAATACAAGACAACATATCTTATCATCTAAATTTGTAATATATCTATATGAAATAGTTCTAGAACGAAAAGATGGTTGGGCAACATTTTTGAATCAAAATCAACATTTATTTTCTTGTCACACAACTGGCAGATTTGAATGAGATTATGGTGTAGATTATCAACATTAAATATATCGTTCAAGATAAATGTACCATTACATATTTTACCTTTACCGATAATATTTCGTTGTTGCCTATTGTGATTCTGTCACCTTTGTGCTAGCCTAAGGAACTTTGATTTGTCGCCCTCATATGCCTAGAATAGCCAGAATCCAGGTAACCCTGTTGTTGTTCCTTAGCCTGTCACCACACCTATACGAGAAAAGATTTCTATGACGTGTCTATTTTTATAAGTCCATGGTTGTTAGTGACAAAAGATTTTGAAAAATATGTTTGAGTAGACCCAAGACAATTTAGATTCGTTTGACTTTAAGGGATTTTATATTTATGCCTTTTGGAATCCAAATTCGTATGGTTTTCACGTGTTTGGGCCTATACTAGCAACTGTTTTGATTGTCCATTTTTTCTACAAATTGTGCACTCGGGATTTGACTTGATTGATTTCGCTTCTAACAAGTTCATATTGATTATATCCAAGTCCTTGTCTAACAGTATTAACATTTGTTTCCCTAATAAAATATTTAGCGATCTTTCTCCTTTTGAAAATTTTCCTAAAGTCGTAGGCAATTGTTGGACTTGTATTTTAAGGGATTCCTTTTCGTTTAATAACAAAGTCCACTTTTTAATAGGATTTTCTCTCCTTGTGTTTTCACTTTCCTTCAAAATCAGAATTTCATTTTCAAGTGATTTAATTTTAACTTCTGATTTTTTAATCTTCTTCAAATGATGGACACTTATCATACTTAGGGCTCTTGATTTGATAGTTTTTAACCAATTGATCAAGCTGTTTATTTAATTCTATCAAACTATCTCTTTGTGGTTCAAGTTTAGCTTACTTTTCCCTAAGTCGTTCAAAACAGCCATTTACTACATGAAAAAAATATAAGTATTTGTGAATGAGTTAGGTTTGATACCTCGCTTGGCTCGCCATTATCGCTATCAGTTATATCACCTCGAAGACACAAATATACTTTTTCACTCTCACTGCTAGTGCTTCTATCATCATCACTTTTATTCCATGTGGCTGCAGAACTTCTACTTTTTGATTTCTTTTCTTGGCCGAGTCGATTCTGAGGACAATTGGGCTTGATATAACCGGGTTTATTGCACTTGTGACGTTTGATCTCCTGCTCTTATGGGTTGTCTAGAACTTTTACTATTCTTCTTTTCAGTTGTTGATTTAGAGCTGCATTTCCATACTTGTGATTCCACCTTTTGAATTTTTTTATTATCAGCACCAGTTCAACTGCACCATCATCATCATCATCATCTTTACTTTCGGTTGTTCCTTTGAGAGCTATCGATTTCTTTCGAGTATCACGTCCTTCGCGTTCTAGCTTGAATTTCATTTCTAGCTCATAAGTGGTGAGATTTCCGTTGAGTTCTTCAACTTTGATTTGTTTCGAATCTGTTGATTCTTGAATGGCAGTGACTTTTGCTTCAAAATTTTGCTGAAGGACTCTGAGGATTTTTCGGATATTTCCAGTTTTGTGTATGGTTTTTCGAGAGCTTTTGATTTGTATATGAGATTGGAAAATCGTCCATACATCTCTTTGACATTCTCATCCTTGGCCATTATGAAGTTTTCGTATTCGCTACTAAGCATGGCAAGGAGAGATTCTTTGACTTGAGATGTTCCTTCGTGAGTCACTTCAAGTGTGTGCCAGATTTCCTGCACTGTTAGAGAATGTTAGATATGATTAAATTCTATTTGATCCGATGAACAAATAATAGAATTCATAGCTTTAGCATTGGCATTCTGTAGTTCATTTTTAAGATCTATCCATTGATCCATTGGTTTTTTCATTTCCTGATTATCTACACTATAGTTGGTGTCCTATAACCTATCTCAACAATATTCCAAGCATAAATGGTTTTCAGAAAAAATTTCATTCTCTTTTTCCAATAAGCATATTCACCATTGAACATAGGTTGTCTAACTATGGATTGACCTTCAGCAAAAACATTATTAAAAGAAGCCAATTAAAAAAAATCATATTTTTAAAATAAAAATCAAATATTTAAAAAAAAATTGGTTTTTGTTCCTAGCTTTGATACTACTTGTAGGATCGATTTCAACCTAGAGGGGTGTGAATAGGGTGTTACTGATGTTAATAAAAATTAATGTGGAAATATATAAAATATTTGCAGCATAGATAATCACAGAATAATAAAATCAGAAGTAGAACAACATAGATTTACCTAGCTTCGGCAAAACCCTGCTACGTGCTGCCCCCAAGGTTTCCACTAGAAATGAAGTAGTCAAACGCTTACATACGTAAACTCACGACATCCACTATCGACTAACCTAACTCTAAGCTTAAAACCCTACCACAGCTCAGCCACTGAGTTGTGAATTCTCGCATTACACCACCGTAGTTCGTCACCTAGTCACACGACTAGACAACTACACAAGTTAAAAAGAAATCAAAAAATAAAAACAAATTTGAAATAAAAAACCCAATACAACCACCAAAGCCTAAATAGATCGACCCAAATAAAAGAGATTGGCCCAAAGGAAATAAAATAAGTTGTCCCCCTTTATCTTTTTATTTTTTTTGTGTCGATTCCTTTTGCTTTCGTTCTGTCCTTCGTTCGTTCGTCGTTCAAAAATTTAGGGATTTGCTTTGAACTGAGACACCAAACACAGGTATACACATTACTTTTTAACGGTAAATATAATGTTATAACAAACATTTTAATACATATATGCATGTATATACAGGTATATCTATTGATTGTTGTCACATAGGACCGACTTCTGAGTTTAACCCCAAACATGATTTTGCATACCTTGGAAGGCCCTGGTTCAACTTTTCACGAGTAATCATAATGAGAACATACATTGACAAGATAATCAATCCAGCAGGGTGGGATGATTGGGAAGGGAGGAGCAAAACGGCCGAGTATATGGAGTTTGAAAACATTGGTCCTGGAGCGGTTGATTGCATGAGTGAGCCGAAAAAACGAGTGAAGTGGCCAGGATACAGGCTCTTGTGCAAGAAAGAAGATGCGGAGCCATTTTCAGTTGACAAATTCATTGATGGAAATCAATGGCTGCCTGGTACGGGCATACCATATGATCTTGGAATCTAACTACTTAAAGATTCTATTCTATGTTTTATCTGTGTGTTTTTTTGTGAAGTCCAGTTGTAATGGATGCTTATGTTTAATATTGTTTAATGGTACTTTTGAAAATAATGTTTGTGTTACTTTTGAGGTTATGAAGTCTGGTTGTAGTGGAAAGCACAGTTTGCTTTGAAATGGAATGTCAAAAAATTCTAAGATATTATTTTTGTCCAAAAGTATTGAAAATTTGTTGCGGTAGCTGCCTAATAAATTTCTTGGATTAATTGGAATTTTTTATTTGAAATAATTTAATTTGCTCTTTTTATTATCGCTTAACCACTTAGATTCAAAAGCTTTTTCTAAAGTCGAGGCCTCGCTAAAAGTAGCCCAGTTAAAGACAATCACGTCATCTTAATTTCTTTACTAACCGATCAGGTTTCTAATCGTATACATAAACATTGCCGCTGCAGACCGTCATTAACTAGCCGTTACAAGTTTAAAATGATATAAATCAAAAGCCCAATAACAAGAAATTGCGAATCAAATTCATCCCAAATACAAAAGAATGCACCTAGTTCTATGCACACGTACACATGCACGGCGTGCACATAGTTCCACTCTTTCCACCTCTATTAATGATTCGATTGTTTCGACAGTTTCTTCATGCTTCTATGCTGCCTTTAAACTCTTAGAAACTCCCTCATTAGCTTCAGCTACTTGCTTTGTCGATTTGAGAATTTAGTGCTCGATTGTTCTACGAAATGCCATGGAACTTTTCAAAACAGCATCAATTTTGGTACATTAGTTTTCCTCTGCTTAAACCTTCATGCATTGAATATCATTAGGATTGTATATGTTAGCATTAGAATTGTACAGATCCATAGCAAACCTCATGTAATGAATCTGACATTGAAGATGATTATTGTTTACTGGAAAGCTCATAAATCCAGTGATGGGCATCACTGATTCTGATGTACATCTGAGAAACTATAAAACCATATTCAAGAACCAAGCGTGCAACCTTAAAACACTAATCCAGTAAAATCACAAATATAATAAAATCTAATCCAGACGAAGAGAAGAAAAGGATTCATTCCTCTTTATACATAATAAGATCTCCACTTACATTCCTATAATACATAAAGAACTGTATATGTTAGCAATGTTTGAAAACAAGTGTCCAAACGTTGAAAAATAAAAGCAGGGATTAAAAAATCTATTTACAGGAGTTTTTATGCAGAGCACAAAATAGTCAAATTATCATCTTCTACTGGATTTAGCATCATTAAGAATTAGACTTGAATCTTTGATCTGAAAATTGTTTCGGTTTTCAGAAGAAGAGGCAACTATGGCCATCTCAACTAGACCTGCATCAAATGTAAGTTGATGGTGATTACCAGCATGTGCTACGATGTTAAGTCTGTGAATCTGCTGCGAACATACTTTAGTATGCATGTTGACCCCAACCTGAAGCCTAAAATTTTAAAAATAATAAAGCAGAAAAAATTAACATGTACCAAAACTGATCCAAATGAATTTTTCATTTTTTTTTTCAATTTTAAAAGATTGGATAATTCATCCAATTTCTGGTCAACATGCATGCAATTAATAGTCTAATATTAATAAATTTAGCAAATTATTAAATAATTCAAAAATGATATTTATTTCTTAAATTTGTGATTTGAATATGATTAATTTGAATAACTGAACCGGAATTTGTACCAAAAATTAGTTTATAATTTAGTAACCAATTTGTCGCAATGGTTTGAGTTTGAATATTTCAATAGTCCAGAAATGTGGCAAAAGCAGCAATGGCATGATCATATACCATTGTGTCAATCCAGAAATCTGAAACCATGTCAACTTCAGACTATTAATGGAAGCAACGGACAATCTTCTGAAGATAGCAAACGAGTTTGCATAGAAAATATTGATAACCATAGTGAATTTGAGGGGTGAGAAAAGATGGTCGAGGTTGGGAACGACTAAAATTGGAAATAGGAAATCAAAAATCAAAGGTAGCTGCCTGGTGGACTGGTAATCCCAACATATTCAGTGGGGTTGGTGGAACATTATATAGTTCTATTGGAATGATGAAATTGGCATGTTCATGTTTTTTGGAAATACTGCAAGAATAACGAGCATAACAAATATTATACAACAATTTTTCAAATGCTAATGCTCAGTAATACCTTAAAAGGCAGAGCAATATTTTCCGATAAATGTGCACACTTGTATGCGTTCACTTTCAATGTATTTTGGATTTAATTCTTGTTTTCTATTTTGTTGACTTATAGTAGAGTAAGAGGTAAATACCAATATCGAGGGGTGTTCCTATTCTTAAGCCCTTTCAGGCCGCAGCACAAGTTTTCAGGATATGTCTTTGTCACCAATAAGGCTTACACCCCTTAATCTCTAATTAAACTATAAAATACAACACTCACGTTCAGAACATTTATGCCAAGTTAATGCTTAATATGCTTTTTCTTGTTTTTAGCTAGCTTGAAACAGCCTCTCATGTGCCTCACAATAGAAACTCACTGCCTCAACTGCCTTGTTGATGTTCATTTTTCATATTTTTTGGAGGGACACTGATAGTTACTTCCATCAAAATTCCTCAATTTGCTAGAACCATATAATATGTGTATGCGAGCGCTACATTTGTGGAAGGGGAAAGGATCGGTGTAACAAAATTAAATGAAATCTGAGTAATGAGAACAAACAGACAGAATAATAAAAAAGCACACATATATGAAGAGACGAGGGAGCTATAAAGTGATAGTGAAGTGTGAATAGAGCTATCAGGATTCCTGAATGTTGCATGGTCTTATAGCTTCTACCTCATTGCTTATCATGTCTTTAATTTACCGTCCATTGTTTTGCTAAAGTTCTGTTATCAATGAAAGTCCCTTTTTGATAAATTGTACATAATTTACCATCCATTGGTAGAATGAACAAATACTTGAAATTTATACAAGACTCATGCCCATGTTTTCTTTCAACATGAATCATCATAGCAGGCTATGAGTTACAATGCTTGATGTCCAACTAAAACAAAAAAAAGTCCCTCTAACTGAATAATAGGGTTAAAAGAATGAAAATAACAAATCATTTGTCCAATTTTTTCCATAAGTGAAATGTGGATGAAAGTGTGTACGGTAAACATACTTGGGTTAGGAAATACAGTTAAAATTACTTAACAGAACATATGAATTTGAATGTACTGTAAATGCAATAAAAAAAGTGTATGCGTTATAGGAATAAATATTAATACGTACATTAATAATTTTGGATGATGAACTTACAGTTCACAGTATCTCAATATGAAGCAGCAGTTTATACAATATGAAGCAGCAGTTCATAAGTCAACATATATCAAGAAAAACACATCTGAAACCATGTATCGATCCAGAAATGTGGCAAAAGCAGCAATGGCATGATCATATACCGTTGTATCAGTCCAGAAATCTAAAACCATGTCAACTTCAGACTATTAATGGAAGGAATGAACAATCTTCTAAAGATAGAAAATGAGTTTGCATAGAAAATATTGATAACCATAGTGAATTGGAGGGGTGAGAAAGATGGTCGAGGTTGGAGATAAAGTTTGAGAAGAATTGTATTTGAATGAGATGTTTGATGATTTGATGATTGATCTGTTTTTGAAAACTTGAAAGATAAAATGACAGTAATCTTTTCATATCACTATATTGTGATATCCCAGAAATTTTAACAATATCAATTTAATAATCTATATTTAAATATAAATTGATTTGATAAAATTTTAATAAAAATTTACTTGATTTAATAATCCAATTAAATCAATGTGTAATTTATGAATTTTATCTTTTAAAAAGCTAATAATTGTTTTCCTATTTATAATGTATGTGTGTATATATATATATATATATATATATATTGTGAATAGATAAGTTTTGAGGTGAAGTTAAATAAACAAATAAAATCTTGTTTTTTTAAAATTCTAATATTCATTTTGATAATTTGAAGATTTTTATTTTATTAAATAAATAACTATTTGGTTTAAATTACTTAAAGTAATTATTTTAAATTATATAATTGTATTTTAAATATAGTTTAAATTTTAATAAGATAAACAAAGGTTTATTCTATTTTCTTTTTAAATATAGCTTAATAATTATAATTTGGAATTATTTGGAAATTTAAAATACCAATTGTCTACTAAAACATTAATATTGTTAAATATATTAAATAAGATATGTAATTTATAACTTCTTTTATAAATTATTTAAAATTGATAATTGTGTTTTTTTAATATTAATAAATATAGATATGTTTTAATAAGACAATATTATAATTTTAAAATTAAAATATGTTGATAAATTAGTTTTAAGTGGAATTTTTAATGTATAAATAACATTTGAATTTGATTTAATTTTGAATTCAAATGAATAAACATATATGAATCTTGTAAATAAATTTTCACTTTTATGTAAATTGTTTTACTTCATCTAATAAGAAATACATATTCATTTATTTATGAAAACTACTTTATATGTATTTAATAAAGAAAGAGTTTTATTTACTTTAAAAATAAAATAAAACAAATGAAATTCATTTATAAAACACATGTTATTATGTTAAGATGTATAATGACAAGTGTTAATATTCTAAGTGACTAATGAGACATGTGTTAGTAAATGAATTCTTGCAAAAGACAAGTGTCTTTTATTTTTATTTTTTCTTTTATATTTTTAATAAATAATTTTTATCTTATATAAGCATGTTTCTTCACACTCATTCTTTTCTAATACTCATTTTTTTCAAAAGTTAAGAAAAATTTCTCAGCCAAAATCAAGTCTGTAACTATATTCCTCAAAATCAAATCTGTAACATATGTACTCTTCTTTTCAAAAACTTGCATGTTTAATCCTGCAATCCTCATCCACCAATCTGTTTTCAAAAATCAAACCTGAAATTCATTTCCTTGAATCTGAGAATCAAATGTAGAGTCTCTGCATTTCTTTGAATCTGGGAATCAAGTATTGTCTGCATGCAAATTTATGTGCAAAGCAATAGCAAACTTGCAAGTTAAATCAAGCAACTCTGGTTTTAAATTCTTAAGCCATTCAGCAATACAAGTTTAGAGTTTTCAAGAATCAAAAGGCCTTTCAGTTTTAAAGTTCAAAAAGCTTTTCCAAACTTAAAAACTCTGTTCTGCATGCAAATGACAGGTGAGCAACTTCTTTTTCTTTTAAACCTAAGTATAATATGTTGCTTGTTTTATGAATGAAATGAGTATGCCATGTATTTATATACTTGATAGCATGTTGAATGGTGTGTTTTGTGAGCAACTTCTGTTTACTTAAAAATAAAATTTGTTGCATGATTATTACTGAAACAGGTAGGTCTGTAAGTAACAATTACAGTATTTAGTTTTAAGTAAATATTTATGTTGCCTGATCATCCATAAAACAATATGTTATAACTGAATTTATCAGTGAATTTTGTGTATGCATTAAATGTTGTTATGCATGTATTTGTATTGCTTCTGATCCTGGTTCCAGAACCAGATTCTTTTAAAATTAAAAATAAAAATCCTCTTGCTCTTGTTTATATATTGTTAGGGATTAAGTCCTGAAGCAAATGTGTTAATTATAACATAGTTTAGAAATTTTATTTAAGTAAAATAAGGTTGGGTGATGTCTTTGAAAAGTGTGAAAATTCAGAGTATGTTAAATCAAGTTAAGAACTCAAACGTTATAAAAAAATAAATTCAGTGTTATAATCTGAAAACTTAAACAAAATAATGATTTTTAGAACTAAATTCATATTTTTTTTAGTTAGGGATTGGGATTGCAGTACCTATTTGTAATGATAATGAGTTCTGATCAATCTGTGTTGGTCAAGTTGATGGGAGAGTTTGGGGTTCATGGAGGTGGTAGAACAGTGATCAGGGGATGTGGCAAAAATTCCAGGAAGATATATAGTGTGCGGTGGAGGCGATGGGAGGTTGCCAAGATCTGTTAACCTAGTTTTGGCATGGTTCAAAGTTTTGATGATCTCGTTCTTCCTAGTGGACCGAGCGTATTGGGATTTAAGGTATTCGTTGTTGGAGTTATATGTAGGTGTGGTCGGAGTAGCAGTTGACAAGGTGGCCGGAGGAGGGGGAAATAAGGGTTTTCAGGTTCTGGGGTGGAATTTGCCTGTTGCTGACAGGTTTTGGATTGGGGAAACTCGATTTTGTTTTCAAGTGATTTGGGTGGTTTTGATGATCGCGAGGTGATGTAAGGGAGGTCGGCGATTTGCTTGTTGCCTGGGTGGTGGCCGGAGGTGGCCAAGACCATCGTGCATGTGCACGGTGAGGTAATGGTGTAGGGAAGTCTTTGTGGATTATGCAGTGTAGTTGTCTCGGGTTAATGCTCGAGTAATTGGAGTTTTTACTCGAAGTTGAGTAAGGATATACCCGAAGTAAAATCAAGGGAAGCTCGGGGAATTTTCTGATGTTAACAGGTTTCTTTGAAAACCTGTATAAGTGTCCAAATTCAATTTGTTTAAATCTGAAGCAAGTTGTTTGACTGAAATAAAACCCAAATTTAGTTATGGTTTTCAAACTGAGTTTGAATCCAGGTTTGAAAATTTAATTTAAACTTTATAAATTAAAATGTTTAACAACTATAAAAGAGTTTAAATATTTGAAATTAAAGATAAAGCTTTAAAATTAGAATAGAAGATTTAATCCTAAGTTTAAATCTGGAAACAAGATTCAGATTAGAATCATGTTTTGAAAAGAAAAGAAGTTTTTAAATTTTGAAATATTTAAACAGCTTTGATATTGAATCATATTTTAAATATGATTTGTATTATAAATATGGGTATAAATTTCCTTTAAACTTCTTTATAAATATGAAATTATTTAGTAGAAATTTTAAAAAGGTTTTAATTTGTTTTTAAAACTCTGTTTAAGTTAAGTTTGATTTCATTTTAAATTTTAAATTTAAAATGTAATATGAAAACAATTTTGAGTTATGTTTTAGGTTACTTTATTAATAATGAAGTAATCATGAATAAGAAATGTTTTATTTTAAATTAAATTTAAGATTTAATGATCTTTGTTTCATTAAAATTAGTAAGATAATTTAAATAATTTAATTAATTAATTTGTTTAATTAATTAAAGATTTGAAATAAAGTAATTAAGGTTAATTAAATTTGTAATTAATATTATTTAATTTAAATTAATTACTTAAGAAAGGTAATTAAGAATTTGTTAGTAAGTTAATGATGGTCATTAACATGTGATTATTTATTTATTAATTAACGTAATTAATTTTGATAATTAATTGGATTAATTAATTTAAATAATCAATTATGAAATTTAATTATGTATGATTACTTTGTGGAAATAATTAAAGATATTAATTACTCATTGTAATTAATTTATTAATTGGATTAGTTTAAATTAATTAATTAAGTTTAATTAATTTAGAATAGCCTTTAGATGGGTTGATAAGTAATTAGTGAAAAATAATTACTTAGAGAAGTAATTAAGATAAGTAAATTACTGGGGGTAATTATTGAAGTATGGAAGAGTTTTTGAATTAATTACTATGCGTAATTAAAGGTAATTTCTTTATGAAGTAATTAATAATTAAATACTTAATGTGATTAATTTAAGCATTAATTGATTAAGACATTTGAAATAATTAAGCGATGTAATTAATTAAGAGTGATTAATTACTAATGTGATTATCAAGATCGATTAATAAATATAATTAATTATTAAATGTTATCAATTTAGAAGTAATTAAGGAAGTAATTAATTAATGTAATTAATTAAGGGCTAATGTGATTAATTATAATTAATTAATTAAGGAAGTAATTAAAGGTTAATTACTGATTTTGGTTAAGGTTAATTAATTTGTAAAATTAATTAAAAGATAATTACTTAAATGTAATTAAGGAATAATTACTCAAGGGTGATTAATTAAGGTGATTAATTGGAGGATTGATTGGTTAAGTAAGCAAGTTTTAAATGGTGAAGTAATTAATTTAATTCATTTTAAATTAATTAAAGATAGGTAATTAATTTAATTCACTTTAAATTAATTAAAGTTAGAAGTAATTAATTTAATTCATTTTAAATTAATTATAGATGATGTGATTATAGATCTTTGCTTATGAATGGATGATATGGTTTGCCTTGGATGGTTTGAATCTCAGATATGAGATTAGTATTGTGTGATATGGATGCATTGGTTGCATTGTGATGATGATATGAGTTATCTATTGGTAATGATAATATAGATTATCAATTTGTGATGATTACTTGTTTATGATAATAATATTGATTATCTATTATGATGATATGAATTATCTATCTGTGTGTATATAGATAGTTTAAATTGAATTATTTTAAACTTAAAACAACTTGGACCTAAAAGACACGCTTTGGATTTCGATGAGACCGGGATCGGGTTTCCATATTTGGATATCCGAAAACCACATCGATTCCAATTAAACGTTAGGTCGTGAATCTAAGTGGAGCAAGTGAAGACTCGAGGTGTAAGGGCTATACGTCAGTATAACTCTATGGGTGATTCCGTAATGAGTTTGACGCAATAGTGCTTATAGATTCGAGATGGTGAATCAGAGTGCAAGGGCTATGGTCGTCGACTCTGAGGGTGATTCCAATAATGAGTGCAACGAGATAGTGCCTTCGGTTTCGTTCGAACCCGGAACGAACTTGTATGGATTGAATGCTTTCAGAACATTGTCAGGTGGACGATGAGCATTCTAAGATAGATGTGTTCTATAAAGGTAATCGTAACCTCAAGCCTCATCAACCGGGAATGGCTAAAACAGGGGAGGTGCAGCAAGGCTTCGTGGGTAGCCCCCACTTGAGAGCAAGATTTACCCCTGCCTAGAGGTCCCTTTTTATTCGGCTGTGTGGGCGGTTGGTTCGCGACAACTGCCGGGGTTGTCTTGTTCGGAACTGTTCAGTAAGTAACGGGTCCGGCCTTGTGTTGCAGGGGAGTGGGAGTACTCCTCGGTATGGTGATCTAGGCCACGTACTGTGACGGGCGGTACCCCAGTAGCCCTGCCATTGTATGGAATCCAAAATCCAATAAGTGCCGTACGTATTAGTTGTGCCTAACTATGTTGGAATATGAGATGTAAGCATTTCAGCTATTTCTGTATTTTATTTGAAAACCCTAGACCCTATTATAATATCACTGGATTTCCTATCAAATGTTTTGGTTAACACAATGTAAAAACTTTTCCATGTTTATGTGTGGGAAGTCTCACGTGATACCTTTCTTTTCAAAAAGGATTTTTGAAAGTTAAGAAACTTTAACCTGTTACTCACACCAGACCCATGTCTGACCCGGAGTTTATTTTTGTTTTTCATAAACTCTTGGGTACTCAAATTTTTACAAGTAGCCAAGGGATTCAGGTTAGGATTCAGGTTGGCTTTGACGAATAATGGAGGAGCAATGAAGCAGGAGGCTTCCGCGTTGTAGTTATATAGTAGTCCGCTGTGTTTGGTATCTCTGAGTTATTTGTGATTGTATTGAGTTGTAAATACTAGACAGGTGTTTATAACTGTCTAGTATATGTGATGTGTATGCTGTGTATCTCTGATAGATATTGTATATTATGTAAATACTTTTGATTATTAATATAATTTATTCATTCCGCTGTTTAGATTCTGATGTGTTGTTTCTTCTTTCTTCTCTTTCTTTCTATTCTCTATCCCTTTCTTTCTTATTAGCGATGCGACTTCCTGGAGTTTGAAAGTTGGGTCGTGACAGTGGTATCAGAGCATTAGGTTGAGTGATTACCTAGGCTCTGGAGTGGTGTCTATCTTGAGGGAGCGTATTTGTAATTTTGATATATATATATATATATATATTATTTATTCTATCTATCTATTGGGTTACCCATTCAGGTTTTCCAATATAAGTTATAAAGGTAGATAAGGTAGTGGTATGTGTAACAAGATTACTACCTTTGGTTGGAGTTTGAATGTTTGAGGTTGGAGGTGTATTTGTCGAGACTGTAGACCTAATACCCTCTCGAGTGAGTTGTGCAGTGGTGTAGAAATTTCATCGATCTCTGAAGGAAACCTGTTAAGGTTCAGAGTTTATCTTTGAAGATTGATGAGTAGAGTTTGGATCTGTTGGTTGGCAGAAGTGTGTGATGGTATTTTGATACCTCAGGAAGTGGTAGCTGCATGATGAGATGCAGTGACTGTGTATTGTGTCTGAAGATGTTTCTTTAGAACAAGTTTTGGGAAGTGTGTCTGCTTCGGTGTTGTGGCTGGATTCAGCAGGATGTGGTGGTTGGCTTTGAGGGCCGAGTTTCTCAAAGAACTTTGGATCAGGAAGTTTTTCTGAGTAGTTTCTGAAGGAGGAGTTCAGAAGCAGCAGAGTGGACCCAATACTTTATTGGATCGGCTAATTAAGAGTAAGCTGTTCTGTTTGGTAAAGAGATAACAGTTTTCTTTGGGAATTGGTCTCTATTGATCGCAAAAGTTACTTGCGATAGTTTGAGTGTTCTTTTGAGGTATTGAAGAATTTTTGGTTGTCTTTTGAAAAGTCGGAAGTTTGTCCACTTCTGAAGATTGAGTTTTCTTATCGACCAGATTCCAGGAGTGCTACCGATGGATCAGATAGTAGAAGGATGGTTTCTCGAGATAGGTTTGGTGAGGCAGCTCGGGATTGGTAAAACATCTGAGTTTTCTTTGGATATGTTGAGCCATATTTCTGGGAAGTGATGTCCAGTTTGTGCTCATATTCTTCATCAGCATTGTCTTCTGTGCCAGATCAGAGTTGTGCAGCGGGAGCAGTTTGGAAATGCTTATGTTTTATCATTTTGGATAGAAGAAGTGAGTTTTTTCTTTTGATGTTTGAAGAGTGGAGTTGGTGATCTTAGTCTTGGTTGATCTTGAGGAGATTGTTGTGTTGGATTGTTTTTGGTCTAAAGTATTTTTAAAGAATCAGCAAGAGTTGAGCTGATCAGTTTAGATATAGGCAGCCCAGGATCATCCGAAGAGTTTTATGGATAAGAGACGATGGAAATTGGATTCCGGAGTCGAAGATTTGTTTTGGATTTCTTCTGTATTCTGGTTAAATTGGTGTTTGGTTTTCAAGAAATGAATTGCCAGTTTGGATAATTGGATTTATGAGTTTCACGTATCTCTGAGGGAGTAAGTGTATGAGTTATCTCTGGTTGTGGAACCAGCTATAGAAGAAGGTTTAGTGGTTGAGTCAGACTCGTTTGTAGTCTGATATCTTGTCTAGTTCTGTAGATCTAGATGAGTAGAAGCTCTGTAGCTTCATAGTTTAGATAGTTTGTATTTGTAGGGCGAGTATCCCGATATATATATATATATATATATATATATATATATATATATATATATATATACTTGGGGAAACTCGTGGGAATTTATCCAGAATTTTATCTGGATAATTAAATTTGTTTGATTTGATAAATTGGTTGCTATAGTTGTTAGCATATGTTTGATGTATGTTTGTGATTTAAAATTTTAAATTTTAAATGGGTTATTAAATTACTTTTGCTTTTAAATTTCGGGGACGAAATTCTTTTAAGGGGGGAGGAATGTGATATCCCAGAAATTTTAGCAATATCAATTTAATAATCTATATTTAAAATTAAATTGATTTGATAAAATTTTAATAAAAATTTACTTGATTTAATAATCCAATTAAATCAATGTGTAATTTATGAATTTTATCTTTTAAAAAGCTAATAATTGTTTTCCTATTTATAATGTATGTATATATATATATATATATATATATATATATATTGTGAATAGATAAGTTTTGAGGTGAAGTTAAATAAACAAATAAAATCTTGTTTTTTTAAAATTAAAATATTCATTTTGATAATTTGAAGATTTTTATTTTATTAAATAAATAACTATTTGGTTTAAATTACTTAAAGTAATTATTTTAAATTGTATAATTGTATTTTAACTATAGTTTAAATTTCAATAAGATAAACAATGGTTTATTTTATTTTCTTTTTAAATATAGCTTAATAATTATAATTTGGAATTATTTGGAAATTTAAAATACCAATTGTCTACTAAAACATTAATATAATTAAATATATTAAATAAGATATGTAATTTATAATTTCTTTTATAAATTATTTAAAATTGATAATTGTGTTTTTTTAATATTAATAAATATAGATATGTTTTAATAAACAATATTATTATTTCAAAATTAAAATATGTTGATAAATTAGTTTTAAGTGGAATTTTTAATGTATAAATAACATTTGAATTTGATTTAATTTTGAATTCAAATGAATAAACATATATGAATCTTGTAAATAAGTTTTCACTTTTATGTAAATTGTTTTACTTCATCTAATAAGAAATACATATTCATTTATTTATGAAAACTACTTTATATGTATTTAATAAAGAAAGAGTTTTATTTACTTTAAAAATAAAATAAAACAAATGAAATTCATTTATAAAACACATGTTATTATTTTAAGATGTATAATGACAAGTGTTAATATTCTAAGTGACTAATGAGGCATGTGTTAGTAAATGAATTCTTGCAAAAGACAAGTGTCTTTTATTTTTATTTTTTCTTTTATATTTTTAATAAATCATTTTTATCTTATATAAGCATGTTTCTTCACACTCATTCTTTTCTAATACTCATTTTTCTTTCAAAAGTTAAGAAAAATTTCTCAGCTAAAAACAAGTCTGTAACTATATTCCTCAAAATCAAATCTGTAACATATGTACTCTTCTTTTCAAAAACTTGCATGTTTAATCCTGCAATCCACATCCACCAATCTGTTTTCAAAAATCAAACCTGAAATTCATTTCCTTGAATCTGAGAATCAAATGTAGAGTCTCTGCATTTCTTTGAATCTGGGAATCAAGTATTGTCTACATGCAAATTTATGTGCAAAGCAACAGCAAACTTGCAAGTTAAATCAAGCAACTCTGGTTTTAAATTCTTAAGCCATTCAGCAATACAAGTTTAGAGTTTTCAAGAAGCAAAAGGTCTTTCAGTTTTAAAGTTCAAAAAGCTTTTCCAAACTTAAAAACTCTGTTCTGCATGAAAATGACAGGTGAGTAACTTCTTTTTCTTTTAAACCTAAGTATAATATGTTGCTTGTTTTATGAATGAAATGAGTATGCCATGTATTTATATACTTGATAGCATGTTGAATGGTGTGTTTTGTGAGCAACTTCTGTTTACTTAAAAATAAAATTTGTTACATGATTATTGCTGAAATAGGTAGGTCTGTAAGTAACAATTACAATATTTAGTTTTAAGTAAATATTTATGTTGCCTGATCATCCATAAAACAATATGTTATAACTGAATTTATCAGTGAAATTTTGTGTATGTATTAAATGTTGTTATGCATGTATTTGTATTGCTTCTGACTCTGGTTCCAGAACCAGATTCTCTTAAAATTAAAAATAAAAATCCTCTTGCTCTTGTTTATATATTGTTAAGGATTAAGACCTGAAGCAAATGTGTTAATTATAACATAGTTTGGTTTAGAAAATTTATTTAAGTAAAATAAGGTGGGTGATGTCTCTGAAAAGTGTGAAAATTCAAAGTATGTTAAATCAAGTTAAAAACTCAAACATTATAAAAAATAAATTCAGTGTTATAATCTGAAAACTCAAACAAAATAATGATTTTTAGAACTAAAATCATATTTTTTTTTAGTTAGGGATTGGGATTGCAGTACCTAATTGTATTGATAATGATTTCTGATCAATCTGTGTTGGTCAAGTTGATGGGAGAGTTTGGGGTTCATGGAGGTGGTAGAACAGTGATCAGGGGATGTGGCAAAAATTCTAGGAAGATGTATAGTGTGCGGTGGAGGCGATGGGAGGTTGACAAGATCTGTTAACCTAGTTTTGGCATGGCTCAAAGTTTTGATGATCTTGTTCTTCCTAGTGGATCAAGCGTATTGGGATTTAAGGTATTCGTTGTTGGAGTTTTAATGTAG
The DNA here is from genome assembly GCA_030765085.1 of Allium cepa. Taxonomy (NCBI): domain Eukaryota; kingdom Viridiplantae; phylum Streptophyta; class Magnoliopsida; order Asparagales; family Amaryllidaceae; genus Allium; species Allium cepa. Next base: position 31,314,266 of record CM060940.1, read on the forward strand.
GTGTGGTCGGAGTAGCAGTCGACAAGGTGGCCGGAGGAGGGGGAAATAAGGGTTTTCAGGTTTTGGGGTGGAATTTGCCTGTTGCTGACAGGTTTTGGATTGGGGAAACTCGATTTTGTTTTCAAGTGATTTGGGTGGTTTTGATGATCGCGAGGTGATATAAGGGAGGTCGGCGATTTGCTTGTTTCCTGGGTGGTGGCCGGAGGTGGCCAAGACCACCGTGCATGTGGACGGTGAGGTAATGGTGTCAGGGAAGTCTTTGTGGATTATGCAGTGTAGTTGTCTCGGGTTAATACTCGAGTAATTGGAGTTTTTACTCGAAGTTGAGTAAGGATCTACCCGAAGTAAAATCAAGGGAAGCTCGGGGAATTTTATGATGTTAACAGGTTTCTTTGAAAACCTGTATAAGTGTCCAAATTCAATTTGTTTAAATCCGAAGCAAGTTGTTTGACTGAAATAAAACCCAAATTTAATTATGGTTTTCAAACTGAGTTTGAATCCAGGTCTGAAAATTTAATTTAAACTTTATAAATTAAAATGTTTAACAACTATAAAAGAGTTTAAATATTTGAAATTAAAGATAAAGCTTTAAAATTAGAATAGAAGATTTAATCCTAAGTTTAAATCTGGAAACAAGATTCAGATTAGAATCATGTTTTGAAAAGAAAAGAAGTTTTTAAATTTTCAAATATTTAAACAGCTTTGATATTGAATAATATTTTAAATATGATTTGTATTATAAATATGGGTATAAATTTCCTTTAAACTTCTTTATAAATATGAAATTATTTAGTAGAAATTTTAAAAAGGTTTTAGTTTGTTTTTAAAACTCTGTTTAAGTTAAGTTTGATTTCTTTTTAAACGTTAAATTTTAAATGTAATTTGAAAACAATTTTGAGTTAAATTGTTTTAAGTTACTTTATTAATAATAAAGTAATCATGAATAAGAAATGTTTTATTTTAAATTAAATTTAAGATTTAATGATCTTTGTTTCATTAAAATTAGTAAGATAATTTAAACAATTTAATTAATTAATTTGTTTAATTAATTAAAGATTTGAAATAAAGTAATTAAGGTTAATTAAATTTGTAATTAATATTAATTAATTTAAATTAATTACTTAAGAAAGGTAATTAAGAATTTGTTAATAAGTTAATGATGGTCATTAAAATGTGATTATTTATTTATTAATTAATGTAATTAATTTTGATAATTAATTGGATTAATTAATTTAAATAATCAATTTTGAAATTTAATTATGTATGATTACTTTATGGAAATAATTAAAGATATTAATTACTCATTGTAATTAATTTATTAATTGGATTAGTTTAAATTAATTAATTAAGTTTAATTAATTTAGAATAGCCTTTAGATGGGTTGATAAGTAATCAGTGAAAAATAATTACTTAGAGAAGTAATTAAGATAAGTAAATTACTAGGGGTAATTATTGAAGTATGGATGAGTTTTTGAATTAATTACTATGTGTAATTAAAGGTAATTTCTTTATGAAGTAATTAATAATTAAATACTTAATGTAATTAATTTAAGCATTAATTGATTAAGTCATTTGAAATAATTAAGTGATGTAATTAATTAAGAGTGATTAATTACTAATGTGATTAATCAAGATTGATTAATAAATATAATCAACTATTAAATGTAATTAATTTAGAAGTAATTAAGGAAGTAATTAATTAATGTAATTAATAAAGGCCTAATGTGATTAATTATAATTAATTAATTAAAGAAGTAATTAAAGGTTAATTATTGATTTTGGTTAAGGTTAATTAATTTGTAAAATTAATTAAAAGATAATTACTTAAATGTAATTAAGGAATAATTAATCAAGGGTGATTAATTAAGTTGATTAATTGGAGGATTGATTGGTTAAGTAAGCAAGTTTTAAATGGTGAAGTAATTAATTTAATTAATTTTAAATTAATTAAAGATAGGTAATTAATTTAATTCACTTTAAATTAATTATAGATGATGTGATTATAGATCTTTGCTTATGAATGGATGATATGGTTTGCCTTGGATGGTTTGAATCTCAGATATGAGATTAGTATTGTGTGATATGGATGCATTAGTTGCATTGTGATGATGATATGAGTTATCTATTGGTAATGATAATATAGGTTATCAATTTGTGATGATTACCTGTTTATGATAATAATATTGATTATCTATTATGATGATATGAATTATCTATCTGTGTGTATATAGATAGTTTAAATTGAATTGTTTTAAACTTAAAACAACTTGGACCTAAAAGACACGCTTTGGATTTCGATGAGACCGGGATCGGGTTTCCATATTTGGATATCCGAAAACCACATCGATTCCAATTAAACGTTAGGTCGTGAATCTAAGTGGAGCAAGTGAAGACTCGAGGTGTAAGGGCTATACGTCACTATAACTCTATGGGTGATTCCGTAATGAGTTTGACGGAATAGTGCTTATAGATTCGAGATGGTGAATCAGAGTGCAAGGGCTATGATCGTCGACTCTGAGGGTGATTCCAATAATGAGTGCAACGAGATAGTGCCTTCGGTTTCGTTCGAACCCGGAACGAACTTGTATGGATTGAATGCTTTCAGAACATTGTCAGGTGGACGATGAGCATTCTAAGATAGATGTGTTCTATAAAGGTAATCGTAACCTCAAGCCTCATCAACCGGGAATGGCTAAAACAGGGGAGGTGCAGCAAGGCTTCGTGGGTAGCCCCCACTTGAGAGCAAGATTTACCCCTGTCTAGAGGTCCCTTTTTATTCGGCTGCGTGGGCGGTTGGTTCGCGACAACTGCCGGGGTTGTCTTGTTCGGAACTGTTCAGTAAGGAATGGGTCCAGCCTTGTGTTGCAGGGGAGTGGGAGTACTCTTCAGTACGGTGATCTAGGCCACGTACTGTGACGGGTGGTACCCAGTAGCCCTGCCATTGTATGGAATCCAAAATCCAATAAGTGCCGTACGTATTAGTTGTGCCCAACTATGTTGGAATGTGAGATGTAAGCATTTCAGCTATTTCTGTATTTTATTTGAAAACCCTAGACCCTATTATAATATCACTGGATTTCCTATCAAATGTTTTGGTTAACGTAAGGTAAAAACTTTTCCATGTTTATGTGTGGGAAGTCTTACGTGATACCTTTCTTTTCAAAAAGGATTTTTGAAAGTTAAGCAACTTTAACCTGTTACTCACACCAGACCCATGTCTGACCCGGAGTTTATTTTTGTTTTTCATAAACTCTTGGGTACTCAAATTTTTATGAGTAGCCAAGGGATTCAGGTTAGGATTCAGGTTGGCTTTGACGAATAATGGAGGAGCAATGAAGCAGGAGGCGTCCGCGTTGTAGTTATATAGTAGTCCGGTGTGTTTGGTATCTCTGAGTTATTTGTGATTGTATTGAGTTGTAAATACTAGACAGGTGTTTATAACTGTCTAGTATATGTGATGTGTATGCTGTGTATCTCTGATAGATATTGTATATTATGTAAATACTTTTGATTATTAATATAATTTATACGTTCCGCTGTTTAGATTCTGATGTGTTGTTTCTTCTTTCTTCTCTTTCTTTCTATTCTCTATCCCTTTCTTTCTTATTAGCGATGCGACTTCCTGGAGTTTGGTAGTTGGGTCGTGACATATATACAAAGTTTATCTTTTGGGCTAAACAAATAACTCGGCCTAATATTGAGTAAGAGAATACATTATGTTTATGCTGTTAGAATACACGATATCGTTATTCATTTCTTTTACCCCCCTCAAACCAAAGTTAGGGTTAGGGCATGGCGACCACTCTTCATTCGTGCTTCAAATCTTGAAAAATACAGTCTTTAGTGACGAATCTGAATCAAAAAGAGTAGATCTAGCCATCTCTTGTCTGGATCTAAGCTAATTTGAAGTTGAATAAACTCATAGTTGCTGAAAAACAAAAATCAGGCCGAACTCTTCTAGTACCATCTGAAATTCCTTTAATCCTTGAGTTGCTTCGAAATCTGATGAAGTGTTGAATTTATTATGCCTTTGTGAGTACATATGCTTACTGAAGTAAGCTCAAATTTGCAAAGAATCAGAAATCATAGATGATGTTTGTATTGAAGTACTCAAATCAATCAGTAACTCTTCTTGTATCTTTTGTAATTTCTTCAACCTTTAAGTCACTTCGAAATCTGATGAAGTTTCGAGCAGATAGAGATTTTGTTAGTGCATCAGCTCGCTGGTAAGGTGCAGGTACATAATTTATATGTATGTTTCCCTTTAACACATGCTCTTGAACAAAATGAAGATCAATTTCTATATGCTTTGTCTTCGAATGTTGAATAGGATTTGCTGCCATGTATATAGCACTCTTATTATCACACCACAAGGTTGGGTTGACATGTAGCTTAAGATTTAGTTCCCTTAATCTGCTGTAGTACTGGCCACACTATGATATTCAACTTCTGTGCTAGATCTGGATATCGTAGTCTACTTCTTTGAAACCATGATATAGGGTTATTGCCAAGATAAATGCAATATTGACGTAGCGGATATAACGGATGACGACGAAATATGGATCTCGTGTCAAACTAATCGATGAACGATTAGATGAAGCAATATGAATCGATAAATTAGTGATACCAAACGCCCAAATCCATTGAACTCGAGAGATACTGGATTCTAGCTATCTCCAACACGTTGATCGCGCATGATACTGTGTTAAAAGATCCACGATTCTTCGACGTTGATCTTGCGCCCAAGATTCCGTGAGTCGGCTTCAAAATCGTTGATTTCAGCGCACTCGAATAACCGAAGATGGAGAAAGGAGATAATACTCAACTTTCAATTTAAGAAGAGGCACAAAGCACTCAAAATTTATTCAAAATTCAACAACCTTTACAAATGACATCACTCCCCTATTTATAGGTGATTTACAGCACACGCGACTCAACTTGCGACTCAACATTACACGACCTAACACAATACACGACTTAACATACATGCGACTTACGAGATACATGTTACAATAGAAACGACTTACGACCTATGACCTATTATATTACAACATAAGCAACATAACAATATCACATGGTTTACGACTTAACAGCTTCAAGCACGGCTCGCGACCTAAAGAGTCAACGACCCAAGAAAAAATGCGGCATAGCGACCTAAAGATTTCGGCGACATAAGGAGAAGTTCGCGACCTATGTTGGAAGCGATCAGCGACATAGAATTTGGCCGTGTCATAACTTCATTCGCGACCTAAGGACAACGTCTTGTTTGCAAACTAGGGCTGGATAAACGACCTAGGCGGAGCAACGAAGGTCGTTCGCGACCTATGGTGGAGCAACGAAGGTTGTTCGCGACCATTGGTGGATTTCGACGTGACTTAAGGAATTTCGCTCACGACTTAGCTGCCGATTGCGACCTATTGTAGCTCGTTTGCAACATACGAGACAGCGATCTAGGCCTGGGATGGGGCGATCCACGGCTTTGCTCGATTCAAGGTATGCTGCCGCATCATCCACTCCTTGTTGACAAAAATTCAACCTCAAATTTGCACCTCTCTCTACCTCAACAAGCTCATTCCCATGGAACGGAATCAAATGTTTAACGTTGAACACGTCTGCAGTGTGAATATGATCTGGTAACTTCAACCGATATGCATTATCATTGACCTTCTTCAAAATTTCTACTAGGCCAAATTTTCGAGCTTTCAACTTGATGTAAGTTCCAACTGGAAAACGATCTTTTGTCAACACTGCGTAAACCAAATCACCTTCTTTGAATTCTACACTCCTTCGTTTCTTATCTGCTAGTTGTTTATACTTCTCATTTAACTTAAGCAATCGTTCATGAATGGTTCTGTGACACTCCTGCAACTCAATCACAAAATCAAAAGCTCGCTTAACAACTCCCTTCTGATATGGCACGGTCGTAAAATCTAACGGTCCCTTCGAAATTGCTGAATATACAACTTGAAACGGACTGAATCCAGTACTTCGATTAACAGCGTGATTATGTGCAAATTCCGCCTGACATAACTTCAAATCCTGTCTCTTCAAATTATCTTTCACAAGACATCTCAACATGTTTCCCAATGATCTATTCACCACCTCCGTTTGCCCATCTGTTTGCGGATGATAAGCGCTACTAAACTTCAGTTTCATTCCAACCATCTTCCACAAACTCATCCAAAAATGGCTTAGAAATCGCGTATCCCTGTCGGAAACAATGGGCTCAGGTAACCCATGTAACCGATAAATCTCTTTAAAGAATAACTGAGCAACACGGACCACATAAGTGGTCTTCTTACAAGCTATGAAATGTGCCATTTTCAAAAATCTGTCCACCACCACATATATATAATCATTCCCTCGCTGAGTTCTTAGCAAACCCAAAACGAAATCCATGCTGATATCAACCCATGGTCTGGTGGGCACAGGAAACGGCATATACAATCATGCATTTGTAGCTGTCCCTTTGGAAACTTGACAGATGTGACATCTCTCCACAAATCTTTCAACTTCTTTCCTCATGGAAGGCCAAAAATAAGATTGTGAAATCAACTGCAATGTGTGATCTCTACCCACATGACCTTCTTCATGTAACTCCTTCACAACCTTCATTCGCAAACTACCATCTGGAATACATAATCGATTTCCTTTGAAAAGAAAACCATCCACTAACATAAAATCATCCGTCTTCCCTTTATTGACTTCGTCTACAAACTTCGCAAAGTAAGGATCATCAACAAACAATTCTGGAAGTATATCAAACCCTGTCACTTCAACCTTCATCGTAGTCAATAAATGATTTCTCCTACTCAATGCATCTGCCACTCGATTTGTAACTCCCGATTTGTGTTTCACAACAAATGTAAACTGTTGTAAGTATGCAATCCACGATGCATGCCTAGCTGCAATCTTGTCCTGCCCTTGCAAATGCTTCAACACTTCATGATCAGTATATAAAACAAATTCTTTATGGAACAAATAATGTCTCCAATGTTTCACGGCTTGCACAATAGCATAAAATTCCACATCATAAGTATCATTTCTCATCTTTGCTCCAGAAAGTTTCTCGCTGAAATAAGCAATAGGACGTCCCTTCCGACTCATCACTCCTCCAATTCCAACTTTTGATGCATCTGTATGCAATTCAAATAGCAACTGAAAATCTGGCAATACTAGAATTGTTGCTGACGTCAAAAGTTCCTTAATTCGCTCAAAAGCAAATCCTGCTTCCTACGACCATGAAAACAGCTTACCCTTCATACAGTCAGTAACAGGTGCCATCACGCTACTGAAATGTGGAATAAACCTTCGGTAGAATGACGCTAAACCATGAAAACTTCTCACTTCAGTTATATTCCTGCGTTGTGGCCAATTTCTGATTGCTTCAACTTTACTATGATCCACTTGAATACCTTCCTTGGACAATACATACCCCAAAAACAAAACAATATGCGTCATGAACACGCACTTCTTTGTTGCTGCATAAAATTGCTCCTGTCGAAGTATCATCAACACTTCCCGCAAATGCTGTAGATGTTCCTCCGTGCTTCCACTATATATCAATATATCATCAAAGTATACCACCACGAACTTTCCAATAAACGGTCGAAAGATCTGATTCATCACCCGCATAAAAGTACTTGGTGTGTTCGAAAGACCAAATGGCATGACCAGCCATTCATATAACCCCCCCATATCTTGAAAACTGTCTTCCATTCGTCCCCTAGTCGAATTCGAATTTGTTGATATCCTCTCTTCAGATCAATCTTGGAAAATATAGTAGCCCCATTCAACTGATCAAACATAACATCCAATCTTGGCATTGGAAATCTATACCTTACGGTAATCTTGTTCAGTGCCCGACTATCGGTACACATCCTTCACGTTCCATCCTTTTTTGGCACTAACAATGCTGGTACAGCACAAGGACTGAGACTCTCCTGAACACGCCCTTGTTCAAGCAACTCCTCAACCTGTCTTCTCAACTCCTCGTGTTCCTTTGGACTCATCCTGTAATGTGGTCTATGTGGTAACACAGCTCGTGGAACAAGATCTATTTGGTGTTGAATGTCCCTCGACGGTGGTAACTCTTTTGGCAGCTCTTCTCGAAATACATCTTCAAATTCTTCCAGCACTGGCTCTACTTCTTCAGGAATTTCAACCACTTCATTACTCTCGCGTCCGATCAACAAAAATATTTCAGGTTCATCTTCGACTTCTTTAACAAACTCTTTCAAAGATAGCAAAGTTTTCAGCTCTTCAATCTCCTCCAACTTGCTTTCCTTCTGTTGTTGCTTTTTAGGAATTAAAGTGATTTTAGTACCTTCAAACATGAAACTGTAGCTGTTGGTACGTCCATCATGTTGTACAGCGCTATCATACTGCCACAGTCTCCCCAACAACAGATGACATACATCCATATCAACCACATCACACCAAATTTCATCTTTGTATTTCTTCCCAATCGAAAAAGTTACACAAGCTCTTCTACTAACCTTCACTTCTCCACCTTTTCTCAACCAAGCTAATTTGTAGGGCTTTGGATGCTTCTTTGTCTTTAACGCCAACTTCTTCACAGCTTCTGAAGAGTTGACATTATCACAACTTCCTGCATCAATGACAAACTTGCAAACCTTTCCCAAAATAGTACACGTTGACTGGAAAACATTACTCCTCAACCAACTTGACTCATCCTCTTGCTTTGGTGTCAAACACGACCTCCTCATCATCAAATTACATCCTTCGTCTCCTAATAATTCTTCCACCTCCTCAACATGTGTTGAATTGGAATATTCTACTTCAGCATCCCCTTCCTCAACCTCAGCAACCATCACTCGTTTCTTAGGCTTCGGACACTCATTGCTCTTGTGACCAAACTCTTGTCAATTATAGCACTTGAAATTGTTGTTGACTTTGGTCTTAGCAACTTCATTAACAACCGGTTTATTAACAGCCTTGGAAACATTCACATTGCTACTAGCCCCTTTCACTTAATTGTTGGAATCGGTAAACACACCACCACCTCTTCTGCCTTGCTTCTGCCAAGCTAGAGCCTTTTGATGTTCTTCAACGACAGATCTTGGATCAAACATATTCACCATATCTTGAATCTGCATTCTCAACCCTCCAACAAATCTAGCGGTCAATTGTTCCTCAGTCGCCATTATATCATTCCTCGCAATCAATTGATAAAATTCAACCGCATAATCATTCACCGACTTTGTTCCCTGTATCAAGTTCTGCAATCGCTGATACATAAGGGATTGATAGTTATAAGGCAAGAAAGTAGCCTTCATTAACTTCTTCATCTTCTCCCACGAGACAATCTTTGACTTTCCCATCCTTTCCCGTGTTAGTTTAGTTTGTTGCCACCATGCTATAGCGCTTCCTCTCAAACGAGTAGCAACCAACTTAACTCTTCGATGCTCAGGAACTTCCTTGAAGTCAAAAATTTCTTCAACATTAGATAACCAATCCAAAAATTCTTCCGCTATCATGCCACCCTTGAATTCTGGAATTTCCATCTTCATCCCCGACTCCCATCGACGATCATCTTCCATATCCCGATATGGATTTCACACTTGGTCTCGATCTCGATAATGAACACTACATCTATCACCATCCTCATTATAATCAAATGTGCTCCGATATCTCTCTCGACCATCAACATCTCTACGATCACGCACGTCCCTTCGACCATGTCTTTCATCATTATGATATGGTTCATTCTCAAACTCACATGGAGTCCTTCTCTCTTCATTTCTATACCCATGGTGATCTCGCATCGTTGAAACGGATGATTCTCTTCTATCTCGATACGACTATGGCGACGCCCTCCTCGCTTTCGTAACCGATGGCGAAACTCTGTTTCCTCCATGGTTCGAGAGTGGTGACCTTCTCCTACGACTTTGATTCATGTCGATCATCAACTTCTCTAACTTCTCAACACCTTCATTGAACTTCTCACTGATGCGTTGTTCCATTGCCTCAGCTTCTTCTCTTTGATACACATCTGCAATATTTCGATGACGATTAGCTCTTCTCGGAGGCATTGTCGAATCAAACAATCTCCAAACAGACTTTAACTCTCGGCTCTAAACACTTCTCTTTGCTCCAACAGGCTCGGTTTAGCTACGATTTGCTAAATTCAAGCTCTGATACCAAAACTGACGCAGCGGATATAACGGACGACGACGAAATGTGGATCTTGTGTCAAACTAATCGATGAACGATTAGATGAAGCAATATGAATTGATGAATTAGTCATACCAAATTCCTAAATCCGTTGATCTTGAGAGATACCGGATTCTAGCTATCTCCAACACGTTGATCGCGCACGATACCGTGTTAAAAGATCTACGATTCTTCGACGTTGATCTTGCGCACAAGATTCCGTGAATCGGCTTTAAAATCGTTGATTCGAGCGCACTCGAATAACCGAAGATGGAGAAAGGAGATAACACTCAACTTCCAATTTCAGAAGAGGCACAAAGCACTCAAAATTTATTCAAAATTAAACAACCTTTACAAATGACATCACTCCCCTATTTATAGGAGATTTACAACACACGCGACTCAACTTGCGACTCAACATTACACGACCTAACACAATACACGACTTAACATACATGCGACTTACGAGATACAAGTTACAATAGAAATGACTTACGACCTATGACCTATTGTATTACAACATAAGCAACCTAACAATATCACATGGTTTACGACTTAACAGCTTCAAGAACGGCTCGCGAACTAAAGATTCAACGACCCAAGAAAAAAATGCGGCATAGCGACCTAAAGATTTCGGCGACATAAGGAGAAGTTCGCGACCTATGTTGGAAGCGATCAACGACATAGAATTTGGCCGCGTCATAACTTCGTTCGCGACCTAAGGACAACGTCTTGTTTGCAAACTAGGGATGGATAAATGACCTAGGCAGAGCAACGAAGGTCGTTCGCGACCTATGGTGGAGCAACGAAGGTCGTTCACGACCTATGGTGGATTTCGACGCGACTTAAGGAATGTTGCTCACGACTTAGCTGCCGATTGCGACCTACTGTAGCTCGATTGTGACGTACGAGACAACAATCTAGGCCTGGGAAGGGGCGATCCACGACTTTGCTTGATTCAAGGTATGCTGCCGCATCATCCTCTCCTTGTTGACAAAAATCCAACCTCAAATTTGCACCTCTCTCTACCTCAAAAAGCTCATTCCCATGGAACGGAATCAAATGTTTAACGTTGAACATGTCTGCAGTGTGAATATGATCTGGTAACTTCAACCGATATGCATTATCATTGACCTTCTTCAAAATTTCTATTGGGCCAAATTTTCAAGCTTTCAACTTGTTGTAAGTTCCAACTGGAAAACGATCTTTTGTCAACACTGCGTAAACCAAATCACCTTCTTTGAATTCTACACTCCTTCGTTTCTTATCTGCTAGTTTTTTATACTTCTCATTTGACTTAAGCAATCGTTCATGAACGGTTCTGTGACACTCCTGCAACTCAGTCACAAAATCACAAGCTCGCTTAACAACTCCCTTCTGATATGGCACGGTCGTCAAATCTAACGGTCCCTTCGGAATCGCTGAATATACAACTTGAAACGGACTGAATCCAGTACTTCGATTAACAGCGTGATTATGTGCAAATTCCGCCTGACATAACTTTAAATCCCATCTCTTCAAATTATCTTTCACAAGACATCTCAATATGTTTCCCAATGATCTATTCACCACCTCCGTTTGCCCATCTGTTTGCGGATGATAAGCGCTACTAAACTTCAGTTTCGTTCCAACCATCTTCCACAAACCCATCCAAAAATGGCTTAGAAATCGCGTATCCCTGTCGGAAACAATGGTCTTAGGTAACCCATGTAGTCGATAAATCTCTTTAAAGAATAACTGAGCAACAAGGACTACATCAGCGGTCTTCTTACAAGCTATGAAATGTGCCATTTTGGAAAATTTGTCCACCGCCACATATATAGAATCATTCCCTCACTGAGTTCTTGGCAAACCCAAAACGAAATCCATGCTGGTACCAACCCATGGTCTGGTGGGCACAGGCAACGACATATACAATCCTGCATTCGTAGCTGTCCTTTTGGAAACTTGACAGATGTGACATCTCTCCACAAATCTTTTAACTTCTTTCTTCATGGATGGCCAAAAATAAGATTGAGAAATCAACTGCAATGTGCGATCTCTACCCACATGACCTTCTTCATGTAACTCCTTCACAATCTTCATTCGCAAACTACCATCTGGAATACATAATCGATTTCCTTTGAAAAGAAAACCATCTACTAACATAAACTCATCCGTCTTCCCTTTATTGACTTCGTCTACAAACTTCGCAAAGTAAGGATCTTCAACAAACAATTCTGGAAGTATATCAAACCCCGTCACTTCAACCTTCATCGTAGTCAATAAGTGATTTCTCCTACTCAATGCATCTGCCACTCGATTTGTAACTCCCGATTTGTGTTTCACAACAAATGTAAACTATTGTAAGTATGCAATCCACGAGGCATGCCTAGCTGCAATCTTGTCCTACCCTTCCAAATGCTTCAACGCTTCATGATCAGTATATAAAACAAATTCTTTATGGAACAAATAATATCTCCAATGTTTCACGGCTTGCACAATAGCATAAAATTCCACATCATAAGTAGTATTATCTCATCTTTTCTCCAGAAAGTTTCTCGCTGAAATAAGCAATAGGACGTCCCTTTTGACTCAACACTCCTCCAATTCCAACTTTTGATGCATCTGTATGCAAATCAAATAGCAACTGAAAATCTGGCAATACTAGAATTGGTGCTGACGTCAAAAGTTCCTTAATTCGCTCAAAAGCAAATCCTGCTTCCTTCGACCATGAAAACTGCTTACCCTTCATACAGTCAGTATCAGGTGCCATCACGCTACTGAAATGTGGAATAAACCTTCGTTAGAATGACGTTAAACCATGAAAACTTCTCACTTCAGTTATAGTCCTGGGTTGTGGCCAATTTCTGATTGCTTCAACTTTACTTTGATCCACCCGAATACCTTCCTTGGACAATACATACCCCAAAAACAAAACACTATGCGTCATGAACACGCACTTCTTTGTTACTACACAAAATTGCTCTTGTCGAAGTATCATCAACACTTCCCGCAAATGTTGTAGATGTTCCTCCGTGCTTCCACTATATATCAATATATCATCAAAGTATACCACCACGAAATTTCCAATAAACGGTCGAAAGATCTGATTCATCACCCGCATAAAAGTACTTGGTGCGTTCGAAAGACCAAATGGCATGACCAGCCATTCATATAACCCCTCCCGTGTCTTGAAAGCTGTCTTCCATTCATCCCCTGGTCGAATTTGAATTTGATGATATCCGCTCTTCAGATCAATCTTGGAAAATATAGTAGCCCCATTCAACTGATCTAACAAATCATCCAATCTTGGCAATGGAAATCTATACCTTACGGCGATCTTGTTCAGTGCCCGACTATCGGTACACATCCTCCACGTTCCATCATTTTTCGGCACTAACAATGCTGGTACAGCACAAGGATTGAGACTCTCCTGAACACGCCCTTGTTCAAACAACTCCTCAACCTGTCTTCTCAACTCCTAATGTTCCTTTGGACTCATACTGTAATGTGGTCTATGCGGTAACACAGCTCCTGGAACAAGATCTATTTGGTGTTGTATGTCCCTCGACGGTGGTAACTCTTTTGGCAGCTCTTCTGGAAATACATCTTCAAATTCTTCCAGCACTGGCTTCACTTCTTCAGGAATTTCAACCACTTCATTACTCTCACGTCCGATCAACAAAAGTATTTTAGGTTCATCTTCGACTTCTTTAACAAACTCTTTCAAAGATAGCAAAGTTTTCAACTCTTCAATCTTCTCCAACTTGCTTTCCTTCTGTTGTTGCTTTTTAGGAATTAAAGTGATTTTAGTACCTTCAAACATGAAACTGTAGCTGTTGGTACGTCCATCATGTTGTACAGCTCTATCATACTGCCACGGTCTCCCCAACAACAGATGACATACATCCATATCAACCACATCACACCAAATTTTATCTTTGTATTTCTTCCCAATCGAAAAAGTTACACAAGCTCTTCTACTAACCTTCACTTCTCCACCTTTCCTCAACCAAGCTAATTTGTGGGGCTTTGGATGCTTCTCTGTCTTTAACTTCAACTTCTTCACAGCTTCTTAAGAGATGATATTATCACAACTTCCTGCATCAATGACAAACTTGCAAACCTTTCCCAAGATAGTACACGTTGACTGAAAAATATTACTCCTCAACCAACTTGACTCATCCTCTTGCTTTGGTGTCAAAAATGACCTCCTCATCATCAAATTACATCCTTCGTCTCCCGACAATTCTTCTTCCTCCTCAACATGTGGTGAATTGGAATATTCTACTTCAGCATCCCCATCCTCAACCTCAGCAACCATCACTCGTTTCTTAGGCTTCGGACATTCATTGCTGTTGTGACCAAACTCCTGACGATTATAGCACTTGAAATTGTTCTTGACTTTGGTCTTAGCAACTTCATTAACAACCGGTTTATTAACAGCCTTGGAAACATTCGCATTGCTACTAGCCCCTTTCACTTGATTGTTGGAATTGGTAAACACACCACCACCCCTTTTGCCTTACTTCTCCTAATCTAGAGCCTTTTGATGTGCTTCAACGACAGATCTCGGATCAAACATATTCACCATATCTTGAATCTGCATTCTCAACCCTCCAACAAATCTAGCGGTCAATTGTTCCTCTATCACCATGATATCATTCCTCATAATCAATTGATAAAATTCATCCACATAATCATTCACCGACTTTGTTCCCTGTCTAAAGTTCTGCAGTCGCTGATACATAAGGGATTGATAGTTATAAGGCAAGAAAGTAGCCTTCATTAACTTCTTCATCTTCTCCCATGAGACAATCTTTGACTTTCCCATCCTTTCCCGTGTTAGTTTAGTTTGTTGCCACCATGCCATAGGTCTTCCTCTCAAATGAGTAGCAACCAACTTAACTCTACGATGCTCAGGAACTTCCTTGAAGTCAAAAATTTCTTCAACATTAGATAACCAATCCAAAAATTCTTCCGCTATCATACCACCCTTGAATTCTGGAATTTCCTCTTCATCCCCGACTCCCATCGACGATCATCTTCTATATCCCGATATGGATTTCGCTCTTGGTCTCGATCTCGATAATGAACACTACATCTATCACCATGCTCATTATAATCAAATGTGCTTCGATATCGATCTCGACCATCAACATCTCTACGATCACGCACGTCCCTTCGACCATGTCTTTCATCATCATGATATGGTTTATTCTCAAACTCACGTGGAGTCCTTCTCTCTTCATTTCTATACCCATGGTGATCTCGCATCGTTGAAACTGATGATTCTCTTCTATCTCGATACGACTGTGGCGATGCCCGCCTCGCTTCCGTAACCGATGGCGAAACTCTGTTCCCTCCATGGTTCGAGACTGTGACCTTCTCCTACGACTTTGATTCATGTCGATCATCAATTCCTCTAACTTCTCAACACCTTCATTGAACTTCCCATTGATGCGTTGTTCCATTGCCTCAGCTTCTTCTCTTCGATACACATCTGTAATATTCTGATGACGATTAGCTCTTCTCGGAGGCATTGTCGAATCAAACAATCTCCAAACAGACTTTAACTCTTGGATCTAAACACTTCTCTTTACTTCAACAGGCTCGGTTTAGCTATGATTGGCTAAATTCAAGCTCTGATACCAAAACTGACGCAGCGGATATAACGGATGACGACGAAATATGGATCTCGTGTCAAACTAATCGATGAACGAATAGATGAAGCAATATGAATCGATGAATTAGTGATACCAAATGCCCAAATCCGTTAATCTCGAGAGATACCGGATTCTAGCTATCTCAAACACGTTGATCGCGCACGATACCATGTTAAAAGATCTACGATTCTTCGACGTTGATCTTGCACACAAGATTCCATGAATCGGCTTCAAAATCGTTGATTCGAGCGCACTCGAATAACCGAAGATGGAAAAAGGAGATAACACTCAACTTCCAATTTCAAAAGAGGCACAAAGCACTCAAAATTTATTCAAAATTCAACAACCTTTACAAATGACATCACTCCCCTATTTATAGGAGATTTACAACACACGCGACTCAACTTGCGACTCAACATTACACGACCTAACACAATACACGACTTAACATACATGCGACTTACAAGATACAAGTTACAATAGAAACGACTTACGACCTATGACCTATTATATTACAGCATAAGCAACATAACAATATCACATGGTTTACGACTTAACAGCTTCAAGCACGGCTCGTGACCTAAAGAATCAACGACTCAAGAAAAAAATGCGGCATTGCGACCTAAAGATTTCGGCGACATAAGGAGAAGTTCGTGACCTATGTTGGAAGCGATCAGTGACATAGAATTTGGCCGCGTCATAACTTCATTCGCGACCTAAGGACAACGTCTTTTTTGCAAACTAGGGCTGGATAAATGACCTAGGCGGAGCAACGAAGGTCGTTCGCGACCTATGGTGGAGCAACGAAGGTCGTTCGAGACCTATGGTGGATTTCGAAGCGACTTAAGGAATGTCGCTCGCGACTTAGCTGCCGATTGCGACCTACTGTAGCTCGTTTGCGACATACGAGATAGCGATCTAGGCCTGGGAAGGAGCGATCCACGGCTTTGCTCGATTCAAGGTATGCTGCCGCTTCAAATATCTTGTTACAGACCTTCTGTCATCTATATCAGTAGCCCAATCTGCATCTGAATATCCAGTTAAAGTAAAGTTGTTGCAATCCTTTAGTAGTAGACCAAAATTTGGAGTTCCTTTTAGATATCTCAGTATTCGTTTGACTGCTTTCCAATGATTATCTAGCGATTCCTGCATAAATTGACAAACTTTATTCACACTGAAAGATATATCAGGTCTAGTAATTGTTACATATTGCAAAGCCCCAACAACACTTCTATATTGTTTGATATTAGTTATGGGTTCTTCCCTATATTTAGTTAGCTGTCGACTGCTTATCATAGGTGTTGGTTGTGGCTTTGCTTTAACTATTTTTGTTTTGGATAACAACTCTAAAATATACTTCTGCTGACTTAAATACATTGCTGAATTTGATCTCCTTTTGACTTCAATGCCCAAAAAATAATTTAATTCACCAAGATCCTTAATTGAAATTTTTTCATCATGATATTGAGTAAGTTTGTTGATTTCATTCACATCATCCCCTGTAATAATTAAGTCATCAACATATATTAAAATGTATATACTTGAATTTCTATTGATCTTGATGAATAAAGAATTATCTGATTTGGTAGACTGATAGCCTAATGTAGATAATGTGGCTTTCAATCTATCCAACCAGACTCTTGGAGCATGTTTAAGACCATATATGGCTTTATTCAATTTACAAACAAGATTCATATCTTTTTCATACCCTTGAGGCTGCTCCATAAATATTTCTTCCCGCAATGTGCCATTCAAAAGAGCATTATTGACATCAAGTTGCCTAATATTCCAATGTTTATATAAGGCAATAGTCAAAATAATTCTTATGGTTGTAGGTTTGACTGCAGGAGAAAATGTCTCATTGTAGTCAAATCCATACTCCTATGCATAACCTTTGGCCACAAGTCTGGCCTTATGTCTAGCTACTGTTCCATCTGGATTTTTCTTTAATTTGAAAATCCACTTGCACCCAATTATATTCTTACTTTCTGGAGGATATACTAAACTCCATGTTTTGTTTTTCATGAGTGCATTATACTCCTCATCCATAGTTGCTTTCCAGTTCTTATCAACAATTGCTTGCTCAAAGGTTTCAGGCTCTTCAGTACTGCTTACTGCAGTATATAACTTTGGTTTGAAAATACCACTTTTTTCTTTTGTAATCATGGGATGACCTGTTGTAGCTTGTGGTTGTTCTCCTTCACTTATGTTGCTATTTTCTGATTGTTCTCCTTGATTTTCTGTATTATTTTCACTTACTTGTTGTGATTGCCAATTTGGATTTGCAGGAGATTGACTGTGATAGTTGGATTGCTCAGATGATTCATGACCTGATTGATCCATGTGTTGAGAATCATCCGCACCAACAGTCCTTTCATTCTTCCAAGTTTGCAGATCATCATAATATATAGGTATGTCAGGTATGGAAATATTTGGATTATATATCTTTCTGCTTGTTTTTATTGTGGAATTTCTGAAAGGAAACACCTGCTCATTAAAACAACATGCCTGCTAACATATATTCTTCCATTATCATCTAGACATTTATAACCCTTTTGATTGGTTCCATATCCTAAAAATGTACATGGTCTTGATATAAAATCTAATTTATTACTATTATAAGATCTTAAGTAAGTAAAACATAAACATCCAAAGGTTCTCAAGTATTGATAATCAGGTTTTATTCCAAATAATTTTTCAATAGGAGATATTCCTTTGAGAACCTTTGTTGGCAATCTATTAATTAGATACATAGCTGTATTAAAAGACTCAGGCCAAAATTTCAATGGCAAGATGCTTGAGCTAATAAAGTAAGACATGTCTCAACAATATGTCTATGTTTTCTTTCTATTAACCCATTTTGTTTAGATGTATAGGGACAAGTAATTCTACGAAATATTCCCTTTTTGTTGAAATAGTTACTGAGTGGCTTATACTCAGTCCCACCAACAGTTTGCATAATTTTCAACCGACAGCCAGTTTATTTATCTGCTAGAGATATAAAATGAGTAACAACTTTGCATGTTTCAGATTTAGACTTTAAATAATATATCCATGTATGCCTTGAGAATGCATCAATAAATGATATATAGTACCTGTATCCATAATCTGAGTATACCGGAGCTGGGCCCCATAAATCTGTTGCAACTAACTCCAATGGTTTTGAATATACAGTTAAAGAATCACTAAATGCTAATTTGTGACTCTTACCCATTTGACAATAAGAACATACATATGGCAAAGATACATCAACAGATCAAATCTTATTTTCATTGAGAACTTGTTTAACAACATTTGCATTAGGATGACCAAGTTTATAGTGCCAAAGATTAAACACATCTTTATTTTTCTATGTCTGCCTAACTTCAGCAGTGTTGCAACTTTGATGATTTCTCTCAAACTTTCCTGAACTAATTACATTGAATCTGTACAGAGCCCTCACTGCATTACCCTGTAACAAAATTTCTTTAGTCAGAATGTCTCTAACTAAATAATAATTTGGGTAAAATTCAAAATAAACGTTATTGTCTCTAGCAAATTGAGAGACACTCATGAGATTTTTCTTTATTTTTGGCACTTTCAACAAATTATTCAAAAATAACTATCTTGCACCTTTAATAGATGCATTTCCAGTATGACTAATATTAATAAACTCACCAGTTCCTATGCAAATTGTTTGTTTACCTCTGTACTCTCTATTGCCAAGATTTAAATTGTCAAGATTGCTAGTAATGTGATTAGTAGCTCCTGAATCTGGATACCAGCTTTCATCATGAATATGTTCTGACTTTGCTGTTGTATCTTGATTGATTCCTTTGCTATTATCAGATAAACTGTTTTTGTCAGATTGCACCTGTGCTATGTTGATACTTGGATTATCATTTCTCTTTGTATTTTGATTTTGATTTGGCATTTAGTTTGCATTGAATCTGAAGTAGCACTTCATTGCTGTATGACTAAATTTCTCACATATTTGACATCTTGGTCTATTGTTGTTGTTATTTTCCCACCTTCCTCTGCCTCTGGATCTATTTGAATTACCCCCTCTTTGATAAGATTGACTTTTTTTGTTGATACTTGAGCCTCTGTTTTTATTATTAGCAACTTAATTAATTGACAGATCTGAATCTTGAGGTTTCTTTTGATCCAGTCTTGCTTCATGAGGAAGCAATGTTGAGTGAACATACTCAACAGATGGTAAGGTGGGTTGAGATGACAATACTGCAACTACTGCCTCATACTCGTCACTGAGACCATTCAATATAGACAATACATGTTCTGTTTCATAAATCTTAAGCTCAGCAGCTTCTAACATGTTGCATATGTTGTTAACTTGTGCCAAATAATCTCTCGTGAGTTGATTATCCTTGTTGACATTTTGAAGTTGTCTCTTATAATGCATAATCTTTGCTACAGATTGAGTATTTAATATGCTTTCTAATGTAATCCATATTTCATTAGCTGTTTTAAAACCTATAACTTGTGATAACAACTTTGTATTGATAGAAGATAACAACCAAGAACTTATTAATCTATCTTGCCGGTAATATCTTGTGTATTCTTCATTGCTAACAGTTTTCCCTTATGTATCAGTAATGAATCTTGATGGTACTGGATTGGTACCAAGAATGAAACTTTTAAGACCATACCCTTGTATGGCATTTTCAACTTGAAGCTTCCATAGAAGATAATTATCTTCTTCTAAATGAATGGTAATAAGCCGACTTTGAGGGCTAATGACAGTTTGGTTCAACTTCTCTGCTGCATCAACTGTCTGCAGCTGAGAATTATGATTAGAACATGATGTTGCGGATGAGTTATCTCCTTCAGCCATGAAGAAATCAGTGATAGAGAATTCAAAATAGAGCAAATCTATAAACTTGCAAACTCAAGAAAGTCTTGATTGTAGATCCACCAGGTAAGTTGCAGCCGAATCCAATGATGATTATATAATCTGATGGATTCTTGACAAGGCAATGATTATCTTTTTGCTTATGATTGCTTTCTTGATTTCAGAAACTTGTTTTCTAAGATGTTTCTTGCAATTGAATTTGCTCTCCTTTTCTATAAAACTTGCTGCAGCTAGAAATTTATCTATTTCTTGGCACGGTACCCGTTTTATATGCAAATTCAACTTTATAAACCCAAATAATGAAATATACCTGATGGGTTTCAAGAAATCGGATGATGATATTTCTCTGATGATTTCTTGACTATCAACAACCTTCTGATTTGAAAAAGTTTGCAACAAATCTTCACAGAACTTTAAGTTCTACTATCATTCAAATGAAAATAAAAAACTGCAGTTTTGTGGATTTGCTTCTGGAATGCCGTTAGGCTTGAAGTATTGGCTCTGATACCAAGATAAAGTTTGAGAAGAATTGTATTTGAATGAGATGTTTGATGATTTGATGATTGAATAACATATCTGTATTTGAAAACTTGAAAGATAAAATGACTGTAATCTTTTCATATCACCGATATGCAGTGTACACTGCTTTATATACAATGTTTGTCTTTTGGGCTAAACAAATAACTCGGCCCAATATTGAGTAAGAGAATATATTATGCTTATGCTGTTAAAATACACGATATCGTCATTCATTTCTTTTAGTTGGGAACGATTGAAATTGGAAATAGGAAATCAAAAATTAGAGTAGCTGCCTGGTGGACTGGTAATCCCAACATATTCAGTGGGGTTGGTGGAACATCATATAGTTCTATTGGAATGATGAAATTGGCATGTTCATGTCTTTTGGAAATACTGCAAGAATAATGAGCATAACAAATATTATACAACAATTTTTCAAATGCTAATGCTCAGTAATACCTGAAAAGACAGAGTAATATTTTCTGATAAATGTGCACATTAGTATGTGTTCACTTTCAATGTATTTTGGATTTAATTTTTGTTTTCTATTTTGTTGACTTATAGTAGTGTAAGAGGTAAATACCAATATCCATGGGTGTTCCTATTCTTAAGCCCTTTCAGGCCGTAGCACAAGATTTCAGGATATGTCTTTGTCACCAATAAAGGCTTACACCCCTTAATCTCTAATTAAACTATAAAATACAACACTCACGTTCAGAACATTTATGCTAAGTTAATGCTTAATATGCTTCTTCTTGTTTTTAGCTACCTTGAAACAGCCTCTCATATGCCTCACAATACAAACCCACTGCCTCAATTGCCTTGTTGACGTTCAGTTTTCATATTATTTGGAGGGACACTGATAGTTACTTCCATCAAAATTCCTCAATTTGCTAGAACCATATAATATGTGTGTGCGCGTGTGCAACATTTATGGAAGGGGGAAAGGATCGGTGTAACAAAATTAAATAAAATCTGAGTAATGAGAATAAATAGACTGAATAATACAAAAACATACATATATAAAATGACTGCAAAGTGTGAATAGAGCTATCAGGATTCCTGAAGGTCGCGTGGTCTTATAGCTTCTACCTCATTGCTTATCGTGTCTGTAAAGGGAGAATCAGCTACCCGTGAGAAACTACTCAACCAGTTCTGCAAACAATAGTGAGGATGCATTTATTGTTTCGCTAAACTTCTGTTACCAATGAATAAGTCCCTTTTCGCTAAACTGTACATAATTTAACGTCCATTGGTAGAATGATCAAATACTTGAAATTTATACAAGACTCATGCCCATGTTTTCTTTCAACATGAACCATCATAGCAGGCTATGAGTTACAATGCTTGATGTCCAACTAAAACAAAAAAAAGCCCCTCTAACTGAATAATTACTTAACAGAACATATGAATTTGATTGTTCTGTAAATGCAATACAAAAAAGTGTGTGCGTAAGGGTTACTTTACACACATCATTATAAGCATAATTGCTTTCAGACATTCACTAACTGAGCAGATTTTAATGAACTGGTAGTGCCCAACAGATCTTTGGTGTAGCTGAACTTCAACCATCATGAGCTGAACAACCAAACTGTATGGTGAATGATTACCTACGGGAAACTGCCACTGAACTTTTATGTTTGATGTGGATTACTCATTCTGATTGATGTACTTTGAGTGGTATATGATGAATAGTTGTTTCGTCATGGTATCACTTTGTAATTGGAAAATTACCTTGTGTGTAACAATAACTATGAACACTTGAATTCGACTTATCATGTGAGAATATTTCGTCAATGGCTCTTAAGTGAAAGTGAATGACCTAAGCTTTTCTTAATCCAATATTTACTCTACTTTGTTGCATAACGAATGGAAACCTATAATAAATAAAGTGGTAATATGAACTTCATTCTTTCAAAGAAAAGAAATTTTAATTCATTTATTCCAACATAATTGACTTTGGAAAAAGAAAATTGCTTGTTCATATAAAATTTTTGTTCATGTAAAATCTGGTCAAATGAAACTTGCATGTTTAATTTGAGTTGAGTTAGGTACATGAAGATCTTATGGACAAATTTGGTGCATATTTACAAATATATTAAACGAAAACGTTTAATAATGCAAAATAAGACACATTTCATTTAAAGAATAATATATGTCACTGTGTGGCAAAGTTTTGATATATAAATTGTTTTCATCCATGTTATGGACGTTGTATATCTTTTTTATCATACTGTAATTATACAAAATGTTCTCCATAGAAATGAAACTCTAACGAGAATTTTCAGAATTTTTGACACTTAGAAAAATTTATAAAATAAAAAATTATTGTATGCAAAAATGGAAAGTCATTAATTGAGTCTACTTAAATGGTAGCATACGATAAAAGTAGTTTGTGAGAAGCACATAAAGGATTGTATAGAGTAAGTTTGCAGAAGATTGTAGAATATGAGGGAAGGTCAGGATATGAATTGTATAAGATGTATCCCCCATATAGGAAATTGCGATGATGTAATTTTCATAATGGAGAGTCTGCAACAATCCCATTTTCTACATCAAATAAATAAATAAATTTAATTAAATAAAAATTGTTTGATTTCGATGCTTGGCAATTATTATTTTTGAAAGAAAATATTTAATTAATTGAAGGTTATTTAATATAAGATTTTGTTTTCATAATTGGAATTAAATTAACAAATTATTTTAGGTAATATTTTTAAAAGAAAAATGAAATAAAATGCTTTAATAAAACAACAAGAGCAACAACTAAGCCATTACTATCAAACAAGTTGGGACCGGCTAGAGAAGGAACCCAAAACTAATTGACAAAGTTAATTTAAAAGTTATAACAACAATAATAATTAAAAAAACCACGATAATAATAAAAAAATTAAGTCAAATAAGCAATAATAATATTATTATTACTCACAAAGAAAAATTAAAATAAAGATAAAAATTAAATACACACACACATATACATAAAAAACCATGACGATAATCTTTAATAATAGTTGTAATATATTTGGTGTCACACTTTTTTAATGTTAGCGTGAACTACCAAAAATGCCCTTCTAATATCACTTAAAGTAAGATTTAATTGCAATTACACTTTCTTTACAAATTCATACCGTTATTCAACAAGTATTAATATATCTTAATATCACTTAAAAATAGGATATTACAATTTCTTTATAAATTCAAACTATGTTTCTATAGATATTAACAAATTTTAATATCACTAAAAAATTATGGTCTAACAAATAAACTTCCATTACAAAATCGTTCTTTATTAATTAACAATTCAAATAAAATTTGAAACCGATAAAAGATTAGGTATTACAACCTAGAAATAAAAATTCGTAATAACTAATTAAACATGATTTCAACATAAAATTATAACTAAATATTCGTGCAAATTATTCTCTTGAATAATTAAATATATACAGTTTGTAGAAAAACAATTCGCGTGCAAAGTACGTGCCATGATCATGCAAGAAGTGCGTGCTACGACGCTTATAATAATAGTGCTAATAGTAAAAATGATACTAATATTAATATTAACTGAAGACAAAACATTACGTCTTAGCCTCCTATTCACTAGTCCATAATCTAAAACTTATATCATTACCCCTAAACAAACCCTAAGCACAAAAAACTCCTATCTCATGATTCTGGTACAAGGATCGCTAACTTCCACACACTCCTGTCCGACACCAGCTATATAGATATATTCCAATTCTTCATGTCCCTTTTTACTACTTCCTCCCATGTCAAACTTGGTCGACCATTGCCTAGGGAGGCCTGAGTTGGAGTTGTCCAAACCATATATTGGATTAGCTTCTCCTCAATCATTTCTAATTTACGTCAATATAGAATAATTAGAAATAACTTTATTTTATGTCAAAGGAATAAAAAACTAAATGAAAATAAAGAAGAATTGAATGGAAATAAGTGGTTAATTATCGAAACAACAAAGCGTAACATAATTTAAATTAGTTAAAATAAATTTGCAAATAGATAAAAAGATTAGTTACAAGAAAAGAAGGAAAAAAATTAAGTTGTAGCATTAGTTATACCCATTTATGATTACCTATACACAACTCGTAATATGGTAAGTAAGGATCTATGCTTTATTTTCCTTGTAGTGAACACTAAGTAAATTAGGACATCAAATATTTAACTATGGTAAGGATCGTTTCATTGTTTTCTTTGTAGTGAGCTGATACATATATAACTGCACATAGTGGTGACAATAATAATATTACACTAGGTGCAGTATAAAACGGGCCCAAACGCATCAGCATCATGCCTAGGAGATTCTTAGAATAGGGTAGAAGCAAGGTTGTTATGAATAAGGAAAAAACTACATATATGAAAATTTATTTTATTTCTTATTTGCAAAAAATGTATGCAGAGGTTGTTACAAAAGTTGTAGCCACTATAGGCTAGCTGTCCAGGGTTAGTTGCAGCCTCGAAAGTGATATGGAAAAAGTGTACTAATAGTGGTATGAAGAAAGGAAAAACTAAGTACCATTTGCATATTTCTTTGCCTCCACTCTTGGTCTTTCCCTTCCTCTCTTTTCTCCCTTCTTTTTTTTATTGTACAGTAAGTTACACACATCATTTTGGTGCTTTCACCTTGTTCTCTCCTTCCTCTTATCTTTAAGATCATCTATCTAAACTAACCATGACTTGGCCTATCGATGAAGCCATTAATCAACTCCACCAAACAACAAGAGATCATCGAATCCATTCAAACCACCCAAAGCAGCCAACAAAACCAAAAAGCTGAAATCCACAAAACCCTTCAAACTCATAGATCATCTCTGGAGCATATCACAAGAACTTTGGCCAACATCAATATCAAGCTTGCAACCATGGCCCACCCAAACTCATCATCATCCATTTCCTTACCAAGCAACACTTCACAACACAACCGACAACCACCCATATTTCCAAATCCTATCACACCCATCACTAGACCACCCAAATGCGAACTTGCAACCTTTGATGGCCCAATTCCGTTTGATTGGATTTTCCAAGCTGAATGCTTCTTTACTTATCCCAACACCCCTGAAGAGCAAAGGATCGACATAGCAAGTTTTCCTATGAGCGGACAAGCGTTAACATTGTTTCAATGGATGCACCGCAATCAACAAATATCTTCATTGTCGGATCTTATCAAGAAGCTCGAGCAACGCTTTGCTCCATCTTTGTTCCACAACCCACAATCCATGTTATTTAAACTCCAACAAACATCCACTGTCGAACAATACCAATGAACCTTCGAATCCACTAGCAATCGCTCACAAACTTACCTCCCGAAGCACTTCTAAACTGATTCATTTTTGGCCTGAAACCACAAATCAAACATGAACTCATACTCCTACGTCCTAACACTATAACCGACGCCATTGAAATAGCCAAAATCATTGAGAGCAAACAGCAGGAAAACCGAGCTTGGTAAAACCAAAATTCTACACCCAATCAAACCATTCCATCCTCATAATCAACCTACCAGTCACCCATACCCACACCAAATTCCAACAGTACACCTTACCTAATCAAAAAACTCACCCAAACCGAGATGGAGCAAACAAGAGCGAAGGGCCTATGCTTCAACCGCGACGAAAGGTATCACTCTAAACATCAATGCACATCAAAACAAATCATGCCCCTCTTATCCAATGAACCACCAGACCTAGACCCAGACCGCCATTAATCGACCTTTCTGACCCTTCTGAAACACAAACCAATGAACATCAAGAGATTTCATTTCATGCCTTGGTCGATTCATCTCAACCAATAGCGCTGCACCTTCTGACCATCATCAACGATCACCATATCTCCATGTTAGTGGACATGGGTAGCACTCATAACTAACTCCACCCAAGTGTAGCCCAATTCCTTGGCCTCCGACCAATTCACCACCCAAGCTTCTTAGTAACGGTCGACAACGGTGAGAAATTAAAAAGCAACGGAGTTTGCAAGGAGGTGCAAATTCTAATTAACTATATCTCATTTATGATTTATTTTTATCTACTAAATATAGTTGGAGCAGATGCAGTGTTCGGTGTGCAATGGCTTCGGACTTTGGGCCTATTTACAACATACCTATCCAAATTATCCTTTTCCATTGATTACAATAATCAGCCCATACAACTCCATGGCATCAAGTACACTCAAAGTCCTAAAGAAATTTCGGTTAGCAAGCTTAGAATACTTGAATAAACCGCCTCAATTTTTGTATACCTCCACTTGCAACCAGTTTCTAGCCCAACAACCGAAAACCCACTAAATTCCTACCCTTCTCCTCTCCAAATTATGCTGCAACAATATGCAACTGTTTTCCAATTATGCAATAGCCTTCCGCCTCATTGTACGCTTGACCACCACATCAATCTTCACCGTAATACAACCCCAATCACATCCATTAATATAGTTACCCTTACTTTCAAAAGAACGAGATTGAGAAACAAGTAAATGAAATGCTACACTCAAAAATTATTCAACCTTCCAAAATTCCCTTCTCCTCACTAGTTCTTCTTGTTAAAAAAAGACGGATCATGGTGATTTTATGTAGATTATAGAGCATTAAATGCCATCACTATCAAAGATAAATTCCCAATTCCAACTGTTGATGAGCTTTTGGATGAATTACATGGCATAAATTACTTCTTTAAGTTGGATCTATGAAGCGGATATTATCAAATACTTGTACATCCTCCGAACATTCAGAAGACAACATTCCATACACATGAGGGCTATCACGAATTTTTAGCTATGCCATTTGGTTTAACTAATGCTCCATCAACCATTCAAGCAAAAATGAACAATATATTTCGTCCTCACCTACAAAAATTTATTCTAGTATTTTTTGATGATATATTAGTCTATAGTGATTCATGGTCTTCCCATTTATCACATTTGCAAATAACTTTGGATATATTATCCCAACATCAACTTTTTGCCAACATTTCTAAATGTGCATTTGGACTAACTAGGATCAACTATTTGGGTCACATTATTTCAGGTAATGGGGTTCATGTAGTCCCATCTAAAATAGATAGTATGCTCAAATAGCCCAAGCCCACCTCTCTTTCAGCAGTAAGAGGTTTTGTTGGACTAATGGGTTACCGTAGGCGTTTTATGCACCACTATGCTACTATTGCAAGCCCCTTGTCTGATTTATTAAAAAAGGATGCTTTATAATGGATTGAACAGGCTGATAATGCTTTCATTACTCTAAAAGAAGCTATGAAAAAAGCTCATATTCTTTATCTTCCTAACTTTTCTGAACTATTCGATCTACAAACCGATGCGTCAGGCGTAGCAATTGGAGCAGTTCTTTCACAAGGCGCACACCCCTCGCCTTCCATAGTTAGAGTTACCATCTCATATCCAAAAAAGCTTCGCTTACTCGCGGGAGATGTTCTCCATCATGGCAGCGGTCCAATGGTGGCGTCATTACTTGCTTGGTTGGCTTTTCACCATAACAATCGATCATCAAAGCCTCAAGCAACTCACCTCTCAAATGATACAAATACCCAAGCAGCAAAAATGGCTAACTAAATTGTTAGGATTCGACTTTGAAACCCGATATAGACCGGGCTCTCAAAACCAAGTTGCCGATGCCTTATCGCGTTGGTCAGATGAAGCTTTAATGGCTGCAATTTCTACCCCGTTATCTATATCACCGAAGAGATCCAAGAAGTAGCCCGTCATGCCCTCGAATTCCAAAAATTGGTTTAGCAAGTAAAAATTGTTATGACTTCCTCTGTTAAATTGATTTTAAGAAATGATTTGTTGTTTTGGGGAAATCATTTGTACATTCCAAATAATAAATAGTTGCAATAGAAATTAATTAAAACATACCATGGTATAAAGGAAGGATGGCACTCAGACATTAATGCCACACTTGCTAGAATTTGCAGTAATTTTTACTGGCCCAAACTCACTCAATGTGTTTGAGAATTTGCCCCAAAATGCTCCACTTATATTCAATGTAAATTTGAAAGTTCACTACTTAAAGGTGTAACAAACTGTAATTTTCGACTTTCGAAAATCCGACATCGACACTCACTTTATCGACTGCCGAATATCGAAGGCCAAAAACCGAGAAGTTATGGGTTTTTAAAAGAATTTAAGAAAAAGAAAGAAGTGAGAAGAGATAAGAAGATAGGAAATAGAGAGAAAATAGAGATAGACAAATTTTTTTTTTTTGAAAACAGAGAAACAGAAAACAGAAGAAAGAAGCATTTTTAAAAATAGAACAGAAAGAAAGGAAACAACAGACAGAACAATATCAGAATCTCACAATTCGCAGCGGAACAACATATGATAATAAATGAATAATCTTTAAACAAAGAACTATATTAGTTATTACATCACATTATATTACATTACATCAAATCATATCATATCATCAGAGTGTACAACAACATACAACAATAAACAGTGCAGCGGAAAAAGAAATACTATATAAACTAGTAATACGCCATGCCATCCAGCTTGCCTCCAGCAACTCCAGAATATTCAGAATATCCTGATAAACCTAACTCTTAACTGCCCGTGTGGAAATTGGTGGGCACCCAGAGTTTAGGAAGGAAAACAATAAACTCCGAGTCAGTCATGTGACTGGTGTGAGAACTCAAAACAGTTTATTTATTTTTAAAATCAAAAAGAGGAATGCTTTTAAAAATGTAACTACCATAAGACCTCCCACCACACACACAATGCAAACGCAGACTTGGAGGAGATTTCTTCTTATGTTAGTCAAAGATGCTTGATACGCATTTAAAATAACATTTGATATTATTATTAGTGCATAGTGTAGAACAAATCATTTCGAAAGTAAAGATATAAATCATAGCCAGCATAGGTACCATTATATTATGCCTACTAATAGCTACCATATTAGATGGCAGGTTCTACAACTAAAACCGTACAAGTCACGTATTGTTTCTTTGGATTTCCAACAAATGG
Source organism: Allium cepa (assembly GCA_030765085.1). Lineage (NCBI taxonomy): Eukaryota > Viridiplantae > Streptophyta > Magnoliopsida > Asparagales > Amaryllidaceae > Allium > Allium cepa. The sequence continues at coordinate 31,344,446 of CM060940.1, forward strand.
TCAGGCCAAGGAACTTCCCATTGCCACATGAGAATGCCTCTGGAAAGACATCCCCGAGAACCAAACCGGATCTCTGCCAACACAAGGCCGGGTTACCCCTAACTGGGTAACTACTGACACGAGCACGCCATTCCCCGGTCCTTTAGGACCTTTTCAACCGAGCGCTCGATATCCAATTCACACAATCATAAAGTGTTTTCAACATGAGTAAGTATCTGGGCTCCATACCATGATACCACCCCTTTCCAGAAGGAAATGCACATACCCTAAGGGGAGCTACAGCAACCCCTAATAACCTTGCCGCATCTTTCCTGTTTTGACCATTTCCGGGATGTGAGGCTCGACGAAGTCACGTCCACAAAAACACACTTTGTACAAAAAGCCGTGCTTTGGGTCAACAAATGATCAACACAATGATCACTAAGATAGACGATCAAATAAATGATCCTATCACAAATAATCAACACAATGATCATTTCAGCATCACTCAGCATGTCACATTACCAAACTGGGATATATCGCTGATAACTTCAACTATATAACCTTTGAGCTCGTACGTCTCAAAGAAGGGTGTTAAGCAAAGAATAAATTCTCCGCCACCAACAGAAATATATTTGAAAGAAATCGGCTTTATATCTCAAATTGTAATGTCAGGCATACAATCCATACAAGTCTGTTCCGGGATCGAACAGAACCGAAGGCACTTACAAAGAAGTCCTTGCAATCCGGATATTCACAATCCTGATCGGATTTCCCATCACTTATGGAATCTCTATACCAGGAGCTACCCAGTGCAGAGACAATCGATAGGTCATCCTATCGCTCTCGCAAATACCGGTCTTCAACACCGATCTTCAAATGCAATTCACAACGACGTATCACATATTCGGAATGGGTTATACGACCCCATGGTCCTTTCCCGGTTAACCCGAATAGTGAGCGCTTATTCAAAAATAAGTGTGACATTCAAATTCAATCAAATCACATCAAATACCCATTCAAAGGGAAATATTGATAGTCGGTTATTGAACTATCAATTGATATGCACACATCACCAGATTCCAAATAATTTTCCAAATAATTTACTTTCCAAAATATCTTTACAAGATATATAATTTCAACCTTCAAAAATAAATCAATATTTATTTTTATACAAATTCCACTTTTCATTCATAAATTCCATAATGAATTTATATTTCAAAATATCCATGCATATATGATTTCAATCATTCATTTCAATTTATCTTCAAAAAGATAAATTCAATATATTCACTTTATATTGGAAAACATTTCCATACTTATTAAAAATAAGTAATTCACAAATCTTTTCATTTTCAACACTTAGAAAATATTCAATATACTTAAATCGAATTAAGTATATATTTCATTCTATTAAGGAAATCATTCACTTAACATATTTATTTGGGCCAAAACAAATGTTGCGTAAAACATCGTTACAACAACCCAAAATCACTAGTATAGGGATTCGAAATTAAATAGATATATAAATCCCAATACTATACTAAACATTTCCTTTTATTTCACGAAACATCTATTTCAACAATGAATGTTGAAATCTATGGTTTCGAATCTCAACACCTTTTAAAACATCGTTAGATCGTTTTAATTCTATTTAAAATATCACATTCAAACATTTTCTTTAACGTATTATTCACTATTCAAAAACGTGAATATACCATGTTCACAAATTCCATTATTTCTATTCTTTTTAACTTAAAGGATTATTCACTGTTTACAACGTGAATATAACTCCATTAATAGGTTATAACAATTAACTTATCAAAATAAGTCGTTTGCGAATTTATAAAACAACGTTTATAAATTCCATATCTATTTATTTATAAAAACTTCCTTTTTATAAATTCCTTTATTAACCTATTCCAGTTTATAACTAAATTATAAACTAAACGTTCATATTATAAGTTAACTACTTATAAAACGATTATTTTACAAAATCGTTCATTAAACTTCCCAAATTATTAATCTTAACTTATAAGATTGTTTATTTATCCAAAATTCATTCTTTCGATAACTTTATAAATTTTATAAACCTACTGCTTATAAAATTTCATTTATAACTTCACCGTATAAAATTTTATAAATTTCATTCTATTTATGAAATTCATTCACAATTTATCCTAACTCTTATAAAAGCTCGTTTTATAAATTCAATATCTCAATTTATAAATATCCCTTTATAAATCTCTTAATATAAATCAATTTATATTATTCTTTCAAAACGTCTTTAATTTCCTTTATAACTTTATCATTTCGATTTATAAAATAATTGAACTTTATAAATCCTATATTTAAACTTTCATAATATATTCAAATTTCCCAATTTAAACTATTTTATAAAGTTATAAATCCATATTTCTCAAAAATCAGCTTTTAACTATATTTCACAAAAATCATAGTTTTTATAACTTTAAAAATTATAACGTTTATTTATTTAAAACGGATCAATTCCAAAAATATAGTATATTTCCAAAAATCACTTTATAATCATTTTAAAATCCCAAAATCTGGGTCCAATGATGCCACACACCAAATAGTCAATCACGACTACAACGATATCATATATCAATATGAAAATCCATCAAATATCAAAATATCTGAAATCAAATAAAAAACTGTTGAGGAATCCGGTTGGATCTCTCCAACCTGTTTCCTGCATCCAAAAACATTAGCACAATACCAATTTCGCTCCAGTACGAAATTATCGCGGTATATGTTCTTATTAAATATTATCCGCTTACTAACGGCGTAATAGGGTCTCATCCGCTAAACAAAAAATGCGGGAAATCAATAACTCCAATATATACATATGCCAATATATATATATTGCTACTATATATAATACCAATTTCACTGTTTATGAAATATTCGCGGTATATGTTTATATTAAATAACATCCGCTTACTAACGGCGCATAATGTCTATTTTAACAATCAATAATTTACAGTCATCATTCAAACATGCATTCAAATATTTTAAATCTAACTATTTAAAATAAAATCGAAATCTATTCGATTGAGTGAGAAGTTCTCACCTTGGTTTTAATTTCCGTTTTAGCTTTTATTTCGAATAAAATTAAACGCGCGTTTAATTTTACCCGAAATTCTCACTAACTCCAAACGACTCCAAACCAACTCCATCGCGTAGTGCTCGTCCATACGATTCCAACGCAACTGAGTTTGCATTTTTTCGACCTCGTATGAAAAAGATATTGATTTTACAAGTTTGTACACGATTTTATATAAACAAATTTCAACACAACTTAATAAATTTTAAACCTAAGCTCCTATTAGCCATCAGATCCCACCACCATCAGATCTCCACCCTAGAACGCAACCCCCCTTCCTCACGTTCTTCCCTCCAGGAAGCAAAACACGGCCATGAACCCATTAGCTAAAATTAGGGTTAAATAGCTCGGCCACCACACTCCACTATACACGATCACACCTCCGCCACGTCGAAGAGCACGACACAAGCTAGGTTCGGCCCCAACCTTGGCCAACTCGGCCTGCACATGAGCCTAGAAAGGCGTGCCAAAACTGAAGAGAACGGCCCCCATTTGCTCCCTCCACACGACTCCGTTTCCGATCTCCACCGTTCACATCGAAGCTCTCATCACCCTCTACATCTTTCATGTTGACAACTTCCTCTAATTGTTGACGGATTGGAAGATCTTTGGTGATGAAGATGGAGCATTTCTGGCCTTAGAAATAGGATGTGGCGGCTAGGTCAAAATATTAGGGTTTAGTGATAATTTTTTATCAAATTTATGAAGGGGTAGGGCTATTTATAAGGAACGAGCGACACTATTCATCCCGGAAATTCCGAACTCCGATTTAGACGCCGTAACCAGCGTACCTAGGGTTTATCCCGCGTTCCGGACACAATGGAACAGGTTTCGGAAGCTAATTCGGAAGTATGTGCGAGTTATGGCTGAAAACGTTCGATTTAAATTAAACCGATTTAAACCGATTTCTAGGCGCTTTAATTTGTACCGGACAAACGGTAAATCCAATTGACTTGAAATTTGAAACCTTACAATAATATCACATTACGGATCCGATGAAACTGGTTTCGTCGAATTCCGAGACTTTTTGAAAAATGGCTATTTTGACTCGCCAAATTTAAATTAAAAATAAATCGATGCGTTTCGAGCTGCCACGATCAAACGATAGCTCCGATTGACACGAAAATTGAAATCCGGTAATAACTAACTATTATGGATCCAATGAAACTGGTTTCGTTCAATTCTGAGACTGTTCAAAAATTGGCTATTTTACAGTCGATTATTTAATATTAAAATATTCAATTTTCACAAATTAACTTTTAATTCGATTTTAAAAGTTCTAAAATATTTCTATAACTCCAGTATGATTAAATAAAATTTTCCAAATTATTTTCAATCATATTTAACTCAATTTTTAATTATTTCCATAATTTAACGTATTAAATTATCGATTTAATAATTCAATTAAATCCAATAAATCAAATAAAAATTTATTTGACTTATAAATTCACTTATTAATATTTAAAATTAATTAAATATTCAAATTTTAATTTATAAAAATTCTGGGTCGTTACAATCTTTCCCCCTTAAAAGAATTTCGTCCTCGAAATTACAAGTAAGAAAGGTTACAGAATCTTTTAACTTTCCAAAATTCATAGTTGAACTTCTTATAAATCTTTACTAAGTTTTCCAAATCATACTTAGTTATCTTTTCAAAAACAACTACTATGTTTAACTTTCAATTCCAAAATCAAAGTTAAAGTTTTCAAAATTTTCTAAATTTTCTCAAATTTTTCTAACGCCTTAAATTTTCGGAAAAATTCGCCATGTCTCCTTTGCGCGGCTCGATCCGAAAAAAAATGACAGTATATATATCACAAATATACATCTCATCAAGTAATGAGGCATCCCGAAGGGAAAAAAGTGTAAAAGTACGATATTTAATCCGAGATATGTACCTTATATTTTATTAGCAAGCATATACGGCTAATATAGCGCTAAAGCGAACTCCAAATGCGAAGCAAACGCAATCCGCACCTACTAACACTCAACAAACAACATGAGAACATGCACATATGCAAATAATCTCAATATACAACATATAGCAACATAATAACTATATATGTCACATAGAAAATGCAACTAAATAACAAATACAATATATATTCAACCATCAACCAACTATCATCTATATCCAATAAACATTCATTCATATTCTCGTTATATTCAATGAATTGGTTTTCACTATCAAATCACATTTGATTTATTTACATTGGATTTACTAACATTCATTTTCAATTCAATTAGTTTACATTTACTAATTAAATCTAATTCACTTTCAATTCTATTCAAATTTATTTACTTTCTAATTTGAATTCAATTACATAGCTTTCAATTTCATTAACACTTAATGAATTATTACAATCAATCTAACAATCATATAGCAACCAACATATATTAATTACAACCAAATTTCTTTGCTTCACTTACATTCATTTTGGTTTAATATCTTTACTTTCAATTGATTAACTATCAATTCATTCATTCAATTCAATTACAAAGTTGAATTCTATTACATAACTCAAGTTCATATTCATTTAATCCACTTGATTATTTACTTCGATACCAATATCAATTTCATACAACAACTCTTAAGTTATATTTCCATTTAACATCACTTAGTTTCACATAACTTAAATTCCCACTTGTAAATAAATTCAGATTCCAATTCTAAAGTAAATTTTCATTTAACTTTAAATTCATTTTTATTTACAACTCATATTCATATAATTTCACTTCTTATATATATAAGTTTATTTCACAATTGTAAATCACTTTAATTATAATTAAATTCTTATAATTCATTTGCTTATACAATTATTCTTTTATTTAGATTATTCAAACAACCTAACAATCAACTTATATACACTTTAATAATTCTGAAAAATTATTTCCTTTGTATATAAAATATAATCAAGGCAAAATTATTCATTTACCCAATTTTAAAACAATACTGTGTCGAATTGTTCTATTCAAGTGTTTAGAAACCCCTTCGGCATAGTTTGACTGACCGTGCTGACGAAGGTTCATATGCCACTCAATAAACCAATCATCACAATATAAAACAATTTTATATTCACTAACAAATACGCACTCGTATCTATTATTACACTCAAACTCATTCTAGAGTACTACTGACTCTATCTCTAATGAGTAATACCCTACAGAACCATGGTTCTCGCTTAACCATCAGCTCTGATACCAAATGTAACAAACTGTAATTTTCGACTTTCGAAAATCCGACATCGACACTCACTTTATCGACTGCCGAATATCGAAGGCCGAAAACCGAGAAGTTATGGGTTTTTAAAAGAATTTAAGAAAAAGAAAGAAGAGAGAAGAGATAAGAAGATAGGAAATAGAGAGAAAATAGAGATAGACAAATTTTTTTTTTTTGAAAACAGAGAAACAGAAAACAGAAGAAAGAAGCATTTTTAAAAATATAACAGAAAGAAAGGAAACAACAGACAGAACAATATCAGAATCTCACAATTCGCAGCGGAACAACATATGATAATAAATGAATAATCTTTAAACAAAGAACTATATTAGTTATTACATCACATTATATTACATTACATCAAATCATATCATATCATCAGAGTGTACAACAACATACAACAATAAACAGTGCAGCGGAAAAAGAAATACTATATAAACTAGTAATACGCCATGCCATCCAGCTTGCCTCCAGCAACTCCAGAATATTCAGAATATCCTGATAAACCTAACTCTTAACTGCCCGTGTGGAAATTGGTGGGCACCCAGAGTTTAGGAAGGAAAACAATAAACTCCGAGTCAGTCATGTGACTGGTGTGAGAACTCAAAACAGTTTATTTATTTTTAAAATCAAAAAGAGGAATATTTTTAAATCAATTCGCAATGCTTTTAAAAATGTAACTACCATAAGACCTCCCACCACACACACAATGCAAACGCAGACTTGGAGGAGATTTCTTCTTATGTTAGTCAAAGATGCTTGATACGCATTTAAAATAACATTTGATATTATTATTAGTGCATAGTGTAGAACAAATCATTTCGAAAGTAAAGATATAAATCATATCCAGCATAGGTACCATTATATTATGCCTACTAATAGCTACCATATTAGATGGCAGGTTCTACAACTAAAACCGTACAAGTCACGTATTGTTTCTTTGGATTTCCAACAAATGGTCAGGCCAAGGAACTTCCCATTGCCACATGAGAATGCCTCTGGAAAGACATCCCCGAGAACAAAACCGGATCTCTGCCAACACAAGGCCGGGTTACCCCTAACTGGGTAACTACTGACACGAGCACGCCATTCCCCGGTCCTTTAGGACCTTTTCAACCGAGCGCTCGATATCCAATTCACACAATCATAAAGTGTTTTCAACATGAGTAAGTATCTGGGCTCCATACCATGATACCACCCCTTTCCAGAAGGAAATGCACATACCCTAAGGGGAGCTACAGCAACCCCTAATAACCTTGCCGCATCTTTCCTGTTTTGACCATTTCCGGGATGTGAGGCTCGACGAAGTCACGTCCACAAAAACACACTTTGTACAAAAAGCCGTGCTTTGGGTCAACAAATGATCAACACAATGATCACTAAGATAGACGATCAAATAAATGATCCTATCACAAATAATCAACACAATGATCATTTCAGCATCACTCAGCATGTCACATTACCAAACTGGGATATATCGCTGATAACTTCAACTATATAACCTTTGAGCTCGTACGTCTCAAAGAAGGGTGTTAAGCAAAGAATAAATTCTCCGCCACCAACAGAAATATATTTGAAAGAAATCGGCTTTATATCTCAAATTGTAATGTCAGGCATACAATCCATACAAGTCTGTTCCGGGATCGAACAGAACCGAAGGCACTTACAAAGAAGTCCTTGCAATCCGGATATTCACAATCCTGATCGGATTTCCCATCACTTATGGAATCTCTATACCAGGAGCTACCCAGTGTAGAGACAATCGATAGGTCATCCTATCGCTCTCGCAAATACCGGTCTTCAACACCGATCTTCAAATGCAATTCACAATGACGTATCACATATTCGGAATGGGTTATACGACCCCATGGTCCTTTCCCGGTTAACCCGAATAGTGAGCGCTTATTCAAAAATAAGTGTGACATTCAAATTCAATCAAATCACATCAAATACCCATTCAAAGGGAAATATTGATAGTCGGTTATTGAACTATCAATTGATATGCACACATCACCAGATTCCAAATAATTTTCCAAATTATTTACTTTCCAAAATATCTTTACAAGATATATAATTTCAACCTTCAAAAATAAATCAATATTTATTTTTATACAAATTCCACTTTTCATTCATAAATTCCATAATGAATTTATATTTCAAAATATCCATGCATATATGATTTCAATCATTCATTTCAATTTATCTTCAAAAAGATAAATTCAATATATTCACTTTATATTGGAAAACATTTCCATACTTATTAAAAATAAGTAATTCACAAATCTTTTCATTTTCAACACTTAGAAAATATTCAATATACTTAAATCGAATTAAGTATATATTTCATTCTATTAAGGAAATCATTCACTTAACATATTTATTTGGGCCAAAACGAATGTTGCGTAAAACATCGTTACAACAACCCAAAATCACTAGTATAGGGATTCGAAATTAAATAGATATATAAATCCCAATACTATACTAAACATTTCCTTTTATTTCACGAAACATCTATTTCAACAATGAATGTTGAAATCTATGGTTTCGAATCTCAACACCTTTTAAAACATCGTTAGATCGTTTTAATTCTATTTAAAATATCACATTCAAACATTTTCTTTAACGTATTATTCACTATTCAAAAACGTGAATATACCATGTTCACAAATTCCATTATTTCTATTCTTTTTAACTTAAAGGATTATTCACTGTTTACAACGTGAATATAACTCCATTAATAGGTTATAACAATTAACTTATCAAAATAAGTCGTTTGCGAATTTATAAAACAACGTTTATAAATTCCATATCTATTTATTTATAAAAACTTCCTTTTTATAAATTCCTTTATTAACCTATACCAGTTTATAACTAAATTATAAACTAAACGTTCATATTATAAGTTAACTACTTATAAAACGATTATTTTACAAAATCGTTCATTAAACTTCCCAAATTATTAATCTTAACTTATAAGATTGTTTATTTATCCAAAATTCATTCTTTCGATAACTTTATAAATTTTATAAACCTACTGCTTATAAAATTTCATTTATAACTTCACCGTATAAAATTTTATAAATTTCATTCTATTTATGAAATTCATTCACAATTTATCCTAACTCTTATAAAAGCTCGTTTTATAAATTCAATATCTCAATTTATAAATATCCCTTTATAAATCTCTTAATATAAATCAATTTATATTATTCTTTCAAAACGTCTTTAATTTCCTTTATAACTTTATCATTTCGATTTATAAAATAATTGAACTTTATAAATCCTATATTTAAACTTTCATAATATATTCAAATTTCCCAATTTAAACTATTTTATAAAGTTATAAATCCATATTTCTCAAAAATCAGCTTTTAACTATATTTCACAAAAATCATAGTTTTTATAACTTTAAAAATTATAACGTTTATTTATTTAAAACGGATCAATTCCAAAAATATAGTATATTTCCAAAAATCACTTTATAATCATTTTAAAATCCCAAAATCTGGGTCCAATGATGCCACACACCAAATAGTCAATCACGACTACAACGATATCATATATCAATATGAAAATCCATCAAATATCAAAATATCTGAAATCAAATAAAAAACTGTTGAGGAATCCGGTTGGATCCCTCCAACCTGTTTCCTGCATCCAAAAACATTAGCACAATACCAATTTCGCTCCAGTATGAAATTATCGCGGTATATGTTCTTATTAAATATTATCCGCTTACTAACGGCGTAATAGGGTCTCATCCGCTAAACAAAAAATGCGGGAAATCAATAACTCCAATATATACATATGCCAATATATATATATTGCTACTATATATAATACCAATTTCACTGTTTATGAAATATTCGCGGTATATGTTTATATTAAATAACATCCGCTTACTAACGGCGCATAATGTCTATTTTAACAATCAATAATTTACAGTCATCATTCAAACATGCATTCAAATATTTTAAATCTAACTATTTAAAATAAAATCGAAATCTATTCGATTGAGTGAGAAGTTCTCACCTTGGTTTTAATTTCCGTTTTAGCTTTTATTTCGAATAAAATTAAACGCGCGTTTAATTTTACCCGAAATTCTCACTAACTCCAAACGACTCCAAACCAACTCCATCGCGTAGTGCTCGTCCATACGATTCCAACGCAACTGAGTTTGCATTTTTTCGACCTCGTATGAAAAAGATATTGATTTTACAAGTTTGTACACGATTTTATATAAACAAATTTCAACACAACTTAATAAATTTTAAACCTAAGCTCCTATTAGCCATCAGATCCCACCACCATCAGATCTCCACCCTAGAACGCAACCCCCCTTCCTCACGTTCTTCCCTCCAGGAAGCAAAACACGGCCATGAACCCATTAGCTAAAATTAGGGTTAAATAGCTCGGCCACCACACTCCACTATACACGATCACACCTCCGCCACGTCGAAGAGCACGACACAAGCTAGGTTCGGCCCCAACCTTGGCCAACTCGGCCTGCACATGAGCCTAGAAAGGCGTGCCAAAACTGAAGAGAACGGCCCCCATTTGCTCCCTCCACACGACTCCGTTTCCGATCTCCACCGTTCACATCGAAGCTCTCATCACCCTCTACATCTTTCATGTTGACAACTTCCTCTAATTGTTGACGGATTGGAAGATCTTTGGTGATGAAGATGGAGCATTTCTGGCCTTAGAAATAGGATGTGGCGGCTAGGTCAAAATATTAGGGTTTAGTGATAATTTTTTATCAAATTTATGAAGGGGTAGGGCTATTTATAAGGAACGAGCGACACTATTCATCCCGGAAATTCCGAACTCCGATTTAGACGCCGTAACCAGCGTACCTAGGGTTTATCCCGCGTTACGGACATAATGGAACAGGTTTCGGAAGCTAATTCGGAAGTATGTGCGAGTTATGGCTGAAAACGTTCGATTTAAATTAAACCGATTTAAACCGATTTCTAGGCGCTTTAATTTGTACCGGACAAACGGTAAATCCAATTGACTTGAAATTTGAAACCTTACAATAATATCACATTACGGATCCGATGAAACTGGTTTCGTCGAATTCCGAGACTTTTTGAAAAATGGCTATTTTGACTCGCCAAATTTAAATTAAAAATAAATCGATGCGTTTCGAGCTGCCACGATCAAACGATAGCTCCGATTGACACGAAAATTGAAATCCGGTAATAACTAACTATTACGGATCCAATGAAACTGGTTTCGTTCAATTCTGAGACTGTTCAAAAATTGGCTATTTTACAGTCGATTATTTAATATTAAAATATTCAATTTTCACAAATTAACTTTTAATTCGATTTTAAAAGTTCTAAAATATTTCTATAACTCCAGTATGATTAAATAAAATTTTCCAAATTATTTTCAATCATATTTAACTCAATTTTTAATTATTTCCATAATTTAACGTATTAAATTATCGATTTAATAATTCAATTAAATCCAATAAATCAAATAAAAATTTATTTGACTTATAAATTCACTTATTAATATTTAAAATTAATTAAATATTCAAATTTTAATTTATAAAAATTCTGGGTCGTTACAAAAGGGTTGTTACAGCCATTACCTATTCGGGCACAAATTTGAGAACACATATCTATGGATTTTATTACTCATCTCTCAACTTCATTCAGCAAGACATGTTTTGGGTAATAGTGGATCGTTTATCAAGTTATGCTCATGGAACCGAACTTTGCATGAGCAGTGCCTATCATCCCCAAACGGAGGTGGTCAATTGTTGCTTAGAAACTTACCTCCAAACTGTAGTGGGTGATGTTCCTAGTCAATGGACCAAATGTCTTCCTTGGGCCGAAGGGTGGTACAACAGTTGCAGCATATATCTATCGGCATGTCGCCTTTTCAAGTCGTATATGGACGACCACCACCCACCCTACCTAACTATATCCTTGACGCATCCCCTTTTCAAGAAATGGAAGAATGGATTACCTCTAGAGATGACATAATGCATATTGTCAAAAGTAACTTGCAATGAGCACAAACACGAATGAAGAACCATGCGGACCAACATTGAACCGATAAAGAATTTCCCGTGGGGTCATGGGTATTCATCAAGCTACAACCTTATCACCAACAATCACTTTGCTCTTCACACCATAATCTTTCAAAGAAATATTTTGGGCCTTTTCAAACCATTGAGCATATCGGATTAGTCGCATACAAGCTTCTTCTTCTTCCTACAAACGCACATATATACCTTGTGTTTCATATTTCACTGCTGAAATTATGCCATGACCCGGCTGTATACAAGCCCATGCCACTGCCAGACGACCTCTTTAACAATGAAGAAGAACATGGACTTGAGGACAAGGCCAAACTCGAGGGAGGAGGGTTATGATATATGTATAACTTCATACAATGGTGACAATAATAATGTACACAAGTGCAGCGTACAACAGGCCCAAACGCATTAGCATCATGTTTAGGAGATTCTGAGAATAGAGTAGAAGCAAGGTTGTTATGAATAAGGACAAAACTACATATATGAAATTTCCTTTTATTTATTATTTGCAAAAAAATATATACAGAGGTTATTACAAAAGTAGTAGCCATTATAGGTTAGTTGTCAGAATTAGTTGCAGCTTAGAAAGTGATATGAAAAAGTGTATTAGGAGTGGTATGAAGAAAGGAAAAACCAAGTAGCATTTGCATATTTTCTTGTCTCCACTCTCATTCTTTCCCTACCTCTTTTTTCTCCCTTCTTCTTTTTCTTGCATAGCAAGTTACACACATCAGACGCAAATTCAATATTCGGTTCTATTTATTTTTGGAGGTTGAAAATTTGTACCTGATGTAGTTAATGTAGCTTTGTTGCTACTACTAACAATGGCTGCTTCATATTGAGTTTACTATTTAAATTGTAACTTATAAATTGCTACTTCATATTGTGCAAACTGCTGTTTCATATTGAGATATTGTGAATTGTAAGTTTCTAATCCAAAATTATTATTGTAAGTATTATTGTTGTAATGCAAAATGCTACTTCATATATTGAAAAGATAGATGAGTATTATGGCTTTGCTCTCATCCAAACTTCCTTGGTAATAGTAGAAATATACTTTTAAAACATCATATGTTCAACTTCAACTAAGGACTTGAAATATCAAATAGAAAACGACGATTGAGATAATTCAAATTCAAACCATTACGACAAAATGCATACTAAAATGTAAACTAATTTTCGGCACAAATTTCGATTAAATTATCCTTGACAAAATCACCGATGTTGTATCACCTGGCACTGATCTACAAACATACAGAATTGAAGTTAAAGGACTGGGTACCGACTACCCCAATGACATCGAAAGCTAGTACAAATCATTCTTCCCACCATTATCATCCCTAGACAGAATTATCCACAACTACACAGAAGTCTTCAGTGGTTTCTCTACAAAATTAACAAACCAAGAAGTCTAAGATATGGAATCCATGCATTTTAGACTATATCCCTCATTTTTTACACTACTCGCACTCTCGACTTATTCGGCAATAATGATCCCACCAGTCTTTGGACCACATCATTCAACCTAGATCAAGGAATTATCATTGATGCCCTAAACACTAGCATTTTACCAAACCACCCTTCCTTTAGCGATTAAAACTTACCTCCTCCCCTTAAAAAGCAGAAAGGTGTTTTCGTCTTCAGTAACAAAACCTCATACAATAACAAACTGATAGGCCCTCCTTGTTTCATTCAAAATGAAGACCCTATTGATAATATACGGTGTTAATCATAAAATATGAATAAGGATAAAAAAGGCCTTTTATAAGGCTTCCGCATGAATAAAGAGTAGCAGGTAAAGCAACCTTTCGACGGTGTCGAAATGGTTGTTCAATGCTAGTAAAGAAAAGCATGTAAAAGCTTCGGAGCAAGGCTTCCACAAGCATGAAGGAAAGGTAGTTCCAATCGAAACGATAGGTAGATTCCGCGTGGGCCAAAGGAAAGAATTACTAAGGCACAACGAAGCAGTTGGGCACATAACCGCCAAGCACCTTTCGGTTGGGACAGAAGAATAGTTCCGCAACCATTCATCAAAAAAGTTAAGATCCTTTCATAACCCTACTTCAAAACCTTTCACCTAAGTTAAAAAAGATGGTTCCGCATGAAAAGATTCACAAAAATGGTTTGCGCTTGAGAGACTTCGTAGGAAAGAAAGGCTATTATGTTTGAGTTGGTAGGAGAAGGCTCCACGTGCAGGAGGGATGTGGCAGTTAATGGAAGTACTTCTACAAGAGACAATAAAAACACATGTACAATGCACACCTTCGGAACCTATACAAGCATGCCTCTACATTCTAGCTCTCTTTTCAAGAAAAACCTTTCGATGAGATCGGATGGAAGTTTCCGCATACAAGAACAAATCAAATAAACAAATAAGCATCAAGAAGGTCTACTCTTTCAGAAGAGGTACCTTTCGAAGATGTCCACCTTTAAATGGCCGAACAAATACCTTTCGGAAGGAAGAATTTGATCATTAATACAACGTTGTGATCTTGTCGGATCCTAATAAACAGTTAAATTGAGGAGGTTCCGATAAGGTCGAGAGGGGTTTCAACTCTAGCACCTTTCTACCCATTAAATCTAAAAAATTCATCAAAGATGAAAAGGGGGTTTCGGCATTCATTCCTTTCGGCTATTATGAATTAGCGAAATACATAGGTTTCGTTGGAGACGAAAAGGGTTACGATGGAGATATTAAAGTTCACGATTGAATTCAAATTAAATATTGTCCAAACTATTTCATTAATAATTCTTGATTTTCCTTCTTTCGCATGCTTTATTCATTGATCGTACCAAGGGTTGAAATGCCTAAACGTGATCAACGATCCAAAGCATTAATAGGGGTGTTGACGATATTTATCGTTAAAATTTTTGGCGCTAGAGGGAGTGGTCGAACCTCCGGACTTGTTATCTTAATACCACTATTTGTGCAAACTTGGTTTGCTGTAGGAACGTGAAATCGAAAAGGCTTTCCTCCTTAAGCGAAAGGGCTGAACATTCAACTTTACTAGAAGAAAATGTTTCGCTATCTTTCAACCCTAGGAATAGGGAACAAGGGCAGTCTTCCGCACCAGCTCAACCAACTCCACCACCGGTTCAAATCCAACTGTCTTCGCAATTGGTTCCAGCTCAGAATCTTTAACCAGAGGATCATATTGCTAAAATCACACACTTAGAGCAACAAATGGCTGAGATAAAGAATTTTCTATATGAAGTTTTATCCCACAAGTCATTCATGAAAGCTGTCACGGCAGGAAAGGAAGTTGTCTCTCTTAGGAGAAACTTGAAAATCAACACTAATGTCGTGAAAAGAAAAACTAACATTTCCTTGTCCAAGAAGAAGGATAGTCTTCCACTAAAGGCGAACTATCAAGGAAGGATCCAAGAGGAAGACAAGGACTGTTCTGCAAGCTCTACCTCAAATAGTTACAAACCAAATAAGAAAAACTACTTGAACAATGAAGCTTACTTCAAAGACATGGTAGAGAAGGCCATGAAGGATCTGTTGAATATTAAGTGTAAGGGAACAACAAACGAGAAAGTGAATGATAGTGAGAGGGTTGCCCTTTAATTGATGAGATAATGTCAGCACCTATCCCCACTCACGTCAAGGTCCCCACAATGAAATATCATGGCATATTTGATTTCGACGACCATTTAATGGCATTTTGCAGTCAAATGGATTTGTACAATGCTTTTGGTGCCATTAGGTGCCGTTATTTTCCAGTAACTCTTCAAGGAGCTGCTGCCAAGTCGTACATACAGTACCACAAGAACACAACCTGTTCTTGGAAACAATTCTCTTTTGAATTCTCAACTCAGTTCTGCATCTACAAAGACCCATCGATCGACTATACAATGCTCGCAAATATAAGATAGAATCAACGTGAGTCATTGGCAGATTACTTGAAGAGGTTTAACGCTGAAGCTTTGAAAGCCAAGGGAATGAACGACAGTGACAAGCTTATTGCAGCTCATTCAGGCCGTATAGTCAATTCTTCTTTCTGGTAGGAATTATTCATCCACGGTTGCCGAGATTTACAAGAATTTTATTTTTAGGCCGACAAATTAATCCAGATGGTTGAATTGTACTATTCTAAGAACAAGTCTAATCAGGGGAGGGATAGTGGAAAATTCAGCTTAGAAAGGATTCACAAAAAGTCAAGATGGGAATATGCTAATGCTAACGTAGTAGCGTCAGATAACCAATCTACTACATTTATGTGATGACTCAAGACAACGTCAGTTTCTCGACCTCGTTCAAAGCTCAAAATTATCCAGAGCAAAAGAAAGGAGATAACTACTATGCTTATCATAATGAAATAACCATGACTCGACCTTCGAAAATCGGCACCGAATATGACACTCGTATTCAAATGCCGCAGATCCAAACATCAAATCTGGTTCGCCGAAGCTTAACACCATTGAGTAAAGCAACATAGCAGAAGAAAAAGAATATATCACTATACAACATTTGATACAATATGATACAACAGAATGATATAATGAATATACATTAGAGATATGATACAAGACAATAGCAACGGAAAGAAAAAGATAACACTAGCAGCGGAACAAAATCTCCAAGATAGTCTTCAAAGAAGAACTCCAGTATCGTTAATCTCCAACTCCAAAGCGCAAATCCAGAAATAGCTCTAACTTTCAATAACGATGCACAAAGATAAACAAGTACAGTCGTGATCCAAAGACTGAACTAGCTCCAAATAATCTACTAAACCTAACTATCTGAAAAACCTAACTCTAGACTGCCCGTGTGGGAAAATTGTGAGCAAGCAGAGTTTAGAAAAGTAACAATAAACTCCAGGTCAGTCGTGGGACTGGTATGAGCAAATAATAACATTTGGTCCTTTAAAATAAGCAAAGAATTTAAATTTGAATCCACAATGCTTTTTGAAAAATGAAACTACCATAAGTCCTCCCTCCACACACACAATGCAAACGCAGAATTGGAGGAGATTTCTTCTTATGATAGTCAAATATACTTGATACGAGAAAATATCTTTTATATTATTATTATAAGTGCAAGGTGCAGCATAGGCATTTCGCACTTATGCCTATTATAGCTACCATGTTCAATAGCTGGTTAGCGCCACATTCCATGGCAGGTTATACAACTAAAACCGTACAAGGCGCGTATTGTTTTGATTGGATTTCCAACAAATGGTCAGGCTAAGGAACTTCCTACTGTCAATGGGATCGCCTCTGGCGGGACGTCCTGAGAACCTAACCGGATCTCTGCCAACACAAGGTCGGGTTTCCTACGTAACAAGGTAACTACTACTCGAGCATGCCATCCCCCGGTCCTTTGGGACCTTTATCCGAGGCGCCTCAAAACTACAAAGCAATCACAAAGTAATAGATCCGCAGTATCCACATGAGTAAGCATCTGGGCTTCATACCATGATACCACCCTTTTCCAAAAGGAAATGACACACCCTAAAGGGCGCGACCCTCATAACCTTGCCGCATCTTTCCTGTTTCGACCATTTCCTGGGTGTGAGGTCCTGATGCAGTCTCATCCACAAAGCTACGCTTTATACAAAAAGCCATGCTTTGATCACAAATGATCAATAAATGATCATCAACACACAGCAGCACTCAGCATGCCACACTACCAAATTGGGAATATATCACTGATAAATATCAACTACATAATCTTTGAGCTTGTACGTCTCAGAGAAGGGTGTTAAGCTAAGAGAATAAATTCTCCGCCACCAAGCAGAAATGTATTTGATAGAGATCAGTTTAATATCTCAAAGTGTAGTGTCGGACATACAGCCATACAAGTCTGTTCCGGGTTCGAATAGAACCGAAGGCACTTCCGAAGAAGCCCTTGCAAATCCGGGTATCCACAATCCCGATCGGACTTCCCATCACTTAGGTAAAACTCTATACCAAAGCAACTTAGTGCAGAGTCAATCGACAGGTTATCCTATCGTTCTTGAAGACACCCGGTCTTCAACACCGGTCTTCAAATGCAATCCATAACGTCGTATAACTATTCGAAATGGGTTATATGACACAAGGTCCTCTCTTGGCTAAACCGAATAGTGAGTGCCATATTTAAAAACATGGATATGGGATTTTAGTTAAGTCACAACTTAAAAATCCAAAGCTTTTCTTTCAAATGGTCAAACAAATTACCATTTTAAATCTTTAAACAAAAAGATTTATTTCACAAAGTTTCACCCAGTTTCACAAAGATCTATTCATAGATTTCCAAAACAATTTCCCCTTCAATTGGATTAACTCATTTAAATCTTTAAATTAAAGATTTAACTTATAGCTTTCAAAACACGTTTTCCAAAGATTTACCTATAACTTGGAAAACTATTTTCATTTTAGACTTGGAAATCCTTTTAACACAAATTGGAATTTCATTTCTTATGTGAAAGCTTTTATTTGTTTTAAAACAAATAGTTTTTGTTTCAGAAAAATCCAATTTATACAAGTCAAAATCTTGGGATTAAATTTAAATTACACAACATCACTTTTAAAATGCTTTAAAAACCCATATAAACCCATTTATAAGTTGAATAACCTTTTTAAACCCTAGTTCCAAAACCATAGAATTCAATTTCAAATATTGAATCCAAATTTAAATCAAATTATTTAAATTTCAAAAATCAATCAAGTTATTCAAAATAACTTTTATTTTTGAGATTCATTTTCAAAAGCTTCAATTCTAATTCCAAAACTATTTTGGATTCAAAAATTCAATTTTAAAACAATTTCAAAAATCTGCGACATAACCCTTTTCCACGTGCAATCCATATTTGTGTGAGTATAAGTGTGGCCCAGGGGTTCAACACAATAATGCACAACATCATCATCACAGATTCAATCATATCGATAAGCGGTGTAAACCATAACGCTTATCTTTATTCACAGATTCATACATAAAATAAATTATCAATCACAAAGATTCATCATTATGATTCGATGTGGGTTTCAGATAACCAACTGGAACCCGATTCCCTATCTCATCGAAATTCAAATGTCGTTTTATGGGACAAAAAGGGTTTTCATATTCATACAACAGTATATTCATCACAAATATAGCAGCTCAGTATAAAGCATCATATAGCATAACATCACATATCGAATATGTCAATCCATCACACAACATTCAAAAACAATCAAACGACTTTGATTAAGGTGAATAACTTGTATGGTTTTAAATTTATTACTCATATAATTACTTTCATTAGTAATTTTAAACCAATGATTAATTATTATTAACTACAATTGATTAAGTTTTAATCACCTTCATAATTTATCATTCTTTAATTAATTTTCCTAATTAATTAACCTTAATTGTAATCTATTAAATCTTAATTACTTATTCCTTAATTAATTACTTTAATTAATAAACCTTTAATTATTAATTAAATCTTGATTATAATTAATTGTCCTTAACTGATTAATTAATAGATTTATTACTCCTTAATTAATTACAATAATTAATTACTCCTTAATTAATGATGATTTCTTAACCACTTTAAGTTAATTAACCTTTTCTTAATTTTTCTTGATTTGATTACCTTAATTAATTAACCACATTAATTAATTATACTTTAAAGTAATTAACCATAAATATTTGATTAATCCATCTTTAGTGTTTAATTATCTACTCTTAATTACTTTCACTATGTAATTATTATTTTGATTTAATCATTCATTAATTACTTGATTAATTAACTTGAATTATTAGTCAATTTACTTTAATTACTTTAATTATTAATTGAAATTACAAATCATTAAATTCTAATTTACTTTAAGATAAAACATTTTCTTATCTATGGTTATGTTATTATTCATAAATACATTTGAAAACATTTATTTCAAATTTACTTTCAAAATTTCGTTTTAAATTCAAGATTTAAAATGAGTACCAATTTATCTTCAACAAAGTTTAAAACCAATTTTTTTTAAAAAACTTTTTAAATTCACATGTTAAAGAATACTTATTTTTTATAAAAGAGTTTTAAAAGAGATTAAATCAAATTCCTTTCAAAATTCAAAACCTTAAAAGTTTACTTTAAAATTTGAACTTATTTACCACATTTAAATTTATAAACTTTATTTTATTTCCAAAACCTAAGATTCAAATTCAATTTGAATCCAAATTTAAAATTTTGATTTAAACTCTGTATAAATCCTTCCTTACATCTTCAAACTCCATTTAAATTCAAATCCTTTAAATACACTTTAACTTCTTAAACACTTCTATGTTATTAAAACAAAATATAAATTTAAAACTTATTTATTCCAAACCTAAGTTTTAAACTGATTCGAATTTTTTTTAAACTTTGATTTTAAAAATCAGTTCAATCTTTGCTTTGAAATTTAAAATTTAAATTTCCTAACTCCAAAACAAAATAGGTTTTGAAAACCTATACAACATGCTACAAGAGACCCACTAATTCCCGCTTCGAGCCAACGCTTAAAATCTTCGAGTAAATCACTTGAGTTACTCGAGAAAATCTCGACTTCTCCCTGCATCATCCCCAAACTACCCAAATTTTTCTAGGTTACAAGAACTCATGCATGGTGCACTTGCACGGCACCAACGAACCCCTCCAGACGCCGCCTCGTCGTCGAAAAAGTCGCCGACCATCCACTAATCCATCCCCGATCGCCAGAACCCCTCCATCTACTCGAATCCAAAATCGAGTTAAAAAAATGAAACCTGGAAACATCATCAGGTTTCGCCATCACCCTGGAAATGCGTCGCCTCCGCAACCTCGACCATCAGAACTCCTGAAACTCTGGCCAACTACTCGTCAACCTCCCCTCTTCCATCACTCAGAACCACGTCGCACTCGATCCAACATGGGTGACGAACAAACTGAAAAACAAAACCCACGTGAAAACTAGGTTTACGAGCTAGGACTCGTCGCCGCCGCTTCCACGTTCAACTGCTGACCACCACAGTATTTTCCCTTTGCCCACCATCCGTCCCTCCATCACCAGCCAAAGCCCCGACCATCACGAGACAGTAGATCGCCAGAAATTGATGGAAGTTCAATTTTTGATTAACTCGCAATATCTCATCATATACAATCTTAAAAATCATAATATAGTTATCAAAAATCATAAACTTGAAATACGAATAAGATTGTAAAATAAAAACATGATTTCCAAATAATTAATTTAATGCCTTGAATTGATTTCTTACTGTAATTCATATTTTTATAATAAGTTCTTAATATAAATCCTTGAAATCATTTTTAACCTTGATTGTTACAGTTTAACAACAAATTTTTGTTTGGAGATCAAGGCCAATCATTAATCATATGAAGAGAAAGGGAATTATTTTGATGAATTATATGGTGCATGTAACATAACAGAGCTTGTATTCATCTACCCAGACATGCCTATTTATACACAAGGCCATTCAAACTTAATCCCAGAAAAAAATCATTCATGCAAACATTTTCACACCATATCTCAATGACCATCACAAGCATCAGGTAAACAAACAAATTCAGGTTTCAAATTTGAGTTTTTCTCACATGAAATTTATTGACAGAGGAGCCAGAGAAAAATGTTTTGCCTGGAAACTTTTTTTTTGTTTCTTCTTTAATCTTTCGAAGCTTTTATCTGCAAAGTTTGTAAGAAGAAACTTTGCTTATTTCCTATTATATTTGCTTATTTACTTTAACAATAACAAATACTTTTGATTTTTACTTACAGTTCAAATTCTTATAAATATAACCGAGGAATTTCATGCATTTGAAAACAGAAACAAATTTGCCTTGCACTTGATTTGTTTTCCTGCAATTTGATTGTCAAAGTTGTTTATATCTTTGTTTTACTTACTGATTACTAACATCAAATTCAAATTTAAAAAAAAAAGAAATTTACCTGCCTTCCAATATTCCCAGGTTTTCATTTTTTTTCAGATTTCTGAAGCTGCTTCTTGGTTTTGAATCTAAACTTGCTGGAAACAAATTTGAACTAAAGCTTGATTTGTTTTATTGAATTTGCTGAGTTGCTGAGAGTGTTTTAGCCTGCTTCAGATCTGAGTATTGCTTGGATTTGTTTTCTGGTTTTATCATTTTTTTTCTCTTTGGTGTTTGGATTCGTCTGATACTCAAACCTTTGCTTCACTGTTCTTCAGATTTGGTGAGAAGTTTAATAATGGTATATGGGGAGATGGAAAGATTTTTGTAATTTTTTATTTTATTATTTTATTTACTTAATGATGTCTTCATGCCATTTGTAACCAAAGATAATCATGAGATAAAATTTTGTTAATCTCTTTAGTCCAAACCCACGTGCATGTATATTTCTTTACTTCCTCATGTATATGTTTACATTTAAATTTTTAAAGACAAAAGAATGTTTATAAATTTCTTTATATCGTATTTATTTTATAAATGAACACATCTTTTATTTCATTAGCATATATATCTATACAATGTTGAAAGAAAATTGTTTTTAACCAATATTTATATACATTACATCTTAATTCTTTTTTTTAAATGCTACTTATATTTTTAACATTTATTTTAAATTTTATTTCAAATTCCCATTCACTTGAATAAAAATTCATTTATGTCTATTACTTCAATTTATACCAATTTAAAGAAAGAAATGATTTTAAAAAAAACTAATTTTATTAACTAGTGATTTTTTTCCAAAAGAAAGTACGTATTATATATATATATAATTTGAATTCAAATGATTTTTTTATTTTAAAATATTTATTATTTCAAGATTTTTAAACTCAAAATAAAATTGGAATTTATCCATATATTATTATCACTTATCTTTACTTGTTTAAGATTTTTCTCTATTTATTTTCAAATTAAATTCCAAAAGTTTAAAAATATGTTATAAATTTATATTGATAAATTTTAGGGTGTTATTTTATTTATTTTATTTATAGGATTTTAAATATACAAATTCAAATCGATAGTTAAATTTTAAAAATCAATGTCTAAATAAATAAATACCCTATTTAATTTGAAAATTTTCAAATTAATTTACAGTTTTATTCCAAAATTCATTTTAATTATCAATTTAAATTTAATTAAAATTCAAGATCGTTACAATAAGGAAAATGATTACATGACCAACGAGTGTAAAGTGCTGCCTAATTCGAAAACTAATTAGAGAAGGATAGCTAAAGGAGTTTGTTAAAAACCCACAACATACTTCCTTGCCAGAGACTGAGACAAGAAAACCTGCTAGTACCACTATTAATATGATTGATGATTGAAGATGAAGGTCCATTGATCCTGAGTCCACTCCAAAACAGAATATACGTTATATATGGCGGACCACATCCTGCGGGCAGAAGTCTAAATGCCAGGAGTAGATACATTCATGAAGCAAGAAAGGACGTGCTTTCTGTGCAAGAAAAACCATCGCTCAAGAACCCAAAGTATAATATCAACATGCACAATTTAGTGAACAATCCCCTGAAGTTGAGAAGGGGAATCCATCAACCCCACAATGACCCATTGATGATCATGGCTCAAATAGGATCCACGGTGGTTACAAAGATCCTGGTCGACACCAAAAGTACTGTAAACGTGAACTTCCGACAGGCATTCGATTAAATGGGGATCGCAAAAGATAAACTTGAGCCTAGTCCTGAACCCATCTTCGGGTTCAACAACAAGGGAATACATCCATTAGGACAAGTGAAGCTCTTGGTACAGCGAGGACTCCCTCCGTTCTCTCGTGTTTTTGAAAAAACTTTTGCATAGACCAACCATCATTTTACAATGCTTTCTTCGGAAGTCTAGCGCTAGATGAAGTGGACGCTTTTGGTTTATCCCAATTTCTGATGCTCAAAATCCTTACTAAGAATGGTTGGCGAACTATCTGAGGTGAGCAATTTGCGTCAATAGAAATGTAAATCACAACTTTGGAATAATATAACAAGTAGTTTACTTGTTACTTTGATTCTTCCATTACTTTACAGCCTTCAGATGATGGGTTTCTACATCCATCATTCGAAGCAAAGGAAAAATCTAACATAACTAATAAGCGTATTGCCAAAAGATGTTTTGCAGTTTATGGAAAGAGGAAGAGAATGGATACCAACTTAATAGAGGAAAGTGAAATTATTACTAAGCTAGATTGCCGAGGAGAGTTTG
The DNA here is from genome assembly GCA_030765085.1 of Allium cepa. Lineage (NCBI taxonomy): Eukaryota > Viridiplantae > Streptophyta > Magnoliopsida > Asparagales > Amaryllidaceae > Allium > Allium cepa. The sequence continues at coordinate 31,368,964 of CM060940.1, forward strand.
AAAGAGTTAAGATTGATTGAGAAAATCGAGGAAATTCCAATAGATTCTACCGATTCTACCAAAATAGTCAGTGTGGGAAAATATCTCGAGGAGCACTTAAAATCGAAATTGGTGGATTTCCTAAAAGCCAATAAGGATATTTCTTCTTGGACCCACTCCAACATGATTGGAATTAACCCTACAATCATGAGTCATGCCCTAAATATCAATCTAAACATCCCATCGATCAGGCAAAAGAAGAGGCAATTCGATAAGGTAAGGACCAAGCCTTAAAGGAAGAAGTCAAGAAATTGAAACAAAATTGGTTTATCCGGGAAGTATTCTACCCCAAGTGGTTGGAAAATCCAGTTTTGGTAAATAAATTTAATGGGAAGTAGTGAGTTTGCATGGATTATATGAATTGAAACAAAGCTTGTCCAAAGGATTGTTACCCACTATCAATGATAAACCAATTGGTCGATGCAACTAGTGGACATAAGCCGCTCTCCTTGATGGATGTATTTATAGGATTGTTAACATTTATTTTAAATTTTATTTCAAATTCCCATTCACTTGAATAAAAATTCATTTATGTCTATTACTTCAATTTATACCAATTTAAAGAAAGAAATGATTTTAAAAAAAACTAATTTTATTAACTAGTGATTTTTTTCCAAAAGAAAGTACGTATTATATATATATATAATTTGAATTCAAATGATTTTTTTATTTTAAAATATTTATTATTTCAAGATTTTTAAACTCAAAATAAAATTGGAATTTATCCATATATTATTATCACTTATCTTTACTTGTTTAAGATTTTTCTCTATTTATTTTCAAATTAAATTCCAAAAGTTTAAAAATATGTTATAAATTTATATTGATAAATTTTAGGGTGTTATTTTATTTATTTTATTTATAGGATTTTAAATATACAAATTCAAATCGATAGTTAAATTTTAAAAATCAATGTCTAAATAAATAAATACCCTATTTAATTTGAAAATTTTCAAATTAATTTACAGTTTTATTCCAAAATTCATTTTAATTATCAATTTAAATTTAATTAAAATTCAAGATCGTTACAATAAGGAAAATGATTACATGACCAACGAGTGTAAAGTGCTGCCTAATTCGAAAACTAATTAGAGAAGGATAGCTAAAGGAGTTTGTTAAAAACCCACAACATACTTCCTTGCCAGAGACTGAGACAAGAAAACCTGCTAGTACCACTATTAATATGATTGATGATTGAAGATGAAGGTCCATTGATCCTGAGTCCACTCCAAAACAGAATATACGTTATATATGGCGGACCACATCCTGCGGGCAGAAGTCTAAATGCCAGGAGTAGATACATTCATGAAGCAAGAAAGGACGTGCTTTCTGTGCAAGAAAAACCATCGCTCAAGAACCCAAAGTATAATATCAACATGCACAATTTAGTGAACAATCCCCTGAAGTTGAGAAGGGGAATCCATCAACCCCACAATGACCCATTGATGATCATGGCTCAAATAGGATCCACGGTGGTTACAAAGATCCTGGTCGACACCAAAAGTACTGTAAACGTGAACTTCCGACAGGCATTCGATTAAATGGGGATCGCAAAAGATAAACTTGAGCCTAGTCCTGAACCCATCTTCGGGTTCAACAACAAGGGAATACATCCATTAGGACAAGTGAAGCTCTTGGTACAGCGAGGACTCCCTCCGTTCTCTCGTGTTTTTGAAAAAACTTTTGCATAGACCAACCATCATTTTACAATGCTTTCTTCGGAAGTCTAGCGCTAGATGAAGTGGACGCTTTTGGTTTATCCCAATTTCTGATGCTCAAAATCCTTACTAAGAATGGTTGGCGAACTATCTGAGGTGAGCAATTTGCGTCAATAGAAATGTAAATCACAACTTTGGAATAATATAACAAGTAGTTTACTTGTTACTTTGATTCTTCCATTACTTTACAGCCTTCAGATGATGGGTTTCTACATCCATCATTCGAAGCAAAGGAAAAATCTAACATAACTAATAAGCGTATTGCCAAAAGATGTTTTGCAGTTTATGGAAAGAGGAAGAGAATGGATACCAACTTAATAGAGGAAAGTGAAATTATTACTAAGCTAGATTGCCGAGGAGAGTTTGAAAGAGTTAAGATTGATTGAGAAAATCAAGGAAATTCCAATAGATTCTACCGATTCTACCAAAATAGTCAGTGTGGGAAAATATCTCGAGGAGCACTTAAAATCGAAATTGGTGGAATTCCTAAAAGCCAATAAGGATATTTCTTCTTGGACCCACTCCAACATGATTGGAATTAACCCTACAATCATGAGTCATGCCCTAAATATCAATCTAAACATCCCATCGATCAGGCAAAAGAAGAGGCAATTCGATAAGGTAAGGACCAAGCCTTAAAGGAAGAAGTCAAGAAATTGAAACAAAATTGGTTTATCCGGGAAGTATTCTACCCCAAGTGGTTGGAAAATCCAGTTTTGGTAAATAAATTTAATGGGAAGTAGTGAGTTTGCATGGATTATATGAATTGAAACAAAGCTTGTCCAAAGGATTGTTACCCACTATCAATGATAAACCAATTGGTCGATGCAACTAGTGGACATAAGCCGCTCTCCTTGATGGATGTATACTTCGGATATAATCAAATCCCTATTTCTAAACCTGATGAGGAACATACTAGCTTCACTATAGATTGGAAAACCTATTGTTACAAAGTAATGTCATTCGGGTTGAAAAATGCTGGGGCAACTTACCAAAGATTGGTTAACCAGATGTTTAAAGATCAAATCGAAAGAAAGATGGAAGTTTACGTAGATGACATGTTGGTAAAATCTCAAGAGGCAAAGGATCATTTTGAAGATCTGAATGAAATGTTCAGAGTACTCCGAAAGAATCTAACGAAACCCAAGCCTCAAAAATGCAACTTTGGAGTTCATTCTGGAAAATTCTTAGGCTATATTGTCAGTGCACAAGGAATTGAGGCTAGTCTAGAACAGATTGAGGCCATTAAGGATATGGCAGAGCCTAAGACAAGTAAAGATGTTATGAGTTTGAATAGAAAAGTAGCAACGTTAAGCAGGTTTATTTCAAAGGCCACCGATAAGTGCATCCCATTCATTGAGGTAATAAAGAAGAGGAGAATTTTTGAATGGGGTGAAGATTGCAAAAAGGCATTCAAGAGTTGAAATTGCATTTGGAAAAACTTCTAATCTTATCTAGCCATAAAGATTGGGAGGATCTTTTCTTATACATGGTAATCTCAGAGCATGCGGTAAGGTCAGTGTTGATTAGGAAAACCAAGGAAGTTCAACTACCGGTTTATTATGTGAGTAGAAGCTAAAGGGTGTCGAAATCCGACATCTAGTTATTAAGAAACTCTCATAATTTTTAATTCTCATAGTCCAAAGGTTAAGACCTTATTCAAGCGCATCCAGTGAAGGTGTTGACCAACTTTCCATTGAAACAAGACTTTAGTAAACCTAAAACCTCTGGAAGACTTATTAAATGGGGAATTGAGCTAAGTCAATATGATATAGAATATCAACCCAGAGCGGCTATAAAAGGAAAAACAACGGCTGACTTTACTAATGAATGTATGGGATTCGTTTTAGCGCAATCTGAAAAGGAAAAGGACTTAAAACCCAAGTGGGAGTTATTTGTGGATGGTGTCTCAAATGAACAAGGGGCTGGAACAGGATATGTAATAATTACCCCTGATGGACACAGACTTCATTATGCCATGAAATTGGGGTTTTCAGCAACTAACAACCTAGAAGAATATGAATCTATGGCCACAGGATTGAACCTTGCCTTACAACTCAGAATCCTTGAGGATTCAAGTATTCGGTGATTTCCAATTAATGGTGAATCAAATCAAACAAGTATACTGGACAAAAAATCCCAAACTCAGTCAGTACGTGAAAAAGGTATTAAAATTCTCACATTTTTTGAAGCTTTCTCTGTATATCAAATACCAAGGGGAGACAGTTTCCAAGCAAACTCATTGGCTAAGTTGGCAAGTTCAAGAGGGGCCCTTGAGACTTGGATTGTGCTCGTAGGATTTCAGGCTAATTCCAGTATTAAGGAAAATAAGTAAGAGAAAACTAATGAGCTACTAGTATTGACTTGATCATGGGCTATAACATAAGAAGTGGGGGAAACGGATTAGGAAATGCCAAGTGAAGAATCCTTACCTCCAATAATAGAAGAATACTATGAAAAGACTTGGATGCCACCTATTATGAGTTATATTGTCAATGAGACACTACCTGCAGATAAAACAGAGGCACGGAAGCTAAAAAGGCGAGCCCAAGACTTTGCCATTATGGATGGAGTTCTATACAAGAAAAGACATGCCCTTCCCTATTTGCGATCTGTGAAACCGAAGAGCGTATTGAGGATATTAAAAGATGCCCACGAAGGACTTTGTGGAGATCACTCCAATGGGATCAAATTGGCCAAACAGATAATAAGACAAGGAAATTTACTAGCCGCAGTTAAGAAACCAAGCAATCAAGTATGTTAAAGTTGTGAGAAGTGCCAATGCTACTCGAAGATACAACGTCTTCCTCTGAGTCAACTAACCTCCACCACTATCCCATGGTCATTCGATGTTTGGGAAATCGATTTAATCAGACTTCTTCCAATCTCCAAGGGTGAAGCGAAGTATGCTGTAGTGGCAATTACTTCACAAAATGTGTCAAAGCAGAACTACTTCCAAAAATCACCTCTGAGAAAGTGCTAAGATTTGTCATTAAGAACATTGTCACAAGGTTTAGGATACCATACAAGATAATCTTCGATAATGGAACCTAATTTAAAAGCGAAGAATTTTCACAGTTTTTCCATAAGAATGGAATCGTAAAAAGTTTCTCTTCTGTCGCTCACCTAAGGGCCAGTGGAGCCATTGAGACTGCCAACAAGACAATACAGACAGTCTTGAAAAAGAGACTAAATAAGGCAAAAGGGAGTTGGGTAGAAGAATTACCCCTAGTTCTATAGGCTTATCGAACATCTGCTAAAACTGTAACAGGTCATAACTCGTACTCTCGGACTTATGGTTGTGAAGCAATGCTATCAGTGGAAATTGAAGTACCTTCTCATCGAAGGTCTGCCTACGCCTTCAACCCAAATCAAGAACTAAAAAGGAATCACTTGACTTGATTCATGGATTAAGAGGTGAAGCAGCCATAAGAACGGTTGAATACCAAAGGAGGATATCAAAGTACTACAACCCAAAGGTAAGAACGAGGACATTCAGACAGGGAGATCTGGTACTCAAAAGAGTAATGGCCAATATGAGAAAACCATCAGATGGGCCATTGGGATCAAATTAGAAAGGTCTGCTAATAATTTTCAAGGAAATCCCCCCAGGGGCCTACAAATTATGCCATCTTGATGGTAATATGGTACCAAGAACTTAGAATGCAGAACATTTGAAATAATATTTTACGACTCTGAATAAATAAATCATTTTCGAGAATGTTTCTATTATGGTTCACTGAGAAAAGTCTACATGGTCGGAAGTAAAATTCTCCTTAAATTTGGACTACCTAAAATGGTATGCTACTAATAATGTTAGGAAGCCCTTGGTCGCGCCAAGATGGCCAGGTCAAGGCACCTCCTAAAGGGAGCGCGTAAGCCTTTAGCCACACCAAAGTCAGAAATGGCCAGTTAAAGAAGCACAAGCCCTTATCCGCATCACCCTATGGTCTGGATAAGGCGCCTCCTGGAGGGAGGATGGGTGATCCCTCAGTCCTGCCATGCTATGGCCTGGCCGAGGTATCGAACAAGCCCTTAGCCGCGTCACGCTATGGCCAGGTTAAGGCGCCTCCTGGAGGGAAGTCGGGTAAGTCCACTGGTGCTGCTTGAGAATAAGCTAGCCGAGCGTACCGAAAACGCAGATGAAATGTGCGGCGGACTAAGAAATGTCCCTGCTTGAAATGGGCACCATCAGAAATCGGCACAGCCTAAAATGGCAACCGCTATAAATTGGCAATGTCTAAAATGACAACAGCCTATAATGGGCACTGCTTGAAATAAGCATAAGAATTGGACAAAGGAGTCCTAGCCTGAAATAGGCCAAAACAAATGGATAAAGAAAACTCGGGCCCAAGAAAGAAAAAGCATGTAAGATATCATCAAAGCCTAAAGATAACACATTCGCCAAAAGAATCAAAAATAATTCTCTGACTTCTCCTCATGAACATCTGCCAGATTGGTTTTCTGGTCTTCCATTACTTATTATCAGATTGGTTTTTTGTCTTCTATTATTTATTACCAGAAATGGTATTATGGTCTTCTATTATTAATTACCAAAAATGGTATTCAGGAATTCTATTATTAATTATCAGAAATGATACTATGGAAGTGGTATCCTAGTCTTCTATCATTAATTACCTAGAATGGTATTTTGGCCTTCTACTATTAAGTACCAGGAATGGGTATTCTGGTCTTCTATTACTTATTACCAAAAAGGTTTTTCTGGACATCAATTATTAATGCCAAATTGGGTATTCTGGTCTTCTATTACTTATTAATAACTATGGATTTATGGTCTTCCATTACATATTATTAGATATGGATTTCTGGTCTTGTAATGCTTATCTCCAAAAATGGTCTTATGATCTTCTATTATTGAATGACAAAACAAGTCATCTAAACCACTAGTGTTTACAACCAAAGATAATCACCTGGGCCTTCATTATTAATATCAGAACGGGTGATTTGATTGGTATTCTAGTCTTCTCTCTTTACTGCCGAATTGATATTGGATTTTAGCCTTTTATTATGATGATCAAGGTGATTCTGGTCTCCCTATTATTATGTGATGTGGTATTTTCGGCCTTTATTGTCACACGATATGAACTTATAAATTGTCTATGTATGGTCTTCTGACATTATATTGCTAAGAGTAAGTTTATAAACACCTATTCTTATTAATAAGGTCCATCCATCATGGAAGTACGGGTCCTTTATTATGACTTTTGGAACTTCTATCATTTATGGAAAAATGGGGAATAATTACTCTCTGGCAAGAAACTGATAAACTCCGATCATCAAGGCTCGAATGTGGGACTTTAACTGCTTATGATCATTACAGGTCCTGAATGCTCAAAGAGTAAATCTACCGCTAAAATAGGACCAGAATTAAAGGTCAACCAAAAAGAAAAGGTATTTGTAGTATGAACTAACCATGCAAATATTATTAGATGTGTTGCAGGAATACAATGAAAATTCGGCAATCCTGGAATTTTTGTCCTAAAGAAAAAAATCATTCTTTATGCAAGTGGGAGGCTAAATGTTGACATGAAATATGAACAAGGATAAAGATGGCCTTTCATAAGGCTTCCGCGTGAATAAAGAGTAGCAGGTAAAGCCATATTTCGATGGTGTCGAAAGGGTTGTTCAGCACTAGTAAAGAAAAGTAGTTTCGATCGAAACAAAAGGTAGATCCTGTGAGGGCCATAGGAATTACTAAGGCACAACGAAGCAGCTGGGTACAGAACCGCCAAGCACCTTCCGGTTGGGACAAAAGAATAGTTCCGCAACCATTCATCATAAAGTTAACATCCTTTCGTAACCCTACTTCAAAACCTTTTGCCTAAGATAAAAAAGAAGGTTCCGCATGAAAAGATTCACAAAATTGGTTCCGCGCTCGAGAGACTTCCGCGGGAAAGAAAGGCTATTTTGTTTGACTTCGCAAGAGAAGGCTCCGTAGGAGGGATGTGGCAGCCAATGGAAGATCTTTCGCAAGAGACAACAAAAACATATGTAAATATTACCTTCTGCACCTTCGGAATCTATACAAGCATGCCTCTATAGGCTAACTCTCTTTTTTAGAAAAAGCTTTCGATGAGATCAAAAGGAAGCTTCCGCATAGAAGAACAGATCATTCGACATAAAATAGTGCTGACCAAGCACTTCAAGAGACCACTTATAACCTTTCGACGGAGTTGAAAGTTCTCCTTCTGCATCAAACAAGCTATCATTTTGAGCTAAGGAGTCAATGGATCAAAGTTACGGGTGCTGCATTCCTACGTTCAGATGAGGATGAAAGCATTAAGATATGTTCAAATAGCTATAAGCCAACCTTTCGATGTGGTCGAATGGTCACCCTTTCACGCCAAGCTGGAAGGATGCATGCGAGACTAGCCTTTCGACGTCATCGGGATGGATTTTTCAAAAAGGGGCCAACCCGCACCTGTAAAGAAGACCCTAGGTGTGACGACCCGGAATTTTTAAGCATATGAAATTGGAATACTTAATTGATTTTAAATATTCAATAGAGTAATTTTAACTTAAACTACGAACATCACAATTTATTTGATAATTGAATTATTAAATCAAATAAGTGAAGTTGGGTAAATTGTTGAATTTGGAGTTTTAAGCCTATTAAAAATAATTAGAAGACTTATAAAATTTATATTAATAATACTGAAGATGATAGAACTTTTAAAATGGAATTTCAAAGTGTTTTGTTCAGTTTTAAAAATATATCGTTTAAATTGAATTTAAAAATAGCCTTCCGAGGCATAGTCTCGGATTTCGACGAAACCAGTTCCATTGGATCCGTAATATTGTATTATTACTGGATTTCAAATTTCTTAGCTTTCGGAATTATCGTGTGATCGTACCAGATATAAACGCCTGGACAATAATTATCGATTTAATTTAAATATCTTTATCTGAAAGAAAATCTAATCACAGCGGAAATTTTTTCCTGAGCAAGCCGACCTACTCTCTACTGAATCACGTACTCTATCTTCCCTCAGAAGCTAATGTTTTCATTATTTCACCCGAGCTTACTTTTGTTTTAATGGAAGGAACGAGAAAAATCAATTCAATCAATTCCTTATCTCTTCTACTTCTCGAAAATAATAAATGGCCGAGCAATCGACATAACAAAATTCATTTTTCGTTCGAAAATCAAAATGGGCGAACTCAATTCAATAAACACGAGCCTTTTTCCCCTAACTTCTTCGGTCCCGTTCGCGAATTCCTAAATCAATTAGTCGATTGAGAATTTTTGAAGGAGCCTGTGCAGCACGCATCATCGCGCGTGGTGGAGGTCTTGGGTGTTAGGGAGGCGATGGCTTTGTTGGGTCGACTTTGATGTTGTAGAGCAGCTCAAAGGCTAGGGTTAGCAAATGCGAGGGGGTGCGTTGAGTAGCTGCTCTGGGTCGAAGCGTGATGGAGGGGGAAAGCGAGAGTGGTGGCGTGTGGAACAGTGTGGTTCGGTTTTGATTCGCGTGATGGGAGTGTGTGGCTGTGCAGTCAAGGTTAGTGGCATTTTGGTTGACGTGTAGCAGCGGCCAGACGATCGAAGGAGGGATTCAGCTCGATGTTCCGAGGTATTATACTTTATTGTTACCTTAACTGCTGAAATGATAAGTCATTAAAATAAAATTTGTTTATAAACGGTTTAAAAAGTAGTTTCTGTTTCCTGTTCTAGTAGGTAACTTGATTTTTAAACACTTTAATTTAGTGTTATGTAACTATAAAATTTTAATTAAATTTGTTGATGTATTACCTCATTTAACAGCTAAGCAATTTTAAAATTTTAGTAAGCAACTAAATTTAAAATTTATAATGAGAATATTAATGGCAGTTTAAAATCAGGGCAAGTGCTAATAAATTCGAAATTTCATTTATATGAGGTCTTGAATCAAATAAAACCTACCGGGTTGGTTCGTTGCTGAAATCCATGGGATAAAAGGGAGGGTGAGTTAATCTCACGTAGTTGAATTTTTATTTAAATTTAAAAGGTTAAATTTAAACAATTGGTTGAATGGATGAATTGATTTGATGTGCTATATTATAGTATATATTACATCTTGGAATGATTGATTTCCCGCATTTGTATAGCGGATGAGACCCTATGCGCCGCATAATAGCGGATAATATTATATTTAATCCCATATACCGCGATATTCCACCTCGAAGTGGAATCGGTATTTTATGTTGTGCTAACATCCATGGATGAAAAGAGAGCAGGTTGGAGGGATCCAACTGGATTCCTTAAAATATTTAATTTTTTTTTAAATATTCTGTGATATGATTTTTGACATCCCGTGATGAACTATATGGATAATTGGATGTTATGGTTTGGTTGGACCTATTTGGATATGCTGAGTTATCAAAATCTCTAGAATGGAATTTTTGAAAAGAAATAAAAGAGTAAATTTTTAAGTAAAATAATTCTTGTGAATTGGAATAAATTAATAATGAATTGAAAATAAAATTAAAATAAAAGTGATTGCAAAATTCTAACAAATTTGGGATAAGAGGATTTTGAATTAATAGGAGGAATAATAATTTGTGAAGCTTAAGTGATGTTATTTGGAAGAATAAAGAATTTACTTTTAAATTTAGGGATTAAGTTTATTAAGTGATAAAGAAGGAATTTTGGAAATCTGAAATTGGCATCTTCAGTTAAAAAGGGTTTTTACTCAAAATAAGGAAATACAATTTGAAAGTTAATGAATAAATAAAGTAAGAGAAGGAATTTATTTCAAAGTGAAGTAAAATTGGAAATCAATTTCAAAGTAATTAAGTGTTTGGGGTTTTGAAGTTTAAGAAGAAGTGAGATTTTGGGAATTTATAAATTGGGTTTATAAAGTGAAATAAAATGTCGGTGGATATTTTAAAATATAAATTCAAGGAAGAATTTATTAAAGGAATGATAATTTGTTTAAAAATAAATGGTGAGTTATTTTTTAGAGATGTGAAAGAGAAGAGTATTTCCCTGAATAGCCAAGTATGGTTTTCAAAGAAATTTTAAAAATAAATTTAAATGTTTTAATATTGTTTTAAAAGGCATGTTTTGGAAAGTTTATTATTTCAAAATGTTAACTTTTAAAGTAAGTATATTTTTTCCCAAATCTATTATTGTAATAACTATATAAAGTAACTTGGTATCGTGTTTAAAAGAGGAAATTTAGTTTATACTTTATAAAGTGTTTTATATAAAATATCTTAAAGTATATATATTTTAATAAAATATTTAAAGTAGTTTTTAATTTTTAATGTTATAAAGTATATTTTATAAAAAGTGCTTTTAAATTATTTAAATCTTAAGTGTTTTGTACTTGGTCTTCCAGTGGAAATAATTAATTGGGAATGTACTCTGTGAGTGGAAACTAGTTTGAAACTGTTTTCAAAGGGGTTGAAATTAGAAATTATATCTTGTGAAGATATTTTGAATAAATAAATAATTTAAGAGAAATTATTTATTGTTTGATGGTTGTTTGTGAATATTAATTGATAGTTAAATCACCGACTATCAATATTGGCCAAATGCGCTGATCGTTTCGAAGAGACCGGGATCGAGATTTATTTCTCGAAAATCACTTCGATCCGGTTTGTACGTTTCGGAAAAACGAGTTTGGATTCGATGATGGAGCAGTGAAGTGCAAGGGCTAGTCACTACTAATCTTGAGGATATTTCCAAAATGGATGTAGTAGGAATAGTGCCTTCGGTTCCGTTCGAACCCGGGACAGACTTGTATGGATGAATGCTTGCGAAACATCATCAGGTGGACGATGGGCATTCTAAGGGATATGTTCCAAAAAGGTAACGCTTAGTCTCAAGCCTCATCAAATGGGAATGGCTGAAAATAAGGGGTTATGCAGCAAGGCTTCGTGGGTAGCCCCCAATGGAGGGTGAGTCATCCCTGTCTAGATGTCCATTTTATTTCGGCTTAGTGGGCGGTTGCTGATCCCAACCGCGGGGTGATCTTGCTCGGGACTGTCCAGTAAGGGATGGTTCCGGTCTTATGTTGCAGGGGAGTTTGGGTGGCTCCTCAGTATGCTGATCTAGACCAGGTACTGTGACAGGTGGTACCCCAGTGCCTAGCCATTAGTTGGAATCCATTTTCCCTACGCGCCTATACGGTTTTGATTGTGCCTAACTATTGCTGAAACGTGAGACGTAAGCATTTTAGCTAGATTCTATTTTACTTTCTATAGACGCTATTATAATGTTAACCATGTTTCATCCACGAGTTAAGAAGTCTACGAGATAAGGAACCTTACGAGTTAAGGAACCTTACGAGTTAAGAAAAGCTTACGAGTTAAGGAGCTAACAACATAACAGGTAAGTCATTCACGACCTAGGGCTTAGAGGCAAGTTCAATACCATGCTGTAATGAGATGACTCATTAACGACTTACGACCTATGATGAGTCCTATACGACTCAAGCAGAGTGCACGACTTAGCGAGTCAAGGAAACTTAACGACTTAAGGAATGTCACGACTTATGGAAGTCTACGGCTTAATGATATGCGACTCAACAAGTCCACGACTCATCATAAGAAACGACTCAAGGGGATTGACGACCTAAGAAGATGAGTCCCTAAGCCGCTTCACCTATATATCGCTGCCTGATGAGTCGGTAACGACTTAACAACTCATGACTCAGAATGACTCGTCCACGACTTAAAGCCACTGAGTCGTAATCCACGGCCCAGTGCCTATGCCAATAAAGATTGACTCGTAAGCGACTTGTTCTAAGTGACTCGTAATCCAACAAAGGAATGAGTCATGGAGAAACCAAGGGCTCAGTCAGATAAGTCGACCACGACTTAACTTAACTCGGCCACGAGATAACTATGAGTCGAGCATGACTCACGACTCAAGGCTGAAAACTCCTATAAATACATGACCACTTTCAACATCGAGGGGACTTTTGGCTCATTGATTTCAAACGCCGTTACTCTACTGCATTCTGAACTACTTCAACACTTAAAGCTTTTGAGACACAAAGAACACTTCAAGGAACTTCACGAAGGAATCATACACGTCCAACATGGATTCAAAGATTTTGTTCTACATTGAAGTTTAGGCTACTTGTTCTAAGTGACTTGTAACTCAAAGTGCATTGTAATCGGTGAATCTCGTAAAGGGTTGTAATCATATCAGCAATAAAGGAGATTAAAGTGGACGTAGGCTTGTTAATAAGCCGAACCACTATAAATATCGTGTCTTTTACTACTTTTCTGTGATTCTTACTTTTTTCTGGTTCCCGTACCAACGGGTGGTGCTTTCACAACTACACTCTACACACCGGGGTGTTAGCGTTTGAATTTTAGCGTCAACATTTTTGGTGATTTCACTGAGAAACTGAACTCAGGTGGATTGTCATCATTGCTCCATGAAAGTTTGTTGAAGTAATCCCTCTGAAGACTAGAAGTTTATCTGAAATCATTGCTCCGGGGAGAAGGAGTAGATCTGTTAGATCTGGAAATGTTCAAGAGGGAACCTCCGCTTCCCCTGTACCTAATCAACCCACTCCGTCTGTTGGGGTTACAAAAGCGGAGTTGGATGCTGTAATCTTAGGGCTGAACCAGCAGATAAATGCCCAGAATGCACAATTAGAGGCTCAGAGTGCCCAAAATGCTCTAATTTTGAATAGGTTGAATGATTTGCTTGGGGCAAACCGTCAACCAACGAGTAATGAAAGGAACTTTGCTGGCAACGTTCCCGATGATGAAGAAAGGAACGCTCCTGAGAGGGCTGCCAGTCCCATTGAGCAGGCACTTCCTGAAGTTGGTGGATCTAAGACTCGGAATGATGAGAGGTTTCTTTCCGAATTGGTTCGACAAATCATGAAAGAGAGTATGCAGAGGAATGAAGACGAGAAAGAATGGGGTTTCGCCCCAAGTAAAACCCCGTTTACCGAAAGAATCTTAAAGGCTGAATTTTCGAGGAAGTTCGTCCCTCCAACCATTCCAGCTTACAAGGGGACAAGTGATCCGAACGAATTCTTGTATAAGTGTGATTGGCACATGACAGGTGCCAGAGCTTCTGATGAAATAAAGTGCCGATATTTTCCTGTATATCTCGAAGGTGTAGCTCTGCTTTGGTTCACCAAGCTTCCAATCCGATCTATAGATCAGTTTTCTGACCGAACCCGGAAATTCAAGGAGCAGTTCAGACTATATGCTTCAAAAGCCAAGGATATCATGTCACTGTCGAGTTTAGAACAGAATCCAGGTGAAACTATCAGATCTTTCTTGAATCGCTTTAATATAGCGCTGGCCGAGGTAGACAATGCAGAACCACGGATGATCTTGACTTATCTGATGAGGGCCATCGACAAGTCGAGCGAATTTGGAAAATGGCTAAACATGAAGGAACCAAATTCCCTTGAAAAATTCTACAAGAAAGCAGATGAGTTCATACGCCTGGAAAGCCGTCCTGTACCGATAAAGGAAGTATTGGAAAAAGCTGAAGATAACATTGCTGCTCCACGCAAGAATGAATCTGTAGGACAGAAAAGGGAAAATAACGATGGGAAGAAACAGAAAAATCTGAAGAAGCCCCGTTCCTTCAAAACATCGGAATATACTCCTTTATCAGATACGCCGGAGCGTATATACCTTGCCACTAAAGATTCTGTTGAATATCCTAAACCTCCTGTTCTAAGAACCGGGAAAAAAGCTGTGCAAAGTGGGAAGTTCTGTCGCTTTCATAATCAACCTGGTCATGATACCGACGAATGCCGCCAATTGAAGAATTTGATTGAAGAGTTGATAAGGGGAAATAAGCTGCTGCAATTTGTGGAAAAGAATAGCAGCAATCCTACTTCGTCTAATCAGGGGCAACAAGCTCCTACTCATCAACCAAGGACAGGTGAGAAGGCTACAGGGCATGAATCCGGAAGGCCTGTTATCAATGTCATTACGGGAGGACCTCACCCAGCAGGCAGAAGCTGGGGTGAGATGGAGAGATAAACCAGGGCTTTGAAATATGTACCGGCCGAAGAAGATGTCTTTGTTTTGGAAGACACTACGCCCCTGAAACAACAGAAAACTTGCAATGATGATATTGTGTTCAGAGCCAGGGATTCCGCAGGTGTCGAAGCTCCTACCTTAGATCCTTTAGTCATCTTAGCTGGTATCGGGCCAGCTATTGTCAAAAGAGTTCTCATTGATTGTGGCGCATCCTGTAATATCCTCTTCAAGAAAACATTCGACCAAATGAAGATCCCTATGGCTGATGTGCAAGCCTCGTCACAGAAAATTGCTGGCTTCACTGGGGAGCCAAAACAGCCGATAGGAACCATTGATTTGCTTGTAGAACTCGGAGAAGGAGAAAGAAAAGTAGTCCGCAAGCAAGCTTTTGTGATTGTCGATGAATTTTCTGCTTATAATGCTTTCCTTGGCCGTCCAACTCTTGCAGCGTTCAAAGCTGTTCTGGCCCCATGGTGCCTCACCATTAAATTCCCCACAGACAATGGAGTAAGAGTTATAAAAGGGGATCAAAATGATGCGCGGGAGTGTTATCTGACAGAGCTGCGAGAGGCAAGGAAAAGAGAAATGGGAAAGGATGCGGCAACCCCAGTCCGCATCAAAGAACCAGCCTTGTAGCAATTACAGGGCGGACCCTGCACTGGCGAGCATAGCGAGGCACGAAGAGAAATGGATCCTAGAAAAGCCAGTGCAGGGGAGAATAGAGTAGTACTGGTGGAAATGACGATACCGGTACCTGTTGACCCAAAGGACCCAAATAAGGTGTTGAATGTGGGTTCACAGCTTAATGTGTCAATTCAGAATATCTTAATATCTTTTTTGAAAGCAAATCTGGATGTCTTCGCTTGGACTCATGCCGATATGTGCGGAATATCCCCAGAAGTTGCATTACACGCTCTGAATATTGACCCAAAGTTTATGCCTGTGAAACAGAAGAGAAGAACCCAAGGTCCAGAAAGGTCAGCAGCATTAAAAGAAGAAGTTGATCGACTCATGGAAAATAACTTCATCAAAGAATATACCTATCCGAATTGGGTTTCAAATCCAGTGCTGGTTAAGAAAGCTAATGGATAATGGAGAGTGTGCATCGATTTTTCAGATCTAAACAAGGCCTGCCCCAAAGATTGCTTCCTATTACCCAGGATCGATCAACTGGTAGATGGAACAACGGGACATGAATTGTTATCTTTTATGGATGCCTACTCCGGATATAACCAGATCATGATGCATGAACCTGATCATGAGGACACGAGCTTTATCACCGATATTGGTCTTTGTTGCTACAGAGTTATGCCCTTCGGACTGAAAAATGCGGGGGCAACCTACCAAAGACTTGTTAATGCTATGTTCAAACCGCAATTGGGCAAGACTATGGAAGTCTACGTCGATGACATGTTAGTAAAGTCTAAGAAAGCAATGGATCACATTGAACACTTAGCAGAAATGTTCGCAGTCCTCCGGAAATACGGAATGAAGCTTAACCCTTTGAAATGTTCATTTGGAGTGGAGTCCGGAAAGTTCTTAGGTTTCATCGTGAGCGCTAGGGGCATTGAAGCTAGTCCAGCTCAAATTACTGCCTTAAAGGAAGTCAAAGCTCCTAGAACGAAGAAGGAACTGCAAAGTCTCAACGGAAGAGTCGCCGCCTTGAGTCGGTTCATTTCCAAAGCTACTGATAAATGCATCCCATTCTTTGACGCTCTAAAGTAAGGAAAGAAAAACTTTAAATGGACTCCCGAATGCCAAAAAGCCTTTGATGAGTTGATTCGTCATATGGAAACGCCTCCAATACTTTCTAGGCCCAACAATGGTGAGGATCTTCTTATATACTTGGCAGTGTCATCTCATGCTCTAAGTGCAGCGCTGATACGAGAAGACAAGAGGATTCAACATCCGGTTTACTATATTAGCAAAAGACTCACTGGGGCAGAGATGAATTACTCCAAGTTGGAAAAACTCGCCTATTGTCTACTGATTGCATCAAGGAAGTTGAGGCAATATTTCCAAGCTCATCCTATCAGAGTCCTCACTGATCAACCTCTAAAGCAAGTCCTGTTTCGCCCTGAAACTTCGGGTCGTCTTCTAAAGTGGAACATTGAACTCAGTCAATATGACATCACTTATCACCCCCGAAAAGCAATCAACGGACAAGCTTTAGCGGATTTCATTGCAGAATTTACAGATAAGGGCAACGGTGAGGAAGAAACGATTGATGATTCCTCATTCAGTGGAAGTTATATGTTGATGGCGCGAGAAATGACTACTGTTCTGGGGCCGGTGTAGTACTTGAAACCCCTGAAGGTCGGTCATTATGTTATGCGTTAAGATTGGAATTTCCTTCAACAAACAATGAAGCAGAATACGAAGCTCTTATCGCAGGATTGAAAATCGCTAAAGAACTAAACATCCGAGCATTACAGATCTTCAATGATTCTCAGCTTATTGTATGCCAAGTCAAGAAGGAATTTCAAACGAAAGGGGGAAACCTGCCTGCCTACTTGTCAAAGGCATGGGAACTTCTATGTGAGTTCAATCATTATTCAATAAGCCATATTCCCCGGGAAGAGAATATGAAGGCAGATTCCCTCGTAAAGTATTCAAGTACCGGTGAAGCTCAACTATTGGGATTAGTCCCCGTAGAAGTCCTGTCAGCACCAAGTACAGACGAGATGGATGTAGACTGGATTATGAATGTATCTCAAGAACAAGAGTCATGGATGACCCCAATACTGAACTACCTACTCAGAGGGTCTTTGCCAGAAAATTCGAGAGAGAGACAGAAGTTACTAAGGAAAGCCTCTCGTTATATAGTCCAGGATGGCCGATTATACAGACAGGGGTTCTCAATGCCATTACTTCGATGTGTATCCAAGGAAGAATCCAAAAAAATCTTAGCTGAGGTACATGGAGGAGAATGTGGTGATCATTTAGGTGGTCAGTCTTTAGCAAAGAAGGTCCTCCGATATGGATATTTTTGGCCAGAAATTAATAGAGATGCTGCAGACTATTCTCGAAAATGTGACAGATGCCAAAGATTTTCCAAAATACCTAGAGCACCTTCTACTGAACTCACACAGATGGTCAGTCCATGGCCGTTTGCAATCTGGGGAATATACCTTGTGGGACCTTTACCAACTGCCAAATCTGGAATCAAATATGCCATTGTTGCTGTAGATTATTTTACTAAGTGGGCTGAAGCTAAACCTTTGGCAACTATCATCTCTAAAAAGATGATAAATTTTGTAACCAAGAATATCATTTGCAGGTATGGTGTGCCTCAGAAAATAATCACAGACAATGGTACTCAGTTTGAAAGCGAGGAATTCCAAGATTTTTGCAAGCAATTCAAAATCCAGAAAAGCTTCTCAGCAGTAGCTCATCCGCAGGCAAACGGGCAAGTGGAAGCAGTAAACAAGATCATCAAATCAACCATCAAAAAGCAGCTGGAAAAAGCAAAAGGTGGTTGGGTCGACAAGTTACCACTTGCACTATGGGCATACAGAACCACCCACAAAACTACGACTGGGCATACTCCGTTTTCATTGGCATACGGGTCAGAAGCAATGATTCCGATAGAAACAAAGGTCCCTTCACATAGAAGAATCCATTTCAATCAAGCGGAGAATGAAACACTACAGCTTGAGGCACTAGATCTCCTTGATGAAAAAAGAGAAGAGGCTGAGCTCAGAATCGCAGCTCATCAGCAAAGGATAGCCAGGCATTTCAATTCCAAAGTTCGCCAACGCAGCTTTGAGATTGGAGATCTAGTCCTGAAAAGAATTATTACGGCGACAGGTGTGTTTGGGCCAAATTGGGAAGGACCATATGTCATAGGTCAGAAGCTTCTTGACGGCACATTCAAACTCACTACTGTTGAAGGAGATCAAATTCCAAGGGCTTGGAACAGCAATCACTTGCGTCCATACTTTACTTGAAAACTTTGTTGAAATATTGTAAAAAAAGTTATGAATGTATGATTCTTGTAATTGAAAGCAATTGTAAAACTGATGCAAGTGAATAATGAAAGAATATAAAGTGGATGTAGGCCCAAATTCCTGGCCGAACCACTATAAATCTTGTGTTCCTTATTATTAGTACATGTTTGCTTTATTTTCGATATAAAAAGTACATAGAATGTATTGCTGAAACGTCGATTTAAATTTTTGCAGACAATGGAAATGAAACTTGCACATAATAAGACCGAGTGATTCTCGCTATCATTCAACAAACAAATTTCGAATCACAAAAGCCCCGAATTCAAATCCTAGATAGGAAGTACTTCAATTGAACGGCCTATGATTTCGACAGAAACGGGCCCTTGCTAATAAATTGAGATCGTTTGAACAAACAAACATCCAATTAAGAAGCTAATGCCCGTTCTCACGAACTTGCCTGACAATGAAGTACACTTCCTTGGATTAAACAAACTACTTGTAAGAGAAGGGAGTATGAGCTTGAAAAGAAAAACAGAGGGTCACTGAAAAGGCATAAGCAAGTGGACAAGGAACAACTAAAGTCCTCTTCGGAGGCATAATTCTTCGGAGGATAAAGACCTCTAATGAGGCATATGACACAAAAAAGAAAGTTCTCTACTCAACAAAAAAGATTGGAGGAGTCATGACCCTCCAACCATGAGAGAGTAACTTCCAGGCAATGAAAACCCTCTTTGAGGCACATTTCACCAGGAGTTGAAGTGTAACAGCCGCTCTTCGGAGTTCACTTCACCAGAGTTGAAATGCAAAACAAAGAAAAGCCCTCTTCGGAGGCACATTTCACCCGGAGTTGAAGTGTCACAGCCGCTCTTCGGAGTTTCACTTCACCAGAGTTGAAATGCAAAACAAAGAAAAGCCCTCTTCGAAGGCACATTTCACCAGGAGTTGAAGTGTTACAGCCGCTCTTCGGAGTTTCACTTCACCAGAGTTGAAATGCAAAAAGAAAATAAAAGACCTCTTCGAAAGCCCACTTTTCACCGAGATTGAAATAAAACTTTCAAGTGTTGAAACATGAAAAAAGCTTTCTTTAAAGGCACAACTCTTTGGAGGTACACGTTTCACCAAGATTGAAATAAAACTTCCAAGTGTTGAAATGTGAAAAATCCCTCCTCAGAGGTACAACTTTCTATGTTTTAAAAAAAAAATCCTCATCAAAAGCACACTTTAACTTTCAAAGGAAGAGTGATTTACCTATTCTGGAAAATAATCTTCCTAAAAAAAAAAGTTAAAGTACCCTTCAGAGGCCCGCTTTACCTCATAGAAGAATTCACTTGGTAAAATGTGTACATAAGCAAAAGGAAAAAAAGTGATTTCTTCGAAGGACAAAGCGTAAAAACTTATATGAAGGGAGTTGTACTCTACGAAAAATTTCTTTAAGAATGAAATAATTATTCTTCAGAAAATAAGAGTGCAAGTCCCCTCGAAGTATAGAATACTGTAGCAAGCTTATGGTATGGGGGCAACATGGTATAGTTACATACAATGTGATATAGCCACATCGGCGAAAGTAATGCTCAAACAACATGCCATAAGCCCGCTGCAATATCATATAAATAAACTTGTGCAAAAATGAATAATAAATGCATTCTCAAATTCAAACAGGAGTCTGTACAAATAAAGGATCATTTTATTCAATTGTATTGCAGATACAAGTTTCAAAATAAAAAAGCAGGGGCCGGTACCCGCACAATTCTCGACCAGTACATGCAAAAGACAAGAAGCTAAAAGCCGGAATCTTCATTTCTTCTTACCACCTTTGGACCCTTTACCCGGCCGAATGGTTAGCTTTACAGGTCGATCTGTAGGCATAAGGGAAGAAGGAGAGGGAGGTGCAACTGGTCCAACTTCCGGTTCCTCTTCAGTAGCAATGATTTTCTTCCCCCTCCTCTTTGATGTTCCATGCTTCTTTCTCCACTTCGAAGAAGACTCACTCCCTGGAGTAACAAGAGCAGACAAAATTATGTCATCAGAAGGAGTCCGCTCCGGAGATATCTCACCTCCCTCAAGTCCCTCGCCTTTCTGCTCTTGCGAAGCGATAGGATCATCTAAGCCATGAAGAGCCTCTATTTGCTCCTCTTGTGACCCGGGCAGTGAAGCAGAAGGAGGAGCCACCTGAAGAGACGGAGGAGGGATAACCGGAGGAGGCGAAGTCTGAAAGATGCTCGATACTTTCTCTACAGGAGAAAAGAGGTTAAAGTCGGTAAAAAGAGGAGATAAAGGCTCGTCAAGATTCAGAAAATAATCAAGAAGCTCATTGAACCCATAAGAAACAAGCGAGCCGTCTACTTGAGTGAGGTTTACAGTAGCGAGATTAACGGTGGAGTTACCTGGAGAAGTTGGTTTCCTGACATCAACCTCATAAGCCTGCACGTCAGCACTCTCGTCACCTTCATGTCCACCCTGTATGCTTGTAATCTCGGTAGTAACTTTGGTAGGAGATGCAAAATAGGAATTGGAACCAATAATGTTGATTTCAGACGAAGAAGGAGGCTGGACTGGAGTAGTTGAAGTAGCTTTTCCCAACTGGTCCCCTTTTGTCGCTTCAGGTCTTAATTTAGCAAGTTGTTCCCTTCCTTTGGCGAGAACAGCGCGAGCGTCATCATCCAAGTAATGCTTTTCAAGGGCTGATTCGTCATAACCAACGCCCTCAGCACCAAGCATATCAAGTGCGGCCTCCCACACTTCAGCTAAAGTAATTTCATACTTGGGACCTAGAAAGGCAAGGCTTCCACGCCCCAGGACGCTGTGTAAGTAGAAGTCAAATAATGTTGAGCTGATGCTGGCTTTCGTTGCCTCATGAGATTCTTCAGCTGCAATTCTGCCGGCAACGGCCTCATCACGCTCCCTTTCTGTTTTGGAAAGTTGAAGCTTAAGCATTTGAATCTCCGCCTCTTGGGAGCTGTTTTTCTTCCGAAGCTCTTCAACCTCAGCAACATAGCCCTCACTAATTCTTTTTTGTACTTCAAGCCTGTCTTCAGCATCCCTTTGACTAGCATGAGCATCTCTCACTTGTTTTAGGAGCACTTCTTCTTTTTGAGAATAGGAAGCGGAGGAAGTAGCAAGCTCTTGTTTCAGTTCCTCAACTTTTGCTTCGAGCTCCTCATTGTAAGAAGCAATGCTCCTCATTTCAGTGTCGTGTTGCTCAAGAACCTTTTGCCATTCGGCTTTATCATTTTCCATAGTGAGCATGGCCTCTATATTGGCACGGTTAACCCTTTGAAGCTCGTCAACAAGTTTTTGCCAGTTCGACATCCTCTCAATATCAAGCTTGACGGCATCAAGATTTTGTGACATGGCAGACTTGTCAATGGGGACCAAGTCAAGGTCGAACCTCACTCCCTTCAGGCACCACTGTGGAAACCGGCTTTGCAAAGTGGCTGGACCCGGTCCAAATTGGAATTTGGGCCTGCTAATTATTGTTTGAATATCTGCTTTCCCAAGAGCGGGAGAGCCAGAAGGAATGTCGAGCGAGGCAGGGGTAGTAACTTTTTCAGGAGTAGTAGAGGCACGCTTCTCACTATGACGGGCTCGTTTGCTTGAGTCTTCAACCATATGACCTTTTCCTCGGTCATCATGGGATTTCCTTTTGTGGAAGTCATCGCCTCTTTGCAAAGAATCGTGGTGCTCCTCCCTCTCTCTTCTTTCGTGACGCTCTTCTTCATCCCTCCTTTCACGAGCCTTTCGGGCGGCCTTCTCTTCATCGGATTCTCTATAGGAGGAGAAGTAGCGCCTGTAATTATATTGGCCACGCCCCCCGTAGTGCTGGAAATCATTAAAATAGGATCCGCTGCGTCCCATCGGAGGATCTGAAATAAAAAGATAAGCTTTAGAAATCTTTAAAGTATAAGAAGATAAGTGCATAGAAGTGCTGAAAAATCCTAAGGTGTGCGTGACGTGCAAACTATACGCGTTGAACGACGAACTGCTCGACAGTCGGGGGGTAGTGACAGGTTTTGTAACTAATGGCAGTTCTTGTGCTAAAGGAGTTTGCTTAAGAGCAGAGGACGTTTCGGCCGCCGAAGATATAATTTTAGCAGTGGTAGAGTCATCCTTAAAGAGCTCTTGAGAGGTGATAATTATGTCACTTAAACTCCCAAAGATGTCATCACCATTGTGCCTAACCAGACTCCCTCCATCAACTCCTTCCTCAACATTCTTCCCAGTTTGTTGAAGGGGCTCCTCTCCTTCGATAATTGGGGCAAGTGCAGACTTATCAGACGACCTCGCAGCATCTTTCGGAGTCGAACATTTCACTAGCGAGGCCACAATGGAAGTTTCCCCCTGCACAGGCTCTTTAGCAGAAGGTGGGGCATCTGGAGTTTCAGCCAGGGAGTCTGGGATTTCATGAGGACGTGTAGAACGAGAAGTATGCAAAAGTCCGTACTGATGCAAAAATTCATCTTTCAACAGAAATTGAATATCTCTCTCCTCAACCGGCACGGCCTTAAGCCTCTCAAAAGTCGACTTGTAACTGGGATTCCTAGAGGGAGGAGGCAGCGCTGAAAATAAAAAGAAGCAAAGTTAACACTTAGCAGTTCAGTCTCACAAAGGTCAGATAACAAACGAAGTAAGGATGGATGATCTTACTTCCTTCCCTCCACACAGCATAAAACCCCGGGGGGCAACGAACAAAGAAGAACTGGGTTAGAAACCCATGAGAAGTGTCAGGAAGGCCAACGATTAATTTGCGGTTTCGGGCGCTTCTCACAACAGTAATAGAAGGATGATCTTTGGTCCGGGTAAAGGAACATAAGTAACAGATTTCATCAAAGCTCGGAAGTCGATCAAGTGTTCTCCTAAATAGCACACACAACCCCATTAGAATGACGTAGCCATTGGGGTGTAGCTGGGATGGAGCAATGGCCAATTGACGAAGAAGTTGTTGGAAAAAGTCATTGAAAGGAGGAATGCCCCCACTCAGGCACATTTGTCGGTTAACTGTCACAAAGCCAGAGGGTGCTACGTCAGCAGTGTTACTTCTCTCAGGAAGAATGGCATCTGATTCAGCAATGCCAAACTGAGCACACAACTGGCGAAAAACTTTGTATGATAGTGTGGTAGGGACTCTTTCGGGAGGATTAACTAGTGGAGCCGGAATAACAGTTGCCTCTCCAGTCTGAACTGTTGTATCTTCTTCCTGAGAAGTCATTCTACACAAGCAACTGGATATTCAAATATGAAGGTGCACGTTTCCTAAAAGTGTGAAGTGTCGTGCAAAACTAATAAAAATAACAAGTAAATATAACTGGAATTAAACTGGTCGACGATTGATCGACTACGGTAATTTCAGAACTTGTTAATCTAAAGTTCAAGCATAATATTAGTGCAGGCTGGTCAGTTTCAATTGACTATTTCAGTGTTGCTTTAATATTCTACTTGAAATCGATGAGTTGAAAGCACTTCGTTCACACAATTTATTTAAGTTAATTATCTGTTACTAACTAATCTGTCATTTGATGTGGGCGGTCGATGGCAGTATATTCATCCCAATTTTTTGTAAACATTGTGTTGGACAGATTGATAGCCTGCAAGTTAAAGTGACCTGTGAATGAATGCAATAGAGTTCAACAGTTCAAAGTTCAAGCAACAATTCAAAGTCCAAACAAAGCTTAAAAGTACAAGTGCTAACTCGCCAACGACTTGAGTAATCTTTTCTACGGGTTAGGTTGAGTCGTTAGTTCTCTGGCTAACTCGTCCGCGACCTAAGTCATTAAGTTAAGTTAGGTCGTGTCAATCTCGAGTTGTTGGAACTTTAAGTCGGCTGCGCTCTAAGTAGTAAGTCGTGGAAGATAAAGGGAACTTCAATGCAAAGCAACGAGAAACTCTCAAGTCCTAACTCGGCTACGACTCTTGGTTTAAGTCGTAAGGTATGTTAAGACGGTTCATAGTTAAGTCGCTAAAAGTTGCTGGGTCACGCAGAGGTGCCAAATTTTACCTAAGGCAACATTCCACTCTCTTTAGCAAACATACCCTCTTACTCCTAACCCGTGAACCTTCTAACCCGTTAACCTTCTAACCCGTTAACCCTCTTACCCATTAACCGTCTAACTCCTAATCTGTTTCTCACAATGGATAACCCTAGTTCTACCACACTACTAGATCGCCTCAAATCCTGAATAACTGCAAGGTAGATTGAACCGCCTGCCCTAAGTCCATCAGTATAACAAAGTTCGCGAGGGTTAAGGGGGAAAATCGGAGGAAAAGATCAACAATGATCGACATTTGGAAAAGAGGCAAAATCTCTTACGCAGTGTGACGATGAAGATTGTAGGAACTTAATTGGTTGCGGGGTAAACTGGTTGGATCTGTTTCTGAAAGCTTCAAAGGTCAGTAATGGCGGAAATGACTCAGGAATAAGTAATGAGAAGAATGAAATAGGAGGAACGACTTAAGCACTTTATAGTCGGAGGTACTGGAACTTGAATCGGCACGCCCGGGTTACGATAAGTCGAAGCACACGACTTACGACTTAAGCGTGTACTTCGAGGGGCAAATGTTAACCCTGTTTCATCCACGAGTTAAGAAGTCTACGAGATAAGGAACCTTACGAGTTAAGGAACCTTACGAGTTAAGAAAATCTTACGAGTTAAGGAGCTAACAACATAACAGGTAAGTCGTTCACGACCTAGGGCTTAGAGGCAAGTTCAATACCATGCTGTAATGAGATGACTCATTAACGACTTACGACCTATGATGAGTCCTATACGACTCAAGCAGAGTGCACGACTTTGCGAGTCAAGGAAACTTAACGACTTAAGGAATGTCACGACTTATGGAAGTCTACGGCTTAATGATATGCGACTCAACAAGTCCACGACTCATCATAAGAAACGACTCAAGGGGATTGACGACCTAAGAAGATGAGTCCCTAAGCCGCTTCACCTATATATCGCTGCCTGATGAGTCGGTAAGGACTTAACAACTCATGACTCAGAATGACTCATCCACGACTTAAAGCCACTGAGTCGTAATCCACCGCCCCAGTGCCTATGCCAATAAAGATTGACTCGTAAGCGACTTGTTCTAAGTGACTCGTAATCCAACAAAGGAATGAGTCATGGAGAAACCAAGGGCTCAGTCAGATAAGTCGACCACGACTTAACTTAACTCGGCCATGAGTTAACTATGAGTCGAGCACGACTCACGACTCAAGGCTGAAAACTCCTATAAATACATGACCACTTTCAACATCGAGGGGACTTTTGGCTCATTGATTTCAAACGCCGTTACTCTGCTGCATTCTGAACTACTTCAACACTTAAAGCTTTTGAGACACAAAGAACACTTCAAGGAACTTCACGAAGGAATCATACACATCCAACATGGATTCAAAGATTTTGTTCTACATTGAAGTTTAGGCTACTTGTTCTAAGTGACTTGTAACTCACAGTGCGTTGTAATCGGTGAATCTCGTAAAGGGTTGTAATCATATCAGCATAAAGGAGATTAAAGTGGACGTAGGCTTGTTAATAAGCCGAACCACTATAAATATCGTGTCTTTTACTAATTTTCTGTGATTCTTACTTTTTTCTGGTTCCCGTACCAACGGGTGGTGCTTTCACAACTACACTCTACACACCGGGGTGTTAGCGTTCGAATTTTAGCGTTAACATATAATATCAGAGAATGTTGATAAAAATGTTTTAGCTATCGTAAGGTAAAAACCCGGCATGTTTATTTTTGGCGTGGTCTTACGAGATGCTTTTGTTTTCAAAGGATTTTTGAAACTTTAAAAATCAATTGAGTGTGATTTTCTCACGCTAGTATTCCAGACTGACTCGGGGGTTATTTAACTGTAATGCTCGGGTCAGACCGAGTATTATAGGATACAAGATTTGATGTTGTGGAGCTCAGGAGACGAGCTGGATGACGATGCGTATTTCGTACTTGTTTTATATATATTCTGCTGTGTTGAGTTATTGTGTATCCATTGTATGATATTGATGTTGAGTTGTGTTTGATGTACACTGATGATGTAATATATAAACAGAGATTTTTGATTTTTAAGTAAAGATCATTTATTATCTATTGTATTTTATTCCGCTGCGATGGTTAGATTCTGTTGATGTTTTCTATTTTCTTCTTCTACCTCTTCTTCTTTAACCCAAATGGTTCGTATTTATGTACAACTTGAGTTGATTTACGTAGAATAGTGTTGACTAAAGGGGTATGGATTTACGGGTCGTTACACTTGGTATCAGAGCTTAGGTTGGCGACAACCTAGGCTTTGGTGGGAATTACTTATTAAATAGAGTCAACAGTACTCTAGAATGAGTTTGAGCGTATTAATAGATATGAGCGCGTATTTGTTAGTGAA
Source organism: Allium cepa (assembly GCA_030765085.1). Classification (NCBI taxonomy): domain Eukaryota; kingdom Viridiplantae; phylum Streptophyta; class Magnoliopsida; order Asparagales; family Amaryllidaceae; genus Allium; species Allium cepa. The sequence goes on from CM060940.1 coordinate 31,396,020, forward strand.
TATAAAATGATTTTATATTGCGTTGATTGGTTTATTGAGTAGTTTATGGATTCTGGTCAATACGAGTAATTAACGTTATTGATAGGGATCTCTAAACACTTGAATAGAACAATTCGACACAATATTGTTTTAAAGTGGGGTAAATGAAATAATTTTACCCAAATTATTTTTGTATATGAAAGAAATAATTTTCAGAAATTATTATAGAATTTGGATGCTTGGTTGTTAAGGAATGATAATGTTAAATTATTAACACTATTGTGTAGAAAATTGAATAAGAAATTGAAAACTTATAACCAAAGTTGAAGAATAAATTTATATAACGAAATGGAATTTGAAACATAGATTATAAATGTAATTTATAAATTGAAGTAAACTTCATATACAAATGTGATTAATTGGTAGTAGGATTCCAGAGAAATATTTGAAAAAAATGGGAATGGATTTCAAATTTGGAATTTTGGAAAAGGTTTAAATCCCTTGGAATTTGAAAGTGGTTTTCAAAGATTTTGGAGAAATAATAGTGATATTATTTCGGGAATATTTTTGAATTGGAATTGAATATGGAGAGATTTGAAATTTTAAAATATTTGAAATGTTTTAAAGAGATAAAAGCATCTAGTTCTCATTCGATCGCTGGAAAATAATTTCGGTGATGACTGCAGCATCATCGAAGTTCATTTTCGAGTTTCTAGAAGAGAAATTGCTACCAAGTTGTTTTAAATTGGAATTCTGTGCGAACTGGGTTTGGTTTTGAAATTAAGGAATTAATGAATTTGCCAAAGAATTTTGGATATAATTGAATTCTAAGGTGATATTGAAATTTTGGAAAAAAAATTTAACTCTGGAATTTTGTTTAAAATGTTTATGGAATAATAAAAATATATTGGCTAAATAAAAGGTATAATTCCAAGTTAAAAAGTAAAATGTAAATGAGATTGATTGTAAATAGATGAAATATGAATATAAATAAGTTGTGACTTTTAAAGTTTGGAAGTAAAATGAATAGGCCAAATAAAATTGTTTGTAATGATAATAAATATAATCCAAAACTTAAAATATAAAATAGATTGAACTCAAGTAAAACGGTTAGAGTGATTTTTGGAATAAAAGTCAAATATTGGGTAAAATTTTAAATAGACTACTTGATTGATTAATGGAATATGGAAATGGAACTCAAATTGGTTAATAAAAAAAATTGAGTTGTGAATAAATGATTGAATTTGAAATTGAAACTTGAGTTATTAATAGAAATTCAAATTAAAATTGTAAGTGAATTAAATTTGAGTTGAAGTTGAATGGAATTGAATTAACATAAAAATGATCTATATTGCAAATAAAATCTAAGTAGAGATAAATTAGAAATGGCCTCGTTATAAATGAGAGGAATTCAGAAATAAACTATTGAATGTGAATTAGATTCATATTGATTCAATGAAATATACTAATTCAATTTAAACGAACGGAGCTGGCAATGAACTCAAGTTAAACAAAGTAGAGTTCAAATAGGGATGGTTTGAGCGGTAAATAAAATTCAAGTGAATAAAAAAATAAAATTGAAATGATTGCAAATGAATTAGAATGGAAGAAATTGATTATTAATTGAGTTGAAATCAAATTAAAGTGGTTACAAGCTTACGTAGTTATTTATTCACTTGCACATGGTCAAATTTCGTAGAAGTAAATTGTCATTTGACGAAAACGAGATTAAATAAATTCTCTGAATTGATAGAAGTGAAATAATGACTGATTTTGAAATCAATTGAGTTGAATATAAGCTTGTTTGGATTAAAAATGAATTGAATGTAAGCAATGAAGTGTAAACCATTTAAATGAAAGCATTTAAATTTGCGTTGGAACCTTATAAATTTGCTTATGGAAGGGTTTAGTTGATATTGCTTATATTATACAAGTGTTAGCTATTGAAATTAAGAAAGTTGTTAATAAACTTTGTATATTTGACACTGACATGTTTAAATTGAGTAAGTATAGGTTTTTGGAAACCGTTTGACTGGTTTTGACTGCACTAATTGCATAAATAAATAGCTGCTTGCTTTAAAATGCTAAATAAGGTACGCCTACGCAATACAAATAGGAAATATGAATTGTTTTTCTGTTTTCCGACCGTGTGGGTCGATGTATATATATTTATATCTCTTGTCAAATTGCAAAAGCTCCTCCGTACAAAGGAGACTCTGCCAAAATATTTCGAAAATTTTGGGAGTTGGAATTTTTTGAATCTTTTGAAAATTTACACTAACGACAAATGAATTAAAGTTTGTTAAGCAAATAAAATTATAACTGAATGTTGAAATTTAATTTAAATTGTATAAGTAAGATGAACCGAAGAATTGTTCAAAGAAACTAAAAGAAGGAAAAGGTTTGCAAATAAACTTTTATTTGAGGTTTTAAATAAATTTGTAAGTAAAACTAATAAAGGAAATGGATAATTAAATATGGACTGAAATAGGGTAAATCAAAAATTCAACATTCAAAGCTTGGAAATGAATTGAAATTCAAGTAAAATTGAGAAGAGGTATTTATATTTGAAGTTAATTAATAAAGTAAAGCAAATTGAAATTTTTATGGAATTGTAAAGGAAAATTAAATAAAATGTATATAAACTTCAGTAGTGAAGTAAAAAGGATATAAGGAATATATATCAAATATTTATATGGAACTTAAGAAGTGAATGGTGAGATTCTTAAATAAATTTAGTATGGAGAAAATTATTCTAAGTGGATAACTGAATAGAGATTTAAAACTGGTTGTAGTGACAAGGGAAAATTGTGCATAAGTGTATACAATCAAAATAAATGTGAATATAAAGGGAATCGATATAATTGGTAATCAATTGGGGCAAATACAAAGGATGTACGTATATTATTTTATTCGCATAGCTATATTGATTCAGAATTCGAGCACAGAATTTCGAGATAGTTTTATCGATCCGAGTTAGGATTTTTCACTCGATGTTCGACGGCGAACCTGGATATGGAATTTTGATTGATTCTGTATATTCTCTATCATAGTTTAAAGCTATGCAAGGAGAATGACAGTTTCTAATCAGGAAAACAGATCTGAGTCCGCACTAGGAAGTCGGGTGGACGAGACTAGTTTGGAAGTGAAATTGTGTGATCGAGTAGGTGATCGAATTTGGTATTGCGTACGAATAATATGGGTACATCGTATGGGCTTAAATGGAATGAACATTGAAATTTTGGAAAGAAGTCAAATAAAATGTTTTTGAATGTTGTGATTGTATATTATTATTAAACAGGATATGCACGTATGAAAAAGAGGAAGAAAAATTGGTTTTGATTTGAGATAATAAATTAGAATTGCTCGACAAAAAGGTATGTGTTTAAAATTTTATATGGAATTTGATTGGGTTTTTGGATATAGCCACTTGGCTTTTTGTTTTCTTTTTGGATTTGGGAGGCCGTAGAGCCATTTTGTAGTTGTACAGAGCTAGCCGTGCAAAGGAGACACTGGCAAAATTTTTCGAAAATTTAGAGAGTTAGAAAATTTTTGAGAAAATTCTGATAATTTTTAAATTTGATTTAAAATTTAAATTTGTAGGATTGAGTAAGTAATATTGTTAGAAACTATGGGAAAGTTGGGAAAGATTAGTAAAAATGGTAGGGGGTCTTTTATAATAAAGGATAGTGGATAGAATGTTGAACAGTTTGGTTTCGGAAAATAGTAACGGGTATTGGACCATTCTTCCTAATTAGTAATTTCGGGGACGAAATTCCTTTAAGGGAGGGGGAATGTGATGACCCAGAATTTTGAAGAATATGAAATTGGAATACTTAATTGATTTTAAATATTCAATAGAGTAATTTTGACTTAAATTACAAATATCACAATTTATTTGATAATTGAATTATTAAATCAAATAATTGAAGTTGGGTAAATTGTTGAATTTGGAGTTTTAAGCCTATTAAAAATAATTAGAAGACTTATAAAATTTATATTAATAATACTGAAGATGATAAAACTTTTAAAATTGAATTTCAAAGTGTTTTGTTCAGTTTTAAAAATATATCGTTTAAATTGAATTTAAAAATAGCCTTCTGAGGCATTGTCTCGGATTTCGACGAAACCAGTTCCATTGGATCCGTAATATTGTATTATTACCGGATTTCAAATTTCTTAGCTTTCGGAATTATCGCGTGATCGTACGAGATATAAACGCCTAGACAATAATTATCGATTTAATTTAAATATCTTTATCTGAAAGAAAATCTAATCACAACCGAAAATCTTTCCTGAGCAAGCCGACCTACTCCCCACTAAATCACGTACTCTATCTTCCCTCAGAAGCTAAAGTTTTTATTATTTAACCCGAGCTTACTTTTGTTTAATGGAAGGAACGAGAAAAATCAATTCAGTCAATTCCTTATCTCTTCTACTTCTCGAAAATAATAAATGGCCGAGCAATCGACATAACGAAATTCATTTTTCGTTCGAAATCAAAATGGGCGAACTCAATTCAATAAACATGAGCCTTTTTCCCCCAACTTCTTCGGTCCCGTTCGCGAATTCCTATATCAATTAGTCGATTCAGAATTTTGGAAGGAGGCTGGGCAGCACGCGTCATCGCGCGTGGTGGAGGTCTCGGGTGTTAGGGAGGCGATGGCTTTGTTGGTTCGACTTTGATGTTGTAGAGCAGCTCAATGGCTAGGGTTAGCAAATGCGAGGGAGTGCGTTGAGCAGCTGCTCGGGGTCGAAGCGTGATGTGGGGGAAAGCGCGAGTGGTGGCGTGTGGAACAGCGTGGTTCGTTTTAGATTCGCGTGATGGGAGTGCGTGGCAGTGCAATCGAGGTTAGTGGCATTTTGGTTGACGTGTAGCAGCGGCCAGACGGTCGAAGGAGGGATTCAGCTCGATATTCCGAGGTATTATACTTTGTTGTCACCTTAACTGCTGAAATGATTAGTCATTAAAATAAAATTTGTTTATAAACGGTTTAAAAAGTAGTTTATGTTTCCTGTTCTAGTAGGTAACTTGATTTTTAAACATTTTAATTTAGTGTTATGTAACTTTAAAATTTGTACTTTAAATTTGTTGATGTATTACCTCATTTAACAGTTAAGCAATTTTAAAATTTTAGTAAGCAACTAAATTTAAAATTTATAATGAGAATATTAATGGCATTTTAAAATCATTGCATGTGCTAATAAATTCGAAATTTCATTTATATGAGGTCTTGAATCAAATGAAACCTACCGGGTTGGTTCGTTGCTGAAATCCATGGGATAAAAGGGAAGGTGAGTTAATCTCACGCAGTTGAATTTTTATTTAAATTTAATGGTTAAATTTAAATAATTGGTTGAATGGATGAATTGATTTGATGTGCTATATTATAGTATATATTACATCTTGGAATGATTGATTTCCCGCATTTATATAGCGGATGAGACCCTATACGCCGCAAAATAGCGGATAATATTATATTTAATCCCATATACCGCGATATTCCACCTCGAAGTGGAATCGGTATTTTATGTTGTGCTAACATCCATGGATGCAGGGAGAGCAAGTTGGAGGGATCAAACTGGATTCCTCAAAATATTTAATTTTGTTTAAATATTCCGTGATATTATTTTTGATATCCTGTGATGAACTATATCAATAATTGGATGTTATGGTTTGGTTGGACCTATTTGGATATGCTGAGTTATCAAAATCTCTAGAATGGAATTTTTGAAAAGAAATAAAAGAGTAAATTTTTAAGTAAAATAATTCTAGTGAATTGGAATAAATTAATAATGAATTGAAAATAAAATTAAAATAAAAGTTATTGCAAAATTCTAACAAATTTGGGATAAGAGGATTTTGAATTAATAGGGGGAATAATAATTTGTGAAGCTTAAGTGATGTTATTTAGAAGAATAAAGAATTTATTTTTAAATTTAATGATTAAATTTAATTAAGTGATAAAGAAGGAATTTTGGAAATCTGAAATTGGTATCTTCAGTTAAAAGGTTTTTTACTCAAAATAAGGAAATAAAATCTGAAAGTTAATGAATAAATAAAGTAAGAGAAGGAATTTATTTCAAAGTGAAATAAAATTGGAAATCAATTTCAAACTAATTAAGTGTTTGGGGTTTTGAAGTTTAAAAAGAAGTGAGATTTTAGGAATTTATAAACTGGGTTTATAAAGTGAAATAAAATGTCGGTGGATATTTTAAAATATAAATTCAAGGAAGAATTTATTAAAGGAATGAGAATTTGTTTAAAAATAAATGGTAAGTTATTTTTAAGTGATGTGAAAGAGAAGAGTATTTCCCAGGATAGCCAAGTATGGTTTTCAAAGAAATTTTAAAAATAAATTAAAGGTTTTAGTATTGTTTTAAAAAGCATGTTTTGGAAAGTTTATTATTTTAAATGTTAACTTTTAAAGTAAGTATATTTTTTTCCCAAATCTATTATTGTAATAGCTATATAAAGTAACTTGGTATTGTGTTTAAAAGAGGAAATTTAGTTTATATTTTATAAAGTGTTTTATATAAAATATTCTTAAAGTATATATATTTTAATAAAATATTTAAAGTTGTTTATAATTTTTAATGTTATAAAGTATATTTTACAAAAAGTGCTTTTAAATTATTTCAATCTTAAGTGTTTTGTACTTGGTGTTCCGGTGGAAATAATTAATTGGGAATGTACTCTGTGAGAGGAAACTGGTTTGAAACTGTTTTCAAAGGGGAAATTATATCTTGTGAAGATATTTTGAATAAATAAATAATTTGAGAGAAATTATTTATTGTTTAATGGTTGTTTGTGAATATTAATTGATAGTTAAATCACCGACTATCAATATTGGCCAAATGCGCTGATCGTTTCGAAGAGACCGGGATAGAGATTTATTTCTAGAGAATCACTTCGATCCGGTTTGTACGTTTCGAAAAAACGAGTTTGGATTCGAAGATGGAGCAGTGAAGTGCAAGGGCTAGTCGCAACTAATCCTGAGGATATTAACAAAATGGATGTAGTAGGAATAGTGCCTTCGGTTCTGTTCGAACCCAGGACGGACTTGTATGGATGAATGCTTGCGAAACATCGTCAGGTGGACGATGGGCATTCTAAGGGATATGTTCTAAAAAGGTAACGCTTAGCCTCAAGCCTCATCAAATGGGAATGGCTGAAAATCATGGGTTATGTAGCAAGGCTTTGTGGGTAGCCCCCACTGGAGGGTGAGGTCATCCCTGTCTAGATGTCCCTTTTATTTCGGCTTAGTGGGCGGTTGCTGATCCCAACCGTGGGGTGATCTTGCTCGGGACTGTCCAGTAAGGGATGGTTCCGGTCTTGTGTTGCAGGGGAGTTAGGGTGGCTCCTCGGTATGCTAATCTAGACCAGGTACTGTGACAGGCGGTACCCCAGTGCCTAGCCATTAGTTGGAATCCATTTTCCCTACACGCCCGTACGGTTTTGATATTGCCCAACTATTGCTGAAACGTGAGATGCAAGCATTTCAGCTAGATTCTATTTTACTTTCTATAGACACTATTATAATATCAGAGAATTTTAATAAAAATGTTTTAGCTATCATAAGGTAAAAACCCGACATGTTTATTTATGGCGTAGTCTTACGAGATGCTTTTGTTTTCAAAGGATTTTTGAAACTTCAAAAATCAATTGAGTGTGATTTTCTCACGCTGGTATTCCAGACTGACTCGGGTGTTATTTAACTGTAATGCTTGGGTCAGACCGAGTATTATAGGATACAGGATTTGTTGCTGTGGAGCTCAGGAGACGAGCTGGATGACGATGCGTATTTCGTACTTGTTTTATATATATTCCCTTGTGTTGAGTTATTGTGTATCCATTGTATGATATTGATGTTGAGCTGTGTTTGATGTACACTGATGATGTAATATATAAACAGAGATATTTGATTTTTGAGTAAAGATCATTTATTATCTATTATATTTTATTCCGCTGCGATGTTTAGATTCTGTTGTTGTTTTCTATTTTCTTCTTCTTCCTCTTCTTCTTTAACCCAAATGGTTCGTATTTCTATACAACTTGAGTTGATTTACGTAGAATAGTGTTGACTCAAGGGGTACGGATTTGCGGGTCCTTACATTAGGGGTCTGATTTTGGAGATCCGATTTTCCCATTCTTCTCTCATTCTACAACTTCTGCTCTCGCTCACTACGTTTGTAACCCTAATTTAGAAATCAAATTAGGTATTTGCTTCTTAAAATTTGTTTCAAACTTCATCACGAGAAAATAAAGAGGATTATGGCTTGCGATCAACTTTGAATCTGGGGATGATCATGGTCAAGCGTTAATTTCATATTAACAGCCGATCATACATGGTTTATTTCTTATCTTCTTCGTTCATTCCGAGTATATGTCATGGAACCATCATGGGATGTTTCCATGAGTTTTATTTCCTTATATATTATATTCATGGTTTCGGTCACGTAAGGGAAATACAACTTGTGACTCAATAAATATACGATGTAAAATCCTTGATACGGTTCCGTGACATATCGTATGAACTCTAATTTTTATCTAAACATACTTGAATTATGCATACCTTTCGAAAGGGATTCAAACCGCCAAATAACCATCAAGAAGGTCTACTCTTTCAAAAGGGGTACCTTTCGAAGATGTCCACCTTTAAACGGCAGAATAAATACCTTTTGGAGGGAAGAATTTGATCATGAATACAACGTTGTGATCTTGTCAGAACCAAACAAAAAGGAAAATTAAGGAAGTTCCGATGAGGTAAAGGGGGGTTTCGAATCTAGCACCTTTCTACCCATCAAATCCATAAAATTCGTCAAAGATGGAAGAGGGTTTCGTCACTCTTTCCTTTCGGCTATTATGAATTAGCGAAATACATAGCTTTTGCTGGAGATGAAATGGGTTATGGTGGAAATATTAAAGTTCACGATTAAATTCAGACTCAATATTCTCCAAACCATTTCATTAATAATTCTTACTTTTTCTTCTTTCGCATGCTTTATTCATTGATCTTACCAAGGGTTGAAATGCCTAAACATGATCAATGATCCAAAGCTTTAATAGGGGTGTCGACGATATTTATCGTTGACATAGGGCATGAACTTTACGTGTCCAGCATAACAGCGGGGGAAGTTGATGGATGACGTGGACTTCTTCAGGCTGGGCTCACATACAATGTAAGTATAGCCCCACAAGCCCACCTAGCTATGTACAAACCTTGCAGCACAATTGGTGCCCTCTAAAAAAGAGGTACTAGCGGGTATGGATGCTACATTAAAGGATGGAGTGCATGTGTTCTCCATTCCCCTTAGGCTAGTATGACACATCCTACTACGATTTTGATTTCAATCCTCTTACTTCTCAATATTTGCAGCTGAACCTGTAAAAGGCGTCATTGTAGTCTATTTAGAAGGCAATTATGGACCTGCTAAACACACTTCAAAGAATGATGCACCTTGGATTCTGATTGTGGCGACTGGTACGGTCGACCGAAACTTTAGGTGTGTAATAAAGCTTGGAAAGGGGTATTATGGAAAGGCTTCCTACCAGGCTTCTAATTACACTTCCATTCCTTTTCCTCTTACAGATAATAATACTACATTAGCCTACAATGTTGCAGCTACTTACAAAGGAAACATCATTATTTGCCTTGACCACCCACTTACCGATTGATCAAATATAAAAAAGTGTTACAGGCCTTATTCACTACACCAAACATCCCATTTTGTAACACTTTTTTGCTTTCAAATTAAAATAAATTCCTAACATATATTTCGTTACGATCATTTATCACGGTTATTTTCATTGCTAAATCTTGTAATTTCGTAAATAGTTAAAAGTGATATGGATAAGGTATTCATTTTTTCTTCTATTATTTCTTTTACATTTCCCACAAATAACATCCATCATTTCATTTTATTTCCTCTTTCGTTCTAGGGTTATTGCCCCCTCCGATTTGTTCTACTGCCTCCTCCATCGTTTTTCCATAGCCTCCACCATTCTTCAACCACCTTCTGCGACTACCTCCTTAGTTCAGCTGCTGCCTCCTTTGTTTTTCTTTCACCAATTAGACCAAGACGAATATTAGGGCTTGCATTCTATTTCAATAATCAAGGTCAGAGGCTGTCGTTGTCACTTGTCACGGTCTGAGGATGAGGTGACCAGCTGATGGGGTGGTGCAGTTGAGGTTGGTTGCGACGATAATTCAGATTGTTTCAGATTTAGGCACTGTTTGTTTGGGTTTAAAGATTGCTGAATTGAATAAGAACTAAGCGATCAGAAGAAAAAGGGCTGTTTGATTTTTGAATCCGTTCAGATCAGAATAATTAAGCGATTTTTACTCTTATTATTCAATTCAGTGATAACCTATCTTATAAAACAGTACGTACCTGAACTTTTTCTCTCAGGCACCTGTTGGATTAAAATCTCATCATGGGCACACATATGTTTAAGTGTATGTTGCTATTATAATTAATATAAGGTAGAAAATAATAAAGTGTTATTTACAATTTGTTGAGGGGCCAAATTGTAAATATTACATAATTGATTTTTGTCTGTTAATAAAAACGGTTGGGTCCCCGAGAAACAGTACGTACTTTTGTTTTCTCTTCTTCTCCGTCAGAGAGAAATAATCGAGAAAAGTAGAAACTGTATTCTTGGAAGATCAGAACCATACATATTAATTCAATGGATTCCGGTACGCTTACGCAAATTTCTATTTATCTATTGTTTGTTTTCTCATGAATTGATTAGGGCTAAAATTCGGATCTGTTTAAAATCAACAATTGGTATCAGAGCAACCCTAATTTGATTCTTGAGGATTTACTGTAGTACTGTAATGACCTTCAATTGTTATTATTATTTTTCGTTCGGATCTTTGGATATTTCTTGGCATGCCAATTAAATTAAATTAATTTTTTTCTGGAATTGTGAAAATTGATAAAGTTCAAATCAATCTTTATAAATGAATTTCCGGCATTTGGAAGAAAGAACTAAATGAATAAAGACATGTCACTGTCATGTATTTGTTTCTTCTTTGTAATTTTTTCACAAATTTTGAACATGCTTTGAAAGTTAAAGCATGATGGCAAACAAAAACATGCTACTGTTTGATGTCAGTTTCACAAATATTGAACATGCTTTGAAAGTTAAAGCACGATGACAAACAAAAGCATGCTACTGCTTGATGTCAGTTCCACAAATTTTGTACATGCTTTGAAAGTTAAAGCATGATGACAAACAAAAACATGCTACTGTTTGATGTCAGTTTCACAAATTTTGAACATGCTTTGAAAGTTAAACCATGATGGTAAACAAAAGCATGCTTCTGTTTGATGTCAGTTTCAGACAACGCTATTTTTTTTCTCTTTTTTTTCTGTCCCTTTTCAAATGGAAAGAGTGGCGTTACCTTACATACAAACTAAAGAATGCTTGTTTCAGTCACAGACTATTAATATGATTTTTGGGTTGGAACTGACTTTATTGTGCATCACATCAGACAAGTTGCTTTTATAAGTAATGACTAACAGATTTTCCAATCTACTTTAAGGTAGTATTTATTTAGATTGTCAAATTGCAATGACAAGTAGGCCTTTCAATATAGCATTTAATATCTAGCAGCTATATACAAAAATGACTTGGTATATTAGACCACCTAACATATAAAAAAAAAATTTGTTTTATTATATGTATGTATTCCTTTTCTTTTAAAAGTTAAATTCATATTTGGTTTCCATGGAAATTTGGTGTTTTAAATAGACTAATTGAAGCAAAATATCACCAAAGTGATCATTTTTGTATAGATTAATCAAATAAAAATATCAAAATAATTGTGTGTATGTAATTCATGCATTTATTAATGAACCCAAAGATGAATTAGTATTTGGCAGAATTTCATGCATACCTGTGGTGGTAAATGTGTGATAATTATAAGGTGTTTTATGTAAGCAATGTGTTAGTCCAAAGACTGCATATTGTTTGACATAATTTATTGTCAACGTTTGATTGCTACAACAAAAGTATCGTTTACAGTTAATATTACTGCCCAAAGACTTGATATTAATGATGTGTTTGGTATTTGAGTTGGAATTAACCATTATTTGAATTTTTTTGTTTTATATGAAGTCGGTAAGAGAATGTAATTTATATAATTTTATTCATTTTCCGTTTCAGTTGTTGCCACTGTATCTGCTAACCTTAATTCAGTACCAGTCCTTAATGGTAATAATTTTAAGGACTGGAAGGAGAACATATTAATTGTTCTTAGTTGCATGGATCAGGACCTTGCATTAAGGATGGATCGGCCTGCTTCTCTTACAGATGTTAGTACCTCCGAGGAAAGGAGAATTTTTGAGAAATGGGACCGTTCAAATCGCATGAGTCTTATGATCATTAAACGGGGCATACCTGAGGCTTTTAGGGGTGCGGTATCCGAAGAGATTACCGATGCCACATATTTCCTTGCTGAAATTGAGAAACGCTTTGCCAAAAGCGATAAGGCGGAAACAAGTACTCTTTTGAAGAAACTTATTTTCATGAGGTTCAAAGGCAAGGAAAACATAAGGGAGTACATTATGGAAATGTCTCACATTGCTTCAAAATTAAAGACACTAAAGCTTGAGCTTTCGAATGACTTGCTTGTGCATTTAGTGCTTATCTCGCTTCCTCCACAATTCAGTCAATTTAAGGTCAGTTACCACTGTCAAAAGGAGAAGTGGACTCTCAATGAGCTCATTTCATATTGTGCACAAGAGGAAGAAAGGCTGAAGCAAGATAAGACTAAGAGTGTCCATTTGGCAAGCACCTCTAAAGCAAAGGGCAAGAAAAGAAAATTTAAAAAATGAACCTGCTAAGGATCCAGATCAAAAGAAACAACAAAAGAGAAAAGATGGTTGTTTATTTTGTCACAAACCTGGACACATAAAGAAGGAATGTACCAAATATCATGCATGGCGTGAAAAGAAAGGTATGTTTGTTACTTTGGTCTGTTCTGAAGTTAATTTATCTTCAGTACCTAGAAACACTTGGTGGATAGATTCTAGTGCTACCACTCACATAAGTGTTTCTATGCAGGGTTGCCTGAGCTACCGAAAGCCAAGTGATGATGAAAGACACATCTTTTTGGGCGATGGACAATCGGTAGAAGTGGAAGCGATTGGACATTTTAGGTTGTTGTTAGGAACTGGTTTTTATTTGGATTTAAAAGACACTTTTGTTGTATCGTCATTTAGATGGAATTTGGTTTCTGTTTTTGTGTTGGACAAATTTGGATATTGTTGTTCATTTGGAAACAATTAGTTAAACTTTTTCTTTGAATTCAAATGTTGTTGAAACTGGTTATTTAAATGCGTATAACAATATTTATTTGTTGGAAATAGTTGCATCCCATAATGAAACTTTGCATGTAAAATCACGTGGTACTAAACGTAAATGAAATAAAGAAAATTTAGCAGCTTTATGGCATAATCGCTTAGGTCATATCTCAAAAGGTAAAGTTGAGCGCTTAGTATCTGATGGTATTTTAGAATCTCTTGACTTCACAAACTTTGACGTTTGTGATTGCATCAAGGGAAACCAGACCAAAACTAAAAGATTGGGTGCTAATCTTTAAACATCTTAGAATTAATTCATAAAGATATTTGTGGACCTTTCCCTACAGCATCTTGGAATGGTCAACAATATTTCATATCATTCATAGACGATTACTCACGTTAAGCCTACCTATATCTAATTCATGAAAAATCACAGTCACTGGATGTGTTCAAAGCTTATAAAGTTGAAGTTGAAAATCAACTCAACAAAAGAATTAAAAGTGTCAGATCTGATCGTGGTGGTGAGTATTACCGTCGATATGATGGTTCAGGTGAATAACGTCCAGGATTGTTTGCTAGATTCCTAGAGGAATATGGTATTGTCCCACAGTACACCATGCCAGGATCACCTAGCATGAATAGTGTTGCTGAAAGACGAAACCGAACTCTTAAGGATATGGTAAGGAGTATGATTGTTCATTCCACCTTACCTGATTCTCTCTGGGGAGAAGCATTAAAGACAACAGCTTATATTCTCAATAGAGTACCAACTAAAGTAGCTGCAAAAACATCTTATGGACTTTGGACAGGTCGAAAGCCTAGTCTAAAGCATTTTCACATTCGGAGTTGTCCAGCTGAGGCAAGACCTTATAGGCCACATGAAAAGAAGCTGGATTTCAAAACAGTGAGCAGCTACTTTATTGGTTATTCTGACCGTTCTATGGGCTATAAGTTTTATGATCCCATAGCTAAGAATATTTTTGAGACGGGAAATGCAGTATTCTTTGAGGATATTGAGTTTGGGGGGAGAAATAAAGTTAAAGACATTTTTTTGAGGAGGAATTGGATTTAAACCCAGTTCCTATTATCACTTTTGACAATGTTCAGGTGCCTACACGTATCATTGATCAAGAAGTGAATCCGGAACCTCAACAAGATAATGTTATACAACCCCTTAAATGCTATTGTTCCAGAAGAACAAACTCAACAACCTCAAGAACCTGTGCCAATAAGGAGGTCCATGAGAGAAAGGAGAAGTGTTATTTCAGATGATTATATTGTATTTCTCCAAGAACAAGAGAACGATAATAAAATGATGGCAGATGATACAATCAACTTTTATCATGCCATGAAAAGTTCTAACTCTCAAAAGTGGATTGATGTCATGAATGAGGAGTATAAGTCCATGCAAGACAATAAAGTTTGGGAACTTGTCCCATTACCAGAAGATGCAAAACAAATTGGTTGTAAATGGATATTTAAAACCAAGAGGGATGCAAAGGGTAATGTGGAGAGGTATAAGGCACGTCTTGTAGCAAAAGGCTATACTCAATAGGAAGGTATCGATTTTATAGAGACTTTCTCTCCAGTTTCATCGAAAGGCTCTTTTAGAACAATTATGGCACTTATTGCTCATTTTGATCTTGAGTTACATCAGATGGATGTTAAGATGACATTTCTCAATGGAGACATTGATGAGACAATTTATATAGTACAACAAGAAAACGTTGTGTCGGGAGATCCAAAGAATATGGTTTGCAAATTAACAAAATTCATCTATGGACTTAAGCAAACTTCTCGTCAATGGTACCACAAATTCCATCAAGTAATCATCTCGTTTGGTTTTGAGACGAATATTGTTGATGATTGTGTGTATCACAAGTTTAGTGGGAGTAAACATATATTCCAGGTTTTATAAGTCGATGACATCTTGCTTGCCACTAACAATATAGGGTTATTGCACGAAACCAAGAAATTTCTATCTAAACATTTTGAGATGAAAGATCTTGGGGATGCCTCTTTTATATTGGGTATTCAGATACTTCGAGATCGATCTCGGGGTATTCTTGGATTATCACAAAAGAGTTATATTGATAAAGTACTTAAAAGGTTTGGTGTGCAAGATCGTAGACCAGGAGATACCCCTGTTGCTAAAGGAGATAAATTTAGACTTAGTCAGTGCCCGAAAAGCAATCTTGAAATTCAAGAAATGCAAAAGATTCCCTATGCTTCAACCGTTGGGAGTCTAATGTATGCTCAAGTGTGTACACGTCCAGATATTGCATACATTGTTGGGATGTTAGGCAGATACTTAAGCAATCCTGGTATAGACCATTGGAATGCAGCCAAGAGGGTTATGAGGTATCTTCAGAGAACAAAAGATTACGTGCTCACTTATAGAAGATCAGATCATTTGGAGGTCGTAGGGTATTCTGATTCTGATTTTGCTGGATGCTAAGATAGCAGAAAGTCTACATCAGATTATATTTATCTGTTGGCTGGAGGAGCTATATCTTGAAAAAGTTTAAACAAACACTTGTAACTTCTTCCACTATGGAAGCAGAATTTTTATCATGTTATGAGGCATCAAACCATGAAATATGGCTACACAACTTTATTATTGGGCTGCGTATTTTGGAAAATGTAGAAAGACCGCTGAAGTTATATTGTGATAATAAATCAGCAGTGCTATATTCCAATAATACCAAAAGCTCAACTAAGTCAAAGCATATTGACATAAAATTCTTAGTTGTGAAAAAAAGAGTGTAGAGTGGACATATAACTATAGAGCATATTGGAACAAACTTCATGATAGCGGATCCTCTCACAAAAGATTTACCGCCCAAAGTCTTTCATGAGCACACTGCTCATATGAGTGTTGTATTACTAGAGGATATTATGGTTTAGTGGAAGTTTGTATTTTATATGCTTTATATTTGTCTTGAAACATATATTTGGATTTCTAATCAGAAGTAAAGTATTCATTTCATTCACTCTGTTTTATTGTTTCGATTCTGACTTCACTTAAGTTTAAGGATGACCAATTGAAAATAGATTAATCTATGTCATTTGACTATATATATATGTATGTGACCACTGATGGGTTTAGTCATGATTAATATGACGAAGACCACCGTGATCCTGTATAAATATGGTTGATGGACGAGATTGTTAAGATATACCTTTATGTAATAGCAAATTTTGAGTTCACAAGGTTGTACATTTATAAGAAATCATATGTTGCTCAAGTGGGAGATTGTTGGATTAAAATCCCATTATGGGTACACATATGTTTAAGTGTATATTGCTATTATAATTAATATAAGGTAGAAAATAATAAAGTGTTATTTACAATTTGATTATAATTAATATAAGGTAGAAAATAATAAAATGTTATTTACAATTTGTTGAGGGGCCAAATTGTATATATTATATAATTGATTTTTGTCCGTTAATAAAAACCGTTGGGTCCCCCCAGAAACAATACGTACCTTTGTTTTTTCTTCTTCCCGTCAAAGAGAAATAATCGAGAAAAGTAGAAACTGTATTCTTGGAAGATCAGAACCATACATATTGATTCAATGGATTCCGGTACGCTTCCGCAAATTTCTATTTGTCTATTATTTGTTTTCTCATGAATTGATTAGGGCTAAAATTCGGATCAGTTTAAAATCAACAGCATCCTCCTTCTTCTTCAAGCTATCACTGTAGTCAGGTTCTTCCTTCTCACTGCTTTGTTTATCTGTATATTATTCTATAGCTTACTTCCGTAGAAACCCTTATTGTGGTAATCTTTAGTTACAGTTGAATTACACTTATTTCCTTCATTTTACTGTTTTCATTGTCTATATTTTGAATTACTTTAAATGCTTTCATTTATCTCTTCTACTTTACCTATCTACATTTTATAGTTGTTTTTTTTTTCTTTTTCTTTTCAAAACTGTTGTTATTACTGTTTTTTTTACCGGCCATAGTTCTACCTTTACCTACTTGTTGATTATATTTTACTTTAGAAACAGTAGGGAATCTTGTTATAGTTATTGATCTATTGACTAGATTTTATGCTTAGAAAGGTATTGACTGGCTTTTCTGCTTCGTCCTGTATATCGTATATACTTTTTAGTGGTAGAGCAACTTTTAGTTGACTGAAGTCCAGAGTCTAGACACATTTTGAAAAGTCACCAAGACAGAATAGATGGTATCTAGTTTATTGACAATCATTGCCTAGATCACGACTACCCTGATAATTTAATCCTCGTTTCTTTAGTCTATCTGTAGTATTTTATCTACCAAATATAGCCTTTTATACAGTAAAGGATAACATTTTGGTTTTTGGAGTAGTCCAAATTAGTTTTCTCCTTGTTTTTTTTTTGATGCTTTTCTCTTATCCTATCCCATGTATTAATGAAGCTGAAAGTAGAATTTTAAAGCCATAACCAGTTTTCATTGTCTACATTCATATCAATTTGCATTGCACTTGTTAAGCCTGTTTTTTGTGAGAATTTGCATTTTTCCAATTGATCATTATGTTTTGTACATTACATAGGGACAACGAACAAAAATTATTCTCTTTACTAATTTCTTAACCAGAAGTTACAAAATAAAAAAAGAAACGACCTTTCTTTATTCAGGATTTAGCACTCAAAATTCACCATTCAACATTCAGGATTCCGAGAAGAAAAAATGCAGCGTTAGGAAATTTTGTGAGGAAAGTCGCGATCATTAAGCTCTCATACTTCTACGCTCCTTTAAGGTTCCTCTTCTTTGAACTGCAAATGTTTTAAATTGGTTCCACCGCTCCCTTCTTCTTCTGTTTGTTCTGCTTCCTCCAATTGCAGGCTTCAAACTGCAAGGTAATTGTTTTGGATTTTATCCAGTTAAATGGATCATAGCTTGTCTCGAAGACCACTTCTATTTATTTTATGCTGATGCGACATTAGTTTATATTATACATGATGAATTTACTACTTTTACACATAATGAATTTATATCAATTTATAAGTGAATTTCAATTTTCTGGAAGTTGAAAATTAACTGTGGGAATTTAGAGATAGTACAATAATCAATGGCGTGAATTTAGTAATTGCCATTTATGTGTAGTCTTTTTTTAAAAACAGTGTTTTTGTTTTCAAATATTGTCATGATTTTATTGTTGAGTTGCTGGTTAAATTTTACTCTCGTTACTTCAATATTTCTTGTGACTAAGAACTAAATAAATTTGATTAAACATGCAACACTTTACACTCCAAAATTTTCAATGCCTTCAATTATTTTCTGAGCTTGCATTTATTTTTTAAAATCGTGTTTATCTTCTTTAAAACATAAAGTTTGTATTGCTACCATGAATTTTTTGAAACAGGCTACGATATTGTTAACTACCTTTTATTCCTATCTACAATAATTTGGTTACATATGTTGGTCGATATCTAACTGCTTTATTTCTGCGTGTCATGCGAAATTCGAGCTAGAAAATTAATAACTAAATTTTAGATTAATCGGTCCTAGCCCAAATCCATAAAAATTTCAATGTTAATGTAAGTGAAACTTAGAATCAATAATACATCTAACATTTTAATGTAGACAATTACATTTTAGAGAAATGTTAACTACACTACAAAGGTATCTGCATGCAATTCCACTTTCATTTATTATTTTATACCAAAAAGTGAAACGCAACAGAGACTCTTTAGAGTGCAACTAACTATTCCCACATTCAGTAATTTGGATTATATAAGTGCTATGCTCAAAGTAGGCATCACTTTTGTTTTAAAATATATATTGAAAAGGAGCTTCATGCTTGTTATTTACAAATTGATGTTTCATTCTTATGTAAGTAGGTTGGCTACTAATGAAGACTATTTATAAACTAATTATGGTGGTAACTTGTAAAATTTAGTTATTTCTATGCATAACTTGTAATAATATCTATAATTCTAGAACAAGATATTCAAAGATGATGGTATGCCTTACGTAATAGTATATTTTATTTCTTTCTTGATAGAAGCTGTCAAAAGCAGATGAGATTACATCGTCATCAAATGTATATATCAAATCCCCTATTATCAAATAGGTTAGTTTTTATTTCTAGTGTCAAAGTGGTTAGTGTTATATGTGATGATATATTTCATTTACTATGTGATAGAAGTCATCCAAAGAAGTTGAATATATCATCCATTGGGTATATCAGATCTCTACTGTTGCTAAAGTACCTAGCTTTATTCTTGACTTATAAATGGAATGTTATAATTATTGTTATAACTATTAGTATTCACTTTGACTAGCAAAAAGATTCCCATGCAAACAAAAAATTTACCATGTTGTAATTTTTATTGAATCTTAAAGGTTGTTAATTTAGGCAACTAATTTCAAATATAATACTTAACACACAACTTAAATGTTTTGGTATGCTTCCGAGAACTAAACTGTACCTCAAGCACTTCTATACTCTCTCTCTCTCTCTCTCTCTCTCTCTCTTCTAGACTCACTGTATTGTAATAAATGAATTCTAAATCATATTTTCAACCATGAAAAATGTTACCGTGGAATCTTGACGCGGCGAGAGAAGCGAATTCGATGATGTAAATCGAATCCGTCCAGGATCTCACACGATTAGCGGAAATAATCGGTGAATCGGTGTTAAATTGATGGATTTAAGAATGCTGAAAGGCCCAAATCCGTTGATCACGAAGATACCGGATTTTAGCAATCTTCGACACGTTGATCGCGCGCGATACCATGAAGAAAGATCTACAATTCTTTGAGCGTTGGTCCAGCGCACTTGATTCCGCGAATTGGCTTCAACATTCGTTGATTCGAGCGCACTCGAATACCGAAAGTGGAGATAGGAGATAACACTCAACTACCAATTTAATGGAGGGACAAAGCTTCACAAACAAAATTTTATTCAAAATTCAACTACCTTTACAATGATACTTTACCCCTATTTATAGGAGTTTACAACACAAACGACTTAACAAAGCGGTACAACAAACATAACGACTTAAGAAAAATGAAATACAAATATTACAACGACTTACAAACACACAAACGGCTAAAAGGACAACGCACGCGACTTACTGGCTTCAACATCGTGACTTACTGGGCCTGAACGACTCAAGAAGCATGGCAGCGACCTAGGGCCGCTCGCGACTTAACTTCGCGACCTAGGATTCGTGTCGTTCGCGACTTAGGGCTTTTGACGGCAGCGGCCTAGTTATGTCGTTTGCGACATCAGGAGGCGGAGCCGCGTATTAACGAATTGAGGAAGGAGTTAGGTCGCGGCTACGGTGAAGGTCGCGGAGAGGGCAGAGAGGGCTTAGGTCGTGGGAACGGCGATCGTGGAAGTTAGGTCGTAGGTCGCGGCAATCGTGGAGGCTAGGTCGTAGGTTGCGGCAATCATGGAGGCTAGGTCGTAGGTCGCGGCGATGGCTGCGATGGGCTGAGGTAAGCGCTTCATCATCCTCCTCTTGTTGGAAAGAATTCGACCTCGAATTCACACTCTCGTCATCTTCGACAAGATCCTCTCCATAATACGGAATTAAGTGTTTGACATTGAAAACATCAGAAGTATGAACCTCTTCCGGCAATCTTAACCGATACGCATTATCATTGATCTTCTTCAAGATTTCTACTGGACCAATTTTTCGTGCTTTCAACTTGTTGTAAGTTCCAACTGGAAAACGATCTTTCGTCAAAACGGCATATACAAAATCTCCTTTTTTGAAGACAACACTTCTTCGTTTCTTATTCGCCATTTGTTTATACTTCTCATTCGTCTTAAGCAATCGTTCATGTACAACTTTGTGGCATTCCTGTAACTCATTCACCAAATCACTAGCCCGCTTAACGACTCCCTTCTGATATGGCACTGTCGTTAGATCCAATGGTCCCTTTGGAATGGCTGAATATACAACTTGAAATGGACTGAGTCCAGTACTTCGATTGAGTGCATGATTATGTGCAGACTCTGCTTGTCATAACCTCATATCCCTGCTTTTAAAATTGTCTTTCATAAGACATCTCAATAAGTTTCCCAACGATCGGTTAACCACCTCTTTTTGCCCATCAGTTTGCGGATGGTAAGTGCTACAAGAATTCAGCTTCGTTCCGACCATCTTCCACAAACTCAACCAAAAATGGCTTAAAAATCTAGTATCTCAATCAGAAACAATAGATTCTGGTAAACCATGCAATCGATACACCTCTTTAAAGAATAATTGAGCCACTCGGACGACATCAGCTGTCTTCTTACAGGCTATGAAATGCGCCATCTTTGAAAACCTGTCCACTATAACATATATAGAATCATTTCCCCTCTGAGTTCTCAGCAAACCCAACACAAAATCCATGCTAATATCAACCCATGGTTTAGTAGGCACGGGTAATGGCATGTATAATCTCGCATTCGTCGTTGTTCCCTTCGAATCTTGACAGATATGACACCTCTTCACAAATCTCTCTACCTCTTTCCTCATTGATGGCCAAAAATAAGATTGTGAAATTAAATGTAAGGTGCGATCCTGTCCAACATGCCCTTCTTCATGCAAGTCTTTAATAATCTTCATTCTCAAGCTACAGTCTGGTATACATAATCGATTCCCCTTGAACAAGAATCCATCAACCAACACGAATTCATCAGTACTCCCATCCTTAACTTTCTCAACAAACTTTGCAAAGTAAGGATCCTCTTCAACCAACTCTGGCAATAGTTCAAATCCTGTTACTTCAACTTTCAACGTTGTCAACAAGTGATTCCTCCTGCTCAAAGCATCAGCCACACGATTCGACGCCCCTAATTTGTGCTTTACGACAAATGTAAACTGTTGTAGATATGCAATCCATGATGCATGTCTCGCTGAAATCTTGTCCTGACCTTGTAGATGTTTCAACGCCTCATGGTCAGTATATAACACAAACTCCTTCTGAAACAGATAATGTCTCCAGTGCTTCACAGCTTGAATAATCGCGTAAAACTCTACATCATATGTACTATATCTTATCTTGGCTCCAGACAATTTCTCACTGAAATAAGCAACTGGTCTTCCATCTTGACTCAATACTCCACCAATCCCAACCTTCGACGCATCAGTATGTAACTCAAACAATGACTGAAAATCCGGTAAAACTAGAATTGGCGCTGATGTCAATAGTGTCTTGATCTTCTCAAAAGATAACTTTGCTCCCTCTATCCACACGAACTTCTTTCCTTTCATGCAATTGGTTACAGGTTCCATCACACTACTAAAGTGTGGAATGAACCTTCGGTAAAAAGATACCAACCCATGAAAACTCCTTAATTCAGTAATTGTCTTCGGTTGTGGCCAACTTCTGACAGCTTCCACTTTGCTTTCATCAACTTGAATACCCTCCTTCGACAGTACATATCCAAAAAAAAACACTGTCCGTCATAAACACGCACTTCTTTGTTGCTGCATAGAACTGCTCCTGTCGTAGAATCAACAGTACTTCTCGCAAATGTTGGATGTGCTCTTCCGTACTCCTACTATGAATCAAAATATCATCAAAGTAAACAACCACGAACTTCCCAACAAATGGTCTGAAAATCCGGTTCATTTCTCTCATAAAAGTATTAGGAGCGTTTGACAAGCCAAATGGCATAACCAACCATTCGTATAAACCCTCCTTTGTTTTAAAAGCAGTCTTCCACTCATCACCCGGTCTAATACGAATTTGATGGTATCCACTCTTCAAGTCAATCTTGGAAAACACAACAGCCCCACTCAACTGGTTAATCAAATCATCAAACCTCGGCATAGGAAATCTATATCTCACAGTGATCTTATTTAGAGCCCGACTATCCGTACACATCCTCCACGTCTCATCCTTCTTCGGTACCAATATGGCTGGAAGGGCACATGGACTCAAACTCTCCTGAAAACGCCCTTGTTCTAACAATTCCTCCACCTGCCTTCTGAGTTTTCATGTTCCTTAGGACTCATCCTGTAATGTGGCCTGTGAGGTAATACTGATCCTGGCACTAGATCAATTTGATGTTGAATATCCCTCAACGGTGGTAACTTCTTCGGCAATTCTTCTGGAAACACTTCTCTGAATTCTTCCACTATTGGCTTTACCTCCTCTGGGACTTCAACAGATTCACTAGCCTCATTCCAATCAACAAAATCACCTCTGGACTCTCCTCTACTTCTTCAACAAATTCCTTCAAAGTCAACAAAGTTTTAAGCTCCTCAATCTCTTCTGACTTGCTCTCTCCCTGCTGTCTCTTCTTTGGAACTAAAATAATCTTAACACCTTCAAACATAAAACTGTAGCTATTGGTTCGACCTTCATGCTGCACTGCTCGATCATACTGCCACGGTCTTCCCAAAAGAAAATGACAAACATCCATCTCAACTACATCACATCAGATCTCGTCTTTATATTTCTTCCCAATAGAAAATGGAACTCGAACTCGCCTGTCCACCTTCACCTCTCCTCCTTTTCTTAGCCAGGCTAATTTGTAAGGATTAGGATGTTTCTCCATTTTCAACTTCAACTTTCTCACAGCTTCGGTAGAAATGATATTGTCACAACTCCCTGCATCAATTACAAACTTGCAAACTTTTCCCACTATAGTGCATGTCGACTGAAAGATGTTACTCCTCAACCAACTAGCCTCATCCTCTTGCTTCGGTGTTAAACAAGACCTCATCATCATTAGATTACATCCTTCATCTCCTGACGCGATATCCTGTTCATCTTCCTCCACTGGACTAGAATCACCTTCACCAACATCCTCACCTTCAACTTCAGTAATCATCGTTCTCTTCTTTGGTTTTGGACATTCCTTACTTTTATGACCCA
This sequence comes from Allium cepa, assembly GCA_030765085.1. Classification (NCBI taxonomy): domain Eukaryota; kingdom Viridiplantae; phylum Streptophyta; class Magnoliopsida; order Asparagales; family Amaryllidaceae; genus Allium; species Allium cepa. The sequence goes on from CM060940.1 coordinate 31,420,140, forward strand.
CTTCCTGGCAATTATAACATTTGAAACCATTGTTGACCCTCGCCTTCGCAACCTCATTCACAACTGGCTTACTGACAACTTTAAAAACATAGGAACTCCCACTGGCACCCTTTACTTGATTGTTGGAATTTGTAAACACACCACCTCCTCGTCTTCCCTGCTTCTCCCAAGCCAACGCTTTCTGGTGCGCTTCAGCCACAGATCTCGGGTCAAACATATTAACCATATCCTGGATCTGCATTCGCAAACCTCCAACAAACCTAGCAGTCAACTGTTCCTCTGTCTCCATAATATCATTTCGAGCAATCAGTTGATAAAACTCGTCAGCATAATCATTAACATTCTTCATCAGTTTTCCTCAAGTTCTGCAATCTCTGATACATGAGTGATTGATAATTGTAAGGTAAAAATGTAGCTTTCAACAATTTCTTCAATTTCTCCCAAGACTCAATCTTTGACTTCCCCATCCGTTCTCGTGTAAGTTTGGTTTGTTGCCACCATGCCATGGCTCTCCCTCTCAAACGAGTAGCAACCAACTTCACTCTTCAATTCTCGGGAACCTCCTTGAAATCAAAGATCTCTTCAACATTAGACAACCAATAAAGAAATTCTTCTGACACTTTTCCACCCTTGAACTCCGGAATTTCCATCTTCATCCCTGATTCCCATCTACGATCGTCTTCTTCCTCTCGATACTGACGTCGTACTTGGTTTCGATCTCGGAAATGAATACTTCCCCTATCACCATCAAATTCCTCATAAAAAAATCTGATGTATATCGATGTTGATCATGACCACCAACATCTCTACCACCTCCATTTCTACCACCAACATCCCTTCGATCTACATTCCTCCGATTTCGTTCATCAACATTCCTACCACGATCGTCAACATTTCTACGACCATGATCTTCTCTTCTCTTCCGATCTGAATGTGGTGAAACTCTACTTCCCCCATGACTCGATTCAGGTGAAACCCTTCTTCTACTTTGATTCATTTCATGCATCATTCTCTCTAATCGACCAATCCCTTCATTCAACTTCTTAGTGAAACTCTCGTTGATTCATTGCTCCATTTCATCGGCCTCTTCTCTTCCATACAAAGCATTAATGTTGCGATGACGTTGAGCTCGTCTCGGAGGCATGATTGAACTTCAAACAAACTCAAAAATAAATTTCAAACACTTTCCAAATTTTGATCCAAAGTGAGATGGATCGAAACTCCCAACTTGTTGCAACTTCACGATGAACACGATAAACGCTAAACTTCTCAACAATTGCAAATCCGATCTCCAAACTTCAAATTCTTGAAATCCAAGTTTCCAAATGATGCAAACTTCTTGCGATCTAGCTTTGATACCAAACTGACGCAGCGAGAGAAGCGAATTCGATGATGTAAATCGAATCCGTCTACGATCTCACACGATTAGCGGAAATAATCGGTGAATCGGTGTTAAATTGATGGATTTAAGAATGCTGAAAGGCCCAATTCCGTTGATCACGAAGATACCGGATTTTAGCAATTTTCGACATGTTGATCGCGCACGATACCGTGAAGAAAGATCTACAATTCTTTGAGGGTTGATCCAGCGCACTTGATTCCGCGAATTGGCTTCAACGTTCGTTGATTCGCGCACACTCGAATACCGAAAGTGGAGATAGGAGATAACACTCAAGTACCAATTTAATGGAGGCACAAAGCTTCACAAACAAAATTTTATTCAAAATTCAACTACCTTTACAATGATACTTTACCCCTATTTATAGGAGTTTACAAACATACGACTTAACAAAGCGGTACAACAAACACAGCGACTTAAGAAAAATGAAATACAAATATTACAACGACTTACAAACACACAAACGACCTAAAGGACAACGCACGCGACTTACTGGCTTCAACATCGCGACTTACTGGGCTTGAACGACTCAAGAAGCATGGCAGCGACCTAGGGCCGCTCGCGACTTAACTTCGTGACCTAGGATTTGTGTCGTTCGCGACTTAGGGCTTTTGACGGCCGCGACCTAGTTATGTCGTTTGCGACATCAGGAGGTGGAGCCGCGTATTAACGAATTGAGGAAGGAGTTAGATCGCGGCTACGGTGAAGGTCATGGAGAGGGCAGAGAGGGCTTAGGTCGTGGGAACGGCGATCGTGGAGGTTAGGTCGTAGGTCGCGGCAATCGTGGAGGCTAGGTCGTAGGTCGCGGCCATCGTGGTGGCTAGGTCGTAGGTCGCAGCGATGGCTGCGATGGGCTGAGGTAAGTGCTTCATAATCCTCCTCTTGTTGGAAAGAATTCGACCTCGAATTCACACTCTCGTCATCTTCGACAAGCTCCTCTCCATAATACGGAATTAAGTGTTTGACATTGAAAACATCAGAAGTATGAACCTCTTCCGGCAATCTTAACCGATACGCATTATCATTGATCTTCTTCAATATTTCTACTAGACCAATTTTTCGTGCTTTCAACTTGTTGTAAGTTCAAATTGGAAAACGATCTTTCGTCAAAACGGCATATACAAAATCTCCTTTTTTGAAGACAACACTTCTTCGTTTCTTATCCGCCATTTGTTTATACTTCTCATTCGTCTTAAGCAATCGTTCCTGTACAACTTTGTGGCATTCCTGTAACTCATTCACCAAATCACTAGCCCGCTTAACGACTCCCTTCTGATATGGCACTGTCGTTAAATCCAACGGTCCCTTTGGAATGGCTGAATATAAAACTTGAAACGGACTGAGTCCAGTACTTCGATTGACTGCATGATTATGTGCAAACTCTGCTTGACATAACTTCATATCCCAGCTTTTTAAATTGTCTTTCACAAGACATCTCAATAAGTTTCCCAACAATCGGTTAACCACCTCTGTTTGCCCATCAATTTGCGGATGGTAAGCGCTACTAAAATTAAGCTTCGTTCCGACCATCTTCCACAAACTAAACCAAAAATGGCTTAAAAATATAGTATCTCAATCAGAAACAATAGATTCTGGTAAACCATGCAATCGATACACCTCTTTAAAGTACACTTATTGTTTTCTTCATTTTTCTTATTGCATGGAGGAACTTACGAAGCTAAAGTTTAAAAGCTCACCTGTAAGTCTTTCCATGTAAACAAGTTTTTATTATTGAAACGCCTTTGACATTTCAGAGTATCGGAAAGAGGAGCGCTTTGTACAGTATAGAGAAGCATGAAGACCAACCTTTCAGAGATGCAAGTTTTGTAGTTTCATTTTAAAGTTTTGAATCTATTTACAAGGGTCTTACATATTGTTTAAAAATAGAATGAAGAAGAAGATGAAAACATAAAAGGTTCTAATTTTTATTATGTTGGTTTTAATAACCTAAAACATTTTTCTAATTTATAAGCTTAAAAAAATTGTAGTTTTGCTAAAAGCACCCCCAATTTACTCTTACTAATCCCATAAAGATTAAACAAAAATTGATATGATTAGTAATAACATCTCTATTATTGTTTCACTCAGTTGAAAACGCCATTCAATAACAAATAACTGTAGGAATTAGTTGTTGGCAATTGAAAAATTACAGTTTGGTCATTTGCAGATTTGGTCATTTTGATTTGTAGGTTTATATTTGAGAATCAAACTCATCATCGCAGTACTTAACTTTTTCAAGGAAAGCAGCATTTTTTGTAATCGAAAATTGAAACTTGATGAACCTTGATGTAAGGACCAAGTCATTCAGCATCTAGAGTGGGTTATTTATGTATTTACTAGTTTAACACAAAACTAAAACAAGTTTTGTAAACAAAAACTAGCAAGCCAGTCTTAGGTTAATTCCTCCAATCTATGAATCTTTTTTTTCCCAGTGATGTAGCATAATTTAAAATTAAACGTCGGACATTGTTAGTTTCAATTATGATTAAAACGTAACTAAAATAATTTATTTATTTAGTGTTTGGGGAAAATTCTTAAAGATCCGAAGTAAATTTGGATATTTTGCTAAATATAAAGAGGAATTATGTTGAAATCCCTTAGATTTCTATCTTTCACTCCCAGAAAATGGTTTCTATCCAGACCGGACTTCAATCCCATTCTTGGGCTTCAGGTCTTTCTACATAAAGATTTTTTTTCATCTGAAAGAACTAGTCAATGGTTCACTTTGAGAAGCCCATAATCTTTATGCAATTTTAGAAAATGAATGTAGTGGACATGCTCTAAATAAACTGCTAAATCCATGAATGTTTAAAATGGATTCATATAATCCAATATATTTTGGCCAATCGTTGATGATCATCCATGAACATTGAGATTAATCCCTAGCCAAACCAAAAAATAATGCAAAAAAGGATTTTTGGTTCTTAATTACTAACTTAATGTTCATCATTGTAGTAAAATGCTTCGACGGCTTCATTCTTACATTGCCTTATAAGTTAGAATTATTTTTTCCATATCTACTTTAAATATAAAAGAACATAAAACAAAACAAATTGCCCAACATGATTGCTTTTTAGACTAACCAGTGTAAACTGATTAAAGCTATAATTGCTATTCACAAAGTATATTCATATATATGTAATGTAACAAGATACAAGCAACACTTTTAAATCAACTATGTACAGAGGCAAAATTCAAACACTAGAAATTTACATTGACTGTGTTTCTGAACTAACATGGAGTTGAAATTCAAAATTTTTCTTTATGTCATCACTTTGAATTATTGCGACAGAAGCTGAAGACTCAAGCAATAAAGAAAAATCTAAATCCAGAATGGGATGAGCAGCCAACTCTTTGTGTAGAAGACCCTTCCCTCCCCGTCAAACTTGTACATACTTTTTTTGTATTTAACCGTATATAAATTTTCAAGTTTTCACTTAAATCAACCTATGACTTTTATAAAATTTAACCTGTCTCCAGGAAGTGAATGATAGAGATAGATTTAGCTTCGATGATCCAAATTGAGCGTTGAAGCTCGGTTTTCATTATACTTCTCATTAATTGATATAACTTATATTCATCACATGCTTACAGGAAAACCATTTCTGACTGCAAGGTAACCACCAAGTACTATATTTCCAATTGGAACTTTAGTACATAAAGAGATCAGTGGATGATTTATTATGTTTATCAGAATAAGCAGTTGCTTCAAAATAGGTTAGTAACATCACAAACAACTATATAATACATATTTATATAGACTTGAGTCATAGATTTATGATAAATTTATGTGAACTCAATTATTTGGTGACAATCGATTGTTCTCCAGTCTTGATGATGTTTGGTTGTACACAACAGGGAGTGCTAATTTTTCCATCCTTCTCATTGTTTTGATAGTTGACATCGGTATGTCACCATAACTTGCATTCTCTCAGTACCTTCATATTTTAATTTATTACCTTCATTTTTTAGTTTATAGAAACATTTAAAGAAGTTTAAATATATCTCTACTCTTTGTAAATTTTTACAGTTCTTTGTGCAAGTTGTTTAAATAGACTTTTTTTGTGTTCCCGAGCATTCTATCGTTTATTTTTCGAGGGGTACTATGATTAAATGCATTAACACTTTGCTTGCACTCCTTAAAGCAATATGATAGTACACATGCATTATATATTTATGTAATGTGTGTGCGCGCGCATGCATGTACGTATATATGTGTGTGTATGTATATATATATATATGTGTGTGTGTGTGTGTGTGTAACTTCTTATCAACTAATATCTTAGTTTTTTTATTATACTTCTCATTGACGATCCAAATTATTACTTCTCATTAACTAATATTGTAGCTTACTACTCAATTACAAACTGAGCGTTGAAGCTCGGTTACAATTGAGCAGTAAGCCCAATTAAAAACAAAGCTTAGCCCAGTTTATAAACAGAGCTGCAAACCATAATTTTTAACTGAGCAAAGTGCTTGGTTCTTATTATCAGATTTGGTGCAGTTCTATTTTTTAGTACAATAAAGCTTTTCTTCTATTTGATTTATAAACTAAGCATTGTTTCTGCATATGCAGGCTTTATTACAAGCTACAGAAGAAAAGAAAAAAATCAGAAACGAGTAATATTTGGCCGAGTTAATTGATGGAAGGTTTTGTAATTTGGTTGGAAAGTCGCATTCGTTGTTTGTAAACTTTTAGACATTTTGTACTAGTAAAATTCAAAGTTATCATAAACTTTGTAGAAGATATGAAGTATTTAGTGTGTATGATGTTTGTTTTGAAATTTGGTGTAACAGATTTGAAATTTGGTTACATGTATGTCATTAATATAAATTTGAATTTGTATTATAAATGAAATATTTTGATGTTTGTTGTTACATGATATTGTTCAACAAAACCAAATTTGTAATTATAAATTTGAATTTGTAATATAAATGAAATTTGTTTGATGTTAAAAAGGTGTATTTTAGTAACATATTTACCAACGGTTATAAGTGTGAGGACTCAGAATTTTGGACATTTGAAATTGCAATATTTAATTGATTTTAAATATTTAAAAGTTAATTTTTAACTTGAATTTCAAATGCCACTGTTTATTGAGTGATTTAATTATTTATAATTAAATAATTGAAAATTGGGTAAATAGTTGAATCGAAATTTTAAGCTTGTTAAAAATAATTTAAAGGCTTGTAAAGTTTATATTGATAGTACTGAAGATAGTAAAAGTGTTAAACTTGAATTTAAAAGTGTTTTGTTAAGTTTTAAAAATATATCGATTGAATTGACATTTAAAACAGCCTTTCGGGACACAGTCTCGGGTTTCGACGAAACTAGTTACATTGGATCGGTAACAGTGTATTATTATCGGATTTTAATTTTTCTAGCGTTTGGAGTTGTCGTGTGATCGTATGGAAAATAAACACGCTGACATCTATACCGGAAATTTAATAAAATAATTGGGTCTGAAAAGCTATCTTCTTCATACGATCGAATTAGGACTTGGAACCTTTTCCATTGCGTTCGAAATAGGGGTATAACAATATGGACGCCTAGCGGCACGCCGTGATAGGATGTCGAAATTTTAAGTTGGAAATTTTAGACGATTTAAATTTAAATATAATAATTTATTGACTGGTCAATACTTATCACATCGCCCCCTGCCTCCATTCTCTGGTTGAAATTGTGACAGGATGATAGATAATGATTAAAAAAGGAAATCCATGTCCTTTGTATATATATGTACGTTAGCTTTCAAAAATAAGTACACACGTTCTTTCATTCCTGCAAGTATAAGTGTATCCCTCCCCCTGTCCTCTATTCCATTTAAAATGACCAAATGCCCTTTCTTACTTTCGTTTTCTCCTCTGTATTATTCGAACAAATTAAAAAAATTCTTCTGCTACTCAAAAGAAATAAGAAGAGAGAGGACAGTAATTTGAAATTGAATTTGATTTGTTCAAACATATGGCGACGAAGCCAGTGGGTCGCGTGAGTGAGGGCGGCGCATGCTCGCGGGTTGGTGGTTCGCATTGGGTTAGTGATGCACGTACGGCTTTGTTCTGGGGATTAGGGTGGCAGCAATGGTCGCGAGTTGATGAAGAGATCGGAGGAGGAGACTTCGGCATTTTTGCGATTTTGGGAGTTGCGTGAAGATGGGTGGAGGCGGTGGGGAAATTCTGATGTCGTTATGGCGAGGAGATGATGGCCGAGGTTGGAGGTGCTAAAGCGATCAACGGCAGTCTTGAGTGGCGATTTGGGTGGATCGCGATCGCTCCGGTGGCTGCATGCGAAGGAATGTTCGAGCAGGCATTATCGAGGGTGTTCGGCAAGTTTTGTCGTGGCTTGGCTTGTGGGTTCCAGCAGGAAGGCAGTGAGGTATTTTCGAATTTATTTTCAATTTGAATTTGATAGTATACATATTTTAAATTACTAGTTCATTTTAAAAATTGATTAGGATGATTAAATTGTTTAGTTAACCTATTGAATTATCTCAGTTACTAAAAGATCTTTATAAGGAAATAGTTTAAATCAAATTATTGGTCAATTAAATTTACTAAAACGGACTGGAACTTGATAGCCAAAATCTCTTGCATTATGTAGTCTAGCCCATCTCTACTTTAAATAGAGAAGATAAAGAATTGATATATTTCGACTTTATCTTATTCTCCAACCCGCTCATCTCATAATGAGAATAGAATAGGAAAAGTCTGTAACAAAAGTACGCCTGCGCGCTCTATGTATTGAACAGGAAATTGATTGTCCGATTTATTTCCAATATTAATAAGCCGTAAAATGTTTATTCAAGGTCTAAAATCGTGGGGAAGACAAGCCAATTTGGGTTAGATTGCAAAACGAAAATCAAAGGTGAGTTAATCTCACTCATTTGGATTACCATTTAAATTTAAATAGTTAAATTTAAATTATTGGTTGAATGATTGAATTGACTTGATGTGATTATATATATATATATATATTCGAGTGATTGATTCCCGCATTATATATTGGATGAGACCCTATGCGTCACATATAATAACGGATGACCCTATATACCGTGATATCCCACTCGAAGTGGGATTGGTATTTTTATATTGTACTAACATCTGTAGATGCAGGGAAATGGGTTGGAGGGATCCAACTGGATTCCTTAAAATATTGGAATCTATTTTCATATTTAGTGATATAATTTACTTTATAATGCATGATAGATTATATTGAAATTGAAGTTATTGATTGCTTGGTTTGCTGAATATATTTGGGTATATTGAGATATCAAAATATAAAGATTATATTTTTGAAGGAAAATAAAAGAGAGAATTTTAGGTAAAATAATTTCAGGGAGTTGGATAAATTAAAAGAATGAATTTGGAAAAGAATAAGAAGTCGATTCTTTTAAAAATCCTATCGAATAAATTCCGAGTATGGGAAAAAGATTTCTGAATAAATGGCGACAGATGAATTTTCAGAACTTAAGTTATATTTTTTTTAAATTCAGGATTTAAAACGGTTTGGGAGAAATAAAAGGAGAATATTGAAATTAAGTATGAAGTTAATATTTCATATGTAAATTAGATTTTAATTCTTAACAAGGAGTGAATATGGAATTAATGCATTTTGAAATAAATTTGGATAAGTAAAGGAATTTATTAAAATGGAGTTGGTTTTAGAAACTGATTTGAAAATCGACTAAGTGTTGAAACTATGATTAAAGGAGAATGAGATTGTGAAATTTATAAACAGGGTTTATAAATAAAGTGAATATTTATCAGTGGACAATTTGGAGGTATAAATTCACGATGGGAATTTATAAGGAAAGGGTGATTTATTTTAAAAATAAACAGTGGTTTATTTTTTTAAAGTGGAAAAGGAAAATTTGTGGGGTTGAGATGTAAATTAAATTGTGATAAATCTAATGGGATTTATAAATGATTAGATGGCTATATGTAAATGGAAAGTGCATTTTCCTGAAAAGCCAAGTATATTTTCAAAGAAAGATTTTCAAGTATAAGTTAGATGTTTTAAAGTGGTTTTAAAAGAATGTTTTAGAAAGAATTTATTGTTTAGGGGTTTTAAAATTTTTAAAAGTAAATATTTATTAAGTTAATTATATAAGTAAATTATTTTAATGGTTTAACTAGTATTATGATTTAAAAGTTTATTATTTAATATTTATACCTTATAGAATAGCTTTTAATTTAAAATTAGTTTTGGCTTAAGTTTTACATGAGAAATTATTATAAATTTCATAACTAGTATTTTAAATAAAGTGTTTTAAGTAGTTTTTATTTTAAGTGTTTTGAAGTATATATTTTTGGATAAAGTGATTTAAATTATTGAAAAATCTAAAGTATTAAGACTTGGTAATTTTCAGTGGAAATAAAATAATTGGATGGAAATTTATTCCGCAAGAGAAAAAGTGGTTTGGAAACTATTTTCAAAGGTATGCGGTTTGAACTTTTGCGAATAAAGACCGCGAAGATGATGAAGATGGTGATTCGGTTTGTCCAAACCCAGGGCAACTTGTACGGACGAATGAACATCGTCAGAGGGACGATGAACATTCTAAGTGAGATGTGTTCTAAAAAGGTAACGCATAGCCTCGAGCCTCATCAACCGGGAATGGCTAAAACATGGAAGGTGCAGCAAGGCTAAGTGGCTAGCAATCAATTAGGGTAAGGTCATCCCTGTCTAGATGTCCATTTTATTTTGGCTGTGTGGGCGGTTGCTGATCTCAACTGCGGGATGATCTTATTCGGACTATCCAGTAGGGGGTAGCTACGGTCTTGTACTGGTCGAAAGGTGTAGATGCGCTCTCCACTTTTTTGTTGATGTGCCGTTGTAAGTAGGAATGGACATGGGCTTTCGAATCGGTCGATAAGCGAATCTTTGAGGCTTTGAAGGAGTTGAGACGTAGAAGGTTTAAAGGCAGAAGGTAGATTTCGAAGGCATGCTTGTTGATTGAGGCGAAATCCCATCCTTCGGTGTTTGAGAATGCTATATTGATCTTAAGGAAGCTTTCCTTTATGATTGTGAATGGACTTACCCGGTTCAAAAGGCTAATTTATTCTCTCGAATGAGCTCTCTAGTTAAATATTCTCCCATGGACCGTGAATGAAGACAAAACCCACTGTTTCGAAAGGTTTGGAGTGCACGTGAAGGCTTGTAATCTGTTACCTTCGAAACAAACATGTTCCCTAATCCATTCGAAACATGCTCATGCATGCGAAAGTAGCTGTAACGGAAGGAAACAATTGATGCAAAAGGGTGCTAGCTCTTGTCTCCTTTTGACCTCTTCGAAAGCTCATAGAACATTCAAATTTTGTAGATGCATCCCTTCGACTCCTTTGAATGGTCTTGCTTTCACCATCATTCCTCATCGATCCTTCTTTTATATTCTTCATGGTTTCGACAAGGTTGAAGTGAAGACTGATGGTAAGACTTGCCCACCCTCCCCCCTTCCCCCTCCCTACGCTTGCGAAGGGATGCTCTTGACTTTTCAAGTCAACTATTTTGATACCCTTCTTTTATTTTAGTATAGGGATCTCCGGCCATTTCACATTCTTACATAAACCTTTGACGTTCGTTTAAATTTGATCGTATGGTCTGTCCTTCACCTTGTTGTTTTATAAATCACGCTTTCTTCTTCCCCTTTTTCAGCTACCTGGAATTAAAACCCACGGCAAGAATCAAAGATTTCAATTTCATGTTAATTCATACTTTCAGTAATCACAAGTTTGGATTTAAGGTATGTATCAATTGTTTTATCTTTTAGACTGATTGATTACACTTAGTTTCAATTTTAAATTCTTTGGGTTCGAACTTGTATTTTTGTTCTAGATTTTCGAAGATGATTCGAGTTTTTCGTTCGTATGAAATTATTCATAGGTTCATTTATATGCTTATTCCATTCGATTTTATAGTGTCGATTTTGAGTTGGAATTCAAATTCATCGGATTTGGGGGCTATTTTCCATTGCTTTGTGAGAACACAAGCTCGAACTCTATTGCATTCGATTCAAACATTTTTTATCAAATTATGCTTCGAGATTGAATTTGGAGTTCTTGTTGTCTTCAAATGTAAGTTCACACTTAAATCAATTTAATTGTTTGCCTCTTGCAGCATTGGGTTAAAATTTGAATTGGGGAAATAATGCTTTTCCAATGGCTTTAAAGAGAAAGCTAAGTCATACAAATTAAGACCAACTATTGTAATTTGACTTTTCAACCCTTTTGAAGGGTTTGAGGTGGTTAGCTTCACTCTGCTTTTTCAACCTCTTTCAAAGGGTCGATAGGAAGTTAAACATCCACCATTAAGTGAACCCTTTCGAAGGGGTCGACGTAGTCGGCAAGAGATGGACTTCTCTAGGAGCAGAAATATACTCAATTTTCTTTAAAGGATTCAAAACTTAATGTATATCAAAGTGGATTTAATTAGTCATTGGATCATGCTCAATTTGGATTTATTCCAGAAAATTTTAAAATTTATCAATTTATACTTCCTATCGTCAACTGGATTGAAAATAGTACATTTTTTAAAGTTGAAAACTTTATCAAGCCTTTCGACTTGATCGAAACCACCCAAATTGAAACAGTTTTAGTTATCTATATGCTTTCGAAACCTTATACCCCTTTCGACTTGCTCGAAACCTCAATGTAGTTAATAGGAGTATAACTATCATTTTTTACATAAACATCATCGAAACATTCCAAAGCCCTTTCATTTTTATTAAAATCACTTGGATCCATGTCTTTCGACTTAATGAAAGTGTAGTGTTTCATTTGTATTTACATTCTTTGAGTAAAATAAAATTTGTGGGTTTCAACATCGTCGAATGGTTTATTTGCCTTGATTGTGAAATGTGGTTAATATATATAAGTTCAAACTAGCATTGTAGGGTTGGTTATTCCTTTTAATAGTAAAAACTTTCCTGGGCTTCCGACATAGTCGAAGGGTGTGTTTAGATGTTTCTACTCCATCTACCCCTTCGATATCATCGAAAGCTCGATGAATTCCATGATTCAAATTAACTTTAACACTCTTTTGAAGGTACGGAATCATATACCTTAGTGGATACTTGAGTTACCGCAATTGATTTTCAACATCTTCAAAAGGTGTTAATAATGGAACAAATGAAAACTTTTAATAAAATGGTTTCACCTGTTAGGATCATGGGTGTGAAAAATACTTCCAAGAAACTTGAAAAAGATATAGCTCCAGAAGAAGAATCTTCACCAAAAAAAGGTTGAAGCCATCTCCAAACATTCTCTGATATCTTCTCAAGATGAAGTCGATGCCATTCTTAATGACTTCAGAATCACTGGAGTAGAAGCCATTCCGCCTGGCGATAGCGATATTATTTAGAATCCCCTAGAAGGATACTTTACCTATACTGTCATTCGCATTTGGCATGGTGACTTTCATCCATTCCTAGATTTCTTATCTGGATTCTTGAATCATCTTGGAATTGCAACTATCAAATTATCACGAAATGTCTACACATATCTTGTCTCTTTGGAGCTTATGGCTTTGGAATCGAGCATTCCCTCACTGAATGCTGAAGTTCACAATTATCTAGTACTCCCGGTTGAACATAGAAACCTGAATAGACAAATTGCAACGACCCGCCTTTTAGGACAGTTTAAATCGATAATAAACCACACACGTCAGACTCAAACTATTCAAAAGGGCGGATTGTTATGAGATAAATAAGAAAAGAAGAAGAAAGAAAACAAAGTAGAATCTCATAGCGGAATGATAAAATATAATAATCAAATAACAGTTCATGAAGCTGTTTACAAAATATTTGATTATACTTATACAACATAGAATCATAGTTACATATATCAGAGATAAATAAATAATAATGCAGCGGAATAGTATAATGCAATGGAATAAATATAGTAAATAGTAATAGTACAAATCATCGTCTTCCTCCTCCAGAAATAAGATCTTCAAATCCTGAAATGCTCAGGCTGACCCGAGCGAATTAAAAAGAAAAAACACTCGAGTCAGAACTAAAAGATCTTATGTGTGTTAAATCAACGGTAAAATATGAGTGGAACGGCGTCAGAGATGTTTACGGGGTTTGACATGTACTATCCAGTGTCTAACATGAGTGCAGTAATTTAAAATATATTTGGGATTCACATCTCTTAAGGATCCATTAATCTATCTACTATGTAGTACAATATGCTATTATAATATGTCTACACTAAAGTAAAATATTAAAATAGCGTTAAGGCATTACCCATATCCCCCTTAACACATTTTATATATTCTCATAGTCTATACAGTACCGTAATCTCGCATGTACTGGAGGTCGTTAGAGGGCACTCCATAGGTATGGTACAAAACAAACTCGTAGTGGTCTCGATAAGGTAGGTTACACGGCACAACTAGGCAATGCCAAGGTAGATATACCACTTACACTTCCGGACTGGTGGTAACGCATAGCAACTACTACCGTCCACCTTGGAACACACTCCCAAATCAAAATCGAGGGCGGCCATCAAATTAATCACAAAGTTAGAAAATAGAATCGAAGGAATATGCCCATTCGGAGGAATGACCTCACTTGGCCCGTCAATTGCTCCTATTTTAGCTACCTTAAGCTAACTCAGGGGAGTCAGGTCCACGTATATACCTCATATAGGATCATTGTGATATCCCGGAAATTTTTGGCAATATAAATTTAATAATCTAAGTTAAAATTAAATTAATTTGATAATAATTGTTAATAAGATTTAAATTGATTTAATAATCTTCTTTTAAATAAATATTTAACGGATAATTTATGTTTTGAAAGCTAATTTAAATTGTTTCTATTTATAATGTATATACATATATATATATCTGTATAAATTGAAATAGTTAATATTTTTTAAATTTAATAACTAAAGTTATGTTTCTAATTCTAATATTTTTGGTAAATTTGAAAATTTGATTTAATTTAGTATTAAGTTATTAAATAATAACTATATGGTTTTAAATACTTAAAATAAATGTTTAATAGTTAGAACTTATTCTATTTTAAGTTTAAGTTTTAAATTTATTAACAAAAAGATTGTTTTATTTTCTTTTTAGTATAGCTTGATAAAAATATGTTTTTTACTCAAGATAAAAGTTATTTGTTTAAAAGTATTCTAGCCTAAGTCTAAATTTAAATAAAAGTTTGTTCTATTTTCTTTTTAAATATAGTTTGATTAAATAAGTAATTTATTAAATAAGAGACAATTTCTTTAAAAATGATTTTTGTTAATCATGTAATATTTTTACAAATGGGGATTGCTATTTCAAATTTATTTGTATAAATAGCTATAATTTGAAAGATTAAAAGTTAGTCTTTTTAAAATGTTAAATTAAAATAAACGTTATTAATACTAACACAAGTATAAAAATAATAAATAAATTTAGTATTTGATAGTTATGTTAAAATAAAAGAGAGCTAAATACTTATGTTAAAACAACTTGCAAATATACATAAAGTACAACAAAGATATGCAGGCTAAAGGGTAAACAAAATAAAATAAATGCTGATAGCTTATAGATAAAGACTCAAGCAAGAAGAAGGAATAAAATGCAAAACTTAAGCTAAAATTTATATTAATAACTAAAGTATCTTTTTATATGTACTTGAGGTAAGTACAAATCAGGGAAGCCTGTAGAGTTTTGAAATGCAAAAGCATAAGAAATATGTATGTAGCCGGTAAATTAAGATGCAGACAAGTAGTAAAAGAAATCAAAGTTAAGAAAACAAAGTAAAAATATGTAGCCTATAGGGTTTTTAAAATGCAAAGTTAGAAAACAAAGTAAAGTAAGAAAATATGATGCAGGCAAGAAAGGAATGCAAAGCTAAGTAAATAAAATATCTTTGTGCCTGTTAGACATAAAAGGTAAGGTTGTAGACATAAAGTACCATTGCATTTAATGCTTTCAAACTATAGCACATAACAAAGTCATTTCGAATTTTGTTAACATCATTTCAGCCTCCCTAACAAATATAATTTTGCCTGATAAAACAAAACATAATCTCTGGAAAAAATATAATAAGATTTTTACCTGCAAATAGCCTAAACCCTGATGCCACCTTCCCTTGAAAACTTCTTTATATACATGCCTTACTATTTTTAGTTCGTTCAAAACATATCAAACTTGAAGCAAAGAAATAATAGCAAACACTTTCATTTATACGAACTTAAATAATATTTACAACTGAACATAAGTAAGAAGATTAAGGAAATTAAAGCAGACAACTTTCCAGTTGTAAGTCCAAAGTTTTTCAAACAAGAATGCTCTGTTCTTTTTCAAAAGCAAAGGTGAGTAACTTTAATTTCCAAAACATAAGCATTTAAACTAGTTGCAAGGTTAAAATCTGGGATAAGTAAGAATTGTATGTATGTATTCTTATGTGCATATGGATGTTGTCTGAGTACATATTGAAGTCTCTGTAAACAAACCTATTCATTTTGTTCCCAGGCTTGAGTTGATTCAAATCATTTTTATCACTTGATCTAATAGCTTTCAGGACTTAAAATACAAACAGAAATTGTTTGTTTCAACATAATTTAGAGTTTAAGTTTTATTTAAGTTGAACTAAATTTGAATATTGTTCTGGAAAATCAAAATAACAGAGCAAAACATGAAAAAGAGAAAAAAAAAACATTTTAAATTATAAATACAAGAACATGCATTGAATCTCTGTAACAAAATATGAATTTTAAAACTTAAATCAAGATTTTAGTACTAGGATTTAAGTGAAGGTCTTGTATGAACTGAAAATGCAAACTTGGGGGTTTCTGGTGATCTTATTGCTCTGGGGGTCTGGGATTCTCAACGATGGTGGAGGAGTGATCAGTGTTGAAGGCAAAAGTGGTGAGTGGTGTTGAACTTCGCCGAGGAGGCAGCCGTGGCGAGTTATCTCCTGTAAACCTAGTTTTGGCTGAATGGAGTTTTTGGGTCGATTCAAACGCCTCGAAGCATCGAGTTCAATGGGGCTTTGGGAATGCGTAGAGGGATGGTAGGCGAAGTCGTGGCCGGTGGTGGTGGTTTTCTGGTGGTCAGAGTTTGAAGCGCGGTGAAGTTTCCAAGTTTGGGTTTGAGGTGGGGTTCGTGTTCCAGGTTTGAAGTGGAGAACTAGAATTTGATTCGAGACGTGGTGATGGATTCTGGTGATCGTGAGATCATCTGGAGATAGTCGCTGATAGGTAGCAGCTCTAGTGCGTGGCCGGAGGTGGCTGGGGCCACGGTGTACGTGCACCGTGCCATTGAAGTGTTGTGGTGTTTTCTTTGTGTGCAGGGAGTTTTTGAACTGGGGGAATATTCGAGTCACTCGAGTATGTGACTCGAAGTAAGGAAGTCGAGTAGTGTTGTTTTAGGCTTTGTAAAACCTGTAAACATGGATTTGATTTTAGACAAATTCAAAATGAAACCTAAGAAATAAATAATGGATTTAAACAAGTTTAAATCCAGTTGAAGTATGAATTCAAAGTTTTTCTTGAATTCAAATCAGAAATAAAAATAAAGTTTTAAAACATTGATAGGTGGGTTTTCTTTCAGGTTTAAAAACCTGACAATTTCAGATTTTGAAATTTAATTTAAAATATGAAACAAAAATTTAAATTGTGTTTTTTTTAAATTAAAAGTTCAAGTATAGATTCAAATGAACTTTTGAATCTAAGTTTTAAAAATGAATTTGGATTTTAAATCAAGAATTAAAAACCAAATTTTTAAAAAGAGCAAGTTAAACCCAAGTTTTAAATTTAAAGTTAAACTAATAAATTCAAGTTTTCTTGAATTCAGATCTGGGAAATAAATCAATTTTAAAATCTAAATATATGCAATAAGTTCAAATAAAATAGTTTTGAAAGTAAATATGTTTCAAATAAATATTTAACTTGATTGTGAGAGAATTCTTTTATAAAAGGTTTTTGAATGGAAGTTAAATAAATTGTTTAACTTTAATTTGCAAGTTAAAATATTAATGTATTTTGGGAATTTAAATTTAAATAAAAAAATTAAGTAGTTTATATTAAAGGCTTTTCTTATATAAGTACATATGTAAATAATAAATGTTATTTACATTATTTAAAATATTATAAATTGAATTTAAATTATAATCATTTTGAATCTTAAATTCAAAATGGAATTTGAATTTAAATTTAAAATGTAATACACTTTAATATTAATGAAGTCATTAATAAAGAAATAAATTATCTTAGGCATAATTTAGATATTAAAATGATTTAATGAATAAGTTAATTAAAGAAATGACTTATGTATTTAATTTATAAATTAATTATTTAGATTAAATTATAACTAGAGATTAATTAAGAGGTAAATTAATAAATGCTATTAGTTAATGAAGATAATTAACTAAAGATTATTAATTAATTAATATATATGATTAATTTTGATAATTAATTAGATTAATTAGATAATCTATTTTAAATTGTTGAGTGTAATTACTTGATAAAAGTAATTAAGAGATTAATTACTTATTGTAATTAATTTGATGATATGATTAAATTAAGTTAATTAATTTAGTTTAATTAATTTAAGAAATCTTTTGATGATTTGATATGTGTAATTACTTAATGTAATTAATAGAGCATAATTACTTAGGAAAGTAATTAGATGATAATTACTGGATGAAATTAAGACAAGATGATTTGTAAATGAAGTAATTTGGATAATTACTTTTTTAATTAATCAAGGGATTAATTAACGGAGATAATTAATTATGGAATAATTAATTTATTAACGGTAGTTTAATTATTGGTTGTTATTAATCAAGGGTGATTAATAATTGAGTTTAATTAAATATGAATCATTTAATGTAATTAATTTAAATAAAGTAATTTAATTTAAATCTAAATTAGAGATCTTTAATTAATATAATTAATGATGTAATTAAGAATTGATTAATTAAGGAATAATTAATAATGAGGTGATTAATTAATGTAATTAATTAAGGATAAATGTAGTTATTCATATTTAATTAATAAATGAAGTAATTAAATGTTAATTAATATAAATGATTTAGGATAATTAATTTGTGAAATTAATTAAAGACCAATTACTTATTGTAATTAGAAGACGATTAATCAAAGGTGTTTAATTAAGATGAATACTTAATGGAACATTAATTAATTTGATTTATGATTAATTAATGGTTGTATAAGCAGGATTTATAGATAGAGTAATTAATTTAATTTACTTTAAATTAATTAGAGATAGAAGTGGTTAATTTAATTCATTTTAAATTAATTATAAATGGTATGATTATAAATCATTGCTTATGGATGAATGATATTGATATTTCATTTGATGATTGTGAATTCGGATATGAGATGAGTAATATCTATGTGATATGGATGCTTGGTTTAAGTATGATAATAGTCATTATCTGTCTATGACGATAATGTGATTATCTATTATGAGATGTGAATTATCTATCTGTGTGTATATTGATAATATTGAATTAAACCGATAAGACTAAATAGATAACTTGGCCTTAAAAGATACGTTTAGGATTTCGATGAGACCGGGATCGGGTTTCCATATTTGGACATCCGAAAACCACATCGATCCGAATTAACGATAGGTCGTGAATCTGAACTGAAGATGAAGATTTAGAGTGCAAGGGTTATTGTCGTTAACTCTGAGGGTGATTCCAAAATGAGTATAACGAGATAATGCCTTCGGTTTCGTTCGAACCCGGAACGAACTTGTATGGATTTAATGCTTTCAAAACATCGTCATGTGGGCGATGAGCATTCTAAGAAATGTATCCTCTAAAGGTAATCGCAGCCTCAAGCCTCATCAACCGGGAATGGCTAAAACAGGGGGGGTGCAGCAAGGTTAGGTGGGTCATGCCCAAGCAGGACAAGACATTCCCCTGTCTAGATGTCCCTATATTTTTCGGCGGTGTGGGCGGTTGATTGCAACAACTGCCGGGGTTATCTTGTTCGGGACTGTTCAGTAAGGAAGGGTTCCGGCCTTGTGTTGTAGGGGGTCTGGAGTGATCCTTGGTACGTTGATCTAGGCCACGTACTATGACAGACGGTACCCAGGTGGCCCTGCCATTGTATGGAATCCACAATCCAATAAGTACCAACGGTTTTGATTGTATTACCCACTTTTGTGGCTAGTAGCCGGAATTTAATGAATGTAACCATTTCGGCTATTTTCTATTTACTTGAAAACCCTAGACCTATTATAATATCACTGAATTTCCTACCAAATGTTTTGGTTAGCGTAAGGTAAAAACTTACCCATGTTTATTTGTGGGGAGTCTTACGTGATACCTTTTGTTTTCAAAGGATTTTCAAAATTAAGCAACTTTAACCTGTTACTCACACCAGGCCCTTGTCTGACCCGGAGTTTATTTCTGTTTTCCTAAACTCTCGGGTACTCAAATTTTTACGAGTAGCCAAGGGATTTAGGTTAGCTTTGACAAATTCATGAGGAGCAATGGAGCAGGAGGCTTCAGCGTTGTAGATATAGTTCCGCTGTGTTGGTATCTCTGTGTTGTTTTGTGTATTGAGTTGTATAAGTGGACAGGTGTCTATAACTGTCTAGTATGTGATGTATTATCTGTATAACTCTGATTGATGTTTGTATATTATGTAAATACTTATGTGATTAATATAATGTATTCGTTCCGCTGTGAGATTCTGATGTTGTTGTTCTTTCTTCTCTATCTTTTCTATTTTCTCACCTCTTTCTTTCTTCAAAACAAAACGGTTTTCTGGGCATAGAAAGCCAGGTCGTCGCAGTTGGTATCAGAGCGCTAGGTTGAGTGATACCTAGGCTCTTAAGTGATTTCTTTCTTGAGAGAGCGTATATGTAATTTTGATATATATATATATATATATATATATATATATATATATATATATATTCTACCTATTGTTGGGTTACCTGTTCAGGTTTTCCAATGAGTTATAAAGATAGATAGGGTAGTGGTGTGTGTAGCACGACTACCGATGGTTGGAGTTTGAATGTTTGAGGTTGGAAGTGTACTTATCGAGAATGTAGACCTAATACCGTCTCGAGTGAGCTTTGGATGGTGTAAGGATTTCATCGATCTCTAAAGAAAACCTGTCAAGGTTCGGAGTTCATCTTTGAGGTGTAGTTTGGATGAGCTAGAGTTTGGATCTGTCGGTTGGACAGAAGCCAGTCATGATATCTTGATACATCAAGGTGTAGTAGCTGTGTGATAAGATACAGTGACTATGGATGTCTCCGAAGATGTTTCTTTGGAACAAGTTAAGGAAGAGTGTCTGCTTCAGAGTTGTGGCTTTGTTCAGCTGGGTGTTCCTGTTTGCTTTGAGGTCCGAGTTTCTCGAAGAGCTTTGGATTAGGAAGTCTTCTGGCTTAGCAGTTTTTCTTGAGGTAACTTCAGAAGCAGCAAAGTAGATCCATTTCTTCGATGGATTGGCCACATAAGCGTAAGCTGTTCTTTTTGGTAAAGAGAGAGAAGTATTTTTGGAATTAGGCTGGATTGATCGCAACAGGGACTTGCGATAGTTTGAGTGTTCTCTTGCGTTTCAAAGATTTTTCTAGATGTCTTCAAGAAGTCAGAGTTTTGCTAACATTTGGAGATTGAGTTTGGTATCAACTGGATTTCAGAAGTGGTACCAATAGATCAGCTTAGTAATAGGATGATTTTTGAGTTTGGTGAAGTAGCTCGGATTTTGGAGGAACTTCTGAGTTTTATTTTTGGATATGTGAACTTTATTTTTGGAATGTATTGTCCCGTCTGTGTTCGACTTTAGCATTTTCATCTGTTCAGTCAGAGTGGTGCAGTGGAAGTATGGTGGTGGTTGTTTTAGTTTGGAAGCACTTGGGTGTTGCAATGTTTGAATTAGAGAGTTCTATAGAAAAATTTTCAGGATCTGAGGCCAGATTGGAGTACATCTGTTTTATCTTTTCCGGATGAGAGAAGTGAGTTTTGTTTTCTGATTTGGAATAGAATTTGTGCTCTGAGTTTGGTTGATATTGGAAAGATCAATTTGTTGGATTGTTTTTGGTTCAGTTTGTTTCTAAGGACATCAGCAAGAGTTGAGCTGATCAGGAAGGATGTAGGCAGCCCAGATCATCCAAAGAGTTTGTGGATAAGATACGAAGGAATTTGGATTCCGAAGTCGGAGATTTGATTTTGGATAAGTGGTTGATCTTCAGGATTGAATTGTCAGTTTGGATAACTGGAATTCGTTGTGTTTCACGTATCTCTGAGGGAGTATGTGTAAGATCTATTTCTGGTTGTAGAACCAGCAGTTCAGGGAGTTTTGGATGTTGATTCAGACTTGTCTGTAGTCTGATATCATGTCTTGTTTGTAGATCTAGATGAGTGGAAGCTCTGTAGCTTAGTAGATTGATTGTTTGGATTCTGTAGAGCGAGTATCCCGGTATTTATACTTGAGGAAAACTCGAAAAAATTCTATCCGGAATTTTGTCTGGATAGTTAGATTTGTTTAATTGGATAAATTGGTTGCTATGGTTGTTAGCATATGACTGATATATGCTTGTGTTTTAAAATTAAATCTTTAATTGAATTATTAAATTACCTTTGTTTTAAATTTCGAGGACGAAATTCTTTTAAGAGGGGAGGAATGTGATATTCCGGAATTTTTTGGCAATATAAATTTAATAATCTAAGTTAAAATTAAATTAATTTGATAATAATTGTTAATAAGATTTAAATTGATTTAATAATCTTCTTTTAAATAAATATTTAACGGATAATTTATCTTTTAAAAGCTAATTTAAATTGTTTCTATTTATAATGTATATACATATATATTTGTATAAATTGTAAATAGTTAATCTTTGTTTAAATTTAATAACTAAAGTTAAGTTTCTAATTCTAATATTTTTGTCAAATTTGAAAAATTGGTTTAATTTAGTATTAAGTTATTAAATAATAACTATATGGTTTTAAGTACTTAAAATAAATGTTTAATAGTTAGAACTTATTCTAGTTTAAGTTTTAAATTTATTAACAAAAAGATTGTTTTATTTTCCTTTTAGTATAGCTTGATAAAAATATGTTTTATTTACTCAAGATAAAAGTTATTTGTTTAAAAGTATTCTAGCCTAAGTCTAAATTTAAATAAAAGTTTGTTCTATTTTCTTTTTAAATATAGTTTGATTAAATAAGTAATTTATTAAATAAGAGACAATTTCTTTAAAAATGAGTTTTGTTAATCATGTACTATTTTAACAAATGGGGATTGCTATTTCAAATTTATTTGTATAAATTGCTATAATTTGAAAGATTAAAAGTATGTCTTTTTAAAATGTTAAAGTAAAATAAACCTTATTAATACTAACACAAGTATAAAAATAATAAATAAATTTAGTATTTGATAATTATGTTAAAATAAAAGAGAGCTAAATACTTAAGTTAAAATAACTTGCTAATATACATAAAGTACAACAAAGATATGCAGGCTAAAGGGTAAACAAAATAAAATAAATGTTGATAGCTTATAGATAAAGACTCAGGCAAGAAGGAATAAAATGCAAAACTTAAGCTAAAATTTATATCAATAACTAAAGTAAATTTTTATATGTACTTGAGGTAAGTACAAATCAGGGAAGCCTGTAGAGTTTTGAAATGCAAAAGCATAAGAAATATGTAGGTAGCCAGTAAATTAAGATGCGGGCAAGTAGTAAAAGAAATGCAAAGTTAAGAAAACAAAGTAAAAATATGTAGCCTGTATGGTTTTTAAAATGCAAAGTTAAGAAACAAAGTAAAGTAAGAAAATATGATGCAGGTAAGAAAGGAATGCAAAGCTAAGTAAATAAAATATCTTTGTGCATGTTAGACATATAAGGTAAGGTTGTAGACATAAAGTACCATTGCATTTAATGCTTTCAAACTATAGCACATAACAAAGTCATTTCGAATTTTGTTAACATCATTTCAGCCTCCCCAACAAATATAATTTTGCCTAATAAAACAAAACATAATCTCTGGAAAAAATATAATAAGACTTTTACCTGCAAATAGCCTAAACCCAGATGCCACCTTCCCCTGAAAACTTCTTTATATACATGCCTTTCTATTTTTAGTTCGTTCAAAACATATCAAACTTGAAGCAAAGAAATAATAGCAAACACTTTCATTTATACAAACTTAAATAATATTTACAACTGAACATAAGCAAGAAGATTAAGGAAATCAAAGCAGACAACTTACCAGTTGTAAGTCCAAAGTTTTTCAAACAAGAATGCTCTGTTCTTTTTCAAAAGCAAGGGTGAGTAACTTTAATTTCCAAAACATAAGCATTTAAACTAGTTGCAAGGTTAAAATCTAGGATAAGTAAGAATTGTATGTATGTATTCTTCTGTGCATATGGATGTTGTCTGAGTACATATTGAAGTCTCTGTAAACAAACCTATTCATTTTGTTCCCAGGCTTGAGTTGATTCAAATCATTTTTATCTCTTGATCTAATAGCTTTCAGGACTTAAAATACAAACAGAAATTGTTTCTTTCAACATAATTTAGAGATTAAGTTTTATTTAAGTTGAACTAAATTTGAATATTGTTTTGGAAAATCAAAATAACAGAGCAAAACTTGAAAAAGGGAAAAAAACAAACATTTTAAATTATAAATACAAGAACATGCATTGAATCTCTGTAACAAAATATGAATTTTAAAACTTAAATCAATATTTTAGTACTAGGAGTTAAGTGAAGTTCTTGTATGAACTGAAAATGCAAACTTGGGGATTTCTGGTGATCTTGTTGCTCTAGGGGTCTAGGATTCTCAGCGATGGTGGAGGAGTGATCAGTGTTGAAGGCAAAAATGGTGAGTGGTGTTGAACTTCGTCGAGGAGGCAGCGGTGGCGAGTTATCTCCTGTAAACCTAGTTTTGGCTGAATGCAGTTTTTTGGTCGATTCAAACGCCTCGAAGCGTAGAGTTCAACGGGGGTTTGGGAATGCGTAGAGGGATGGTAGGCGATGTCGTGGCCGGTGGTGGTGGTTTTCTGGTGGTCCGAGTTTGAAGCACGGTGAAGTTTCCATGTTTGGGTTTGAGGAGGGGTTCGTGTTCTAGGTTTGAAGTGGAGAACTCGAATTTGATTCGAGGCGTGGTAATGGATTCTGGTGATCGTGAGATCATCTGGAGATAGTCGTTGATAGGTAGCAGCTCTAGTGGGTGGCCGGAGGTGGCTGGGGCCACGGTGCACGTCCACCGTGCCATTGAAGTGTTGTAGTGTTTTCTTTGTGTGCAGGGAGTTTTTGAACTTGGGGAATACTCGAGTCACTCGAGTATGTGACTCGTAGTAAGGAAGGTAAAGTCTCGGAGCAGTTTTGGTTCGAGTCGAGTAGTGTTGTTTTAGGCTTTGTAAAACCTGGAAACAAGAATTTGATTTTAAACAAATTCAAAATGAAACCTAAGAAATAAATAATGGATTTAAACAAGTTTAAATCCAGTTGAAGTATGAATTCAAAGTTTTTCTTGAATTCAAATCTGAAATAAAAATAAAGTTTTAAAACAATAATAGGTGGGTTTTCTTTCAGGTTTAAAAACCTGACAATTTTCGATTTCGGAATTTAATTTAAAATCTGAAACAAAAATTTAAACTGTGTTTTTTTTTAAAATTAAAAGTTCAAGTATAGATTCAAATGAACTTTTGAATCTAAGTTTTAAAAATGAATTTGGATTTTAAATCAAGAATTAAAAACCAAATTTTTAAAAAGAGCAAGTTAAACCCAAGTTTTAAATTTAAAGTTAAATTAATAAATTCAAGTTTTCTTGAATTCAGATCTGGGAAATAAATCATTTTTAAAATCTAAATATATAAAATAAGTTCAAATAAAATAGTTTTGAAAGTAAATATGTTTCAAATAAATATTTAACTTGATTGTGAGAGAATTCTTTTATAAAAGGTTTTTGAATGGAAATTAAATAAATTGTTTAACTTGAATTTGCAAGTTAAAATATTAATGTTTTATGGGAATTTAAATTTAAATAAAAAAATTAAGTAGTTTATATTAAAGGCTTTTCTTATATAAGTGCATACGTAAATAATAAATGTTATTTACATTATTTAAAAGATTATAAATTGAATTTAAATTATAATTGAATCTTAATTCAAAATGGAATTTGAATTTAAATTTAAAATGGAATTTGAATTTGAATTTAAAATGTAATACACTTTAATATTAATGAAGTCATTAATAAAGAAATAAATTATCTTAGGCATAATTTAGATATTAAAATGATTTAATGAATAAGTTAATTAAAGAAATGACTTATGATTTAATTTATAAAATTAATTATTTAGATTAATTTATAACAAGAGATTAATTAAGAAGTAAATTAACAAATGTTATTAGTTAATGAAGATAATTAACTAAAGATTATTAATTAATTAATATATGTGATTAATTTTGATAATTAATTAGATTAATTGGATAACCTATTGTAAATTGTTGAGTGTAATTACTTGATAAAAGTAATTAAGAGATTAATTACTTATTGTAATTAAATTTGATGATATGATTAAAGTAAGTTAATTAATTTAGTTTAAGAAATCATTTGATGATTTGATATGTGTATTTACTTAGTGTAATTAATACAACATAATTACTTGGGAAAGTAATTAGATGATAATTACTGGATGAAATTAAGACAAGATGATTTGTAAATGAAGTAATTTGGATAATTACTTTTGTAATTAATCAAGGGATTAATTAATGGAGATAATTAATTATGGAATAATTAATTTATTAAGGGTAGTTTAATTACTGGTTGTTATTAATCAAGGGTGATTAATAATTGAGTTTAATTAAAGACGAATCATTTAATGTAATTAATTTAAATAAAGTAATTTAATTTAAATCTAAATTAGAGATCGTTAATTAATATAACTAATGATGTAATTAAGAATTGATTAATTAAGGAATAAATAATAATGAGGTGATTAATTAATGTAATTAATTAAGGGTAAATGTAATTATTCATATTTAATTAATAAATGAAGTAATTAAATGTTAATTACTATAAACGATTTAGGATAATTAATTTGTGAAATTAATTAAAGACTGATTACTTATTGTAATTAGAAGACGATTAATCAAAGGTGTTTAATTAAGATGAATACTTAATGGAACATTAATTAGTTTGATTTATGATTAATTAATGGTTGTATAAGCAGGATTTATAGATAGATTAATTAATTTACTTTAAATTAATTAGAGATAGAAGTGGATAATTTAATTCATTTTAAATTAATTATAAATGGTATGATTATAAATCATTGCTTATGGATGAATGATATTGATATTTCATTTGATGATTGTGAATTTAGATATGAGATGAGTAATATCTATGTGATATGGATGCTTGGTTTAAGTATGATAATATTGATTATCTGTCTATGACGACAATGTGATTATCTATTATGAGATGTGAATTATCTATCTGTGTGTATATTGATAATATTGAATTAAACCGATAAGACTAAATAGACAACTTGGCTTTAAAAGATACGTTTTGGATTTCGATGAGACCGGGATCGGGTTTCCATATTTGGACATCCAAAAACCACATCGATCCAAATTAACGATAGGTCGAGAATCTGAAGTGAAGATGAAGACTCAGAGTGCAATATTTACTGTCGTTAACTCTGACGGTGATTCCAAAATGAGTATAACGAGATAATGCCATCGGTTTCATTCGAACCCAGAACGAACTTGTATGGATTGAATGCTTTCAGAACATCATCAGGTGGGCGATGAGCATTCTAAGAAATGTATCCTCTAAAGGTAATCGCAGCCTCAAGCCTTATCAACCGGGAATGGCTAAAACAGGGGAGGTGCAGCACGGTTAGGTGGGTCATGCCCAAGCAGGACAAGATATTCCCCTGTCTAGATGTCCCTTTATTTTTCAGTTGTGTGGGAGGTTGATTGCAACAACTGCCGAGGTTATCTTGTTCGGGACTGTTCAGTAAGGAATGGTTCCGGCCTTGTGTTGTAGGGGGTCGGGAGTGATCCTCGGTACGTTGATCTAGGCCACGTGCTGTGTTGAGCGGTACCCTAGTAGCCCTGCCATTATATGGAATCCACAATCCAATAAGTACCAACAGTTTTGATTGTATTACCCACTTTTGTGGCTAGTAGCTGGAATTTAATGAATGTAACAATTTCGGCTATTTTCTACTTACTTGAAAACCCTAGACCTATTATAATATCACTGAATTTCCTATCAAATGTTTTGGTTAGCGTAAGGTAAAAACTTACCCATGTTTATTTGTGGGGAGTCTTACGTGATACCTTTTGTTTTCAAAGGATTTTCAAAATTAAGCAACTTTAACCTGTTACTCACACCAGACCCATGTCTGACCCGGAGTTTATTTTTGTTTTCCTAAACTCTCGGGTACTTAAATTTTTATGAGTAGCCAAGGGATTCAGGTTAGCTTTGACGAATTCTGGAGGGGCAATGGAGCAGGAGGCTTCAGCGTTGTAGATATAGATCCACTGTGTTGGTATCTCTGTGTTGTTTTGTGTATTGAGTTGTATAACTAGACAGGTGTCTATAACTGTCTAGTATGTGATGTATTATCTGTATAACTCTGATTGATGTTTGTATATTATGTAAATACTTATGTGATTAATATAATGTATTCCTTCCGCTGTGAGATTCTGATGTTGTTGTTCTTTCTTCTCTATCTTTTCTATTTTCTCACCTCTTTCTTTCTTCAAAACGAAACGGTTTTCTCGGCGTAGAAAGCCTGGTCGTCACAATCATTGCCAACCATCCTGCTTTATTCTGGGATCTCTACCGCATACACAGTTGTTAAAGTGGTTTTCGGTATTGGTAGAGAGTATGACAATATCCGACCCCGGTCTCTTTAACAACCAATCTCTTATTACACACCGGATAGTTCTTTTACATTTCAAAAGTCAATTCACAATTTATATCAAAATAACATATTCTCAAAATCATATCGCTTTAGAAATCATATTCACTTTGAAATCATATTCACCCTTTAAATCATATCGTTTTCGAAATCATATTTTCTTTCCAAAATCATATTTCCAAATAGGTTAAATCCTTACTTCGAAACCATCATATTCAATTAATTATCACATTTAAATTCCAACTTAGGTTATAACATCATTTAACCGTATTTGCTTTTAAGTTAATGACTTTAGATATAAACACTTCCTCTTTACTTAGTCTGAAAATTTAGAAAATAGTCTAAATAGCTATAAATAGGTAAAATAGTTATAAGTAGTTAAATACTCTGAAATAGTTTAATTATAGGTTAAATTGATTTAAGAGAGTTAAGTAGATTTAAAATAGACTGAATGTAATTAAAATAGATTAATTAGATTTAAAATAAGTTAATTACATTTAAAATAAGTAAAAATGGGTTAATTAGTTATAAAATAAATTAAATGGTTTAAAATAAGTTAAAATAGTTTAATAATTTGAAAATATTAATAATTAGAAATTAAAAAAAAAATAAACGGTTTATAATAAAATATGAATCTGGAATTAATATCAATTTAAACTATTTATTTTATTTCAATACGGCTGAACCATTTCAAATTTCCAAATCAACAAACCCAATTGCAAATCCTCCAATATTCAAATTTTAAATAAGCAATTAATTCTATATCAATTTCAATCTATGTTAGAAATGTCAATTTAAATTATTCCAATTTCAATACGTTTCAAAGTTATATTTCAAACAACTTAAACAACTCAATTCTTGACAAAATTCACTTATATCTCAAACTCGACTTTAAAAGTTCAATTTAATTTCTTAAAGCAATTCCTTTAAACCAATTAACACTTCAACATAAAGCTACATTTTTCAATAATAATTCAATTTATATAAACCAAAATTTATTTCAAAATATCATTTAATTAAATTCAAAAAATAAGAATTTTAAAATCATTAAATTTAACTAATCCAGTGTTCGTATATAATTCTCTACCCTAGGGTCAACTGATACGGATATTTATCATTTCAATCCGCAATTTAAAATTTTATGTTTATGTATCATTTTAAACCACAATCCCGAATTATTATTAAAATCCATAAAATCGCTCGAATCTATCATTTCAACCAATAATGATTTTTGCCTAATCTATAGATCATTCGAGTATGTATCATTTCAACCCGTAGTGAACTTGCAGTTTATAATGATATAAAATACAACATCCATTCATCCAATATCAAAAATCAAACATCCATCACAATCATCATCAAAATCAAACAACGAATATCAATAGAGAAATGATAATCAATAACAGGTATTTAACTAGCAAATTAAATTCAATAATAAACTAAATGACAATTTAATTCAAAATATAACAAATTAACAACATAGAAATTTTAAATTACCAAACAACCATAAATAAATTTCTATTCATCCTATAAATTATTTTTAACAAACATCAGAAATTTTAGAAGTTGTGAGTGGATTAAAACACTCACCTTTGAATTTAAATCGAATTTAAAATTCAATTTAGGGCCCAAATTCAAACCATCTAAGGATTCATCTAAACTAGCGTCAAAATATCCGTAATTCTAATACGATCCTGGCGGAATGAACTGCACATGAAGCGGACCTCGTATCCAAAAGTTATGTCATTTAGAACATTTGAATTTAAATAATTTAAATTAAATAACACAACCTGAACCAGCCACTCACCTTTCGCCACGTCACCACGTCACCATTTCCTTTCTTTGCTCATGCACGACCGAAAAACTCCACTAATGCCTAACTTTGACCACCGATTTCGAGAAACTCTGGCCACCATCGGTTCGCCGATCAACTCCGCCTGCCTCCCCACGTCAAGCCGCATCCACCGTGGCTACGACGTGCCCTTCGCCTGCCCTGAAGCCATGCGCCGCTGGGGTTTTAAAACCCTGCTAGAAAAACGTGGCCAGTCCAACCGCCGATTCCCCATACGAGTTCCATCGATGAACTACGCAGAGCACTTTCCACAACCCGGTACAATTGAATCGACGATCCGGTCCCTTTGATCATCTTCTAAATGAATGGCCGAGAATACATGTCCAATTTCCTGTCAAACCATGATCCAAATCAAAAAAAATCATAGATTTGGCTTGCGCTCGTCGAGAGCTTCGAATCGATATATAATATGATATAGTTTGAGGAGTTTTGATTTTTTTATTTGGTTTTGAAATGTAATTTGGGGGTTTGGGAATTGGAATTTGTTTCTGCCATTGGAAAGGAGGAGCCACAGAGAAATGTACGTACGGAAATAAGAAACAAAAAGACTTCTAGGGTTTATAACATGTAATTTTTAGGCAAAGCTGGAAATAGAAAGAATGGACCACATTGATTGAACGATAAACGACCCGAAAAGCCCGTTTTGACTCTGGAACGAAAATGGGTCAACCCTAATATATCAAAATGGATGTCTTCAAATATTTTAAATTCAATGGAACAGGTATCAAGTCTTAATTCCATCGAATGAAGAAGTTATGTTAAAATTAGCTTATATCTAATTGATTTCAATTAAATTAATTTCTAGGCATTTCGAGTCCGTACGATCAAATGACAAATCCGATCGCTACTAAACTTGAAACCTTACAATAATTCACCATTCCAGATCCGATGAAACTAGTTTCGTCGAAATCTGAGTCAGTGTCCAAAATGGCTATTTTCACATTAATTAAATAAATTATTATTGAATTAAATTAAATCATATTTTCAATTCAAATTCTATAATAAGAAATTTTATCATTTTTGAATTCCTAACCATTACAATACTTTAAACAATTTAGATATCAATTCGAAGTTAATTAATTTACAAATTACAGTGTTTTAATTTCAATTTCAAATAATTCAGTAATCATACATTAAAATTCCAAGAAATCCATATATTCTTATTTCCATCTTGTTACTTAATCAATCATCATATTATGGGTATAATTAACATTAGTTTGTTTTTATTACATCAATATTTTCCCATTTCATATTAATTCTCATTAACGTAATATTTCATTTCATTAAATTTCAACAATTCATTTATTACAGCTTAAAACCAATAAATTAATCAAACTTGAACTTTAATTATTTTTATCCAATCAGTTGCCATGTTATGAATAGAATTTACATTGGTTACATCTTATTGAATTAACATTCTCCAATTACCAATTCAATCTTCATTACCTGCACTAATTAAGTGAATTAATTGCAATTGTGTAGTATCCCGGAATTTTGGACAATATAAATTTAATAATCTGTGTTTAAATTTATATTGAATTGATGATTTTTGTTAATAAATTTGATTTGATTTAATAATCTTCTTTATTTGAATATTTAATTTGTGAAATTATTTTTAATGAGTTAATAAATTGTTTTCTATTTATAAATGTATATGTATTTATATATATTTTTAAATAGACAAAATTGTTTTTAATTAAATTTGTATAGCATAATTTTAATGTTTTGAAAATAGAAATTATGATTTATTTTTAATTTAAGCTTTTCAAAAAAATATTTAATGAAATACTATATAATTTTAAATATGAGATAAATTTTTTAATTGGTTTAAAATTCATTTTTAATTCAAGTTGGATATAAAATATGTTACCAAAAATGTTTGTGTTATTCCTTTTAAATTTTGATTGATAATTTTGATTTGTAAATTTAATTTGTAAATTTAAAATACAATTTAAAATATGAACATGTATTCATTAAGTTACAAACTCTCTTATAAATTTATTTTAATTGTTTAAAAGTTTCTCTTTCAAATGATAAATTTGTATATTGTTTTATTTAAACACTTTGCTTATTTCTTTAGATATTATTTATCTCCATAACTAAGTATTAATAAACTAATTAACTAAGCTTAATATTTTACTAACTCTAATTATAAATACTAATTAATTAAAAGATACATGTATAAGCATCTTAAAAACCTAAGTTAACAAGTGTTATGTATTTAGACATGAGAATTTACAAGTGTCAAATTTTAGTTTTTATTTTCCTTTAATTTTAATTTAAATCAAAACATTATTATCTTAACTTGCATGTTTCTTTTCTCTCATTATCAATTCTTAACCTTTTTCCTCCTTCAATAAAATGAAAATAAAATCTGTAGCATTTCAGATTTTAAAATTAAACTCATCAAACTGCATTTCTCAAACAAGAAAACACTTGCATTCAAACTCCTCTTTTTCAAAATACAAATCTGCAAAATTTCATCTCTACAAACCTGCAAAGTAAATGCATAGCAAATAAACATTCCATTTTCAAGCAAGCTTTACATTTACAAATTAAAGCAAATCTGAACAATCACCCTCTAGTTCATCTTCAAATGCATAGCATAAATCATGAAATGTTCCTGCATGCAACAATTTCAAGTTACACCTGCATTTCAAATCTGGAAGCATCAGAATTTGAAGCAAGTTCAAAAGGGCATTTATCAGTTGAAGCATATTTCAGAGGATGTTCTGTCTGCATTTTAAATTCAAGTGAGTAACTTAACATTTTTTGAAAGTTTAAGTATAAAATATGCTTGCTTGATTTATTTATGAAAATAAGAAGGACTATACTTATATATTGTTAAGTATTTTGCTGTGTATATATATAAGTATGAATGTGGTGTATGTTTGTTACTTATGGTACTGTCTGCACAGTACAAGCTCAAATGGATCAAAATTTCTTTCCTTTTGATCTCGTTGTTGTTATGACTTAGTGATTGACTGAAATTTGATTATTACATGATAAAGTAAAACTTAGAAATTTATATAAGTCAAATAAATGTTTGTATTGCCTGAAGAAAAAAAAGATATAACATAGCAGAATTAGTAAAAGTGAAGAATTCAAATGTTATAATTCTATGCTTCTGGGTTATAAATCAAATCATAATACAAGATTATGATTTTTAAAGGTAAGATTTCAATTTTTAATGTAAAAACCAGGGAGCAGTTTCCTATTATCTGTATTTTATATTTAGAGACATTCCTGTTGCCACAATTGTCTGGAGGGGTTGTGATTGCACCTGGGGGTAGTGGACTTATCAGGGATATTGTGAAAATTATTTGATGGAATTACATTTCATTTTGGAGGAGGTAGTTGTGAATTTAAAATTAGAACCCTAGTTTCTCTGAGTTTAGAAGAATGGAACATTTCGGCTTTGTTACTTGATCGAGTGTTATGGGATTTTAGGGATAGGAGGATGATGGGTTGATGAAGTTGTTGACGGAGGTTGAGTGGAGATGGTGGC
This sequence comes from Allium cepa, assembly GCA_030765085.1. Taxonomy (NCBI): domain Eukaryota; kingdom Viridiplantae; phylum Streptophyta; class Magnoliopsida; order Asparagales; family Amaryllidaceae; genus Allium; species Allium cepa. The sequence goes on from CM060940.1 coordinate 31,453,776, forward strand.
CGGTGGCGTTGGGGAAAGGTGATGACAGGATTGGTTGTTTGGGCACTGACAGTTGTTCCAGGTTTGGAAATTTGGTCTTGATTTTGAAATCGAGCAAGTGATGTTTGGGGTAACGTTTTGGTGTTCTGTGTTGATGGTGGTCGACTGTGGGAAGGTGGTGGAGTTGGCCAGCGGTGGTGGAAGATGGTGTACAGGTGCACGGTGGAAGGTGGTCTGGCTAGTGATGTTTTTGGGTTACAGGTTTGACCTCCTAGTGTTTATCTCGGGGAAATCGACTTTTAACTCGAAGTAGGGGTGGAGTAGACTCGAAGTAATTGTGGAATTGCCTCGAGTTACCTGTGTTTAAGGTTTATAAGTGAAACAGAAAACCTGATTCTGTTTTAATAAAAACATAAGTATATTTTGAATATAAACTGGAATTTAACTTAGGCTTTAAATATGAATTCAAAAGTATGAATTCTATTTATTTTGTAATAATTTGATTTTTAAAAATGTAAGTATTTCAGGTTTTTATAAAGTTTGGCAGAAACCTGTTTTTCAGGTTTATAAAAAAAATTTGAAGTAAAAGAAAATTGCAAACAAATCTGAAAATAAGTTGAAAACTGGAAATTTAATTTGAAATTCAATTAAGTTTCAAGTTTTAAATCTTTGAATTAAACTTGAAATGCTTTTAAATTCAAGCTTGGTTTTAGACAAAAACAGAAACTGTTTTCTGTTTTTAGATTTAAAAGTAAAATTTCAAAATTTGTTAAATGGAGTTCAACTGGAAGTTTTAAACTTTAAATTTAAGTTTGAAGTCAACAATTTGAATCTTGGTCTTTGTAATTTAGTTGGGTTTTAAAAAAAAACAGAAACTGTTTTCAGTTTTTAGATTTAAAAGTAAAATTTCAAAATTTGTCAAATGAAGTTCAATTTGAAATTTTAACCTGAAACTTAAATATGATTCAACAATTTAAATATGAAGTTTTGAAACATTTTTGAATTCAAATTTAAGATGTTAAATTAAAACAGGAAATTGTTTACTGTTTTTTCATGTTTTAAATTTAAAAGTAAATTTTAAAAAGGCAACTGAAAAATTTAAAACAAGTTTGAAATCTGGGCACAGATTTAGGAAGCTCAAGTTTGAATTTAATTTAAATTTGGAAAGTTTAAATTAAATTTTTAAAACTTTTACAGTATAAAGAACATTGTTTGAATTTAAACTATAAGCCTTAATGTATGGAATAAAGTTTAAAATAAGTTTAAAGTTAGTTTTAAAAACCTGGGATTTGATTTTAAAGTCAGTTTTAAAAATAAATATGTTTTAAATTTAAATTTGTTTAACTATGTTAGGAAAGTTTTAATAATTTGAATTTGAAAATGAAGATGGAGATGTAAGTAAGTTTTAAATTTTTAAGTTTGAATTTGGAATGAAAATATATATTGTTTCAGTTTGAATTTAAAAAGAAATTTTTAAATTTAATTTTGTTTTGAAAACAAAGTGTTTAAAATACTTTGTATAAAGAAGAATGTTTCTTAATTTAAAACTTAAGAAAATTGGTTTCATTTAGATTATTAAATTAAATTAATTTAAATATAATATTAATTATTTAATTAATTAATAATATAGATGATTAATTGAATAATTAATAATTTTTAAAGTTAATCAATTAAGATTTGAGATTTATTAATCAAGGTTAATTAATCTATAATTAAGATGATTAATTAAATTTTAATCAATGAATAAGATTTATTTAATCAAATAATTAGAGATAATTAAGATTTTAATTAACACTTAATTAATTGATAATTAGAGATTAATTAATTGATAATTAATAATGGTTAATATAAGTTAATTTCTTAATTAAGTAATTAAGAATTGTTAATGCAGGTCATTAACATAAGATTATTTTAACAACTAATTAATGTGATTAATTTTTAATAATTAATTAGATTAATTAATTAATAATAATCAATTGTTTAATTACTTAACAAAAGTAATTAATGAATTAATTACCTGGTGTAATTAATTTGATTAAGGTGATTAGTTTAGATTAATTAAGTTAAATTAATTTAAACTATTGTTGATTGTTGATAATTACTTTATGTCATTAATGAATTTATAATTACATAAGGAAGTAATTAATTAATAATTACTGAATGTAATTAAAGATATTGATTGTAAAAGTAATTTAAATTTAAATTACTTTGAAAATTAATCAAGTGATTAATGAAGATAATTAATTAAGGGTAATTAACTATGGGATGAGTAATTAAAATAGTTAATTACTGAATGGTTATTAATCATGGGTGATTAATATATATGGTTTAAATTGAAGATTAATTACTTATGTAATTAATTCATATTAGAGATTGATTAAATGTAATCATTAATTAATTAATTAATGATCAAGTTGGTATTGATAAATTAAGGTATAATTAATAATGAATAAATGATTAATTAATTAAGCAATTTCAAGTTAATTATTTGCAAGGGGTTTAAGTAATTAACCTGTGTAATTAATATTAAATGCTAATTACTTATTGTAATTAGATATGGTTAATCAGTAATGATTAATTGAAAGGAATATTGAGATGATGATTTATAGATTGATTTGTAATCAATTAATGGTTGAGTTAAGCAGAATTTTTATGATGAAGTAATTAATTTAATTCATTTTAAATTAATTTTAAATGGTGTGATCATTAGATCTATTGCTTATGATTAGTGAATGGTATTGGTTGACTGGTATGGTTTGTAATCTCAGTTATGAGATGAGTAGTGTATGTGATATGGTTGCATTGGTTGCTTTTGGATGATAATATGTATTATCTGATTATGATATGAATTATCTGTTGATAATGATAAGGTTAATTATCTAGTGTGTGATGAATTATCTATCTGTGTATATTTATATAATGAATTGAATTGTTTTAAACTTTAAAACAACTTGGCCTTAAAAGACACGCTTTGGATTTCGATGAGACCGGGATCGGGTTTCCATATTTGAGATCCGAAAACCACATCGATTCCAATTAAACGTTAGGTCGTTAATCCAAGTGGAGCGAGTAAAGACTCGAGGTGTAAGGGCTATACATCAGTATAACTCTGTGGGTGATTCTGTAATGAGTTTGACGGAATAGTACTTATAGATTCGATATGGTGATTAAGAGTGCAAGGGTTATTATCGTTAACTCTGAGGGTGATTCCAAAAAGAGTGTAACGAGATAATGCCTTCGGTTTCGTTCGAACCCGGAACGAACTTGTATGGATTGAATGCTTTCAGAACATCGTCAGGTGGACGATGAGCATTCTAAGTGTTATGTCCTATAAAGGTAAATCGTAGCCTCAAGCCTCATCAACCGGGAATGGCTAAAACAGGGGAGGTGCAGCAAAGTTTCATGGGTAGCCCCCACTTGAGAGCAAGATTTATCCCTGTCTAGAGGTCCCTTTATTTTTGGCTTAGTGGTGCGGTTGCTGATTACAACTGCGGGGTTGTCTTGTTTGGAACTGTTCAGTAAGGAACGGGTCCGGCTTTGTGTTGCAGGGGATTGGGAGTAATCTTCGGTACTGTAATCTAGGCCACGTACTGTGACGGGCGGTACCCCAGTAGCCCAGCCATTGATGAAATCCAAAATCCAATAAGTGCCAACAGTTTTGATTGTATTACCCACTTTTATGGCTAGTAGCTGGAATTTAATAGATGTAACAATTTCCGCTATTTCTTATTTATTTGAAAACCCTAGACACTATTATAATATCATCGGATTTCCTATCAAATGTTTTGGTTAGCGTAAGTTAAAAAGTTAAGCAACTTTAACCTGTTACCCACACCAGACCCATGTCTGACCCGGAGTTATTTATGTTTTTCTTTAACTCTTGGGTACTCAAATTTTTACGAGTAGGCAAGGGAATTCAGGTTAGGATTCAGGTTAGCTTTGACGAATTGTGGAGGGGCATATGAAGCAGGAGGCTTCTGCGTATAGTTATATAGTTTTCCGCTGTGTTGGTATCTCTGAGTGTTCTGTATTGTGATTGAGATGTAATAACTAGACAGGTGTTTATAACTGTCTAGTATGTGTTGTATATGTCTGTGAACTCTGATATTTGATGTATACTATGATATACTTTGTTATTAATATAATTTATTCATTTCCGCTATTGAGATTCTTGTGTTGTTTCTTCTTTCTCTTCTTTCTTTTCTCTTTCTATCCCTTTCTTTCTTCAGGATGATACGACTTTTTGTGGAGAAAAAGTCGGGTCGTCATAGTTGGTATCAGAGCGTTAGGTTGAGTGAATACCTAGGCTCTGGAGTGGTGTCTATCTTGAGAGAGCGTATTTGTATTTATATATATATATATTTTTACGGTTCTACCTATTTGTTGGATTACCTGTTCGGGTTTTTCCAATGTAAGTTATAAAGGTAGATGTGGTAGAAGTGTGTGTAACACGACTACCATTGGTTGGCGTTTGATGTATGAGGTCGGAAGTGTATTTGTCGAGACTATAGACCTAATACCGTCTCGAGTGAGTTTTGTTTGGTGAAGGACTTCATCGATCTCTGAAGGTAACCTGTTAAGGTTCGAAGTTCATCTTTGAAGTGCAGAATTGAGTTTTGATGGGTCGGTAGGGCAGAAGCAAGCAAGTGATGGTATTTTGATATCTCTGGAAGTAGTAGCTGCGTGATGAGATGCAGTGACTATGGATATTTCCGAAGATGTTTCTTTGGAACAAGAATAAGAAGTGAGTCTGCTCGGTGTTGTGGCTGAGTTTAGCAGAGTGTTCTGGGTTGGTAAGGAGTCTCCTGGCTGTGTAGTTTTTCTGAAGTGGAATTCAGAAGGAGCAGAGTGGATCTTTTCTCTGGTAAGTTGGCTAGGCCAGCATAAGCTGTTCTGTTTGGTTGAGAGAGAGCAGTTTTCTTTGGATTTAGGCCGAGTTGATCTCTATAGTGACTTGCGATAGTTAAGTGTTCTTTTGGTATTGGTGGTTCAGTTTGTAGATGGATGGTTCCTTGAGATAGAAGTTGGTGAAGTAACTCGGGTTTGGGAGGAACATCTGAGTTTTCTTTCTGGATATATGGAACCATATTTCTGTGCTGGATTGTCTAGTCTGTGCTTGTACTCTTCGTCAGCATTTTCTTCTGTTTCGGATCAGAGTTGTGCAGCGGAAGCAGTTTGGGGGTATTTCTGTTTTGTCTTTTCTGGAGAAGAAGTTTGTTCTGCCTTCTGTTGTTGAGAAGCAGAGTGTTTGTTCTTGGTTTTTGATTGATCTTGAGGAGATCATTGGGTAATTTTTGATTCAGTCTGTTTTTAATGGAATCAGCATGAGTTAAGCTGATCAGGAAGGATGTTGGTAACCCAGGATCGTCCGAAGAGTTTTTATGGATAAGTGGCAGAGAAATTTGGATTTTGGAATCGGAGATTGGATTTTTGGTTATGTTTTTCTCTGATTCAAAGAGCTATAAGTTAGGAAGCTAGCTCCGTAGTGTTTTGGTTTCTTCTGTGTTTTGGTTAGATCAGTGTTTGGTTTTCTAGACTTAAATTGCCAGTTTGGATAACTGGAAACAGTATGCTTCACGTATCTCTGAGGGAGTACGTGTTTGATATTTCTGGTTGTAGAACCAGCAGTTTAGGATGGTTTGTTTGTTGAGTCAGACTCGTCTGTAGTCTGATATTCTGTATAAAATTGTTATTAGGAGCTCTATAGCTTAGTAGTATTGATTGATTGGATTTTATAGAGCGAGTATCCCGATATACATATATACCGGGTAAACTCGTGAAGGTTTTATCCAAAATTCTATTGGATAATTAGATTTGTTCTGATTGTGTGAATTGGTTGTATTGGTTGTTAGCATATGATTAACATATGCTGTGTTTTAAAATTAAATCTATAAATAGATTATTAAATTACCTTTGTTTTAAATATCGGGGACGAAATTCTTTTAAGCGGGAAGGATTGTAATATCCCGAAATTTTGGACAATATAAATTTAATAATCTGTGTTTAAATTTATATTGAATTGATGATTTTTGTTAATAAATTTGATTTGATTTAATAATCTTCTTTATTTGAATATTTACTTTGTGAAATTATTCTTAATGAGTTAATAAATTGTTTTCTATTTATAAATGTATATGTATTTATATATATTTTTAAGTAGACAAGATTGTTTTTAATTAAATTTGTATAGCATAATTTTAATGTTTTGAAAATAGAAATTGTGATTTATTTTTAATTTAAGCTTTTCAAAAATATATTTAATGAAATACTATATAATTTTAAATATGAGATAAATGTTTTAATTGGTTTAAAATTCTTTTTTAATTCAAGTTGGATGTAAAATATGTTACCAAAAATGTTTTTGTTATTCCCTTTAAATTTTGATTGATAATTTTGATTTGTAAATTTAATTTGTAAATTTAAAATACAATTTAAAATATGAACATGTATTCATTAAGTTACAAACTCTTTTATAAATTTATTTTAATTGTTTAAAAGTTTCTCTTTCAAATGATAAATTTGTATGTTGTTTTATTTAAACACTTTGCTTATTTCTTTAGATATTATATATCTCCATAACTAAGTATTAATAAACTAATTAACTAAGCTTAATATTTTATTAACTCTAATTATAAATACTAATTAATTAAAAGATACATGTGTAAGCATCTTAAAAACCTAAGTTAACAAGTGTTATGTATTTAGACATGAGAATTTACAAGTGTCAAATTTTAGTTTTTATTTTCCTTTAATTTTAATTTAAATCAAAACATTGTTATTTTAACTTGCATGTTTCTTTTCTCTCATTATCAATTCTTAACCTTTTTCCTCCTTCAACAAAATGAAAATAAAATCTGTAGCATTTTAGATTTTAAAATTAAACTCTTCAAACTGCATTTCTCAAACAAGAAAACACTTGCATTCAAACTCCTCTTTTTCAAAATACAAATCTGCAAAATTTCATCTCTACAAACCGGCAAAGTAAATGCATAGCAAATAAACATTCCATTTTCAAGCAAGCTCTACATTTACAAATTAAAGCAAATCTGAACAATCACCCTCTAGCTCATCTTCAAATGCATAGCATAAATCATGAAATGTTCCTGCATGCAACAATTTCAAGTCACACCTGCATTTCAAATCTGGAAGCATCAGAATTTGAAGCAAGTTCAAAAGGTCATTTATCAGTTGAAGCATATTTCAGAGGATGTTCTGTCTGCATTTTAAATTCAAGTGAGTAACTTAACATTTTTTGAAAGTTTAAGTATAAAATATGCTTGCTTGATTTATTTATGAAAATAAGAAGGACTATACTTATATATTATTAAGTATTTTGCTGTGTATATATATAAGTATGAATATGGTGTATGTTTGTTACTTATGGTACTGTCTGCACAGTACAAGCTCAAATGGATCAAAATTTCTTTCCTTTTGATCTCGTTGTTGTTATAACTTAGTGATTGACTGAAATTTGATTATTACATGATAAAGTAAAACTTAGAAATTTATATAAGTCAAATAAATGTTTGTATTTCCTGAAAAAAAATTATATAATAGAGCAGAATTAGTAAAAGTGAAGAATTCAAATGTTATAATTCTATGCTTCAGGGTTATAAATCAAATCATAATACAAGATTATGATTTTTAAAGGTAAGATTTCAATTTTTAATGTAAAAACCAGGGAGCAGTTTCCTATTATCTGTATTTTATATTTAGAGACATTCCTGTTGCCACAATTGTCTGGAGGGGTTGTGATTGCACCTGGGAGTAGTGGAGTTATCAGGGATATTGTGAAAATTATTTGATGGAATTACATTTCATTTTGGAGGAGGTAGTTGTGAATTTAAAATTAGAACCCTAGTTTCTCTAAGTTTAGAAGAATGGAACATTTCGGCTTTGTTACTTGATCGAGTGTTATGGGATTTTAGGGATAGGAGGATGATAGGTTGATGAAGTCGTTGACGGAGGTTGAGTGGAGATGGTGGCCGGTGGCGTTGGGGAAAGGTGATGACAGGATTGGATGTTTGGGCACCGACAGTTGTTCCGGGTTTGGAAATTTGGTCTTTATTTTGAAATCGAGCAAGTGATGTTTGGGGTAACGTTTTGGTGTTCTGTGTTGATGGTGGTCGACTGTGGGAAGGTGGTGGAGTTGGCCAGCGGTGGTGGAAGATGGTGTACGTGCACGGTGGAAGGTGGTCTGGTTAGTGATGTTTTTGGGTTACAGGTTTGACTTCCTAGTGTTTATCTCGGGGAAATCGACTTTTAACTCGAAGTAGGGGTGGAGTAGACTCGAAGTAATTATGGAATTGCCTCGAGTTACCTGTGTTTCAGGTTTATAAGTGAAACAGAAAACCTGATTCTGTTTTAATAAAAACTTAAGTATATTTTGAATATAAACTGGAATTTAACTTAGGCTTTAAATATGAATTCAAAAGTTTGAATTTTATTTATTTTGTAATAATTTGATTTTTAAAAATGTAAGTATTTCAGGTTTTTAAAAAGCTTGGCAGAAACCTGTTTTTCAGGTTTATAAAAAAAATTTGAAGTAAAAGAAAATTGCAAACAAATCTGAAAATAAGTTGAAAACTGGAAATTTAATTTGAAATTCAATTAAGTTTTAAATCTTTGAATTAAATTTGAAATGCTTTTAAATTCAAGCTTGGTTTTAGACAAAAACAGAAACTGTTTTCTGTTTTTAGATTTAAAAGTAAAATTTCAAAATTTGTTAAATGGAGTTCAACTGGAAGTTTTAAACTTGAAATTTAAGTTTGAAGTCAATAATTTGAATCTTGGTCTTTGTAATTTAGTTGGGTTTTAAAAATAACAGAAACTGTTTTTAGTTTTTAGATTTAAAAGTAAAATTTCATAATTTGTCAAATGAAGTTCAATTTGAAATTTTAAACTGAAACTTAAATATGATTCAATAATTTAAATCTGAAGTTTTGAATCATTTTTGAATTCAAATTTAAGATGTTAAATTAAAACAGGAAATTGTTTACTGTTTTTTTCTGTTTTAAATTTAAAAGCAAATTTTAAAAAGGCAACTGAAAAATTTAAAACAAGTTTAAAATCTGGGCACAGATTTAGGAAGCTCAAGTTTGAATTTAATTTAAATTTGGAAAGTTTAAATTAAATTTTTAAAATTTTTACAATATAAAGAACATTATTTGAATTCAAACTATAAGCCTTAATGTATGGAATAAAGTTTAAAATAAGTTTAAATTTAGTTTTTAAAACATGAGATTTGATTTTAAAGTCAGTTTTAAAAATAAATAAGTTTTAAATTTAAATTTATTTAACTATGTTAGGAAAGTTTTAATAATTTGAATTTGAAATGAAGATGGAGATGTAAGTAAGTTTTAAATTTTTAAGTTGAATTTGGAATTAAAATATAGATTAAGTTTTAGTTTGAATTTAAAAAGAAATTTTTAAATTTAATTTTGTTTTGAAAACAAAGTGTTTAAAATACTTTGTATAAAGAAGAATGATTTTTTAATTTTGAACTTAAGAAAATTGGTTTCATTTAGATTATTAAATTAATTTAAATATAATATTAATTAATTATTTAATTAATTAATAATATAGATGATTAATTGAATAATTAATAATTTTTAAAGTTAATTAATTAAGATTTGAGATTTATTAATCAAGGTTAATTAATCTATAATTAGGTTGATTAATTAAATTTTAATTAATGATTAAGATTTATTTAACCAAATAATTAGAGATAATTAAGATTTTAATTAACACTTAATTAATTGATAATTAGAGATTAATTAATTGATAATTAACAATGGTTAATATAAGTTAATTTCTTAATTAAGTAATTAAGAATTGTTAATGCAGGTCATTAACTAAAGATTATTTTAACAATTAATTAATGTGATTAATTTTTAATAATTAATTAGATTAACTAATTAATAATAATCAATTGTTTAATTAATTAATAAAAGTAATTAATGAATTAATTACCTGGTGTAATTAATTTGATTAAGGTGATTAGTTTAGATTAATTAAGTTAAATTAATTTAAACAATTGTTGATTGCTGATAATTACTTTATGTAATTAATGAATTTATAATTACATAAGGAAGTAATTAATTAATAATTACTGAATGTAATTAAAGATATTGATTGTAAAAGTAATTTAAATTTAAATTACTTTGAAAATTAATCAAGTGATTAATGAAGATGATTAATTAAGGGTAATTTATTATGGGATGAGTAATTAAAATAGATAATTACTGAATGGTTATTAATCATGGGTGATTAATATATATGGTTTAAATTGAAAATTAATTACTTATGTAATTAATTCATATTAGAGATTGATTAAATGTAATCATATATTAATTAATTAATGTTGAATTTGGTATTGATAAATTAAGTTATAATTAATAATGAATAAATGATTAATTAATTAAGCAATCTCAAGTTAATTATTTGCAAGGGGTTTAAGTAATTAACCTGTGTAATTAATATTAAATGCTAATTACTTATTGTAATTAGATATGGTTAATCAGTAATGATTAATTGAAAGGAATGTTGAGATGATGATTTATAGATTGATTTGTAATCAATTAATGGTTGAGTTAAGCAGAATTTTTATGATGAAGTAATTAATTTAATTCATTTTAAATTAATTTTAAATGGTGTGATCATTAGATCTATTGCTTATGATTAGTGAATGGTATTGGTTGACTGGTATGGTTTGTAATCTCAGTTATGAGATGAGTAGTGTATGTGATATGGTTGCATTGGTTGCTTTTGGATGATAATATGGATTATCTGATTATGATATGAATTATCCGTTGATAATGATAAGGTTAATTATCTAGTGTGTGATGAATTATCTATCTGTGTATATATCCAGATAATGAATTGAATTGTTTTAAACTTTAAAACAACTTGGCCTTAAAAGACACGCTTTGGATTTCGATGAGACCGGGATCGGGTTTCCATATTTGAGATCCGAAAACCACATCGATTCCAATTAAATGTTAGGTCGTTAATCCAAGTGGAGCGAGTGAAGACTCGAAGTGTAAGGGCTATACGTCAGTATAACTCTGTGGGTGATTCCGTAATGAGTGTTACAGAATAGTACTTATAGATTCGAGATGGTGATTCAGAGTGCAAGGGTTACTGTCGTTAACTCTGAGCGTGATTCCAAAAGGAGTGTAACGAGATAATGCCTTCGGTTTCATTCGAACCCGGAACGAACTTGTATGGATTGAATGCTTTCAGAACATCATCAGGTGGACGAGGAGCATTCTAAGTATTATGTCCTATAATGGTAAATCATAGCCTCAAGCCTCATCAACTGGGAATGGCTAAAACAGGGGAGGTGCAACAAAGTTTCGTGGGTAGCCCCCACTTGAGAGTAAGATTTATCCCTGTCTAGAGGTCCCTTTATTTTCGGCTTAGTGGTGCGTTTGCTGATCACAACTGCGGGGTTGTCTTGTTTGGAACTGTTCAGTAAGGAACGGGTCCGGCTTTGTTTTGCAGGGGATTGGGTGTAATCCTCGGTATGGTGATCTAGGCCACGTACTGTGACGGGCGGTACCCCAGTAGCCCAGACATTGATGGAATCCAAAATCCAATAAGTGCCAACGGTTTTGATTGTATTACCCACTTTTGTGGCTAGTAGCTGGACTTTAATAGATGTAATAATTTTGGCTATTTCTTATTTATTTGAAAACCCTAGACACTATTATAATATCATCGGATTTCCTATCAAATGTTTTGGTTAGCGTAAGGTAAAAACTTTTCCATGTTTATGTGTGGGAAGTCTTACGTGATACCTTTTCTTTTCAAAGGTTTTTCAAAGTTAAGCAACTTTAACCTGTTACTCACACCAGACCCATGTCTGACCCGGAGTTATTTATGTTTTTCTTTAACTCTTGGGTACTCAAATTTTTACGAGTAGCCAAGGGAATTCAGGTTAGGATTCAGGTTAGCTTTGACGAATTGTGGAGGAGCATATGGAGCAGGAGGCTTCTGCGTATAGTTATATAGTTTTCCACTGTGTTGGTATCTCTAAGTGTTCTGTATTGTGATTGAGATGTAATAACTAGAAAGATGTTTATAACTGTCTAGTATGTGTTGTATATGTCTGTGAACTCTGATATTTGATGTATACTATGATATACTTTGTTAGTAATATAATTTATTCGTTTCCGCTGTTGAGATTCTTGGGTTGTTTCTTCTTTCTCTTCTTTCTTTTCTCTTTCTATCCCTTTCTTTCTTCAGGATGATACGACTTTTTGTGGAGAAATAGTCGGGTTGTCACAGTTGGTATCAGAGCGTTAGGTTGAGTGAATACCTAGGCTCTGGAGTGATGTCTATCTTGAGAGAGCGTATTTGTATTTTTAGTATATATATTTTTATGGTTCTACCTATTTGTTGGATTACATGTTCTGGTTTTTCCAATGTAAGTTATAAAGGTCGATGTGGTAGAAGTGTGTGTAACACGACTACCATTGGTTGGCGTTTGATGCATGAGGTCGGAAGTGTATTTTTCGAGATTGTAGACCTAATACCGTCTCGAGTGAGTTTCGTTTGGTGAAGGAATTCATCGATCTATGAAGGTAACCTGTTAAGGTTCGGAGTTCATCTTTGAAGTGCAGAATTGAGTTTTGATCTGTCGGTAGGGCAGAAGCAAGCAAGTGATGGTATTTTGATATCTCTGGAAGTAGTAGTTGCGTGATGAGATGCAGTGACTATGGATATTTCCGAAGATGTTTCTTTGGAACAAGAATAAAAAGTGAGTCTTCTCGGTGTTGTGGCTGAGTTTAGCAGAGTGTTCTGGGTTGGTAAGGAGTCTCCTGGCTATGTAGTTTTTCTGAAGTGGAATTCAGAAGCAGCAGAGTGGATCTTTTCTCTGGTAAGTTGGCTAGGCCAGCATAAGCTGTTCTGTTTGGTTGCGAGAGAGCAGTTTTCTTTGGATTTAGGCCGAGTTGGTCGCAAAAGTGACTTGCGATAGTTAAGTGTTCTTTTGGTATTGGTGGTTCAGTTTGTAGATGGATGGTTCCTTGAGATAGAAGTTGGTGAAGTAACTCGGGCTTGGGAGGAATATCTGAGTTTTCTTTCTGGATATATGGAACCATATTTCTGTGCTGGATTGTCTAGCCTGTGCTTGTGCTCTTCGTCAGCATTTTCTTCTGTTTCAGATCAGAGTTGTGCAGCGGAAGCAGTTTGGGGGTATTTCTGTTTTGTCTTTTCCGGAGAAGAAGTTTGTTCTGCCTTCTATTGTTGAGAAGCAGAGTGTTTGTTCTTGGTTTTTGATTGATCTTGAGGAGATCATTGGGTTGTTTTTGATTCAGTCTGTTTTTAATGGAATCAGCATGTGTTAAGCTGATCAGCAAGGATGTTGGTAGCCCAGGATCGTCCGAAGAGTTTTTATGGATAAAAGGCAGAGAAATTTGGATTCTGGAATCGGAGATTGGATTTTTGGTTAAGTTTTTCTCTGATTCAAAGAGCTATAAGTTGGGAAGCTAGCTCCGTACTGTTTTGGTTTCTTCTGTGTTTTGGTTAGATCGGTGTTTGGTTTTCTATAGTTGAATTGCCAGTTTGGATAACTGGAATTCAGTATGTTTCACATATCTCTGAGGGAGTGCGTGTTTGATATTTCTGGTTGTAGAACCAGCAGTTTAGGATGGTTTGTTTGTTGAGTCAGACTCGTCTGTAGTCTTATATTCTGTATAGAATTGTTATTAGGAGCTCTATAGCTTAGTAGTATTGATTGATTGGATTTTATAGAGCGAGTATCCCGATATACATATATACAGGGGAAAATCGTGAAGGTTTTATCCAAAATTCTTTTGGATAATTAGATTTGTTCTGATTGTGTGAATTGGTTGTATTGGTTGTTAGCATATGATTAACATATGCTATGTTTTAAAATTAAATCCGTAAATAGATTATTAAATTACCTTTGTTTTAGATTTCGGGGACAAAATTCTTTTAAGGGGGAAGGATTGTAATATCCAGGAATTTTGGACAATATAAATTTAATAATCTGTGTTTAAATTTATATTGAATTGATGATTTTTGTTAATAAATTTGATTTGATTTAATAATCTTCTTTATTTGAATATTTAATTTGTGAAATTATTTTTAATGAGTTAATAAATTGTTTTCTATTTATAAATGTATATGTATTTATATATATTTTTAAATAGACAAGATTGTTTTTAATTAAATTTGTATAGCATAATTTTAATGTTTTGAAAATAGAAATTGTGATTTATTTTTAATTTAAGCTTTTCAAAAAAATATTTAATGAAATACTATATAATTTTAAATATGAGATAAATGTTTTAATTGGTTTAAAATTCATTTTTAATTCAAGTTGGATATAAAATATGTTACCAAAAATGTTTGTGTTATTCCTTTTAAATTTTGATTGATAATTTTGATTTGTAAATTTAATTTGTAAATTTAAAATACAATTTAAAATATGAACATGTATTCATTAAGTTACAAACTCTTTTATAAATTTATTTTAATTGTTTAAAAGTTTCTCTTTCAAATGATAAATTTGTATGTTGTTTTATTTAAACACTTTGCTTATTTCTTTAGATACTATTTATCTCCATAACTAAGCATTAATAAAATAATTAACTAAGCTTAATATTTTATTAACTCTAATTATAAATACTAATTAATTAAAAGATACATGTGTAAGCATATTAAAAACCTAAGTTAACAAGTGTTATGTATTTAGACATGAGAATTTACAAGTGTCAAATTTTAGTTTTTATTTTCCTTTAATTTTAATTTAAATCAAAACATTGTTATTTTAACTTGCATGTTTCTTTTCTCTCATTATCAATTCTTACCTTTTTCCTCCTTCAACAAAATGAAAATAAAATCTGTAGCATTTTAGATTTTAAAATTAAACTTTTCAAACTGCATTTCTCAAACAAGAAAACACTTGCATTCAAACTCCTCTTTTTCAAAATACAAATCTGCAAAATTTCATCTCTACAAACCTGCAAAGTAAATGCATAGCAAATAAACATTCCATTTTCAAGCAAGCTCTACATTTACAAATTAAAGCAAATCTGAATAATCACCCTCTAGCTCATCTTCAAATGCATAGCATAAATCATGAAATGTTCCTGCATGCAACAATTTCAAGTTACGCCTGCATTTCAAATCTGGAAGCATCAGAATTTGAAGCAAGTTCAAAAGGGCATTTATCAGTTGAAGCATATTTTAGAGGATGTTCAGTCTGCATTTTAAATTCAACTGAGTAACTTAACATTTTTTGAAAGTTTAAGTATAAAATATGCTTGCTTGATTTATTTATGTAAATAAGAAGGACTATACTTATATATTGTTAAGTATTTTGCTGTGTATATATAAGTATGAATGTGGTGTATGTTTGCTACTTGTGGTATTGTCTGCACAGTACAAGCTCAAATGGATCAAAATTTCTTTCCTTTTGATCTCGTTGTTGTTATGACTTAGTGATTGACTGAAATTTGATTATTACATGATAAAGTAAAACTTAGAAATTTATATAAGTCAAATAAATGTTTGCATTGCCTGAAGAAAAAAAGATATAACAGAGCAGAATTAGTAAAATTGAAGAATTCAAATGTTATAATTCTATGCTTCAGGGTTATAAATCAAATCATAATACAAGATTATGATTTTTAAAGGTGAGATTTCAATTTTTAATGTAAAAACCAAGGAGCAGTTTCCTATTATCTGTATTTTATATTTAGAGACATTCATGTTGCCACAATTGTCTGGAGGGGTTGTGATTGCACCTGGGGGTAGTGGAGTTATCAGGGATATTGTGAAAATTATTTGATGGAATTACATTTCATTTTGGAGGAGGTAGTTGTGAATTTATAATTAGAACCGTAGTTTCTCTGAGTTTAGAAGAATGGAACATTTCGGCTTTGTTACTTGATCGAGTGTTATGGGATTTTAGGGATAGGAGGATGATAGGTTGATGAAGTCGTTGACGGAGGTTGAGCGGAGATGGTGGCCGGTGGCGTTGGGGAAAGGTGATGACAGGATTGGTTGTTTGGGCACTGACAGTTGTTCCAGGTTTGGAAATTTGGTCTTGATTTTGAAATCGAGCAAGTGATGTTTGGGGTAACGTTTTGGTGTTCTGGGTTGATGGTGGTCGACTTTGGGAAGGTGGTGGAGTTGGCCAGCGGTGGTGGAAGATGGTGTACAGGTGCACGGTGGAAGGTGGTCTGGTTAGTGATGTTTTTGGGTTACAGGTTTGACTTCCTAGTGTTTATCTCGGTGAAATCGACTTTTAACTCGAAGTAGGGGTGGAGTAGACTCGAAGTAATTGTGGAATTGCCTCGAGTTACCTGTGTTTCAGGTTTATAAGTGAAACAGAAAACCTGATTCTGTTTTAATAAAAACTTAAGTATATTTTGAATATAAACTGGAATTTAACTTAGGCTTTAAATATGAATTCAAAAGTTTGAATTCTGTTTATTTTGTAATAATTTGATTTTTAAAAATGTAAGTATTTCAAGTTTTTAAAAAGTTTGGCGGAAACCTGTTTTTCAGGTTTATAAAAAAATTTGAAGTAAAAGAAAATTGCAAACAAATCTGAAAATAAGTTGAAAACTGGAAATTTAATTTGAAATTCAATTAAGTTTTAAGTTTTAAATCCTTGAATTAAATTTGAAACGCTTTTAAATTCAAGCTTGGTTTTAGACAAAAACAGAAACTGTTTTCTGTTTTTAGATTTTAAAGTAAAATTTCAAAATTTGTTAAATGGAGTTCAACTGGAAGTTTTAAACTCGAAATTTAAGTTCGAAGTTAATAATTTGAATCTTGGTCTTTGTAATTTAGTTAGGTTTTAAAAAAAACAGAAACTGTTTTCAGTTTTTAGATTTAAAAGTAAAATTTCAAAATTTGTCAAATGAAGTTCAATTTGAAATTTTAACCTGAAACTTAAATATGATTCAATAATTTAAATCTGAAGTTTTGAATCATTTTTGAATTCAAATTTAAGATGTTAAATTAAAACAGGAAATTGTTTACTATTTTTTTCTGTTTTAAATTTAAAAGTAAATTTTAAAAAGGCAACTGAAAAATTTAAAACAAGTTTAAAATCTGGGCACAAATTTAGAAAGCTCAAGTTTGAATTTAATTTAAATTTGGAAAGTTTAAATTAAATTTTTAAAACTTTTACAATATAAAGAACATTGTTTGAATTTAAACTATAAGCCTTAATTTATAGAATAAGGTTTAAAATAAGTTTAAATTTAGTTTTAAAAACCTGAGATTTGATTTTAAAGTCAGTTTTAAAAATAAATAAGTTTTAAATTTGAATTTGTTTAACTATGTTAGGAAAGTTTTAATAATTTGAATTTGAAAATGAAGATGGAGATGTAAGTAAGTTTTAAATTTTTAAGTTTGAATTTGGAATGAAAATATAGATTATGTTTCAGTTTGAATTTAAAAAGAAATTTTTAAATTTTATTTTGTTTTGAAGATAAAGTGTTTAAAATACTTTGTATAAAGAAGAATGTTTCTTAATTTTGAACTTAAGAAAATTGGTTTCATTTAGATTATTAAATTAATTTAAATATAATATTAATTATTTAATTAATTAATAATATAGATGATTAATTAAATAATTAAATTTTTGTAAAGTTAATTAATTATGATTTGAGATTTATTAATCAAGCTTAATTAATCTATAATTAGGACGATTAATTAAATTTTAATTAATGATTAAGATTTATTTAACCAAATAATTAGAGATAATTAAGATTTTAATCAACACTTAATTAATTGATAATTAGAGATTAATTAATTGATAATTAATAATGGTTAATATAAGTTAATTTATTAATTAAGTAATTAAGAATTGTTAATGCAGGTCATTAACTTAAGATTATTTTAACAATTAATTAATGTGATTAATTTTTAATAATTAATTAGATTAATTAATTAATAATAATCAATTGTTTAATTACTTAATAAAAGTAATTAATGAATTAATTACGTGGTGTAATTAATTTGATTAAGGTGATTAGTTTAGATTAATTAAGTTAAATTAATTTAAACAATTGTTGATTGTTGATAATTAGTTTATGTAATTAATGAATTTATAATTACATAAGGAAGTAATTAATTAATAATTACTGAATGTAATTAAAGATATTTATTGTAAAAGTAATTTAAATTTAAATTACTTTGAAAATTAATCAAGTGATTAATGAAGATAATTAATTAAGGGTAATTAAATATGGGATGAGTAATTAAAATAGTTAATTACTGAATGGTTATTAATCATGGGTGATTAATATATATGGTTTAAATTGAAAATTAATTACTTATGTAATTAATTCATATTAGAGATTGATTAAATGTAATCATTAATTAATTAATTAATGTTGAATTTGGTATTGATAAATTAAGGTATAATTAATAATGAATAAATGATTAATTAATTAAGCAATTTCAAGTTAATTATTTGCCAGAGGTTTAAGTAATTAACCTGTGTAATTAATATTAAATGCTAATTACTTATTGTAATTACATATGGTTAATCAGTAATGATTAATTGAAAGGAATATTGAGATGATGATTTATAGATTGATTTGTAATCAATTAATGGTTGAGTTAAGCAGAATTTTTATGATGAAGTAATTAATTTAATTCATTTTAAATTAATTTTAAATGCTGTGATCATTAGATCTATTGCTTATGATTAGTGAATGGTATTGATTGACTGGTATGGTTTGTAATCTCAGTTATGAAATGAGTAGTGTATGTGATATGGTTGCATTGGTTGCTTTTGGATGATAATATGGATTATCTGATTATGATATGAATTATCTGTTGATAATGATAAGGTTAATTATCTAGTGTGTGATGAATTATCTATCTGTGTATATTTAGATCATGAATTGTATGGTTTTAAACTTTAAAACAATTTAGCCTTAAAAGACACGCTTTGGATTTCGATGAGACCAGGATCTGGTTTCCATATTTGAGATCTGAAAACCACATCGATTCCAATTAAATGTTAGGTCGTTAATCCAAGTGGAGCGAGTGAAGACTCGAGGTGTAAGGGCTATACCTTAGTATAACTCTGTGGGTGATTCCGTAATGAGTTTGACGGAATAGTACTCATAGATTCGAGATGGTGATTCAGAGTGCAAGGGTTATTGTCGTTGACTCTGAGGGTGATTCCAAAAAGAGTGTAACGAGATAATGCCTTCGGTTTCGTTCGAACCCGGATCGAACTTGTATGGATTGAATGCTTTCAGAACATCATCAGGTTGACGATGAGCATTCTAAGTGTTATGTCCTACAAAGGTAAATCGTAGCCTCAAGCCTCATCAACCGAGAATGGCTAAAACAGGGGAGGTGCAACAAAGTTTCGTGGGTAGCCCCCACTTGAGAGCAAGATTTATCCCTGTCTAGAGGTCCCTTTATTTTCGGCTTAGTGGTGCGGTTGCTGATCACAACTGCGGGGTTGTCTTGTTTGGAACTGTTCAGTAAGGAACGGGTAGGCTTTGTGTTGCAGGGGATTGGGAGTAATCCTCGGTATGGTGATCCAGGCCACGTACTGTGACGGGCGATACCCCAGTAGCCCAGCCATTGATGGAATCCAAAATCTAATAAGTGCCAACGGTTTTGATTCTATTACCCACTTTTGTGGCTAGTAGCTGGAATTTAATAGATGTAACAATTTCGGCTATTTCCAATTTATTTGAAAACCCTAGACACTATTATAATATCATCGGATTTCCTATCAAATGTTTTGGTTAGCGTAAGGTAAAAACTTTTCCATGTTTATGTGTGGGAAGTCTTACGTGATACCTTTTCTTTTCAAAGGTTTTTCAAAGTTAAGCAACTTTAACCTGTTACTCACACCAGACCCATGTCTTACCTGGAGTTATTTATGTTTTTCTTTAACTCTTGGGTACTCAAATTTTTACGAGTAGCAAAGGGAATTCAGGTTAGGATTCAGGTTAGCTTTGACGAATTGTGGACGAGCATATGGAGCAGGAGGCTTCTGCGTATAGTTATATAGTTTTCCGCTGTGTTGGTATCTCTAAGTGTTCTGTATTGTGATTGAGATGTAATAACTAGACAGGTGTTTATAGCTGTCTAGTATGTGTTGTATATGTCTGTGAACTCTGATATTTGATGTATACTATGATATACTTTGTTAATAATATAATTTATTCGTTTCTGCTGTTGAGATTCTTGTGTTGTTTCTTCTTTCTCTTCTTTCTCTTCTCTTTCTATCCCTTTCTTTCTTCAGGATGATACGACTTTTTGTGGAGAAAATGTCGGGTCGTCACAAATTGATTTCAAATTAAATTTAACGAAGTAAATAAATAGGTAACATATAACAATTGTTACCATTAACTTTCAATTACATTTACAAGTTTATTACTTACCAACAAATGTTACAACTTCTTTCATAATACTAGTTTCGTTCAATTACCATTAACTATATATTATTTCATTAGTTAATTCAATATTTACTTTTATTCTATTTTATTCAATTTATAATCAAGCATAGAATTTTAAATTACAATGAATTTGAATTTCATTAAGATTGTTAACAATCAACTTGAATTAACATTGTTTCATTTTAATTTAGTTATTATTTCATTATTAAATTACATTGATTTCTAGAGCTAATCCCTCTAAGAAAATAATTTCAGAGGGAGTAAATAAATTCATAGACTGGGAGACGTTGTTCTTTTTCGTCAAATGTTTTCCAAACATTAGTGGAGTCTTCTCTTCTCCTTTTAAGTTAATTATAATTTTCATTTGTACTAAATTATAAATCCACGTTGTCGATGCCCCCCGGTGATTCCGAAGAAATGGTACAATCCATCATGAATTCTTCATCCTTTACTTCCTTTCAACCACCTTCCTCGATACCGGACCTAGCACGACATTCTCGATATTTAATGGAGGAACAACTTCGGGTATGTTTATTATTATTTACCCCTTTTCATTACTATTTCTTACTGAATGTTGATCAATGTCATACTTTTCCTTTCAGATTTCTAAAGCCGACACTCTCTCTAAGAAAGCACTTTGAAATCTTCTGCTGTGATGTCCAAGCTTAAAAAGGAAATCTTAACTTTGAAAGCCAGATTACCTCACTTTCTGCTGCCAAAGATAATGTAATGAAGGAACAAGAAAGGTTCGGGGCCTCTCTTGCTCAAGCAGAGTCTACTATCTCCGAGGAGAGGAAAGCAAGACAACTCTTCGCCGATGAAAATATAGCTTTAAAAATGGCTTTAAAAGAGTCCAAGGAAGAGAAGGCTAAGATGGTTACAAAATAATCTTCTCTCAAGAAGAAGTTGGGGAAGAAGAAAAATTCTTTTATAATGGCCATTTATATTACTTCTAAAGCCAAGCAAAAGTTGTCTTAATTTTTGAGCACCTCCCTCGATGACATCATCGTGAATTCTTACAAGGATGCTCTCATGCTTGCTTATACCGACAACATCAAAAAATGTCAAGACGTAAGCTTCCTTCACTCGATCCTGCTCTAGTCAAAAGATTTACAAACAAAATCAAATAAATGGAGTAAGGAATCGAAGTCCCCAAGAAAGATGAAGTTGATGCTGCTAAACTCTTATCTTCTGGTGCTCTTCTTGTAGAAGACGATCCCGACTCTGATGAGGAGGAAGACGATGAGGATGATGATATTATCGCCGAGGAAGGTGGAAATATTGATGACAACGACGACGACAATCCGGATGATGAAGATAGAAGTCAGGGTTCTGGTGGAAGTGGAGGTGATCAAAGGGGAAATGGCGATGAATAGGCTTTAGAGAAAACCATCCTTGATCCCAGTGCTCATCAAACAAGTCCAACCGAACTATCCGAGCCTTCTATGTTTCATGGGAAAAATGCCATTATGGAAGGACAAGAAGGG
Organism: Allium cepa; assembly: GCA_030765085.1. Lineage (NCBI taxonomy): Eukaryota > Viridiplantae > Streptophyta > Magnoliopsida > Asparagales > Amaryllidaceae > Allium > Allium cepa. The sequence continues at coordinate 31,475,665 of CM060940.1, forward strand.
AAAAAGCAGGTCCCACAAACTTCATTTCTTAGGTATGGGATTATTTGTCTAAATGGCTCTCACTTCCAAGATAACAATAGTTGACATCTTTTTATTTTAGATAAAGAAGAAATCTATCCAACTTTATAAAACAAAGCTTGAAAGAAAACAATCAGAAATAAATAGCTTGTATAAAGAGTTAGATAAGCAATTAAAAGAGCACAATGTACTCTCTAACAAGTAGCATAAACTTAATAAAAGTGTCGCGGTGTTAGCGCCCTTTAAAGACCAAAAAGCTGCTCCATGACTGAAGTGAGCATGCCTTCGATATGATAAACTTTTGGAAGAAAACCAAGAATTAATAACACTCTTTTGGATGTTGGTTGAAGAAAGGGACATCCTAATAGACTTCTTATATAAAGCCTATTGCAGACACCTAGCTGTTGGTTTTTCATATTTGGGCAATTTTAGTGGGGGTCCACCTAGGCGTCTGCATAGGAGATATTTAGATGAATTTGGTCTGATCTACATCCAGGGGATTGCTGGAATTTACCGTGAGTCAAATCAATTCCTCATGAGTTGGCTCCAGATAAACTCAAATATTATAAGGATAAAAAAAAATTTGAGTTATTCAAAAAGTCAATTTTGTACGAACCGGATGAACATTTGTAAGTATATAATATCATTGATTTGTAAAAAAATTGTGCTAGTTTCCTTTTATACTTAGTTGTGTATTATTACATTATTAAAAAAAATGTCTCTAAGGCAACCTTGTTTCTTATTATTTGAGCAAATACGTCAAAGTAAGAAGAGATTATTTAGAAAAGGCTTCGGTCTTGAAATCCTAAAAATTGTCTAAATACTACTTCCTTAGAGAACTGTAGAGACTCCCCATATTCGTTTCGATTTTCATGGCGAAGAAAAAGAAATGTTTGTCAAGAAAATTCGAACATATCGTACCAAATTAATATGCGATCATGATAGTCCTCCTGCCAGGGAATGGGGCTATAGCAAATATCCTCCAGTTATTATCCCGGAAGGATTTAATGTCTCTTTCAATTCGACAGTTACTCTTTCAGCTAATCCCTTGAACAAAGTCAAAAGTGTTGTTTTTCAACTTTAAGTGTGATAAAGCAAGCATTTGATTATAACAATGAAATTGTACTTTTCTATTTCTACTTGTGTTTTAAATTCTATTGTTGTAATAAAAGAAATTAGTTATTTGAGTCTTAACTTTGTTTTTTTTTTAAATAGGACTCGCAGCTAGCTATTGCACCACTCTCATTGGATTCCTTATCTCGCTTCACTAGCATCAAAGACGTATTGATTGCAGATATTGAAAAGAGGCTTCTACTCAAGGATCCTCTATCTGCTCGTTTTCAAGGCAATGCCGAAGCATTAGAATGGCATAGGAGATATTTACTTTAAAAGACAATTGTTAGAAACCTCAACAATCATATTGCCAACCTTGAAGTGGACATCAAGAATAAGAATGAAATAATTTCTGTATTGCAGCGCCAAATTAAATCGAATCCTTCGATTGATTTTGATTATAAAATGTTTAAGCTTCTTTAGCAAATAAGTGATTTGGAGATAAAGTTAAAAGACAATCAAGCTCAATGCAAATTATTGGATTTCATCAAGGAGGACAACATTCCAAATACCGATTTACCGACTTCTCCAATCACCTCATCTGTTGTAAAATCAACAAGATCTTCATGTCTTGCAATTCAAAAATTCTCTACTACAACTAACCCTCCTTCCGGTTTAGAAGAAAAGGTAGTAGGAGAATGGTGTAGGAAATTAAAATTTGAAAAGATGAGATATTTTGAGGACTAGCATAGAGGGAGATATTCACAATGCATCAATGAATACGCAGCCAAGATTCAATGACTTGAGCGTAAAAAGTATCTTCTTCAAAAGTGCATCCCTGATTTGGAGAGACAAAAAAAACCCTTAAGGGTGCTAAAAGAACTTTCAACCATGCCTTGAAGGCTCGTATTGGGTCCATTGATGATGCGTATGACATAAAGAAAAAAGAAAAGAAGCTTAAAGAGATTTTTTGTATAGCAATTCGGCATATCATTGATCCTTTAATTGCTGAAAATCTACATAAGGTTATTCATAATTTGTGAAACATACACTTGTGTTGTATATTTGCAAATGATTTTATAAGTTATGTGAATTATGTAAATATCACCAAGCCTGTTGCCTCTTCTTTTCTAATTTATTTTTTGATAATTTTGACTATAGTTTTTGTATTTGTTGATCCATTCGATCTACATTGTTGATCGTATCTTCCAGCAAAGTACAAGGTAAACAATATTTCTTATTGTTAACTTGAAATCTATATAAGAATATGTTCAGTAATTTATCTACATGATTATTGATAGTATTAGGAATTCAAAAGATCTTAGTAATGGAAGTGAACAGATCATTATGTGAAAATTATGATAATAAGTGGGAAGTAATTCCATAATTGGATTTGGTTGAATGCCTTGAAATCCATTTAGGGCAAAGAGAGAGAGAGCCAGGAATCCAACTCTAACTATATTGACAGAATACTAGAAGTTCAATCATAGAGAACCAAAAATCCAATTCTAGTTTCAATTATAGAAGTTTAGAAATTCCTCTTCTGGAGATAGAAAGCCAATAATAATCATTTAATAGAAGTTCAAAAATCATCATTTGGAAATAAATCATAGAAGATTAGGAATCTTTAGAATAGAAAATCCAAAACCTAGATTCTTGTGTTAACGAGTGAATTTCGAAAGTTAAAAGACCCGAAACCTAGATCCAGGTATTAGTGAATGACAGCAAAAAATCCATGATAAAGGTCTCTGCAATAGAAGTCTAGAGCCCAGATTCGAGAATTAATGAGTGAAGTCCAAAATCAATAGTAAGAGCCCCTAAATCCAGGTTCGGGTATCATGAAGACTAGAGATTAATAGTGAAAGACCCGAAACCCAAATTTGGGTATTAATAAGTGAAGTCCTGAAATTCTCTTTTGAGAACCAATCGGAGGTTGTAGATTATTATTTAAGCCTTCTGTTCTGCACCACTCTTTGGGTTTTGATTCATGACATGTGCCACCCTTTAGGCCTTGTATGTTGTCGTTTTTTGATACGTCGCTTCTTGGGCTCGGACGTCTTAGTCCGTTGTTGTCATTCTTTGACATGTCTCTTCTTAGGCTTGGATGTTTTAGTCCGTTGTTGTCATTGTTTGGCATGCCACTTCTTGGGCTTGGATGTCTTAGCTTGTTGTTACCATTGTTTGACACGCATCTTCTCGGGCTCAGACGTCTTAGTCCATTGTTGTCTGGTGCACTTGATTAGCTTATCCATAAGCAAGACCTAAAGACTTACCCAACCTCCCTCCAGGAGGCGCTCCATCCAAACCTTATAGGTAGGACTGAAGGCTTGTTCGGTGCCTTGGCCAGGCCATAGCGTGGCGGGACCAAGGGAATACTCCATCCTCCCTCTTGGAGGTGCCATGACTTGGCCATAGCATGGTGCGATCAAGGGCTTGTTGATGCTTTAACCTACCATAGTGTGGCGTGGATAAAGGATTACTCTAACCTACCTCCATAAGGCACCTTGATCTGACCATAGCGTTGCACGATCAAGGGTTTGTTAATGTTTTAACATGGCCATGGCATGGCACGGTTAAAGGCTTACTCTAGCCTTCCTCCAGGAGGCTCTTTGACCTAGCCAACTCGACATGGATAAAGGCTTTGACCGTTTAAGGTAATTTCCAAGTGTTAGGAGAATTCTACTTCCAACCATGTAGATTTTTCTTAGAAAAGTGGTGCTTTATTGAATTCGACTATGATCTTTGGAAATCTATTGATTTTTCCTTCTCTGAATAAGTTGGTCACCATTACTTCGAGTGCTCTACATTTATTTTTTTCATGCCATTCATTATATGATAGTGGCAGTAGGATCCCTCTCGGTTCCATTCATATTTAGGCCTTTTCTTTTGGGATGGCCAATAGTTGTGTTCCTCATTGGTTAGCAAATAGACATTCTCAATTGATGTAGTCAGATTGCATTCTTTAAGGAGTCTTGACTTGAAGCTTGTCTTTTGAGGATGGTTTCTAGATTTTTTATTGCCTGATTCTGAAGCTTCTCCCTCAATGACCAATTTCCTTTTTAGAATCTTTTGAACCTCTAGGCAATGTTCAACTTGTTGCTTGATGCCATTTTTGTGCAAAGGCGTTGTAATCAACCATCATTCCCTCTTCAAAGACAATGCCACTATTATATAGTTGAATTGTCTTCTTCATTTGGTCAAACAAGTTATCACTCTTATCTTTTGTTCCCCCTAAGGCAAAGATAGATGTGGGGCCAATGTGAAAAGGTTTTGAACTCCATTTGTCTAGGTCATAAGATTCAACTCTCTTTTTCTTTATGATCCTTAAAGCTTCCAATCCCAACGTTTTCTCTTCATGAAGTTGAGAATCATTAATTATTCAACGGGAGAATATAATTAAATTTGGCTCTGAGAATCCTTGTTCAGACTTTCTGATTTTGCTAAAAATGGTGATGTAAATTTTAAAGTAGGTAAGCTTAGAATACAATAGGTTTAGAGGAAAATAAAGTTGGTAATTCAACAAGATCGGAGGTTCGAGCCCTCCTTTGAGCACAAAAAATGTGAACAAGAAAACTTGTCAACACTGCAAATCAAAGTTTAAAATGTAAATGATTGCTTTGAAACCACCTTTCGATCAGATAGAGATAGTTAAAACCTTTCTATTCCTTTAAGTCTACATTTCGAAAAGGTCGCGACAATTGAAAACCTTTTAATACAACCTTTCGACATGGTCGAAGCACCTGAATCCCTTCTTATAATTCCTTTCAAACTAGTTGACCAGGCTAAGTATCCTATCGAAACCACCTTTCAAAGTGGTTGAGGTGACTCGAGGATTAGTCCTAATGATCTAAGGATATTAGTTGAATTAAGAGGTTTCAACTTCCTTGTTAAGTATCCTTTCGAACATGTTTAATATAAACAAATCATAACGAGAATCACATAGAAGCATTAGATTAACCAATATATCCAAGAATGCCATAAACTTGCTTTGCTTATCTTTAGTTATATTGCTAGTAGCTTAAGTGTTACAAAGAAGTTAAATCCCCAATCTAATTTTAGAATTAGGGTTTACAAATTCAAGAAAGTACAAGTATAGAGTGAACGAAATCGGATCCCTAAAACAAGACCCCCCAAGGTCTTATTTATAGGCGTGGGTTAGCACCTTTTGAATCGGTCCTCTTGACTCGGTGAAAGACGGCCTTGGAGACCTTTTATCGCTGTTAACATTAGGGCATCGTTCTACTTTTCTTTTAAAGTAAACTTTAGTGCTTTCGAGCTGGTCGAAAGGTGTAGATGCGCCGTCCACTTTGTTGTTGATGCGCTGTTGTAAGTTGGAATGGACATGGGATTTTGACTCTGTCAATAGGAGAATCTTTGAGGCTTCGAAGGAGTTGAGACGAAGAAGATTTAGAGGCGAAAGGTAGCTTTCGAAGGCATACTTGTTGATTGATGAAAAACTCCATCCTTCGGTGTATAAAAATGTCATATTGATCTTAAGCAAGATTTCTTTTATGATTGTGAATGGTCTTAACCGGTTGGAAAGACCAACTTTGCTTTCGAGTGGGTCGCTTTGGTTAAATGTTCTCCTGTGGATTGTGAAGGCGAAACCCACTGTTTCGAAAGGTTTGGCATGCACGTGAAGGCTTGTAATCTATTACCTTCGAAAGGTGTTCCTCAACCCATTCAAAACATGCTCATGCATGTGGAAGAAACTGTATCGGAAGGAAATAATTTAAGCGAAAGAGTGGTCTTGTCTCCTTTTGACCTCTTTGGAAGCTCATAGAACATTTAAATTTTGCAGTTGCATCCCTCGACTCCTTTGCAAGGTCATGCTTTCATTATCATTCCTCACGGATCCTTCCTTGTATTCTTCATGGTTTCGAAAAGATTGAAGTGAAGACTGACGGTAACGACATTCTTAAAAAATATTACGTTTTCTTAACAAAACGAATATATTAATGGACTTGTAGACTCGGCAAACTTGAATCTCTAATTAGTGGGGCAATGGTGAAAAATATAGTGCATAATGAGGATTAACATATCAAAAAGCACAATGGATTTAAAAAATGGTATTATAGCTATTAACAAGAACTATAATAGGTTCAGATTTAAATATCATCAATTGTAGTTGGAGAAATATGGTTATTGCATCAGATGAGACGCTCAAAAAATAAAATTTGATTGAAGAAATAGGTTACTAAAAAATATTTTTCTCTTGCTAGATGGCTGCAGCTGATGCAAGTTCAACGAACCTTGCCTTCCCAAATGACCCTACAGTATAATAAAAGCACCAACATATCATGAAAAAGAAAACACAAAAACAAAACCCATAATATTTGGACTTACAAGTCATCATTACCATGCGCTAATTAAATAAACACGACAATATGAAGTGTGTACCGTTGACGAATAAATTTATCAACACTCAAAAGTGTATAAAAAAAATGGATTAATCAAAGAGAAGCTTCTTCGAAGCTAGTCTTTGGTCGAGATGTGCATGATTCTACGTCCATTGTAATTCTTGTTCAATCATCGAGCTGGAGTCACGTAAAATAAAGTATAATGTTGAAGTCAATGTGCAAGTTCAATATGTAGTTCTAATATGTTATGTGTTAACGGAAAAAAATTTCAACCGCGAAAAGTGATTAGGAAATAGGGCTAATCCATGAGAAGCCCTGTCGAGTCAAGTTGAAGTCGTCGAGAAGAAATATGTATTTATGTAGGCTCTTGGTTTAGTTATCGACGTCACTAAGGCTTCAAGGCAATATGCAAGTTAATATGAAGGTCGATATTTAAGTCAATATGCATGGCAAAAATCACATGTTCAATGGAATTCAATGTGCTATGCAAGTCATAAGTCGAAGTAAGTTAATGTTCAAAGTCAAAAGAATATGCAAGTAATAGTCCAAATCGAGTCAAAAGACTATGTCCTTATTTAATTTCCAAATCCTTATGTGTATAATTGTTTATGTGTTACAATAGGCAAAATTCACAATTCAATTCAGGCTTTACAAAGTTTAAAAAGTAAGAGATAGGAAGAGAGAATTCATCCCCCAAAATGGCACCTCTAGATCATATTTATAGGGTTAGGCAAGTGGTAGACTTCGGCATCCATTGGCTTCGGCATTAACTTCATCGTCGAACATCAAGGTTGGTACTTTATCGGCTTTAACATTAGCAGCATCGTCGAACATCAAGGCCACCAATCTTGTATTCATATAACTAAACTTCGACATTGGTTCAATAGAGTCAATACTCGGTATCTCCAAACACTGCACTGATAGTCTCTTCTTTGTTGATTTACTTTCATTACCGCCACATATTAACAATGATGAAAGGTGATAGTATTAAAAGTGGCTTCGAAAACCCTTTTGGATGTATTGATGGTTCCTAACAAGGCCAATGAATGTCGGCGACGATGACTCCATATCTTGTGACCTTTCTTTGATTAATGTTTGGCGGCATTGAAAAGCGACGACATTGTTGACCCTCGATGTGAATATGTAGTGGCTGACAAATTGCGGTATTAAAAATACCTGTGGACATTGACGACGATAGTCATCAACATCACATATGTAGATTTGCGGTGTCTTCTAAGGGCATATATGAGAGTCGATGCTATAACAATATTGACCTTCGCTGGCATTCATACCTTGTGGTTCATCATTCAAAATGGCTTCAATAAACGATGATATCTAAATGAATATACTATCATTATTTAACAACTTTGACGATACGCGGTGCTAAGCATAGGTGACATTGATAGCATCAACAATTAGAGATGGCTTTATTCAACATTGCCTTCGAAACCACGACTCTCGATGCTAATCAAGGTACCACTTGGTAGTGGTCGTGATTCATGGAAGATGATGTTCACGCTTCATAGTTCTGGGCTTTATCGTGGCTAATGGATTTTATGTGGCGTCGCTTCTCTTTGGCACTATTTCTTTGAACATCTACGATGTCCTTTGAAAGTGGGCAATGAATTCGGTAATGATAGCCATATATCTGTATTAAGGTCTTCGTGGATATGGATAGTATCTAACATCAAGATCATTTAACATCTTAAATTCTACATATCAAGGTTGGTACTAATATACGACTTCATACCGATGTATTTGGCATTATAGTATAACCCATATGACGTTTGGTACTAATCTATTTATTTGGCATAGTTTTATTGGTGCAACATTGTACTTACAAAAATTTATGTTAATTATCATTCGAGCTTCTTGTGCATATCCATAAACTTGTTCTTCACTACAAGTTTAGCATTTTTATTATTCTAGTCAATCCAAAAGTTAAAAAAATTCTTGTGAACACGACATTGGTTATTCAAAGGTTATTGAGTTGTTGTAACGGTTATTTCAGACTCTAAACTTTTTATTATTTAGATATCACATAAGTCATCTACATGTCCTTAAGAATGAGTTATTCAAATTCGGAGTAATATCACAAAATAGATGGATAGAGAGCTAGGGAAAAAACTCTTCAAGAAGATTAGTATGGCCTTCAAAGTTTTTACTTCGTGAGCTAATTCTTTTCTGGTTGTCAAAGATTGGATTTTACTATTGAGTTGCTTCGAAAGTATTGCACAACTCGCTTTTCAAAGCTTTAATTTGATGCAAGATGATATTTAGCACTTAACATGTTTTATCATTGTAATTTATCTCTAAACCTGAAACTTACTTTAATGATGGGTTAGCTATTTAAAAAATTAAAATTTCAAATGACGGAAAACTTGAAGAAATATCTAGTACTAATTCCGAAGCAAGGTTAGGAAACCATTTGATAGTAAAAAGGCTAGGAATTTAAAACTTTAGTTGATAAGAAATTAAAGATTCCATCTTCTTACAATAAGAAATATTGAATATCATCTGGCAATTAGAAATCCAGAACAACCTCCGATAATAAGAAGGCCGGAAAACCGTCTGGTAATAAGAAATCCGGAATTTCATCTAATAATACGAGAAGACCATAAATCCATATCTGGTAATAATAGAAGATCAAAAATCATATCTAGCAGTGACAGAGGGCCAGAGATTCCATTCAATAATAATATGAAACTTAAACCTCACAAGTTCAATAAAAACCCAAAAACCATCAAGAAATCCAATAAGAAAAATAGGAATTCACTTTGTCAAGAAATCGAAAATCAGAAATCCAACCAAAAACTCAATCAAAAGCTTGTCAGTATTTCATCTGATAATAAGAAACTTGGAAATCCACTCGATAAAAATAGAATGTCAGAAAATCATCAAGTAATAGCAAATAGATTGTAATTTTATCCAACATTATCTTTGTAGTGTTACCTAAAATGCTATATTAGGCGCCTTACCGTGGACTAATAGCAATAGAGATTTCTTTTGCCTCTTGTTAGGAAATATATAGTTATTAAGGTGTTTGTCATTTATCATTGTTGTTACTATTATTATATTGGAGCCAAGCAGTTCAGTTCAAACAATCAGCCATTCAATAAGTAGTTCCGTTTGACCACCAACCATTTAGCAGGTAGTTCCATTCAACCGTTCAGTGGGTAGTTCCATTTGTTATATGGCCATTCAGCATGTAGTTCCGCTCAGATGTTTGATTGTTCAGCGGGCCCTATTAATTTACTAATACTTATTATATAAGCTTTCCTTTAAAGGTTTCCTTATTTCTAGATCTAGATTAGATATATTAGAAGTCTATTTTGATATATTTCCTTGAACGAACCTATTCTTATCCTTCTAAGCTCTTTGCTTAATTCCCTTTGCCACTTCATTGGTATTTGGATTCTTCTGTATCTTTTATCTTTGCCTCTTTTTGGGGTTTTTGGACATCCTAGTCCCTTCTCCCTCTACCCCTTCTTGGGCTTTATACCTACTTTGAGTTGTGGACATCAGCGTCCTTTTTCTTTTTGCCCCTTCTTGGGCTTTGCCTTCGCTTTGAGTTGTAGACATCGTTGTCCTTTTGTTTTTTGCTTCTTCTTAGGCTTTGCCTCTACTTCGCATTGTGGACATCTTCATCCATTCTATTTATGATTTTGGACACCTTCATCCTTTTACCTTTTGCCCCTTCTTGAGCCATGCCTTGGATTTGGGCTGTAGACGTCTTTGCCCTTTGTGGTTTTGAAAGCTCCGAGAATTCATCCAAGGCTTTGATGGGTGCTAGATCCTCCTCCTTCGAGAAGGAACTCCATACTGGCTAAAGGCTTTTTTACCTCCCTCTAGGAGGTGCTCTAGAGTGGACATCAAAGGTTTTGATATTCCGGAGTAGACATCGGAGGCTTTGGGTGCTCCGGAATGGAAATCGGAGGCTTTTGGTCTCCGGAGTGGACATCAGAGGCTTTTGGTCTCCGGAGTGTACATCGGAGGCTTTTGGTCTCTGGAGTGTGTTAGAAATGCGGATTATGGATCTTAAGGCTAAGATTAACACTAGAGGAGGGTGAATAGTGTTAATAAAGAATTACTAAATCTTTTTGAGATTGTGTTAATTTAGACACAAATGTATGTAGTAGACAGAAACAGGAATGATCACAGAAACAAACACAGATGCAGAAATAGAATAAAAGCAGTAAAGGAAAGAACACACCGGATTTTATACCAGTTCGGAGTTACCCTACATCCAGTCCCGCAACACAAGTACGGATTTCCTTTCAACAGCAATTATAGAATTACACCCTCGGTTTCAAAGGCTACGAGGTACACCCTCCAGAATTTTGATCCTCTGGGTAAGGATACTTGATTTCCGGGCCATAAGTTTAGCCAATTGATTTAATCGGGCTACAATCACACCATTTCCCTTTTGATTGATTTCCAAGGCTACAATCACACCTTTTCTCGCTACTATATTACAAAGAAGTCTATAACTCTGAATAGCACTGAGTATCTTATAGAGATAGTGATGGAGAATCAAACTAGAAGTAATTGAGTTTGATTTGATGTTGATTTCGGCAGAGTAATGGTATGAATTTGTATAAAGAAAGGAGAAGAAGAAGGGAAGTAAAAAACAAAAAAATATGAACAAAAATTCGTTGAAACTGACCCCTATTTATAGAAGAACAACAGCCATGACCATTCATGAAGAGTTATGGCGAATAGACACTTCTTTTGAAATTTGAATTTTGAATCAAACTGTAACCATGTCGACATGGGTCCTATGGGCATGCCGATATCCCTTAACTAATTTTGATGATTTGAATTTCTATAAACATAACATTTATCTTATATAAAAACTATTTAAAATTTTATGAATATACTTGAATATAGTTGAAATTCATAAGTAAATATAAAGAACAATATATATATATATATATTATTTTAAATTTAAATCAAAGTATAATATATTATTTGAAAGGACAGTTTTAAATCGGGAGTAATTTTGACTCTGAAAATAAAGATGTTTTGAGGCTAAATTTATTTAAAATCGGAATCGAGGGTTCTGAATCTTTTTAAAAGGAAAGTTTTGAAATCATTTTAAAAACAAGATAATTTTGAAAAATCATTTGAATTAAGATTAGTGGATACAAAATAATGTCCCACTAGATTTTATTAGGTTCCATCCTACTTAGGGTTCCATCCCTTTAACGGGCTCAAAGTGGATTCCATTCCACGAATAAATTGGATATTAAGATGCCAGTGCTTTTCTACGAGTTTTAACAAACATTCCTAACAAACTTAACCTTGAAAGCTTGAACTCTTGATAATCTTGATACTCATGAGTCTTCTATCTCAATATCTTGAATCTCTATACTGTACAGTCTTCATTCATAGTACCTGCATGGTTAAATGTTGCATATACATATATGTCTAAACTTGAAATGTTAGTATTTATATTTTATAATCTATTCTAAGGTTGTTGTCGTCAAAACCATCATATCACGGACTAACAATCTCCCCCTTTTTGATGATGATAACTTTTGTTTATAAAATATTACTTCTATTCTAATAACTCCCCCTAAACTAACAACTCCCCCTTAATCTATGCCTAACTACCCTATTTTATATTTCTCCCCCTTTTTCATCAACAAAAAAAACTTACTCCCCCTCATTCTTGGACTTCAGTACCTGTATTGATAAACTATACAACAGAAATATATATATATATATATATATATATTAAGAAATGATACTTGAGAACATGATAACTTTTGATTATAGACTATATACATTTTAATGTATATATGCATATGCTTTTCACCCCAAACTTCAAACCAAATCAATCCACACAAAGTATTAATTCAAACCAAATTAATTCAAGCAAATCAAATAAAGCAAACAAATTAAACGTTACGTGGAACTTCTACCCATCCTTCTTCTTTAAATATAGGGTCTGCTTTAATTGCATCCCAATTCTCATTGTCATTGGTGAGGGGGATAGGAGGATGTGCTTCATTATCATCCTTGTGTAGAGAGGAGATCATCCATCGTATCGCATTGAAGTGCCTCTCTTGTTCCTTGATCATCTGCATTTGACTCAATTCTAAATGATGCTGGTTCCTTAGAATAAAAGAGAGAATATTCTTGAATGAATTGAGTGTTTCTTCAAGATTTTCGGATAGATTGTGAATAGGATTAGCCATAGTTGAATTAGAGAAAGAAATGGAGGATATAGATAATGAGAAATAAATTTCAGTGAAGAATTCTGGAAGAAACAGGTATTTACAGGTGTAGAAATTCGTTTGAAATGAATAGACATGTGGTAGTTATTCAAATTTCAAATTTAAAATAAATTGCCATTTCTGACCAGAACATGTCGACATGGTCTTCTAGGGGATGTCGACATGGGTTAGTGCAAACTTATGACAAATTTGATTTTATGAATAATTGTGTGTATATATATTTATATACTATACGAACATTTATTCTAGAGATAAGATAAGATAGATAACAGAAAGGAAATTTCATTACATTGCACATTACGATAATACAAAGATTAAGCATAATGAACTACATGAACATTCGAAATAAAGCAAACTAAGAAAAATACAACAAGATACTAAAAGATAAAAATAGTTAGAGGATGAAGACAGTCCAAGTTTCTTGTTGACTTTTGAAAAGAACTTGTTCATCTTCGAAGAGATGTTATCCAACTTTTTACTAACGGATCGTTTTAGAATCCGTTGATTCTCCACAATTATCTTTTGGTTTTTGAGGAGGGTTTTGTTGGATGGATTGGAAGGATATTCGATGCTTTCCAAAGAAGTTTCACCTTCTTCTTCTTCTTCTTCAATTTCCATTTCATCCCCTTCTTCTCTTTCTTCCTCTTCCTCTTCTTCCATATCTTCATGAGCCAAACGCTCTTCCTTTTCGATAAGGGACTCAAAAGGTTGAAATACAAAAGGAATTTTCATAAGAGAAATGTTGGAATGATTGAAAACCTTTTTAGATACAAATTCTTCGCCTTTGAAATCCACTCCAAAATAGTTAAAAATTCGAGTGAGATAAATTCCGTGGTATAAAGTATTCTCACCCATTTCAAGATTTTTAGGACGAAGTTCATCCAAAATAACTTGTGCCCAATTTATATCATAATTTTCGAAAATAGCAAAAGAGCTTTGCAAACTTTTGAAGTAGGACTGTTAAAATTTCCTGATCTCGGTGTCAAAGTATGTTGCAAAAGAAGATTCACAATACTTGCTTTTGGTCGAAAATTTCTATTTTTAAATTCAAAATCATCATCTCCTTCGAAAATGTGATGAAATGTCTCACGATCATGTTCATCGATTTTAAAGTTAGAAATATCCATTCCCGAACTCTTACAATTGTGAATGGTACCCAAAAGATCACAATTCAAAACAGTTTGAGTGCCTTTGACACTACTCCAAATTTCGTCTTCATTTCCAACATAAAATCCGCGATTTAAATTCGCATAGAATTTTTTGACAAGATTAGGATAACAAACAAAATCATTTTGAGAAGAATCAATAAGACTCAAAACACCATTGTTTGCAAAAACAGAATCAATTTCATAAGTAGAAAAATCTTGAAAATTAGCAAATTTTCCGGGATGGACTTTGGCATAATTAGCATAATTAATGTATGCTTTTATTGCTTCCATATCATTGAATAATTGCTCTTTGATTTTTCTGGAAATTCTCATGGTTGAGTGGTTGCTTGAAGAAGCCATTAGAATAGAGAGTAGAGAGCTTGAAGTTATGAAGAGAGAGTTTGAATTTGAAACTGAGAGTGAAAAGATATGATAAAAGATAGTGAATAAATAGATTCTCAAAGGACATATTCTCTGGTCAAAAGGTAGCTTTTCAGAGAATTGAATGAAGTGAAAAGATGGAGGGAAATTCAAACATTTGAATTCAAATTTTGAAATTCAAATTCAGGTAGGCATGTCGACATCATGGTAGGGGCCATGTCGACATGCCCCTTTGATTTTTCACGATATGGTTTTTCCTAAGTTATCTAATATATATATATTATTAATTTCTATTATATATTTCTGAAATACTATTATACTTATAATAATTTTCAAAAAGAATTAAAAATAGTAAAAATAATAATAAAATAATAATAAAAAATAGAAAATAAATTTTAAAATTCGAACAACATACCAATTCAAAATCAATCAATCAAACAATCAAGCAACTAATTCAAAGCAAGCAATTTCAACCAATTATATTGTAAACGTGTACCTTTTTCTGAGTCCGTTTCTCTGAATTCGTCGTAGTCGTGAATTGCAGTGAAACACAAAGTCGAATTATCCGTCTTCTGATCATCATCACTTGAGGTCGAGTCTGAGTCATCTAGAGTAGCAGTAAATGCACGCTTCCGTTTCTTTGCTGATTCTTTGTTCTTAGGAGGATTCTGCCTATCTGGATATGGATAGTCTCTTTTGAACTGGCCTAGTTTATCATAGTTGTAACACTTGTCATTATTCGGCACTACATTCTGATTTCCAGAATTCTTATAGTTGTTTCTCTTGAGATTATTCATCTTTCTGTATTTTAGGAATTTTCTAAAAATTTTGGTCATAAAAGCTATCCCTTCATCATTATCGTTGTTTGAGTCTGATCCATCGGTCAATGCATTAAATGCCATCGATTTCTTTTTAGATGCTTTACTTTCTCTTCTCCCGATCATTTGAACTTCATACGACATTAGATTTCCAATTAATTCTTCGATCTTCAAAACACTGATGTCATTTGCCTCTTCAATCGCAAGTGTCTTTTGATCCCATTCTGGAGTTAGAGAATTTAAAATCTTTCTGACTTATTCTTCTTCAGAAAATTCCTTTCCCAAGGATATTAGAGAATGCACAATATCCTGAAATCTACTATACATGTCTGAAATAGACTCATTTGGATTCATTTTAAATAATTGAAACTGATTTGTGAGCATTGAAATTTTGGTCTGTTTGACTTTGCTTGTTCCTTCATGTGTAACTTGCAAAGTTTTCCAGATTTCATTTGCAGACTTAAAAACTGACACTCTATTGAATTCATTTCTATCTAGTGAACAAAACAGAATATTCATTGCCTTAGAATTATTTTGTGCAACAGCCTTTTGCTCAGCAGTCCACTGTGCAAAATTAGTTGTGGGTTCAGAATACTCAGTTTGTGTGATATTCCAAGTGTCTAATCCTATAGATTGTGAATATATTTTCATCCTACATGCCCAATAGGCATAATTACTGCCATTAAAAATGGTGGTCTGACAATAGACTGACCCTTTACAAATGAACTAGTGACAGGAATACTAGTGTTAGTAATAGTACCAGTGTTGGTAGTCATTTTGAAAAAATTTCAAAAATCAGATTATGAAACTTTGAAAACCTTGCTCTGATACCAATTGTTAGAAATGCGGATTATGGATCTTAATGCAAGATTAACACTAGAGGGGGGTGAATAGTTCAATAAAGAATTGCTAAATCTTTTTGAGATTATGTTAATTTAGACACAAATATATGCAATATACAGAAACAGGAATGATCACAGTAACAAACACAGATGCAGAAATAGAATAAAAGCAGTAAAGGAAAGAACACACCGGATTTTATACTGGTTCGGAGTTACCCTACATCCAGTCCCGCAACAGAAGTACGGATTTCCTTTCAACAGAAATTGTACCATTACAACCTCGGTTTCAAAGGATACGAGGTATACCCTCCAGAATTTCGATCCTCTAGGTAGGGATGCTTGATTTCCAGGCCACAAGTTTACCCAATTGATTTAACCGGGCTACAATCACACTGTTTCCCTTTTGATTGATTTCCAAGGCTACAATCACACCATTTCTCTCTAATATATTACAAAGAAGTCTATAACTCTGAATAGCACTGAGAATCTTGTAGAGATAGTGATGGAGAAGAAGTAATCGAGTTTGATTCGATGTTGATTTCAGCAGAGTAATGGTAGTATAAAGAAAGGAGGAAGAAGAAGAGAAGTAAAAACCAGAAAAATATGAACAAAAATTCGTTGAAACTGACCCCTATTTATAGAAGAACAACAGCCATGACCATTCATGAAGAGTTATGGCAAATAGACACTTCTTTTGAAATTTGAATTTTGAATCAAATTGTAACCATGTCGACATGGGTCCTATGGGCATGTCGTCATCCCTCAGCTAATTTTGATGATTTGAATTTCTATAAACATAACATTTATCTTATATAAAAACTATTTAAAATTTTATAAATATACTTGAATATAGTTGAAATTCATAAGTAAATATAAAGAACAATATATATATCATTTTAATTTTAAATCAAAGTATAAGATATTACTTGAAAAGACAGTTTAAATCAGGAGTGATTTTGACTCTGAAAATAAAGATGTTTTGAGGCTAAAATTATTTAAAATCGGAATCGAGGGTTTTGAATCTTTTTAAAAGGAAAGTTTTGAAATCATTTTAAAAACAAGATAATGTTGAAAAATCATTTGAATTAAGATTAGTGGATACAAAACAATGTCCCACTAGATTTTCGTAGGTTCCATCCTACTTAGGGTTCCATTCCTTTAACGGGCTCGAAGTGGATTACATTCCACGAATAAATTGGATATTAAGATGCCAGTGCTTTTCTATGAGTTTTAACAAATATTCCTAACAAACTTAACCTTGAAAGCTTGAACTCTTGATAATCTTGATACTCATGAGTCTTCTATCTCAATATCTTGAATCTCTATATTGTACAGTCTTCATTCATAGTACCTGCATGGTTAAATCCTGCATATACATATATATCTAAACTTGAAATGTTAGTGTTTATATTTTATAATCTATTCTAAGGTTGTTGTCATCAAAACCGTCATCTCACGAACTAACAGAATGGACATCAGAGGCTTTATGGTTCTCTGGGGTGGACATTAGAGGCTTTAAATAAGTTTTTCCATTAAAAAATTTATTTGTGAAAATGATTTTTGGCATATTGAAATATTTGTGAAAACCCCTTTGAACGTCAACTTTTTTATCATGAAACTTCTTTTTGGAAGAAAGAATTTTTTGTAAAAGGACCTCTTTTAATATATTAAAGAATTAATTTTCTAAAAGATTTTGAATACTTGACTCTTTGATAACAAGTTTTTAAATCTTTCTCATAATAGAAACACGAATCTTAAAGAAGAGACCGAGTGGTCCTTATTCATGGACCAATAGTCCTTTAATTGAGAATAAGCACTTTCGCTTCGAGTTCTTATAGTGCTAATGAGTCTTTGTAGTTCTAAAAACTTTTCTTCGAAACATATTTATAGGTCTTTCTTTCCTAAAATTTTCGAAAAACTTTGAAAATGTTCAACCAAAATCTTTTGTGTGCTTTTACTAATGCTAAGTAATATATTTTCGAAAATTTTATAAATCTTCCTTGACATAGTTAAACATTTTTCTTCCTTGATCTGTAGGGTAATAACCCTTCTTGATTGTTAAAAATAATTTTTCTTGAAGACATGTTTATAAAAAACCCTTTTTGGCAATAAAATTACTTGTTGAAAATAAGGTTGGTGTATTTACTTTCGCCTTTATATGATATATATAATTGTACCTCCTCGGTTTTGCTTAGAAAAAAGAAATGTCTTGTTTGTAACTTTGAAAAGTCATGATTCATGAACTAATTGACTTTTATGGACAACAACATGCTTTTTATAAGAACCCCTTCTTTTGGTAAGGTTTTGGACATTCACCTTTCCCTAAAAACTGGCCTATGATGGAAGATTGATGGTAATGCATCGGTTCAAACATTGAGATCGAAATCCATTTCACCCTAGATATTTGATTTATCTTTCCTTCAAAGGAGACCAAAGATTGGTTACGCTTTAACAGGGAAACTCGGGTCCTTCCATTTGAAGTGGATTGGTTTTGTCTTAATTTGTAAAGACACTCGAATTTCATGTTAATAGACGATTAACTTCAAGCACAAATCAAATCAAAAAAAAATTATGAGGAAAGATAATATATGGTAGGCATTTGTCATAAAACTTCATAGTTAGACTAGAATCTGAATTTGTAGTTACAAAGTTGCTTTTCTTCTTACGTTTTAGGTGCTTGGATTACTCTCTTTTAAGCAGGAAATCTTCTAATTTTCCTTAGTGAAATCTTTTAGGAATCCAGTCCTAAACATATTTTGAACTATTATTTCTAGTGTGTGACATTTCTCAGTTTTATGTCCGTTTACTTTATGATAAATGCAAAAATCTTTTCCTTTATTCGGTTTAGGATGGCTCGATATTTTGTAAGAGGTAGAGAAATTTTCATCATCTTTTGCCACAGTGAAAATGTGGAAAAGGGGTTGTTTAAAGCTACATAATTAGATTCATCAATCTCCCTCTTACTCCTTCTTCTACTATTATTCCCTTTTGGCCTTTTACTAGGAAGTTCGGAATTAAGCCTTCCTCCTTTTTGGTTTTGTCGAGATTTCTTCGTGCCATGGTTCATATCATCCATTTGAATAAAAAAATTGGCCTGAAAATAGAAATGTCGTAGATTCTCACAAACATGAATATAAAGTTCTTCTTAAAATGGGATTTGCTCGATTAAACCTTTAAAAACTGCCATTAGTTTTTTTTTGGTTACATCTTCTGCTTTTAATGCTTCTTTATTAAATATCTTCAGGTATTCGCCAAGCGATTCTCCTGGTCTTTGCTTAGCATTGGCTAACATGCTGAAATCCACGGTTGGGTCTTTGTATATGTAAAACTGTCAAAAAATCATAGGAAAATTGCTCCCAATAATAAATGGTCTTTCCTTGGTAATTCTTATACCATTTGATTGCTACTCCATGAAACGTTACTGGGAAAAACTTGCAATGAATTACACCTGAAGCATTATAAAAATCCATTAGGTTTTCAAAAGTATAAGATGATCATCTTGATCATGAGTTCCATCATACTTTAGTGGAGGAATCTCGTTGTGGGATGGAACTTTAACAGCCATTGTTTCTTCTGAAATTTTTTTCTGGAAAGTTACCATTTTCCTCTAGGTCAAGGATTCTTTTTTTCTTAAGCACACCCTTCATTATTTCGTTGAGACCGTCCTTTGGTTGGTTTCACTATCATAATAATTTCTTTCATCGGGCCTATGCTCTTTACATGAGATTGGGCTACCTAATTGTTCAAATGATCTTCCTTCTTGGCCTTCTTGATTCTCGTTTTGCTGACACATCTTAGCTTTACTGCTTTCTTTTGCTTATGACTTAAGAGAATGCGTTTTATCTTGGTTTTTGCTTGGAGATGGCACTTCATTTTTTTCTTCCATAAGCTTTACAGTATTGAAAGATCTTCGAGATGAGGCTTGCTCAAGGAGTTCTCGCATAACTATTAATTATTAGTTAAATCTTGAATTTTGGTCTCATTTCTTGCAAGTCTTGTTAAAGTTGAAGGTTGCCCGATGTCCATATTCTCCAAATTGAAGTTTGGGATGTTATTACTTTTCCTGACTCTCACCATATTTTTCGAAATAAAAGAATTTTATGTAATCAATTTATGAAGAAAGTAATAAAGCATCGAGAGCCCTCCTTCTAGCGTCAAAATGTTAACGAATAAATTCATCAACACCCAAAAGTGAATAAAAGATCGATTAAATAAAGAGTAGCTTCTTTGAAACTAGTCGAAGTCGTCGCAATCGTTGGTTGAGATGTGCATGATTCTATTTTCATTTCAATTCTTTGTTTAGTCATAGAAGCTGGAGTCATGTAAAATACAGTATAGGTCGAAGTCAATGTGCGAGTTCAGGTATGTTATGTTTTAATGAACAAATTCGTCAACCCCAAAAAGTGATTACGAAAAAAGCTAATCAATGAGAGGCCTTATAGCGGCAAGTTGAAGTCGTCGAGAAGAAGTATGCATTTATGTAACCACTTGGTTTAGTGATCGACATTGTTTTGGGTTCAAGGCAACATGCAAGTTAATATCAAGGTCAATGTTCAAGTCAATATGCACGACAAAAATAACAAGTTCAAAAAAATTCAATGTGCTATGCAAGTCATAAGTCAAAGTAAATCTATGTGCAAAGTCAAATGAATATGCAAGTCCTAGTCCAAATCAAGTCAAAAGGCTATGTCTTCATTTAATTTCCAATTCCTTATTTTACAATTGTTCAAGTATTACAATAGGAAAAATCCTCAATTCAATTTAGGATTTACAAATTTTAGAAAGTAATAAATGGGAAGAGAGAACTTAGCCCCTAGAATAGCATCCGTAGATAATATTTTTTTAGGTTTGGCAAGTGGCAGGCATCGACATCCATTGGCTTCGACATTAACTGCATTGTCGAACATCAAGATTGGTACTTTATAGGCTTCGACATTTGCAGCGTTGTCAGACATCAAGTCTAGCATTCTTATGTTCACATAGCTAAACTTCGACATTGGTTCAATAAAATCGGTACTTGATTTCTCTAAATACTGTGTTAATAGTCTCTTCTTCATTGATCGACTTTCATTACCACCACATATTAACATTGATGAAAGGCGGCGTTAGTAAAAGCGGCTTCGAGAAACCTTTTGGATTTATTGATGGTTCTAGGCATGACTAATGAATGTCAATGATGACAACTTCATTTCTTATGGCCTTTCTTTGATTGATGGTATTGTAGGCATTACATAGTGGCGACAATGATGGCCCTAGATCTTGATATTCAATGGCCGACAAAATGCGGTATTAACAACACTAGTAGACATTGACGACGATAATCATCAACATCGCGTATGTAGATTTGTGACATTCTCTAAGGGCATATATGAGAGTCGATGCTATAACAATATTGACCTTCGATGGCATTCATACTTTGTGGTTCCTCTTTCAAAATGACTTCAACAAACGGCGACATCTCAACGAATATACTATCATTATTTAACAACTTTGATCGCATGTGGTGCTAAGCATGGGTGACATTGACAGCATCAGCATTGATAGAAGATGGCTTTATTCCACATTTCCTTCGAAACCATGACTCTCGACATTAATCAAAGTACCACTCGGTAGTAGTCATGATTCATGGAAGATGATGTTCACACTTCATAGTTTTGGGCTTTATCGAGGCTAACGGATTTAATGTGACGTCGCTATTCTTCGGCACCATTTCTTTGAACATCTTCGATGTCCTTTGAAAGCAGGCAATGACTTTGGCAATGATAGCTATGGAGTAGTATTAAAGTCTTTGTGGATATTGATAGTATCCAACATCGATATCGCTTCGCATTGATACGCAACGAAAAAACATGCTGATGAAGTGGTACGTTGAGCATTAACGAAGAGCGGCGTAACTTTGCATTCCTTTAATGTCATCACTGAACAATACCTCCGAAGTTCTTATGAAGTGCGGCACTGCTTGGATGGTCTTGAGACTTGAAAATGAGTGTAAGGACATCGCACGTCATCGAAGGTAGGCGACATGATGGATGTATACATGAACGGCGTTTAATATGGTGCGAAATGCGGTATGGTCGAATCGAGATCCTTCATGAAATGCAGAGTCCTTGATCCTTTCGATGATGTTCTATAAGCGCATTTCTGGTCATAGGTCACCGAAATAACCGATGGCAATCGAAGTGATCAAAGAGCGGCTTTGTACCTTCGAAGTCTATATTAGTTACCTCATCTTGCAATGAGGTTCGGCATCATCTTCTTGGAGCTTAGGATATGAAAATTTATCTTTTTGAGAACTTATGTGGATAACAGCTATTCGCCAAGGATAACCAAAATTTGGTAACAAATATAATTAATAAAACACAAAATGTTGCCATTGTGTAAATATTCAAGAAGAATGTGCCGTATATATGACCAGTGTTTATCTCAATCATTCAAATCAGTGTACCCGATAGTGCAACAATGTGCGAAGTAATGTAAAAAATATTATCACGGGTCTCTCTCTTCTACACCTAGGATTAAACCTAATATCACACTTGTCAAATTACACTCATAGTAGTAAAATAATACCGGACAATTTTGTGTACCGCTTACTATCGTCTAAGATGGAAAGATAGTTTTTTAACATGTGGTCGGTAAGTTTGATAATGTACTATTTAATGGTTTCTTATGTTTTTTTTCTTTTCTTTTTACGTTGTCGCGGAATTTTATTTATTATGCCGATATGTTTAATCCATCATTTTTTTGTTGCAGTGACGTCTTCTTGTAAATTTGTGAAAGATTCAAACCAAAAGACTGGAATAGTCATTCCTCCTCCTTGTAATGTCTGGAACATAAATTTGTTTAGGAAAAAAAGATTAAACTTCGGTTATGAATGCAGAATTTACACAAGTTGCATAACAAAAATATATATTGAAGGAAACCTAGACTGGAACTATAATCAATATGTAGTTGAGATGCATTATACCTAATGGCCAATATTAATAATGTTACAGTAGGAAATATGAAGTAATATCATATTAGATACCTTTGAAAAATATCGCATCTTATACTTTCAAGTTCATAAAATGTCTTTACTTCTAAAATTAGTACAATAATACAAAGAAATATACACATAATTTGTCTACATACATAACTGAGTTGGTCAGGTCTGCCCAGCGATTATGGAACAATGTTCCTTGTGGTCGCGGATTCGAGTCCTAGCAAGCTGCATTGTATAATCCTTAAGACGTGGAGCAGTTATCCCTCAAAAAAACAAGAATGCTTAGGGGGTTGATGCTCTGTGTTGGATTGGTTAAAAAGGAAGGCCGGTTGTGGCGAGTCACCTGTATCTCCTAGCTCTACTCCTTGGAGTAGGGTTTTTAAAAAAATATATACACATGATTCTTTTTTTCTAAAGTTGGTATTTAATTACAAACAAATATATACACAATCATTTCTTTATAAAATTAGTATATCATTATAAGTATAACATTTTTATTTTTCAAAATTTGAACGCTAAGTGAATTCTTTGCCATCGATAAAATTTATTTTTGGGAAAAATGATATTACAATTAACGATAAGCGATGAATTTTTGTATACTATAATGTTGAAAAATAATTAAAATTTTCAATTAGAATCATTTTGTAAAATTACAATGTTTTTTATAAGATTACAATGTTTTACCTGTTTTCTCCCCTATTATGTTACATTTAAATACCAACACTTACTAGTTTTTATGATTATTTATGAATTTCTTCTACGTTTTCTTATATTGTTTTACATTCATGTCTATATATTTGAATTTATTAAGTGGCCCTAAATTTAAACCTTTTATATAAATCCAATTAAAAATAATTATTAATTGATCTAATAAATCATTAAAAACGATAATTCAATGTGTATATCACATTCCTATTGACAAAATGGTAAAACTATTTATTCATTCAAGTCTATATAACTTAAAACTTTCACAATTAAATTATCTTTGATTCTCTTGTATTATTCTACTTTCAAGTTCATAAAATTTCTTTACTTCAAAAATTAGTGTACTAATACAAAGAAATGTACATACAATTCTTTTTTTCTAAAGTTTATATTTTAATACAAACAAATATATGCAGAATACTATCTTTCTAAAATTGGTATATCATTACAAATATAACATTTTTACTTTTCAAAATTTGTATGTTAAGGGAATTCTTTGTCATTTATAAAATTTATTTGTATGAAAAATGATATTACAATTAATGATAAGCAGGGGATGTCTTTATACTATAATGCTAAAAAATAATTAACATTTTCAGTTAGAACCTTTTTGTAAAAATGATACATTTTAACTATTTATATCCGTAATTTACGTTAACCGATGGACAAAAACCATACCATGCTTTGAATAGATATTTTTTCTTTTGTATTTATAATCCTTTACAGGTTAATATTAAATATTTCTTGAAACATTTCATTTAAAAATTGGAATTAACGAGATATGAAACAATGAATTCAAAGTCAATTTTTGCATAATTACAACGACAATGTGAGTTGTAACATTTCAGGTCTAATTTATCATTAATATTTCTTTTAATATTTAAATAAATATTTTGTTTATCACTTTGTTAGCATCATATACTTACTTCTGATAAATATGTGCTAAAAGAACTTTAAATACAAAAATATATATTGATTCAATAACATTACACTTCCATTTTAGGTATTTTCGCTGATTCTTGAGTGAGATTTGAAATTCAATCTATACGTCATTATTTTTTAGTCAAATATATTGAAAACTTAACGTCAATTTCAAAATCTATGTTTATTAATATTTACCTACAAAATTATATAAAAATATCAATTTCAAAATTAATTAACAATACTACTTTTCATTTATTTGCATAAAAAATATTGAATCCTAAAATTAATAAATATATACGCAACTCATTTTTATCAACAAAACTAATGATTTAATTTATATTCAAATATGACTGTACAAAAATCTCATAACATGTAAATTCGATTTACAACTTATTTATCCTAACAAATTCACCATATATTGCATCATGACTTCTATTCTTTAAAAAAAATTATAACATTATTTTTCTACAAAGTACCGTGTACAACGCATGGATTATACACTAGTATTTAAGTAAACCTAGACCCAAACTACAATCAATATGTAGCTGAGATGAATCATACCTAATGGCCAATATTAATAACGTTATATTAGGAAAATGAAGAAATATCATATTAGACACATTCACAAAATATCACACCTTATACTTTTCTCCGTACGGTACAACATAAAGGCTGATAAATGTAATAGCAAAAGGTTATGAGTGACAATATATAGTTCTTTTGCCGAATCGCCTTTCGAGCAATTGAGTATACGGAATGAGCTGGAGCAGCGTTGAGGTGGAAAAGATCCAACGTCACAGCCTCCAATTGGTTCTAAGTTCAGTTCATTAACCGTTATCCACGTTTTCACTCTATCCCCAAATCCTTTTGAAGCATACATCCGGATAAATAGCGAGTCCCTTCTAATACAATAAAATAAGAAAAAAATATAATGTGTCAGATGTATGAATTCATACCCCTATGCATAAGTTTATCATTTCATATACATAAGGACGAGATTATTCTAATTACTTATTCATTCATTACAGAAACTGTATTTTCAAGGATCGAAATTTTACATGATTTGGGCTTTTGAGATCTTCATACTGAGCTCGTAATGTGAGTGGAAGATCAAAGTGATACATGGTTACATGCGGCTCCAATTTTTCACTCTGTTACCAAATCCTTTTGAAGCATACATCCGGATAAATAGTGAGTCCCTTCTAATACAATAAAATAAGAAAAAAATGTAATGTATCAGATGTATGAATTCATATCCTAATGCATAAGCTTATCATTTCATATACACAAGGACAAGATTATTCTAATTACTTATTCCTTCATTACAGATATTGTATATTTAAGGATCGAATTTTTACATGAATTTGGGCTTCTGAGATCTTCATACTGGGTTTGTAATGTGAGTGGAAGATCAAAGTGATACACGGCTACATGCGGCTCAATACCTACAAATATTGAAATTTGTTGCTTACTCAGATTCAAAATGACTATATACTATAAAAAGTAGCATTAATTTACCATAGCTAACAAGTCCGTCGATCCACTTGTTGTAGTATGCTAAGCCTTTAGGATTTACAGGCCCCTTTCCATCTGAAAAAATTACAGTTGCTAGTGTTATTTTTTGGTGTTATGCATCCAAATAAAAATGAAAACATGTAATTCATTTACCAGAAATAAGTCGAGGCCAAGATACGGAGAATAGGCATCCAAACCTACATCATGCATCAGCTTCACATCTTCATGTCAATGGGCATGAGTACTTACTCTATGATTTCATTGAAAACGACTTACTCCACAATTTTTGTTCCAATTTTCTACAATTCCTTTTTAAAAAAATATAAAAAAATAGAGAAAAACATAACAAGGAAACATATTACCTTATATTTTATTTTTCAACAAGAAGATTATATTTTGAATTTAATGTCATGCGACTATTATTAACATCAAAACTATATAAGTTATATGCAATATGATGTTCATCCTCCCTGTGATGTGAGTTATTATCTTTAATTTTGCACTCATTGGAGAAAATGGAAAACATAAAAGGCAAACCATGGATGTAGTATAAATCAGATCAACTTGGACTATGCAACTCTTAATTACTCATTCAGCTGTCAAGAAGATATTGTGGCTTCGAATATCAACATCCTTTGTCTGATAACTTGAAATTTTCATAGTTTGATGGAGATAATATATTTGTTTATCCTCCTCCATATAATTGAAACATACTGATGTTTAGGCCAACGCATTTCGTAGTTGTGATGGTGATAATATTTAGTTGCATTAATTTAACACATCAACTTGGTAAATACATAATTTGGCAAATGCTCATATGAACATGGATAGCATTTTGACTATGAAAGTACCAGCATTGCATTTAATACTCTGGCAACTAACATAGAGATCAGATCGGCTCCTTATCAATTGTTCAATCAAATAATGACATTGTGATGAATAGTGTAAATTTTAATCTACCAATCCCATACTCTCATGATTAACTATGGCCGCTTCTTAATATCTACTTTTTTTGTTAGTGCATCTAATTGATTCTGAAAATTATATACATACATACATATATATATATATATATATATATATATATATATATATACATACATACATACATACATACATACATACATATATATATATATATATATATATATATATATATATGTAGAGAGAGAGAGAGAGTGAGTGAGTGAGAGAGAGAGAGAGAACTGGTATTTGAGATAATGTGTTGGTTTAACATCTAGAAGTATTTTGTGAACTAAGAAACATGGAAACCATATATTTTGTATTCGGTCCCAAAGTGAGTTAATTTCAATATTCCTCTCAAATTTAAACGTGAAATTGAAGCCATATCGAACCACTATTTATTTCTTTTACCAAGCCCCAGATAACCATAGCTCCCCATATTTCAACAAAATGTTGTCAACTCTTTGATGTAAATTACAGTAAATGTTCACTGCTCTGCAGTTAAAGACGCATAGCAGAAGTTTCTAATTCTAGCATTTTATCTTGTCATCAAATCTAATTTATAATGGAAATTTGCACCCCAAAAAAAAAACAAAAAAAAACCGGTAATATATAATAATCTGGACATTAAATGATTGTAAGCATATAAGTAAATGGAGTATGTGTCAATGTCATGAACCATAACACCTTTTACTTTAAATCTGAAGAATCTATAATAATTTTTAATTGTGCAAAATCAAATGGTAACATGATCGATTGTGCGACAAAATGAATAAGGTGACGGTGTACAAAACCATGTGTTTGATCACTGGCAGAGTTAAATTCCTTTTGTTAGTTTTTCGATGATTAGATCTAATATAAAGTCAGATTGATGGCCATCTTATTTTTGACCCGACCTCAATCTCAGATCCAGCATGTCATTTCAATTTATTTAAATTGACTTGAGAATACAATCATCTATTCCTTTTCCAACTTTTCGTTTGTTACTCTTTATTATTTTAATACATCCGATAATAAACGGTGATTAAAGACAAATATATCGAGCAAAGTGCTATAATCACAAATTGATGCTCAAATATGAAATAAAATGATACAGATGAATCCCCTATCTGTCTATCATGCAAGAAAAGCCCACCTGTTATTGGTTTCACATATGCACACGAGCACATGTATGAAATTGGAACAAGTAGCACTTAGCTATATAACAAATATTTGTGTTTTTTTGTGTAGTACACAACTGAACAAATATCATAAATTGTCCGAGGCCTTGGTGCAGTGGTAAAACGCCAGGCTGTTGACGACAAGGTCGGCAGTTCGATCCCTGCCTCTGGCATATTAAACTGTGCGCCATGATGATTCTTGCAGACTTGTGTGCTGCCTACTTTGTAAATATAAGTACCCAGTTTCAAAAAAAAAAAAAAAAAACAAATATCATAAATTGAACTTTATATAGAATTCCAATTCAACAACCAAGCAATAATACCAAAGATTATATAAATTTGTTCAAGTACACTTGCAAGATCCATCACACAAATGTAATAACATATTACATTTGGGTGATATACAACTTATCAACATTTAATTTGTACTTGATAAAGCAACCATGATTTTTTACTTAAATTTGTAAATAATAGCATACCTACCAACGTAAACACATAAATCAAAATTAATTCATAAAAAATTCCAATAAATCTCAAATCATGCTTACATACATCTTCCAAGCATTAAACGAGGCGAGGCGATAAAAGTCTCACTTCACTTAATGTCGCTTAAGCGCAGCTTAAGCATTGCTTAAGTAATTTTTGTTATACTTTATTTGTACACATCCAAAACCTGTAATAAAGAGATTATATTAGGTGTGTTATATGTGTACAAGTGTACTATATATGTAGGCACAAATTCATCACAAAGAACTAAAATCTAACTATGAAGTTAACTGGATTATCGGTATACAGTCTATCGATAACGGCAACAATACACAATTTTAGCTTACCGGTAAAAATGGTACGGTTAGTGTGTTTGCAAAATGGTAAATCGTTACCATAACAGCCATAACTACATGTACCCAATATAGCTCATTAAATGACTGAAACACAGCAGGCCTGTGATAAGAAATTTGAAGAAATACAGCGAAAGAAGACTCAAACGTGCACTATGGTAGGAAAAATACTATCAATGTAATACATATGCTTGCTACCAAAAATACTTATTTTAAGGCAGTAAATTATCTACAAAATAAATATGTAGCTCAAATAAAAGTCCAATTTTACGCTATCCACAAAATAACTAAGCATTTCTAGAATAAAAGGTCAAGTGCAGCAAGTAATATGTAATTCAAATAGATTATAAAATTATTTTGATATATGTTTGCGCAAAAAATGGCCGCAAACACCCAATGTCGTATGAGTTCGTTGATTTTATGTTGTTTTTAGTGATTTGGGTGATTTATGCAAATATATAAAAAACAGGGACTAAACTGTAAAAGACACACGGATTTATAGTGGTTCGGCCCGAACGTGCCTACGTACACTTTATATGTTATTCTCCTTTTTTTTAGATTACAAGTACAAAGCTTTGATTACAAGTATCTAAAGTTGTTTGAAAGTTCCTTCCAGGCTTGAGCTCTCAAACTTGTCTGTCATTGTTGTACCCCTGCCCCTCTATTTATAGAG
Organism: Allium cepa; assembly: GCA_030765085.1. Taxonomy (NCBI): domain Eukaryota; kingdom Viridiplantae; phylum Streptophyta; class Magnoliopsida; order Asparagales; family Amaryllidaceae; genus Allium; species Allium cepa. The sequence continues at coordinate 31,505,285 of CM060940.1, forward strand.
TGAGGCTGGGGGCAAGGGTCTTGGATGCTTATAGCTGCTGGTGGGCCTGGGCTGATGCAATCTGGACTGGAAACTTTGGTTCGGCATTCTTTGGTTCGGCCGTGCTTGGAGAGAAGGATGGTTGGACTGGTGGTAGGTTGGTCCGGTGGTAGGTTGAGTGGAGCTTGTTCGAAGGTAGGAGTATGGTCCGGTGATAGCATGGCTCGGTAGTGATAGGTAGGAGGATGGTTCGGTAGTTGATGAGTGGAGGTTCATTCGGTAGTGGGTTTGGACCGGCAGAGGGAAGGAGGATGTTGGCTACCGAATGAACCTGTGACCTTAGTGCCGAATGAGCTCGTAGGCTTGCGTAGCCGAATGAACATGTATACCGGATGGTCCTTCACTGCCGAATGGAACTTGATCCTTTGAATTGCCGAATGGGTTCTCACTTTGTGCTGCCGAATGAATATGAGAGTATAAGGCCGAATGGACTTTGTATTCGGATCTTGAGTGGAACTCTGGACTTATGTACGCTTGCTGGCTGCTTCTTCGTGGTGGAAACGCACACAATATTGATATTTCAGTTTTGACCAAAAAATGGGATAACACTTTGCCCCCCAAAATATGCCTTGCGGTAGAAAGACGTGTTTTGTAATGCCATGAGCTGGATGTTCATATCCTGTCATCAACCTGTAAAGAACTTGATAGTTTATATGGCCCCAAATGACGACCGTTCGGGATCGAGCTATCTGGGATGAAGCGCGGCCGTTCATGGTCAAGCGCCTAACTTCAAGTGACGATCGTTCGCGATCGAGTCATTTGAGGTGAAGTGCGACCGTTCGCGGTCAAGCGTCTAAATCCGTGCGTCGATTGTTCGGGATCGAGTCATCTGCAGCGAAATGTTACCGCTCAAGGTCAAGCGCTTAACTTCAAATGACGACCGTTCGGGGTCGAGTCATTCGAGGTAAAGTGCGACAGTGCGCGGTCGAGCCTGTAAGTACATGCGTCGATCGTTCTAGATCGAGCCAACTGTGGCGAAATGCGACCGTTCAAGGTCAAGCGCCTAACTTCAAATGACGATCGTTCGTGATCAAGTCATCCGAGGTAAGGTGCGACAGTGTGCGGTCAAGTGGCGGTCCTCAAATGACGACCGTTCGCGATCAAGCCATTTGAGATAAGGTGTAACAGTCAGTGATCAGGTGACGGACCTCAAATGACGACCGTTCGCGATCGAGCCATTTGAGGTAAGGCGAGTTGTGCCGTTCGAGGAGAGTTGTGATCGTTCGCGATCGGGTGCCGTTCGAGGCGAGTTGTGACTGTTCGAAGTCGGGTGCCGTTCGAGGCGAATTGTGACTGTTCGAAGTCGGGTGCCGTTCGAGGCGAATTGTGACTGTTCGAAGTCGGGTGCCGTTCGAGGCGGATGAGTGTGCCCGGGGGGGACTTAATATTATCAGTGTTGGAGTTATTGTTTGGGGGAGTTTTCGAATCAAAGACTTCGGCAGTTCGTTGCCATGCAATAGGTGCTCGTGGACCGTTCGCGATCCAACGGGCATACAAGTAAATAATTTTTTCATAGAATTGTAAATGTTAAAGCAATAGTACCTTACAGCAGAAATGTCCAAACAGGAAGAATTCAAATGTTCAAATCGAAACAAAAAGCAAAGCAAGGATGTCAAAGTGTAAGTTCCCACTCCGAAGCAGTCAATGATCATTCAGAGCATGCCTGGAGATCGTTCGCGATCTCGTACATGTGTAAACGATTTAATTGCGTTAGTGAAAGCTTACGACCTTTTCATCGTTATTTTAATCAAGAAATCAATGGATAATCAAATGGTGCCCTGATCCAGGGTCACCTCTAGCTGATGTAGAGGGTGGTCGCTCTGGCTCCACCGCTGGAGTTCGCCTCCTCACATACTGAAGGAGCATATCGTTCCTGATAAGCCCTTCCACCTCGTCCTTCAAATGCCTACAATCATTAGTGTTATGGCCATTCAATTCATGAAATACACAAAACTTATCTGATTTTCTTTCGTCAGAGGTTGGATCCCTTCGCATTGGTCTACGATACGGAACCTGCCCCTTGGTATCCTGATAAATCCGTTCCAAACTCTCGTTCAGCTATGAATAGGTGGTGAATCGTGGCTCTTTTCGTAGCCACTTTGTCCTGTCATCACTATCCTCAGCCTTTCTTTTTCCTTTGCTAGTCTCCGCACCCTTTCCAGGTGGGTTTCCGCTCTTGATTGCGTAAACGTCATCTTCTTCCTCTCTTTCTGCACTAGCATCTTCCAAACGCAGAAACTTTTCAGCCTCATGATAGAACTCTCCCAGATTCATAGGCGGGTCCTTGGTTAATGAATTCTTGAACTCTGTATTACCAGCTATTCCAGATACAGCTACCATCATGACCATAGATGGATCTGGTCGATCCACTGATGCTGCCGCCGCATTAAATCGCGTTAGAAAGCTCCTCAAAGTCTCTCCAGTTTTCTATTTCAAGGTTGCCAAAGTCATCACATTCTTGGGTCTCGCAATATGAACCCTGAATTGCCTCATGAATCTCTCAGTTAAATCTGCCCACGTTCCTATGGAGCCGCTCTCCAGTTGCCTAAACCATAACGCTGCAATGTCCGTCAAATACAGTGGAAAGCACCGGGCCATAACCTCCTCTGATGCCCCCAGCACTTCCATATGTCTCATATACTTCGTTAGATGGACCGTGGGGTCCGTTTTTCCGTCGTACATGTCCAATGATGGTAGCTTGAATTCTGGTGGGTTCCTAGCCATCCTAATCGCAGAAGAAAAAGGACTCCTGTTTACATCTTCCAAGTCTCTGTTTACTAAACCGTCTCTCATAGCTCTTCTAACCATCTCTGCTAGTCTGTCATTGTCTCCAAGCTGTAGTTCTCATTCACTGTCTTCGACCTGCCCCCCAAGTCCGCGGGAGTTTTCATGTGTATGCCTCCCTGGCTGAACGTTCATTCCTCTATTGCTACCAGGTGGCTCGGATGCCCCCATCTCTCTTCCCGGGGTCGGATTAAAATGCTCTGCGTGAGTGCCCCCTAGCTCTGGTGCTGCGCCAGATGGTCCTGCTCCATTCTGAACTCCAGTTGCTCCTTGGATTTGTGCTCCAATTTGCCCAATTTGTTGAAGTAAGTTCTGGATCATCTCTTCTTGTCTTCTCATCATGGCCTCCATCTCATCCCTAGTGATGAAGGTCGACGTTTGATTCCCTCCTGAGGAAGCCTCTTGACTTTCTTGTTGTTCACTTCTCTCTGGCCTTTGCCTTCTACTTGTTTGTCTCGTCATAACTCTTAGATCTGAACTATTAGATTTTCAAATTCAACTTCTATCCGATGTAGCGGGAGCTGGTTCTTCTCAGTGAAAGCACCAAAATGTTTGCGCAAAAAATGGCCGCAAACACCCAATGTCGTATGAGTTGGTTGATTTTATGTTGTTTTTAGTGATTTGGGTGATTTATGCAAATATATAAAAAACAGGGACTAAACTGTAAAAGACACACGGATTTATAGTGGTTCGGCCCGAACGTGCCTACGTCCACTTTATATGTTATTCTCCTTTTTTTTAGATTACAAGTACAAAGCTTTGATTACAAGTATCTAAAGTTGTTTGAAAGTTCCTTCCAGGCTTGAGCTCTCAAACTTGTCTGCCATTGTTGTACCCCTGCCCCTCTATTTATAGAGTGAGGCTGGGGGCAGGGGTCTTGGATGCTTATAGCTGCTGGTGGGCCTGGGATGATGCAATCTGGACTGGAAACTTTGGTTCGGCATTCTTTGGTTCGGTCGTGCTTGGAGAGAAGGATGGTTGGACTGGTGGTAGGTTGGTCCGGTGGTAGGTTGAGTGGAGCTCGTTCGAAGGTAGGAGTATGGTCCGGTGATAGCATGGCTCGGTAGTGATAGGTAGGAGGAAGGTTCGGTAGTTGATGAGTGGAGGTTCATTCGGTAGTGGGTTTGGACCGGCAGAGGGAAGGAGGATGTTGGCTATCGAATGAACCTGTGACCTTAGTGCCGAATGAGCTTGTAGGCTTGCGTAGCCGAATGAACATGTATACCGGATGGTCCTTCACTGCCGAATGGAACTTGATCCTTTGAATTGCCGAATGGGTTCTCACTTTGTGCTGCCGAATGAATATGAGAGTATAAGGCCGAATGGACTTTGTATTCGGATCTTGAGTGGAACTCTGGACTTATGTACGCTTGCTGGCTGCTTCTTCGTGGTGGAAACGCACACAATATTGATATTCCAGTTTTGACCAAAAAAAGGGATAACAATATATGACATGTTAAATTAGTAATAGTTTGTATCAACAAAGGAAAACCAATTTTAATATTTCTTTTATAGGTAAAACATCCATACTTTGGCCTAAAAACAAATTGTATTGCTTATCTTATAAGTTTGTAATGAGTAGATATAAATGTTATTCACATATGATAAATAATATAATTACATTAAACTGTATTTTGATATTGAAAGACTACGATGAATTGTTTTTAAATTAATGTCAATGTATCATAGGAAATTTGCACTATAAATGATGAAAATATTTTATATAGTTTGCATTATGACACAAAATTTGAAGTAAAATTATGTAGACATATTTAAGAGATAATTGTAACATAAATATGCATGTGTATGTGTGTCAGAACACAAATAATAGAATAGTTATATCCAAAAGATTGAAACTTCGTGCACTATTTGGATTATATCAAGCAAAATGAAGTATGTAATAAACAATGGAGATACCCGAATAAAATTATTACTTTCATTCAACAACTCTCAGAATAAAATTCTATTCACAAATATGACTAAAGTGTTTGAATATAATGATTTAACCAATTTACAAATGAAACTGTACCAAAAGAGAAAACCAAAAGGATAGATTACTTTGAAAATTGGAGATAATACTGCCATATAAAGAGGGTTGAACGCAGATGGAAATCACCACATTAATATAAATTTCTATATATGCTTAGTTTGTGATCTAATGTTCTACTTTGTATATCACATTGCATAAAAATGACGTTGCGATCAGAACTAATGTATACAGGAGCAATTTGCAGTCCAATGTTTACCCTTTAAATATGACTATTGAGGCATACAAAATATCAGTAGTTATAGTATGTACTTAAAGTCTCCAAAATTGAAACTTGAGTTTTTAAAATGAAGAAGCTTGACGCAATGAAAATGGAAATCCTTGAAATGATATCAAGTTTGTGTAAACCACTGATGAAATATATATGTTCATGCATGCATTACAATCATTAATCGGAGTATAGGCAGAATGCGAATTTGGAAATACAATTTTCTATAAGGAAATTAGCATTTGAATTGAGAATATTATGAAGATTATAGGTAAGATAGTTTTTCCTTTAAGGTTTTAGTATTAAATATTCAAAGAAAATGTATTAATGATTTGGATGCATTCTATTAATTACCCATGAAATATTATAAGTTATCACCTCATTGAATTTGGAACGGTAAGATAAACTAAAAATAAAATAAAATGAGAGTTAACCTCATCATAATCAGCACAAGACTATAACTTCAAAATTTTGATCAACATTTGTTTAGCAACATACCAAACAAATTTTCACCTGAAGAGCAAGGCCATATGAGACTTCTAACATTTTTCACTGGGCTGTAACTTGTATTTTAGTCCCATCCATAGTTGGTTCTTCTATTAGCTTCTCTTATCACTTGTATCGGTACATCGTTTTACTGACAAATGTCGTTAGGTCATATAGCATTACGACACTTTATTCAAGTTTAGTTTGGAGAGTTTATTCTGTTAGCAAGAGAACCAAAATAACTATTTAAGTTTTAAGAAACTATTAAGATAAGTGCTACATGACCCCAAAAAAACATAGCAAATAAAGAGCTGTTATCATGAGTTGTTGCAATGAAGAAAGTGGAACAGAAATGTTGCACTTCCTATCATCAATCTTAAATTGCTTGTGTTGTAGTGATCTTTAAGATCACTTTAAAATTTGTCATGCAACAACTTGTATTGTAGTGCTTTTATGGTCAAATGTGTTGGAGTTAATAAATTAGCTACACAAAATTCCAATCATAAGGCATAAAAACTTATTTAGAAAAAAAATAGCACATATCCAGCTAGTTACCTCCTTAATCTAACTACCTTAAGGTGTCGAGAAAAACTATGGTTAATAATGTCCATCATCACAATATCCTTAATCTGAATACACAGATTGAAATGCACATTTAATCAAAGTATTAACAACCTGCAATAAAACACAAACATACTAACATTTTTAAACCAACCCACAAAATTTCCCATTTAAACCCAGAGTGTCATAAAATAAAATATTTTTGCCTTACCAAATGTACCTTGTTGAATGCCAGTCTTTATTCCCCTTAATCCAACCAATCAGCAATGTCAAAATTGCCTGCAACAGCTCTAATAATTGCTGCTACATGTTTTTCCCATGCATTATTATCAATTCCATTTCAATCAACAAGCACGGTATCAATTGAAGATCCAAGTTAAGGAGTGCTAAAATATGGGAAGCAGACGCATATGGGGCCAACACAAAAAATTAGGCACCAATTAGTTGCCTTCTCTGCATAAAAATAAAAAATAGACATATGCACAGGTCCACAGTTTTTGCAAATGAACTAAAGTATAGAAATTATTAAGTCATTTCAATCATATTGTACCATTAACAAAAGAAATATATGCAATGTTTATTCCATTCATCATAATTTACTTGGAACCTGGGACGTAAATAGAGTCTTGCAATGATATATATATATATATATATGTATGTATGTATGTATGTATGTATATGAATGCACGTATGTATGTATATGTATGTACGTATGTATGTATATGTATGTACGTATGTATATAGTATTAAGCTAATTTAGGTTTATCATTTACTTCATATTATGAAACAGTATCAAACACAATGCCTTTAGACTTTAGCCTACCATAGTTTGAAGTTTTGATGCACCTGGTAAAAATAAAATAAAAACATATCCCATAATTGTATTAGGCCAGGCATTATTACATCATGCCTGGATGAAGTCAAAGATTTGAGTGAAAAAAAAATAATAAGTGAATGCATGAACACCATAATTAAATTAAAAAAAAAATCAAGATTGGCTGAAGAATATGGCATTAGCATATATGACATGCAAGGATGATTTGAACTTATATGTTGCCGAAACTACATGTAAATTAGGGAACTTATGACTACTCCCATTTCTTTAGGTCAACCTTATCATTCTCAACATCTCGATACCCAACACCTGTATTTAATGAACTTTCCACTGACTAATTTCATGGTGTTAAATTCAAACGAGTTCACTATTAGAATTTCTCCTTCACTTTCTTCACATCTCCATAAAATAGAATGATAATATCTTTAAAACATTATAATATCTTCATGATTTCAGTTTCAAGAAACAAACAATAATTGTTCATGGATTCTTCAGATGAACAGCTCAAACAAACTGAATTTCAATAATGCTGAAAAATGTTTATAGTTTCCAGAATAAGAAGATCATGGTTTGTGAGTGGTTTAAACATAGTAGAACTATTGAAAAATAAACATGACTCGCTAAGATGCAAATTCCTGAGAGAAATTTGAATAGGGCTGTTTCTAAAATAAATATAACAAAATATTATGCAAAATAACAAAAATTGCAAGTCTATTTGTGATTTAAAAGTAGATATAATTTAGCAAGTACTTAATTCAAAGTGTTGGTTATAATCCAAAACGTAAATGCATACCAAGTATAAATCCAGCCTTGAACGATGGAGAAGTGGAAGGTGCTGTCTTCAGCATATACCTATATATTCTTTGAAATAAACTATGGAATCAAAAACTAATCAGCAGATGTGTTCTTAATCTCATTACTTCGTTAACTGACAAATTCTGATGGTATGTTTAAAACTAATAATAATAAATCGACGAATACTCAAGAGATTTTATTATCAGTGATGATTATAGTATAAAGATTTATGGATGCATGAAATTATATGCTTACTACCGCATGTGAGATTTAAACAACTAAATTAATTGATCAATGATTTTATCGTTTGAAATTTTAAAAGTCCATAATTTTCACTCACATAAATTCTAGGTTATCTCTACTGTTTAGGGATTGTTAAAGGAACTCCAAATTTGGTGAGACAATATTTTCAATATCTTTAAAACAACTACCAAGAATACAAATTCTTTTAGCTTTCTGTCAAAAATCATATATAATTTTTATATTACCTAACATCTTATCGGCATAGTATGAATGACTTATGATTAAACGACAGGTCTGAGTTGTTTTTATGCAACTTTTTGGTAGCTCGTTACCTCATCCTCCTCCTCCTCCTCCTTCTTATTCTTATTTTGATTGTTATTGTTATTATTATTATTATTATTATTAAGTGTAATCGCACGAGCTTCACATGTAAATTGTTTTTCTTACAAATTGTATATGTTTAAATCAGTCAAAAAATGATTTTTTTTTTATTTTCAAGTATATTAAGATTTGTATATTTGTAAAGAAATTTCCGAATTTGTAGAAACAATTAATGTTAGATCCTATTTTTAGAAGCGTTTTGAATTTGTAAAGCATGTTTAATTATTAGATCTTACTTTTATGGAAATTTGAATTTATAAAAAATTTTAGTATTAGATCCTATATTTAAGTGATTAAGATTTGATAATATATATAGGGGCATTTTTGATAATTCACGTTGACACAAAAAAAGTGTGGCACCAAAGCTGTTACAACTGTTTAATACGAGTGGTAAGGCACGAGCTTTGTGCGTGAATTGCTTTTCTTATAAATTGCATATGTTTAAATCAGTTAAAAAAATAATTTTTTTTACTTTTAAGTGATATTAAGATTTATATATTTGTAAAGAAGTATTTTGAATTTGTAAAGGAAGTTTAATTTTAGATTTTATTTTTAGAAGCGTTTTGAATTTGTAAAGCATATTTAATTGTTAGATCTACTTTTATGGACATTTAGATCTTTTTTTAAGCAATTAGGATTTAATAATATACAGAGGACCATTTTTGGTAGTTTATGTTGATACCAAAAAAGTGTGACACCAAAGCTATACAACTATTATTAAAGATTATTATCGTTATTATTATTATTCCACAAATCAAGCACCTTACAAGAAAACTTTTGTTATTTATTCTTGCATTTTACTATATTTTTTTAATATAACTCTATCAAACATAGTACATTAATGATTTTTTTGGAACATCGCTACTGTTTTGCTATTCACCGTGATCATCAATTGTCTTTCTTTTTAGTTCCCACTATTATGTTGCATAATGTAAATTCAAATGATGGTTAAACGGTAGGTTGTTTTATTTGTTTCCTTTTACATATTTCTTCCATAACAATTATTTAGGATGGAGTCCCTCTAACATTATACTCTTATGTCCAAAACTAGTATTTTAACAATCCTCTATTTTATTTACAGGAAAATGAGTATAGAAAAGAAGTTGTAAAAAAAAGTAGTCTCATGGATAACAAGTTTGCTTTTTAGTTTGAAGAACACTTTTTAGTGTAAACAGAAAATAATAGTTGCAATTACCATTCTGTGATTTGCACTAGAAAGTGTCCTTCGACCTAAAAAGCAAACTTATTGTCCTTGAGACTAAATTTTTTGTCAACTTATTCCTTGAGCCTAAAAATCCCTTTATTTTATTTTAGGCGCTTATGTTTACTCTATGGCTTTAGAAAAACAATGTCAAAAATTATAGCAGCTAAAAACTGTAAAATAGAACAAAAGAAGTGAAGACGTTCTAGCATAAATACGCTCTTATAAAACGTGATAAAGCACCAACTTTTAAAAATTTAAGAAATAACCTCCGAATTATGAATGAAAAACTCTAGTAAATCAACCTTAAAATCTATTTTAATGACACTTAGTTACCAGTAACAGTAAAAACATGTCAATCGACATTTTTGCACAATGTGAATTATTAATCGACAAATATCATATGTTGAAGGACCGCTATGGTCGGGCGTAAAATATAATACGTTATATAACTTGCATCTTTGAATTTTGAGTGAAATAGATAAGAGGGGATGGTTTTTAACAAACAAATCACTTTAGAACAAATAAAAGTTATCTTATTATTATCGAGCAAATAATATAATGGTTATTTGTTATCCCGCATTTTGGCAAGGCCGTGACACCAAAAAATTGACTGAAAATGGAAGATAATCTATCCCAAAGATCAGTTATATACTATTTCGCTATGGATACTAACAAATTTTGTCCAAGTTCGGATCGAGCTATAATTGATATGGTACGACAAGCTATGGGAGCCATCATTTCAAATTTCAACTCAATCGGAGTTCGTATGCTCAAGATACGATCGATGCAAGTAAAGGAAAACAACTACAATTCATATCCATCAATGTGAATAGTGGTTCGTATCCATAACCAACCTAACTTTGAATCCATCATGATTCAACCTACTTTATATCCATCCAAGGCGGCCTCCTTCGTATCCATCAAAATTAACTATTTTTGTATCCATCAACTTGCAGGACTCGTTCATATCTATCATGCACCAACCTCATTCGTGTCCATGACAAAGCATTATCGACTTCGTATCCCTTTAAACAAATGGCTACGCTTCGCATCCATCGAGGAAGGACCATGATGCAGCGCGATTTAAAGGTAAACGAGATGAAGGTAAGTCGTTTACCTTAAGTCGAAACCGTTCCTCCATTTTAGGTCGCGAGCAAGCCTTAGGTCGTGAACAACCAACCCTGGGTCGCGGCAAGCATAGGTCGCTCCACCTAAGTCGCTATTCCATCCTAGGTCGCGAACGACCTTCACGCCTCCTCAGGTCACTCCGCCTAAGTCGCTCCTCCATCATAGGTCGCGAACGACCTTCGTGCCTCTTCAGGATGCTCCGCCTAAGTCGCTTCTCCAGCTTAGACTGCGAACAAGCTTATGCCGCGGGCTCCACTCTGAGTCGGGAACAGCTTCCAGTAGATCGATGATTCATATATCACGAACAAGCTTCAAGTAGGTCGCTATCACCTAGGTCGCTCAAATAGTTAAGTCGTAGTATTGCAATGTTGTTGCTGATATGCCGCGTGAGGTGTTGTTCTTGTGTGTAAGTCGTCGGTTGTATTGATGTAACTCGTGTAATGTATGTTGTTTGTTGTTAGGTCGTGTATGTTGCAATTGCTGTTAAGTCGTGTGTGCTGTGCTGTAAACTCCTATAAATAGGGGTAAAGTGTCATTGTAAAAAAGGTTGTTAATTTTTGAATAAAATTTGGTTTGTGCTTTGTGCCTCCATTAAAATTGGAAGTTGAGTGTGAGCTCCTTTCTCCATCTTCGGTTATTCGAGTGCGCTCGAATCAACGGTTTTGAAGCCGATTCACGGAATCTTATGCGCAAGATCAACGTCGGAGAATCGTAGATCTTTTAACACGGTATCATGAGCGATCAACGTGTTGGAGATAGCTAGAATCCGGTATCTCTTGAGATCAACGGATTTGGACATTTGGGTATTTTTAATTAGTCGATTCCTATTTTCATCGTCACATCCATTTTATGTTATATCCGCTGCGTCATTTGGTATCAAATTCGAATTCGACCAGGGGATGAATGGAGAACAGCATTCAAGACACGGGAGGGGTTGTTTGAATGGCTGGTTATGCCGTTTGGTCTTTCGAATGCACCTAGTACGTTTATGCGGGTGATGAATCAGATCTTTAGTCCATTTATTGGGAAGTTCGTGGTGGTGTATTTTGATGATATACTGATATACAGTGGAAGCCCAGAAGAACACTTGCATCATCTGAGAGAAGTATTGATGATACTGCGACAGGAATAATTTTATGCTGCAACGAAGAAATGCTTGTTCATGACGCATAGTGTTTTATTTTTGGGATATGTTGTATCAGAAGGAGGTATACAGGTGGATCAGAATAAAGTTGAAGCAATCAGGAATTGGCCACAACCCAGGACGATAACCAAAGTTAGAAGTTTTCATGGATTAGCATCATTCTACCGAAGATTTATTCCACATTTCAGTAGTGTGATGGCACCGGTTACTGATTGTATGAAGGGGAAGCATTTTCATGGTCAGAGGAAGCAGGAGTTGCTTTTTAGCGGATCAAGGAACTTTTGACGTCAGCGCCCATTCTAGTATTACCAGACTTTCAGTTGTTGTTTGAGCTACATACAGACGCATCTAAGGTTGGAATTGGAGGGGTGTTAAGTCAGAGGGGCCGTCTTATTGCTTAGTTTAGTGAGAAGCTTTTGGGAGCAAAGATGGGATATAATACTTATGATGTGGAATTTTATGTTGTTGTGCAAGCCGTAAAGCATTGGAGACACTATTTGTTCCATAAAGAATTTGTTCTGTATACTGATCATGAAGCATTGAAACATTTGCAGGGACAGGACAAGATTGCAGCCAGACCTGCTTCGTGGATCGCGTACTTACAGCAGTTTACATTTGTTGTGAAACACAAATCGGGAGTTACGAACCGTGTGGCAGATGCATTGAGTAGAAGGAATCATTTGTTGACTACAATGAAGGTTGAAGTGACGGGGTTTGAAGTACTTCCAGAGTTGTTTGCTGAAGATCCTTACTTTGTGAAAATGGTAGATGAAGTCAATAAAGGGAAGACGGATGAGTATGTGATAGTAGATGGTTTTCTATTTAAGGGTAATCGATTGTGTATTCCAAAATGCAGTTTACGAATGAAGATTGTGAAAGAATTGCATGAAGAAGGACATGTGGGAAGAGATCGTACTTTGCAGTTGATTTCTCAATCATATTTTTGGCCTTCCATGAGTAAAGAAGTTGAAATTGTGGAGAGATGTCACATATGTCAAGTTTCCAAAGGGACAACTACGAATGCAGGATTGTATATGCCATTGCCTGTGCCTACCAGACCATGGGTTGATATCAACATGGATTTCATTTTGTGTTTGCCAAGAACTCAATGTGGAAATGATTCCATATATGTGGTGGTAGATAGATTTTCGAAAATGGCACATTTCATAGCTTGTAAGAAGGCCGTTGATGCAGTCCGTGTTGCTCAGTTATTCTTTAAAGAGATTTATCGATTACATGGGTTACCTGAGACCATTGTTTCTGACAGGGATACGCGATTTCTAAGCCATTTTTGGATGAGTTTGTGGAAGATGGTTGGAACGAAACTGAATTTTAGTAGCGCTTATCATTCGTAAACAGATGGGAAAATGGAGGTGGTGAATAGATCATTGGGAAACTTGTTGAGATGTCTTGTGAAAGATAATTTGAAGAGCTGGGATATGAAATTATGTCAGGCGGAATTTGCACATAATCACGCTGTTAATCGAAGTACTGGATTCGGTCCGTTTCAAGTAGTATATTCAGCAATTCCGAAGGGACCGTTAGATTTGACGACCGTGCCATATCAGAAGGGAGTTAAGCGAGCTTGTGATTTTGTGACCGAGTTGCAGGAGTGTCACAGAACCGTTCATGAACGATTACTTAAGTCAAATAAGAAGTATAAACAACTAGTAGATAAGAAACGAAGGAGTGTAGAATTCAAAGAAGGTGATTTGGTTTACGCAGTGTTGACAAAAGATCATTTTCCAGTTGGAACTTACAACAAGTTGAAAGCACGAAAGATTAGTCCAGTAGAAATCCTGAAGAAGATCAATGATAATGCGTATCAGTTAAGGTTGTCGGAAAATGTTCATACTTCTGATGTTTTTAATGTCAAACACTTGATTCCGTATTATGCGGTGAAGCTTGTCGAAGAAGAAAAGGGTGTGAATTCGGGGACGAATTCTTTTCAACCAGGGGAGGATGATGCAGCGCGAGTTAAAGGTAAACGAGATAAAGGTAAGTCGTTTACCTTAAGTCGAAACCGCTCCTCCATTTTAGGTCGCGAGCAAGCCTTAGGTCGTGAACGACCTACCCTGGGTCGCGGTAAGCGTAGGTCCCTCCACGTAAGTCGCTATTCCATCCTAGGTCGTGAACGACCTTCACGCCTCCTCAGGTCGCTCCGCCTAAGTTGCTCCTCCATCATAGGTCGCGACCGACCTTCGTGCCTCTTCAGGATGCTCCGCCTAAATCGCTTCTCCAGCTTAGATCGCGAACAAGCTTATGCCGCGAGCTCCACTCTGAGTCGCGAACAGCTTCCAGTAGATCGATGATTCATATATCGCGAACAAGCTTCCAATAGGTCGCTATCACGTAGGTCGCTCAAATAGTTAAGTCGTAGTACTGCGATGTTGTTGTTGATATGTCGCGTGAGGTGTTGTTCTTGTGTGTAAGTCGTCGGTTGTATTGATGTAACTCGTGTAATGTATGTTGTTTGTTGTTAGGTCGTGTATGTTGCAATTACTGTTAAGTCGTGTGTGTTGTGCTGTAAACTCCTATAAATAGGGGTAAAGTGTCATTGTAAAAAAGGTTGTTAATTTTTGAATAAAATTTGGTTTGTGCTTTGTGCCTCCATTAAAATTGGAAGTTGAGTGTGAACTCCTTTCTTCATCTTCGTTTATTCGAGTGCGCTCGAATCAACGATTTTGAAGCCGATTCACGGAATCTTGTGTGCAAGATCAACGTCGGAGAATCGTAGATCTTTTAACACGGTATCGTGAGCGATCAACATGTTGGAGATAGCTGGAATCCGGTATCGCTTGAGATCAACGAATTTGGACATTTGGGTATTTTTAATCCATCGATTCCTATTTTCATCGTTACATCCATTTTCTGTTATATCCGCTGCGTCAGACCACCTACATTCATATGCATGGAAGACTACCTCATTTGTATCCACCCCACTCCTACATTACGTATCCATCACCTGAGCTTAGCTTCGTGTCCATCGATCGAAGCCATTATGTATCGATCTTATTCATGTATATTCGTATCGATCAACCATCAATCGACGCGAATATGTTATCCGGTAGAGCGATACAAATGAGACAAGCTTAGAGCAATACGAATGAGACAAGCTTAGAGCGATACGAAGGAATAAGAGACATCTCGATACCAACGAAACCTGCTAAGGAAGAAGACTCGATCACAAGGCATAAAACGTGGATCGATCCTAAAAGATAGTGCCACGTCATTGGTCATCACGTTCCTAAAAGCAATACAAATAAAAGCGATGAAAATGAGAGCGATACGAATTCGACAGCGCATCAAAAATCCAAACTTGCATCGATCATAACTCAAAATCTACAAGTCCAAATGCTACCAAATTTTCATAGGAGCTTGCTCACAACCTTAGGAATGTTCATAATCGATCTCGGCTCAATTGGGCAAGATTTGGATCGATAGAAATTCGTATCGATCATGGATCGAGTCAAAACGACCAAGGACCACGTGATGGAAGGAGTCTTCCGAAGTTTGAGACAGAAATTTCCAGTCTACACCTATAAATTACAGTCCAGCATCTTCAGAAAAGGGATCTTTTTGGTTCTTCTACGCCGTTACTCTGTAGAACTCCATTGTAACTCGATTATTATCATCTATGCTCTTGTAACCAACGACTAATAATAAATAAAATAGCAACTCTTCAACGTGGACGTAGGTCGAAGATTGTCGAACCACTATAAATCGTATGTTTCTATTACTTTCCTTTTAATTTTCTGAGCGTTCTTCATATTTTATTCTCTATAAACTTGCAATTTGTGACCTGTAATTGTGAACGGGTGCTTTCATCGGCAATTGGATGTTTGTGACCAATTTTGACCCAAACAGTTATATTGATTAATTTATTATTATTTTAATCACTATTAAAGGCCTAAATTAATTCATAAAATGTATAATTGTTATATATATATACATATATATATTTTTTGAAACTTGCTTCAAAGAAATATATATATATATATATATATATATATGTGTATATATATATATATATATATGACAGTCGAGATTTTCAAAATTTATTTTATAATTACACGTACCAATATATAAGTAGTTATGAATAAATTAAATAGGTTTAATTGGTTAAATGAGATAAGATCTCACTTAAATTATGTTATACCTTGAATGTGAACTGGATAAAATATTTTACATAGCCTGTTGGTGATGATAAGTATATCCATCATTCTATAAACACATAAATTCACTCTCTCCGTGAAAATAAATTACGTCGCATGTTTTTGATATATCTTAGCCCACTAAAATTGCATTTTCCCCCTTCACTACATCTTCCCTATATAGCTCATTAATTGATTGAAACATAGCAGGCATGTGATAGGAAACTAGCAAGAAATACCTAGAAAGAAGACTCAAACACGCATTCTAGTAGGGAAAATACTACCAATGTAACACGTATTCTTGCTATCATAAATACACACCATGTTATCAGGCATGAATTCACCAGCTGTGGAATATTATATCACTATGAGGAACATCTGCTATGCACACGGATATGCTTCTATTTTTTAATTGCCCGATAATAAATGTGGTACTGGGTTATTAGTTCTACTAAAACTTATGTGGGAAAAGTTGCACAATTATTCTTTTGCATTTTTGGTTATAGTAATAATACTAATTATGTGCATATATCTCTACTACTAATAAAGAAAATTCGTTGAACTATTTTACTTGACGTCCTTTTGAAATTCCAAAAATACCCTTACTTTCCATTTACATATTTGCACTCAAACAAAATATCAACGTATACCATAACACAAACAGGCCGTGTGCGAAGTACGGGTCCACGCTATTATTCAATAAAATTGAAGCATTTTTGGTTGATGCCCACAGTTTCAAGTGGTAAGACTTCTAGTTTAAGTTGTTGCTAGAGGTTGGGTACAATTTCCTAAGCATAAATCAATACTGAATAGATCCAATTGCAAAAATAAAAGGAAATTTTAAACTCTCAAGAAAGTAGCACAGGTTTTTTATGATCGCTAAAAAATGACAGCTAGTACATGAGTAATCAAACATAGTTTAGCGAAACAATATACACATTTTAGTAGAAGAGACGGGATGCATATTTCGATTTTATATTGGTTTGCAACATCTAATTTTTGGGTAAAAGATAGTTTGAAATAAGACATCACATTTTGCTACTGATGCAGACTGTCAAACTGGGATCATTTGTTCCAATGTTGACCTGCAAATACGTTGGAGTTAATCTGAGAAGAGAAATAAGCTTGGTCGAGTAACCATCCTTAATTGCCAAATAGCAATTGTTTGTTACTTTTTTCTAAAGAGAAATCCTACGAACAGAAATTAGCCTAGTTGAGAAATAAAAGTTGAGAAATAAGCCTGTATGATAAGCTTATTTCTTATCAAACATACAAACATGACTTTGAAAGTTTGTGGCTAAAACCAAATGCAATATCAAATTGACTTAGAAAATGCATAAGGCAATGCTTCAACAGGTAGACATATCAACGGATACTTTCGGATGCGAATAGTACCATATCCGTATCTATATCCAATATGGACGAATATCTGATAATTAGCATATCACTAATGACCCATAATTCAAGAAACATAAATGAAATTTCTTTTGTTTAATATAAACATTTTTCAATCCCATTATTCATTAAGGCGTTAAAGTAATAGTTAAAATGTATTTACTGTGTATAATATGAACTTTTAACTTAATAAAAAGATAAAACATGTCTTTTATTGTATTAATTACACATAATTTAAACAACAAAAATGGAAAAAGGAAAACATATAATTTTCGTATGAGGATGTCTACGTATCCACGTCCGTTTTTTCAAATCTTGGAACTTTATCCTTTTTTGGATACAGATGCGGATGGATTTCATATTTTTGGGGTATCCATTGACAGCCCTACCAAAAGATAATTGATGGAGACTGTTCGAACAGAAGGGGCTTTGGCTACACATTAATATAAAGGACAGATTTGTTTCAAACCTCGTCATAAGCAAGTAAAAATAGAAACCTTAACGCATGCCAATCCCTTGTAATTTAAAACAAAAGGCCAACTTCGCATACAATTCTCAAGGTCATTGCACAATTTAATTCATATACTATTTTGAATTAATCAACTTAACAAGAAGTAGCAAGCTTGGGTTATTATATGGAAATGGGCCTATATTTTTATGTGATCTTTGTAAAAAAAAAACTAAAAAGAACAAGTTAAAAATAAAGCTATGCTTGGTAAAGAACAAAAATACGATCTTAATGTAGCATAGTCAATCTCATGCTCAGAATAGGTTTTTTTTCTCCAAAAGAGTGAACGAAAGATCCAAAGCATAACATAAAATATAATATAACCTCAAACTAGAAACTAATTTAATTCTAATCAAATACCTGTATGATTTTGAGCTTTGAAAAAAAACGTTTTTGACAAAAATAGTTTACATAATTAAAAGAATAAAGTTTAGAAATGTATGTGTTCATCAATTGTAACGACTCGATATTTTCAACCATTCGCATCCATTATACGTGTATAGGTAGACACTCATGCCGGAATTGAATTGCTCAAAATACCGCGTTGTAATTAAAAATTTGGCAAATCTCAGAATATACAGTAAATAAAAATCACAGATCACAGACACAGAGTATATGATAATGCAGCGGAAGTAAAAGAGGAGATAGTAGTTCATGAAGCTACTATATAAAATATAAGATACATCAGGGTTAAATAGGATACGATAGAAGAGTAACAAGTTACATCAAGTACAAATTAGATACATCACTGAACCACTGGATACTGAAACAAAATAGATGGCTGTATCATCAAGGAAAGCTCCAACGACGAAGGTGAATCTTGAATGCTAACTCAATCAATCTGACCCGAGCGTAAAGCAAAACACAAAACCCTCGAGTCAGGACATAAATACTTATAAACTGTAAATCAACTCAAGTGAACAGTAACAAAATGCATCAGTAACTTAAAGGATGCTTGGGACCGCCCATCCTCTAAGGATCCGTTAAACTATTTACTATGTAGTAATATACGCTATATACAGTAGTGTCTAATCAGTAAAGTATAATCATATAGAAAATAGCGTTAAGGGGATGGTGAACCTTAGCGCGGTCGGATCTTTAAAACCAAAATCGTAGTGGGCTCGATATAAGGATATGACATGGCACGCAAGGAAATGCCAGGGTGGATACACCGTTTGCACTCCCGGACCGGTGGTGACGGCAAGCCAGCAGCTTCCGCCCACATCGAACAATACCCCCGAATCAAAGTGGCGCCACCGAATCGAATCACAACAGTAATAGAATAGTTTCCGATGGAGCATGCTCGATGAAAGGGTGCGACCCTTTGTGTAGCCCGGTATAGCTCCTGTTTTAGTCATATATGCCAACTCACGGGAGTTGGGTCCACGTAATATACCTCGAGAACGTCGCCACCATCCTACTTCATTCTGGAATCTCCACCGCGTACACAGTTGTTAAAGTGGTTTTCGGTATTGGCCGGCTATAAGACAATATCCGATCCTGGTCTCTTTAACAACCAATCGTTATTATAACCCGTAGTTATAACTTTAAAACAATATTTTATACTTCAGAATAAAATATCCTTTTCAATCCAAATCTTTATCAAAATAAAGATTAAATCATTTCCAAAACCATTTCAATATATCATCGTAAAATATCTTTCAATTCAAATATTTATCAAAATAAATATCAATTCATTTCTAACCATTTCAATATATTAAATTTTCATACCCTTTCAACACTACCTTTCAGTTCCAAAATATCATATCTTTCAGAACTTCTTTTTAAATCATGTTAATATCAAAATGTCCTATCTTTCAAACTCCGTTTTGAAATCATTTAATATCAAAAATATCATATCTTTCAAAACTTCGTTTTCAAATCATTTTAATATATCAAAATATCGTATCTTTTCAAAACTTCATTTATTTCAAATTATTATTCATTTTATTCAATCTAAAATACCATTTCAATTCATATTTTAAAACAGTTTATATTCCAAATTTTTTTGTTTTTCAATGAAGTTATTATGCTTAATAATTAAATTATTAAATTTCCAAAAATTTCAACTTCCAAAGTTCATTTATTCACTTAAGTTTATCAAAACAGTGAAAATTCACTTTTCGCATCATTTAGAAAACTCTACGGAAAGTTCATTCAAAACAGTTCAATTTAACAAAAGACAACGTTTAAAAATGTTGTAATAGAGTTTTCTTAAATTTCAAACAGACTTAGTTAAATTCAAAAATCATAGTACTTGCACAATTTCAATCATAGTTTTTTTTTCAATAGCTTTTTTTTTAGTTCATTATCATCAACTACAGTATTTACAATTGTTGTAATATCATTTACATTGTAATTAATATCATTTCAAAAATGCAGTCAATTAACTTCAAATATTCAATAAAATTTCTCAACCAGTTATATTTTTATTAAAACATTTTTAACTTATAAAATCATACATTTTCACATTTATAAACATCATTTAATTTTCCTCCAGTTCATGATTTTATAAAGTTAAATTTCCATTCAAAAATCAAGATTTAATAATAATTCACTTATTAAAATGCAATGTTGAATTTTTAAAATCCATTACATTAAATTTCAACTTAACACTTAAGTTCAAATTCTCAAATATAACTTTGTTTTATTTTCATTTACTTAACTAAAAGTTCACTTTTACGTCAATTTCATAAATTTCCAGTTTTAGTTATATTTCAAAATTTCAACTTACAATATTCATTCATTTCACATTTCAACTTTATTAAAATCATTAATATGATACAAAAATCACTTAAATTCATTTAAATTCAAATTATCATAAATTTATCATAATTTCATATTCAATTAAATTTTCAATTATAATTAAATCAAAATTTCCAAAATAACTTACGTTCAAAATTTCTAACTTTTTCATTAATTCATTTCACTTACAATTATTCAGAAAATCAATAATAATTTACAAAAATCCTTTTTTTTAAATTTAAAATCAAAATATTATAGTAATTAAATTTCTAAAATATTTAAAATTTTAGAAAAACATATTTTAACTACGGGCCTGTATATAATTTTCTAGGCTAGGTAAAGTGATATGGGTAATATATCATTTCTACCCATAATTTACAAAGAAAATCTGGGTTTTATCATTTCAAACCCGCAATCCCAAGTCAAAATGAAAAATTTAAAACCATTCAGGCCTATCATTTCAGCCCATAACATTTTTTTCTAACAAGGGACTTGCAGTGTGATCATATACAGAAATAATATAAACAATGTCAATATCACAATATACAGTCATATATCAGATGTCAGGTGAAAATTAATAGTTTTAACATGGTAATAATATGGTAATAACGTGGAATAGCATATCATATGATCATCATTAACTTGCATAAAAATTTTTTATTACTAAACACTTGTCATCAATTCACTTTTCATAAGTATAAATGTCAGAGTGAGAAATACTCACTTTTTCAAGCTGAAGACCAAAACAACAAACACAAGTGCGATTCCAAAAGCACGACAAGCACGGTATAGCATGACTTTTGATTTGAATGAATGTAGAGCCTTGATATTTGTCTTGTAAACATATACCCAAAACAATACAATAATACATAAGTTTTCAATTCAAAAATGACTAAACTAGGCTAGAAATAACTGCATAAATCAAGGCAGAGTTGCTATGCACTTGCTTCCATCACACTCTAGGTTCAGCCATAAGGTATAATACAGGTCTAAGGTAAGATTTGAATCAGGTTTTGGTTGGGTATGGTCAGCCTAACATAGGTTAACATGGTGCAAAAGTGTGGAGAAGGGAAAACAACACAACAATCAACATA
Source organism: Allium cepa (assembly GCA_030765085.1). Taxonomy (NCBI): domain Eukaryota; kingdom Viridiplantae; phylum Streptophyta; class Magnoliopsida; order Asparagales; family Amaryllidaceae; genus Allium; species Allium cepa. The sequence goes on from CM060940.1 coordinate 31,527,036, forward strand.
CACATGATTTTCAAGGCACTACAAGGCACGGTAAAGGCTAGTATGGTCATGGCCTGTACTTTGGGGTCAAAGGGGATGGTGTGGTCGAGAGTACAGGTGGTGTTGGAGGTGGTGGAGGTGTTGTTAGTGGCGGCCAAGTGTGGTGGAAGGTGGTGTATTCATAGATTTGCTCGGTTAGGTCATGTAGGTGAATTATATTGTATTTGGTGATAGTTCTACCACCAAGGGTGGCTCAGCTTGTGATGTGTCATGACTGGACAGAGGTGGGGAGGGGTGTGTTGTGATCAGGTCTGGGGAGTGGTGGCGGCTATGGTGGTTGTTTGGGTGGTGGTTGAAGTGGATGAGCATGTAGAGGTCAAATAAGCATGGATCTAGGCATCTAGGTTGTAATTTGAGGGGTTTGACCATCAAAAGGGGTTCGACCATGGTCAGATCTGATGGGGTAGATGGTGGTGATGGTTGGGAAGATATGGAAGGAGGTGGTGGCCGTGGAATAGGGGAAGAGGCCGATCTTTATCAAGGGAGAAGGCAAGGCAAAATTGCATAGAAAAAGTAAGAAAAAGTAGAAAGAAGAGAGGGATTTACCTAAATTTTTTTCTCCAAGATGGAGACCATGATTTTTAGGGTTTGGAGCTTGAAAATTTCGTGAATAATGTGAGGGAGTCGGCTGCAAAGGATGAGGGAAGGAATGACTAAGATAAATTAATGGATTAATTGCAAAAAGAACGGATAAAACGTCTTTACGTTTCAGGCTTTTAAGATCTCTTAACTTTCTAAACCTTTTGCATTTCCTTTTCTTTTTAATGTTATAAAAACAAAATAAACTCAGAAATGTTATTTAAAACCGAAACTAAGTAAGAATAAAATAAAACAAATAATTTAATTTAAGTAAAATAGAAAAAGGAAATAAGAAATTGCTTAAAAATAGCAACCCTGACATAAAAATTACAAGAAGATCTCCAATGACTTTGGAAAATTTATTACTTCATAAAAAGAATATTAAAACACAAAATTTGAATTAAAAATGGTTTTAAAACATTTTCAAGGTAAAATAATAATTTAATTTTTATAAAATAGAATTTTAAATAAAGAAAAATGCAGTAAATACCAACTAGGCTTTATAAATTGAAATAAATTCATATAAACTTTAGAAAATTATATTATCATTTTAAAAATACTTAAAAGTCAAAATATACATAATATAACATATTATCACATATTAAAATAAAATATAACAAAGAAGAAGTAATTTATACAATTTAAAATAGTCATTGTTAAATAACCCTATATACGCACAATATTGTAAAGGGTATAACTTTCACAATTTACATCCAAATTCAACGAAACAAAAAGTGGTGTTCTTAGAATTTTATGTACTTTCATAATAAATGAAAAAAAGTAAATTTTTAAACTTTTAAAATTTTAAGTTGAAAGTCACAGTTTGACTATTTTGACCAAAATCAGCATTTCAGGCAAATATTCAGCTTACACAAGTTTGGAATTATAACTCATATAAAGATCAAGATTATATTTAAATAATAAATTTAATCATTTCAAATAAGTAAAATAAGTTTTTAAATCAAAATCGTACATTAAAATAATTAAAATATACAAATAAATAATTACAAAATACAGGGTGGTTACACTCTCCCCCACTCAAAACTTTTCGTCCCCGAAAAGGAATAAGGTATGGAAGGGCACAGAAAAGATAGAGTGAGATTGGATTAAGATAAGGTGACAAGAAGATTGAAGTTATACCTGATAAATGTTGTTATAGGTAAGTTTTACAAGGTGGAGGTGATCTTTCCAAGATTCTCCAGAATCAAGAACACAAGCACGAAAAAGGTGGATTCAAAATGATTACCAAAGGTCTATCAAAGATTATAGAAAGATTTCTAAACAAAAAGATTATAGAAAGATGCCTATACCGGTCTATAGCAAGATAAGGATGATAAGGATAACCACAAGATAGTTTGAAAAACAAAATAAGGAAATGAATTTGAAAGCATGGAGATTTCAACTTAAACAGAGAATAAATCTTTACACAAGTTAAATAAATCCTAACTACCCCAAATTTCATTATCTTACTATCCAATCATCTTAAATTAACAATTTTTAAAACCATGGGTTTGAAAAATAATCATTTATTACACTCACATTGTACTTAATAAATTTAATTCTTCTTTATTCCTAATTAAACTTAAATTTATTCTTCTCAATATATTCATCACTGATGTTAAACATACTTACACTTATTATAACTGCTTTCTTTCATTCTTAGTTCTTTTAACATCATTTTATTGTAAGTTATTCAATTACCCTTTATTATATTTACCTCTGTTAATCATTTTATAATTAAAATTTAAGTGTATAACATTTATTATAACTACTCAAATTTTATTTATAAAATCTTTTTATATCGTATATTATCCAATTACATTTTTTTAACTTCTGAAATTTTGGTAAGTTATATTTGAATGCAATTGTATTATACAAATAAACCATCCAATTCAATTCTCTCAAGTTTTAATCATTTATCCAAATTTTTGATTCTCTTTTTATAATTGAAATAATTATTTAAAATAAAATTTAAGAATTGTATTTCCGATTTCTCCAAACCATTTAGAGATAAGTAATAATATATATAATATGTCAAATCAAATTTCAATCATATATCTATATATATATATTATAAATCAAGTAATATTTTAGAAATTCAAATCAATTTAATTTCCCAAAACAAAGCTGTAGCAAGACTACAGAACAGTCTCTTAACTTCGAAACTCGAAAATAAACGTCGATGATGTCGCGATCATCACCGAAGTTATTTCCCAGCGACAAAGAGAAGAGCATTAATTTTAAACCTTTAAAATTCTTTGAAAACAAATTCTGTTCAAAATACTTTAAATAATATAACCTTTTAAAACTTTAAACCAAAGTTTGAAATAATCGGAATTTAAATCCTCAAATTCTTGTTTTAAATTCATTTCAGTTCCCAAATAAATTTATAAACAAATATTTATAAATCTATTTGTAGAACAATAAATGATAAATCAAGTATTATCATTTAAAATTATCAATTTAAATCATTTCATTAAGTTCCATAAATTTACTTATATGTCAAAATTTATTTCATTAACCAATTTTTTTTTTAAAATATACTGTGTCCGTTTGTTCTGTCAAAGTGTTTTGAAAATCTTATCGATAGCGCTGATCAGACGTATCGATCAGAAACCCAACTCAACATCAACAACTCAAACAACACAATATATAAAACATTTTAATTTTAAATACTAGTTTATAAATACAATATACATGAATAGATTTTCAAAGAAGGGTAGAGATTCAAATTTTTGATTAACACAAATCAAAGGAGATTATGATTTAAAAATAAGTTGGAAACAAGGATGACATGATAAATAACAGAATAAGAAGATGGATAAGCTTATATAAATCACGGGCAACCTTAACCGGGTCAACCGTGACTTAAAGAATAAGATCGATGTGGGTTTTCTAGGGTAAATCTACATTCGACCTCAAGAGTTAGAGTTTGGAATAACAAAAGATATTAGCATCTAAACCAAGGATAGATAAGAATCTCTGGTGAATCGATGCTAATTGTAAAGGAGTTTTCCCCTTTTTTCAATTCAATTTGAAATTGACGTAACCACCGACTCACTAGAAAGATCATTCGAAGCGGAGTTATGGAATGCTTCAGAGTCAAAAGAAGATGAATAGTGAGGGATACGAATGGATTTTGGAACTGTAGGGAACGTTCCAAAATTCAAAGGAATCGAGTCAAAAGAAAGAGATTCAACTCGAATGAAAGTGATTCTGTAAATACATCTACTCCATATGCTGAGTTTTGCCTAGAGCTAACCAAAGCTCTGATACCAACTGTAACGACTCGATATTTTCAACCATTCGCATCCATTATAAGTGTATAGGTAGTCACTCATGCCGGAATTGAATTGCTCAAAATACCACGTTGTAATTAAAAATTTGGCAAATCTCAGAATATACAGTAAATAAAAATCACAGATCACAGACACAGAGTATATAATAATGTAGCAGAAGTAAAAGAGGAGACAGTAGTTCATGAAGCTACTATATAAAATATAAGATACATCAGGGTTAAATAGGATACAATAGAAGAGTAACAAGTTACATCAAGTACAAATCAGATACATCACTGAACCACTGGATACTGAAACAAAATAGATGGCTGGATCATCAAGGAAAGCTCCAACGCCGAAGGTGAATCATGAATGCTAACTCAATCAATCTGACCCGAGCGTAAAGCAAAACACAAAACCCTCGAGTCAGGACATAAATACTTATAAACTGTAAATCAACTCAAGTGAACAGTAACAAAATGCATCAGTAACTTAAAGGATGCTTGGGACCGCCCATCCTCTAAGGATCCGTAAAACTATTTAATATGTAGTAATATACGCTATATACGGTAGTGTCTAATCAATAAAGTATAATCATATAGAAAATAGCGTTAAGGGGATGGTGAACCTTAACACGGTCGGATCTTTAAAACCAAAATCGTAGTGGGCTCGATATAAGGATATGACACGGCACGCAAGGAAATGCCAGGATGGATACACCGTTTGCACTCCCGGACCGGTGGTGACGGCAAGCCAACAGCTTCCGCCCACCTCGAACAATACCCCCGAATCAAAGTGGCGCCACCAAATCGAATCACAACAGTAATAGAATAGCTTCCGATGGAGCATGCTCGATGAAATGGTGCGACCCTTTGTGTAGCCCGGTATAGCTCCTATTTTAGTCATATATGCCAACTCACGGGAGTTGGGTCCACGTAATATACCTCGAGAACGTCGCCACCATCCTACTTCATTCTGGAATCTCCACCGCGTACACAGTTGTTAAAGTGGTTTTCGGTATTGGCCGGCTATAAGACAATATCCGATCCCGGTCTTCTTAACAACCAATCATTATTATAACCCGTAGTTATAACTTTAAAACAATATTTTATACTTCAAAATAAAATATCCTTTTCAATCCAAATCTTTATCAAAATAAAGATTAAATCATTTCCAAAACCATTTCAATATATCATCGTAAAATATCTTTCAATTCAAATATTTATCAAAATAAATATCAAGTCATTTCTAACCATTTCAATATATTAAATTTTCATACCCTTTCAACACTACCTTTCAGTTCCAAAATATCATATCTTTCAGAATTTCTTTTTAAATCATGTTAATATCAAAATGTCCTATCTTTCAAACTCCGTTTTTCAAATCATTTAATATCAAAAATATCATATCATTCAAAACTTCGTTTTCAAATCATTTTAATATATCAAAATATCGTATCTTTCAAAAACTTCATTTATTTCAAATCATTATTCATTTTATTCAATCTAAAATACCATTTTAATTCATATTTTAAAACAGTTTATATTCCAATTTTTTTTTTCAATGAAGTTATTATGCTTAATAATTAAATTATTAAATTTCCAAAAATTTCAACTTTCGAAGTTCATTTATTCACTTAAGTTTATCAAAGCAGTGAAAATTCACTTTTCGCATCATTTAGAAAACTCTACGGAAAGTTCATTCAAAACAGTTCAATTTAACAAAAGACAACGTTTAAAAATGTTGTAATAGAGTTTTCTTAAATTTCAAATAAACTTAGTTAAATTCAAAAATCATATTACTTACACAATTTCAATAATAGTTTTTTTTTTCAATAGCTTTTTTTTAGTTCATTATCATCAACTACAGTATTCACAATTGCTGTAATATCATTTACATTGTGATTAATATCATTTCAAAAATGCAGTCAATTAACTTCAAATATTCAATAAAATTTCTCAACCAGTTATATTTTTATTAAAACATTTTTAACTTATAAAATCATACATTTTCACATTTATAAACATCATTTAGTTTTCCTCAAGTTCATTATTTTATAAAGTTAAATTTCCATTCAAAAATCAAGATTTAATAATAATTCACTTCTTAAAATGCAATGTTGAATTTTTAAAATCCATTACATTAAATTTTAACTTAACACTTAAGTTCAAATTCTCAAATATAACTTTGTTTTATTTTCATTTACTTAACTAAAAGTTCACTTTTACGTCAATTTCATAAATTTCCAGTTTTAGTTATATTTCAAAATTTCAACTTACAATATTCATTCATTTCACATTTTAACTTTATTAAAATCATTAATATTATATAAAAATCACTTAAATTCATTTAAATTCAAATTATCATAAATTTATCATAATTTCATATTCAATTAAATTTCCAATTATAATTAAATCAAAATTTCCAAAATAACTCACGTTCAAAATTTCTAACTTTTTCATTAATTCATTTCACTTACAATTATTCATAAAATCAATAATAATTTACAAAAATCATTTTTTTTAAATTTAAATCAAAATATTATAATTAAATTTCTAAAATATTTAAAATTTTAGAAAAACATATTTTAACTACGGGCCTGTATATAATTTTCTACTCTAGGTAAAGTGATATGGGTAATATATCATTTCAACCCATAATTTACAAAGAAAATCCGGGTTTTATCATTTCAAACCCGCAATCCCAAGTCAAATGAAAAATTTAAAACCATTCAGGCCTATCATTTAAGCCCATAACATTTTTTTCTAACAGGGGACTTGCAGTGTGTCATATACAGAAATAATATAAACAAGGTCAATATCACAATATACAGTCATATATCAGATGTCAGGTGAAAATTAACAGTTTTAACATGGTAATAATATGGTAATAACATGACATAGCATATCATATGATCATCATTAAACTGCATAAACATTTTTTATTACTAAACACTTGTCATCAATTCACTTTTCATAAGTATAAATGTCAGAGTGAGAAAGACTCACTTTTTCAAGCTGAAGACCAAAATAACAAACACAAGTGCGATTCCAAAAGCACGACAAGCATGATATAGCATGACTTTTGATTTGAATGAATGGAGAGCCTTGATATTTGTCTTGTAAACATATACCCAAAACAATACAATAATACATAAGTTTTCAATTCAAAAATGACTAAACTAGGCTAGAAATAACTACATAAATCAAGGCAGAGTTGCTATGCACTTGCTTCCAACACATTTTAGGTTCAGCCATATGGTATAATACAGGTCTAAGGTAAGATTTGAATCAGGTTTTGGTTGGGTATGGTCAGCCTAACATAGGCTAACATGGTGCAAAAGTGTGGAGAAGGGAAAACAACACAACAATCAACATACACATGATTTTCAAGGCACTACAAGGCACGGTAAAGGCTAGTATGGTCATGGCCTGTACTTTGGGGTCAAAGGGGATGGTGTGGCCGAGAGTACAGGTGGTGTTGGAGGTGGTGGAGGTGGTGTTAGTGGCGGCCATGGGTGGTGGAAGGTGGTGTATGCATAGATTTGCTTGGTTAGGTCATGTAGGTGAATTATATTGTATTTGGTGATAGATCTACCACCAAGGGTGGCTCGGCTTGTGATGTGTCATGACTGGACAGAGGTGGGGAGGGGTGTGTTGTGGTCAGGTCTGTGGAGTGGTGGCGGCTATGGCGGTGGTTTGGGTGGTGGTTGAAGTGGATGAGCATGTAGAGGTTAAATAAGCATGGATCTAGGCATCTAGGTTGTAATTTGAGGGGTTTGACCATCAAAAGGGGTTCGACCATGGTCAGATCTGATGGGGTATATGGTGGTGATGGTTGGGAAGAGAAGGAAGGAGGTGGTGGCCGTGGAATAGGGGAAGAGGCCGATCTTAATCAAGGGAGAAGGCAAGGCAAAATTTCATAGAAAAAGTAAGAAAAAGTAGAAAGAAGAGAGGGATTTACCTAAATTTTTTTCTCCAAGATGGAGACCATGATTTTTAGGGTTTAGAGCTTGAAAATTTCGTGAATAATGTGAGGGAGTCGGCTGCAAAGGATGAGGGAAGGAATGGCTAAGATAAATTAATGGATTAATTGCAAAAAGAACGGATAAAACGTCTTTACGTTTCAGGCTTTTAAGATCTCTTAACTTTCTAAACCTTTTGCATTTCCTTTTCTTTTTAATTTTATAAAAAAAAACTCAGAAATGTTATTTAAAATGGAAACTAAGTAAGAATAAAATAAAATAAATAATTTAATTTAAGTAAGATAGAAAAAGGAAATAAGAAATTGCTTAAAAATAGCAACCCTGACATAAAAATTACAAGAAGATCTCCAATGACTTTGGAAAATTTATTACTTCATAAAAAAAATATAAAAACACAAAATTTGAATTAAAAATGGTTTTAAAACATTTTCAAGGTAAAATAATAATTTAATTTTTATAAAATAGATTTTTAAATAAAGAAAAATGCAGTAAATACCAACTAGGCTTTATAAATTGAAATAAATTCAAATAAACTTTAGAAAATTATATTATCATTTTAAAAATACTTAAAAGTCAAAATATACATAATATAACATATTATCACATATTAAAATAAAATATAACAAAGAAGAAGTAATTTATACAATTTAAAATAGTCATTGTTAAATAACCCTATATACGCACAATATTGTAAAGGGTATAACTTTCACAATTTACATCCAAATTCAACGAAAAGAAAAGTGGTGTTCTTAGAATTTTACATACTTTCATAATAAAAGAAAAAAAATTAAAATTTTAAACTTTTAAAATTTTATGTTGAAAGTCACAGTTTGACTATTTTGACCAAAATCAGCATTTCAGGCAAATATTCAACTTACACACGTTTGGAATTATAACTCATATAAAGATCAAGATTATATTTAAATAATAAATTTAATCATTTCAAATAAGTAAAATAAGTTTTTAAATCAAAATCTTACATTAAAATAATTAAAATATACAATAAAATAATTACAAAATACAGGGTTGTTACATCAATGATGCATTAGAAAGAGAGAAGGTTTTAAAAATACAAAAATAGATCCCTGCACTCAAATTGGAAGACGAATAAGAATAAGAACAAGAGTTCTTTTTTCAATATACTAATGAGTACAGAAACTCGGAAATGAAATCCAGTAGAATTGGAACAAAGATGCTGAGAAACCAATACGACATCGATACTTAAGCCTATAACACCATGATCACTAAATTTAAATCAACTACATGAGGTCAAACCAAGTGAAAATTATGTTGTATTGTTTTCCAATGCCAGTAATCATAATATTTTGAAAAATAGCATGTAAACAATGTTTTATCATATCCACACCAGGCAATCAATATTTCACTACACAATGTATTAAATATTCCAAATTAAGCATGATCAAAGTGAGTATAATTTATTTTTAATCAAAAATTTTTATGATCTAAGCATGAAATAGCCTAAAGTATCATATGAAGCAAGGAAATGTGTGTTTGGTTGGATATAAACTAAAGCATTATCCCTTGGTTAATTATGACTAACGTTCTGGGTAAAAGGCCAATTTTAAGGCAGTAAGTATCTACAAAATAAATGTGTAACTCAAATCCAAGTGCATTTCTGGTAAAAGGCCAATTTTACGCTGTCTACAAAATGACTGTGCAAATCTAGAACAAAATCGTCAAGTGCAGCATGTATGATGTAACTCAAATGGACTATAAAATTATTTTTGATGTATAACACGTTAAATTAGTTACAGTTTGTATTAACAAAGGAAAACTACTTTTAATACTTCTTAAACTAAGATTTTATTTATATCCGTTTACTGAAGTTCGTAAATTTTTATAGTTACGACATCGGTACTTTGGACTAGAAACAAATTGTATTGCCTGTCCTATAAGTTTGTAAAGAGTAAATGCAAATGTTATTCACATATGATAACAAATATACAAGTACATTAAACTGTATCTTTGATATTGAAAGACTGTGAACAGTTTTTAAATAATGTCAATGCATCATATGAAATTTGCACTATATATCATGAAAATATTTTACATTGTTTACGTTATGACACAAATACTAAGTAAAAATATGTAGATATACTTAAGAGATAATTGTAACATAAGTATGCATATGTGTGTGTGTGTGTTGACACACAAATAATAGAATAGTTATAATCCAAAAGCTTAGCACTTCATGCACTATTTGGATTATAGCAAGCAAAATGAAACATGCAATATTTAATGGGGATGCCCGAATAAAATACTAAAAAGGAAAATAAATCATAAAATAGTCATGGTATTTGATGTGCAACATGCTACATAATTTTTATTATAAGAAATAACTTTTTTTTAATTTACGTACATAAATCTATTCAAGTAATTTATAAAAATTTAAGTTAAGTAGAAAAAAAAACTAAATTATTACTTTCATTTCAGCAATTCTTAGAATAAAATTCTATTCACAAATTAGACTAAAGTATTTGAATGTAATGATTTAACCAATTTATAAATGAAATTGTACAGAAGAGAAAACCGAAGATAGATTACTTTGAAAATTGGAGATAATACCGCGGTATAAATAGGGTTGAACACAGATGGAAATCGTCGCATTAACATAAATTTCTATATAAGCTTAGTTTGTGATCTACACGTTACTTACATTATCACATATGTTCTACTTTGTAAATCACATTGCATAAATGCAATGTTGCAATCAGAACTAATGTATATAGGAGCAAATTGCAGTACAATGTTTACCCTTTAAACATGACGATTGAAGCGTTACAAAATATCAAGCACTATAATATGTATTTAAAATTCCCAAAATAGAAACTTGAGTTTCGAAAATGAAGAAGCTTTACACAACAAAAATAGAAAACCTTGAAATGATATCAAACTTGTGTAAACCACTAACGAGATATATAGGTTCATGCATGCATTGAGAACCATTAATCGGAGTATATACAGAATGCAAATTAGGAAATACAATTTTTTTTAGGAAAATCAGCATTTGAATTGAGAATATTATGAAGAATAAGGGTGATATAGTTTTTCCTTCAAGGTTTTAGTATTAAATATACAAAGAAAATGTATTTGTGACGACCCGGAAATTTTGACAAATTTAAATTTGAATAATTAATTGATTTTAAACTATTTAAAAGTTAATTTTAACTTGAATTCAGGATAACAACTTTTTCTTGATAATTAAATCATTGAATTATATAGTTTAAGGGTTGAATTTAATAATTGAAATTGGGTAAATTGCGGAATATGGATAAATCCTTATAATCGCCTAGCGGCAACCCTTAAGAGGAGTTTAAATTTTAATTGGTAATTAACGAGACATTTTTAAAGTTCATAATATAATTAAATTTAAAGTACAGTGAACAAAATATTTTCGTGGACTACGTCGTGCTCAGGAAGCCTTCCACCATCTTTTATTCTTTCCCGTTCCCCCTCTCCATTCAGGAAGCACATCGTCTTCTATAAAAAAAAATGGTGAAGCCCTCGTTCAAAATAAAAAAAAGAGAAATCATTGAAATCAAAGTATGGCCGAAGCCGACCACCTCTAAAATCAAAATTCATTTTTTTTTTCCGGTCGAACTAGTCGATCTCAACATCGTCCTCGTGCGACCAAATCTTGAAATCGAAGCGGTTCTTGGAGTAATCGATCGCGACCTAGGGTTTTGTTTCTGGGGGAAAGTGGCGACTATCGAAGTCGCGATTCTTGGTGCGAGTCGTGCAAGCTCGGGGCCGTGGAGCAAGTCGAGATGAAGGGAACTCGACTCACGAGAAGGAGAAGGGGGATTCGATCTGGGCTAGCGGGGTTGCATTGCGAGGTTACTGACGTCGTGGAAGAGGGGGAAGTGACATGTTGTTGCATCCGTAGGGGGGGGGCAGTGATGGTCAACCTGAAGATGAGGAGGGCACTGTTCTTGTTGGGGTGAGGGTTTTTCTTTATCCATAGTTATCATTTATTAAATATATATATATATATAAGCCTGAGAACAATTGTTATCATTCAAATCAATTTTGTTAATTAGTTGTTAAGAGTAAAATTTTAAAAGAAAAAAAATCTAAATGACTTATAATTAAATAACGATGTGATAAGAGGTAATTAGGAGGCTGATTTAATTGTATTAAGTCAATCGATGGGTTAATGAATTTCATTTCTAGATAATTTATTTAGAACTAAGTGATTAGTTGATAAACTGTTATTAAGGGTAAAATCGCACTAGTTTATTTTAATGATATTTGGAAGGTTCACTTCTTCAATTTATTTTTGGAACTTAAATATTATTAAAGGGATGGGAAAATCTATTAGAAAGAGAAATTAGTTAATTTAATTGTTTTAAAATGAAACGAAGTGAATATATATGGATATTTATATGCAGTAAAGATAAATAGTGTAAATACATATTTATCTTATTTGTTAAGTATTTTCTTAAATTAAATGATTTGTTAAAATGAGAACTATTAAATTAAAATCTATAGTAAATTAAATTTATCAAATGGAAATTCAATTTTTTTCGATTTGGTTCGAGTATTAATGGAAATCATTCGATGTTTATACAAGGTCAATAATTGTGAAGAAACAAGTCAGGATAGGATGGAATGGCAAATTAATCAAAAGGTGAGTAAACCACACGCTTCTGAATTTTTAATTGAATTTAAATGGTTAAATTTAAATGATTGGTTGAATGGTTGAAGCGGAGTGATGTGTTATATTATATAGCTCTATATAGTATATATATACAGGAATGATTTATATTCTGTAATGAATATTTTGGTAATCGTGATGTAGAATGCTGTGGTTTGTTTGAATATTTCGGTACCCTGAGTTATCGAAATAAATAAATTGGATTTTTCTTTTTGAAAGAAATATAAGGGTGATTAAAATGAATAATAATTAATTTAAATCAAGTAATGATTTGGGTTAATTACTTCAGTAATTAAGGGTTTGAATTAATTAATAAGTTAAGTTTTGAGTTAATTAATTAAGAGTAAGTAATCCAGAATAACCATTTGATGGCTTGATAAATAATTGTTTAATGAAGTTAATAAGATACGATTACTGTGTAATTAAACAAGAGATTTATAAAGATGATTAATTAAGGAGAAATTCATTTATTTAAATGAAGAAAATAAATGTGCAGTTTTGAATTAATGTAATTAAATTAGATTAAGATAAATTGAAATAGAATTGGAAATCGATAATTTATATAATTAATGACGTAATTGAAGATTTGATTAATTGAGATTAATTAATTCATAATATGTGACTTATGAGGAGTTAATTAATATAAGTAATTAAGAACTGGTGTAATTGATTATAGTTAATTATTTTGTAAAGTAATTAAAGATTACTCTTTGATTTGGTAAGAACAATTAATATTGTAAAATTAATTAAAGAGATTTACGTGAATGGAATTGGAAGATAATTCATCCAGGGTTGTTAATTAAGAGAATGGTTATGGAAGAGACGATTGATTAATTAATGGATTTGGAATTAATTAATGAAAGAATCTAAGCGATTGAGGTTTGAAATTCAGTAGAATCAACTGAATTGATTTGTATGTGATTAAGTTTTGCTTATGGATAATTGATTGGTATTGGATTTATTTTATCCGAGTTTGGAATTTAGAAATTGAAATAAGTGTTGTCCATAACAAATTATGTATTGATTAAATTGATTTGGGTTACCCGGGTTTTTATATAAGTTGTTAGCTTGGATATTCCATGTTAGTTGGGTTTACTCACGCTGGTTTCCATCCTGACCCGGGTGTTACTTTGATGTAATGCTCGGGTCAGACCGAGTATTACAGATTTTCAGGTAGGACGTTCTGGAGCCCAGGAGGCGAGCTGGATGGCGAGAACGTATTGAGTATTTCCGCTGTAGTATAGTGTTGTTTATCTGAGTCATGATAATTGTAAATATTCAGTGACTGTATATTATGTGAAACTCTGATATACATTAAATGTAATCGACAGTTATAATATTCTTTTGTAAACTGTTATTATTTGTTATTGTATTTTATCCGCTGCGAATGTGAGTTGTTGATGTTTCTTTTCTTCTTCTCCTTCTATCTCTTTCTTCTTTTTCATAACTATCTGGAATTTTCGGGTTCGAAAATTTTGGGTCGTTACATTTGGTATCAGAGCTGAAGGTTGAGCGAGAACCTTGGCTCTGGTGGGGATTACTCATTAAATAGAGCCTGTAGTACTCTAGAATGAGTTGAATATATATATTATATGAGAGCGTACTTGTTATTTTCCTATATAAAGATTTTAAATGATTTTATATAAAAGTATATTTTGTTATATAAAGCAATTTTTCCTTCTAATGAATATTTAGGTGATTGGTTGTTAAATTATTAGAATTAAGTTAAGGAGTAATATAAAATACGACCAAATTGAAACTTATAAACAAAGTTGAAGAATAAGCTTATATAACAAAATGGAATTTGAAATATAGATTGCAAATGTAATTTATAAATTGAAATAAACTTCATGATAAATGAGATTATAATTTGAAATAGAATTCCAGAGAATAATTGAAATAAAGAAAGATGAAATTCTAGAGTAATGTTTAAATATAAATTGGATGGATTGGGAATTTGGAATTTTGGGAAAATTTAAAATTCCTTGGATTTGAAAGTGGTTTACAAAGGTTTTGGAGAAATAATAGAGTTATTTCAAAATATTTTTGGTGTTGAATTTGTAACATGGGAGACTTGAAATTAAAAATATTTGGAAATGTTTTAAAGGAGATAAAAGCATTGAACTCTTTCGGTCACTGGAAAATAATGTCGGTGATGATTGCAGCATTATCGATGTTCATTTTCGAGTTTCTAAAAGAGAAATTGCTACCAAATTGTTTTAAATTGGGATTGTTTGTGAATTGGGTTTGATTTTGAAATTCAAAGGGATAATTGAATTTGCCAAAGAATTTTGGATATAGTTGCATTCTAAGGTGATATTGAAATTTTGGAAATTTTTTTAAACTCTGGAATCTGGATTTAAAATGTTTATGGAATAATAAAAATATATTGGATAAATAAAATGTCTAACTCCAATTTAAAAGCAAAATGTGAATGTAAATTTATTATAAATAGAAGTTTAAAAATTTAAATTATAATTGAAGTTGTACAAGTTTAAAATTCAAATGGGAAATTTGTATTGGATTAACTTGAAAGGGTATTGAACTTGAAGAGAGTTCAATTGATATTAGTCCAGATTTATGTAAATAATTTGGAATTAAAATTAAAGTGGAATTGGTTTAAGATCAAATGGAATTTGATTTGAAGTTGGAAAGAAATTGGAAATTTATTTTAAATTGGGATTGGGTTAATTTAAATGGAGGGAAAATTTAAATTGAATTGTTGGGGAAGTGAACAGTTTTGACTCTAGACCATTTTCAATGTAAATTGTTTTAATATAAATAGTTTTAAAACTATTTTCTTATCTATTTACTATACAACTTTCTTTTTAAGAACCAAACTATTTTATATTTGTTTTTGCCGCTACTTTTGGAACTATTTAACTATTTTACAACTGTATTATAAACTAATTACTAATTTTCAACTAAGTTACGAGTTAATTTTTATTTTACAAATATTTTGCAATTATCTAAAATTATTTAACTATTTTCCAACTATTTTACTATTAGTTAACCATTTTATAACTATTTTGCAAACTATTGATTATTTTTCAACTATTTATCTATTTTAAAAAATTTCAAGGCTATTTTCTAAAATAAACTGGTCGGAGTTCAAACTGTTATTGATTTAAATACCCAACTGGGATGAGAATTGAGGAAATAATCCAAATGGGGATAAAGGCAAATGTGAATAAGTGAATGCGAATAGAAAGGAAATTGATATTGGAAAGAGTAATCAAATTTGAATATTTGATTTTGGGTAAACAAAGTTATATCTTTGTATATATATATTCTTCCCTTGTTGAATCTATTGCTGGAAGAAAAGGATTTTGGAAGTGTTTGAAGTATAAAAAGGAGTTTTATACATGTTTGAAAGGATCCAAAGTTTTAAAATTTTATATATCTGTATATATATAAAGGATCTTATGTGGATTTTGGAAAAAGTTTTGGGAACTTTTAGATTTGGAAAGGCTTTTGATTTTGGGTAAAATCAATATTGAATTTTGAAAGCCTGGTTTGAGAATTATCGATTTTGGGAATAATCGATTTTGTGTAAAGGAGCTTTGATAAAATTCATACTAGGTGTATGATTTAAAAGATACTATATATATAGTATAAAGTGTTTTGATGATGGCTCTGGGTAAAAAGGCGCTTCCTTGAAATGGACTTCTCAGGAGTGCCACTGGGTGGCGCTGCCTTGAGCCCCAAGGGGGGGTTCTAAAGTTGATCCTGTGAGGAGTCCGGACAAAACTAGTTCCTGAGGATTATGAGTTGAGTTACCATAGCGTAAGTCGTGTGTGCCGCGGAGAGCCAACAGTTACATGGACTTTTGTTGTGACTGCAACGTAACCCCGGATGTAACTGCGACCTATGGTAACATTGCGAAAGTCGTGTGTGCCGCTGAGAGCCAACAGTCTGCGGTTGAGTTTATCTCGGTAGACTGTGACCTATGTGGGAGTGGAGAAGTTTCATTTCGACAGCGAAATCAGAGGCCGCGGAGAGCCTGCAGTTACATGGACTTTTGCTGCGACGGCAACGTAACCCTGGATGTAACTGTGATCTTTTGTGGGATCCATGGCGTAATCGAGAGGCCGCGGAGAGCCTGCAGTTACATGGACTTTTGTTGTGACTACAACGTAACCCTGGTATGTAACTGTGACCATGGATGGGGTGATGATTTTCAGAGCATTGTCACCAAAGATATTTGCTCTATTTCCAAAAATTGTTTTCTGTATTTTCAGTAAAATAATTTTCCAAGTATTTTCACTAGGTGTCGAAAACGGGTTTACCAAGTACTTATCGATTTTCAGTCCTACGCCTGATCAACGTATGATTGAATTTCTGTAAGAACAAGGATGGACTGGTTGAGACATCGAGTTATAAGAAATATTTTATATAAAAAAAAACTATGTTAGTTGTATTATCTGAATTTAAAAGCATTTCTAAATTGTTATAATAAAGTGTGGGAATTTTTGGGAAAATAAGGTAAATCCAAATTGAAATTTAAATGAAGTGATTTTGTAAATATAATCGAATATTGATTTTGAAATTGGAAATAAGTTAATTGGTTAAATAATTGTGTGATTGAGTATGTTAATAAAATTTAACTCGGTTAAATAAAATGAGTTGTAAGTTGATAATGGAGTTTGGAAATGAATTCGAGTTATGAATAGAACTCGATTTGGATTTAATAATGAAATAAGTTAGAAGAAATGTTGTAAAAATAAAATAAAGTTGGATTGCAAATGTGATGGTTTTAATTATAATTCAAGGATGATTTGAATAATATTTAATGAAATTTGCATGTAAATTGGGTATAAGAGAAGTGATGTTATACGAAATGGAAGTGATTATGATAAAAATGGTTTGAGTTGCAAAACATAACCCAAGTGAATAGAAATAAATTGAGAATAGCCTTGTATTAATAAAATAAATTCAATAACGAATTAGGTAATTGAATTAAAAATTTAAAATGGATTAATTGAGTTAAAAAATAAACGGATGAAGTTTGGTTGAATAAAAACTGAACCAAAGTTGTGATAGGAATTGGATTATCAGACTGAACTTAAATTTGTTGGTATATTAATTTGAAGAATAAATGAGTTGTGTTTGTGCTTGAATATTATTCTGATAAATTGAGAAGGTGAATTTAAAATTAAAATTTAAAATGGATGGGCTAACTGAATTTAATGGAAGTTGATTAATAATTGTGAATCAAATAGAGGTAAACTTAAGTTTAATATTGGAATAAATTAAAGTAATTAACTTAAGTTTAAAATTTATGGAAGCTTGGCTTCGAATAAGAATGGAAGCCCATTAAATAGAAGCTTGGATTAAATTAATTTGGAAATGGTCATTAATTTATAAATTTGAATGCGCCAAGCTTGGTAAATTGTTTGCATGAATCTAATGCATAAATAAAATGAAATGCAAATGTTTGGTTAGTAGATAAATTAGAAATGAAATGTAATTAAATATAAAATGAAATAGAATACCCTATGAAGCGAATATCGTCGAGATTGCATAACAATAATTGTTGTTTGGCGTAAACCAAAGTAATTAAATTCTATGAGTTACTAAAGATTAAATAAATTTGATTCTGAATCATGTGAAGTGAAAATGAGCTTACTTGAATTATAAATCAATGAAGTGAATGTAAGCAATTGCGTTGTAAACTATTAGAATTGAATGAAATGGCATATGAATTGGATGAAAGCATTTGAATTAGCTTTAAAAATCATATAAATCACTTCTAATAAGTGTTTGGTGTTTGTTGCTTTCTTAATGCTTGTTGTTTATGAAATTCTTGGGTTAGCTATTAATAAATTTTCAATATATGGTACTTACATATTTAAGTTGAGTAAGTGCAGGTACCTGAAGGCCGTTTGGCTGGATTTGGATTGCACTAATAGCTAAAATTAATAAGCTGCTTGCTTAAAATGCTAAATAAGGTACGCTTACACAATAAAAATAGGAAATATGAACTGTTTTTGCTTTTTTCGACCGGGTGGGTCGATGTATATATATTTATATCTCTTGTCAAATTGCAAAAGCTCCTCCGTACAAGGGAAACTCTTCCAAAAATTTTCGAAAATTTTGGGAGTTAGAAAATTTTTGGGAAATTTTTTTTTTGTTAACAACAAAACGACTTCAAATTGGGAATTAAAGTAAACTAGTAAATGAAATTAATATGAATCAGTTGAAATGGAAGATACAACTCAGTATTAAAATTTGAAAATAAATTGAATTCATGTGAAATGGTGGAAGCTAATTTGAATAAAAGTGGATATGAAATTGCTGTAAGGAGATGTATAAAATGATTTATAAGGTTACGATTGGATATTGTTGCTAAGTGAGATATGCAGGTATTAAAGAGAAAAGAGAAAATTGGATTTGATTCCAAAAGATAAATTTTAATTGCCCGACTAAAAGGTACGTATTTTGATTCTGTATGATATTGGATTGGGTTTTTGATGTAGCCATTTGGCTTTTGTTTTCTTTTTGGAATTTGGGGAGCCCGTAGAGGCCTTTTGTAGTAGTACCGAGCTAGCCGCGCAAAGGAGACGCTGGCAAAAATTTTCGGGAATTTAGAGAGTTAGAAAAATTTTGAGAAAATTTTGATAATTCAAAATTTGGTTTTAAATGGAAATTTAAATGATTGAGCAAAGGAGTGTTGTGTGAAACTATAGAGGTTCTAGGAAATTGGTTAAGGTGGCAGTGGGCCTTTAATAATGATAGTGGGTAGAACGTTGAATTGTGAGTTTTGGGAAAAGATAAACGGGTATTTGACTTTTCTTCCTCACTAGTAATTTCGGGGACGAAATTCTTTTAAGGGGGGGAGGAATGTGACGACCTGGGAATTTTGACAAATTTAAATTTGAATAATTAATTGATTTTATAATTTTAAAAGTTAATTTTAACTTGAATTCAGGATAACAACTTTTTCTTGATAATTAAATCATTGAATTATATAGTTTAAGGGTTGAATTTAATAATTGAAATTGGGTAAATTGCGGAATATGGATAAATCCTTATAATCGCCTAGCGGCATCCCTTAAGAGGAGTTTAAATTTTAATTGGTAATTAACGAGACATTTTTAAAGTTCATAATATAATTAAATTTAAAGTACAGTGAACAAGATATTTTCGTGGACTACATCGTGCTCAGGAAGCCTTCCACCATCTTTTATTCTTTCCCGTTCCCCCTCTCCATTCAGGAAGCACATCGTCTTCTATAAAAAAAAAATGGTGAAGCCCTCATTCAAAATAAAAAAAGAGAAATCATTGAAATCAAAGTATGGCCGAAGCCGACCTCCTCTGAAATCAAAATTCATTTTTTTTTTCCGATCGAACTAGTCGATCTCAACATTGTCCTCGTGCGACCAAATCTTGAAATCGAAGCGGTTCTTGGAGTAATCGATCGTGACCTAGGGTTTTGTTTCTGGGGGAAAGTGGCGACTGTCGAAGTCGCGATTCTTGGTGCGAGTCGTGCAAGCTCGGGGCCGTGGAGCAAGTCGAGACGAAGGGAACTCGACTCACAAGAAGGAGAAGGGGGATTCGATCTGGGCTAGCGGGGTTGCATTGCGAGGTTACTGACGTCGTGGAAGAGGGGGAAGTGACATGTTGTTGCATCCGTAGGGGGGGCAGTGATGGTCAACCTGAAGATGAGGAGGGCACTGTTATTGTTGGGGTGAGGGTTTTTCTTTATCCATAGTTATCATTTATTAAAAATATATATATATATATAAGCCTGAGAACAATTGTTATCATTCGAATCAATTTTGTTAATTAGTTGTTAAGAGTAAAATTTTAAAAGAAAAAAAAATCTAAATGACTTATAATTAAATAACAATGTGATAAGAGGTAATTAGGAAGCTGATTTAATTGTATTAAGTCAATCGATGGGTTAATGAATTTCATTTCTAGATAATTTATTTAGAACTAAGTGATTAGTTGATAAACTGTTATTAAGGGTAAAATCGTACTAGTTTAGTTTAATGATATTTGGAAGGTTCACTTCTTCAATTTATTTTTGGAACTTAAATATTATTAAAGGGATGGGAAAATCTGTTAGAAAGAGAAATTAGTTAATTTAATTGTTTTAAAATGAAACGAAGTGAATATATATGGATATTTATATGCAGTAAAGATAAATAGTGTAAATACATATTTATCTTATTTGTTAAGTATTTGCTTAAATTAAATGATTTGTTAAAATGAGAACTATTAAATTAAAATCTATAGTAAATTAAATTTATCAAATGGAAATTCAATTTTTTTCGATTTGGTTCGAGTATTAATGGAAATCATTCGATGTTTATACAAGGTCAATAATTGTGAAGAAATAAGTCAGGATAGGATGGAATGGCAAATTAATCAAAAGGTGAGTAAACCACACGCTTCTGAATTTTTAATTGAATTTAAATGGTTAAATTTAAATGATTGGTTGAATGGTTGAAGCGGAGTGATGTGTTATATCATATAGCTCTATATAGTATATATATACAGGAATGATTTATATTCTGTAATGAATATTTTGGTAATCGTGATGCAGAATGCTGTGGTTTGTTTGAATATTTCGGTACCCTGAGTTATCGAAATAAATAAATTGGATTTTTCTTTTTGAAAGAAATATAAGGGTGATTAAAATGAATAATAATTAATTTAAATCAAGTAATGATTTGGGTTAATTACTTCAGTACTAAGTTAAGTTTTGAGTTAATTAATTAAGAGTAAGTAATCCAGAATAACCATTTGATGGCTTGATAAATAATTGTTTAATGAAGTTAATAAGAAACGATTACTGTGTAATTAAACAAGAGATTTATAAAGATGATTAATTAAGGAGAAATTCATTTATTTAAATGAAGAAAATAAATGTGCAGTTTTGAATTAATGTAATTAAATTAGATTAAGATAAATTGAAATAGAATTGGAAAACGATAATTTATATAATTAATGACGTAATTGAAGATTTGATTAATTGAGATTAATTAATTCATAATATGTGACTTATGAGGAGTTAATTAATATAAGTAATTAAGAACTGGTGTAATTGATTATAGTTAATTAATTTGTAAAGTAATTAAAGATTACTCTTTGATTTGGTAAGAACAATTAATATTGTAAAATTAATTAAAGAGATTTACGTGAATGGAATTGGAAGATAATTCATCCAGGGTTGTTAATTAAGAGAATGGTTATGGAAGAGACGATTGATTAATTAATGGATTTGGAATTAATTAATGAAAGAATCTAAGCGATTGAGGTTTGAAATTCTGTAGAATCAACTGAATTGATTTGTATGTGATTAAGTTTTGCTTATGGATAATTGATTGGTATTGGATTTATTTTATCCGAGTTTGGAATTTAGAAATTGAAATAAGTGTTGTCCATAACAAATTATGTATTGATTAAATTGATTTGGGTTACCCGGGTTTTTATATAAGTTGTTAGCTTGGATATTCCATGTTAGTTGGGTTTACTCACGCTGGTTTCCAGCCTGACCCGGGTGTTACTTTGATGTAATGCTCGGGTCAGACCGAGTATTACAGATTTTCAGGTAGGACGTTCTGGAGCCCAGGAGGCGAGCTGGATGGCGAGAACTTATAGAGTATTTCCGCTGTAGTATAGTGTTGTTTATCTGAGTCATGATAATTGTAAATATTCAGTGACTGTATATTATGTGAAACTCTGATATATATTAAATGTAATCGACAGTTATAATATTCTTTTGTAAATTGTTATTATTTATTATTATATTTTATCCGCTGCGAATGTGAGTTGTTGATGTTTCTTTTTTCTTCTTCTCCTTCTATCTCTTTCTTCTTTTTCATAACTATCTGGAATTTTCGGGTTCGAAAATTTCGGGTCGTTACAGTATTAATGATTTAGATGAATTCTAATAATTACTCATGAATTGTTATAAGCTAACAGCTCATTTAATTTGTGACGGTAAAGTAAACTAAAAATAAAATAAAAAGAGAGTTAACCTCATCATAATCAGAACAAGACTATAACTTCAAAAATTTGATCAACATTTGTTAAGCAACATAACAAACAAATTTTCAACTGAAGAGCAAGGCCATATGAGACTTCTAACATTTTTCACTGGGCTGTAACTTGTATTTTAGTCCCACCATAGTTGGTTCTTCTATTCGCTTCTCTTATCACTTGTATTGGTACATTGTTCCACTGACAAATATCATTGCCGGTTACATACAAAAGATTGAATCCTAAATAAAAATCTAGATACATGCTATTAGACAACAAAATCCTTGTTCCAATAAAATAGAGAACAAACTTACACTTTGTGCATGATCCTTAACTAAATAAGAAGTTTAAATTTTATCATATGAATATCCTTTTGATTTAAAGCAAACTTTATGATTTACAATGTGAATTCTATTTTGAAAATTTTGATTGCTATCTACCAATCGCTAACATAGGAAACACATCATCCCAAAAAATTGCACAAACTCAAAATCGATACATATTGGCCTAAATAATATGAAAAAAAAATTGATGATCATGTTAGAACATAAGCGTTATGATACTTTATTCAAGTTTAATTTGGAGAGTTTATTTTGTTAGCAAGAGAACCAAAATACTATTTAAGTTTTAAGAAACCATTAAGAAAAATGATACATGACCCCAAAAAACATGGCAAATAAAGAGTTGTTTTCATGTGTTGTTGCTATGAAGAATGTGGAACAGAAATGATATATTTCATGTCATCAAGGTTTTAAATCTCAAATTTCGATCACGTTTCGCCTCGATAATTTTATAGACAATATCTACTATCAGACGATATCTCAGGTGAGATGAGTATCTCGGGTATACATCTCGGATTGACATGTCAGATCTTTAAGTCTATCTCGAGACTATCTCAGAGTAATTAACCTTCTAAAGTTGACATTTATAGATTTATATAATGGCTGTTATGAAAATATAATTTAACATAAAATTTACATAAAACGATAATATTAATTTTTCTTTTTAGAGTAGAGGGGTAACATGATTGATTTATATCGATTGAATGAATTCTACAAATATAAATGCTTTTCTTGACAATATACGTACCCAGTATTATCATAACATGTTTTGACCGTGAAAGTGTGATAATGACTTGAGACTCTAGATTATTTATCCCAATTTCAATGTGTATATATGGTAATAAAAGTAATTCAAACAAGAAAACGAATATAAAGCTGTACATATATGCTTGAGACTTAATAACATATATCCTCAAAATCTGATGGTATGCCTTCAAAGTTTTACATCCTCAAAGTCCCTAGCTTATTTAAAACTTAATGTTAAAGTTTCCATGTATAGAACTTGTATACAATACTTAATACATTTTCAAAGTTGAATATGCATCTGAAACTTCGCATTTTTCAAAATCAATTTACTTTTAACTGGAAGTTCATGTATACAAAACATATAAAAATCCGAAATATTTGGGAACTGCTATATGCGAAATCATATTGTATATTCCGGATTCATGTAGTAAATTTATGATTCAAACTTGATATTCTCAATACTGTCACTTTCAAAACTATCATATGGAGTACTTCTTACTTTCAAAATACTACATAAAACAGTTAAACTTGGAGTTTTTCAACAGAAACTCTTATTTTCGAAATCCAGTTAGATCTGAAGTTTTTCCATTTAAAAACTCTATGTATTTGACATCATATATTCTTCCAAAAGCTCTAATATATGGTAATTTTCATACTCCAAAATCATTTATCTTTAACAATAATATTAATATAGTACTAATTTTTGAAATCCCATAATACTGATAGAGTTAAAACTAGGATAGGAAACATGGAGTCACAATACACAAAACCTGACACATAAAGTTTACTCATATTCGAGATCAAATATCACCCAAACCCTCATTGGTATTCAAATCCTTATATTCGATAGATCATTTCTGGTGAGCAGTAGAAACGAATGTGATAAACTACATCACATCACCGATCAACGAGCCCTCAGTAAGTTTTAAACAATGATAGTAAACTTTTCATTTGAGATTGATAACTCATAGTGAACCTTTCATTTGATATGCCTTGTGCTTATTCATATATACACGTTTCATAAAGTCTATTCATGCAAATCTTTTAAACTATCATCAAAGTTTCATGCTACCTTTAATCTTAGATGTTACGTCAGTCAAAATTTCAAAATTAAGACTGCTTTTCTTGACAATATACATACCCAGTATTATCATAAAATGTTTTGACCGTGAAAGTGTGATAATGACTTGAGACTCTAGATTACTTATCCCAATTTCAATGTATATATAGTAATAAAAGCAATTTAAACAAGAAAACGAATATAAAGCTGTACATATATGCTTGAAATATAGTAACATATATCCTCAAAATCTGATGGTATGCCTTCAAAGTTTTACATCCTCAAAGTCCCTAGCTTATTTAAAACTTAACGTTAAAGTTTCCATGTATAGAACTTGTATACAATACTTAATACATTTTCAAAGTTGAATATGCATCTGAAACTTCGCATTTTTCAAAATCAGTTTACTTTTAACTGGAAGTTTATATATACAAAACATATCAAAATCCAAAATATTTGGGAACTTCTATATGCGAAATCATATTGTATATTCCGGATTCATGTAATAAATTTATGCATTCAAACTTGATATTCTTAATACTGTCACATTCAAAACTAACATATGGAGTACTTCTTACTTTCAAAATACTACATAAAACAGTCAAACTTGTAGTTTTACTACATAAGCTCTTATTTTCGAAATCCAGTTAGATCTGAAGTTCTTCCATTTAAAAACTCTATGTATTTGACATCATATATTCTTCCAAAATCTCTAATATATGGGACTTTTCATACTCCAAAATCATTTATCTTTAACAATAATTTCATTATAGTACTGATTTTTGAAATCCCACAATACGGATAGAGTTAAAACTAGGATGAGAAACATGGAGTCACAATACACAAAACCTGACACATAAAGTTTACTCATATTCAAGATCAAGTATCACCCAAAGCCTCATTGGTATTTAAATCCTTATATTCGATAGATCATTTCCGGTGAGCAGTCGAAATGAAAGTGATAGAGTACATCACATCACTGATCAAGGAGCCCCCAGTAAGTTTTGAACAATGATAGTGAACTTTTCATTTGAGATTGATAACTCATGGTGGACCTTTCATTTGAGATGCCATGTGCTTATTCATATACAAACGTTTCATAAAGTCTAGTCATGCAAGTCTTTTAAACTATCATCAAAGTTTCATGCTACCTTTAATCTTAGATGTTACGTCAATCAAAATTTCAAAACTAAGACTGCTTTTCTTGACAATATACATACCTAGTATCATCATAACATGTTTTGACCGTGAAAGTGTGATAATGACCTGAGAATCTAGATTATTTATCCCAATTTCAATGTATATATAGTAATAAAAGCAATTTAAACAAGAAAATAAGGTGGTGAAATGGAGCTTACAAGGCCTATGTGCATACATTTCTCTACCTTGATCAAAAAACTTAATCTTATACTGTATGCATCCTTTTGACTATGTCAACAAATATGTAAAAATAAAAGATGTTCCATTGTTTAATTATGCTAATTTACAAATCATTGTTAATGGAGGTATACCATGATAGGGGATTTCATTTCATATTTATTACTTAAAATATCCATAATTTTACTTAACATTTGAAGCAAAAGTCCAAGAAAAGTATGAATTGTGCTAAATGATTTACATCACAATTTAGCAAAATATGGTCGAAAAATAAAATGTATTTAGGTCCAGACCTTTTTCACTATAAATACAAAGCAACCTAGCCTTCTATGGTAGAGCCATTTATCCCGTAACTTCTTGTAGGATAGACTGTGAACGAAGCAGGAGTTTTCACCTGCTGCTAACAAATTGCAGGCATCAATTTCATGCTAGAAACTGCTGGGTTTGATTGATTTTGAGATTAAATTTTTTACAAAAAATCGTAGGATTTGTAAACCAGAAGGAAAGACAAATTTTGGATTGAAAATGATGTAAATGAACCAAGGTGTTTGAAATTCTGGTATTCGATTCCGTTTCGGTCATTTGAAATTCCTATAATTTCGGTTTCGTTTTGAAAATTCCGGAGATTTCCGTTGCAATTCCAGTTCCGGATTTCTTTACTTTTTTGTATATATATTTTATGAAAATATATTCCTTTTAGCCCAAAACAAAATATTTCCTACTAAAATTTAGTCTCCTTAAAGCTAGCTAAACGATGAATATTTGTTCACTAACAGGGTAAAATATTCTCTAATGTACGGATGTACAATTTAGCCTAAAAATAAACCAAAAGTCTAAACATAAACCAAAAGGAAAAAAAATAGAAGCAGAAGTCCCAAAAAACGATCCAGTATCGAGATAGCCTACATATCAAATGTCGCCTGCCTCATTCTGTCATTCATTTGATTCTATAACCTCCTTCTTCAAACTAACCCTAACCATTTCACCAATAAAAGAAGAGAATAAGGTGGTTCCATTTGTAGATCAAGCAATTGCTGGCTGCTTAAACAAAATGAAGCCCTAAATTCGACTCCAAGATCCAGAAGCCCTACATATAATTGCAAAAAAATTCGATCTGAAGCCCTAAAAGCTTTTTAGTCTCTCTTGCTTCTTAGAATTAGGTACTTCTTGCGCATTTTTTTCATTTAAGTGCGTTTTTACTTTTCTTACAGGATGAAAAAAAATTTGTAGCCATTTAAATGGGAATGAATTTTGGAGCAAATTCCGGCCCGATTAATACCAAAACGGTGACAGAATGACTGAAATTCCGGCATGCCGGCCGAAATTTTGAACCATGGAATATACTAGGCCACAAGAATTTATTAGAGCTTGGTAGAAAGGAGAGATGAATCCTGCCCTTATTCAAAATCATATTAATTATGAAATATATCACGTGTTAATGGCCTTTTATTATGCCTTAATAAATGTTAATAGAGGTTAAGTTCTCATTTGTCTCTAATTTATAATAATTAGAGGCATTTACTTTATGTTGCCTCTAATCATATGTCCCTAAACACAAGATTTGATGTAGTATTTGTCATGCAGTGGTGCTTGGTGATGCATTTATAGCTAAACACAATACAGCTAAGAACATTTCCGGTAAAAATCAAGGGAAGACAGTAGCCCTCAGGAGTGATAGGAATCGATCCGCGTACTATGACTGCGATTTCATCAGTTATCAAGATACGGTTTATGCAAAAAGCCGAAAACAATTTTACAGAGATTGTAATATAAGTGGATCGGTGGATTTCATATTTGGAGATGCCTCCGTGGTAATCCAAAGCTGCAACATTTACATGCGTAGTTCTGGGTTTGTCACCGTGTAAGGGAGGCAAGATCAAAGTAAAAACACAGGTATGCATATTTCTTTTTGATAATAAATATAATATTTAACAAAACATTCTAATACATATATGCGTGTATATATAGGAATATCCGTTGATCGTTGTCACATAGGACCTACTTCTGAGTTCAACCCCAAACAGGACTTTGCATACCTTGGAAGACCCTGGTTTAACTTTTCATGAGTAATCATAATGAGAACATACATTGACAAGATAATCGATCCAGCAGGGTGGCATGATTGGAATGGGATAAGCAAAATGGCCGAGTGTATGTAGTTCGAAAACAATGATCCTGGAGCGGTTGATTGCATGACTGGGCCGAAAGAAAGAGTGAAGTGGCCAGGATACAGGCTCTTGTGCAAGAAAGAAGATGCGAAGCCATTTTCAGTTGACAAATTCATTGACGGCAATCAATGGCTACCTGATACGGGCATACCATATGATCTAGGAATCTAACTATTTAAAGATTTTATTCTATGTTTTATCTATGTGTTTTGTGCGTAGTCCAGTTGTGGTGTAGGCTTGTGTTTAATATTGTTTGACGGTAGTTTTGAAAATATTATTTGTGTTACTTTTGAGGTTATGAAGCCTGGTTGTAGTGGAAAGCACAGTTTTCTTTGAAATGGAATGTCAGAAATTCTTAGATATTATTTATGTCCAAAGATATTGAAATTTTTTTGCGGTAGCAGTCTGAAAATTTTCTTGGATTCATTGAAATTTTTTATTTGAAATATTTAATTTGCTATTTTTATTATCGCCTAAACACTTAGATTCAAAAGCTTTTTCTAAAGTCAAGGCCTCGCTAAAAGTATCCCGCTTAGAGGTAATCACATTATCTTAATTTCTTATCTAACCGATCAGGTTTCTGACTGTATACATAAGCATTGACACTACAGCATCAATTTGGGTACATTAATTTTCCTCTGCTTAAACCTTCATGCATTGAATATCATTAGGATTGTATACGTTAGCATTAGGATTGTACAGATCCAAAGCAAATCTTATGTAATGAGTCTGACATTGAAAGATGATTATTGTTTATTGGAAAGCTCGTAAATCCAGTGATGGACTTCACTGGTTCCTGATCTATATTTGAGAAACTATAAAACCATATTCAAGCACCAAGTGTACGACCTTAAAACACTAATCTAATAAATCATCATTACTGAATATAATAAAATCTAATCCAGATTCCAGACAAATAAGAAAAGAATGCATTCCTCTTTATACTTAATAAGATCTCCACTTACACCCCTATAATACGTAAAAACTGTATATGTCAGCAAAGTTTGAAAACTAGTGTCCAAACGTAGAAAAATAAAAGCAGTGATAAAAAAAATCTATTTTCAGTAGTTTTTATACAGAGCATAAAATAGTCAAATTACCATCCTCTACCGGATTTAGCATTATTAAGAATTAGACATGAATCTCTGTTCTGAAAATTGTTTGGGTTTTCATAAGAAGCGGCAACTTTGGCCATCTCAACTGGACCTGAATCAAGTATAAGATGATGTTGATTACCGGCAGGCGCTTCGATGTTAAGTCTGTGAATCAACTGCTAACATACTGTAGTATGCATGTGGATCTCAACCTGAAGCCCAAAATTTAAAAAAAAATTACGAGGAAGAATTAATATGTACCAAAATCAATCCAGATGCATTTTTCATTTTTTTACCGTATGATTCTTTCGGTTTTAAAAGATTGGATAGTTCATCCAATTTCTGCTCAACAGACATGCAATTAACAGTCTGATATTAATAAATTTAGCAAATTATTGAATAATTCAAAAATGATATTTATTTCTTAAAATTGTGATTTGAATATGAACAATTTGAATAACTGAACTGGAATTTGTACCAAAATTAAGTTTACAATTTAGCACCCAATTTGTCGCAATTGTCTGAATTTGAATATTTCAATAGTCATCAGTTGAAGTTGAACATGAAATGTAGTAAAAGTATATTTCTATTAGATAAGAAGTTGGGAACATCAATTTCAAGAGTAAAGCCATAATAATCATCTATCTTTCCTTTTTTCAATATGAAGCAGCGGTTTCTACAATATGAAGCAGCAATTTATAAGTCAACATATATCAAGAAAAACACATCTGAAACCATGCATCAGTCTAGAAATGTGGCAAAAGCAGCAATGGCATGATCAAATACCATTGTGTCAATCCAAAAATCTGAAATCATGTCAACT
The DNA here is from genome assembly GCA_030765085.1 of Allium cepa. Classification (NCBI taxonomy): domain Eukaryota; kingdom Viridiplantae; phylum Streptophyta; class Magnoliopsida; order Asparagales; family Amaryllidaceae; genus Allium; species Allium cepa. The sequence continues at coordinate 31,557,198 of CM060940.1, forward strand.
TCAGACCATTAATGGAAAGAATGGACAATCTTCTGAAGGTAGCGAACGAGTTAACATATGGAAGATAATGGCTACATAGGAAACTAAATTATTTTATTATGTTTTGATAGTTACAATGCATAACTTGTAAATTGTATATCGGTTTGCATAGAAAGTATTGATAACCATAGTGAATTTGAGGGGTGAGAAAAGATGGTCGAGGTTGAGAATGAGTAAAATTGGAAATCAAAAATCAGAGGTAGCTACCTGGTGGATTGGTAATCCCAACATATTCAGTGGGGCTGGTGGAAAATCATATCGTTCTATTGGAATGATGAAATTTGCATGTTCTTGTCTTTTGGAAATATTGCAAGAATAATGAGCATAACAAATATTGTACAAGAAATTTTCAAATGCTAATGCTCAGTAATACCTGAAAACACAAAGTAATATTTTATGATAAATGTGCATACTTGTGTGCGTTCACTTTCAACAAATTTTGGATTTAAATTTTGTTTTCTATTTTGTTGACTTATAGTAGTGTAAGAGGTAAATACCTATATCGTGGGGTATTCCTATTCTTAAGCCCTTTCAGCTCGTGGCTGCAGATTTCAGGACATGTCTTTGTCACCAATTAAGGCTTACCCTTCTTAACCTCTAATTAAACTATCAAATACAGTACTCACGTTCAGCACATTTATGCTAAGTTAACTACTACTGAACTTTAATGTTTGATGTGGATTATTGATTCAAATTGATGTATTTTGAGTGGTATATGTTGAATAACAGTTGCAAAATTTTAATTCTTTTTGAAGAATTCGGTATGCAAAAATCTAATGGCTTTAGAAATGGTATCATCAGTTTCAAAATAAATTACTCAAACATAGCATGTAGTCGGATTATAGATTTCCGTAAGATAAATTAATTAAACATAATAAACCTGGACCATCAATGAAATACCTTAATTACTCAAGAATGACCATGGATCCATCTTTTTGGTAGATGTTTTCAAGCAAAAATACAATCATACATGGAATAACACAAGTAAACAAACAAAATGTGCTTAAATGTTGCGGTTGATTTCCACATGAATAGCTTTGAACATTGCAACAAGACAATACGCTATAAAAATAGGAAAAATAAACCTTTGGTACAGTACACCAACCACATCATACACAAATATGAAACCGTCTTAATTTGTATGGTTGTGGCCAACTTGCAAGGTGCACAGAGCCATTGGTTACACAGTACTCCAAGAAGATGCATATTAGCTCCTACTGATGTTCATCTCCTTAAGGGTCCATGAATAGCTATAACCAAACACTGTTAAGAATATAATTTATAAACAACAAATACTAACAAAACTAATTTTAATGAAGATCAAATTCCATAAATCAAATAATGAATTTGAAGTAAAAAATGAAGTCAAATCTAAATACCTAAAGCAATTTCTTCAGATTTACCAATGGTATTTCAACAGTCTAGTTCTCAATTTGAAACAACCATTTTGTTGGATCTTACTTCAATACTCCTTAATTCGAACCGTTGCTTGAATCGATGTAACAGTCAAGGGATGATTGCCATGGTTTTGGTTAGGAGAATACTGTTAGGCGGCAGAAAATGCAAATGTTGAGAAGATTAGGCCAAGTTCACCACAGTTGTTCTCTGGTTCATCGGAGAAGCCGCTGGAGGTTGCCCAGAAGATGTCAGAGAAGAAAGTCAATGAAGACAAGTCATGAGGAGTGAGATAATATGATGTATCAGTGTGTGCATGTGTGCACGTGCACAACTGATACAATCAAGTTTTGGACCTGTGTTGAGTTGTATATATCTGAAGTGGTATTGTTAAGTGAAATGGGTTTGCTTGTATGTTGAAACTAGCCTGTATTGGGTGCTTGAGTTAAATGATTGAATCAGGTGTTGCATGTGAGTGGCAATGTGTGTGTATGGGTATCAGCAATGTAATGGGATGTTGTGAAAAATCTGAAGCTAATGAATTCATTTTTCCTTTAATACAATTGCACTTCTATTGCTAGATTACTTCTTTCCAATTAGTTCTTGTCTATATTTTGTGTACTTCGATTTAGTTTAGTATCAGTTCTATCTTGTTTTCAATATTACTGATATCATTTCAATTATTCTTCTTCTTTGATATTATAATTCTCTGTTAGTTCTCATTTCTGTAGTACAAAATTCTAGTTCTTGTTCAGTTTGTATGCAAATATTATATCATGTTTGTTACTTCCTGTGCTTATCATTTCATCTATCTTGTTAATCTCTGCAATTTGATTCTCTGTTCATCTATATTTGCCAATTACCATTCTTGTTATCATTTCCACTAGCATACAATTTCTTCTGTGTTTGTTAATTAGAATATTGCAACTGCTGTTACATAATTCTATTACTAATTTTTTGTTAGATTTGGTATCAGATAAACTTCTTAATCAAGGAATCTAACTACTTAAAGATTTTATTCTATGTTTTTTCTGTGTGTTTTCTGCGAAGTCCAGTTGTAGTGAAGCTTGTGTTTAATACTGTTTGATGGTACTTTTGAAAATATTATTTGTGTTACTTTTGAGGTTATGAAGTCTGGTTGTAGTGGAAAGCACAATTTGCTTTGAAATGGAATGTCAGAAATTCCAAGATATTATTTTTGTCCAAAGATGTTGAAAATTTGTAGTGGTTTCATCCTAAAAAATTTCTTGGATTAATTGAATTTTTTTATTTGAAATAATTTAATTTGCTATTTTTATTATCGCTTAACCACTTAGATTCAAAAGCTTTTGCTAAAGTTAAGGCCTCGCTAAAAGTAGCCCGGTTAGAGGCAATCACATCATCTTAATTTCTTACTTAACCGATCAGATTCTGATCATATACATAAGCATTACCACTACAGATCATCACTAACTAGCCGTTACAAGTTTAAAATGATCTAAATGAAAAGCCCAATAACAAGAAATTGCGAATCAAATTCAGCCCAAATGCAAAAGAATACCCCTAGTGCTGTGCACATGCACATGTGCACAGCATGCACATAGTTCCACTCTTCCCTCCTCTATTGATGATTCGATGGCTTCGATAGCTTTTTCATGCTTCTGTACCGCCTTTAAATTCTCAGAAACGCACTCATTAGCTATAGTTGCTTGCGTTGTCGAGTTGAGAATTTAGTGCTCAGATTGTTCTACGAAATGTCATGGAACATTTCAAAACAGCATCAATTTGGGTACATTAATTTTCCTCTGCTTAAACCTTCATGCATTGAATATCATTAGGATTGTATATGTTAGCATTAGGATTGTGCGGATCCAAAGCAAATCTTATGTAATGAGTCTAACATTGAAAGATGATTATTGTTTACTGGAAAGCTCGTAAATCCAATGATGGACATCACTGGTTCCTGACCTACATCTGAGAAACTATAAAACCATATTCAAGCACCAAGCGTACAACTTTAAAACACTAATCTAATAAAATCTAATCCAGATTCCAGACAAAGAAGAAAAGAATGCATTCCTCTTTATACATAATAAGATCTCCACTTACACCCCTATAATACATAAAGAACTGTATATGTTAGCAAAGGTTGAAAACTAGTGTCCAAACGTAGAAAAATAAAAGCAGTGATCAAAAAAAAAATCTATTTTCAGTAGTTTTTATACAGAGCATAAAATAGTCAAATTACCATCCTCTACCGGATTTAGCATTACTGAGAATTTGACATGAATCTCTGATCTGAAAATTGTTTGGGTTTTCTGAAGAAGCAGCAGACACTTCGATGTTAAGTCTGTGAATCGGCTGCTAACATACTGTAGTATGCATGTGGATCCCAACCTGAAGCCCAAAATTTCAAAAATAATATACGAGGAAGAATTAATATGTAAAAAAATCAATCCAAATGCATTTTTCTTTTTTTTACCGTATGATTTTTCCGGTTTTAAATGATTGGATAGTTCATAAATTTTATGCTCAACAAACATGCGATTAATAGTCTGATATTAATAAATTTAGCAAGTTATTGAATAATTCAAAAATGATATTTATTTCTTAAATTTGTTATTTGAATATGAATAATTTGAATAAGAGAACCAGAATTTGTGCCGAAAATCAGTTTACAATTTAGTAACCAATTTGTCGCAATGGTTAGAATTTGAATATTTCAATAGTCATCAGTTGAAGTTGAACATAAGATGTTTTAAAAGTATATTTCTATTACTTAGGAAGTCGGGATCATCAATTTCAAGAGCATAGCCATAATAATCATATATCTTATCTTTTTTCAATATGAAGCTGTAGTTTGCATTATAGCAATAAATATTAATACTTACATTAATAATTTTGGATGATAAACTTACAGTTCACAATATCTCAATATGAAGCAGCAGTTTCTACAATATGAAGCAGCAATTTATAAGTCAACATATATCAAGAAAAACACATTTGAAACCATGTATCAGTCTAGAAATGTGGCAAAAGTAGCAATGGCATGATCATATACCATTGTGTCAATCCAGAAATCTAAAACCATGTCAACTTCAGACCATTAATGGAAAGAATGGACAATCTTCTTGACGACAGTGAACGAGTTAACATATGGAAGATAATGGCTACATAGGAAACTAAATTATTTTATTATGTTTTGATAGTTACAATGCACAACTTGTAAATTGTATATGAGTTTGCATAGAAAATGAGTAAAATTGGAAATAGGAAATCAAAAATCAGAGGTAGCTACCTGATGGACTGGTAATCCCAACATATTCAGTGGGGCTGGTGGAACATCATATAGTTCTATTGGAATGACGAAATTTGCATGCTCGTGTCTTTTGGAAATACTGCAAGAATAATGAGCGTAACAAATATTATACAACAATTTTTCAAATGCTAATGCTCAGTAATACCTAAAAAGACATAATAATATTTTCTGATAAATGTGCATACTTGTGTGCGTTCACTTTCAACGTATTTTGGATTTAATGTTTGTTTTCTATTTTGTTGACTTATAGTAGTGTAAGAGGTAAATAGTAAATTCCTATATCGAGGGGTGTTCCTATTCTTAAGCCCTTTTCAGGTCGTGGCAGCAGATTTCAGGACGTGTCTTTGTCACCAATTAAGGCTTACCCTCCTTAACCTCTAGTTAAACTATCAAATTCATCACTCACGTTCAGAACATTTATGCTCAGTTAGATGCTTGATATGCTTCTTTTTTTTTCCAGCTACCTTGAAACAGCCTCTCATGTGCCTCACAGTAGAAACTCACTGCCTCAACTGCCTTGTTGATGTTCTGTTTTCATATTTTTAACTGCTTAATATGGTAAGTTAACGTGTGCGCTATATCTCAATATTTATGGAAGTGTGAATAGAGCTATCAGGATTCTTGAAGGTCACGCGGTCTTATTGCTTCTACCTCATTGCTTATCATGTGTTTAAAGGGAGAACCATGTATGAAATGGGTGAGAAACCAGTTCTGCAAATGAGTACATGGATTAGACCAATCCATTTCACAAACAATAATAAGCTTATATTTATTGTTTCGCTAGGCTTCTATTATCAGTGAATAAGTTCCTTTTTGCTACACTGTACATAATTTACCATCCATTGGTACAATGATCAAATACTTGAAATTTATACAAGACTCATACCCATGTTTTCTTTCAACATGAATCATCGTAGCAGGCTATGAGTTACAATGCTTGATGTCCAGCTAAAACAAAAAAATGTCCCAAAAACTGAATAATAAGGTTAAAAGTATGAATTAACAAATCATTTGTCCAATTTTTTTCCAAAAATAAAATATGGATGACAGCGTGTAAAGTAAACATACCTAGGTTAGGGAACACAATTATAATCACTTAACTGAACATATGAATTTGAATGTACTGTATATGCATTAAAAAAAGGGTATGCATAACGGTTACTTTATACACATCATCACAAGCATAATCGGTTTTAGTCATTAACTACCTGAGCAAATTTTTAATGAACTGGTAGCATCCAAGAGACCTTTGGTGTAGATGAACTTCAACCATCGTGAACCGAACAAACAAATTAATTGGTGAATGATGACTTATGGGAAACAAGCACTTAAATTTGATGTTTGATGTGGATTGCTGATTAAGATTGACTACTTTGAGCACTACAAAGATGAATGGTTACTGAAAAAATTTAATTTTTTGTAGAATTAGGTATGTGAAAACCTATTAATTTTCAAAATGTTATCATCGGTTTCAAAATAAACCACTCAAACATAAGCAGATAGTTGCATTACAGCTTTCAGTAAAAAGCTGAATTAACCATAATAGACCACCCTTTAAATCCCTTAATTACTCAAGAATGACTGTTGACCCATCCTTTTGGTAGATGTTTGCAAGCAAAGATACAATCGTATATCGAAAAACACAAGTAGAGAAACAAAGTGCACTGAAATGTTGTGGTTGATTTCCACATGTATAGTTTTGAACATTGCAACAAGTCATAACATTATAAAAATAGGAAAAATAAACCTTTGGTCTAGGACATGAGCCACATTACACACAAATATGGAACCATATGAATCTGTAGTTTTTGATCAACTACCATGGTGCACAGCAGCCATTAGTTACACAATACGCCAAGACAATGCATATGAGAAATCTATATCAAAATATTGTTAAGAATTATAATTTATAAACTACAAATACCAACAAAACCAATTTTAATGAAGATCAATTACCATAAATCAAACAATGAAATTGAAGCAGAAAATGAAGTAAAAACTAATTAAGTACCTAAAGTAATTCTTTAGGTTTACCAATGGTATTTCAACGGTCTAGTTCACAATCTGGAACAATCATTTTGCTTGATCTGACTTCCACACTCCGTAATTGGAACCGATTTAAATCAAGTTATGAATATACAAAGAAAAATCCACTGTAACATTGATACTATAATTCTTTCATCACTTCAGTTGGCATGAAACCGAAAGATTGAAAAGGCTTTGAAACTACGATTATATGAGGGAAGGTTATGAGCGACTACAGCTATTAGGTTGACGAAGGAAAAATAAAAAATTAACAGAAGGTGGACGAAGCTGGAGGGTGGACTTCAGAAAAATGCAATAACGGAACTATATTCAAGAATTTCGAAATCACAAAAAAAACATGCAGTAACATGCAAGCAAGTTGGTTCCCTTATTTTTAAGCAGTACATAGGTACCGTTTGTAGCTTCCTTTTCCCACAACGCATCAGATGTCCAAACTAAGTTAACACTGTTTTTAGTCCCGTTGAGATAGAATGTAATATTGTGTTCCGTTTTCTGTTTTAGCTAATATTAATTGTTAAATTTAAATTTTTATAAATTTCTAAAATTAACAACTTTTGCAAATGAGTTCCATTTGGAATGTGGATTTTTTGCGTTGCGATCGTATCAAATTGCTCTACGTCATAGAGTTGGTGTGAACTGAATCCGAGCAATTTATAATTTTTCAACTTATTTATTTTTGCAAATTACCGACACATTTTATGCGTTAAAAAACAATTAATTAATTAATTATAGCTCAACTAAATGAAAAATCTAAACTTAAAATGTTTTGCTCAAATACTTCTTTTATGGCTGCAAACATGTTCCATATTTACTTAACTTCTCCGCTTAAATGTCATGTTTTCTTTCGGCGCAAACACACCCACAAAGAGATAGTCTGATGCATGAAGTGATTTCAGCAACTATTATCTTAAATGAGTTATTTCTTCCTAGTTTACCAACGATTATATTATTACAACTTTAAAAAAAAAACCACTAGAATTCTGTGCTAAAAAAAAGGTCTAAAGTGTGCACAATTTGACATAGAATTAGAATTCGATATTCCTGGCCACACGAAAGTGGGGAAAACCGACTGTTCTAACATGTAATTTTAAGAAAAATTATAATTTTTTATTTTCCTATTATTCATTATTCTTAATTAAACAGTTAAAATATCATATTGAACGAAAAATTATTTTCATTATTAGAACAAAACTAACAACTAAACCTCAAAAATACTACATGTGCACACGAGTGCATTCCCACACGTGCCCGCATGTGTGTCTGCATGTGTATTATGAATGTTTTTTTTATACACACACATACATATATCTAGATGATGAATTAATAGACTACTTAGATGATGAGGAAAAGGAGGAGTACGTAGGACATATTTGAAAATAGGAGACAAGAGAAAGAAATCATATTAGTAGCACTAAGAGAGAGAAAATGTGATGTATGGATGAAATGAAAGATAACTTATTGCCTACGTATGTGCATATACCAAGAGGATGAATCAGTAGGCTACTTAGATGACAAACAAATTTTGAGGAGGAGTAGGTAGGATATATTTGCAAAATAGAAGGCAAGAGAAGAAAATATATTAGCAGCATGAAGTAAGAATAAATGTGTTATTTGGAGGAAATAATTGAAAACGCACCATTAAATTATAGTAAAACATAATAATTTCTAGCTCTAATTTTGATTTTAGGAGTTTTCTCTCTTCTCCTTTATTTTCTCTTGATATTTTATTTAAAATATTTCAATCTACCAGTTTACACTTATTTTACCGAATCACTCCCAACACTTTACATTTTAATATGTATATTTAAGAATGTATAAAATTATTAAATAAATCATCAATTTTCTCCTAACATTTTATATTCAACTCCATATTTTTAGGTTAATTGCATAATATAGAATTTAAACTATTTTTAAGTTAATTAATATTTACTAACATTTCTAATGAATATCAAATAATGACAAATTTAATATGTATATCCCTATTATATCAACCAAAATGATAAAACTAAATTGTAATTAATTAATCTTAATAAATTTGAAATACATCGCATTGTAAAATTCCACTTTTAACTCCTAATACCTAAATTTAAAATTACCACGGTTATTTACAATACCTGGCTCACTTTTCACCTTGTAGTTTATGTTTTTGCATATTTAAATTAATTATGTAATCGTATATTATTATTTAACGGCATAGACAGCTAGTTTTATAGTGGTCATTCCACTTATTATAAATATATGAAACATGTGTTCTTTACATGCACAGAACAAATAATAAAAGGAAATGCAAAATAGGAGATAGGCAGGGGAGCCTAAACTACTATAAATTACCTAAATTTAGTTCTCCTTAATAGAGGAGGAATCACTACAATCATCAAAACATTTAGGGTTTAAAGATGCAGATAATCTGCAAAATGAGATGTAATTTTCAGGCTAAACCATAGTAATCCTTACAGTAGATAAATTTTCTATCCCAGCTCGATTCAAAAAAAAAACAGCTCTATTCCTAGCACCCTGGGTTCTCGCAATAGTGAGCATAAGGATTTCACTATAGTGAAGACTCCTGGATTCACCATCAACTTCACTAACATACAAATGAAAATCATGTCCAGTAGGGTCATATCTCATCTCAAACAGCTCATGAAACCAAGCTTTCTTGGACGAATCCCATTTAATAACATTGCTATTTGCTGCATATGAATCCATAGGATAAACTGTAGCACCAGACATAGACTCAATAACGGTGTCAGAGGAAGAAATTAAAGGAGTAACAGTACTAGCAGCAGTTGGAGAGACAGGGCGAGCCTCCAAAAGTGAAGGATCGAAAGCTAGCATCCATAACAGGAGCAATATCCGAAGGAGGGCACGTCAAAGACTTGGGAACTCACATACGTACTAGAGGTCTTCGAATTGGAATCTTGACTGGAGGAGGAGCATCCTGGGTCGAGGCAGGGTGCTTGCAAGAGTCAGCAAGGTGGACAAAAGAATGACAACTAGCACAAATATTAGGAGCCAAACCATATCTAACACGAACTTCTGCTATATATCCAACAACAAGCTGAACGCATATCGAAGAAAGGAGCAAATTATCGAGGGTTACTTCAATCAGGGGCTTAGCATAAACCATTCTCTCATGGGCCACCGTATTAAAGTCAAAATATTTCAATTTACCAATTGTGTACGCTAGCTAATTTAATCCCATTAACAGTTGTAAAACTGATGAAATATGTGAAAAGTATCCCCAATTTGGAATAGACATCACTTGATCCCTAGCACTAGCTGTCGAAGGAAACCAAGTGGTTATGTGCATCGGTTTTGAGTGGTTATGTGGAGCGGTTTTCCATCAAAGAAGGATGGATTAGCATCAAGAACACGTTGACGTTCTTCAATGTTAGAGAATTTGAAGCAATACATTGAATCGACGCAGATTATACGAAGATCACCTCTAGCTTTCCATATACTATGACATTGATTTCTCACATTTTGAATCTTCTAATTAGGGTCCAGAAAAAAACAACCCAGAATCTCGACCAGTAATCTTTCCAAGCCTGCAAAACTGCAAGAGAGGGCAACATAATTCCATTTTCACTTCAATCTCAAAATCAATAGGTTTGTAAACTGCAACATTACAGGGCAAGGATTGAAATAAGGATGGCTACGGTTTGGGGCATACTGGGCATGGCATTTCTACAGCCGACTGACCTGCTATAACAGTAGTTGCAGTGCCAACTTGACTTTGTCACGGGGAAGGAGTGGCAGGATTAGCAGTAGGCATATGAGGAATGATGTTAGCCACAACGGCAATCAATTGAGCATCATCAGAGCGAGGGCCTATATCAGCCAATGGCATAACCATTGCTTAAAAAACTTTAGCCACATTACAACCCTTAGCTAAACTCTAGTCAAGCAAACAACTATCTTTGCTACCAAGCATATGCGACACATTCAAAGTGGAATAAGGTTTAGAGTTTGGAATCTCACCTTGTATAAGGGAAATATCAAAAATGTTGCTCGTTTGAAGGTAGAAAGCACCAGAGGCACATAAATTCGGGAATTCAATCGACGAGCCTAGGATTGGCCTTGGAGGGGACTTGGATCGGGTTGGATGGATCTGAGATTTGAAAGTGTGACCAAATCTTGTCAAACTTAACGAGGCATATCCAGGCAGCATAGGGGAATATTTTTCAAGGCTTCTTAGTCATGGAGAGAATAAGGTAGAAGAAGATGGGATTGCTGAAATTGGGGGATTAGGAGAGAACGGATGCAATCATATATTTAAAATAACTAGATAAATATAATTAAATGATATTTGTTTGTTCGATTACCGAATTATGAAATATAAAAAATTAAATATGCACCCGTATTAATTATAATGATAAAATTACCTTTTGATTAATTAAGATATATAAGCCGCACACAATACTTACATAAACAATGATAACAAAGCTTTTAGGTTCTAATGGCAGTGAGTACAACTTTTTACCTCATAAAATTTAGAGGTAGTAAAATGCCATTTCTTTTTCTCTTATAGTGTCTTTCATTTTGTAACAGAGATGACATCATTTATTGGTAAAATCATATCTATGCATCCTTCCTATGCCTTTATATCTTATCACACATCCTTTATCCATTTGATTGGTTAAAAGTGCATGGATGATGACGTGGTACTTTAGGTTGGAAAAATTAGCTTTATGAGGGGAATTTGGCTTTCGGTGGGACTATTTAGCTATAAGAGGGAATTTTGAATTTTTGAAGTGTTCTACTCAAGAGTGTGGCTATAAGATTTCCTTTGTATGGCTAGTATTAGTGTTGTATGTAGACATTTGAGATGAATTTCGATACCCACTTTAGAATTTGTTAAGTTTCGTGCATAGCTTTACAGAAATGTGGTTAACAAACGTTATTCTAACTAATTTTTTTGGACATGGTAGCATAGCTTGTTTCAACTTTGATGACATATTTCACATTTGGTGATGTAGTTTTACTAGGATGTGGAATAGTTCGATGCTAGCATAGCAGCACATTACAATTTATATAATTGTAGTATAATTTTATATGGCTGCATGGTTGGAGTTAGTTATGATTGTAATTCATTTTTCCCTCTTCTTATTCCAACGGTGCAGCTTGTTCAGCTATTGTGATGGAGCTTATCGAGTAATGTTAGCTTCTCACTGTGAGTTTGCTTTATGTTTGTTTGTAAAGGCTCGAATGCTGGACATTGTGACTTGTTACTGCATTTGCTATGGAGGCACCGATCGGATTAGCTATGACGACGCAATTTTCTTGGCCTTTGACGGCACAATTTTGATTAGCTATTTTTCCTTTGTTGAGCCAAGTTGGTTTTATGCTATGTATTTTCTTTGCGCTGGTTGGTTACGTGCGAAGTCTACGATCGTGATGCTCTATAAAAAAGCGACTACCAAGTGATATGACTTGTTGTTGCTTTAGATTAGCTATGCGACACCTCACAACAATGGCGGCACGGTCTTAAGGTCTTATCTTTGTCGGTTGTCGTACATAAATTGTAGATTTTGTAGTTTCATCAATGATTTTTGTTAGGCTATGCATGTTGTATCTTGGGGCATTTGCAGTCTCTTTCTAATGTTTATGGAGCCTTTTTTATCTCCACATTATTGTATAGAGCTTATGATTTCGTATCCATGAAAACCTACGCTAGACCTATAATAGGATTAAAACGAGTGATATACTTGCCCCGTAGGTCTATGCTGATGTATATTAGGTGGAGTTGACGTCTCACACCTAGTTTTTAAAATAGTCAAATAAATTATTTTCGCAATTAATGCTTCTTACGTGTCTTGTTGTCATTGATAACTTTTCTCGATTGTTGTTAGATAAATCGGTTCATGTTCAAGATTTTTTTTTGAAAATAAAGGTTTTTTTATTAATAAGCAAATAGAACCATGCAATAGTAGGATTCGCCTCCTTAAAAAACCTTACCATTGTGATAAGGAAAAATAACACGACATCCACGACAACTCTATTATAATTGAAAACTATAATACAAGAAAGCAATAGAACAAAAAAATAAAATACGGATCCATCTTGGGTTGAGAATTAAAATGCTCCATCTGTCTATGTTCAATCCCCTAATTCTATAACCCATTTCAGTTTTTTTTTCCTCTCCACCAATGTTAGATGTCGCCACTGAAATTGGTGTACAAATTGCAATCGAACATCGATCTTGAGGAGCTTCATCCTTTTATCCTCCAAACATAATTTGTTTTCAAAATGGCGGCGAACTCTCACTGACCATATATGGTGAATCAACATGGACGTCACCACATATGCCAGCTGCTGAGAAGCCGATTTGAGTTGAAACATCCACTTTACAGTCGAGAGACGCTGGCTCAAGATCGCTGTAGTTTCTTATTGGAGATCCAACTTATGGAACAATTTTTCCCATAGATAAGTATTGTAGTTACATTGCATAAATAAATAGCATGAGTTTCATTATGATTGTTACAAAGTAAACATTGCATTTTAACATTCATTCCCCAATTCACCGGTCTATCAGCGGTGGGCAAATGTTGTATGTAGGCCAAAAACGCAATAAAAGAGAACTTCCTGGTTGTCATATTATGCCAAATTAATAAGTAGTTATCATACTTTTCTGCCTGTAGTTAAATTTCGTTCCACACGGATGCGAAAAAAAATTCATTGATTGGTAATAGTCCAGTAATCGGAGAAGTCATCTCGACTTAGTTTAACTTGCAAAATCTCTGAAGAAACTTCCCTAGTTTCTGACAAAGACCGTGGTTGCAGTTGTCTATCCCGTATAATAAGGCTCGCTTTATTGTTAACTGAATTGCTTAGGGAAACCCTATTCCAGCCAATAAGATCAACTAAGATTTGTGATTAATCCACAGATCAAACCATAAATCTGCATGCTCACCGTTGACAATTACTCGATTCATAATCTTAACAGCTACATTGCGTTGCCTAAAAATTGATTTTAAAGCATCAGAAAAATTGTTGTTTACTGCCATCACCCAAAAATTTGAATTCGATAAATTTATTGATCTTATCCATCTCGACTAGAGGCTATTAGTTGTTAACAGATTACATAGCAGCTTAATTCTAGCAGTGACAGTGAGATTAGTGAATTTTCTGAGGCCAATGACCCCTTTGGATTTGGGCTTGCATAAGGTATCCCATGATATCTTATGCATTTTCCCTTCCCAAAAAAATTCTGCGCATAGTTTATCGATTTTCTTCAAAATTGATGCTGGTAAATGATAAACTAAAGGCCAATACATGACAGTAGGAGCAATAGAACTGTGAATAAGTTCTACTTGGCCAGTTGTTGTTAGTAAGTTACTGCCCCAACCATCTAATTTAGGACTAATTTTCTATATAGCAGGGGGAACAATGAGAAGCATGGATATACTCTGATGTAAGTGGAACACCGATATACTTGACAGGTAAACTCTTCTTTGGAATATTTAGAATAGTAGAAAATTCAGTTTTATTTGCTGCACCTGTACTGAAGAAAACTTACGACTTGGTTTAGTTAATACATAGGCCAACACTGTCCTCCATAACAGAAAAAATATAATCCATATAGGTAGCATTATTTATAGTAGCAGCTAGGAAAATCATAACATCATCAGTGTACAACAAGTGTGTTATAGTAGGTTGAATATTAGAAATAGGCAATAATTGTTTTTCAGTCATACGCACTTCCATAAGAAGTGTGAAAAAATCTATAGCAATGCAACACAAATATGGTTATAACGGGTCACCCTACCGTAGTCCTCTATTTGAAGGAAAAAACCATGTTGTCATCCATTGATGAAGCGCTTACCTCAGTCGAAGATCGCCGCCCTTCTTTAGGTCGTGGACGACCTATTCAAAATCGCGAGCAAACCCTAGGTCGCTCCCCTCTAGGTCGCGAGCGACGACCGACCGTATGTCGCCTGCCTCCAACCCTAGGTCGCTCCACCTTGAATCGCGAGCGAGCTACTGTAAGTTGCAAGCGAGCGAACTACATCACAGTAAGCTCAGGTCATTCCACTCCAGTAAGTCGCAATCGCTCTTCCTCCTTATTTCTTGTAGATCGCAAACGAGATCGCTCCTCCTCCATTGAAGACCGCGGATGAAATATCTTAGGTCGCGATCGAAATCTTGAAGAGGAATAGCTCGTTAGGTCGCGAACAACATCCACTAGGTCACAAGCTCCAGTTATGCCGCATTCTTATGTCGCGAAATTTCCTATATCGCTTCTAGAAGGTCGCTGATACCTTAGGTCGTTGAGTCGTTGATGTTAGGTCATTGTGTTGTAAATATTTTATGTTGTGTGTTGTAACTGGGTAAGTCGTTTGTAATATAGATCGTAGGTCGCACCGTCTTAGGTCGTTTGTTTAAGTCGCGTGTTTCTGATATGTTGTTAAGTCATGTGTGCGTATTGATTAGGTCGTGTACGACCTAGTGTGAGTTGTAACCCTATAAATAGGGGTGTGTGGGTCATTTGTAAGGGTTGTTGAATTTGGAATAAATTTTGGTTTGTGCTTTGTTCCTCCATTTAAATTGGTAGTTGAGTGTAAACTCTTATCTCCACTTTCGGTATTCGAGTGTGCTCGAATCAACGATTGTTGAAGCCAATTCACGGAATCAAGTGCGGTTGATCAACGTTCGAAGAATTAAAGATCTTCTCTCACGGTATCGTGTGCGATCAACGTGTCGAAGATTGCCAATGTCCAATATCTTCGTGATCAACGGATTTGGGCCTTTCGGTATTCTTAAATTCATCGATTTATCATCGATTCACCGATTATTTCCGCTAATCATGTGAGATCCTGGACGGATTCGATTTACATCGTCAAATTCGCTTCCTACGCTGCGTCAGTTTGGTATCAGAGCTAGATCGCAAGGAGTTGGCGTCATTTGAAGTTTGGAGATCAGATTTGCAATTGTTGAGAAGTTTGGTGTTCATCGTGTTCATCGTGAAGTTGCAACAAGTGGGAGCTTCGATCCATATCATTTTGGATCGAAGTTCGGAAAGTGTTTGAATTTTTTTGAAGTTTGTTTGAGGTTCAATCATGCCACCGAGACGAGCTCAACGCCATCACAATATTAATGCTTTGTATGGAAGAGAATAGGCCGATGAAACGAATCAACGAATCAATGAGAGTTTCACTGAGAAGTTGAATGAAGGGATTGGTCAATTAGAGAGAATGATGCTTGTAATGAATCAAAGCAGAAGAAGGGTTTCACCTGAATCGAGTCATGGGGAAACAAAGTTTCACCACCGTCAAATCGGAAGAGAAGGGGAGATCATGATCGTAGGAACGTTGACGATCGTGAAAGGAATGTTGTTGAACGAAGTCAGAGAGATGTGGATTATCGAGATCAGAGAAATGTAGATCGAAGAAATGGGGGTAGAGATGTTGGTGGTAGGGATGTTGGTGGTCATGATCGACAACGATATGCGTCAGATTTTGATGAGGAGTTTGATGGTGATAGAGGAAGTGTTCATTACCGAGATCGAGGTCAAGTGTGGAGTTGAGCTAGAGAATATGAAGATGACCGTAGATGGGAATCGGGGATGAAAATGGAGATTTCGAAATTCAAGGGTGGTATGGTTGCGGAGGAATTTTTGGATTGGGTTTCAAATGTTGAGGAAATTTTTGACTTTAAAGAAGTTCCCGAGAATCGCAGAGTTAAGTTAGTTGTTACGAGATTGAGAGGGAGAGCTATGGCGTGGTGGCACCAGACTAAACGTACACAGGAGAGAATGGGGAAGTCAAAGATTATTACATGGGAGAAGATGAAGAAGTTAATGAAAGTTACTTTCTTACTTTATAATTATCAGTCTCTAATGTATCAATGTTTGCAGAACCTGAGGCAGGGGACAAAGACTGTTAATGATTATGCTGATGAGTTTTATCAACTGATTGCTCGAAATGACATCATGGAGACGGAAGAACAGTTGACCGCTAGATTGGTTGGGGGGTTGAGGATCTAGGTCCAGGACATGGTAAATATGTTTGACCCTAGATCTGTGGCTGAAGCGCACCAGAAAGCGTTGGCTTGGGAGAAGCAGGGAAGACGAGGAGGTGGTGTGTTTACAAATTCCAACAATCAAGTGAAGGGAGCTAGTAGCAATACTACTGTTACAAAGGCTGTTACTAAACCGGTTGTGAATGAGGTAGCAAAGGCTAACGTCAACAATAGTATCAAGTGCTTTAATTGTCAAGAATTTGGCCACAAGAGCAATGAATGTTCGAAACCGAAGAGACAAACTATGATTGCTAAAGTGGAAGGTGAGGATGTTGGTGAAGGTTATTCTAGTCCAGTTGAGGAGGATGAACAGGATATCGCGTCATGAGATGAAGGATGTAATCTAATGATGAGGAGGTCTTGTTTAACACCGAAGCAAGAGGATGAGGCTAGTTGGTTGAGGAGTAACATCTTTCAGTCGACATGCACTATACTGGGGAAGGTTTGTAAGTTTGTGATTGACGCGAAGAGTTGTGACAATATCATTTCTACCGAAGCTGTGAGAAACTTGAAGTTGAAGACGAAGAAACATCCAAATCCTTACAAGTTAGCATGGTTAAGGAAAGGAGGAGAGGTGAAGGTGGATAGGCGAGTTCATGTTCCATTTTCTATTGGGAAGAAGTATAAAGATGAGATCTGGTGTGGTGTGGTGGAGATGGATGTTTGTCACTTGCTGTTGGAAAGACCATTGCAGTATGACCGAGCAGTGCAACATGGTGGTCGAACCAATAGCTACAGCTTTATGTTTGAAGGCGTTAAGATCATTTTAGTTTCGCAGAAGAGACAACAAGGAGAGAGCAAGTCAGAAGAGATTGAGGAGTTGAAGACTTTGTTGACTTTGAAGGAGTTTGTTGGAAAAGTAGAGGAGAGTCCAGAGGTGTTTTTGTTGATTGGACGTGAAGCTACTGAATCTGTTGTAGTTCCAGAGGAAATCAAACTAGTGTTGGAAGAATTCGAGGATGTGTTTCCCGAAGAGCTGCCTAAAGAATTACCACCGTTGAGGGATATACAACATCAGATTGATCTTGTACCAGGAGCAGTATTGCCTCACAGGCTACATTACCGGATGAGTCCTAAGGAGCATGAGGAACTGAGAAGGCAGATGGAGGAGTTGTTACAACATGGGCGTGTTCAGGAGAGCTTGAGTCCTTGTGCAGTGCCAGCCTTATTGGTACCGAAGAAGGATGGGACTTGGCGGATGTGTACGGACAATCGAGCTCTAAACAAGATCATTGTGAGTTACAGGTTTCCTATGCCGAGGTTCGACGATTTGATTGATCAGTTGAGTGGAGCTATTGTGTTCTCAAAGATTGAGTTAAAGAGTGGATATCATCAGATCGTATTAGGCCGGTTGATGAGTGGAAGACTGCTTTTAAAACCAGGGAAGGTCTATACGAATGGCTGGTTATGCCGTTTGGCTTGTCAAATGCTTCGAGCACTTTCATGAGAGTGATGAACCAGATTTTCAGATCATTCATTGGGAAATTTGTGGTAGTTAACTTTGATGATATTTTGATCTATAGTGGGAGTATGGAAGAGCATGTCCAACATTTGCGAGAAGTGTATTAATTCTACGACAGGAGCAATTCTATGCAGCAACGAAGAAGTGTGTGTTTATGATGCACAGTGTTTTATTTTTGGGATATGTATTGTCGAAGGAGGGTATTCAAGTGGATGAAAGTAAAGTGGAAGCTGTTAGGAGTTGGCCACAACCCAAGACAATTACTGAAGTGAGGACGTTTCATGGGTTGGTATCTTTTTATCGAAGATTCATTCCACATTTTAGCAGTGTGATGGCACCTGTAACTGATTGCATGAAGGGAAAGAAGTTCGTGAGGACAGAGGAAGCAGAGTTAGCTTTTGAGAAGGTTAAGACACTTTTGGCGTCAGCACCAATTCTAGTTTTGCCGGATTTTCTGTTGTTGTTTGAGTTGCACACTGATGCTTTGGTGGAGTATTGAGTCAGAATGGAAGACCATTTGCTTATTTCAGTGAGAAGTTGTCTGGAGCCAAGTTGAGATATAGCACTTATGACGTGGAGTTTTACGCGATTGTTCAAGTTGTGAAGCACTGGAGACACTATCTATTTCATAAGGAGTTTGTTCTTTATACGGATCATGAAGCTTTGAAACATTTGCAAGGGGAGGACAAAATTTCAGCTCGACACGCTTCATGGGTCGCGTATCTACAGCAGTTTACTTTTGTTGTAAAGCACAAATCAGGGGTGACGAATCGTGTAGCAGATGCATTGAGCAGGAGGAATCATTTGTTGACAACGATGAAGGTTGAAGTGACAGGATTTGAACTATTACCAGAGTTGTTTGAGGTGGATCCTTACTTGCAAAGATTGTTGAGAAAGTCAAGGATGGAAGTATTGATGAGTTTGTGTTGGTAGATGGATTCTTATTCAAGGGGAATTGATTGTGCGTACCAGATTGTAGCTTAACAATGAAGATAGTGAAGGAGCTACATGAGGAAGGACATGTGGGTAGAGACCGAACATTGCAATTGATTTCTCAGTCATATTTTTGGCCTTCTATGAGGAGAGAAGTTGAAAAGTTTGTTCAGAGATGTCATGTTTGTCAAGTTTTGAAAGGAACAGCTATAAATGCGGGATTGTATATGCCATTACCCGTGCCTACCAGACCATGGGTTGACATCAGCATGGATTTCGTTCTGGGTTTGCCAAGAACTCAACGAGGAAATGATTCCATATATGTGGTGGTAGATAGATTTTCAAAGTTGGCACATTTCATAGCCTGTAAGAAGACCGCGGATGTCGTTCGTGTTGCCCAGTTGTTCTTTAGAGAGATTTATCGCTTGCATGGTTTACCAGAATCTATAGTTTCAGACAGGGATACCAGATTTCTGAGTCATTTTTGGCTGAGTCTGTGGAAGATGGTTGGAACAAAATTGAATTTTAGTAGCACCTATCACCCGCAAACAAATGGGCAAATGGAGGTGGTGAACAGATCGTTGGGAAATTTGTTGCGGTGTCTTGCGAAGGATAATCTGAAGAGTTGGGATGTGAAGTTATGCCAAGCAGAGTTTGCTCATAATCATGCTATCAACCGTAGTATAGGTTTCAATCCATTTCAAGTTGTACATTCAGCAATTCCGAAGGGGCCGTTGGAGTTGACGACAGTGCCATATCAGAAGAGAGTTGTTAAACGAGCTGGGGATTTCATGAATGAGTTGCAGGAGTGCCGTAGAACTGTTCATGAACGGTTTCTTGCATCAAATGAGAAGTATAAACAACTAGCGAATAAGAAGCCAAGGAGTGTGAATTTCGAAGAGGGTGATTTTGTTTACGCAGTATTGACGAAAGATCATTTCCCAGTTGGAACTTACAACAAGTTGAAAGCATGAAAGATTGGTCTAGTAGAAATCTTGAAGAAGATCAATGATAATGCGTATCGGCTAAGGTTGCCGAAAGAGGTTCATACTTCTGATGTTTTCAATGTCAAACACTTAATTCCGTATTATGGGGATGAATTTGTCGAAGATGACGAGAGTGTGAATTCGAGGACGAATTCCTTCCAAGAAGGGGAGGATGATGAAGCGCTTACCTCAGTCGAAGATCGCCGCCCTTCTTTAGGTCGTGGACGACATATTCAAAATCGCGAGCAAACCCTAGGTCGCTCCCCGCTAGGTTGTGAGCGACGACCCACCGTATGTCGCCTGCCTCCAGCCCTAGGTCGCTCCACCTTGAATCGCGAGCGAGCTACTGTAATTCGCGAGCGAGCGAACTACATCACGGCAATATCAGGTCATTCCGCTCTAGTAAGCCGCGATCACTCTTCCTCCTTATGTCCTGTAGATCGCAAACGAGATCTCTCCTCCTCCATTGAAGATCGCGGACGAAATATCTTAGGTCGCGATCGAAATATCGAAGAGGAATAGCTCGTTAGGTCGCGAACAACATCCAGTAGGTCGCAAGCTCCAGTTATGCTGCATTCTTATGTCGCGAAATTTCCTATATCTCTTCCAGAAGGTCGCTGATACCTTAGGTCGTTGAGTCGTTGATGTTAGGTCATTTTGTTGTAAATATGTTTTGTTGTGTGTTGTTACTTGGTAAGTCGTTTGTAATATAGGTCGTAGGTCGCACCGTCTTAGGTCGTTCGTTTAAGTCGTGTGTTTCTGATATGTCGTTAAGTCATGTGTGCGTATTGATTAGGTCGTGTACGACCTAGTGTGAGTTGTAACCCTATAAATAGGGGTGTGTGTGTCATTTATAAGGGTTGTTAAATTTGGAATAAAATTTGGTTTGTGCTTTGTGCCTCCATTTAAATTGGTAGTTGAGTGTTAACTCCTATCTCCACTTTCGGTATTCGAGTGCGCTCAAATCAACGATTGTTGAAGCCAATTCACGGAATCAAGTGCGCTTGATCAACGTTCGAAGAATTGAAGATCTTCTCTCACGGTATCGTGCGCGATCAACGTGTCGAAGATTGCTAAAGTCCGATATCTTCGTGATCAACGGATTTGGGCCTTTCGGTATTCTTAAATTCATCGATTTATCATCGATTCGCCGATTATTTCCGCTAATCGTGTGAGATCCTGGACGAATTCGATTTACATCGTTGAATTCGCTTCCTACGCTGCGTCAACCATCAATCATTATGGAAAAAGTAGGGGTTCAAATACACTCATAAATCAAATGTATGGTCGATGTAGGGAAACCAAAAGACATAAGCATATGACAAACGAAATTATGATTCACCATGTCATAAGATTTTTTGCAAGTCAATTTTTATGCACATTTTTGGTCTACCCCGTTTTGTAAAATCATGAATCTGTTCATAAGAAAGTAACATGTTCTCACCAATGTTTCTACCGGGAATAAATAACGATTGATTTTTTGCAATCAACACCGACAAAAATCATTTAATTCCACTCAAAGAATCTTAGAGATTATTTTATAAAAATCATTTGCAGAAGAAATAGGTCTATATTCTGAAATAGATGGGGGTTTATCATTTTTGGGAACCAATGTAACAATATTTTTTTACTCCATGCGGCATTTTTTTCATTTGAAAAATATCTAAC
Source organism: Allium cepa (assembly GCA_030765085.1). Lineage (NCBI taxonomy): Eukaryota > Viridiplantae > Streptophyta > Magnoliopsida > Asparagales > Amaryllidaceae > Allium > Allium cepa. The sequence goes on from CM060940.1 coordinate 31,579,045, forward strand.
ATTGAGTTGTGAATATCTTCATGCAGGGAATCCCAATGCAGTTTATAAAATTTAGCAGAGAATCCATTAGGTCCCGGACTTTTATAGTCATCAATAAAGAAAATAACCGCTTTAATTTCCTCCAAAGTGACTGGGGCAGATAAGTATTCATTCCCCAATTCATTATTTTGCATTCGTGGTGAAATAGATGGATAAACAGTGGTTGTGTGTCACCATTAAATAAAAGCTGATAATATCGATGGCTTCATCTCGAATATTATTGTTGTCATAAATATAGTTCCCTTGCAAACCCATTAAGGCATATATATTATCTTTATGCCTTCTCATATACATTTTAGCATAAAAATACTTGGTGTTTCGGTCCCATTTTTGTAGCCACCATACTTTACGTTGCTGTTTCAGCAACTCATACTGTTTCTACAATTGATCATTAAGTTGCTAGCCCATATAATGCATACTGTCATAAAGCAAAACATTCTCTGGTGTTCGATCAAATTGATGAAAAATGGAGTCAAACTCCTTTTGTAGTGTAGTAATATTGTTACCAGTTGCTCTTGGTCTGTGCATTGCTTTCAGTTTAGAATTCACTATCTTCAATTTGTATATCAGAATATATGAAGGGGAACCCCATGTAGTAGCAGACAATCCTTTTTCTATACAGTGAGCATACCCTTCAAAGTAGCACCAATTTTTCATATAGCGAAAAAGAACTCTTTTTCGTTGATGATTTAGTAGTGCTAAAAGAGACCAAAATAGGAGTATGTCACTTATAGAAAAAGGCAAGGCGATGGTGCTAAGTTGCAAGAACATAGACATAAATTCAAAGTTAACAAGTATTTTGTCTATGTTCGTTGCAATTCCCCTCCGTCTCCACGTATATTTGCATCCATGTAATGTAGATTCCACTAGACCACAAGTAAAAGGACAGTTTTTAAAAGAATTCAAATAGGAAAATTGGATAGGCAAACCTCCCTTCTTATTCCAAGAAATACGCTTTGCTTTTTATGGGTTTTCTTTATCATCGTTCACATCCAATGATTATTAAGTTTTATGCAATATGAATTTTACGGTTAAAATCTTCTTTGGAAACCTATATATTTCTAACTCCTTCTTTCTTTACTCCTTTACCTAATCTGTGGTTTACACTATAATATCTTCCTTAGTTTTCATCTTTGTTTTCTTGCTATAAATCACCATTACTTGAAAGTGAATCCCATATTTCCCCTTTGTTCGTTTGTGTTTACTTAAATCTTTTCTCATTTATTTTCTCTAAGTCTTTACTTCTACAGTATCATTGTCATATATATTTCCATGATTGTTTACTTAATTGGAGTGATTATATATATGTGCACGCATGATATTGCATGTCCTTGAGTTGCTTGATTAAATACCTATATGAATTTTTTTTATATAAAGGTTGTACGGTCCAAGGATCGTACATCTGTACTATATGCGTATGTATGTGTAAAGATACAAAAGTCCACGAATCAAAGGGCCATGCAACATGCAATCACAGAGCCAATATACCTGGTTCGATATCAAAATGAGAAAAATAAAAAAAGCCAACATGCCTGGCAGAATAATAAAAAATAGACAATGTACTACAATATAAAAAACAAACTCAGCAAAGCATGGCATCTAAGAAATAACATTGGGAGCTAAATATTGGTACAACGACAATACCAAGTAAAATATTAGGCATGCATCTTGGAGTGCAGGAGGAGAAGATAAATTTAAGGTTCTAGTCCTTAACAGATAAAATCGCTTTGTTATTAGTGCCGAACTAACCATCATTGCAGAGGACTAACTCACCATTTAAAAGCCTATTGAGAAGATTCCTCTAATTTTTTTCATCAACAGAAATCCATTTTGGAAACACCTTACATATAAAGTGGTGGCAAAGGCTAGTATCCCTATGAAGCCATGTCCCAGCCTCCCCACGGCAAACTAAAGGAGTGACTTCCGAAAGTTTGGCTTCAATTTCCTGAGCAATTAGCTTACGACTATGAGCGTCGTAAAATAGGGCAAGAAAAAATCGCTTCTTAGGAGATGTGATCAGGGTGTCAATGAATAGAGGGCAGTCGGATCTGGAGGTGGAGCTATGCTGTAGATAGGAGCAGGTAGAATAGAAGGATGAGCAACAGGCAGCGGTGATGGGTCAACCAACACAGGAGAGGCCAAAGTGATGGGGGCTAAAGGACAGGTAGGAGGCTAAGAGGGTGGGAAGCTTTGACCCGCCAACGCATCCTCGGGGGCTTTGGCTAGGGATTCTTAGGTATGTCTGAGTGAGGACAGTTGGGAATTTCATGGTTAATGGAATGGTATATATATACCAATAAGCGGCTTCCATTGGTAAGAGATATCGATGTGAATGACCCTCATCTTGGCCAAAGAGATAGGGATTTAGAATGAAAGCTACCTATCAGTGGAATCTCAATAAGAGTCTTAGCATAATGAAGAAACCGACTGTGCTTGGTGGAAATGTCAAAACAAATCAGTTGTCCAGTATGGTTGGCAATCCATTTTATCCCCTCTACCAATTGAAAAATGAAAGGAATATTTGAGAAATGCTCCCATACGGGAAAAGATAAAACTAGTTCATGCACAAGATCAGTAGAAAGGGACCGTTGGTTAATGATAAAAACTTTTCTCTCAATAATGGTATGGTCTGATTTTAAAACTTGAGCTTCTCATGTGGGGAGGAGAATTTAAAAAAATACAAGGAGTTTACATCCGACGTTAACCGAACCATGCAAATGCCACAAACTAAGTACATGTTTTTTTACAACTGAGTAATGGGGAGCTTCGTCCTAAAAGAAGCCAACGAAATAGTCTTTTCAAAATGCAATTCTAGCATCAATAATTTTCTTTAGAGGGGGGTTGGACAAGTGTATCGACAAAATCGACATCGTATTGCTTAGGCATAAAAGAGTCTGCATTGTTAGGCTTATTCTTCAATAAAGATGACCAAGAGAAAGATAGCTTGTGACTCGCACTAACAGAATTGGAACAGGCACTAAATTCATCAAAAGAAGAAGAGGCGGGACTTTTCTAAGAGAGCCCCAAGCCATCACCCGAAACTAGACCATCCTCCTCAAGACATCATCAACAACCAATTCAGCACCATCTATAAAGATGGGTACAACACCATGATTACTTTGCAAATCAACCTTCTGGGATCCCACAAAAGCCTGCAAGCAGGAGCCAACGCTAGCTCGAGGCTGACAACTATGGGAAAGAGGGGGAAATTCATCCAAAAGCGTCCATCGTGGAGGCTATAGAAACTTACTCCAAAAATTGAAGGCGTTCAGTTACAGACTAGACTGGAGAAAGAATCGCAATTTAGAGGGGATAGCCTGTGGAAGTAGAGGCGAGTGAAGACTCGACGATCTGGAGGAAGCAGGTTGAAGTCTGGAAAGAATTGCGACTTTAGGGAAAAAAAACCCTAGCACGACCGCCATTTTATGAATACGGTTGCAGTCATTAGGTTTAAACATGTTTTACAAAAGTGGAATATTTGATAGCAATATGAATTCATTTGACCAATTTTTACATAAAATGATTGTATTGTCGACACATCACTGAATTGAATTGATTTACCTGAAGAATTGGCTTTGGTCATCTACTTTTCTGGATAATATTTTGAATCTATCTTTTCATTGCGAATTTCAAAATCATCTACCCACTTTATTTGTTCATTCTTTTTGTTGCTTATGGCTTTTGACGGCCTTCCTAGCACTTTTGTTTAGAGTTCAGCCTCTTGCACTGAGTTGGTCTCAACCATTTGTAAAGAGTGTCAAGCTGCAAATATCTTGAATCGCTTTGGAATAATTAGCTATAAATAAAGGCTTCCACCCCTTTTGAGCACATTCATCATCCCGTAGAGGGGTTTGTTTCTTTGACCTTAGAACATATTAAAAGTAGTCTTTATTTTCCACTTCATCTCCTTGTCAAAGTGGTTAGCAATAGTTGGAGTGTCGCTCATCCAACTTGCTCCCATTAACTATTTTCCCTTAACCAGCACCCATATCTTACATGTTGAACACTTAACCCTACCTACCTACTGAGATTAACCATTTCAATATTCCATTCATAAAAGACTTACCTCGGATTGCGAAAAACTTTACTATGCTCCTACGATGAACTGGACTGTGTTCAAGCTACCTTCATTCCCTCTTACTTCTCTTGTTTAATCCTCTTTCCTACACTGACTTACATTTTTTATTAGTTGATCGCCCTAGGTATACTAGCACTAAGTGAGAACTATTTTTATGTGCAGGAAGAATGAACTTAGGATTGATAACGATATTTGCAGGCGTAAAATTATCTTTGTTGAACCTTTATTGCAAAAGCATAAATTTCTGTGCCTATATCATCCTTTTTCTCATTCTACTTTCCTTCGTGTTTTTGATACCTCTACTCCATACGGTATATATTTTGTTGTACGTATATCATTTATTATTAGTGATTTTTTGGTATGTGATTTCAAATTTAATCAACTACATTAATATTTGATTTTCGATGGTATGATGTCTAAGCTTGCTTCAGCGTTTCTAGGCAAGTCTGAGACCAAAAAGGAAAAAATAATCCAACAGAAAGGTCCAGGGAGGACATTTCTTCATCAGAGCCTTACAAGTAAATGGAGCACGCTTGATTGTTTCTACCTCCATTACTCTTGCCATGCACCCACCTATTATGGCTCCACTGCCCTTGTAATGACTTGGAATTTCAGCGCTTTGTTTAATGAATATTTATTTAATTTTAAATATTCAATATATAAGTTTTATAATGAAAATAAACTCATTTTAATTTACTAACAATGATGGTGAAATTTGTTTTCAAATATTTTTTACCAAATTAAGTAGTTCATAGAAAAATAGAAAAAGTGATCGAAGAACGTTTTCCGAAATTTCAACCTTTCGACACAAGAAGGTTGTCGAGAACGTTGTTCGTATTTGTGCACTATATATACATACTAGTGTGAACCCGTGCTTCGCACACGGTTTGGCCAAAAAATATACACATATTTAAATCATTGTCATTACAACTGATTATTATCGTGAATACCATTTTCGGCGTAACTTTCTTTCTTTTGTATGTTCAGTTCAAATTCATACAACATTCACTATATATAAAATAAAAGCATCCACTTTAGCGATTATTCACCTTATTCACCTCTTCTCAATAAAGCTGCATAACCCTTGTATATACAAAAAGGAGCAATGTTCGGTTGAAATTGTGAATATAGATAAATAGAGAATATTTTTTGACTATAGAGTACACACATGGATTGGACGGTCCACTTTAGATTAATCTTGGTATTCGTGAGCCATAGGATTCAACAATTTAGAGTTCTACGCATTTATAGTATTTTGTCCTAAATGAGGAACATTACATAATATGGTATAAAAAATCAAAAATATGGAAGTAGTCTAAGATGTGACTTTGCCATGAGCCAATGGTTGGAGAAGTATTGTGATTGACTTTGTATCCTATAGCTTTAAGATGTACTTTTGAGAGTATAGGACAATCAGTGGCCACATTGTATAAAAAAATATAGAAATATATATCATAGAATAATTTGTTGAATTGTCAGCAATTTCATACAATTTGGAGCTCAGTGCACTACATGCACATATTACTTCTCAGCATTATTTCCATATAACATAAAACTATGAATTTCTTTGTTAGTAGAGCTGGCGGCAGCATGATAAAAAATTGGCTATTTGTTCATAGTAAGACAAAAAAATGAAATACAGCTGCTGAATCAATTTGCATTGTAACAATTTCATTGGTATGTGGTATAAATATGTATGAAGCAGCCGAAAAACCAAATGGATTGTAAATAGACACGTTGATAGGAACCAGTTGGAAGACATAGCGTTTGACAACCAGAGATAAGTTAATGTATAATAAAATTTCAATAGCACAAATTTCAAAACATCCAAAATAGTAAGGAAAGAAATAGAAAACCTCAAGCAACAACACAGGAAATGAAACAGAAAACCTCAAGCAACAACAACATAATATGCGTATAGAAAACTATTACATAGGTTTGTTTGATTATTGAAGTACCAAATGTTCTGAAATGATAATATAAATCATTATGATGCAACCGCGTAAAATCATATGAAGCAATAGCTGTTAACCTTATTCCATACAGCTGGATAACGTTTTTTTAAAACAACAGCAGCAATCTTAAAAGGTAAAAAAACCGTCCATGAATAATTTTAATGTCATGGTTATATACTTCAGTTAATATAGGCGGGCTGAACATATTTGTATATGAATAGGATTACCCCCAATACAGTTCCAAAATAAGTGGTGAAAGAATTTATTGTATACCTTTGTGGTAACAATGGCGGGGTTGAAAGCATGAGCAGAAAAACCAAGTTAAACGCCTTTCGGAACGTTATGTTTGAGGTAACTACAGAGAGAAAAGGATACAAATAGTGAGAAATAAAATATACTCAAAGAATTGTATGAAAATACGTATCATGTGCCCATTTCTCAGAACGATGATTGGTACAAAATGAAGTTAACGTAGGGAATGTAATAACTTATATTTTTAGGTTGTTGTTATTCCAAGTAGACAGTGTGTGCTAATAAATATAAATTGAGGGTGCAATTAATCAAACATGGAAGATAGTATGTAGATGAAATACTTAATACCATTGTTGTAGCAGATCATAAAAACAAAGCACATCAATATGTAATTGATACTGCTTTTACACGTACTGTACAAAAGGTATATCGACAAAAAGGGAAAGTAAATTGTAAAGCTGGAAAAATCAATTCATAACTTCTGAAGGCTTCAAATTTTTATCATAATAACCAAAAAGGTAAAAATAAATATGAGTAAAGCATAACTTCTAATATAATTACTATTAGAAGCATATAACATTTATAGTATTTGCAAAAATGAAAGAGTCAAAGTTATCTCGTAAAATAACTATTTAATTAATTTTTTTCTCCTCTTGTTAGCACGTGTGTTCATGCTATGAAAGTAAACATTATACATGCAGATAAGATTATAAAAAAAGGGATTAAGTGAGTCTCTAATTTATAGGTGAGTGTTAAAGCTGTAGTTGTAAAGCAATACCGTTACATGTAACCAATCAAATTGTAGAAGGTGGTAGAGAAATAAATTATTGTCTAAAATTAAAAAGTAAGTGGTAAAGTTTTAATCGAGGAAAAATGAAAAGTATATTTGCATGAATGATATGTAAAGGAAAGAAAACCAACCTGCTACCTCAAGAGGCGCTACTCCAGGAGGTGTTGCTTCAAACAACACTGCAAACACAGTAATGAAGCATGATTAAAATATTTTTAACTGGCACAATATTGAGCAGAGAAACATGACATTAGCGGTTCAACACTTATAAAATAATGTTCTACGTATGCGTATAAAAAAATGATTTAAGCTCGATGACATTTCAATTAAGCATATATAATTTGTATAGCATGTTCTAACGGAATTCAATCTAAAGAAGCTACGAACCAAGAGTGATGAATTTACTGCATAGATAAGGAAAGCTTAAATAAAGCAATCAGTCACAAAGGAGGTCACAATAATATTAAACGGTGTATATGATTTAAATATTTCATACACAGTATATCCTAAATTAGACCCTTAACCCAGACGCAATTTCTTGAACATGTAGAACCAACGGCCGCCAAGTTAATCGTGAACTTCATCTGAAGTGCAATTTTTTAATTACAAAAAAATCATAATCGTAATTTGGATTTGAAAATAGTTTAACTTCATACATAGTAGGATTTCAAAAAAAAAGCAATCCTTGGTTTTTAAATTTGGATGGTAGGATTTATAATTAATGACTAAAGTTTTGCAAATACTTTACCTAAGAACATACTGTAATGACCAACATAACAGAAAAAAACATGAAAGTTTGAATATAAATTCCCTACCAACAATTTTACAGTAAACATAATAAAAGAGGACCTTTGTTAAATTATTTTTGAGTGTGCATAATTCCACAGTCAATGGAAATCAACTATTTAATGGTTATTCCCTTGTTAATTAATTTTTCTTAAAATGTTCAACACAGCTTAGCACGTTGGTGAATTGTGTGCCAGATATAGTTATATTTCCAAAAGTATTTTGAAATACAATGCTAGCAAACGTTTGTACATATCATAAATGATAGTTCCCAAAAAAGTAAAACCAATTAATACATTATTACCGACCTGGAAAAAATTACATTACATATGTACTCAATTGACAATTGTCTATGTAAGTAATACATAGTTTCAACTGAATGTTAATTTCAAATACACATTTTGTAACATCTGTTTCTAGATAAATGAGTACATGGTGACAAAACCAACTGTGAGAAAAAAGTACAATAGATGTCCTACAATATTTACCAAACATAATGAAAGCTAATCATCCGCTTTCTTCGAGTTTCACATTCTTGCACATTTGTAATAAAACAAACTACACTTTGTTAAAGAGAGATAAAACAAAATATAATTTTCAACAATATAGGTGTCACCTCGTATGACCAAAAATCAAAACATTTATCTATATTTGTATAAAATCTGCTAAGTTAAGTATCCCATGCATATCCTTAGAAAGAATCTCCAAGTATAGCTGAAAAGGAGGAAGTATAAAGAAATTAAAATTAGAAAATACTATAGATTTAAGAAATGAGAAATATGTGTCAAAAAAATACTGACTCGCTCGGTATTTCCTAAATATATAAGCCATAATATTACATTACACTAAACACATGTTTTCGAAAAAGTGTAATCACGTTTCATCAAATGCACCACTGCACATATCAAATGTGGACTATGCTCTTAAAAAATTGTAATTTCTTGCTGATTGTTAAGATTGCTAAAGGCACAATTCATACAAATACAATAAGAGTAAAGCATGGTAAACTTAAAATGAGGTAACCCAAACATTATTTATTTCAAGTAAGCCACACCCATCCAGTAGTACTCGCATGGCAAAGCATTCTAATCTAGTAAATGTCTTGCTGAATGTTTTATTGCAAGGAAATATAAGTTAAGAAAAAACTATGTTGTTAACAAAAAAACCATGTTGTATGGAAATGTGTAAATTAAAAATTGCCTGAAAATAATGGTGTACAATGCTAGTACTTGATAGGTATAAAAATTTATTAACCGAAAAAAAAAATTGCAAATTAGCGAATGTATCAATATCAAGCATAAAATGCACAAATATTCACTTAATATTATCAAAGGTTTAGAATATGCTGCACGCTTATAGTTCAATATTTATCCATTAAACAAATAATTAGCACCATTAGTCCAATGATCTATTGTAGGAAATATTCTATTTCCATAAATAAATATTGTAATAGACGTTGAAAAAAAGGAAGTAATCTTTATAAAGTACATGTGCCACTCCAATCACATAACCTCCAATGCAAAATCCTACTCCATTTCCCTAACGATGGGGGAAAACTAAATCATAGTACATAAAAATGTTATATCAATATGATATCATAGGAATAATGAAATGCTAAACATACTATAAAGAAGATAAGGTAAGCTAAAATGTTATAAATCCATGACAAAATCAACCTTACACAATGTAGTTATATTCGAAGAAACATACACTTTTCACCTTTTACAATTTACACCATGTTTCGTTACTTTGTAGATTGATGCAAATAGACTTGTATTTGTTTAGCTATCTATCGTAGGTTTTTTGGGAAATTTGAAATGCTTTTAGATTTTCATCTATTTTGAATCAAATTTTTTTTACTATTATAATGCACAAGTAGGAATCAACAAAAAAAGAAACATAAAACAACGTTAAAATCACAATTAGAAACAGTCAGATGCCTTCCGTGACTCTACATTATATGGGTGTGAAAGAGATTGTTATAAATAATGTAGGGTTTTAATTAGAGGTAAAGGTTGTGGCTTTGTGGACAAAAATTTGATTATAGTTTGGTTAGTGGTTGTGTATGAAGTAACGTATAAAGTGTGTTATCTATTTCTCATTTGCAATAGTTATTAATTAATTATAATTAATTAGTGTATAGTATTAGATAAGAAGTATTATTAATTATCTACAAAAATCTAATAAATTTCAAAATAAAAATAAAAATAGTTACGTCCGACTTTTCTCAAATAAGGCGGGCATAATTAATACATCCGGTTGAAATTTTATTTTTCAAAAGTCCAAACGCGGACCATTAAACTGCATGCATACTATTGATGTCTGACTTATCTGAAATAAGTTGGACGTGATTCCTGCTAATGGCTTTTTGGTTAGCGTGTATGGTGTCACTAACAGAGCCTCAGTCTATTAGTTCAATAAAGTGCGTTATAGTGCACCGTCAATTAATTCAATAATATATGATACTGCACATTTGCAATTTATATTCTGACATTTGTATCCCTTTCATAAGCAATGAAAAGTTTTGGTAATTTTAATATTTGAAGGAAAATTTGGGGAAATTGTAGCCTTACCACTATTTTGGTCCAAATTAAAATGTTACATGCATTTATATAGTAATAAAGTTAGTTAATAACTTAATAAACATTATGATATAACAAAATAATATCATTTTATTTCTAGTACCAAATGCTGTAGACATGAATTATGCGAAGAAAAAAATGTTTATTATAACATATGATTGATTGAGATTCACACAGTAAATTTGACAGTAACATAAAAATTGTAACACGGTAGTGTTTTATTTGTTATAAAAATATGGGGAAAAAATCATTTCATATCATGAGTTGCAAAAGCTAGGTGTTTATGTTAAATATGTGTATGTTGTTAAAATGTAATGTACATGTATTTTGGTGTTGGAATATCATGGTAAATATCCTTATTTACCTAGATTATTGAAATAAGAATTAATCACTCCATGATTTACTCTTTGTCCAGTAACTTGCTATAATTTCAAATGTTATTTTGCTCCGGAATATGAAAGACAAACTCTCCTTCAAAATTTGAATATGAGCATGTTTGAACTTTACCTCTATACGGATACAAATTGCGGTATATGATAATCAAATTAGTACTAAATTTTCCCATGATTTGTACTGATCAAAAGAAGTATATACACCGATAATTGGTTGTTTTTTGTCATTGTGAAATAAAAATAGGTATTTATTTTTCAGTGTTCATACATATCTCCATTTTCCTATTAACCAAAATAAATATTTTCAAATATACTGTTCCATTTTCAAATTGCAGTAACAGAAAAATCCTTTTGTAATATTTCCACATGTAGACATACTGGTAGTGGTAATTTGTAATTAGATATGATTATATTTGTGACTAATTATGTGAATGCGAGTGACAATAATGTACAGCAATACACATAATAATCATGATATATGAATTTGACATGTCCAAAAATATATATTACTATTACATGATATGAAAGGTCATCGATGAACTCTCATAATATTTCCCATCAAAGTCACCTTTCATTTTGACACGAGCATAGAGAGTCATTGCTCCCTCACATGAACACACCAGTCCAAGTTTTTCTTCTTCAAGAATTCATTGTATGATACATTGAATATTATTGTTGCAATTTTAACGTGGTGCCTTTGTAATTACCCAAAATAGTAAAGATCTAAATAAGTCAAAATAAAAAACTATTAAATCAAAGCTTAATCATCTTTAACTACAATAAACATGTTTGCATCTTAAGTGAAAACTAAATTTAAAGTTGTAACTAAAAATCATTACATATTTTATGTCCCATTTATAAAGCTGAGGTCACTGATCTAGTTTGTGCTAGAAAAATTGTACTATTTTGTTATCAAAGTTATTGTCGGACTGATAACTTAATTTTAGTTAGCTAATGTTATATAGTTCTTACCACTTCCATTAATTTTTCTATACTCCACATAGATAAATCATGTCCAAGTATATCTACACATGTTTTTAGTTCGATCTCCTCATAATTGCATGTTGTTCCTTTGCAAATAGATAGTACAACAGCAGTAAGTTAAAACTAATGATCAGAGGTAAGATTACAAAGAACGCGATAAATAGGCAACGCGATTGCATATACAACATGTTCAGGTTGCCCTTTACAGGAATTTATTGTAACCATTAAAAATATAGTTCACCAAATACCCAATTTCTGTTTTGGCAAAGATTAAGTTCGGTTTAAATAATTAGAAATATGCAGGGAAGTTTAGAAAAAAGGATGCATATAGAAGTAAATTGTGGAATTTTATTTTATGGGACAGGCCTAGGAGTACTGACATTTTTCACATTTTGTTCAATTTATCCTGAAGCAAGCAAATTCAAACCAGTGTTGTAAATGGCAGCAATCATTAAACAATAAGCATCAAAATGCGTGACACCTCATTTTAAAAAATATCAAATTCACTGCATGCACTTCCTAAAATTATATCATTTAGCCAGAAATATGTTATTTCGACAATTTTGAAATCACCTATAATTACCAATCAGTCATATCTAACCATAAAAGTCCACCGAATTGATAGTAACAGTCTAATAGCATGTCAATATTTTTCACATAAACTACTACTGATAATTTACCTATGTAACTCTTCTGTTTTTGACTATTCATTTAGAACTTCTTTCAAACTACCAATGCAAGTTTCTTTTGTTTGGTTTATTCATTCCAAACACGTTGACACAATTTATTATGAATCCTTGTCCTTTCTGTTTCATATTCCAAAATGTGAAATAATTACCCAGGCTAACTTTAATAGAAGTATTAAATTCGATACCAAATAAGTTATACTATATATTAAAATCAAACTGGGATGGTATACCCATGTGTTTTCACTTTTCATGCATAAACAGTATTAAGAACTCGATCAATCTGAACCGTTATAAAAAATCAATGCAAAATGCACGTCACATGAATAGTAAAAATAATCATATACCCACCTCAAAGTGCTGTCTGACTTCTCCATTCATGGGACTTCTTCCATTTATCAAGTTTCATTGAAATCTGACATTGATGCCAATGTTCCATCATCCTATAACCTAATGGCCCTACAATTAAAGACGATGCAGAATAATACCAGAAGCATAAATATTGATTCAGATTTCATTTGATTATCTAACTTACATTAAAAACAAATAGTTTGAAAACTTGTATATCTTTCAATACCTACATGATTTGATGATTTCACCTATATCAAATAACATTAGAATCAGTCTTTACTTATATGGTTGAATGCAAAGAGAAGATAAAGTAGTGTATGCATATATTTAAGTTAATTTGATTAAAGCGAAATCTATACATGCTCAATCTAGCTGTCGCATTGGTATTTCACTTCTAACTGTTTTGTGGGAAGTGAACCTAGTATCATCAAACCCTTTTTTCTCATAAGTGCACTAAACCGGGTTGTGAATAGAAGACCAACAACAGTTTCATATTTCTATCGCCCAGTGAAATGGTTTGAGTCTGCATTAATTTAAACCTGTCAACAGACTGGGGTGAAACAACATGAAATCTATGAATGTTAGCATACATTGTGCGATGATTTTAGCATTAACTGGAGGGTGTTAACCTTCGACAGCTATTCGGTTATGCACTGCACCTACTTTATCAAGCACGTAATATCTGGAAGAGCGAAATACTCCATCAAGAATGCGGTTGCGCAGTAAAATCGAAAATTAATTTTGCTGGAAGCTCCCAAGATGACCTATCGACACGTAGGCAACAGCCTGGCAGGTTTTTGAGGAGAGAAGGTTATCGTCAATGATGGGATGATGAGGGTAAACCTAGAGACAGCAGTGTGCCACTGCGGTGGAGGAAGATCGATCATTTTGGAAGAAGCAGGTCGACAACATTGGGTCATGTCAAGATTAGGGTTGGCTGGAAAAGGGAGGGGAACGAAGTGAAATCACTAATTCAGGCGATTTGGTTAAGGGTGTTAAATAATTAGAGAAGATGATTTAGGTTAGAGAAAGATGACTAGGCCAACTGCCGTAAAAGGAGAAAAAGATAGTATGGATGAAAAGCAGAGAAGAACGAAAGAGATGTATCACGCGACCCGTCATTTTCAAATTGCAAGGGGGCTTCTGCGCTCCTGAATTCTAACTCACTAATAATATAATAGTATAGATATATAAGAGTTTATTAACTAAATAACAATACACTTACAAATAAATTATCTCATAATAATTATATATATAAAAGAAAGTGATGTGACTAGACATAATAATTATATATATACACATATATAAAAGAAAGTGATGACTAGACATAATAAATATATATATATATATATAAAAGTGGTGTGACTAGATATAATAATTATATATATGTATAAAAAGTGATGTGACTAGACATAATAATTATATATATATATATAAAAGTGATGTGACTAAACATAATTATATATATATATATATATTATAAAAGATTTGTGATGTGACTAGACATAATTATGACAAGTTATATTATTTAATTCATTTTGCGCCTGTAGATTCCTACCCCTCTTTCTCTTATTTCTTCACAAATTTTATACGTTTTCTTCTCCTTCCTCAAGCTATTTTAATAGCCTTCCTATCTTAAAAAAACATTATGAAAAGAAATTATGAAGAATAATATAAAATTATACACACACACACACACAAGATCTATACTCCTCCAAACCAAACTGAACCATCTCCTTTCCACCCTAACACTCCACGGCCACCCTATACAAGCTAAGGCCACGAGCAAGCAAGAATATAGGATCCTTGGGCCGAGAGCCAAGGTCGTGGTTGAGGCCGTGAGCACTTGAATATGGTGGAGGAGCAAGCTATGAGTCTTGGAGCAAGGGAAGATTGGTCGAGCACTTGAGCAAGGGAAATGAAGTGTTAGGGGCATGGTAGAAGTGTATTAGAAAAATGTTGTGATGTTATGAATGTTGGTAGGAAGTTGGTTTGATTTAAGGCGAGATCTCGAGAAACCCTTACCTTTCTAGTTTATGATTAAAAAAGATTTGCAAGTTAGAAACAAGTCAAGATTTTATCTACAAGTGTATAAAAGTTTTTGACATTATTATACATGAATTGGATGTTTATTTGGATGTTTATATGGATGTATACTTGATTGTTAACATTGGATGTTCACTTGGATGAATGACAAAGAATGATGAATTAATCATATAAAGTTTATGATGATAGTTAATGTGTTAATTATAATTCATTCATGAAGGAATAAGTGGTGGTATATGTGGAAATTTAAGCTTCAAAATGTTTTGAAATCATAAAAGAGGAATGGTTTGAAATGATTTAAAATTGAAAAGGATTCATTCAAAAAAGGAAAGATAACATTTTTATAATGTTAAAGGAATGATATTCAATTTATATGGACATATAAATTGAATAATTGAAAGATAGATAGTAAATAACTTTCTATATTAGAGAATGTTTTGAAAAGTAAAAATGAAATTTAATATGATTTTATAACCATCTATGAAATCAAATATAATATTACAATTGTATAATATTATATAAGTTAAAATATTAAAAAAATAATATTTAAAACTGAAAAAGAGATTTAATATGGAATATATTGGTTTAAATGTTTGACAATTGTTTATAAATGTTTTATAAACATAAGGTTAAATTTGGAGAAGTTTTGAAAAATATTGAGTTTGGAGTCAAAAATAGGCACGTTGCGTAGCGGCCGTTCACGATTTCACGCCATAAAAGTAAAATCCTTCTAAAGGATGGAATCGGAGTTGGATTTCTTTGCAATAAGAATTTTCTGAGCTCTTATGACTATAGTTTTCAAACTAAAGAAAATGATCGAGATTTAATTTAATAGATTTTGAAATATGAGCAAATAAAGTTTTCAAGAAAATCGTGCTTTTATAGTTTGGTGGCCAAATCGCAAATGTTTCAGATACCTTTTTTAAAATTGTTTAAAAATATGGAATAAATCTTATAAATCATTAAAATATTTTAAAATTTATTTGAGTTATAGAAACAAATATCCAAGTGATAGAAAGACTTTTTGATCAATATAGCTTAAACACTTTTCCATAGCACTTTTTTATAACTTCCGAAACACAGTTTTAAACGTAACCATTCTTTTCTAAATCTTTTATAAATATTTTCAAATGACTGATAAAATATTTTAAAAGTAATTTGAGAAATTTATGGAATGGTTAAATGATTAATGATTTAGAGTCGATCAAATAACTTGACCGCCTTAAGGGTGTCAAAGAGACAGTGTCTAGGCTTGAGTTTGGAAAAACAGTTTCCTGCTCTTCCTGACTATTCGGACTAGCCTAACAGAGGGAATAGTATATTTTATTTACTTGGATCAAAAAATTTCAATGTATAATGATATAATTTTCTAATATAAATAGCTTGGATTTTGTGGAGATAATCTTCTTATACTCGATGTTAAAGCCCAAAGAGAGAACTCGTACTATCTGTAGAATTCAAAAGGCGATTTCACCGTTATTCTGCCCATAGTACTGGTTGAATACAGGAATTGATATTGAGTATATTAGATGATTTCTATAGATTTTTCTCACTTAATATTTACTGATTTTGGATAAATCAAAGTTTTGATTTTTGAATTAAGAAATGTTTATAGTGATTTAAATAAATGATTCAGAAATATTTTAATTTCTATACTTGAATTAATTGTTTTGGGTTTGTAGTAAACTATGTCTTAAATAACATCGTTTTTGACCTATTTAAAAGTTATGTTTTGGAAATAAGAAATCTTTGATTAATATTTAATAATGATTTGAAAATATTTTCCTAAGTAAAAGTTGAATTTATTTCGAATTATTCCAAGATTGAAAAGGTTTAAATTTACCAAATGATTTGATAAATGAGGCTTAATGATTCCATATGCTTTGACAATGATAAAGAAATTATTCAATTAATATATCTCTAAGAGATATCTACGATTGAATAAAAAGATGAATTAAAGTGATTGATGATTGATAATCATATACAAACATAATTTTTTTTTAATCGATGATTGGTTTGAAGGAACCAGGATCAGATTTAGGTAATTCTTGTCCGAAATCCACTTCGAACCAACGTATATGTTCGAAAGTGAAGACATGTTGAAGATGATGATTGTTGAAGACTAGAGATCTTCATGGAGGAAGGACTGCTTGTTGATATTCTCTGGGTCGCTCCCAACATAGAGACATTTATTAAAGCAGTGGTCCTATCATGTTCTGATATCTTTAGACTGCAAGGACTACTCGCTACTAATTGTAGTAGGAGGAATGCCTTCAGTTTCGTTCAGTCCCATAACGAACTTGTATGGACAAATGTTTGACATTGCATTTCTACAATCATAAAGTTGAATTTTAAAAACGTACATCTGCTTAGTGGTGGAGAAGGCAACTTCTCTTAGCTTAACTTCCTTCTTTGAGACGTACGATCTCATATGTTGTATGTTTATGGAAGTCAATAGCGATTGAAGAAATATCAATGTGGCATTCTAAGTGGAATGTGCTTTTGTGGAAAAATAAAGCGTGGCTTTGTGAAAAGCAAAGTGCGGCTTTGTTAAAATGAGCGTAGCCTTGCATCTCGAAGATGATACGGGTAATTATGTGGTTCGTAGGGTATATATTTTAAGCTATTAGTTTTATGTGTATGGAGAAGTCCGGTGGAATCTGGATCCTCAAGCCATTTATTTGAATATAGTAGCTAGCTTGCAAAAATTGATAAAGCTACTGGATATTGTAGTGTAGCAAGTGCAATTCTAAGTGACTTGCTTGAGAAAAATGATTAAGGCACCATGGGAACTATGTTCGCTATGCGTGGATTGAAGGAAAAGGACACTAGTTCACTATCATGTTGGAAATCCAATCCCAATATGGGCTTTACGATTTTGATTTTTTTTCCAAAATAGTTGTAATGCTTTGCAAACATTTCAGCTACCCATTTGGTATCATATATTCAGTCTTGTGTATTCTGTTGACCCAGTTGGGATATATAACCATAGACTTAGTTCGGATACTAATATTGTATTTTGATATATTACTTGAAAAGTATTTTCAAAAGAATGTCATTAATAATAATATCAAAGTGTTTCTCAGTATAGTATTTTGGTTACTATAAGATAAAAACCCGTTTGTATTTATGTATGCATGGTCTTATGAGATACCCTTCTTTTCAAAGGTATTGATTCATATCAGCATTTGAACTCCGAGTATCTCACATTGGTTTATCAAGCATGATCTGGGTATTTTTAATACTCGGGTAAAATCTGAGTAGTTTCAGGTTTGGTTGAAGACACTTGGAGTTTCCAAAGGAGAGCTGGAGATCTTCATCTTCATATACTATATGCATCTTTTTGACCATGTCAACAAATATGTAAAATAAAAGATGTTCCATTGCTTAATTATGATAATTTACAAACCATTGTTAGTGGAGGTATACCATGATAGGGGATTTCATTTCATATTTATAACTTAAAATCTCCATAATTTTACTTAACATCTAAAGAAAAGTCCAATAAAAGTATGAATTATGCTAAATGTACTATTTGTTTCATAATTTACATTACAGTTTAGAAAAATAGGGTTGAAAAATAAAACAGGTTTAGGTCCAGGCCTTTTTCAATATGAATACAAAGAAACCTAGCATTCTATTGTAGAGACACTTATCCCATCACTTCTTGTAGGATAGACTTTGAACAAAGCAGGAGTTTTCACCTGATAACTACAAACAAATTGCAAGACCAATTTCACGTTACAAACTATCGGGTTTGATTGATTTTACGATTTTTTGTATCAAAAATTTATAGGACAAGTAAAAAGGACGAAAAGACAAATTTTCAATTGAAAAGGATGTAAATGAACTAAGCGACATGAATTTATTAAAGCTTTGTAGAAAGGAGAGACGAATCTTTCCCTTAATCAAAATCATATTAGTTATGAAATATATCATGTGTTAATGTCCTTTGATTATGCCTTAATAAATGTTAATAACGGCTAATTTCATTTTTCTCTAGTTTATAACAATTAGAGGCATTTACTTTATACTGCCCCTAATCATATGTCCCTAAACATAAGATTTAACGTAGTATTTGTCATGCAGTGATGCTTGGTGATGCATTTATAACAAAACACATTACAGTTAAGAACATTTTCGATAAAAGTTAAGAGAAGGTAGTAGGCCTCAAGAGTGATAGCAATCGATCCGCGTACTATGACTAAGATTTAGTCAGTTATCAAGATACGGTTTATGCCAAAAGTGTAAAACAATTTTTCAAGAATTTTAATATAAATGGATCGGTGGACTTCATTTTTGGAGATTCCTCCATGGTGATTCAAAACCGCAACATTTACATGCATAGTTCTAGGTTCATCAACGCATAAGGGAGGCAAGATCAAACTAAAAACACAGGTATACACATTCTTTTTTACGGTAAACATAATATTATAACTAAACATTTTAATATATATAGGCGTGTGTATACAGTTATATCTATTGATCATTGTCACATAGGACCTACTTTGGAGTTGATCCCCAAACATGATTTTGCATACCTTGGAAGGCCCTGGTTCAACTTTTCACAAGTAATCTGGGCAAAATTTTGAACATTAGAAATTGAGATATTTAAATGATTTTAAATATTTAAAAGTTATTTTAACTTGAATTTCAAATATCAGAATGAATTTGGCAATTTAATTATTGAATTTAATTTATTGAATTTGGGTAAATATTGTATCTTCAATTTTAAACTGATTAGAAATAATTCAAAGGCTTAAAAAATCTATATTGATAATGCTGAAGATAATGGAAGCTTCGGAATTGAATTTTGAAATGATTTGTTCAGTTTTGAAATTATATCGTTTAAATCGATATTTAAAAATAGCCTTCGGAGGCATAGTCTCGGAATTCGACGAAACCAGTTCCATTGGATCCGTAATATTGTATTATTATCGGGTTTCAATTTTCGTAGCATTCAGAGTTGTCGTGTGATCGTACGGTAAGCAAACGCATTAAAATTTAAATCGAAAATTCGATATTTTAACTAGTTCAAAAAGCTATCTCCTCCATACGATCGAATTTGGACTCGGAACCTTTTTCATTGCATTCGGAATAGGCGTATAACATTATAAACGCCCAGCGGCATGCCTCGATTGGAATTTGTAATTTTGAATAGCACAATTCAAAACTATTTAGATTTGAATTTTGAATATAAATAGTATATATATAAATATTATAACAACACACGTTGAAGAAAATTCCTACAACGTGTTTACTTTTCTCTAATAAATGTGTACACGTGTTATTTTCAAAATAAAACAAAAGCTGTGCGTTTAAATAAAAAAAATGAAATTTTTTGGAATCAAAACGAAGAAGGAAGAAAATATCTGAAACCCCCCTTCTCTCTAGAAATCGAAACAAAATAAAAAATAAAAATAGCATCTTCCTTCAATCACTCGAGATATCGAACCGAGCCTCATTTGATTTTCATTCGCAATGGCGAATCATAGGCGCGCTCGTTTAAATGGGGGGAGGGGGGGCGATGGCAGCGATTGTGGCGACGACGATGCTCGAGCGCGAGCATGTAAGGGTTTCGATGCGGCTAAGGGTTGCAGGCAAAGCGTGCGCACATGTGGGTGCGTCAAGATGGTGTAGCGGTCATGCTGCTGTGCTCGAATTTGAGAAGCAAGCAACATCCTGATCCATCCATGGTCGTGACGGCGATGGATGCTAGGATTTGCATCGCAATTATGGGTATCAATCGAGGGATGCTCGCGTTTGGTAGTCGCGCTCGAACAATGGAAGCAGCATCCACGCGCACGCAAGGAAATGAGGGGCTCATGAAGGTGACGATTTTTTTTATTTTTTTTTTTATTTTTATCGAACGAATAAATGTAATACCTGAATAGTGAAAGAAATTATTTAAATGGGGATAAATTTGTAAAGTTTAAAAATAGAAAGTAGTTTAAAAGAAAATTTATAAACAGAAATTATTTTACAGTTAAGTGTGTATATATATGGGTATTTTGAATATAGAAGGGTTCTATGAAATTAGATTAAACAGTTTGCTTAATTTAATAAATATGATTTTGGGAAAGAAAAATAAAAATAAACCTATACACAATTTTATCTACTTGTTTAATTTTGAAATAAAATATATTTCGGAGGTAGATTTATTTAACAAAATTTATTAATTATTTCAGTTACTAATTAATTAGCTAATAATTCTGTAAATTATTTAGCTAATATTAACATCAAAGAGGGGTAGAAAGTTTTAGTTATAAACTATAAAATTATTTAAAAAAAGTTCTATTATAAATATATATATATATATATATATATATATATATATATAAGGGTTTATACATAGGATATTTGACTTATATAAATTGTTTTTATATGTGGTTTTAAAATAAAAATAAAATAATCTATTAAATGAAATTTAGTTTTAAATTTATTTATTTTTGGTTAAATAAGCTCATTAAAAGAAATTGGTTTAAAATAAAATCATTGTAAAATTACCAAACGAAAATTGGTTTTCGAATATTAATAAAATCATATAATTATTATGCAAGGTGTGAAACCGTGAAGAAATGGTCAAAATTGGAAATGGACTGCGAAACAAAAGCAAAGGTGAGATCATCTCACTCAAATTTTAATAATTGAAAATTTCGATTATTGATTGATGATTTAATTGTGATAGTTAAATCTATTTGTTGATTGTGTGCTTGGATGATTAATTTATTATCAGTTATATTAGTTTAGACCCTATGCGCCGCATAATAGCGGAGGTTATTATATTTAAACCCATATACCACGATATTCCACCTCTAAGTGGAATTGGTATTATATAAGTATTTGGAGTTGTTGATTTCCCGCATTATATAGCGGATGAGACCCTATTGCGCCGCATAGTAGCGGATAATATTTTTATAAATCCCATATACCGCGATATTCCACCTCGAAGTGGAATTGGTATTTAATTGTTGTGCCAACGTCTGTGGATGTAGGGAAACAGGTTGGAGGGATTCAACTGGATTCCTCAAACATTTGATTTTGTTTCATGGGTTGTGTGTACCACATGTAACATGTCTGATTTCTCGACGCTTGAAAGTCGACATCGACACGTCCACTATATCGAATGCCGCACAGTCGAATGCACAAAAACTGAACCGTTAGGGTTAAAGAAGAAGAAAAAGATAGAAGAAGAAATAGAAACAATAAATAGAATCTCACATTTCGCAGCGGAACAATATACAATAGATAAATAATCTTTAAAACAAAAGGGCTGTATATGTTATTACAATACAACATCAGAGTACAACAACAACACACAACACTGGCAGTTATAAATGACTTGTCTATATAGAAATTTATCTCACACAAACCTGAACGCAGCAGTTACTACATAGTATGAATAATACGTCTCGCCATCCAACTTGCTTCTTGAACTCCACAGCAACTCCTGAATTCCTGAATGACCTGATAACCTGACTCTAGGCTGTCCGTATGGAAATTGGTGGGCACCCAGAGTTTAGAAAGGGAACAATAAACTCCAGGTCAGTCGTGGGACAGGTGTGAGATCTCAAAAACAATTATTTTCACAAAGAAAATAAAATGAAATCCGCTATGCTTTTGAAAAATGAAACTACCATAAGGCCTCCCACCACACACACAATGCAACGCAGAATTGGAGGAGATTTCTCCTTATGATAGTCAAATATGCTTAATACGCAAAATCCTTTGATATTATTATTATTAGTGCATAGTGTGGAAAACATTTCGAAAGTATAATATTAATTTTAGCCAGCATAGACATTTCGAACTATGCCTACTATAGCTACCATCCAAACAGTGGGGCGCCACCATAAGTAGATGGCAGGTTATACAACTAAAACGTACAGGGCACGTATTGGAGATTGGATTTTCCAACAAATGGTCAGGCCAAGGGACTTCCCATTGCCACATGGGAACGCCACTGGAGGGACATCTTGAGAACCTACCCGGCTCTATGCCAACACAAGGTCGGTTACCCCCTTCTCGGGGAGTAAAACCTAAGATATGCCACCCCCGGTCGTTTGCGACCTTTATCCGAGGATCCTCTACACTAACAACATCACACAGTGATAATATACTACAGTGCCCACATTAGTAAGTATCTAGGCTCCATACCATGATACCATCCTTTTTCAGAAGGAATGGACATACCCTAGTGGAGCTACCCTTGAAACCTTGCCGCATCTTTCCTATTTCGACCATTACCGGTTTGTGAGGCTCGATGAGGTCTCGTCCACAAAGCTACGCTATACACGAAAGTCATGCTTTGATAAAAAGTGATCAACAAATGATCATCAACACACAACAGCACTTAGCATGCCACACTACCAAATTGGGAGTATATCGCTGATAACCATCAACTACATAACTTCTGAGCTCGTACGTCTCAGAGAAGAGTCTTAAGCTAAGAGAATAAATTCTCCGCCACCAACAGATATGTATTTGAAAGAAATCTGCTTTATCTCCCAAAGTGTAGTGGCAGACATACAACCATACAAGTCTGTTCCGGGTTCGAATAGAACCGAAGGCACTTTCGAAGAAGCCCTCGCAATCCGGGTATTCACAACCACGATCGGAATTCCCATCACTTGGGGAATCTCTATACCGTAGCTACTAAGTGCAGAGACAATCGATAGGTCATCCTATCATTCTCGCAAATATCTGGTCTTCACCACCGGTCTTCAAATGCTATCCATAACGTCGTATCATTATTCGGAGTGGGTTATATGACACAAAGTCCTCTCCCAGCTAATCCGAATAACGAGCGCTTATTTTTTAAAAAAATAAGTGTTACATTCAGATTTCAACAAATCACAACAATTTTCACTTTGATCTTTTAAATAAAAGATCTATCACAATCACAAAGGTTCGATGTGGTTTTCGGATATCCACTTGGAATCCGACCCCCGGTCGAATCGAAATTCAAATGCCATTAAAAGGCCAATATTGATAGTCGGTTGTTTAACAATCAATCAACATCCACAACAATTGCCGGATTTAAATAAATTTCTCGAATTATTTATTTTCAAAATATTTCTGCAAGATATACTTTTATCTCTTTAATATTTTGAAAACACATTTCAAATCACTATTCACATTTCAATCCCTTGAAAACAAATTTCAAATCATTTTTTCCACATTTCAATATTTTGAAAACAAATTTCAAATCATTTTTTCCACAATTCAACAATTTGAAAACAAATTTCAAATCACCTTCCTCGCGTGGAATAAATTTTCAAATATTTATTTAATTCCACAGAAAATTTGCCAAGTTCAAAGATTTTAAAATCATTTAAATATTAGCTATGAAAACTTTATACCAATATCTCATATAGAAGTTCAAATCCAAACTAATTTAAAAAAAAATAGTAGATAGGAAATAACTTACTTAAACATCCATTTTCTAAATAAAAAACAATTTTAATCTTTGAAATAATCCCTTCTATAAATAATTAAATAAATCTTTACTTTAAAGATTTAAAACAATTCCCAAAAATAATTTCTCCAATAATGATTTTACTCTTCAAATCAATTTCTTGAATTTTTAATTTATACTTCAAAAGCGATTCTAAAAATATACTCGGCTTTCCAGGGAAGAATTCTCTTTCCATTTATATCAATTAGTAAATCTTCTCGATTTATTTTAATTTACATTCCAAATCTGTAAATTTCTTTTCACACCTTTAAAAATAAACCAACATTTATTTTTAAATCAAAATTCCCTTTCCTTTATAAAATTCCCGTTGTGAATCTAAATTCCCAAATATTCACTGATATACGATTTCCAAATTGATTCCCAAGTACTCACTTTCAACACCAAATCAATTTTCAAATTTATTTCTAAATTATTTCAATTACCAAGTTCCAAATTGATTTCTAAATTTATTTCAAACAACAAATAAATTTTCATATCAATTTCCCAAGGTTTATTTTTAACACCAAATTAATTTCAAATCATTTTTCCAATTTATTTCCAGAACACCAAATCAATTTATCATAGGATATCAATGAGATATAACACAAAATATGAATAAAATTCCTATTTGTGAGAAATTCGGTTGGATCCCTCCAACCTGTTTCCCTGCATCCACACATATTAGCACAACCAATAAATATCGATTCAAATCTGATAATGATTATCATTTTCAGCTAAACAACCAATCAAACATTTAAATATTAGCTACTTAAATTAACTGGTATCCAGATGTGAGTGAGATTAACTCATCTTGAATTTCAATGAGCGTTTTAAATTTTAAATTAAATCGAATCATTCGATTTAATCCAAAATTTTCGCTTTCTCAAAATGGCTCCAGATCCACGCTGCATCGTAGATCGCGTCGCTGCGATTCCGGCGCTACCAAATTCATCGAAATCTGATAATGTATGCATCAGATATGGATTTTATAATTTAGAACACATATTATATAAATAAATTTTCTAAAATTTATACCCAGAATGCATCACGGCCGTAGATCTGGAATTTAGAAATCAAGGCCGCAAGTTGATTCTTCTCTATCGCGTTCGCTCGTTCCAGAACACGCACAAACCCATATGCCGCATCCTAGGGTTCACCGCCGCTCCACATACTAACGCCGAGAGAACAATCAGCTGCCGCCACCTCGATAGCCTCCACCCTCTGGACATCCACCCAAAATTTCATGAAGCTCGGCTACCCCAGCCCTTGGTAAAACGCGCTCGAACATTGCACGGTCATGGTCAATTTCCCGGCGATCCACCCCACCATATTCGATCTTACCCGTTGAACAGGTAGATCGTGCTGAGCCTTACAACTTCTTAGTTGGGAGTTTTTGGAATTAGAGGGTGGATTGAGAGAAAAACATGGAAGATCGAGAGATATTTTCAGCCACAGAAATAACATAGAACGACGGCTGAGCAAAACTGGCTAGGGTTTGGCTGATAACGCATATACATATACCTCTATAAATATTATTTTATTAATATTCTCAAATTTAACAAGATTTTACAAATGATCTCCAAATCACACGTGCCGCCTGGCGTTTATAAGGTTTTACCCACATTCCGAACAGAAAGGAACATGTTTTGGAGGCTAATTCGATCATATGCGTGAGTTACGGAAATAAACGATCAATTTTAAATTAAATCGATTAAAATAGTTTCTATGCGTTTTGAGCTGCCAGGGTCAAACGACAACTCCGATTGCTACGAAAATTAAAATCCGATAATAACTAACTATTACGGATCCAGTGGAACTTGTTTCGTTGAATTCCGAGATTATGCCCCGGAAGGCTATTTTAACTCGTCGATTAATTCGAGCGATTTTCAAAATCGTCGAAATCACTTAAAATTTCACCTTTAAAACTTTACTAACTCTACTATAAATCATATAGACTTTATAATTACATTAGAAACTATCCTGATTCACTTCGAACCAAAATCTGATTATTTGCATTATTATATTATTAAATTCGATTATTAAATTGATATAAAATTACAAGTTTTCAACCTATCGACTTTTTATTCTATGCAAAAGTCCAACATCGCTATTTAAATCCAAATAGACTTAAAATAAATTTTAGAACCTATTTTTATATTTATTTACACCTAGATTAACCAATTTTCCCAATTCCAATATTAAATTATTATTATTATTCAAATTTCAATTGCATTTCCATATTAAAAAATTACAACTAAGTTATATTGATTTAACAAAATCCTTATTTCAAAATCAATTCAAAATCTGCATTTAACATTTAAAATGAATTAAATGTTCAAAATTTACGACTAGAAATTCTGGGTCGTTACATCCTTCCCCCCTTAAAAGAATTTCGTCCCGAAACTACTAGTTAAGAAGAATGATCCTTAACCCATTTATCATTTTACCAAAACCAAACAATTTCAACTTTCCAAAATAAATCTTTCTATTCGAGACCCATTCTCATTTCAACTAACTTTCTAAAATCTTTCATGTTTCCCAAACAACATTGTTTCCCCAACAATTCAAATTTAAATTTAAATTTTAAATTTTCAAAATTTCTCAATTTTTTTCTTACTTTCAAAATTTACGGAAAATTTTGGCAGCGCCACCTTTGTACGGAGGAGCTTTTGCAATATCACAATTATCGACCCATACAGTCGGAAAACAAAATATACCACAATATTTATATATATCATTTCCCAATTATATTGCGTAGGCGTACCATTTGATTAGCATTTTAAAAGCATCCGGCTAATTATATTGCGTATACGCGCTTCAACTCTATCGTTCGCTTCCTGTACCTGTACTTACTTAAACAAACACATGAGTTTTCAATAATATGAGATTTTCAACAAGATTTCATATTTTAATCTAAACCAAACATGTCAATTTTCAAAGCCCACACAACAATTTTCGAAATCCTACAAGTAAACCATATTTTATAAGTAATTACAAGGTTTCAACACCATTAAATTTCCCTAATACATCCAAATTTCATTTTACTTTACTCAAAAAGGATTTACAACCAAGTTTGCTACATTCATTACATATTTATCACGACCAACTCAAAATCACTACAACATGATCAACATATGCCTACATTATATAAATTTACCTTTAAACAAGTCCAAATTGATCTAACCAATTTTATCTCCAATCTGATTTATTTGCTTCATATTCATAACTCACTTTATTTATATGCAAATCCACTAAATTAAATTCCGACCCATTCCAATTTATTCAAAGACCACTTATTTACATACTTTAAACAATTTACTTTCGTTTACACAAAACGACTATTTTCTTGTGCAAATTCTAATGTTGTTCATACAAACAACGATTACATAAGCTTATACCAATTTCAATTAATTCATCTCAATCTAATATATTCAAAACTAACTTCATTTACTTTCCTTAATTTATTAGATTTGTTTACAACAAAACGACTAATCTCAATGCAAATTTGATGTCATCCAAGCAAACGACAATTACTGAAGTTTATAACCATTTTAATTAATTCCAACTCAAACTATATTAATTTTACTGCTTTCGAAATTATTTACAAGCCATACATCCTCATTTTTATTCCATTATCAAATTAAATTCTTATTCTTACACTTCCAATTCATTATCCATATAGATTTATATTAATATCATTCAATTCTGGGTTATATACAACTCATGCATTCTTATTTCATCACAACAAGAAATTAAATTCTTTCACTTGCATTAAAATTTTATTCTCTAAACAAATTTCATTCAAGACACCTTATAAAGCTCGACCACAATTATTTTCCAAATTGCTTAAGTTCTTTCAATTTCACGATATTTCCATGTCTTCTTATATCAGTTTTATTTTATTTTAATTTGATTTTCATTCAATCAAATTCCAATCCTTTTACAAATTTTAATTCAATTCGTTCTCCTTACTCAATCCATTTTAAATTTATTCACCTTCTTAATTCACTTTCGAATATATTTATAACATAACCATTACAAGTATTCTAAACCAAAACTGGGTTTTATTTTACATTTCAAATTTTACAAGCTACCATTATCCATTTCAATACAAATTCCTTTTAATTTAGCTCATGCTAGATTCATCTTCAAATTTCTCTTTTGAATTTAGTTGGATCAGAATTTTATTCAATATTATTTCGATTAAATTAAACTTTCCTTCAACTCAATTTCTTTTACAATTTTAATTCAAGTTTAACTAAATTTTATTTAGCCAACTTACATTCGTTCCACTTCATTTACTACTTAAATGAGAATTGAATTTCATTCAATATTATTTATAACACCACTGAATTTTGATTTCAATTCAATCCAAATTTAACTTGATTTCTTTTTAACTTAAATTAAACCCAATTCGGTCCAATTTTTATTTCTCTATTCAATTTAAATTTTTTACTTTCTAATATATAAGTTTAAAACTTATTTACTAACTTAAGTCCATTCACATTTTATATTTTCCTTTGTCTTATCTTACTTTACCTTTCATTTAGGATTAAGTTTGAATTCACCATACCATTCAACTATTTCCCATTTGTGATTATCATTCCATTTTCTATTTATAAGTTCACCAACTTATTTACTTAAAAGCTTATATGGCTCATTTGAGTTATTTTTATCTTATGATCACAATTCCAGATTATCTGTATAACACTTAATAGCTTAAGGATATAAATTTTCATTACTCAATATAGTCATTTTATATTTCAACTTCATATCCAATTTAATTCAATTACCCGGCTTTGTTTCAAAACCATTTTGAAATAATAATCAACTCATACCTACTTGGTACATCAAAACAAATCTCCGGATTCCAAAACACTTGGTTTTACCAAAATAAATTTCCCCTTGAAATTTCTAAAACACCTTGTATATCAAACAATTCTAAACAGATATCATACTCAATTACTATGGAAGCAATCCATCACTTTAGAAACTCGAAAATGAATTCTAATGATGTGGCCATCATCATCAGGATTATTTCCCAGCAACTGAATTGAGTTCAGTGCTTCCTTACTTCCTCAAATTCCTTTCAAAATATTTTCCATTCAAAAATATTTTCCAAAATAATACTCTATTATTGCCTTCAAACACTTTGGAAACATTTCAAACATTCCCAAGATTTTAAATTCCTAAACCTTTTTGTTTTAAATTCATTTTAAACACTTTTCAAAATTCCCAGGATTTATATTCTGGTTTAAATCAAATTTTACTCCTTTTTGTTTAAACCAAACTTAGATAATTCTATTTGGTTATAAACCATTTTAAATACTCCTTTTTTTATCTTTACAACAAACAAAAAATTTAAATTGAAATCTGTAATGCTTTTGGAAAATGAAACTACCATAAGGCCTCCCAGCACACACAAAATGCAATCGCACACATAGGGGAGATTTCTCCTTATGATAGTCAAAATGCTTACTACGCAAAATCCTTTTTGATATTATTACTAATGCATAGTGGAAAACCTTCCGAAAGTATAATATTAATCCTAGCCAGCATAGGTACCATTATACTCTGCCTACAGAAGCTGCCATTTTAAATGGCAGGTTCTACAACTAAAACCGTACAAGTCGCATATTGGATGATTAGATTTCCAACAAATGGTCAGGCTAAGGAACTTCCTATTGCCACATGGGAATGCCTCTGGAGGGACGCCCCGAGAACTTACCCAGCTCTCTGCCAACGCAAGGCCGACTACCTCCTTCCCGGGGAGTAAAACCTAAGATATCCCACCCCCGGTCCTTTGGGACCTTTATCCGAGGATCCTCTACATCAACAACATCACACAGTAATAAATATACTACAGTGTCCACATGAGTAAGTATTTGGCTCCATACCGTGATACCACCCTTTTCCGGAAGGAATGGTCATACCCTAGGGGAGCTACCCCTGAAACCTTGCTGCATCTTTCCTATTTCGACCATTATCGGTTTGTGAGGCTCGATGAGGTCTCGTCCACAAAGCTACGCTTTTTTCACAAATCCATGCTTTGATCAACAAATGATCTGCAGCACTTCGTGTGCCACATTACCAAATTGGGAATGTATCACTAGTACCATCAACTACATAACCTCTAAGCTCGTACGTCTCAGAGAAGGGGGTTAAGCTAAGAGAATAAATTTTCCGCCACCAAGTAGAAATGTATTTGATAGAAACCGGTTTTACAACTTAAAGTGTAATGTCAGATACACATCCATACAAGTCTATTTTGGGTTCGAACAGAACCGAAGGCACTTCCAAAGAAGCCCTTGCAAATCCGGATAAGTCCTAGTCACGTCCAGACTTCCCATCACATATGGAGTCTCTATACTGGGGACCAGTCGATGTAGAGACATTCGACGAGTTGTCCTTTCGCTTTCGAAAATATCTGGTCTTCACCATCGGTCTTCAAATGCTATCCATAACGTCGTATCATTATTCGGAATGGGTTATATGACACAAGGTCCTCTCCCAGCTAAATCGAATAATGAGCGCAATATTTTTTAAAAAATATGGATAATGGGATTTCAGTTAATTCACAACTTTAAAACCCAAACTTTCTTCTCAAATGGTTTAAAACAAATTACCATTTCAAATCGTTTTAAACAAAAGGATTCAATTCGCAAAGTTATCCTAGCTTCCACAAAGACTTATTCACATATTTCAAAACAATTTTCATTCCAAGTTGGATTAACTCATTTAATCTTTAAGGATTTAACTTATAGCTTTCAAACCCGTTTCCAAAGATTTATTCATAACTTGGAAGACCATTTTCATTTTAGACTTGAAATCCTTTTTATCACAAATTGGAAGTTCATTTCTTAGTTGAAAGCTTTTGTTATTAGAAAATAAATTGTTTTCGTTTCGGAAAAATCTGATTTCATTTGTACAAGTTAAAATCTTTGGGTTAAACTCAAATTCCCAAAACAACACTTTTAAAATGTTTAAAACCCATATAAACTTGTGTAACCTTTTTAAATCATAAATAGAATTCAATTTCAAATTTTGAATCCAAATTATTTAAATTTCAAAACTTATCAAGTTATTCAAAAATAACTTTTATCTTTGAAAACTCCCAATTCAGTTCCAAAACCATTTGGATTAAAAATTCAAATCTAAAACCATTTCAAAAAAAAAAATGTGACTTAACCAATTTCCACGTGCAATCCATATTTGTGTGTGCATAGTGTAGTCCAGGGGTTTTACACAATAGAAGTGCAACATCATCAATCAGAACGTATTGAAATACAGCAATGTACTTGATAAGCGGTATAAACTATAACGCTTATTTTTCATTCACAGATCACAAATATATATTACAGATAATAAATTACATCAAACAAAGCTCAAATCAAAACAGAACATATCAGGGGTATCAAACAATTCAATCATCCAATAGAATCCAAACATTCAAAAGTAAGATCAGATAATTGTCCGATTTATTCAAATCAAATTAACTACTCAAATCCTGGTTAGTTAACATTACAAATCATTTTTGATTAATTATTCTTTAAGTATTTATTAATTAACCATTAATAATAAACTAATTAACCTTTAATTTTGATTCATCAACCATTAATTGTTAAAAATTAACCTTTAATTATTTAATTCACCATTTAATTAATTATCTTTAATTACCATTAAATTGATTATTCTTAATTAATTGCAAACATTAATTAACCTTACGTTAACTTCAAAACTGATTGATCCTTAATTAATAATTAATTTCAAAAGTTGATTATCCTTTAATCATTTTCATTAATTTACCCTAGTTACTTTCATTTAGTAATTATCTTTAAGTAATCAATTACCTTAATTAGTCAATCGCATGGATTAATCATCCTTAAATTAATTATTAATCAATTATTTTAAATTTAAGTAATTATCTTTAAGTGATTAATTACCTGTAAGTTAATTAGCTTTAAATAAATTCCACCAAGTAAAATAGCTCTAATTACATAAAGTAATGTACTTTTAACTCAATTTACAAAGTAATTAACATAATTTTTAATTACACAAAGTAATTGTTCATCAATTAGCTTTTTTATTAAACATTTAATCTTTAAATCGTAAATCTTTGAAAAAATTTTTATATTAATCTACAAATTGAGTTAAGGCTTTAAAACCAAACAACAAATTTAAAACATCACCCTCTTAAGATCAATTTCTTAATCAAGCTTAACTTAATTAACTTAAAAAAAATTGCTTTAATCCTAACCCCAAAACTAAATTAAAATATTTATTATTCTTCAAAAATGAATCAGTAGAGGTTTACAAGATGATTTACTTAAAATTTGAGTAAACTTGTTTTATTTTGAATTTTTACTACTAAAAATTTCATACCTGAGACGACTCCCAGAATTCACGAGCTCAACTTCGAGTAAAACCCTAAATTACTCGATCCTTTCCCCGAGTTCTTCTCCTCTTCTATTTTATACTTTGTTTCACTATCGAATTTAAACCTGTTGCATAGTTAAAACACTCGCATGACACCCCGAGGCCAAACCCGAGCTACAACCTCACTTTCCCGAACCTTACTTCGAGTTAACTTCTTCTTCCCATCGTCAAAAATCCCCAGGCACATAAGTGCACGGTGAACATGCACCGGCGATTGGATCAACTCTGATCATCATTGCCGGCCTCAGCATATCGCCGATCATCTACTTAATCCTCCCCAATACCCAGAATTTCGAATTCGAATGGATGTCGAAAATCAGCAGGTTCGAACACCCACTGAAACCCAACCACCATCAATATCCCCTCGATGTCGATGACCCAGTCCATTAGAAATGACGTGACTTCGTCCAAAGCTTCACAACACTTCAACGCATCGATTCCCACAGCTTCGATTCACCCCGATCAATCCTTGTTGCTATACTAACACGATGAACACCTCGACCTAATTGCGTTCTTAAACCCTAAAATAGCGTCGCTCGACCTACCCAATGATCAGAACACTCTATAGCCATTTTTCCCTTTATCCTTGATGCTCGAACCACCTCTTAACCAAAGTACGATGGACCAGTGGTCATTGATCATCAGAATTTACTTGAAACAGATTTCTCATACAAATCGAAAATTTTCATTATCTACAATGTTAAAAGTCATGAAATTTCTTTTATCTGTTAACAAAATCTAATTATAGGATCCAGGCTTGAAATTAGGTTTATTGATTCCTAACTTTAAAAATGGGTTTGCTGTGAATTTTAAAATTTTGAATTGATTACCAAAATAAAAATCTCGAAACCATTTAAAAAAAATAAGATTTTACTTTTCTAATCATTTTTCATTTGGGAGCCATAACTTAAAATTGATCATAAAAGGAGCAATTTGAATTAAATTTAGATTTTTTTTCTTTTCTTTTCTTTGTTCCAGTAGTCTAACAGAGACATATGCATATAAACATATACAGAGATTCATACCAAACACTTGCATATTCGCAACATAATCACATCCATGCAATCCCTTCACATCAAGTATAAATCATAATTATCAGGTTATAAAATAAGGTTTTGCTCACCTGGAATGTGAAGGCAGAGAACAAAGAGGAAGCAGAGAAGAATTTTGAGCCTGTATTTCTTTTTTTCTTTTTCTTTAAATCTTGAAGTTAAATCTGCAAAGTTTGTTAAAACAAAATTTCGCTTAGTTTCTGTTGTATTCATTTGTTTACTTCATCAATAACAAACAATAAAATCGATTTACTTACAGTTTTGAATTTGTTTAAAGCTTCAAATTTGCTTTATTTTCAAGGCTGCAGACTTTACATTTGCACTTGATTTTCCTGCTACTTGTTGTTTGCCTTGAATTTTTTTGGTTTCCAGATTTGAGACTTGACCAGGTTGAAGATTTGCATTTCTTGAATTTTAAACTGCTATTTTATTTTCTGGTCTCATTCTGTTTTCCAGGTTTGTAAGTTTGATTGCCTCTCCTTTTGTTTCTAGTTCATTCGAACTTGATCAATCCCTTCGCCTTTGGAAGCTGAGTTGATCATTCCTGGTTGTTGATGAGATATTTCATTGCTTTCAGATTTTAGATTTAGGTATGAAGAAGAGAGAAGAATGAACTCCTCGGCCTGTTTTTATTTTCCTTTTCCTTTTTACTGTTGCCTTGATATTGAGGTTGGTGATCTCAAATCTTTGTTTTACTGTTCTTTCAAAGTTGGTGAAAAACTTAATAATTTCATATGGGGAGCTGAAAATTTTTTGTATAATTTTTAATTCTATTATTTTATTCAATTAAATATATTGAATGCCATGTGTAAAAACAAATGATTATGAAATCCCAATGCATATTGATTGCTTTACTCCATCTCTATTTTATATGTTTATCATTTGTAATTTTTCAAGGCAAAAGAATTTTTTAATAAATTTTTATATCATATTTATTTTATAAATGAACATACCCCTTTCTCGCTTAATCTTTATATTTACATAAGTTTATGTAGTATATTTCCTATTTTTAGCTTTAATATGTACAAAACTAATTTATAACTTTGTTTTTAAACCTTACTTTATTTTTATATTTAATATTTATATTCAACCCTTGTTTCTAACTTACTTATGAAACATGGTTTCTTATTTTAGTTTTGGACTTACATATGTTTTACATTTTACAAGTATTTATCTTATTAATCTTCCAAATGTTAAATCTTTTATCAAATCCTATTTTACATTTTATATTCAAGTTATTAGGAATGTTCATATTTTATTCATTCATTTATTTCTTTTATTTATGTACAACTTTTAAAAGAAAAGAAGGATTTAAAATTTTTGATTTCATATTAACAATTAATCACTTTTATTCATATAGGAAAATTTAACATAAAAAATAACATTTTGAAAATGAGTACACTAATTTTTTTCTCTTTATTACAACTTCCAAGTATTAATATAATTAAAAATTTAAAAAACAAACTATCATTAACTTTTTATTAATCTCAAAGCTTTTAATTTCTATTTTATTTTTAATACATTTATTTTGAAATTCAATATTTGTTGATAAAATACTTATGCTTATATTTTAAATCAAATTTCTATTCATTCCCAATATTTATTGGTACGATACTTATGCTTAAATTTCAAATTAAATTCCTATTTATAATAAAAAATTATTCATTTATTGTAGAAATCTCTAATTGATTCACAATTTATTTTCAAAAATTAATTTAATTGCCAAATTAAACTTGGTGAATTTTTCAGGAATGTTACAGATTCCCCCCATAAAAAATTTGTCCTTGGAATTTGCAAGGGAGATGAGAAGAATAGATGATAGATAAAGAAATGATTTATCAGATCGGATCGAAATATTTATTCTGCATTTGGTTTACCAAATCAGAATATCAACAATACGAGAACAAACTCATACAATTATTTCACAAGATACTCGGGTCCACCGGCTTACGAATATGCAATGGCATTGATTAGTTCGAAGGGATAACTAATCGTTCGTAGAGTATATCAGAACCCAGAGAATAGATAGGTGGATAGATTCAATCTTCTACAATTTCTCAAACACTAGATATGGATTCCAACTTCAAGTCGAAATATCCCAAAGTATATACCAACTTGTGCCTCTTCGGACTTCAGTTTACACAAGAAATTACAATAGAATTTCAAATTTGGTTTTAACCGATATCGTTTTATTGAAGCAATTCAAATTTGGCCTTATATTCTATTAACCAATTTAACTCAATTTAAAATTTCCAATTTATTTCAAATTTTCAATTTCAAATTTCAAATTCATTAAAGTTTAGATTGAAAAGATGGTAAGAACCGGATGAAGATACGAAGTAAGGATTTTCTACAACGATTCGTAGGGCCACCATCACACCAAAACTTCTTTCTGGACCTGTCACGAAGCAATCAAAAGATTTTTTTTTAAATCGAATCAAAGGAGATTGATAGAGAAAGTTGTTTCTGCTATTGTGGGGTTTTGACCATTTATAGTGGTACTCTCCTGTCCCCTATCTCGTCCTTTTCTTGCACTCATACTCACTATCAATGGATAGTAAGAGAATTTACTGAGGCGTTCGAATGGATATCTTAGGGAATATACTCATTTTAGGGTATACTTCACCCTATCTCTAATGAGCCATCTAATGAGTGACATTGCTTATCTTAATGAAATGTGATAGGGGCTTCTCGCTACACGTTTGGTGGCGAATGAGAGACTCTTACCCCTACATGTCCTTTTTAAGGGGTTGGTTAGCCGTAAGGCGTGACTGTCGAAAGGCTGGCCATAAAAGCAAAGGCAAGGTACCATTGTATGCCACGGCGGGGCTGGGATGGTTGAAAAGCCTACCAGTCGATACTGGCCACTGTCGATGGTTGAAAATCCTAGACGGTTACAAATTTGGTATCAGAGCATTTGGTTAAGCGACAACCTTGGCTCTGTTGGGTGTTACTCGTTAGAGATAGAGTCAGCAGTACTCTAGAATGAGTTTGAATGTGATAATATATATGAGTGAGTATTTGTTAGTGAATATAAAAATTGTTTTATATTATGAATATGGAAATGGAATTTGTAAATATAAATTGTAAATGTGATTTATAATTTGCAATGGAATTGCAGAGAAGAATTTGAAAATGTTTTTGAAAAGATTTGAATTTTGAAAATTTAATCCATTTTTGTTTGAAAATGAATTTTCAAAGGTTTTGGAAAAGTGTTTTGAAGAAATGAAAGCACTAAACTCTTTTCAGTCGCTGGAAAATAACTTCGGTGATGACTACAACATCATCGATGTTCATTTTCGAGTTTCCAAAAGAGGAATTGCTGCCAAATGATTTTAAATGAAAATTGTTTACAAACTGGGTTTGGTTTTGGAAATTCAAAAAGGATAATTTGAATTGTTTTCAAAAATGATTTTGAAAGGTTGAAAAGACTCTGGAATGTTATATAAAATATTTGTGGAATATCATTAAGTTTGATAACTTGTAAAGTTTAAAGTTGTTAAAATAAAATCTAACTTAAAGAGAAGTTAGATAAAGTTAGAGACAAAATAAGTTGGAAGGAAAATTTAATTCAAGTGGAATTAAGAAATGAAAATTGAATAAAAAGAATTGAGATTGAAAATTTTAGTTAATTTGAATGAATGTGAATTTGAGAAGTCTTATAGACTAAATGTTTGGAATAAAACTATTAAGGTGGAAAATAAATTGTGAATGAATGAATAAATTTGCAATTGGAAATAAATGAAAAGTGAATTGAATGTTGAAATTTATTTTGATAAGTAAATAGAACTGGAATTGGAATTGAATTTGATTTGTAAAGCAAAGTATTAAAATAAAAATTAGTAAGTGAAACTAATTGAAGAAAAGACCAAATAGATATAGTTTGAAATGAATTGAATTCAATAATTGTAAATAAAAGTTAAATTTGAATTCATATAGAATTGGAAATCCAGTTTAAATATAAGCGGTTGTAAACCAGAATGGTGAATTGAAATTAAATATTGAGTACCAATTTGAATTGTGTGAAATAAAATGAAGTTGTAAAATTAGTTCGAAGTGAACTAAAGATAATAAAGGTGAAAAAAATGGGTTGAGATAAAATGAATTGGAATTTGTTGTGAATTAGTAAATGGAACTAATTTAAAATAGTGAGATGAATCAGTTGTGCAGAAAAGATAATTGATAAAATTCAATATTCAGAAGGTAAATTGAATTCAAATGAAATTGATAATGTAAGATTGAATGAAAATGGATGTATAAATTCAATAGTGAAGTAAAAAATGGTATACGAAGTGAGTATTGAAAATTTTGTAATGAAATGTGCAAAATCATATTTGAATGTTGTAATTGGATATTATGGCTAGCAGGATATACATGTGTATTAAAGGAAATTGAATTGGGATTTTGATTTCGAAGATAAAATTGAATTGATTGACAAAAAGATATGTATTTGAATTAGTGTTAAATTTGATGATCTTTCTGTCTAGCCGCTTGGCTTTCTGTTTTCTTTTTTGAAATTTGGGGCCATGGTGTCATTTTTGTAGTCTTACCGAGCTAGCCGCGCAAAGGAGACGTTGGCGAAATTTTTCGAAAATTTAGGGAGCTAGAAATTTTTTTAAAAAATTTTGAAAATTTAAAATTTGAATTTAAATTTCAATTCGAATGGTTAAGAAAACAATTTTGTTTGGAATCTATGATTAATTTTGGAAAGTTAGTCGAAGCGATAATGAGTTGTTAATAAAAAGGATTTGTTTGGTAAGTTGATAAAACTGTTTAGTTTTGGAAAGATAGCAAATGGGTTAAGGATTGTTCTTCTTAACTAGTAATTTCGGGACGAAATTGTTTTAAGGGGGGAAGGATGTGATGACCCAAATTTTTTTAACATTTGAAATGGAATATTTATTGATTTTAAATATTTGGAGGTTAGTTTAACTTGGATTTCAAATATTAATATGGATTTGGCAATTAAATTATAAAATTTGATTTATTAATGATGGGTAAAAAATTTGAACTTTCAATTTTTAGCTTGTTAAAAATAACTTGATGGCTTAGAAAATTTATATTGATAATGCTGAAGATAATGGAAGCTTCAGAATTTAATTTGAAAATGTATTGTTTAATTTTGAATTTATATCGTTTAAATCGATATTTAAAAATAGCCTTCCGATGCACGGTCTCGGAATTCGACGAAACCAGTTCCATTGGATCCGTAATATTGTATTATTATCGGATTTCATTGTTCTTAAAGTTTGGAGTGAACGTTTGGCCGTACGATTGATGAACGCGCTGGAAGTTTAATCGAAATTTAATTTAATAATTGTTTCAAAAAGCTATCTTTTCCATACGATCGAATTTGGCCTCGAAACCTTTTCCATTGAGTTCGGAATAGGCATATAACATTATAAACGCCTGGCGGTATGCCTCAATTGGAGGTCGAGATTTTTTGTTGCGTGATTCGAGACAATTTAAATTTGAATTTGAATTTAAATTAGATATATACATATATGCATTCACAAATTAAACATGCTTATAACCTAAGAGCATGTGTCTACTATTTTTCTTTTCATGGTCCAACCACGCATTTGTTCAACAGAAATAAAACAAACGAAAAGGAAAATAAAACAAACGATCCTTTCGTTCATATTGAAAATTAATGGCCGCCTCCTTTCTTTCATTCAAAAAAATACAGTTCGAAAAAAAAATAAAGGATAATGGCCGCATCTTCTTTGTTCGATTCAAATCAAATCGCGCGGCAAGATTGGGAGGTGGTGGCGGTCGACTCAATGTCGAAAACTAGGGTAAGCTCGCATGTGCGGAGGAGGGTCGAAGTGGCCTAGGGTTTGGAAATCGCGAAGGCTCGAGAAATATGGAGCTCGCGAGGTTTGTCGGCAAATCAAAGGCGAGCGGCGTTCGATTCCAAGCTCGCGGTGGCGAGTGTGGCAGAGGTAGCGGCATCGATTTAGGAGTCGAATCAGTAGGAAAGGCGATCAAATCAATGTCGCAGGTGCTCGAGCTCGAAGATGGATTCACGACGTGACTGGGATGTCGGTGGCGTGGGGTTTGTGCAGTACCGATCGAGCGTGGCAAGCGAAAGAGGTGTTGCGGTCAGAGGAGGATGATTTGGAAGTGACAATCGTGGGCTAGGGTTTTGTCAAATGTTGTTCACAATTTTCACAGTAAGGTATTTTTATCATTTTTCTTAATTTTATATGTATATCATTATATATAGAGAATTACAGTAAGATTTATGAAAGGGATTTACTGTTCTATAAATATATATAGAAAATATATATATATATATAGTAAATTTTTAATATGTATATAGTGAAAAATATTGATATAAGCAGCTTTCAATTTATATATATATATATATATATATATATATGCATGCATAAGATTTTGGAATATATAGGAGTTTATATAAAAGTTAAATTTTAGAATTTGTATAGATTATTTAAAAATGTACATAGATTTTATTTTTAGCATATGAATTTCAAAAGAAAAGAAAATATTTTGTTAAAAAGAATATCATTAAAACTCCTTTTCAAAAGCTTTTCATATTTAACCCAATTCCATTTCCAAAACCATTTGGATTCAAAATTCAATTTTTAAAACCATTTCAAAAATCTATGACTTAACCGACTTCCTCGAGAAATCCATATTTGTGTGTATATATAGTGTGGTCCGGGGTTTTTACACAATAGTACAACATCATTCAATCATCACAGATTCAATCATATCAATCTCGATAAGCGGTATAATCCATAACGCTTATCCTTATTCACAGATTCATAGATAAAGTAAATTTATCAATTACAAAGTTTCACCATTACGATTCGATGTGGGTTTCGGATAACCAACTGGAATCCGACTTCCTATCGCATCGAAATTCAAATGTCGTTTTACGGGCCAAGGGGTTTTCATATTCACGCAGAAAATAATCACAAATATCACAATTCAGCACAAAGCAATTCACATCACAAAGTATCACAATCACAACAGGGGTATTGATCAGCTCAAGGCACTTCATACAATTCAAACATCCATAAGTAAAATCAATTAATTATCCGATTAATTTAAATCAGTTTAATGACTTAAGAATAAACACTAATCCTG
This sequence comes from Allium cepa, assembly GCA_030765085.1. Classification (NCBI taxonomy): domain Eukaryota; kingdom Viridiplantae; phylum Streptophyta; class Magnoliopsida; order Asparagales; family Amaryllidaceae; genus Allium; species Allium cepa. The sequence continues at coordinate 31,620,047 of CM060940.1, forward strand.
GTTAATTAATATTAATTAATTATAATTCATTTTGATTAATTATCCTTTAATCAATTATTAATTAACTTTTAATAATAAATTAATTAACCTTTAATCATTAAATAATTATCTTTAATTAATTATCCTTAATTAATTACATCGACTAATTAACCATTAATTAATTTGTATTTAATTAAATATTGTATCTTCAATTATAAACTGATATAGTATTTTTATTTTTAAAGACTATTCTTTATCTATTATATATTGTTTCGCTGCGAATGTGATATTCTGTTAATGTTTCTGTTCTTCTTCTATCTTCTTCTTCTTTAACCCTAACGGTTCGGTTTTCTGACATTCCACTGTATGCCATTTGATACAGTGGACATATAAATGTCGATTTTCGGGCGTCAAAAAACCGGGTCGTTACAGATTGGTATCAGAGCATTTGGTTAAGCGACAACCTTGGCTCTGTTGGGTGTTACTCATTAGAGATAGAGTCAGTAGTACTCTAGAATGAGTTTGAGTGTAGTAATAGATATGAGCGCGTATTTGTTAGTGAATATAAAAGTTGTTTTATATTGTGATGATTGGTTTGTTGAGTGGTATATGGATTCTGGTCGGTATAGTCCGTACGACTCTATCGATAGGAATCTCTAAAAACTTGTACAGAACAATTCGCCACGATATCGTTTTAAAATAGGGTAAATGAAATAATTTTACCCACATTATTTTCATATATAAAGGAATGATTTTCCATAAATTATTGTAGTATATGGTTGATTGTTTGTTAGGAAGTGATAATATTAAATTATTATCATTGGTTATTGAATAAGAAATTGAAAACATAACTTAAAGCCGAGAAATAAAATTTATATACAAATGGGAATTGTAAATGTAAATGTGATTTATAATAAAATTCCAGAGGAATGTTTAAAAGAATTTGAAAGGATTTGATGTTTTAGAATTTGGAAAAGTTTAAATCTCTTTTGGTTTGAAAATAATTTTCAAAGGTATTGGAAAAGTGTTTTGAAGGGATGATAGCTCTAAACTCTTTTCGGTCGCTGGAAAATAACTTCTGTTATGACTGCAGCATCATCGGTGTTCATTTTCGAGTTTCTAAGGGAGGAATTGGTGCTGAATTATTTTAAATAAAAGCTGTTTGCAAAATTTGGGTTTAGGCTTTGAAATTCAAAGGGTAATTTGAATTGATTTCAAAAATGATTTTGAGATGTTGGAGAGACTCTGGAATCTAATAAAAATAATTATGGAATAGAATTGATTTAGGTCAAAAATAAATTGTGAATGAATAAATAAATTTGCAATTGCAAGTAAATGAAAGTGAAACTAAATGTTGATATTCATTTCGAATTTATAAGTTAATAGAACTGGAATTGGAATTGAATTAAATTTGTGATAGACAAAGGAAAGTATTGAAATGAAATTAATAAGTGAAACTGATTGAAGAAATGACAAATTAATTTGGTTTGAAAAGAATCGAATTCAATAATTATAAATGAAAGGTGAATTAAATTCACATGGAATTTGAAATCCAGTTTAAATATAAGTGGTTGTAAACCAAATGGTGAATTGAAATTTAATTGTGTTTGGGGATGAAAAAAAGAATAAAACTGGAATTGAAACTGAATATTGAAAACCAATTTGAATTGTGTGAAATAAAATGAAGTTGTAAAATTAGTTCGAAGTGAATTAAAGATAATAAACGTGGAAAAAAAAGTTGAGATAAAATGAATTGGAATGAATTAGTAAATGAAACTAATTTAAAATTAATGATATGAGTCAGTTGTGAATGAAAGATAATCGATAAAATCCGAGATTCGAAAGATAAAGTGAATCCAAATAGAATTGAAGGTGAAAATTGAATTCAAATGAAATTAAAAATGCAAGATAGAATAAAAATGGATATACAACTTCAATAGTAAAGTAAAAATGGTATAAGAAGTATGTATTGAAAATTTTGTAAAGGATTGTGCAAAATAATTTTGAATGTTGTAATTGGATATTATGACTAGCAGGATATACATGTGTATTAAAGGAAATGGAATTGAGATTTTGATTTCGAAGATAAAATTTGAATTGCCCGACAAAAAGATATGTATTTGAATTTCAGTATGAAATTTGATGATTTTCTTGCCCAGCCACTTTGCTTTTTCTTTTCTTTTGAAATCTGGGGGCTGTGGTGCCATTTTTGTAGTCGTACCGAGCTAGCCGTGTAAAGGAGACGCTGGTGAAATTTTTCAAAAATTTAGGGAGTTAGAAAATTTTTGAGAATTTGAAATTTGAATTTAAATTTGAATTGTTGGGAAAACAATGTTGATTGGGACCTATGATTGATTTTGGAAAGTTAGTTGAAGCGATAATGGGTGGTTAATAAGGAAAAATTTGTATTGGCAAGTGGATAAAACCGTTTGGTTTTGGGAAAATGATAAATGGGTTAAGGATCATTCTTCTTAACAAGTAATTTCGGGACGAAATTGTTTTAAGGGGGAAGGATGTGACGACCTAGAATGTTGAAAATTGAGATATTTAATTGATTTTAAATATCTGAATGTTATTTTAACTTGAATTTCAAATATCAGAATGAATTTGGCAATTTAATTATTGAATTTAATTTATTGAATTTGGGTAAATATTGTATCTTCAATTTTAAACTGATTAAAAATAATTCAAAGGCTTAGAAAATCTATATTGATAATGCTGAAGATAATGGAAGCTTCATAATTGAATTTGGAAACGATTTACTCAGTTTTGATATTATATCGTTTAAATCGATATTTAAAAATAGCCTTCCGAGGCACAGTCTCAGAATTCGACGAAACCAGTTCCATTGGATCCGTAATATTGTATTATTATCGGGTTTCAGTTTTCGTATTATTCGGAGTTGTCGTGTGAACGTACGTTAAGCAAACGCGTTAAAATTTAAATGGAAAATTCAATATTTTAACTAGTTCAAAAAGCTATCTCCTCCATACGATCGAATTTGGACTCGGAACCTTTTCCATTGCGTTTGGAATAGGCGTATAACATTATAAACGTCTGGCGGCACGCCTCGATTAGAGTTCGTAATTTTGAATAGCACAATTCGAAACTATTTAAATTTGAATTTTGAATATAAATAGTATGTATATAAATATTATGGAAACACACGTTGAAGAAAATTTCTACAACGTGTTTACTTTTATCTGATAAATGTGTACACGTGTTGTTTTCAAAATAAAACAAAAGCCGTGCGTTTAAATAAAAAAAGAAGAAAAAATTTTTGGAATCAAAACGAAGAAGAAAGAAAATATCCGAAAGCCCCCTTCTCTCAAGAAATTGAAACAAAAAAAAATTAAAAATAGCATCTTCCTTCAATCGCTCGAGATATCGAACCGAGCCTCATTTGATTCTCATTCGCAATGGCGAATCATAGGCGCGCTCGTTTAAATCGGTGGGGCGACGACAGCGATTGTGGCGACGACGACGATCATCGCTCGAGCGCGAGCATGTAAGGGTTTCGATGCAGCTAAGGGTTGCAGGCGAAGCGCGCGCACATGTGGGTTCATCTAGATGGTGTGGCAGTCATGCTGCTGTGCTCGAATTTGAGAAGCAAGCGACATCCAGATCCATCCATGGTCGAGGCGGTGATGGATGCTATGGTTTGCGTCGCGATTATAGGTATCGATCGAGGGATGCTCGCATTTGGTTGTCGCGCTCGAACAATGGAAGCAGCATCCATGCGCACGCAAAGAAATGAGGGGCTCTGGCCGAGATCGACATGTAGGTAACAATTTTTTATTTTTATTTTTATTTTATTTATTTTATTTTTATCGAACGAATAAATGTTATATCTGAACAGTGAAAGAAATTATTTAAATGGGGATAAATCTGTAAAGTTTAAAAACAAAAATTAGTTTAAAAGAAAATTTATAATTAGAAATTATTTTACAGTTAAGTGTGTGTGTATATATAAGGATTTTGAATATAGACGGGTTCTATGAAATTAGATTAAACAGTTTGTTTAATTTAATAAATATGATTTTAGGAAAGAAAAAATAAAATAAATAAACCTATACACAATTTTATCTACTTGTTTAATTTTAAATAAAATATATTTTGGAGGTAGATTTATTTAACAAAATTTATTAATTATTTTAGTTACTAAAAATAATGGGTAAAGGAAATTAGTTCAAACAAAATTTTTAGTTGAAATTTAAATTCTTAGTTTAAATTAAAATCATTGGTTAATTAAATTTATCTAATGGCAATTGATTGTTCAATCAATTAAAATATTAATAAAACCTTATAATGTTGTTACAAGGTTTTAAATCGGGAAGAAATGGCTGGTATGGGTTGGATTGCAAAATAAAGGCAAAGGTGAGATCTTCACACTCAATCAAATATTTTTCTGATTTAAATTTTGAAATAGATTTAAAATTGATTGTGCTTGGATGATTGATTTATAATCAGTTACATTAGTTTAGACCTTATGCACCGCATAATAGCGGATGATATTATATGTAAACCCATATACCGCGATATTCCACCTCGAAGTGGAATTGGTATTATATATGTATTTGGAGTTGTTGATTTCCCGCATTATATAGCGGATGAGACCGTATGCGCCGCATAATAGCGTATGATATTTTATAAATCCCATATACCACGATATTCCACCTCGAAGTGGAATTGGTATTTAATTGTTGTGCTAACATCTATAGATGCAGAGAAACAGGTTGGAGGGATCCAACTGGATTCCTCAAAACATTTTGATTTGTTTTCAAAATTTTGTGTTGAATATTTATAATCTGTGTGTGACTATTTGTGATTGAAACCATTGAAGGCTAAAATTTAGCCGAATATTTTTTTGGTATCGTAGGGTACCAGAAATATGAAATTGGATTTTTGTAAATTAAAGTAGAAAAGCCTAGACCGTTACAATTAAAGTATTAAAGTTGATTTTTATAATCCGATTTAATTAATTGCAAAAATATAGGAAAATATTTTAATAAAGGAATTTCGAGTAATATTGTTTAATAGTTGAAGAATTTATTTAAGATACGTATTTTAAATGTTTGAAAGAGGTAAAGGAATTTATTTCAAAAGGAAATAAATTTAGAAATTAAATTTAGAATTTAATTTGGAGTTGAAATTAATTTTAGAAATTGATTTGGAATTAATTTGGAGTTAAAATAAATCTTAGGAATCGATTTGGAAATTTGGTTTTGTGTTTTGGAAATAAATTGGGAAATCGATTTGAAATTAATTTGGTGTTAAAAAATAAATCTTAGTGAAATTGATATGAAAATTTATTTGTTGTTTGAAATAAATTTAGAAATCAATTTGGAATTGGACTTGGTAATTGAAATAATTTAGAAATTAATTTGAAAATTGATTTTGTGTTGAAAGTGAGTACTTAGGAATCGATTTGAATATCGTAAATTAATGTATATTTAAAATTTAAATCCACAATGGGAATTTTATAGAAGAAAGAGAAAATTTGTTTTAAAAATAAATATTTTTTTATTTTTAAAAGCGTGGAAAGGAATTTACAGATTTGGGATGTAAATTTAAAATAAATCCAGAAAGATTTATAAATTGATTTGAATGAACCATTTTAGAATGGAAGGTGTACTTTCCCTGGAAAGCCGAAAATACATTTAAAATAGCTTTTGAAATAAAATTAAAAGTTCTAGTTTGGTTTCAAAAGAATATTGTTGGAGAAATTATTTTTGGGAAGTTTTTTAAATCTTTAAAGCAAAGATTTATTTAAATAAGTACAGAGGGGATTATTTTAAAGATTAAATTGATATTTGATTTAGAAAATAGTTAATGGAATATTTATACTCTATCTACTAATTTTATTTTTTAAAATTAGTTTGGACTTGAAGTTTTTTTATATATAAGATATTGATATAAGATTTCATAACTAATATTTTAAATAGGTTGTTTCAAAGTGGTTCTTATTGTAGATGTTTCCAAATATATGTTTTTTGATAAGTGATTTAAATTTTTGAAAAGTATTTGGACTCGGCAGATTTTCAGTGGAAAAGAATAAGTATTTGAGAATATATTCCGCGTAAAGAAATTGATTTGAAAGTTGTTTTCAAATGGCTGAAGTGTTAAAATTATATCTTATGAAGATATGTTGCAAATGAATAATTGGGGAAAATTATTTGAAAATTGGTGATTGTTGTGAATTATTGATTGATAGTTTAATAATCGACTATCAATATTGGCCTTTGGTCGGCAATTGAATTTCGATGCAACCGGGAGTCGAGTTCCAAATGGATATTCGAAACCCACATCGAACCTTTGTGATTGTGATGGATCTTTTGTTTAAAAGATCAACGTGGAAATTGTTTTGATTTGTTTGAAAACTGAAATGAACACTTATTTTTAAATAAGCGCTCGTTATTCGGATTAGCCGGGAGAGGACCTTGTGTCATAAAACCCATTCCAAATAACGATACGACAAAATGAGATTGCATTTGAAGATGGTGTTGAAGACCTGGTATTTTCGAAAGTGAAAGGATTACCTGTCGAATGTCACTGCACCGGGTTGCTCCGGTGTAGAGATTTTATCACCCTTTGTGATGGGGATTCCGGACGTGATTAAGGAATATTCAGATTTGCAAGGGCTTCTTTGGAAGTGCCTTCGGTTTCGTTCAATCCTGGAATGGACTTGTATGGAGGTGTGTCTGACGTTACACTTTGAGATATAAAGCTGGTTTCTATCAAATACATTTCTGTTGGAGGCGGAGAATTTATTCTCTTAGCTTAACACCCTTCTCTGAGACGTACGAGCTCAGAGGTTTCGTAGTTGATGGTTACTAGTGATATATTCCCAATTTGGTAATGTGGCATATCAAGTGCTGCTAATCATTTGTTGATCGAAGCATGGCTTTTGTGAAAAGCGTAGCTTTGTGGACGAGACTTCGTCGGACCTCACACCCCGGAATGGTCGAAACAGGAAGGATGCAGCAATGTTATATGGGGGTAGTGCCCCTTAGGGTATGTTCATTTCTTTCTGGATAGAGGTAGTATCATGGCATGGAGCCCAGATACTTAACCTATGTGGTTGCCACAGATTTATTACTTTGTGGTTGTTGGTATTGAGGATCCTCGGATAAAGGTTGTTTATGGCATACTCATGTAGTAGTTACCTATTTTTGAAGAGGTAACCCGACCTTGTGTTGGCAAAGATAGGGTTAGGTTCTTGGGACGTCCCTCCAGAGGCGTACCCATGTGGCTCAGGAAGTTCCTTATCCTGACCATTTGTTGGAAATCCAATCACGAATACGCGCCTTGTACGGTTTTAGTTGTATAACCTGCCATCTAATATGGTAGCTATAGTAGGCATACTATAATGGTACGTATGCTGGGTAAGATTAATATTATACTTGCAAGTGTTTTTTGCACTATACACTAATAATAATATTAAAGATGATTTTGCGTATTAAGCATATTTGACTATCATAAGGAGAAATCTCCTCCAAGTGTGCGATTGCATTGTGTGTGTACCGGGAGGCCTTATGGTAGTCTCATTTTCCAAAAAGCATTGCAGATTTCTTTTAAATTCTTTTGTTTTCTTTGGTAAAAGAATAACCGTTTTAAGATCTCACACAAGTCCCATGACTGACCTGGAGTTTATTGTTCCGTTTCTAAACTCTGGGTGCCCACAATTTTCCACACGGGCAGCCTAGAGTCAGGTTAGCATTATGCTGGAGCGAAGTCAGAAAAGAGTTGCTGTGGAGATCAGGAGTTGAAACTGGATGGCAAGACGTATTTCTTTACTATATAGTGTCCGTTGCGTATGGTTAGTGCAAATCTGTTTTTATATGGTCAAGTTATAAAGACTTCCAGTGTCTCTATTGTGTTGTTGTAAACTCTGTTAAATGTGAGGTATAAACTGATATAGTATTGTTGTTTTAAAGATTATTCTTTATCTATTATATATTGTTCTGCTGCGAAATGTGAGATTCTGTTATTGTTTCTGTTCTTCTATCTTCTTCTTCTTTAACCCTAACGGTCCGGTTTTCCAGCATTCGACTGTGCGACATTTGATACAGAGGAAATATAAATGTCGACTTTCGGACGACGAAAAATCGGGTCATTACATAATCATAATGAGAACTTACATTGACTAGATAATCGATCCAACGGGGTGGCATGATTGTGATGGGAGGAGCAAAACGGCCTAGTATATGGATTTTGAAAGCAGTGGTCCTGGAGTGGTTGATTACATGAGTGGGCCGAAAGAAAGAGTGAAGTGGCCAGGATACAGGCTCTTGTGCAAGAAAGAAGATGCGGAGCCATTTTCAGTTGACAAATTCATCGACAACAATCAATGGATGCCTGATACGGGCATACCATATGACCTAGGAATCTAACTACTTAAATATTTTATTCTATATTTTATCTGTATGTTTTTTGCGAAGTCCGGTTGGAGTGGAGGCTTATGTTTAATATTGCTTGACGGGACTTTTGAAAATTTTGTTTGTGTTACTTTTGAGGTTATGAAGTCTGGTTGTAGCGGAAAGCACAGTTAGCTTTGAAATGAAATGTCAGTAATCCTAAGATAATATTTTTGTCCAAAAATATTGAAAATTTGTTGCGGTAGCCGCATAAAAATTTCTTGGATTAATTGAAATTTTTTATTTGAAATAATTTAATTTGCTATTTTTATTATCTCTTAACCACTTATATTCAAATCTTTTTCTAAAGTCGAGGCCTCGCTAAAAGTAGCCCAGTTAAAGGCAATCACATCATCTTAATTTCTTCCCTAACTGATCAGGTTTTTGATCATATAGATAAGCATTGCCACTACAGATTGTCACTAACTAGCCATTAATAAAATAATCTAAATCAAAAGCCCAATAACAAGAAATTGCGAATCAAATTCAGCCCAAATGCAAAAGAATGCCCCTAGTCCTATACACATGCACATGGGCACAACGTGCACATAGTTCCACTTTTTCCTTGTCTATTGATGATTCGATGGCATCGACTGCTTCTTCATGCTTCTGTGTTGCCTTTAAACTCTTAGAAACGCCTTCATTTTCTTTATTTCTTGCGTTGTCGATTTGAGAATTTAGTGCTCCATTGTTCTACGAAATGCCATGAACATTTCAAAACAGCATCGATTTGAGACTAAGTTAATGCTTAATGGCTTCTTCTTGTTTTTAGCTACCTTGAAACAGCCTCTTATGTGCCTCATAATAGAAACTCACTGCCTTATCATATTTTTTGGAGGGACACTGATAGTTACCACCATCAAAATTCCTTAATTTGCTAGAACCAGATAATGTGTTTGTGTGCATGTCCGCTAATCTTAACATTTATGGAAGGGGGAAAGGATCGGTAACGAATTTAATAAAATCAGAGTAATGAGAATGGATAGACCCAATAATACAAAACTATACAAACTAGCATCAAGTAGTTTTATATTTCAGCTAGTATTGAGGATTTGCGAGGAAGAGTGTATCAAGGTAAGTGTGATCACTATGATGGACAAGGAAAATAAGAGAGGTATGTAAGTTTTTTAGGTTCTAAACCACACGAAATGCTAATTTTAATATTTGTTGCATTTTCCAAGGTATTGATATAACAATTAATTACTTTTTTCTTTGCCTATGTTATTATTTTCAAAAATAACTTAGTCCAATTGATGTTTTGACAAACGATTGATTTGTGAATGTATACATATAAAAAGATATAAGCTTACGTACACTTCAAATTCACGATGTGAGGTAAGATCCAAAAATCTTACAAAAGATATTTTTTAATACCAATTACTCATGTGCAAGTACATGCATCGCACGTGCAAAAGTACAGATAACTACAAGAACACTGGGATATTTCGACAGCAAATAGCCGTCAGAACCCGATGGTATAGCCGTTTGAATAGTGTACACGGTTTTTTCAACTTCCGACGGCATCAACAAAAATCTTCCGACTTCTTTTTGACGGCTTCTAACTGAAAAATAACGAAGGTCTTCAAGGATCAACGAGGTACATGAAGATCCACTCGTAACCAATATCCATCGGTAGTGGTCGAAAGTTTGTTACTCGTAAGTCGTCGGTAATCTGGTTTTACTTTTTTATTTCTACGCCTATTCTACTTTCACCAAATCTACATATATATCAGTATACTTCTAAACTCCATTCCACACAGATAATTCAGATATATATTATATATATAACAACCAACATCACATATTATACGAACAACAATATTGACCATAATCTCAAATTTATACAAAATCATAAACTCTAATATATACAAAGTCAAGATCATAAACTCTAATATATACAAAATCAACCATCAAACATCCTCAAACATCAACACTAGCCAATCAATGTCAAACATCAAATAACTCCACAAAATGTACCGAATGAATATAATACATCCAATCTCTCATCGATGTGTACCAAACATACCAAAATAAATCATCCTCGCCAACTCCAAGTCAACATACACAACATCCAAGCACAAACACAGAAAACGTAACTATCAAGAGTCGTCCTCGCCTCCAGAAGCACCAGACGAGGAAGGAAATGAACCATGTTACTGCACGTACTCCATCAAGCACTAATTTGACTGCTCCATTTGTATAGCACGAAGATGGTCCTGCTCCTGCAGCTACTCGACCATGGCTCTTAGTTGTTTTAGCTCCACTTTGTCTTGCTCTCTTTGGTATGCTTGTTGAGATGCCCTAGCCTGCGAGAAAAAACCGTTATAGAACTTTTCTATAACTTATATAACAATTATGTAACTTTTATAAGATAGTTTATTTTTATAAATTACAGCTTAGTTTCCATGACCAAAATGCCGATTACGCTGTGTTAGATCCATGATGGAGTCAAAAATAGCGTCTTCCTCCTCGCGGGTCAACTAATGCGATCCGATCCCTCTAGCATTTAAGCCCGCGCCTCTTGAAACTTTTCCTACAATGCCATAAAAATTACAGTTGAAATTAACACAACATTATTTTAATTCTTTAAAGCTAATAACTTAAACTAATCAATATTAATACTTAAAATTCAAAATATACATACATATGTAGCCATCGCCTTATCCTCATCTTCCCATGTATATGTAAGGTTGCCAGCTTCGTCCCTTTAATTTATGGCATGAGTATGAGCAAATACTTCCATGTATGAGGCCAAACATCGACGCGCTCTTTCTTGCAATAAATAATGTATACATATTACTGTTTATATTAACTATTTATTAATAACTTTTAACTTAAGCTATATAAATGACTGTTTATAATCACAATTAATAAATTTACCAAATCCTTGTGATGATATTGGAATGACTTGTAACCTCCACGATGTGTTACTGGGTTCTTATTTCTATTCAAAGAGTTCCTCTGTGACTCCGCCTACAGATTTAAATAATTTAACAATATATTTAATAGTTGTAAAACAAAGTAATGAGATATATATATGATAGATTAATTGTCTTAAACTCATCGTTGTCCCATCAGGCAACCAAGCATCACATACACCATTAATTTCAGTTTCTTCCCAACTCTCCTAAGGCCCGACATCATGTCCCGATAATTCTTTGCTATCTTAGGATTACATTAGCGCCGCACAAGGTAAATGTCCGCTTCCTGCAGATCTATGGAGCACCGCACATTGAGAAAATTAAATATAAGTTGTACATTTTTAAGTAGTCAACAAATTGTAAAACAGTAATTTATAAATATGTAAGTTTAAACTCACCAAAAAGTCATGCCAAATGCTCTCTCTGATTGGGCTAGGGATCTCACTCCATCAAGGCCAACAACAAGTCATCCTACTCACATATGCCTACTTGGAAATACTAAGAACCTCTCCCGATGGCTTTAGCTCAAATCCCCTGTGTTAAATTTAAAATATAGCTTCAAACTATTATATATATCATACACAAAATATTTCTAACGCTACGCTACTAGTATTAATACTTATGATCCATCGGCTTTGGGCTGTAAATGCACTACTAGTCATGCAGCTGGCCCTAAAGGGCCACTGTCATCACCTCTATTCCCTTGTCGAGAAGAAGAGGGGGAACCAGGGTGGGAAGAGCTATGCCTTTGGAAAAAGGACATAATACCTTTCACCTACATATCAATTTATTATGTCAGAACATATAATTCATAATAATTATGAGAAATGATATCCTAATTGATGAGAAAAATGTAACATGAATAATCACATAAATTACCTTATATTAAATTGTAAATTAGCAATCCGTCCTCGTCGTTTTTTGATCAGGACTCAGTTTCATACTCTATATCATTTTACTCTGTAGTTTCAAATGCTTTTACTAATATATTTGATTCGTCATTTAGAGGTCCATGTGATCGTCCATTATTGTTATTTTAACATTTCCTTGATATCTGCTTAATAGGCTTGTTCGTTTTGAATATTCTTTCCATCAAACGTAATTCTTGCCTTTATTTTCAAAACTGTTGACCAATCTGCTTTACCTCTTTTTAGAGATGGATATGCAGTATAAAAAACTTGTAGGGCTTGTTAGAATTGTACAAAAAGATCGTACTTTTGTTGATAACACGAGGTATGTTTTATTTCTACAAGATTATAATTTGGATGCATAACTCCAAAACTTGGAACCTTACTGAACCAGTTGCATCTAAACAAAAAAAAATCCACTATGGGTCTAGTGAAATATGTCAATTGCAAAACCTAGGTTAACATGCCATAAAAATCATTTATATGATCTTTTGGATCAGCACTGCCTTTAACAGGTACGCCAGTACTGTTAGTTAATTTTTCAATACCATATTCTTTGGTGTTGAATTTAAATCCGTCAACGAAGAATATTGGATATGTCTTAACGTTTCTTTTTTGTCCCGTCGCTAGATGTTTTAATCCTTCATCGACCATGTAATTTATTGGATCATAAACGTAGTTCGAAAACCAAGTAGCGAAATCTTTGGTTATATCGCCGCTTGGATGTTGTGATTCATAAACACTGCAAACATAGATAATATACTGCATTATAATTAATGTACATGTATGTATTAAATAAAAAAATATCCAAACTTATAATTTAACATTACCTAGTAAATGGTGAAACTTCAGTACAATTACGAAGAAAATATGTGTGTGCTACATGGTAATCTTTATCGTCCAACCATACTTCCATATATTTTCCAATAGGTCGACCCTGTTGTCTAAAAATAGATAACATTGCCTCAGAAGAATAATTTGTTCAATTGCTTCACCGTTATGCGCAGCATTTTCAAATGATAAGTTCACATGATCACTGAAATAATGAGAAAAAAAGAACGAAGCTTCTTCTTCGATATTTGATTTACAAATTGAACCTTCAACTCGAGCTTTTTGTTTCACTTTTTTCTTTAAATGATTTAAGTACTTAAAAGAAAATATTTCTATTCGAGAATGACTTATATTTTGGTAATTAAAATAATATTTACCACATTCGATATTAATACCTTACCTCTCGAATGGATACATTCATCCATACTGTATAGGACCTCGAAGACGTGCTTCATATGGAAGATGAACAGATAAATGCTCCATTACATTAAAGAAACCTAGAGGAATTTTTTTCTCCAATTTGTAGAGCAATACAGGGATTTCTTCCTTAAGTTTATGTAGACGATCAACTTTTAACGTAGTCGAACAAAGCTCCTTACAAAACAAACTAAGTTATGTTACAACATTCCAAAAATTTTCTAGGCAACAGTTCTCTAAATGCGACGGGCCCCAATTTTCCATCATTATATGATAATCATGGCTTTTCATCCCACTTAGTCTCCCGTTCTTATAGTCGACACATCTACGAAGATTAGAGGAAACTCCATCTGGAAATCGTAATCCTTCCACCCATTTTAACATTACTCTAACTTGGTTGTTGTCTAACTCATAGCATGCTTTGGATTTTTTAGTGTCATTTGGCTTGATTTGAAGCTCAGGACGGTAACAAATTTCTTCTATATCACGTCTTGATTTAAAATCGTCCTTAGTCTTGGCCTTAACATTCAAAACTGTATTAAACAGATTATCAAATATGTTTTCTCGTTATGCATCACCTCAATGTTACGATGGATTAGGAGATTTTTTCAATAAGGCAACCCCCAAAATATACTTTATTTGCATAAATTATGAATCATCAACTTACCTTGAATTTCAATTTGTTGTCCGGTTTCATATATCTTTGGATAATCCTTTACAACTTCGTATATATCTTCGCTTGACCAAATTGTTCGTGGTCGTAAAGTCTCATGCGTATTAGCTGTGAATTTTTTATCTCTTCTAAAAGGATGATTAATATGGAGAAAACACTAATGACAATCAAATCTTGAAATTTTCTTCCCGTTTGATAAAGAAAATGCTCGTATTTCTTCTATACAATAAGGATACTCTAAACGACCGGTCGTACTCCAACTCGATAGCATTGCATATGCAGGATAATCGCTAATTGTCCACAACAAAGAAGAAAACATTCGAAATTTTTTTTTGATACGTCATATGTTTCAACTCCTTCATACTAGATTGTTTTCAACTCTTTGATTAACGGTTGTAAGTAAACATCAATTTCCTATGTCGGATCATTTAGGCCAGGGATGACAATTGTGAGAAACATATATTGAGTTTTCATACACATCCATAGATGTAGATTGTAAGGTGTAACGATTATAGACCAAGATGAATATTTAGAACCAAACTGGAAAAATAGTGAAAATCCATCCGTACATAAACCATGCCTAACGTTATGGCTCTCCGCTATGAAAACAGGATATTTCTTATCAAAATTCTTCCATGCTTCTCCATCAGCTGGGTGTGTTAACGTACTTTCTTCCTGTATTCTCACATTGTGCAATCTCATATGATGTGCTGCTAGAGATGATGCATATAACCTTTGAAGCCTAGGACTGATAGGTAAGTAATGCATACTCTTGTATGGAACTTCTTTTCCCTTCTTTTTTCTTGGTTTGTATCTTTGTTGGTTGCATATTCTGCAATTTCAAAGATTGATGTCTTCTTTCCAAAACAACATGCAACCATTTAAACAAGTATCTATTTTTTTGAAATGGAAAACCGAAAGAAGACATAAGTTTTTTTTACTTCACAATGATTTTCGCATATCGAGTGGCATATGCCGTTTAATAGCTTGTACAACAACTGTAAATCCGAATTCTGTGAGGTTGTATTTTGATTTTATCGCAATATACTCTGTGTTTGCTGATAATTGAGTGCCTCTTGTACAGCCATTCCATAAGAGTTTCTTAGCAGCATCCAGTAAATCATGTATTTTTTTCGCTCCAACGGTTGGTTCCTCTTCCATGTTAACATTGTCATTATCAACTTCAGTGGTAGGGAATATTGGTCATTATCTTCAACCATACGTTCTATGAGATTCGTCGTACTAATTTAATCACCCACATCCTCCTCTAACTGTTCTTGGTTAGATGTTATAATTTCTCTATGACCGTTCCACACCAAATAATTCGACACGAAACCGTATTCACGCAAATTGACGCTAACCATATCCTCTATCAAATGCTTCAACAGTTTGCACCTACTACATGGACAACAAACTTCTTCGTTATTTCTATATTTTTTCTTAAAGCGAATTTAATAAACATATGTACCCCATTATAAAAATGTTCACTTATTAAGCCTCTCGTTTCCCTTCGTTGTTCATACATTTAGCTCTGATCAGTAAAATAACTGACCATTTTTCCTACTTTAAAACCTATTATAAAAATTAAAATTAGTATTACTCATTTAATTTTATGGATTGACATATTATTTTTTAATTAAAAAATATTTGTTTATAATGTTATTGAATTTGCTAATTTGCACCTCTTTTCGCCTTCTTTCACTTTTTGTTCATTGTAATCGCTTTACGCCTTTTTGCGCTTCCTTGCGCCTTAAAATGGATATAATATAAAATTTTAGCTTCTATATTATTATTTTCTTTGATGGTCGATCATCCTACTTCCCATTACAAACGAAGTGTTAATTATATTTCATAAATCAATTCATTTTAAACGATTTCATAAAATTTCGACGGCACTTCTCACTTGTTCCCTGTATCGTACGCAAATGCATGTACACAAGGAACGAAAAGGAAGTGCTACCGAAATTTTGTGAACTGTTTAAAATGAAATGATTTATGAAATGTAATTACTTTATAGTGTTTGTAACTTGCCCAACACATGTTAAGTCCAACAAATATTGTATCAGATGAACACGCATGTCTGTTTTGTAATAAAAAGAATATCTATGTAACGATCATATACAATACTTGATAAACGGGACCAAAAACTCTCTAAGAGATTTATAAAAAATAAAACACATTATGCATGTCTAATTGTTTATAGATTACCAATATTACCATTATATATCAATATTATGCACGATTAGTTAATTATATAACATATATTAGCATTTGCACAATAGTTTATTAGCATTTTACTGTTTTATTAAATATATACAATATTATACGATTTTTACTATTTCGAAAATATATATTATTCATGTCTTCAAATTTAACGAATTACGTATTTAGTATTATATTTTATTTAAAATACTATTATAATACATTATACACTAGTTTATATCATGTCACACAATATTGTACCAAACTTGATTTTATATAAACGATTAAGGGTTTATTATTATTAATATATTTTAATTATCATTTCCGGAATTTTGCAAACCATAAACACAATTATTCACATCAATCCTAACTTGCCGAATGCTGACCAAATGCTAGCTCAAATGCATATATACATTAAATGATCAACGTATATATACACTAATTTGTTAATGTAAATAAACTAATCATATTATTAATTAGGGTTTAGGGTTTAGGAAATTAATAATTAGGGTTTAGGGTTTATGTAAATAAACTAATCAAATTACTAATTAGTTAATGTAAATAAACAACCAATCAGCTATTATAAACAACTAGTATTGCAATTTAACCCTAAATTAACAAATCCAAATCAATTAGAATTTAGGAAAAACCTAATTTGGAGATTGATGGAGAGGATAGAGTTGTCGTGAGTGATGATTGATGATATTAGAGATGCTCCGAAAGACGTACGGGGCTGGCTGTCGTGGGGAGGAGGTGGGGGAGTTAGCGATTTTGAATGATTTGGGTGAAAGGAAGATAATGAAGCAGCTCTCGGCCAATCAGGCCTACAAACACGTTTATTTCCGACAACTATCGGTGGCCGCTTACGGCTGTATTTGTGTCAGTTTTCGACGGCCTTAATGATTATTGTATTTTAATTACAGAAATGACACGAAGATGACGGACCTTTGCTAGCCATTTGAAATTTTCGATGTCCGTTGGCGGTCATCGAAAGTGTGTTGCTGCTATATAATTTTATTCTTGTAGTGCATAAATATATGTATATAATTAGTAGTATTTCTATAAGTATAACTTTATATTCGTAAACTTTAATATAGGAAAAGGAATTTGACATGGGAAACGAATGTAGAAGATGTTTCCTTCGAAATGATTTGACATATTAACTAGCATTAATTAATACATATATTTTTAATTTAATTCATAATTTACATATTCCAACAAAAATTGGTATTTTGAACTTTTTTTATTATATCCTTACATTGTTTTAAATTGATCTGTTCAATTAATAGGTGATGTGTTCGATTTGACCTATGAGCTTGCACCATATGTACTTTGTGTGTGTTTAAATATAAGTGGTAGGAAAAAACACACTTAACTGTGTCAATCCGATGGTCAAAAAATCTTTGAATAAGCTTAATTTGTTATTTCCTTGTGGGAAATAACTTGGATTTTATTTAACAGAATGATTCATATGCATCTACTGACCATGATTCCAACAGTATGGTTTGAAATTGATTAATGGATTCAAATTTATAGCGTAGTGAAATTCGAATTAATGCACATGACGTATAATGTCTGCAATTTACCAAAAATTGGTTTCTTTATTAACATTTCAAAGTCTTTACGGTATATGGTATGTCGTATGTTCTTTAAATATTAATACTCCATTTTGTAGTTTAACTGCAAGGGCAGCTTCACTTCCCTTTGCCTTCTAATAAAACCCATTTTTTCTTTTAAAAATTTGGCGTATATCTTTTTAGATGCAAAGGGATATAGGTAAAAAAAATTGTCACGTGTATTGCACTTACTGTTCCCATATATGGAAAATTTTTACAAGTACTGTTTCGTATAGCTCATGAGCATATATCTTTTCAAATGCTAGGATGATGACATCAACTTGCAATTACTCAGCCAGAATTCATAAAAAATGCTGACTACAATACTAATGACAATGGTACCAAAGATTAATAAATCAAATTATAGAATTCAAATGTGTCATGTACCATTAGTTATCATTACTGAACAATCATAACTCAGAATTTTTGAATCACATTGCAAAAATTATGGCCTTCATGTCGTTATGTATCGTCAATGATCTTCTTTCACCAGTAGTAATGTCAATTATTTTTGAGTTTCCTATAATAAACTTATGATTTTCTATTTTTAAATACTAAATTTGTTCACATTAAAAATATAAGAGCTTAAATTTGACAAGATGTTATTGAGTTTAGTAAGCTGATAGTGATGCCGAGTTCATCGGAGCTTCCTCCATTGCTTGTTTCTACATTAATTGATCCAGGTAATTCATCTGCTTAGTACCATGTTCTTAACTTTAATTTTTCTAACACAACCCTAATTTCTCCTTCGTCGTCGTTTTCTATGAAAATTCACTCATCGATCAGTGGTATTTTCACTTTTAACCATACACAATCAATATTTGCTAAAAGGTACCTATTTATACCTCGAAATATTTTGACAAACGAGTAATTAGGTTTTCAAAATTTAATATGTTTGGAAACTTTATGTTACCCATTGATTTTGTAAATCATGTGTTTATAAAATTTTGTGCCTATGACCTAATTTCATTACACAATTAATTCTGCTTTTAATTTGGTAACTTTATTGCATTTAGTAATCATTTTTGATCACTCACCTGCCCAACTAATGTTTTCGTAGCTTTTTTGTGAAGCTAATTTGATTCCTTTACATAGTGCGTCTTGTGATATGATTTACTGCACAACTAATTCTCAATTTATTCAGAAAGATAATTAATGTCATAGGAAACCGTTTCTACTCATCCCGTTTGGGAATCAATTTTCCATATCATTTATTCGAGCTGAATTGATTCCACTACACAATACTTTCCCTTTATAGCTACTAATATGTAATTTGGTTTTCTAAATATGGTGTATTTATTGACCATTTATGGTCAATCTTTTAGTTAACCGTATGTTCATGTCATTTATGTGCATGGGATTTGATTTTAATGCATAGTCAATTCTCATTTTAATTTAATAGTTAACTGAATGTAGTGTAATGTTTTATAACTTTGGTATATTTGGCAAACATCTATGATCAGTCATTTGATTAATCCTATTATTATGTTTACACAACATTTATGAGCTTGGGATTCGACTTCACTTTCATGACAATCTTAATGAGTTAAATCCAGTGAAAAGTTGAAAACTATGGTAATAGATTTGTTGAAGGTAGAATCCATCCTTGTATGATACTTGGAATAATACAAGAAACAAGTTACAGGTCCCTATTTTTGATGCTGTTATAAGAAAAGTCCCTCTATATATAAATATGTAAATTTAGTACATATTTTTTGAAAAATAGAAAACGCAGTGTGCTTTGTACTTTTCTGACGAAAATTGCAAGCTAACTTGCAACTTTTAGACTTTGAATTTCTTTTTTGAAAATTTTAAAATTTTTGAAGAGTGTAAGTTAATCTGCACTTTCCATAAGGAAAACGCAAGCTAGTTTGCGTTTTTATTTTGATTTTTTTTAAAATTTTTAAACTTTTGAAAAATACAAGTTCGAGCTAGTTTGCGCTTTCTAATTTTTAAATTTTTAAAAATTTTAGAAAATTTTGAAATTTTTGAAAAGCGCAAGGTAACTTGCACTTTTGATCAGAAAAGCGCAAGCTAGTTTGCGCTTTTTCATTTTGAATTTTTTTTTGAAAACTGTGAAAATTTCAAAAAATTTAAATTTTTTGAAAATCGCAAGTTAACTTGCACTTTTTATAAAAAAACGAAGATAGTTTGCGCTTACTAATTTTAAAAAAAACAAGGACTTAATTTACATAGTCATTATCATAGGGACTTTTCATACGACAACATCAAAAGTAGGGACCTTCAGTGCAGAGCCCCTGGAATAATATACTAAATACTGGCTTCCACGCAGCAACCGAGGCTTCTTAATCTTTTGTCACTTACATAACATCTATGAAAGTAGTTTGCAAAATTGTTCTACACATAACCAATATGTTAGGTAAAACTAAATTTTCTTTTTTGTGTGCAGATTTTGTATCTTCAAGACACCAGTGAAATATCTTACCAATTATATACATTATTCTGGCTATGAATTAGGAGGATGTTTTTTGATGTATTCTTGAATTGTCAGTGTTGTTAACTGTTGGTGATTCTTGTAACTATAAATTACTTGATTTGTTTGGTATTTTAAACGGTTCTTGTTATTTCAATAGTAATTTATGCCTTAAGTTTCAATTTAGGTTTAACATATTATACATTAAAATATTATAATATTACGTAAATTTATTACATGTTTCAGTAGTTCAAATCTGTTAGAAGTAAAAAATGCATGTAAATTTATTTGAGGCTCATGCAATAGTAGAGATATTTCTTAGTGCCAAATGCATGTAAATTTATTTGAGCCTCATGCACTAGTAGGGACATTTCTTATTGCCTTTATCGCTCTAGCACTTATAGGGGCATTTAAGTAATATATAGGCCCTTAATTATTCTCAGGGGCATGATTTATAGGTGCTTTTCTTCTTCTGCCTCTCAATCATTTATTTAAGGGCAATTTAAGCAAATTTTTAGCCTCTATTAATAAAAATATTTGCGTTAATAGCAATAGAGACATTTGTAGTTGCCTCAATTTTGGTTTGTATAAACTGTTATAATTAGATTTACTTGTTTATATTTTTCCGCAGACTATCACTTTTGTTTTTCTACTTTTGGACAATGGTTTTCATGCTTTGCCAACATATGCAGTCCTTTATGTATGATAGGAATGTAAGTGGAGATCATATCGTGTATAAGGAGAATGCATTCTTTTATTCTCTTTGTGTGGATTAGATTTAATTGTATTCGGTAATGATGATTTTCAAGTTTGATGTTTTAAGGTTGCACGCTCGATGCTTGAATATGGTTTTATAAATTCTCAAATGTACACCATGACTCTATGATGCCCGACACTATATTTACGAGCTTTCTAGTAAACAATAATCACCTTTCAACACCAGACTTATTACATGAGGTTCGTTATGCATCCGAACATTCCTAATGCTAATATACACAGTCCTAATGGTATTCAAGCATGAAGATTTAAGCAGAGAAAACTAATCTGTACTAATATTGATCTAGTTTTAAAATATTCCATGGCATTTCATTGTAGCACTAAATTCAAAAATCGACGGCACAAGCTATTGAGGCTAATGAGGGCGTTTCTGAGAGTTCAATAACGATATAGAAGCATGAAGAAACCATCGAAACCATCGAATCATCAACAGAGGAGAAGAAGTGAAGAGTGGAACTATGTGCATTTTGTGCACATGTGCACAGAACTAGGGGCATTCTTTTGCATTTGGGCTAAATTTGATTCGCAATTTCTTCTTGTTGGGTTTTGACTTAGATCATTTTAAACTTGTAATGCTAGTTAATGATGATTTGTAGCGACAATGCTCATGTGTATGATCAAAAACCCTTTTAATATGGTTATTCTAGATGAATTAAATAAGGACAAATTTTTAAAAGAGGCATTGAAAAAAAATACTTATAGCAAAATCTAGCTTAAGTTAAAACCTAATGCAGAAATATGCCGAGTTTTGATATAGCTTACGCACTTTTGGAATGCGCTATATCTTTTTAAAAAAAATTATAGCTTGCGCATTGCATAAATGTGTAAATGTATATTTATTATTTGCGCATATATGAAATTTAATATAATTTATCAATACCTAATATTTCACTTATAACAACAACGCTAACTAGTAATTATAATGACAACAACAATAATTAACTAGTAATTTTAGCAATAAATTTTATATCTTTAATTTTCTTACATGAAGAAGACCATTTAGAGATAAAACAAGTAATTATTTGAAAATAAAAAAAACATTCTTTTGATCTGATGTTTGATTTGAGAAATAAAATAGGTTAGATTGGAGACTAAAGGAGGGTTTTGGGAAGATGGAGAGGAAAAGGTGAAATAAGAAAGAAAATGGGGTTATTGTAATTTTGATGGAAAAAATATTGTTTGGGAATCCCATATATACGCAAATAATAAATATGCATTTGCGTATTTATGAAATGCACAAACTATAAAATTTAGGTAATAAGTTTTAACTAGAGCATAATCTTGCATAAGTTTTTTTTCCATGGGTTGTTTAAAAATCCGACCATTAAATTTATGATGGATATTAACTTATTGTGAACTATTACGATTCATTTATTATGGGAATTATTACTTGACATGTACACATTTGTACATTTCATTTGATTGTGCAGATCTAAATAATATTAACTGCATGCATGTTGATGAGAAATCAGATGAATTATCCCATCTTTTTAGTATTAATTGCGTACATGAATATTTCAAAGTGCCAGCTGTCTTGTCCTTTCCTTCCACAGTTAGTACTCAGAGATCAATATATAAAACCAAAGACCAATACAGTAAATCAGACGCTAAAAATGTCCTCATCCCCCAATTCCTTGATCTATTTTACAATCTTCATCCTTGTTTCGTCATCATCTTTGTACAATATTGGCGATGCAGTATCACCTAATGTTGATCCACAAACCTACATAATTCAAGTTAAACAACCCGATACCAATAACACCAAGGACATTGAAAGTAGGTACACATCATTCTTACCACGATCATCATCTCCAGACAGACTCATCCACATCTACACAGAAATCTTCAGTGGTTTCTTAGCAAAACTAACAGAGCAAGAAGTCAAAGAGATGGGATCCAAACCTGGTTTCTTTTATGCATGTGAGACTACAGACCTCGTTCTTCACACAACTTACACTCCAGACTTCCTCGACCTTACAGGTCCTACCGGTCTCTGGAACACTTCATCCAACCTCGGTGAAGGCGTCATCATCGGAGTCGTAGACACTGGCATTTTACCAAACCATCCTTCCTTCAGCGACAAACACGTACCTCCTCCCACTAAAAAGTGGAATGGTGTATGCGGGTTCTAGAACAAAACTGTTGGTGTAAACCAAAATTAAAGAGTCGTGTCTGCTGATGTGAAAAGTCATGCCTATTCGAATGAATAGTCATGTCTATTCGAATGAAAAGTCATATATGTTCAGTGAAGAGTCGTGTGCATTCACTGAAAAGTTGTGTCTATTGAAATGAAGAGTCGTGTCTATTAAGTAAAAGTCATGTCTATTGAAGTGAAAGGGTGTCTATTCAAAAAGGTTATGTCTGTTTGTAAGGGTTGTAAACCACTATATATATGTGGTCATTTTGTTGTGTTGTATGCAAGTTGTAGGCAAGACATAAAGCAAGTTATAAAAAATTGTCTATTCTCCTCTAAAATTATAATTCTCTACTCTTTTATATTTTAACAAATTGGTATCAGAGATTGGTTGAAAAATGTCAAACAACCTTGTCTCCCTTGTTCCTCGATTCAACGGTGAAAAGTTTGATTATTGGAGCAATCTAATGAGGCTATGTCTTGAATCTCAAGACATGTGGACAGTTGTTGAAGAAGGTGTTGGTGCGCCGAAAGATGAGACGCAATTCACAGTTGCCCAAAGAGATCTTCTAAAAAGCAAAAATAGAAAGATCGGAAGGCTCTCTTCCAAATCTATCAGACACTTGAAATTCAAGTTTATGAGAGAATTTCAAAAGTTGCAAATGCTCATGAGGCTTGGAAAATATTGAATGCAATGTATTCTGGCAAAGATCAAGTAAAAAAGGTTCGCCTGCAGTCACTACGAGCTGAATTTGAAAAGCTCGAAATGAAGGATAGTGAGAAAATCTCAGAGTATTTTACTCGTCTCACTTCCATCATAAATCAGATGGCTTCAAACAGAGAAGTCGTGGAGACTCAAAGAGCCGTTGAAAAAATTCTACGGAGCCTACCAATCAAGTTCGATCAAATTGTGGTTGCAATTGAGGAATCAAATGACATTGCTTCACTTTCTCTTGAAGGCTGGCAAGGAAGGCTGGAAGCCCATGAGGCTGGGATCTTGATGAGAAGTAAACAAAGAAATTCTTCTCAAGATCAAGCCTTAAGACCACAATTCACATCCACAGAAGGTCAAGGCCCATCCCATGGCAAAAGAAACAGCAGGAATAGTGGAAAACGTGAAGAATCAAAGGAGGAGAAACCATCATTCCAAAATAACAAGGCGCGAGGCAAATACAAAGGCAAAAAACCATATTTTGAATGCAATTTCTGCCACAAGATGGGTCATAAAGCAAATGATTGTTGGGAGAAACATCCTGAAAAGAAGCCAGTTGCTGGTTTTATGCATAATGAAGCAGAAAAATCTAAATCTTTGTTGATCGCTTCGGATGGAAATGTTGAAAACGTATGGTACTTGGATAGTGGTACAAGTAGGCATATGACTGGAAATAAAAATCTATTTTCAAGTCTTGTGGAAGCTGATGATGGTCAGGTTACTATTGGAGATGCAAAATCATACAAAATTCAAGGTTTTGGCGAAATTTCTTTCAAACCCAAGGCTGGAAAAGTTGAAAAAATATCGGAGGTTCTTTATTTACCAGGCATACGTAGCAATCTTCTTAGCGTTGGTCAGTTGCTGAAGAAAGGATTTGATTTTCGATTCGTTGGAGATCAATGTAGCATGAAAAAGAACGACCAACAAGTGGCAAATATTGTGATGGGATCCAACAAATTATTTCCGATCAAACTTGACATCGTGAGCAGTACGTGCATGATTGCTACTTCTAATGATGAAGTTTCCAAGTTATGACATGAGAGGTTTGGGCATTTAAACTTTCGGATTTTGAAGGAGATGTCTACAAAAGAAATAGTCCGAGTGCTGCCTAAACTTGAAGTGATAAATGAAGCATGTGAAGAATGCCAATTGGGAAAACAACATCGTGAATCTTTCCCATCCAAATCGAAGTGGATTTCTCAATCACCTCTGGAGCTTGTTCACACCGACCTCTGTGGACCATTGCAAGTGTCATTGCTTGAAGGCAGCAGATATTTCTTGTTATTTGTTGACGATTACACAAGAAAAATTTGGGTTTACTGCGTCAAAGAAAATTCAGATGCCTTCTCTTACTTCAAAGAGTTCAAATTTCATGTTGAAAAACATTTTGGTCATCAAATAAAAATTCTAAGGAGTGACCGTAGAGGAGAATATATGTCCTCTCTGTTTGAAGAATTCGGCCAAAATCATGGAATCCGCCATGAGTTAACTGCTAGGTACTCACCTCAAAAAAACGGAGTTCGCAGAGCGCAAAAATCGAACAATAATGAATATGATCAGATGCATGTTGAAGAAGAAGAACTTGCCTGCATGTTTTTGGGCTGAAGCGGTCTCTTGTGCCGTTTACTTAATCAACCGATCACCAACGAAGAGCTTAAAGGATTCCACTCCAAATGAAGTCTGGTATGGTAAGAAACTAAATGTTGCTCGTTTAAAAACTTTTGGTTGTCTTGCATACTCTCATATTCCTGATGCTTTAAGATCGAAGCTCGACGACAAATCTGAAAAAGGCATTTTCATCGGTTATAGCTAAAGGACTAAAGCTTACAAGCTTTATAATCCAAAGACGAAGAAGATGATTATCAGCAGAGATGTTCGCTTAGATGAAAATGGCTGTTATAATTTTTCAGATTTTGCAGAATTACCTGGATGGCAAACTCTAAATCTTGAAGAGGAAACTTCTTTGGAACAAGGTGTTGATGTTGATGTTGGTATTGAAGAACAACTGCCTAAAAATAATGGGGCTGAGCAGGAGAAAAATTCACCACCAACGGCGGAAAGAAGGACACAATCCTTGAGAGAAATCTATGATGCAACCGAAGAAGTTGACACTACGGATCATGTATATTTTGCATTTTTTGCGGGAGAAGATCTAATCACTTGTGAAGAAGCATCAAAGGAAGAAAAATGGGTGAATGCAATGAAGGATGAAATCAAGTCTATTGAGAAAAATGGTACATGGGAGCTTACCACTTTGCCTTCACACAAATCAGCCATTGGTGTAAAATGGGTGTTCAAAACCAAAACAAATCTTGATGGCTCCATCAACAAGTACAAAGCACGTTTGGTTGCGAAGGGGCATAAGCAAAAGGAAGGGGAAGATTTCAATGAGGTATTCGCTCCTGTCTCTCGACTTGATACAATTCGATTGTTGATTTATCTTACTGCCCAAAATGGCTGGAAGCTGCTGCAAATGGATGTGAAATTAGCTTTCTTGAATGGTTTTCTTCAAGATGAAATTTATCTTCAACAACCTCCTGGTTTTGTGAAGAGGAGCGAAGAGGAAAAGGTGTATAAGCTGCGGAAAGCTTTATACGGGCTGAAGCAATCCCCCCGTGCATGGTATGATCGTATCAATAATTTCTTCTTGAAGAATGGCTTAAGGTGTCCTTTTGAACACACTCTTTACATGAAGTAGCATTCAAAAGGAGGTTTCATGATCGTGAGTTTATACATGGATGATCTGATTTTTACTGGAGATAATATGGAGATGTTATCTGAATTCAAAAATTCAATGATGAAGGAGCTCGAGATGACGGATTTGGGAGAATTACATCATTTTCTAGGGATAGGTGTTCGACAATCAAAATGTGGGATTTTTATCTCGCAAGAAAAATATGTTGCTCAAGTTTTGGAGAAGTTAAATATGATGAATGCAAATCCAGTTTCAACTCCTTGTGTTGCAGGTTTGAAATTGTGCAAAAATGGTGAAGGAAAGTTTGTGGATCCAACTATTTTTCGAAGCCTAGTTGGAAATTTGATGTATCTCACTGCTACAAGACCTGACATCATGTGCGCAGTAAGCTTGATTAGCAGATTCATGGTGAAGCCTTTCTCAAACCATTGGAAAGCTGCAAAAAGAATTTTACGATATGTTAAAGGAACTATTGACTATGGCATTTTCTATGAAGCTCATGTTCCTGTGAAGCTTGTTGGATATACGAACAACGATCTAGGTGGAAGCATCGATGATTCAAGGAGTACTTCGGGTTATGCATTTAACCTTGGAAGTGGAATTATTTCTTGATGTTCAAAAAAACAACCAGTTGTGGCACTTTCTACCACCGAAGCGGAGTACATCGCAGCATCTCTAGCAGGATGTCAAACTTTATGGCTAAGAGGAATTCTTGAAAATTTAAGCTTCAAGCAAAAAGATCCTACGATCATTTATTGCGACAATAAGTCTACTATCTCTGTCTCAAAGGATCCTATTTTGCATGGAAGAACAAAGCATATTTGTCTACGTTTCCATTTCCTACGAGAACTTGTTCGTGAAGAAGAAGTGAGTCTTGAGTATTGTCGAAGTGAAGAACAAATTGTTGATATCTTCACAAAGCCGCTTGGAGGGACTGCTTTCTCAAGAATTTTTGCTGCATTGGGTGTTCGAAGGAATTTTGGTTTAGGGGAGGCATTGTTGGTGTAAACCAAAATTAAAGAGTCGTGTCTGCTGATGTGAAAAGTCATGTCTATTCGAATGAAGAGTCATGTCTATTCGAATGAAAAGTCATATCTGTTCAGCGAAGAGTCGTGTCCGTTCACTGAAGAGTCATATCTATTGAAATGAAGAGTCGTTTCTATTAAGTAAAAGTCATGTCTATTGAAGTGAAAGGGTGTCTATTCAAAAAGGTTATGTCCGTTTGTTAGGGTTGTAAACCACTATATATATGTGGTCATTTTGTTGTGTTGTATGCAAGTTGTAGGCAAGACAAAAAGAAAGTTTTAAAAAATTGCCTATTCTCCTCTAAATTTATAATTCTCTTCTCTTTTATATTTTAACAAAAACCTCCTGCAACAACAAACTGATAGGCGCTCGCAGTTTGGTTCGAAATGAAGAAGATCCCACAGACAACATAGGGCATGGGACCCACGAGTCCAGCATAGTAGCCGGCAACTTCGTGGAGGACGTGGACTTCTTTAGGCTGGGCTCCCATACAATGTCGGGCATGGCCCCACATGCTCACCTTGCTACATATAAAGTCTGCAGTAGCAGCAACAGCGTTGGGTGCGCTTTGGAGGATGTATTGGCGGGTATGGATGCTGCCGTGAAGGATGGAGTGGATGTGCTTTCCATTTCTCTTGGAAATTCGACTAACAAATGGTATTACTATAGGGATGACAATCCTCTTACTATTGCAACATTTGCATCTGTCCATAAAAAGGGCGTCATCGTCGTCGGTTCTGCAGGCAATGATGGACCCTTTGGGCGCACGGAAAGGAATGATGCGCATTGGATTCTTACTGTCGCAGCCAGCAGCGTTGATAGAAATTTTAGGTCGGTGGTGAAGCTGGGCAATGGAAAGGAGTATTATGGCGAGGGTTTGTACAAGCCATCTAGCTACACTTCCACTGCTTTTCCTCTTACATTACTAGATACTAATACTACTTGCGACCTTGCTGCCGGCAACAAGGGAAACATCACTGTTTGCCTTGATCACCTACAGACTAATCGAAGTTTGACAAGTGGTACATGCCTTACTGAAAATATCGGTACTGCTTCTAAAGGCATAATAAGAATACATGGGAAAGAAGAAGGATACACGATCAGTTTAGCACGGTCAAGAGGTGTGCCTTCCTCTCAATTTACATGGAAGGATGGGCTTGAAATCATTTCCTACATCAACTCAACCAAGAACACTAACACAACAACGACTGGTATGATTACGTTCAAACACACAGTTCTTGGAGTATCTCCTTCTCGTGTTACTGCCTCTTTCTCCTCGTGGGGAGAAAGCCAATACGGAGCCTTTCCGAAACTAGACATTTCCGCACCAGGATTGAATATAATTACAGCCTGGAACTCTATAGTTGAAAATTCAGGGACTAAGTTCCCGATCAATGTACAGTCAGGAATGTCCATGGCAACCGCACATGTAAGTGGCGTGGCAGCAATTTTGAAAAGCATGCATCCTGATTGGTCTTCGGCCATGATAAAGTCTGCTATTATGACTTCATCTTATTATGAAGATAGTAAGAATAGTAGAATATTGGACGAGAAACATGCAAATGCAACTTACTATGCATCTGGTGCTAGTTTTATAAGTCCTATGAAGGCGGTAAGGCCAGGGCTAGTGTATGATCTTGGAGTTGATAGTTGTTGTAATTATCTGTGTGGTGAGTTGGGTGTAGGCCTGAAAAAAGCTTCTGAAAGATTTGGATGTAACTGTTCTAATACGAGACTGGTTGTGGACTGGGATTTGAACTACCCGACTATCCTTATTCCTGGCTACGGAACTAGTACTTCTACTACTGTGGTCAATCGAATAGTTATTAACATTGGGATTGCAAATGCTACCTATGTTCTCGAGGTTGATCATGTTCCAGAACATGCTACGGTTGTGGTGGAGCCAAAAGTGATGCAGTTTCACAAGGCATATGAGAAGAAATGCTTTAGCGTGAGAGTGACATCCCACTTTAATTTTGATGCCACCTTGAAATGGAT
The DNA here is from genome assembly GCA_030765085.1 of Allium cepa. Taxonomy (NCBI): domain Eukaryota; kingdom Viridiplantae; phylum Streptophyta; class Magnoliopsida; order Asparagales; family Amaryllidaceae; genus Allium; species Allium cepa. Next base: position 31,649,787 of record CM060940.1, read on the forward strand.
TTCAGGAGATGTTGTGGTAAGAAGCACTATTGTTGTCGAACTTTAGTTAGGAATATTGAAAAATGTAGAGAATATAATATGGATGAGAATTGAAGAATGTGAAATGAGCTTTCAATACTGTCGGATGAAGATTACATACGCCCTATATATACTAGCCATGTATTTGTGCACGTGCACGGATCCCTCTCTGATGCATACTTGATATAACTCTTAGTACACATTATTGCTTGCTTCCTGCTGCATATATAGATTTATACATTCAAACTCTAAACCACAACACTCCTGAATACTGATGCTTTCAACTTCCTTTGACGTTCTTGTTATACTTTGCGGTTATTTTGTGTGAAGTTACTTTGATTTTGTTGCATTAATAATTATCTTATTTGGTGTCATTATAATGGAACACATTAGCTATGATGTGTTTGAATTGAAAGAAATAATCATGTTGTAAGTGTGTAAGGTAAAGATACTTCGATTTTTTGCATTAACGATTAGCTCATTTGGTATCATTATAATGGTACACATGAGCTATGATGAGTTTGAAACGAAAGCAATATCATGTTGTAAGTGTTTCGGGTATGGCTATGTAAAACCAAACACTACGGGCCTTGGGCCTTTTTATTTAACAATTTTTTTTTAAAAAAAGAAAGAAAGAAATAGATATTTTCATACATTTTCACACTCATGTTATGCTATTGTTAGTATGAATAGCATACGTGAATGAATGGTGCACTGGAAAGAGGCCTCATTTTGTTTATTGCTAGTATTTTGAGCAAAAGGTTCTGTGGGTTAGGTAAAGAAGAATTTTGATTTGGTAATTATTCAATGCAGTCAGGTAAAGAAGAATTTAAAAGGAAAAATATTAATGTAAGTCAACAAAACAGATAGTAAAACTTAGAAGGAAGTAGATTATAAATGTAGTATCTGTTCAAGGCAAAAAAACAACCGAAAGGCAGAAAAGACCTCAAAGGCAGAATGGCCAGTGAAATTCCTAACGTCATAGTTGCAAAAGATGGCACTGGGCAGTTCAAAACTTTAGGAGAGGCCAATAGCTCAATTCCAAAAGATTTTCCTAGCAGATACATCATACTTCTGAAAGGTGGTGTATACCACGAAAATGTGGAGATCACTGCGAATAATGTTACGCTTATTAGGGAAGGAAAAGATAGATCATTTCTGGTGAGCAGTCGAAACCAAGGAGATAGAAAACATAACATCGATGATCAAGGAGCCCTCAGTAAGTTTTAAATAATGATAGTAAACCTTTCATTTGAGATTGATAATTCATAGTAAACCTTTCATTTCAGATGCCTTGTGCTTATTTCATATATATGCGTTTCATAAACTCTAGTCATGCAAATCTTTTAAACTATCATCAAAGTTTCATGCTACCTTTAATCTTAGATGTTACGTCAATTAAAATTTCAAAACTAAGACTGCTTTTCTTGACAATATACATACGCAGTATCATCATAACATGTTTTGACCGTGATGACTTGAGACTCTAGATTATTTATCTCAGTTTCAATGTATACATTAATAAGCAATTTAAACAAGAAAAATTAGGAGGTGAAATGGAGCTGTGCATACATTCCTCTACCTTGATCAAAAAATCTATTCTTATACTGTATGCATCTTTTTGACTATATCAACAAATATACGTAGAATAAAAGATGTTCCATTACTTAATTATGCTAATTTACGAATCAATGTTAGTGGAGGTATACCATGATAGGGGATTTCATTTCATATTTATTACTTAAGCTCTCCATAGATTTGCTTAACATCTGAAGCAAAAGTCCAAGAAAACTATGAATCGTGCTAAATGGTTTACATCAAAATAAAAAAAAATGGTTGAAAAATAAAATAGATTTAGGTCCAGACCTTTTTCACAATGAATAAAAAGCAACCTAGTCTTCTACTGTAAAGTCCTTTATCCCATCACTTCTTGTAGGATATACTGTGAACAAAGCATGAGTTTTCACCTGCTGCTAACAAATTGCAGGCATCAATTTCATGCTACAAACTGCTGGGTTTGATTGATTTTGAGATTATTTGTTGCAAAAAATTATAGGATTTGTAAAGATGAAGGAAAGACAAATTTGGATTGAAAAGGTTGTAAATGAACTAAGCGACAACAATTTATTAGAGCTTGGTAGAAAGGAGAGATGAATCCTGCCCTTAATCAAAATCATACTAGTTATGAAATATATCATGTGTTAATGGCCATTAATTATGCCTTAATAATTGTTAATAGCGGTTAATTTCATTTGTCTCTAGTTGATAATAATTAGAGGCATTTACTTTATACTGCCCCTAATCATATGTCCCTAAACACAAGATTTAACTTAGTATTTGCCATGCGGTGGTGACTGGTGATGCATTTATAGCTAAACACATTACAGTTAAGAACATTTCCGATAAAAATCAAGGGCAGGCAGTAGCCCTCAAGTGTGATAAGCATCGATCCGCGTACTACGAGTGCGATTTCATCAGTTATCAAGATACGGTTTATGCCAAAAGTGGAAAACAATTTTTCAGGAATTGTAATATAAGTGGATCAGTGGACTTCATTTTTGGAGATGCCTCCACGGTGATTCAAAAATGCAACATTTTCATGCGTAGTTCTGGGTTCATCATCGCACAAGGGAGACAAGATCAAACTAAAAACACAGGTATACAAGTTAATTTTTGACGGTAAATATAATGTTATAACAAACATTTTAATACATATAGGCATGTATATACAGGTATATCTATTGATCGTTGTCACATAGGACCTACTTCTGAGTTTAACCCCAAACATGATTTTGCATACCTTGGAAGGCCCTGGTTCAAATTTTCACGAGTAATCATAATGACAACTTACATTGACAAGATAATCAATCCAGCAGGGTGGGATGATTGGGACGGGAGGAGCAAAACGACCGAGTATATGGAGTTTGAAAACATTGGTCCTGGAGCGGTTGATTGCATGAGTGGGCCGAAAGAACAAGTGAAGTGGCCAGGATACAGACTCTTGTGAAAGAAAGAAGATGGGGAGCCATTTTCAGTTGACAAATTCATTGATGGAAATCAATGGCCGCCTGGTACGGGCATACCATATGATCTTGGAATCTAACTATTTAAAGATTCTGTTCCTATGTTTTATCTATGTGTTTTTTGCGAAGTCCAGTTGTAGTGGATGCTTATGTTTAATATTGTTTAATGGCACTTTTGAAAATAATGTTTGTGTTACTTTTGAGGTTATGAAGTCTGGTTGTAGTGGAAAGCACAGTTTGCTTTGAAATGGAATGTCAAAAAATTCAAAGATATTATTTTTGTCCAAAAATATTGAAAGTTTGTCGCGGTAGCTACCTAATAAATTTCTTGGACTATTTGAAATTTTTTATATGAAATAATTTAATTTGCTATTTTTATTATCACTTAACCACTTAGATTCAAAAGCTTTATCTAAAGTCGAGGCATCGCTAAAAGTAGCCCGTTTAAAGACAATCACGTCATCTTAATTTCTTTACTAACCGATCAGGTTTCTAATCGTCTACATAAGCATTGCCGCTGCAGACCGTCACTAACTAGCCGTTACAAGTTTAAAATGATCTAAATCAAAAGCCCAATAACAAGAAATTGCAAATCAAATTCAGCCCAAATACAAAAGAATGCACCTAGTTCTATGCACACGCACACGTGCACAACATGCACATAGTTCCACTCTTTCCACCTCTATTAATGATTCGATGGTTTCGACAGTTTCTTCATGCTTCTGTGCTGCCTTTAAACTCTTAGAAACTCCCTCATTAGCTTCAGCTGCTTGCGTTGTCGATTTGAGAATTTAGTGCTCGATTGTTCTACGAAATGCCATGGAACATTTCAAAACAGTATCAATTTTGGTACATTAATTTTCCTCTGCATAAACCTTCATGCATTGAATATCATTAGGATTGTATATGTTAGCATTAGAATTGTACAGATCCATAGCAAACCTCATGTAATGAATCTGACATTGAAAGATGATTATTGTTTATTGGAAAGCTCATAAATCTAGAGATGGGCATCACTGATTCTGATGTACATCTGAGAAACTACAAAACCATATTCAAGAACCAAGCGTGCAACCTTAAAACACTAATCCAATAAAATCATGAATATAATAAAATCTAATCCAGACGAAGAGAAGAAAAGGATTCATTCCTCTTTATACATAATAAGAACTCCACTTACATTCCTATAATACATAAAGAACTGTATATGTTAGCAATGTTTGAAAGCAAGTGTCCAAACGTTGAAAAATAAAAGCAGGGATAAAAAAAATCTATTTACAGGAGTTTTTATACAGAGCACAAAATAGTCAAATTATCATCTTCTACCGGATTTAGCATCATTAATGACGCAGCGGATTAATCGAAACAAAATTCAATCGATGGAATGTAGCAATCGATGAGTTGAAGATACCAAAATGCCCAAGTTCGTTGATCCAAAGATACCGAACTCTAGCTATCTCAAACACGTTGATAGCGCACTATACCGTGTTCAAAGATCTACGATTCTTCGCACGTTGATCTAGCGCACTAGATTCCGTGAATCGGATTCTACGATCGTTGAATCGAGCGCACTCGATTAACCGAAAGAGGAGATAGGAGATCACACTCAACTACCAATTTGTATGAAAGCACAAAGCTAACAAAAGAGAATTTTATTCAATATTCAACAACCACCCAAAAAGTTACAACTCACTCCCTATTTATAGACATTTCACAACTGTCCCTTATGTCGTATACGACTTACGACCCATCTTAAGTCGTGACCGACTTAATCACAAAGCGACTCACCCGACTCAACTACATACCGACCTACTATTTACAACACAAAGTACTCGACATAACGACTCAAAACCTGGCCGACTTAACAAGTACGACCTATCATACAACTCAACGTGACCGACTCATCATTGGTCGTACGCGACCTAACACATTACATACATGACCGAGTTAAAGCAACACAACACACAACATATGTACACGACTTAACTCGTTACCGACTTAACATATAACGACTCAAAGATTCGCGACTTATCACCCAACACAACCCATAGATCGGTAACGACCTAAAATACAACACGACCCAATCCCCCACGACCTAAAATAGAATGCAGTTTAGCTTGCTTAGGTCGGAACTCGGCAAGTTATCTCGTTCAACATCACTAGCTCGTAACTCGGCACAGTTAGTTCGTTCAATATCACTAGGTCGTAACTCATTAAGTCGAAGCTTGTTAGGTCGGAGCTTGTTAGGTCGGAATTCTTCCTCCTGTGCTTTCTTAGGTCGGAGACGACCCAATACTCTTCTGTTAGGTCGTGACCATGCTTCGTTAACTCGGCCTACCTTCCCCCTTGGCTTGTTAACTCGTGGCCCTCCTTCCTTAGCTCGGCAACGACTCAAGCCTTCACTGAGTCGTGAACGACTCATCACACTACACCACAAACTCATGTTTTCAGGAATTAAAGTTTGCACAACTTCTTCTCTGGCCTTAGCTGCATCATCCTCCCCTGGTTGAGAAAAATTCGTCCTCGAATTTGCAAATTCTTTCTCATCAAAATGTTCATCTCCATAATATGGCACAAGATGCTTAATATTGAATACGTCAGAAGTGTAAATATCCTTCGGCAGCTTCAACTTATAAGCATTGTCATTAATTCGTTTCACAATTTCGACAGGACCAATTTTTCTAGCTTTCAACTTATTATATGCGCCCACTGGAAAACGATCTTTGGTCAATACAGCATAAACCAAATCACCTTCGTTAAATTTAACATTTCGTCGCTTCAAATCTGCAGACTTCTTATACTTCTCATTCGACTTTTCCAATCGCTCTTGAACGATCTTATGACATTCAGTTAATTCATCAACAAAATCAACAGCTCGTTTAACCGTTCCCTTCGACTGTGGTACGACTGCCAAATCTAACGGTCCCCTGGGTAAATTTGAATACACAATCTGAAATGGACTGAATCCTGTGCTACGATTCACTGCATGATTATGTGCAAATTCAGCTTGGCATAACTTCATGTCCCAACTTCTCAAATTATCCTGTACAAGGCATCGCAACAAATTTCCCAATGACCTGTTAACAACTTCCGTCTGTCCATCAGTTTGTGGATGATAAGCACTACTGAATTTCAGTTTCGTTCCCACCATCTTCCACAAACTCAACCAAAAGTGACTTAGAAAACGAGTATCTCGATCAGAAACAATAGACTCTGGTAATCCATGAAGTCGATAGATCTCCTTGAAAAATAACTGAGCAACACGAACAGCATCCGCCGTCTTCTTGCAAGCAATAAAATGTGCCATCTTCGAAAATCTGTCCACCACAACAAATATAGAATCATTTCCCCTTTGAGTTCTAGGTAAACCCAAAACGAAGTCCATGCTAATATCAACCCATGGCCTAGATGGTACTGGTAATGGCATATACAACCCTGCATTCGTTGCTGTTCCTTTTGAAACCTGGCAAATATGGCATCTCTCCACGAATCTTTCAACCTCTTTTCTCATCGACGGCCAAAAGTAAGACTGTGAAATCAACTGCAAAGTACGATCACGACCCACATGCCCTTCCTCGTGTAACTCCTTGACAATTTTCAATCTCAAGCTACAGTCCGGTATACATAAACGATTCCCCTTAAACAGAAATCCATCAACCAACATAAATTCATCGGTACTCCCATCCTTAACTTTTTCAACATATTTCACAAAGTAAGGATCTTCTTCAATCATCTCTGGTAGTAATTCAAACCCCGTCACTTCAACCTTCAATGTTGTTAACAAATGACTCTTTCTACTCAAAGCATCAGCTACCCGATTTGTCACCCCTGATTTGTGTTTAACAACAAAAGTAAACTGCTGTAAATATGCTATCCACGATGCGTGTCTCGCTGAAATCTTATCCTGCCCCTGTAAATGCTTCAATGCTTCGTGATCAGTGTACAAAACAAATTCCTTCTGAAATAAGTAATGTCTACAATGCTTAACAGCTTGCACAACAGCATAAAACTCAATATCGTATGTACTGTATCTCATCTTTGCCCCTGACAACTTTTCGCTGAAATAAGCAACTGGCTTCCCATTCTGACTCAGAACTCCTCCAATACCAACCTTCGAAGCATCAGTATGCAATTCAAATAACAATTGAAAATTAGGTAAAACAAGAATTGGTGCAGACGTCAACAACTCCTTGATCTTTTCAAAGGCAACCCCTGCTTCCTCTGACCATACAAATTGTTTCCCCTTCATGCAATCAGTAATTGGAGCCATCACGCTACTGAAGTGTTGAATGAATCTTCGGTAGAATGATGCTAGCCCATGGAAACTTCTCACCTCTGTAATTGTCTTTGGCTGTGGCCAATTCTTGACTGCTTCAACTTTAATCTGGTCAACTTGAATACCTTCTCCTGAAACAACATAACCTAGAAACAAAACACTAGGCGTCATAAACACACATTTCTTTGTAGCAGCATAAAATTGTTCTTCTCGAAGAATAATCAATACTTCCCTCAAATGTAGAACATGCTCTTCCGTACTCCTGCTGTAAATCAGAATATCATCGAAATAAACCACGACGAACTTCCCAATGAATGGTCTAAAGATTTGGTTCATCACCCGCATGAATGTACTAGGTGCATTTGACAAACCAAATGGCATAACCAACCATTCGTATAACCCTCTCTTGTCTTGAAAGCTGTCTTCCATTCGTCTCCAGGTCTGATTCGAATTTGATGATAACCACTCTTCAAGTCAATCTTCGAAAATATAGTTGCCCCACTCAGCTGATCCAACAAATCATCCAACCTCGGCATAGGAAATCTGTAACGAACAGTGATCTTATTCAAAGCTCTACTGTCTGTGCACATCCTCCATGTTCCGTCCTTCTTTGGAACGGCACAAGGACTCAAGCTTTCCTGAACACGTCCCTGTTCCAACAACTCTTCCACCTGCCTTCGTAACTCCTCATGTTCCTTCGGACTCATTCGGTAATGTGGTCGATGTGGTAACACTGCTCCTGAAACAAGATCAATCTGATGTTGAATGTCTCTAAGTGGCTTTAACTCCTTAGGCAACTCCTCTGGAAAGACATCTTCGAATTCTTTCAAAATTGGCTTTGCTGCTTCTGGAATTTCAACTTCTTCACTACTCTCTCTCCCAATCAACAAAAATACTTCAGGCTCTTCCTCAACTTCCTTGACAAACTCTTTCAAAGTCAACAGAGTTTTCAGTTCCTCAATCTCTTCTAGTTTGCTCTCCTTCTGTTGTTGTTTCTTAGGAACTAAAGTGATTTTAGTACCCCCGAACATGAAACTGTAACTATTGGCATGACCATCATGTTGAACTGCCCTATCAAACTGCCACGGTCTGCCCAACAACAGATGACACACGTCCATATCCACTACATCACACCAAATTTCATCTTTGTACTTCTTCCCAATAGAAAAATTCACACAAGCTCTTCGACACACTTTCACTTCACCACCCTTCCTTAACCATGCTAGCTTGTATGGTTTAGGATGCTTCTCGGTCTTCAAGTTCAACTTTCTCACTGCTTCTGTAGAAATAATATTATCACAACTTCCCGCATCAATAACGAACTTGCAGACTTTCCCCAGAATAGTACATGTCGATTGAAAAATATTGCTTCTCAACCAACTACAATCCTCCTCTTGCTTTGGTGTCAAACAACTTCTCCTCATCATAAGATTACAACCTTCATCTCCAAACAATTCTTCTTCCTCCTCAACATAAGGTGTATTTGAACATTCTGCCTCCTCACCATCATCCTCCTCAACTTCCGCAACCATGGTTCTCTTCTTCGGCTTCGGACATTCATTGCTCTTATGACCCAACTCCTAACAATTATAACATTTGAAAACACTGCTAACCTTCGCCTTCTCAACCTCCTTCACCACTGGCTTTGTAACAGATTTAGGAATATTAGAACTTCCACCAACACCCCTTGCTTGATTATTGGAATTAGTAAACACACCACCTCCACGCCTTCCTTGCTTCTCCCAAGCCAACGCTTTCTGATGTGCCTCTGCCACTGATCTAGGATCGAACATATTAACCATATCCTGGATCTGCATTCTCAATCCCCCAATGAATGTAGCAGTTAGCTGTTCTTCTGTCTCCATAATATCATTCCTGGCAATGAGTTGGTAAAATTCATCAGCATAATCACTAACAGACTTTGTCCCTTGCTTCAGATTCTGCAACCTTTGGTACACAAGTGATTGGTAGTTGTAAGGTAAGAAAGTAGATCTCATCAACTTTTTCATCTTATCCCATAATTCTATCTTTGACTTCCCCATTCTCTCCCTGGTAAGTTTAGTTTGCTGCCACCACGCCAAAGCTCTCCCCTTCAACCTAGTAGCAACCAACTTCACCCTTCGATTCTCCGGGACCTCCTTGAAATCAAAGATTTCCTCCACATTAGATAACCAATCTAAGAACTCTTCAGCAACCATCCCGCCTTTAAACTCCGGAATCTCCATTTTCATTCCCGATTCCCAACGTCGATCATCTTCAGTATCACGATAAGAATTTCGAACTTGGTCTCGATCTCGGTAATGAATACTAGCTCTATCACCCTCTTCAACAAAATCAAAAGTACGCCTACATCGATCTCGACCATTATCATCCCTTCGTTCATGCATGCTTCTTTGACTATGTCTCTCTTCATCTCTATATGCTTCATTGTCAAATTCACGTTGACTTCTTCTCTCTTCATGTGCATAGTCATGATGATCTCTTCGCGATGAAATTGATGTTTCTCTTCTATCTCTACAAGAATGTGGCGATACCCTCCTCGCTTCCGTAACCGATGGCGAAACTCGGTTTCCTCCATGGTTCGAGTTTGGTGATCTCCTCCTTTGATTCAAATCATTCATCAATCTCTCCAATTTTCCAATGCCTTCATCAAACTTCTCATTAATACGTTGTTCCATAAGCTCGGCTTCTTCTCTACGATACAAAGCTTCAACGTTTTGATGACGATTAGCTCTCCTTGGTGGCATGATTGAAATTCACAAAACTTCAACAATACAACAAGTCACGGCTCAACAATGCACGGCTTCTCTTGTCTCGGCTTGCCTTATACGGCCACTCCCTTTAACTCGGCAACAAGTTAACGACTCAAGGTTAAGTCGGCTCCAACTCAATCACAAGACACGGCTCAACCTCTTTAGCTCGGCTACAAATTCAAACACTTCACAAGGCTCCAAATTCAAACTCCTATGCACCCCTTTGATCCAATTGATTATGGATCAAACACTCCAATCTTGTTGCAACTTCAATATGAACACGATGAACAACTTCAAACTTCAAATACTTTGCTCCAAGAATCAACTTAGCTATGATTGGCTAAGTATTGCTCTGATACCAAACTGACGCAGCGGATCAATCGAAACAAAATTCAATCGATGGAATGTAGCAATCGGTGAGTTGAAGATACCAAAATGCCCAAGTTCGTTGATCCAAAGATACCGAACTCTAGCTATCTCAAACACGTTGATAGCGCACTATACCGTGTTCAAAGATCTACGATTCTTCGCACGTTGATCTAGCGCACTAGATTCCGTGAATCGGCTTCTACGATCGTTGAATCGAGCGCACTCGATTAACCGAAAGAGGACATAGGAGATCACACTCAACTACCAATTTGTATGAAAGAACAAAGCTAACAAAAGAGAATTTTATTCAATATTCAACAACCACCCAAAAAGTTACAACTCACTCCCTATTTATAGACATTTCACAACTGTCCCTTAAGTCGTATACGACTTACGACCCATCTTAAGTCGTGACCGACTTAATCACAAAGAGACTCACCCGACTCAACTACATACCGACCTACTATTTACAACACAAAGTACTCGACATAACGACTCAAAACCTGGCCGACTTAACAAGTACGACCTATCATACAACTCAACGTGACCGACTCATCATAGGTCGTACGCGACCTAACACATTACATACATGACCAGTTAAAGCAATACAACACACAACATATGTACACGACTTAACTCGTTACCAACTTAACATATAACGACTCAAAGATTCGTGACTTAGCACCCAACACAACCCATAGGTCGGTAACGACCTAAAATACAACACGACCCAATCCCCCACGACCTAAAATAGAATGCAGTTTAGCTTGCTTAGGTCGGAACTCGGCAAGTTATCTCGTTCAACATCACTAGCTCGTAACTCGGCACAGTTAGTTCGTTCAGTATCACTAGGTCGTAACTCATTAAGTCGAAGCTCGTTAGGTCGGAGCTTGTTAGGTCGGAATTCTTCCTCCTGTGCTTTCTTAGGTCGGAGACGACCCAATACTCTTCTGTTAGGTCGTGACCATGCTTCGTTAACTCGGCCTACCTTCCCCCTTGGCTTGTTAACTCGTGGCCCTCCTTCCTTAGCTCGGCAACGACTCAAGCCTTCACTGAGTCGTGAACGACTCATCACACTACACCACAAACTCATGTTTTCAGGAATTAAAGTTTGCACAACTTCTTCTCTGGCCTTAGCTGCATCAATTAAGAATTAGACTTGAATCTTTGATCTGAAAATTGTTTCGGTTTTCAGAAGAAGCTGCAACTATGGCCATCTCAACTAGACCAAAATCAAATGTAAGTTGATGGTGATTACCAGCAGGTGCTACATTGTTAAGTCTGTGAATCTGCTGCGAACATATTATAGCATACATGCTGACCCCAACCTGAAGCCCAAAATTTTAAAAATAATATAGGAGAAAAAATTAGTATGTAACAAAACTGATCCAAATGAATTTTTCATTTTTTTTTCAATTTTAAAAGATTGGATAATTCATCCAATTTTTGGTCAACGTGCATGCAATTAGTAGTCTAATATTAATGAATTTAGCAAATTATTGAATAATTCAAAAATGATATTTATTTCTTAAATTTGTGATTTGAATATGAATAATTTGAATAACTGAACCGGAATTTGTACCGAAAATTAGTTTACAATTTAGTAACCAATTTGTGGTAATGGTTTGAATTTGAATATTTCAATAGTCATCAGTTGAAGTTGAACATAAGATGTTTTCAAAATATATTTCTATTACCTAGGAAGTTGGGATCATCAATTTCAAGAGTAAAGCCATAATAATCGTCTATCTTATCGTTTTTCAATATGCAGCAGCAGTTTGCATTATAGCAATAAATATTAATACTTACATTAATAATTTTGGATGATAAACTTATAGTTCACAGTATCTCAAAATGAAGCAGTAGTTTGTACAATATGAAGCAGCAATTTACAAGTCAACATATATATCAAGAAAAACACATCTGAAACCATGTATCAATCCAGAAACGTGGCAAAAGCAGCAATGGCATGATCATATACCATTGTGTCAATCCAAAAATCTGAAACCATGTCAACTTCAGACTATTAATGGAAAGAATGGACAATCTTCTGAAGATAGCAAACTAGTTAACATATGGAAGTAGGAAACTAAATTATTTTATTATGTTTTGATAGTTACAGTGCACAAATTGTAAATTGTATATCAGTTTGCATAGAAAATATTGATAACCATAGTGAATTGGAGGGGTGAGAAAAGATGGTCGAGGTTGAGAACGACTAAAATTGGAAATCAAAAAACAGAGGTAGCTGCCTGGTGGACTGGTAGTCCCAACATATTCAGTGGGGCTGGTGGAACATCATATCATTCTATTGGTATGATGAAAGTTGCATGTTCATGCCTTTTGGAAATACTGCAAGAATAATGAGCATAACAATTATTGTACAAGAAATTTTCAAATGCTAATGCTCAGTAATACCTGAAAAGGCATAGTAATATTTTCTGATAAATGTGCATACTTGTGTGCGTTCACTTTCAACATATTTTGGATTTAATTTTTGTTTTCTATTTTGTTGACTTATAGTAGTGTAAGAAGTAAATACCAATATCGAGGGGTGTTCCTATTCTTAAGCCCTTCCAAGCCGTGGCACAAGATTTTGGGATATGTCTTTGTCAACAATTAAGGCTTACACCTCTTAATCTCTAATTAAACTATCAAATACAACACCCACGTTTAGAACATTTATGCTAAGCTAATGCTTAATATGCTTTTTCTTGTTTTTAGCTACCTTGAAACAACCTCTCATGTGCCTCACAACAGAAACTCACAGCCTCAACTGCCTTGTTGATGTTCTGTTTTCATATTTTTTTGGAGGGACACTGATAGTTACTTCCATTAAAATTCCTTAATTTTCTAGAACCATATAATATGTGTGTGCGCGTGCGCTATATTTATGGAAGGGGGAAAGGATCGGTGTAACAAAATTAAATAAAATCTGAGTAATGAGAATAAACATACTGAATAATACAAAAGCATACATATATAAAGTGACAGTGAAGTGTGAATAGAGCTATCAGGATTCCTGAAGGTCGCGTGGTCTTATAGCTTCTACCTCATTGCTTATCGTGTCTTTAAAGGGAGAATCAGCTACCGGTGAGAAACCACTCAACCTGATTTGCAAACAGTAGCGAGGATTCATTTATTGTTTAGCTAAACTTCTGTTTTCAATAAGTCCCTTTTTGCTAAACTGTACATAATTTACCGTCCATTGGTAGAATGATCAATTACTTGAAATTTATAGAAGACTCATGCCCATGTTTTCTTTCAACATGAATCATCATAGCAGGCCATGAGTTACAATGCTTGATGTCCAACAGATCTTAATAGAACATATGAATTCGACTGTTCTGTAAATGCAATACAAAAAAGTGTGTGCGTAAGGGTTACTTTACACACATCATCATAAGCATAATTGCTTTCAAACATTCACTATCTGAGCAGATTTTAATGAACTGGTAGTGCCCAACAGATCTTTAGTGGAGCTGAACTTCAACCATCATGAGCTGAATAACCAAACTGTATGGTGAATGATGACCTACGGGAAACTGCCACTGAACTTTTATGTTTGATGTGGATTACTCATTCTGATTGATGCACTTTGAGCGGTATATGATGAATAGTTGTTTCATCATGGTATCAATTTGTAATTGGAAAATTACCTTGTGTATAACAATAACCATGAACATTTGAATTCGACTTATCATGTGAGAATATTTCGTCAATGGCTTTTAAGTGAAAGTGAATGACCTAAGCTTTTCTTAGTTCAATATTTACTCTACTTTGTTGCATGACGAATGGAAACCTATAATAAATAAAGTGGTAATATGAACTTCATTCTTTCAAAGAAAAGAAATTTTAATTCATTCATTCCAACATAATTGACTTTGGAAAAAAAAATTGCTTGTTCATATAAAAATTTTGTTCATGTAAAATCTGGTCAAATGAAACTTGCATGTTTAATTTGAGTTGAGTTAGGTGCATGAAGATCTTATAGACAAATTTGGTGCATATTTACATATATATTAAACGAACACGTTTAATAATGCAAAATAAGGTACATTTTATTTAAAGAATAACATATGTTGTGGAATATACGCTGTGTGGCAAAATTTTTATATATAAATTGTTTTCATCCATGTTATGGACGTTGTATATCTTTTTTATCATACTGTAATTATACAAAATGCTCTCCGTAGAAATGAAACACTATCGAAATTTTTCGGAATTTTTGACACTTAGAAAAATTTATAAAATAAAAAATTATTGTATGCAAAAATGGAAAGTCGTTAATTGAGTCTATTTAAATGGTAGCATACGATAAAAGCAGTTTGCGAGAAGCACATAAAGGATTGTATAGAGTAAGTTTGCAGAAGATTGTAGAATATGAGGGAAGGTCAGGATATGAATTGTATAAGATGTATCCCCCATATAGGAAATTGCGATGATGTAATTTTCATAATGGAGAGTCTGCAACAATCCCATTTTCTACACCAAATAAATAAATAAATTTAATTAAATAAATTTTTTTTGAATTCGATGCTTGGCAATTATTATTTTTGAAAGAAAATATTTAATTAATTGAAGGTTATTTAATATAAGATTTTGTTTTAATGATTGTAATTAAATTAACAAATTTTTTTAGGTAATATCTTTAAAAGAAAAATGAAATAAAATGCTTTAATAAAACTACAAGAACAACAACTAAGCCATTACTATCAAACAAGTTGGGACCGGCTAAAGATGGAACCCAAAACTAATTGACAAAGTTAATTTAAAAGTTATAACAACAACAACAATAATTAAAAAAAATCGTAATAATAATAATAAAATTAAGTCAAATAAGCAAACAAATAATAATATTATTATTACTAACAAAGAAAAATTAAAATAAAGATAAAAATAAAATACACACGCACACACGCATATACATAAAAAACCATGACGATAATCTTTAATAATAGTTGTAATATATTTGGTGTCACACTTTTTTAATGTTAGCGTGAACTACCAAAAATGCCCTTCCAATATCACTTAAAAGTAAGATTTAATTGCAATTGTACTTTCTTTACAAATTCAAACTGTTATTCAACAAGTATTAATATATCTTAATATCACTTAAAAATAGGATATTACAATTTCATTATAAATTCAAACTATCTTTCTACAAATATTAACAAATCTTAATATCACTAAAAAATTATGGTCTAACAAATAAACTTCCATTACAAAATCGTTCTTTATTAATTAATAATACAAATAAAATTTGAAACTGATAAAAAATTAGGTATTACAACCAAGAAATAAAAATCTACAATAACTAATTAAACATGATTTCAACATAAAATTGTAACTAAATATTCGTGCAAATTATTCTCTTGAATAATTAAATATATACAGTTTGTAGAAAAGGAATTCGCGTGCAAAGCACGTGGCATGATCATGCAAGAAGTGCGTGCTACAACGCTTGTAATAATAGCGCTAATAGAAAAAATGATACTAATATTAATATTAACTGAAGACAAAACATTACGTCTTAGCCTCCTATTCACTAGTCCATAATCTAAAACTTATAACATTGCCCCTAAACAAACCCTAAGCACAAAAAACTCCTATCTCATGATTCTGGTACGAGGATCGTTAACTTCCACGCACTCCTGTACGACAGCAGCTATTTAGATATATTTCAATTCTTCATGTCCCTTTTGACCACTTCATCCAATGTCAACCTTGGTCGACCAATGCCAAGGGAGGCCTGGGTTGGAGTTGTCCAAACCATCTATTGGATTAGCTTCTCCTCAATCATTTCTAATTTATGTCAATATAGAATAATTGTTTTATGTCAACGGAATAAAAAACTAAATGAAAATAAATAAGAATTGAATGGAAACAAGTGGTTAATTATCGAAACAACAAAACGTAACATAATTTAAATTAGTTAAAATAAATTTGCAAATAGATAAAAAGATTAGTTACAAGAAAAGAAGGAAAAGAAATTAAGTTATAGCATTAGTTATACTCATTTATGATTACCTATACACAATTCGTAATATGGTAAGTAAGGATCCTTGCTTTATTTTCCTTGTAGTGAACACTAAGTAAATTAGGACATCAAATATTTAACTATGGTTAGGATCCTTGCATTGTTTTCTTTGTGGTGAACTGATACATGTATAACTGCACACAATTGTGACAATAATAATATTACACAAGGTACAGTATACAACAGACCCAAACGCATCAGCATCACGCCTAGGAGATTCTTAGAATAGGGTAGAAGCAAGGTTGTTATGAATAAGGAAAAAACTACATATACGAAAATTTATTTTATTTCTTATTTGCAAAAAATGTATGCAGAGGTTGTTATAAAAGCTGTAGCCACTATAGGCTAGCTGTCCAGAATTAGTTGCAACCTAGAAAGTGATACGGAAAAAGTGTATTAATAGTGGTATGAAGAAAGGAAAAACCAAGTACCATTTGCATATTTTCTTGCCTCCACTCTTGGTCTTTCCCTTCCTCTCCTTTCTCCCTTTTTTTTCTTGTACAGTAAGTTACACACATCATTTTGGTGCTTTAACCTTGTTCTCTCCTTCCTCTTATCTTCAAGATCATCTATCCAAACTAACCATGACTTGGCCTATCGATGAAGCCATTAATCAACTCCACCGAACAACAAGAGATCATCGAATCCATTCAAACCACCCAAAACAGCCAACAAAACCAAAAAGCTGAAATCCACAAAACTCTTCAAACTCATAGCTCGTCTCTGGAGCATATCACAAGAACTTTGGCCAACATTAATATCAAGCCTGCAGCCATAGGCCACCCAAACTCATCATCATCCATTTCCTTACCAAGCAACACTTCACAACACAATCGACAACCACCCATATTTCCAAATCCTATCACACCCATCACTAGACCACCCAAATGCAAACTTTCAACCTTTGATGGCCCAAATCCATTTGATTGGATTTTCCAAGCCGAATGCTTCTTTACTTATCACAACACCCCTAGAGAGCAAAGGATCGACATAGCAAGTTTTTCCATGAGCGGACAAGCGTTAACATTGTTTCAATGGATGCACCGCAATAAACAACTATATTCATGGTCGAATCTTATCAAGAAGCTCGAGCAACGCTTTGCTCCATCTTCATTCCACAACCCACAAGCCATGTTATTTAAACTCTAACAAACATCCACTGTCGAACAATACCATTCAACCTTCGAATCCACTAGCAATCGCTCAAAAAGTTACCTCCCGAAGCACTTCTAAACTGCTTCATTTCTGGCTTGAAACCACAAATCAAACATAAACTCCTACTCCTACGTCCTAACACTATAACCGACGCCATTGAAATAGCCAAAATCATTAAGAGCAAATAGCAGGAAAACCGAGCTTGGTAAAACCGAAATTCTACACCCAATTAAACCGTTCCATCCTCATAATCAACCTACCAGTCACCCATGCCCACACCAAATTCCAACAGTACACCTTACCCAATCAAAAAACTCACCCAAACCGAGATGGAACAAAGAAGAGCGAAGGGGCTATGCTTCAACTGCGATGAAAGGTATCACTCTAAACATCAATGCGCATCAAAACAAATCATGCTCCTCCTATCCAATAAACCACCAGACCCAGACCCAGACCCGCCATTAATCAACCTTTCTGACCCTTCTGAAACCCAAACCAACGAACAGCAAGAGATTTCATGTCATGCCCTGGTCGATTCATCTCAACCAATAGTGTTGCGCCTTCCGACCATCATCAACGACCACCACATCTCCATGTTAGTGGACACGGGTAGCACTCACAACTAACTCCACCCATGTGTAGCCCACTTCCTTGGCCTCCGACCAACTCACCACCTAAGCTTCTTAGTAACGGTCGGCAACGGTGAGAAATTAAAAAGTGAAGGAGTTTGCAAGGAGGTGCAAATTCTAATTAACTATATCTCATTTATGATTGATTTCTATCTACTAAACATAGCTGGAGCAGATGCGGTGTTCGGTGTGCAATGGCATCGGACTTTGGGCACAATTACAACATACCTATCCAAATTATCCTTTTCCTTTGATTACAATAATCAGCCCATACAAATCCATGGCATCAAGAACACTCAAAGTCCTAAAGGAATTTTGTTTAGCAAGCATAGAAGACTTGAATAAACCTCCTCAATTTTTGTATACCTCCACTTGCCACCAGTTTCTAGCCCAACAGCCGAAAACCCACTAAATTCCTACCCTTCTCCTCTCCAAATTATGCTGCAACAATATGCCACTGTTTTACAACCATGCAATAGCCTTCTGCCTTGTTGTACGCTTGACCACCACATCAATCTTCACCCCAATACAACCCCAATCACATCCATTAATATAGTTAACCTTACTTTCAAAAGAACAAGATTGAGAAACAAGTAAATGAAATGCTACACTCAAAAATTATTCAACCTTCCAAAAGTCCCTTTTCCTCACTGGTTCTTCTTGTTAAAAAAAGATGGATCATGGAGATTTTGTGTAGATTATAGAGCATTAAATGCCATCGCTATCAAAGATAAATTCCCAATTCCAACTGTTGATGAGCTTTTGGATGAATTACATGGCACAAATTATTTTTTAAAGTTGGATCTATAAAGCGGGTATTATCAAATACTTATACATCCTCCGAACATTCAAAAGACGACATTCCAAACACGTGAAGGCCATTACAAATTTTTAGTTATGCCATTTGGTTTAACTAATGCTCCATCAACCATTCAAGCAATAATGAACAATATATTTCGTCCTCACCTACAAAAATTTATTCCAGTATTTTTTGATGATATATTAGTCTATAGTGATTCATGGTCTTCCCATTTATCACATTTGCAAATAACTTTTGATATATTATCCCAACATTGTCTTTTTGCCAATATTTCTAAATGTGCATTTGGATTAACTAGGATCAACTATTTGGGTCACATTATTTCAGGTAATGGGGTTCATGTAGATCCATCTAAAATAGATAGTATGCTCAAATAGCCCAAGCCCACCTCTCTTTCAGCAGTAAGAGGTTTTCTTGGACTAATGGGTTACTATAGACGTTTTACGCACCACTATGCTACTACTGCAAGCCCCTTGTCTGATTTATTAAAAAAGTTGCTTTATAATGGATTGTACAGGCTGATAATGCTTTCATTACTCTAAAAGAAGCTTTGAAAAAAGCTCCTATTCTTTATCTTCCTGACTTTTCTTAACCATTCGATCTACAAATCAATGCATCAGGCGTAGCAATTGGAGCAGTTCTTTCACAAGGCGCACACCCCTCGCCCTCCACAGTTAGAGTTGCCGTCTCATATCCAAAAAAGTTTCACTTACTCGTGAGAGATGTTCGCCATCACGGCACGGTCCAATGGTGGCGTCATTATTTGCTTGGTTGGCGTTTCACCATAACAACCGAGCATCAAAGCCTCAAGCAACTCACCTCTCAAAGGATACAAATACCCAAGCAACAAAAATGGCTAACTAAATTGTTAGGATTCGACTTTAAAACCCGATATAGACCAGGCTCTCAAAACCAAGTCGCTGATGCCTTATCGCGTTGGTCAAATGATGCTTTAATTGCTGCAATTTCTACCCCTATTATCTATATCACTGAAGAGATCCAAGAAGTAGCCCATTAAGCCCTCGAATTCCAAAAAATTGGTTCAACAAGTAAAGACTGCTATGACTTCCTCTATTAAATTGATTTTAATAAATGATTTGTTGTTTTGGGGAAATCGTTTGTACATTCCAAATAAAAAACAGTTGCAATAGAAATTAACTAGAACATACCATGGTATAAATAAAGGAGGGCACTCAGACATTAATGCCACACTTGCTAGAATTTGCAGTAATTTTTACTGGCCCAAACCCACTCAATGTGTTTGAGAATTTGCCCCTAAATGCTCTACTTGTATTCAATGTAAATCTGACAGTTCACTACCTAAAGGGTTGTTACAGCCATTACCTATTCGGTCACAAATTTGAGAAGACATATCTGTGGATTTTATTACTCATCTCTCGACTTCATCCAGCAAGACATGTATTCGGGTAATAGTGGATCATTTATCAAAGTATGCTCATGGAACTGAACTTTGCATGAGTAGTGCCTATCATCCCCAAATAGAGGTGGTCAACTATTGTTTAGAAACTTACCTCCGAACGGTAGTGGGTGATGTTCCAAGTCAATGGACCAAATGTCTTCCTTAGGCCAAAGGGTGGTAAAATAGTTGCAGCATATATCTATCGGTATGTTGCCTTTTCAAGTCGTACATGGACGACCACCACCCAACCTACCTAACTATATTCTTGACCATCCCCTTCTCAAGAAATGGAAGAATGGATTACCTCTAGAGATGACATAATGCATATTGTCAAAAGTAACTTGCAATGAGCACAAACACGAATGAAGAACCATGCGGACCAACATCGCATCGATAAAGAATTTCCCATGGGGTCATGGGTATTCATAAAGCTACAACCTTATCACCAACATTCACTTCGATCTTCACACCATAAGCTTTCAAAGAAATATTTTGGGCCTTTTCAAACCATTGAGCATATCGGATTAGTCACATATAAGCTTCTTCTTCTTCCTACAAATGCACGTATACACCCTGTGTTTCATATTTCACGGCTGAAACTATGCCATGACCCAGCTGTATCTAGGCTCACGCCACTACCAGATGAAAGAGCATGGCCTTGAGGACAAGGCCAAACTCGGGGGAGGAGGGTTATGATATATGTATAACTGCATACAATTGTGACAATAATAATATTACACAAGTGCAGCATACAACAAGCCCAAACGCATCAGCATCATGCCTAAGAGATTCTTAGAATAGAGTAGAAGCAAGGTTGTTATGATTAAGGACAAAACTACATATACGAAATTTCCTTTTATTCCTTATTTGCAAAAAATATATGCAGAGGTTATTACAAAAGCAGTAGCCATTATAGATTAGCTGTCAGAATTAGTTGCAGCTTAGAAAGTGATATGAAAAAAGTGTATTAGTAGTGGTATGAAGAAAGGAAAAACCAAGTAGCATTCACATACTTTTAAAACATTGTATGTTCAACTTCAACTAATGACTTGAAATATCAAATAGAAAACGACGATTGAGATAATTCAAAATCAAACCATTACGACAAAACGCATATTAAAATGTAAACTAATTTTCGGCACAAATTTCGATTCAATTATCTTTGACAAAATCAACGATGTTGTATCACCGGCACTGATCTACAAACATACAGAATTGAAGTTAAAGGACTGGGTATCGACTACCCTAATGACATCGAAAGCTAGTATAAATCGTTCTTCCTACCATTATCATCCCCAGACAGAATTATCCACAGCTACGCTGAAGTATTAAGTGGTTTCTCTACAAAATTAACAAACAAAGAAGTCTAAGATATGGAATCCATGGATTTTAGACTATATCCCTCACTGTTTACACTACTCGCACTCTCGACTTCTTCGACAATAATGACCCCACCAGTCTTTGGACCACATCTTCCAACCTAGATCAAGGAATTATTATTGATTCCCTAAACACTAGCATTTTACCAAACCACCCTTCCTTTAGCGATAAAAACTTACCTCCTCCTCTTAAAAAGCAGAAAGGTGTTTTCGTATCCAGTAACAAAACCTCATACAACAACAAACTGATAGTTCCTCCTTGTTTCATTCAAAATGAAGACCCTATTGATAATGTACGGTGTTAACCATAAAATATGAATAAGGATAACAAAGGCCTTCTAGAAGGCTTTCGCATGAATAAAGAGTAGCAGGTAAAGCAACCTTTCGACGATGTCGAAATGGTTGCTCAATGCAAGTAAAGAAAAGCACGTAAAAGCTTCAGAGCAAGGCTTCCGCAAGCATGAAGGAAAGGTATTTCCAACCGAAATGATAGGTAGATCCCGCGAGGGCCAAAGGAAAGAATTACTAAGGCACAACGAAGTAGTTGGGCACATAACCGCCAAGCACCTTTCGGTTGGGATAGAAGAATAGTTCTGCAACCATTCATTATAAAAGTTAAGATCCTTTCATAACCCTACTTCAAAACCATTCACCTAAGTTAAAAAAGATGATTCCGCATGAAAAGATTCACAAAAATGGTTCGTGCTCGAGAGACTTCCGTAGGAAAGAAAGGCTACTATGTTTGAGTTGGTAGGAGAAGGCTCCACGCGTAGGAGGGATGTGGCAGTTAATGGAAGAACTTCTGCAAGAGACAACAAAAACACATGTAAATATTACAATACACACCTTCGAAACCTATACAAGCATGCCTCTGCATGCTAGCTCTTTTTTCTAGAAAAACCTTTCGATGAGATCGGATGGAATTTTCCACATAGAAGAACAGATCGAATAACCAAATAACCATCAAGAAGGTCTACTCTTTCAGAAGAGGTACCTTTCGAAGATGTCCACCTTTAAATGGTAGAACGAATACCTTTCGGAAGGAATAATTTGATCATTAATACAACGTTGTGATTTTGTCGGATCCTAATAAAAAGGTAAATTGAGGAGGTTCCGTTAAGGTCGAGAGGGGTTTTAACTCTAGCACCTTTCTACCCATCAAATCTAGAATATTCATCAAAGATGAAAAGGGGGTTTCGTCACTCATCCCATTCGGCTATTACGAATTAGCGAAATTCATAGGTTTCGTTGGAGACGAAAAGGGTTATGATGGAGATATTAAAGTTCACGGTTGAATTCAAACACAATATTGTCCAAACTATTTCATTAATAATTCTTGCTTTTCCTTCTTTCACATGCTTTATTCATTGATCATACCAAGGGTTGAAATACCTAAACATGATCAACGATCCAAAGCACTAGTAGGGGTATTGACGATATTTATCGTTAAAATTTTTGGCGCTAAAGGGAGGGGTCGAATCTCCGGCCTTGTTATCTTAATACCACTATTTGTGGAAACATGGTTTGCTGTAGGAACATGAAATCGGAAAGGCTTTACTCCTTAAGCAAAAGGGCTGAACATTCAACTTCACTAGAAGAAAATGTTTCGCTATCTTTCAACCCTGGGAACAGGGAACAAGGGAAGTTTTCCACACCAGCTCAACCAACTCCACCACCGGTTCAAATCCAACTATCTTCGCAATTGGCTCCAGCTCAGAATCTTTAACCAGAGGATCATATTGGTAAAATCACATACTTAGAGCGATAAATGGAAGAGATGAAGAAGTTTCTATATGAAGTTTTATCCCACAAGTCATTCATGAAAGTTGTCATTGCAGGAAAGGAAGTGGTCTCTCCTAGGAGAAACTTGAAAATCAACACTAATGTCGTAAAAAGCACTACTAACATTTCCTTGTCCAAGATGAAGGATAGTCTTCCACTAAAGGCGAACTATCAAGGAAGGATTCAAGAGGAAGACAAGGACTGTTCTACAAGCTCTACCTCAGATAGCTACAAACCAAATAAGAAAAACTACTTGAACAATGAAGCTTACTTCAAAGACATGGTAGAGAAGGCCGTGAAGGATCTGTTGAATATTAAGTGTAAGGGAACAACAGACAAGAAAGTGAATGACAGTGAAAGGGTTGCCCTTTAATTGATGAGATAATGTCAGCACCTATCCCCTCTCACGTCAAGGTCCCTACAATGAAATATCATGGCATATTTGATCTCGACGACCATTTAATGGCATTGTGCAGTCAAATGGATTTGTACAATGCTTTTGGTGCTGTTAGGTGCTGTTATTTTCCAGTCACTCTTCAAGGAGCTGCTGCCAAGTGGTACATACAGTACCGCAAGAACAAAACCTATTCTTGGAAATAATTCTCTTATGAATTCTCGACTTGTTTCTACATCTACAAAGACCCATTGATCAACTATACAATGCTCGCAAATATAAGATAGAATCACGAGAGTCATTGGGAGATTACTTGAAAAGGTTTAATGCTGAAGCTTTGAAAGCCAAGGGAATGACGACAGTGACAAGCTTATTACACCTCATTCAGGCCGTATAGTCAATTCTTCTTTCTGGAAGGAATTATTCATCCACGGTTGTCGAGATTTACAAGACTTTTATTTTCAGGCTGACAAATTAATCCAACTGGATGAATTGTACTATTCTAAGAAAAAGTCTAATCATAGGAGGGACAGTGGAATATTCAGCTTAGAAAGGATTCACAAAAAGTCAAGATGGGAATATGCTAATGTTAACGTAGTAGCGTCAAACAAACCAATCTGCTACATTTATGTGATGACTCAAGACAATGTCAATTTCTCGACCTCGTTCAAAGCTCAAAATTATTCGCAGCAAAAGAAAGGAGACAACTACTATGCTTATTAGAAGGAAAATGGTTGCAGGCGCAATGAATGTAAAGTGCTACCTAATTCAAAAACTAATTAGAGAAGGATAGCTAAAGGAGTTTGTTAAAAATCCATAACATACTTCCTTGCCAGAGACTGAGACAAGAAAACCTGTTAGTACCACTATTAATATGATTGAAGACGAAGGTCCATTGAGCCTGAGTCCACTCCAAAACATAATCGACGTTATATATGGCAGACCACATCCTACGGGTAGAAGTCTAAATGCCAGGAGTAGATACATTCATGAAGCAAGAAAGGACGTGTGTGACAGCCCTAGTTAGGCAAGCATATAAAAATTTAAATACTTTAAATACAAAAAAAATGTAAATACCATTTTCTGGAAATGTTAGTGTGTAAATGAGAATGCATGCCCTTGTGCATATGCATACTGTTCTAACATATTACCTGAGCAAGGTAAGTTAGTAAGTAAAGGCCCTGTAAGTAAATGCAAAGCAAGTGAGTCCATGATCCATTAGTGTAGCTATATCAACCTAATTATAATGCAACAGCAATTTAGGCAATTTTGGTCCAAATTTTTATGAGATTAAGTATGAGCATGGTGCTAGTGTGGGTAGAAAAAAATGCATTAATATAGGATGTGTAAAATATTTAGTTCACATACACACATTCAGTTAGGCACATAAGTTATATGCATAATAAAAAAATTATATATACACATGGACATATATGCATAACATTTGGTAGATACACACACACATAGCTGGTTAAATAAATAGGCCTATATGCATGATTAAAACTAGAAAGACAAGTTATACTCGAGCCAAAGTCATGCATATAATGTGTGAGGAAAATTTGCCAAAAGTGGATAAGACAAGGAAAAAGGGAGAAATGGTGGGAAAGGAAAGTGGAGAGGGTGAACAGTTGGGTGAGACCAGAAATGGTGATAGGATTTCTGATGAAAATAAATTACTTAACTAGCCTTAAAACCCTAGCAACTCCACTATATACATCATTATCTCCTACGGTTACAAATGAGAACGAAAAAATAAAAATATAGGAAAATAAAAGAGAAGACAGACAGCAGTTAGAAAATCAATGGCAAACTTGAATCAAGATTTGGGAAGGAGAACCTTGGTGAATAAACTCTCACTTGGCAAGGCATTAAGACCTATGGAAGGCAGCCATTTGACCTTTAGTTCCTTTTTAACTTCTGCTTGATGTTTTATATGCATTTTTAGTATAACCATTTTCTATGTTCCTAAGATTTTGGTAATTAGCCTGTAACCTTTGTTTGTTTACACATGATAGTTTAATGATGAAATAACTGATTTATTTATATGTTTATGAATTTAAGAAATAATTTTAGTTAAAGCATGAATTAATAGGAAATGTAAGGTGCAAGGTAGTAAGAGAAAGTTGTTCTCTGGCTTATGTCTTGCAACTGAAAATGTGGATTAAGGTGCAATGGGATCTCCATGTGTTGTGCCTTAATCCATTACGGATTGTTCTCTGGAAATAAGGTTGAGTAACAAGAAAATACACTTTAATTTGTGGACCTACAGTGAGAACCTCATTACTGGGTGTTTGCGTAAAAAATGGCCGCAAACACCCAAAGTCGTATGAGTTGGTTGATTTTATGTTGTGTTTAGTGATTTGGGTGATTTATGCAAATATGTAAAAAGCAAGGACTAAAATGTAAAAGACACACAGATTTATAGTGGTTCGGCAAGAACGTGCCTACGTCCACTTTATATGTTATTCTCCTTTTTTTCTTCAGATTACAAGTACAAAGCTTTGATTACAAGTATCTAAAGTCGTTTGAGAGTTCCTTCCAGGCTTGAGCTCTCAAACTTGTCTGCCATTGTTGTACCCCTGCCCCTCTATTTATAGAGTGAGGCTGGGGGCAGGGGTCTTGGATGTTTATGGCTGCTGGTGGACTTGGACTGAAGCAATCTGGTGTGGCAGCGTTCCGGTTCGGTGAAGCTTTGGTTCGGCGGTGAGTGGTATGTTGTTTGGACCGGTGGTAGGTTGGACCGGCAGTGGTATGGTCTAGTGGTAGCATGGTTCGGTGGTAAGGAGAGGTGGTTGATTCGGCTATGTGGAGAAGGGAGTTGGCTCGGCAATGCTATGGACCGGCGTTGGTGGAGTGGGTGCTTGGTCCGGTACCGAATGATCCGGTACCGAATGGGTTGAAGGTGTGTGCTTACCGGATGAGTTTAAATGAGATGGATGGTGGTGACTTGTAGTTGGTTCGGCAGGGAGGGGTATGCCGGATGAGCTCTAGGAGTTTGATATGCTTGATGAACCAAGGGAGTAGGGAATGCCGAATGAACATCTGTAGTGCCGAATGAGCTCTCGTATGGCTTCGGCCGAATGAACTTTGATATTTGATCCTTGCGTGAAACCCCTGACTTATGTACGCTTGCTTGCTTCTTCTTGTTCCGGTCGTGGTGGAAATGCATACAACATTGATATTCCGGTTTTGTCCAAAAAATGGGATAACACTTTGCCCCCCAAAATATGCCTTGCAGTAGGAAGGCGTGTTTTGTAATGCCATGAGCTGGATGTTCATATCCTGTCATCAACCGGCAAAGAACTTGATAGTTTATGTGGCCCCAAATGACGATCGTTCGGGATCGAGCTACTTGGGATGAAGCGCGGCCGTTCATGGTCAAGCGCCTAACTTCAAATGACGACCGTTCGCGATCGAGTCATTCGAGGTGAAGTGCGACCCTGCGCGGTCAAGCACGTAAATCCATGCGTTGATCGTTCGGGATCGAGTCATTTGCAGTGAAATGTGACCGTTCAAGGTCAAGTGCTCGACTTCAAATGACGACCGTTCGGGATCGAGTCATTCGAGGTAAAGTGCGACCGTGCGCGGTCGAGCCTGTAAATCCACGCGTCGATCGTTCGAGACCGAGCCATTTGTGATGAAATGTGACCGTTCAAGGTCAAGCGCCTAACTTCAAATGACGATCGTTCGTGATCAAGTCATTCGAGGTAAGGTGCGACAGTGCGCGGTCAAGTGGCGGTCCTCAAATGACGACCGTTCGCGATCAAGCCATTTGAGGTAATGTGTAACAGTCAGTGATCAGGTGGCGGACCTCAAATGATGACCGTTCGCGATCGAGCCATTTGAGGTAAGGTGAGTTGTGCCGTTCGAGGCGAGTTGTGCCGTTCGAGGCGAGTTGTGATCGTTCGCGATCGGGTGCTGTTCGAGGCGAGTTGTGACTGTTCGAAGTCGGGTGCCGTTCGAGGCGACTTGTGACTGTTCGAAGTCGGGTGTCGTTCGAGGCGAATTGTGACTGTTCGAAGTCGGGTGCCGTTCGAGGCGAATGAGTGTGCCCGGGGGGGACTTAATATTATCAGTGTTGGAGTTATTGTTTGGGGGAGTTTTTCGAATCAAAGACTTCGGCAGTTCGTTGCCATGCAATAGGTGCTCGTGGACCGTTCGCGATCCAACGGGCATACAAGTAAACAATTTTTTCATGGAATTGTAAATGTTAAAGCAATAGTACCTTATAGCAGAAATGTCCAAACAGGAAGAATTCAAATGTTCAAATCAAAACGAAACAAAAGCAAAGCAAGGATGTCAAAGTGTAAGTCCCCACTCCGAAGCAGTCAATGATCATTCAGAGAATGCCTGGAGATCGTTCGCGATCTCGTACATGTGTAAACGATTTAATTGCGTTAGTGGAAGCTTACGACTTGTTCATCGTTATTTTAATCAAGTAATCAAGGGATAATCAAATGGTGCCCTGATCCAGGGTCACCTCTAGCTGATGTAGAGGGTGGTCGCTCTGGCTCCATCGCTGGAGTTCGCCTCCTTACATACTGAAGGAGCATACCGTTCCTGATAAGTCCTTCCACCTCGTCCTTCAAATGCCTACAATCATTAGTGTTATGACCATTCAATTCATGAAATACACAAAACTTATCTGATTTTCTTTCGTAAGAGGTTGGATCCCTTCGCATTGGTCTACGATACTGAACCTGCCCCTTGGTATCCTGATAAATCCGTTCCAAACTCTCATTCAGCTCTGAATAGGTGGTGAATCGTGGCTCTCTTCGTAGCCACTTTGTCATGTCATCATTATCTTCAGCCTTTCTTTTTCCTTTGCTAGTCTCTGCACCCTTTCCAGGTGGGTTTCCGCTCTTGATTGTGTAAACGTCATCTTCTTCCTCTCTTTCTGCACTAGCATCTTCCAAACGCAGAAACTTTTCAGCCTCATGATAGAACTCTCCCAGATTCATAGGCGGGTCCTTGGTTAATGAATTTTTGAACTCTGTATTACCGGCTACTCCAGATACAGCCGCCATCATAACCATAGATGGATCTGGTCGATCCACTGATGTTGCCGCCGCATTAAATCGCGTTAGAAAGCTCCTCAAAGTCTCTCCAGTTTTCTGTTTCAAGGTTGCCAAAGTCATCACATTCTTGGGTCTCACAATATGAACCCTGAATTGCCTCATGAATCTCTCAGTTAAATCTGCCCATGTTCCTATGGAGCCGCTTTCCAGTTGCCTAAACCATAATGCTGCAATGTCCGTCAAATACAGTGGAAAGCATCGGGCCATAACCTCCTCTGACGCCCCCAGCACTTCCATATGTCTCATATACTTCGTTAGATGGACCGTGGGGTCCGTTTTCCCGTTGTACATGTCCAATGATGGTAGCTTAAATTCTGGTGGGTTCCTAGCCATCCTAATCGCAGAAGAAAAAGGACTCCTGTTTACATCTTCCAAGTCTCTGTTTACTAAACCGCCTCTCATAGCTCTTCTAACCATCTCTGCTAATCTGTCATTGTCTCTAAGCTGTAGTTCTCGTTCACTGTCTTCGACCTGCCCCCCAAGTCCACGGGAGTTTTCATGTGTATGCCTTCCTGGCTGAACGTTCATTCTTCTATTGCTACCAGGTGGCTCGGATGCCCCCATCTCACTTCCCGGGGTCGGATCAACATGCTCTGCGTGAGTGCCCCCTAGCTCTGGTGCTGCGCCAGATGGTCCTGCTCCGTTCTGAACCCCAGTTGCTCCTTGGATTTGTGCTCCAATTTGCCCAATTTGTTGAAGTAAGTTCTGGATCATCTCTTCTTGTCTTCTCATCATGGCCTCCATCTCATCCCTAGTGATGAAGATCGACGTTTGATTCCCTCCTGAGGAAGCCTCTTGACTTCCTTGGTGTTCACTTCTCTCTGTCCTTTGCCTTCTACTTGTTTGTCTCGTCATAACTCTTAGATTTGAACTCTTAGATTTTCAAATTCAACTTCTATCCGATGTAGCGGGAGCTGTTTCTTCTCAGTGAAAGCACCAAAATGTTTGCGTAAAAAATGGCCGCAAACACCCAAAGTCGTATGAGTTGGTTGATTTTATGTTGTGTTTAGTGATTTGGGTGATTTATGCAAATATGTAAAAAGCAAGGACTAAAATGTAAAAGACACACAGATTTATAGTGGTTCGGCAAGAACGTGCCTACGTCCACTTTATATGTTATTCTCCTTTTTTTCTTCAGATTACAAGTACAAAGCTTTGATTACAAGTATCTAAAGTCGTTTGAGAGTTCCTTCCAGGCTTGAGCTCTCAAACTTGTCTGCCATTGTTGTACCCCTGCCCCTCTATTTATAGAGTGAGGCTGGGGGCAGGGGTCTTGGATGTTTATGGCTACTGGTGGGCTTGGGCTGAAGCAATCTGGTCTGGCAGCGTTCCGGTTCGGCGAAGCTTTGGTTCGGCGGTGAGTGGTATGTTGTTTGGACCGGTGGTAGGTTGGACCGGCAGTGGTATGGTCCGGTGGTAGCATGGTTCGGTGGTAAGGAGAGGTGGTTGATTCGGCTATGTGGAGAAGGGAGTTGGCTCGGCAATGCTATGGACCGGCGTTGGTGGAGTGGGTGCTTGGTCCGGTACCGAATGATCCGGTACCGAATGGGTTGAAGGTGTGTGCTTACCGGATGAGTTTAAATGAGATGGATGGTGGTGACTTGTAGTTGGTTCGGCAGGGAGGGGTATGCCGGATGAGCTCTAGGAGTTTGATATGCTTGATGAACCAAGGGAGTAGGGAATGCCGAATGAACATCTGTAGTGCCGAATGAGCTCTCGTATGGCTTCGGCCGAATGAACTTTGATATTTGATCCTTGCGTGAAACCCCTGACTTATGTACGCTTGCTTGCTTCTTCTTGTTCCGGTCGTGGTGGAAATGCATACAACATTGATATTCCGGTTTTGTCCAAAAAATGGGATAACACTGGGGAACCACAGTAGCATTTCATTTTCTGAAATGCTCTAATCTATGCTTTAACCAAAGATATATCTCTGAATGAAACTGATATACAAATATGATTGATTGTTGAATATATGAGTGGATGAATGTTTGATGGATGTATAAAAAAAACTGCTAGTATGCATTGATTAGGTATATAACAGTCTTAAGCATGACACTGCATAGATAATATTGGGTCATATGAAAGAACTTAGTAATTAAACTAAGGATGTGCGTCACCTCAATCAGGTTGGGTAAGAGGGAAGTAGGTGTGACACAATGGTTGGCTTGCGTCAAGGTTGGGGTGTGAGTTTGCACATGGCATGTTTATGTCCAAAAAGCTAATAGTGCACTAGAAATTAAGTAGCAGTTCCAGGCAGCGTGCACCAATGCAACCATGAATGTGATATTGGACCCTTAAAAATGAATGACATGAAGTGTACATACATGTAAGAGTATAAATGCAAGAAATATGTAGGAGTCATGACATGCAGACTCAATACTGGTACTTTAGCTCAATGTTATGGATGTTGTTTGTTCATGTTTATGTATGCCTGTTTAAGATTATAATGGCTATCATAATTTTCTGGATTAAAAGTTTCTATTAACCTATTAACCTAAGAATGAACTCATGGTGATGTTGACAGTACACAACACTTACCGCTGTTATAATTCTTGGCAATCTGAGCATGGGAAAGTAGTTTAACAACTTAAGTGAAACACTTAACCTTTGAAAACAGAAAGGTAATATGGAACTTATTTCAATAGTCTTTATGCATTGTCAAATGATTTTTACTTGCACCAGACTTTAGTCTGACCTATTTGTTGCTTGCATCAAATGGGTGATTCACTTGTATTTGTGGAGCAGGTCATATAATGTCTGTAGGAAAGGAGGAAGCTAAGTAATAAGGAGCAGATGTATGATGCTAAGAAGAAAATTTCTAATTAACTAAGTTAGGACTTTTGCAGAGAAATGGCTCTTATGTTTAATTTTAGTTAAAAGGACTTTTGTGTAATGATGTTTGCAGTGTGCTAAACTTTGATTCTGATGTAATGAATGGTTGGATTTTTTTTTAATATGTGATGAAAATATACTTAGTAGCAAAGATAGAGGTATTTAGCTTTATATCATATAAGCTGTAAATATGCAGATTTTCTTGAAGAAAGTAGTGAATTTGGTAGCAAATCTGAAGCATATATGAACCAATAATGTATGCAAAAGTATTAGGTTGTTTTAAAGGCTAGAACCATTTACATATTAACTGAAAATATTATGAAGTAAGGGAAAAAAACCATAGGCAGAAATGAAAGAAAAACATAAGAAACATGAACCCAGATTTAAATGTGGTTGATGATTATATGAATAAGTAAAACTTGTAGATTATAACCAGATAATCTAGGAATCTTACCTAAACAAATTAGTCCACCTGAAGACTAAGGTGAAGCAGATAGCAACTGTACATGATTATGTGCACACAGGTACACAGAAGCATGCACAACCCCCAGTTTGGCTATTTGGAAAGCAAACTTTGTATAAGTTAAAAGCTATGAGTTAATTCACATATTTTATTAAACATACAAATACTAAACACAAGCAAACAAATAAGAATTGGTTAATTAATCTGCACAAAGATTCAAATAGAAGAGGATCTTCCTAATCCTCTGTACTGTGGCTAAACTTGGTTTATTTTTAGTTTGAAATAAACTTATTTATTCTTTTCAAAAAAAAACTCTGATATTAGAACTAAAAATATATATATAATTTGGGTGTTTATATGAACATACAAATAGCCTTTACAAAGAAGTATATCAATATTTCTATATTGATCAGATTGGATCTTGGGAAATAAAAAAATATCTAATAAAAGAAAGAGAATAGTTGGTCTGTGAAAGAAAGCAACCCTGAATTTAGCTTAGATTAAATTGAGTCAATCAAATAAAATGATAAGTTAGGGAGGGTTGCTTCAACGTGCTTTCTATGCAAGAAGAACCATCGCTCAAGAACCCAAAGTATAATATCAACATTCACAATTTGGTGAACAATCACCAGAAGTTGAGAAGGGGAATCCATCAACCCCACAATGACCCATTGATGATCATGGCTCAAATAGGATCCACAGTGGTTACAAAGATCCTGGTGGACACCGAAAGTACTATAAACATGAAGTTTCGACATGCTTTCGATTAAATGGGGATCTCTAAAGATAAACTTGAGCCTAGTCCTGAACCCATCTTCGGGTTCAACAACAAGGGAATAAATCCACTAGGACAAGTGAAGCTCTTGGTACAGCGAGGACTCCCTCCGTTCTCTCGTGTTTTTGAAACTAATTTTGCATAGACCAACCATCATTTTACAATTCTTTCTTCGGACATCCAGCACTAGATGAAGAGGATGCTTTTGTCTTATCCAAATTTCTGATGCTCAAAATCCTTACTAAGAATGGTTGGCGAACTACCCGAGGTGAGTAATTTGCATCAAGGGAAATGTAATTCACAACTTTGGAACAATATAACAAGTAGTTTACTTGTTACTTTGATTCTTCCATTACTCAACAGCCTTCGGATGATGGGTTTCTACATCCATCATTCATCATCCGAAGCAAAGGAAAAATCTAACATAAATAACAAGCGTATTGCCAAAAGATGCTTTGCAGTTTATGGAAAGAGGAAGAGAATGGACACCAACTTAATAGAGGAAAGTGAAATTATTACGAAGCTAGATTGCCGAGGAGAGTTTGAAAGAGTTAAGACGATTGAGAAAACCGAGGAAATTCCAATAGATTCTACCCATTCTACCGAAATAGTCAGTGTGGGAAAATATCTTGAGGAACACTTAAAATCAGAATTGGTGGAATTCTTAAAATCCAATAAGGATATTTCTTCTTGGACCCACTCCAACATGATTGGAATTGACCCTACAATCAAGAGTCATGCCCTAAATATCAATCTAAACATACCATTGATCGGGCAAAAGAAGAGGCAATTCGATAAGGTAAAGACCAATGCTTTAAAGGAAGAAGTCAAGAAATTGAAACAAAATAGGTTTATCCGCGAAGTATTCTACCCCAAGTGGTTGGAAAATCCAGTTTTGGTAAAGAAATTTAATGGGAAGTGGCGAATTTGCATGGATTATATGAATTGAAACAAAGCTTTTCCTAAGGATTGTTACCCACTATCAAAGATAAATCAATTGGTCGATGCAACTGGTGGACGTAAGCCACTCTCCTTGATGGATGTATACTTCAGATAAAATCAAATCCCTATTTTTAAACCTGATGAGGAACATACTAGCTTCACTATAGATTGGAAAACCTATTGTGACAAAGTAATGCCATTCGGGTTGAAAAATGCTGGGGCAACTTACCAAAGATTGGTTAACCAGATGTTTAAAGATCAAAACGAAAGAAAGATGGAAGTTTACGTAGATGACACGTTGGTAAAATATCAAGAGGCAAAGGATCATTTTGAAGATCTGAATGAAATGTTCAAAGTACTCCGAAAGTATCAAATGAAACCCAAGCCTCAAAAATGCAACTTTGGAGTTTATTCTAGAAAATTCTTAGGCTATGTTGTCAGTGCACAAGGAAATGAGGCTAGTCCAGAATAGATTGAGGCCATTAAGGATATGGCAGATCCTAATACAAGTAAAGATGTTATGAGTTTGAATAGAAAAGTAGCAACGTTAAGCAGGTTTATTTCAAAGGCCACCGATAAGTGCAACCCATTCATTGAGGTAATAAAGAAGAGGAATTTTTTTTAATGGGGTGAAGATTGCAAAAAGGCATTCAAAAGTTGAGATTGCATTTAGAAAAACTTCAGATCTTATCTAGCCATCGCTACAACAAAAATACCCTATTACAACGCCCTTTTTACAATGGGCATTTGCTGCCCGTTGTAATAGAAGGTTATTACAATGGTCGATTCAGGAACGTTGTAATAGATGTCCTATACAACACCCTTTTTACAACGGGCATTTGCTGCCCGTTGTAATAGAAGGCTATTACAACGTTCCATTCAGGACCGTTGTAATATATACACTATACAACACTCTTTTTACAATGAGCAATGACTGCCCGTTGTAACAGTGTTAACTCCTCTTTATAAGCGACCTAACGACCTATAGGGAGAAGCGACCTAACGACCTATAGGGAGAAGCGACCTAACGACCTAAGGGTAGGGAAACTCAGCGACTTAACGGGTTAGAAGGTCCAGCGACCTAGCAATCTAAAGAATAAGCGCGTTAGCGACCTAAAGACCCCTAACGACCTAACGACCTAAGTACCTAGCGACCTAACCATCAACGCAGGGCAACAACATATCACAACAAAGAGGCTTCGTGACCTAACAGGCTAAAGGTACAAAGATCTGCGCTTAACGACCTATGGACTAAAGCGACCTAGCGACCTAGTAGCTAAGCGACCTAGTGAACTAGCGAGTTATCATAGAGTGAAGCGACTTCTTATGTCGTTCCTAAACCATAAGTCGCCAGCTATTCTCCCTAGGTCGCTCACGACCTAAGCATACCAAAGAAGCTTCTTAAGCCGCTTCCTCCCTAGGTCGTTCATGACCTATGACTTGTTAGTTTGTTCGAGGTGGTCAAGTACACTCTAGTTAAGTCGTAAGCCGCTCCCACTAGGTAGCTCACGACCTACGACCTACCTCTAGGTCGCTCACGACCTACGACCTAACTCCGAAAGCTCCCTATAAATACCCCACCTACTCCAACAGGAAAAAGACCTTTTGGCTCATTTCTGGAACACCGATACTCTGTTGTTTTCTCAACTCACCCGACTCTTCAAACACACAAGACACTTCATCGAACTTCAGGGAGAAATCAAACACATTGGACATGGATTCAAAGAGTTCTTCGACATCGGAGTTCTAGCTATTTGTCTTTGTAGTGTTGTAATTGAAGATTGTTGTAAAGTTGTAATCGATTTAGCAACAAAGAAGATTAAAGTGGACATAGGATTAACTCGAAGCCGAACCATTATAAAACTGTTGTCTCGCTACTATTTTTTCTGCAATTTCTACTTGTTTCTAATTCCCGTGTTAACGGGTGGTGCTATCGCTTAATCTCTACTTACACCGGGGTGTTAGCGTTCAAATTTCAGCGTTAACATTTTTGGTGCTTTCACTGAGAACCCAACTCAAGCTACTTTCATCATTGCTTCACAAAAGTCTGTTGCAAGAATCTCTCTCAAAACCAAAAGTCTATCAGAGATAATGGCTCCTGGAAGAAAGCGCAGGTCTGTTAGATTTGATGATGTTCGTGAGAATACTGCTACTTCTCCTCCGTTAAGTCAAACAGCTCCAAGTGTTGGGGTTACACGAGCGGAGTTGGATGCTGCAGTTTCTGGGCTATATCAGCAAATTGAAGCCCAAAACAATCTAATGTTGGAAAGGATGGATGCCTTGCTCGGAGCTAACCGTCAATCGGTGAATAATGAAGAAAACTTTGCTAATGATGTTCATAATGTTGAAGCGAGAAACATTCCTCAAAGGGCAGCTGGTCCCACCGAAGGGACACCTCCCCAAGCTGGAGGGTCAAGGCAGCAACCAACTCTCCGTGAACGCTTGTCAAGACAAACTTCTGAGAAAATGGTTGATGTTTTTCCCGCAGAGCCTATAAATGATGAGGAATATTTCTTGGGAATGGTTCGGCAAATCGTGAAAGAAAATATGCAAAGGAAGAGGATGAGAAAGAATGAGGGTTCACTCCGAGCAAGACTACGTTCACTGAAAGGATTTTGAAGGCGGAATTTCCAAGGAAGTTTGTTCCTCCTACCATTTCGGCTTATAAGGGGATAAGCGACCCTAATGAATTTTTGTACAAGTATGATTGGCAAATGACAGGTGCCAGGGCATCCGATGAGATCAAATGCCGGTATTTTCCAGTATACTTGGAAGGAGTGGCTCTACTTTGGTTTACAAAGCTGCCGGTCCGATCTATAGACCAGTTTGCAGATTTAACTCGAAAGTTCAAGGAACAATTCAGATTGTATGCTTCGAAGGCGAAAGATATAATGTCGTTATCCAGCTTGGAACAGAATCCTGGAGAATCTATTAGATCTTTCTTGAATCACTTCAACATAGCTTTGGTTGAAGTAGACAATGCAGTGCTAAGAATGATCTTAACATACTTGATGAAGGCTATCGACAAATCAAGTGAATTTGGGAAGTGGCTGAAGATGAAAGAACCGAATTCGCTTGAGAAATTCTATAAGAAAGCTGATGAATTCATGCGCTTGGAAAGCCTACAAGCACCGACCAAGTTGGTATCGACAGAGGTTGGAAACAATAATGCTGCTCCTAATAAGAAGGAATCCGATGCTCAGAAAAGGGGAAACGATGGTGGGAAGAAGCAAGGAGATGCGAAGAAAAATCGCCCTTTGAACTTCACTCCCTTAACCGATACCCATGAGAACATTTTCTTTGCAACCAAGGACACTATCGAATACCCCACACTAGCTAAATTGAGGGTTGGGAAGAAAGCTGAGAAAAGTGGAAGATTCTGCCGGTTCCACAACCAACCAGTCCATGATACTAACGAGTGTCGCCGCTTGAAAGAGTTGATTGAGGAACTGTTGAAAGAAAACAAACTCCAACAGTTTGTGAAGAGGAACAGGAACGACCCAACTTCATCAACTCAAGGACAACAGGTTCCTGTTCATCGCCCCAGCTCAAGTGAAAAGGCAACAGCGCATGAATCAGAGAAGCCCGTTATTAATGTGATTACGGGAGGACCTCACCAAGCAGGCAGAAGATAGGGTGAGATGGAAAGATACGCCCGTGCCTTGAAGTATGCACCAGCAGAAGATAGTGTTTTTGTGTTGGAAGACGCTGCACCTTTGAAGCAGCAGAAAACTTTAAATGATGATATTGTCTTCAGAGCCAGGGACTCTATGGGCGTTGAAGCTCCTACCATAGATCCCTTGGTCATTTATGTAGGCATTAGGCCGGCTATTGTAAGGAGAGAGCTTGTGGATTGCGGTGCTTCTTGCAATATTCTTTTCAAGAAGACATTTGATCAAATGAGAATTCCAATGGCTGATGTTCAAGCTTCATCGCAGAAGGTTGTTGGCTTTACTGTGGACCGAAGCAACCAATTGGAACTATTGACTTATTCATGGAGGTTGGAGAGGGGCAGAAAAAGGTGGTTCGAAAAAAAACTTGTGTAATTGTTGACGAATTTTCTGCTTACAACGCCTTCCTAGGCCAACCAACCCTTGCAGCATTTAAGGCAATTCTTACCCCGTGGTGCCTTAATACGAAGTTTCCAACAGATAATGGTGTTAGTGTTATTAAAGGGGATCAAAATGCTGGGCGAGAATGTTATCTAACAGAGTTGCATGAGGCATGGAAGAGAGAGATGGGAAAGGATGCGGCAGGCCCAGTCCGCATCAAAGGACCAACCTTGTAGTAATTACAGGGTGGATCCTGTACCGGCGAGTGTAGCGGAGCATGAAGAGAAATGGATCCCAGAAAAGCCAGTGCAGGGTAGAATAGAGTGGTCCCAGTGGAGGTAATGGTGCCAGTACCTGTTGACCCAAAAGACCCGAACAAGGTACTGAATATGGGTTCACAACTTAATGTGATGGTTCGGAATATTTTGATATCATTCTTGAAAGCAAATATGAATGTATTCGCTTGGACTCATGCTGATATGTGTGGAATATCTCCGAAAGTTGCAGTACATACTCTGAATATTGATCCGAAGTTTACTCCTATAAAGCAGAAAAGAAGAACCCAGGGTCCTGAAAGGTCAGCAGCATTGAAGGAAGAAGTAGATCGGCTCATGGAGAATGGCTTTATCAAGGAGTCTACTTATCCAAATTGGGTTTCGAATCCAGTACTGGTTAAGAAAGCTAATGGAAAGTGGAGAGTATGCATTGAATTTTCAGATTTAAACAAAGCCTGCCTCAAAGACTTCTTCCCGTTACCCCGGATTGATCAGTTGGTGGATGGAACAGCGGG
The DNA here is from genome assembly GCA_030765085.1 of Allium cepa. Taxonomy (NCBI): domain Eukaryota; kingdom Viridiplantae; phylum Streptophyta; class Magnoliopsida; order Asparagales; family Amaryllidaceae; genus Allium; species Allium cepa. The sequence continues at coordinate 31,688,780 of CM060940.1, forward strand.
TATGAATTGTTATCCTTTATGGATGCTTACTCCGGATATAACCAGATCATGATGCATGAGCCAGATCAGGAGGATACAAGCTTCATCACCGATGTAGGTCTTTACTGTTACAAAGTCATGCCCTTCGGACTTAAGAATGCAGGGGCAACTTACCAGAGACTTGTTATTGCAATGCTCAAACCACAGATTGGAAAGACTATGGAAGTTTATGTTAACGATATGTTGGTGAAATCAAAGAAAGCAGTGGATCATATGGATCACTTGGCAGAGATGTTCGCAGTCCTCCGAAAGTACAGAATGAAGCTTAAGGCTTTGAAATGTTCATTTGGGGTGGAGTTCGGAAAGTTCTTGGGTTTCATTGTGAGTGCCAGGGGCATTGAAGCTAATCCTGCTCAAATCACTGCCTTAAAAGAAGTCAAAGCTCCCAGAAAGAAGAAGGAATTACAAAGTCTCAATGGAAAAGTCGTTGCCTTGAGTCGGTTCATTTCCAAAGCTACCGATAAATGCATTCCATTCTTTAATGCTTTGAAGAAAGGAAAAAAAAACTTTGACTGGACTCCTGAATGCCAGAAAGCTTTTGATGAGTTGATTCATCATATGGAAACGCCTCCAATACTTTCTAAGCCCGACAATGATGAAGATCTTTTTGTATATTTGGCAATCTCGTCTCATGCTCTCAGTGCAGCGTTGGTACGGGAAGACGCAAAAATTCAGCATCCGGTTTATTATATCAACAAAAGATTCACTAGGGCAGAGATGAATTATTCGAAGTTACAAAAGCTCGCCTATTGTCTACTGATTGCATCAAGAAAATTGAGGCCATATTTCCAAGCTCATCCTATCAAGGTCCTCACTGATCAACCACTAAAGAAAGTCCTATTTCGTCCTGAAACTTCGGGTCGTCTTCTGAAGTGGAATATTGAACTCGGCCAATTCGACATCACTTATGACCCACAAAGAGCAATCAACGGACAAGATTTAGCATATTTCATCGCAGAATGTACAGATAAAGGTGATAGTGAGGAAGAGGTGACTGATAACCACCAATGCGATGGAAGTTGTATGTTGATGGTGCAAGAAATGATTACTGTTCCAGAGCTAGGGTTGTGCTTGAAACCCTTGAAGGGCGGTCACTATGCTGTGCATTGAGATTAGAATTTCCTTTGACTAATAACGAAGCAGAATATGAAGCTCTTATTGCCGGCCTGAAGATTGCTAAAGAACTGAACATCAGAGTATTGCAGATCTTCAGTGATTCTCAACTTATTGTGTGCCAAGTCAAGAAGGAGTTTCAAGCTAAAGGGGGAATCTTCCTGCTTACTTGACAAAGGCCTGGGAGCTTCTTGATGATTTTGACCATTACACAATAAGCCATATACCCCGGGAAGAGAACATGAAGGCAGATTCTCTCACGAAGTATTCCAGCACTGGTGAAGCTCAATTATTGGGATTAGTTCCCGTAGAAGTCTTGTTAGCCCCAACCATTGATGAAATGGATATTGACTGGATCATGACCATATCTCAAGAGAAAGAATCATGGATGACTCCGATAAAGGAATATCTGCTTAACGGTTCTCTGCCAGAAAATTCAAGAGAGCGTCAGAAACTGTTAAGAAAAGCTTCGAGATATATGATTCAAGATGGCCGATTGTACAGACGGGGATTCTCAATGCCGTTACCCCGATGTGTAACCAAGGAAGAAGCCAGGACAATTCTAGCTGTGGTACACGGAGGAGAATGTGGAGATCATACAGATGGTCAAACTTTAGCAAATGAAATTCTCCGTTATGGATATTTTTGGCTAGATATTAATCGTGACGCTGCTGACAATTCCCGCATGTGTGATAAATGCCAGAGATTTGCCAAAATCACAAGAGCACCTTCCACCGAACTAAAACAGATGGTCAGGCCATGGCCATTTGCCGTTTGGGGAATAGATCTCATTGGGCCTTTACCGACTGCTAAATCCGGAATCAAATATGCTATTGTTGCTGTTGATTATTTTACTAAATGGGCTGAAGCTGAACCATGGCTACTATTACCTCTAAAAAGATGATAAATTTTGTGACTAAAAATATCATTTGCAGGTATGGTGTGCCTCGGAAGATAATCACAGAGAATGGTACACAATTCGAAAGTGAAGAATTTCAAGATTTTTGCAAGCGATTCAAAATCCGAAAAAGCTTCTCAGCAGTGGCCCATCCGCAGGCAAACGGGCAAGTGGAAGTAGTGAACAAGATTATCAAGTCAACCATCAAAAAACTGCTGGAAAAAGCAAAAGGTGGTTGGGTCGATAAGATTCCACTAGCACTATGGGCATACAGAACTACCCACAAAACTGCGACTGGGCACACTCCATTTTCATTGGCATATGGATCAGTAGCAATGATTCCAGTGGAAACAGAGATCCCTTCACATAGAAGAATTCATTTCGATCAAGATGAAAATGAAAAGCTGCAACTCGAAGCACTTGACCTCCTTGATGAAAGAAGGGAAGAAGCTGAGCTCAGAATTGCAGCCAACCGGCAAAGGATAGCCAGGCACTTCAATTCCAAAGTTCGCCAACGCAGCTTTGAGATTGGAGATCTAGTCTTGAAAAGAATTATGACAGCAACAGTTGTGTTTGGGCCAAACTGGGAAGGTCCGTATGTCAAAAGCAAAAAGCTTCTTGATGGCACATTCAAACGCACAACTGTTGAAGGAGATCCAATTCCAAGGGCTTGGAACAGCAATCACTTGCGTTCATATTTTACTTAAAAGCTTTGCAGAAATATTGTAAAAGAATTATAGATGTATGATTCTTGTATTGAAAGCCATTGTAAAGCCAGTGCAAGTGAATAATAAGAACAATAAAGTGGATGTAGGCCCGGCTTTTTGCCAAGCCACTATAAATCTTGTGTTCTCTACTATTATAAAATGCCTGTTTTATTTTAATATGCAAAGTACTGAAAACGTATGGCTAAAATGTCAATTTAATATTGCAGGCAATTAAAACAAAGCTTACCCATCTCGAGACCAATCGATCCCTGAAATCACCCAACAAACAAATGATAAGCCACAAAAATTCCAGACTCAAATCCTATATAAGAAGTGCTTCAAGTGAAAAGTTAGTGATTCTGCCGGAGGAGGGCCCTTGCTAACTGATTGTGATCGTTTGTGCAAACGAGCATCTGATTAAATAGCCTTTGTCTGCCCCTGCAAACTCACTTAACTATGAAGTACACTTCTTTGGATAAAACAAAATACTTGCAAAAGAAAGGAATGTGTGCTTGAAAAAGATAACGGGGAATCGCTGATATGAGCAAATGGCAAAAAGACATAGGCGAGCAGGCAGGAAACAGCCAAAGACCTCTTCGGAGGCACAAGCCCTCTTCGGAGGCACAACTCTTCGGAGGATAAAGACCTCTAACGAGGCATGCCAGAAAACGAAAGTTCTCTTTCTCAACAAAAAAGATTGGTGGAATGACCGGAGGCACCTTCCCAATTAGAAGGCAAAGCGCTTATTCACTAGCTGAGATCGTTTGTGCAAACAAACATCCAAGTAACTTGCGTCCGCCCCGTGAATCCATCCAATCATGAGAAAGTAACTTCAAGGCATACTCGGAGGCACACATTTCACCGAGATCTGAAGTGCAAACTTCACAAGAGTTGAAATGTGAAAAGCCCTCTTCGGAGGCCCATTTCACCAAGAGTTGATGTATTTCACCAAAGTTGAAATGATAACAAGACCTCTTCGGAGGCACACATTTCACCGAGATCTGAAGTGCAAACTTCACAAGAGTTGAAATGTGAAAAGCCCTCTTCGGAGGCCTATTTCACCAAGAGTTGATGTATTTCACCAAAGTTGAAATGACAACAAGACCTCTTCGGAGGCACACATTTCACCGAGATCTGAAGTGCAAACTTCACAAGATTTGAAATGTGAAAAGCCCTCTTCGGAGGCGCATTTCACCAGAGTTGAAATGTCAAAAAACCTTCTTCGGAGATCCACTACCTCGCATAAAGAGAAAGAAAGAAAAAAAAGCCCTCTTCAGAGGCGTACTTCTACTCTTAAGAGGAGATCAATCTCTCTACAATGAAAATATTCTTCTTAGAAAGTTGAAGTACCAAATCAAAGCCTTCTTTTGAAGCCCACTTCACTACATTGGAGAATTCACTACTTTTTCTTTTAAAAAAAAGAGAGAAAAGAGTGATCATCTCCAAAAAGTTGAAGTGTATTTAAAAAAAAGAGAAGAGAGAACAACTTCTCCAGTACAAGGCACATTCTACTAAATCAGAGAAATAATTCCTAAAAAAGGAAAAAATTATTCTCAAAAAGTACGGATGCAAGCCTCTTCCAAATGGAAAAGTCATTCTCCAAAGAAAGAGTACAAGTCTTCTCGAAACAGAAGAGTTGTTCTCCAAAGTTTTTACAATGTGAAAGAGGTTGCAATAAGCCGTGGTATAGGGGAAATATAATATAGTTACATTCATAAAAGCAATGCTCAAGTAACATACCACAGGCTTACTGCAACTTCACACAAATAAAATAAAGAAACTTGTATGAAAAAGAAGAATAAATGCATTCTCAAATATAGACAGAAGTTTGTACAAGTAAAAGAATCATTTTATTCCATACTATGAAAATTTTATACATGTGCAGGTTTCAAAATAAAAAGAAGGTGGGGACCGGTACCCGCACAATCTCCGGTCAACACAAGCTTTTATATACACAAGCAAAAAAGCAAAAAGCAAGGCAAAAAGCGTAGAACCAGACCCATCACTTCTTCTTTCTGCCACCTTTCGAGCCCTCGCCTAGCCGGATGATTAACTATTTGGGTCGGGTTGTAGGAGAGGAAGGTGAAAGGGGTGCAATTGGATCTTCTACTGCTTTCTCTTCGCTAGCGGAAGCGTCTCTCTTCTTCTTTGAAACTGCACGCTTCCCTTTCTTCCTTGAAGAAGACTCGCTACCCGGAGTAAAAAGTGCAGACAACTTTATGTCATCAGAAGCAGTTTGCTCCGGAGTCTTTTCAACTTCTTCAGGTTCTTCAACCCTCTATTCTTGTGAAGCAATGGGATCATCCAAGTCTCGAAGAGCTTCTATCTTCTCCTCTTGCGACACCGGTTGAGAAACAGAAGTAGGAGTGATCTGAAGAGACGGAGGAGGAATAACTGAAGGAGGGGAAGTCTAAACAATACTTGGCGTTTTAACTACAGAAGAAGAAAAGTTAAAGTCGGTATTCCTCATAAAAAGAGGGGATAATGGCTCATCGACACTTAAGAAATAAGCAAGAAGCTCATCGAACTCGGTTGAAGCAAACGAGCAGTCCACTTGAGCGAGATCGACATTGAGGTTACCTGGAGAAGTAGGCTTTATTATGTCAACTTTAAAAGCTTGCGCTTCAGTGCTTTCTTGAGCATCATCTCCAGTATGAGCAGCTGCACTTTCAATGATTACTTTAGTAGGAGGTGGAGAATGGGAGCTAGAGCCAACAATATCGATGTCGGGCAAAACCGAAGGTTGAACTGGGTCGGTTAAGATTGCCTTCCCTAATTGTTCCTCTTCTACTGTTCCCGCCCGCTTTTTAGCGAGTTCCTCCTTTCCCCTGGCAAGAGCAGCACGTGCATCGTCATCAAGATAATGTGCCACTAAATCTGCGTCAGCATAGCCAGCACCTCCAAGCATGTCAAGTGCAGCCTCCTACACTTCGGCCAGAGTAATTTCATATTTAGGGCCTAAAAAGGAGAGACTACCATGCCCCAGGACACTATGCAAGTAAAACTCAAATAGAGTAGAGCTGACGTTGGCCTTGGTTGCCTCGTGAGATTCTTCGGCTGCTACTTTGTCGGCAACGGCTTCATCACGCTCCATTTCAACTTTAGCAAGTTGGGCCTTTAGCATTTCAATTTCTATGTCCTAGGAGCCAGTTTTTTCCCGCAACTGAATAATATCAGTACGATTGATTTCCATAATTTTCTCTTGACTCTCGAGCTTGGGCTCGGCATCTCGTTGAGCGGCGTGAGCATCCCACACTTGCTTTTGAAGCACTTTTTCCATTTGAGAATAGGAAGTGGAAGAAGTGGCAAGCTCTTCTCTAAGTTTTTCAACTTCTGCTTCAAGCTTCTCATTATAAGCGGCAGTGCTCCTCATTTCTGCATCATGCTGATCAAGAGTTTTCTGCCACTCAGATTTGTCGTTCTCCATTGTCAGCATAGCTTCAAGGTTTGCGCGATTTACCCTTTGAAGTTCGTCAACAAGCTTTTGCCAACCCGACATTCTCTCAATATCATGTTTGACGGCATCAAGATTGCGCAACATAGCTTGCTTGTCAATTGGAACCAAATCAAGATCAAAACGCACTCCTTTCAAGCACCAGTGTGGGAACCGACTTTGAAGAGTAGCCGGGCCTTGTCCAACTTGATATGAGGGCCTGCCGATGATTGTTTGAATGTCAGTGCGAGTAAGGGCGGGAGATTGAGAAGGTACGGGAGCAGCGGGCTTTTAAGAAATTTTGGATGCCGACTTTTCGCTATGTTTGGCCCGTTTACTCGGATCTTCAGCAATGTGACTTTTCCGTTTATCATCACGGGATTTTCATTTACGAGAATCATCCTCTCTCTGGGATGAATCATGACATTCATCCCATCTCCCGTAGCGTTCTTCATGAGTACGTGTCTCACGAGCTTTTCTTGCAGCTCTTTCAGCATCAGTCTCCTAGGAGGAAGGAAGATACCTCTTTGGGTAATAAGAGCCGCGTCTTCCATAGCTCTGGAAGTCATCGTAGTAAGAGCCGCTTCGCCCCATTGGAGAACCTGAAAATGAGAGAGAGACAAAACTTAAGAATCTCTAAAGTAGGGTAGCAAAGTGCATATAAGTGCAGAAAAATCCTAAGTGTGTGTAATATGCAAACTACGCGCTTCAAACTACCAACCACTCCTCGGTTGCGGGGTGATGTTGGGTTTTACAGCTAGTGTCAACTCTTGGGCTGACAGAGTTTGTTGCAAAACGGATGTCGCTTCAACCGTTGAAGAAGTAACTCTAGCAGTATCAGGGTCATCTTTAAAGAGCTCCTATGAAGTAATCATCAGGTCGCTCAACCCCTCAAAAGTATCATCACCGCTATACTTGGCGGGACTTGTTCTCTTGGCTTCTTCTTTGGCAGGTTCCCCGGAGTGTCGAGGAGGTTCCTCTTCTTCAATAACCGGGGCAAGTGTAAGTTTGCCGGAAGACCCTGCGACGTCGGTAGAAGCAGAACACTTTACTAGTGAAGCCTCAACAGTAGGTTCTTTCGGTACAAGTTCTTCGACGGAAATTGGGGCGTCTGGTGTCTTGCTGTAGAATCAGGGACTTCATAAGACTGAGTCGAACAGAAAGAGTGCAGAAGTCCGAATTGATGCAGAAACTCGTCTCTCAACAAAAATTTGACGCTTCTCTCCTCAGCCGCCATAGCATTTAGCCTTTCAAAAGTGGGCTTGTGGCTAGAGTCTCTAGAAGGAGGAGGAAGTGCTGAAAAAGTAAAGAATGAAGTTAGCACTTAGCAATTCGGATCTCGAAAAACTCAAAAATGGAAAGAATGGGGATGAACAATCTTACTTCCTACTCTCCAGATGGCATAAAACCCTAGGGGGCAGCGAACGAAGAAGAATTGATTCAAGAAACCCTGAGCACTTTCGGAAAGATCGACGATAAGTTTACGATTTCTGGCACTTCTCACAAGTATGATGGAGGGGTGATCTTTATTCTTTGCGAATGTGCACAAGTAACAAATTTCTACGAAACTCAAGAGACGGTCTAGCGTCCTCCTGAATAGAACGCACAATCCCATCAAGATGGCGTAGCCATTGGGATGCCGTTGAAAGGGAGAGATGGTTAATATGAGGAGGAGTTGTTGAAGGAATTCATTGAAAGGAGGAATAGCACCACAGAGGCACATCTGGCGATTAATAGTGACAAAACCGAGGGGTGGCCTTTTGGCCCGTGAAGTATAGCATCTGCTTCAGCAATGCCAAACTGGATGCGTAATTGATTGAACGCCCGTGGACTCAGGGTAGTTGTAGTCCTCTCTGGGGGATTATCCAGTGGGTTAGCTATCGGGATGGCCTCTCCGGCTTGTCCTACCATTTCCTCTTGTTGAGAAGACATTCTACACAAGGAACTGGATATTCAAATATGAAGGTGCACATTTCCTAAAAAGTTTGAACTGTTGTGCAAAACTAATGAAATTACAAGCAAATATAACTGAAGTTAAACTAGTTAATATTTGTCAATTATAAAGCTTCAGGGCTTGTTGTTTTAAGTCCAAGTACAGTGTTGAAGCAAACATATTAGCTTTAGTAGATTAATTCAGCATTGCTTTAATACTCCACTCGAGCTTGTTGATTCACAGCATTTTATTCACACAGTTCTCTTAAGTTGATTATTCTTTACCGACTAATCTGTCATTCGATATAGGCAATCAATGGTAGTATATTCGTCTGAGTTTTCTGCAAATGTTGTATTTAACAGGTTGTTAGCACTAAAGTTAATATAATCTACAAGAAGTGCAGCAACTTCATGCGAGTTTTCTCGACAGTTCAAATGGAGAATTCAAGATTAAGTGCTGTCAATCAAGTTCAAGCAACTTATCATGGGTCAAAGTTCATCATTCATGCTCCTACAAGTTAAAGTCATGGTGCATATTAAGGAATGAGGCTTTAGGTTAAGATAAGGCAAATTCGTCTAAGTGCTAGCTCGGTCATGACCTAAGACCTATGCTGCAAAGAGTCAGGTCGTTGGTCTCTTAGGTCGTTCTGCTTTAAACTTTGTACTGTTCCACTAAGTTAAGTCGCAAACGTGATAGGTCGCAAGCAAGTTAAATCGAAAGTTTTTTAGGTCGGCCAAGTTTCTTAGGTCGCAAAGGTTTCTAAGTCGCTAAAATTCACTAAATCGCTTCTGACAATCCCGAGCTATTTCCTGTCAAAGCCACTATGCCCTGCCATCCTTGACTTGCTAACTTCTTACCCACTCAATAGCTCGCTATTGAGTTAACTTGCAACCCGATAACTTGTTATCATCTAAGAAACGAAATCCCTCATCCTTTCAGTAAAATCCCTTATCCATCCATACCATCAAATCATCCAAACTGATTCGAATCATTTCAGATCCATCCTGGACCCAATGCGCTGCTGTGCTCTCGTGAATCGCAGCAACAACATAGTTAATGGCGATCAAGGTCGATCGCAACTTGACTTGGAAAATGAAGCGCGACACATAGAGTTGGTCTGAGGTCAGGGGATCGGGATTCGCAGTTCGGCGATGATCGTGATTGGATAAGGATCAAATTCACTTACACAATATAATGGTGAAGCTGGATTGATGGTTAGATAGATCGAATTCGCCCTTGAAAGCTCAAAGACTCATTAGTGGCGGAGCAAGTTGTTAGAACAATTAAGTAAAGAGGAAGAAACGAGCTAGCAGTTTTATAAGGCAAAAGAAAATGGGCATACGGGTTAAGTTATCTCTTGGGTCGCTCACGACCTAGCGGGATTAGATCGAAGCACACGACCTACGACCTAGCTGTGTACTTCGAGGGGCAAGTGTTAACTCCTATTTATAAGCGACCTAACGACCTATGGGGAGAAGCGACCTAATGACCTAAGGGTAGAGCAACTCAGCGACTTAACGGGTTAGAAGGTCCAACGACCTAGCAATCTGAAGAATAAGCACGTTAGCGACCTAAAGACCCCTAACGACCTAACGACCTAAGTACCCAGCGACCTAACCATCAACGCAGGGCAACACCATATCACAACAAAGAGGCTTCGCGACCTAATGGGCTAAAGGTACAAGAGATCTGCGCTTAACGACCTATGGACTAAAGCGACCTAGCGACCTAGTAGTTAAGCGACCTAGCGAGTTATCACAGTGTGAAGCAACTTCTTATGTCGTTCCTAAACATAAGTCGCCAGCTATTCTCCCTAGGTCGCTCATGACCTAAGCATACCAAAGAAGCTTCTTAAGCCGCTTCCTCTCTAGGTCGTTCACGACCTATGACTTGTTAGTTTGTTTAGGTGGCCAAGTACACTCTAATTAAGCTGTAAGCCGCTCCCAATAGGTCGCTCATGACCTACGACTTGCCTCTAGGTCGCTCACGACCTACGACCTAACTCCGAAAGCTCCCTATAAATACCCCACCTACTCCAACAGGAAAATGACCTTTTGGCTCATTTCTGGAATGCCCATACTCTGCTGTTTTCTCAACTCACCCGACTCTTCAAACACGCAAGACACTTCATCGAACTTCAAGGAGAAATCAAACACATTGGACATGGATTCAAAGAGTTCTTCGACATCGGAGTTCTAGATATTTGTCTTTGTAGTGTTGTAATTGAAGATTGCTGTAAAGTTGTAATCGATTCAGCAATAAATAAGATTAAAATGGACGTAGGCTTAACTCGAAGCCGAACCACTATAAAACTGCTGTCTCGCTACTGTTTTTTCTGCAATTTCTACTTGTTTCTAATTCCCGTGTTAACAGGTGGTGCTTTCGCTTAACCTCTACTTACACCGGGGTGTTAGCGTTCAAATTTTAGCGTTAACAAACAGAATGCTATTACAACGGTCCTTTCATGTCCGTTGTAATAGATCTCAATTTTACATCACAAATTGCCCTATAATAGATGCTAATTTTACAACGGTTATATTACTAATTACTAATCATTAATAATATTATATTATTTATTAATATTTAATAATTAATCATTAATAGTGTTATATTAATCATTTATAACATGTATTAATTAATTATTATTAATAAATAATCACTAATTACTAATTAATTAATCAACAATATTAAAAATCATTTATATATATATATTAATTAATCAACAATAAATGAATAATAATAAATATTTAATTATTAAATATTAATTTATAAATGATTAGTAATTAGATATTATTACCCAATAATTAATAATTAAGAGTAATATTTAATATTTAACAGTCAATAATTAGTAAGTAATATTTAATAATAAAGAAGTAATATTTTTAACAATCATTATTTTTTATATTTAATAATTTATTATAATTAATTGTTAATAGTAAATTATTATTAATATTTATTAATTACACTTAATATTTAATTATTATAATTAATATTCATTTATTTAGTAATATATTTAATATTCAGTATTTAATATTCAATATTAGATAATTAAATTAGTAAAATTCTAAACTAAATTCATAAACAAATTTGAAATTTTCATAAAATTCAAGAATAACTAAGTAAAATTTTAAGATAACTTAAAATTTTAGAAAGTTACCAAAATCTTAGAATATTTAATATTTCAAATAATTTAAAATTTGGAAATTTTGTAAAATAAACTTAAAAACATTTGTAAAATTTATAAACAAAAATTTGATATTTTTATAAAATTATAAAATAAAGAGATTAAAATTTTGTAAAATATTTAAAATTTCAAAATATTAAAATAATTCAGAATTCGAGAAATAAAAATTTTACGTTGTAAAATTTTTAGTTTCAAATGCATTAAGTGTTAGATATATACCAGTTTTTTCTTGATTCTGAACAATGAAATTTTTCCTCCATTTCCAAATTATTCCCTCCAATCTAAATTTTTGGCCCCATCATCAAATTTTAACCCTGTCCCTCATTTTATATTAACTTCACGAGTTAGTCTTCACATCAAAACCACTAATTTCTCAAATCTGCATCCAGATCCAAATTAAAACCCTTCCGCCGCCGACCCATCATCCACCACCTCCTGCAATTCGTCCTCCAAGTTGCTGCCTACCGCTAACATGACCTAGTCGCCATCTGCCTAATCAATTCCATGTCCTTGCCCGTCGTTTGTAGCTCGAAGACGACTTTGGCGTTTGCAGCTCCATCGTTTCCTGACCTAGAATCACCTATGTCGTTTGCAGCTCGAAGACGTCTTCACCACGAAGAAGGCGGACGCCCTATGTCACTTAAGGTATGTAGTCCATGTCTGGTTTCTGGTGAAAATGCTGATGCTTGAAGGTCGTGAGTTGGGGTGCGAGGCATTTATTTGATGATTTTGGGATATGAATTGCTACTACTTCAAATGAAATTATCGCAACTTGCTCTCCGTTTTGTGCAACATGTTTTAGCAACATAAATCGTGAGGCGACATCTTTCCAGCCCAATTTAGCCTCCTGCTTCAAGAAAGCATGTTATTATGCATGTACATTTCAGCACTAGTTTTATGCAGCATTGCAGCTCGTCCCAGGACCAAGCTTCTACACATGTTCAGCTCCAATTTCTTGTCATCCTCATGCTGATCATTGTGCATTCAAGGCTTATCATTTCTTGGTGTTGTGGTAGCCCACTGTTCTAGTTTAGTGCATCATGTTCTAGTTGAAGCAACTTCGAATGGAAGACCAAAGCAAACTGAATATGGCACAAGCTCCACTTGATTGCTAATATAGCTTATCTCAGTTTAGATATAGACTCGGAATCTCGTTCTCACAGAATGACAGTACGAAACAGTATCAACGAAGCACATCTTCCTATGCAAACATCTCTCGTACACTGTACATGATCAGTTTTCGACTTCCTGCACTTGGTTCGTGATACGGTTTTTTCATGCCTTCTTCACTTGCTATAAGTGCGTTTGGTTCAAAATTTATTTCTTACCATTTTATACTCTATTTTGTGTATTTACTTTCATATAACATTAATCATCTTTTACAAATCTTTCACTGAGGGAGAAAAAAATTTACTGATTTTTTTACTGCATAGTTCATGTGGAACATATGTACTGTCTAGGAGGAAAAATATTGGAAAAACATTACATGTATTGAGTTGAATGCATCTTGGATATGTATTTGTTTTTTTATTTCAAATCAACGGGAACAAGTTTGCCTTTAATCAGTTGTGGCCTAAAAAATCAAAATACTATCTCTTGTTTCTGCTTAAACCAAGTTGTATGCTTAATAAATACATATATTGATATACTGGTTATCAATAGTAATAACTTCAAAATTCTAATATTAAGTCACTTCTTAATCTTGTAGAAATTTGAACCAGGCTACACAGTTCCACCTAAATTAGCTTTGCTTAATATTGAAGCAACAATCATGTATATTTGGTCATCTGCATTACTCCCTAAAACAAGAAAGAAATTCCTTAGTAAATGTATTTTTATCCAACACCCAGAAGTTTTAACTTGTTTGAAGGTAAAACAAAGCGGTCAAGGAGGCCCAGTAAGATTCATCGTTTAAACTTGAATTTGAACCTCTTTTGAACCATTTATGCATTCGTAAGACACATGTTGTCAGTAAAAGTTCAATCACTTACCTGATCAATGTGTTAAAAATATCTATACATTGAGGACTTTATAGTGAACTACTTTTGTTTAGTTAAGACCTTACTGCTTTACTCATCATTATTAACTGCAACTGAGAAATACTGACATTGTTTTCGAACTTTTTGGTATCTTTTACATAGTTTTTAGTAAATTGAGTCTAGGACAGTGAATCTGCAGCATGCTTCTTTATTTTTTTGACTGTAGATAAACCAAACATTATTATTCTAATATGCACCATTCTTATAAACTTTAAGTTTACCTAAGCTGAACATAAAATTTACAAACTTAACCTGAACCGACATTGATTATTTTTTACAAAGGAAGCTTAAAGGTACAAGGTTAAATTATGAGGGTACTCAAAACTCTGGTTTAGTTGATTAGCACTATGCCGAGTGCTCTAATCCATCCCATTCAACTACACTTTTCTTTAGATAAGTTGCTCTATTTGTAGGTTAACTCCTTATTTTCTTTAATTAATTTTAAGCGACTATCGATTTTTGTATTTGATGGTTCGATTATTCAAATTAAAACTTCATTGAATAAGTATTCTTAATCTGAACTATAAAATTCAAAATAGAATCTAATTTCTTGTTTCTATACAAATACAGTTCATGACACTAGTTCTAGCTAGGCATCTTATCATTGTTTTAACTATATCTTATCATGATGATATGTGTGTTCTGTCATGAATATTCCAATTTTGAATTTTTCTTGGTAGTTATACGTTTGATTATGATGAATTTTGCAGTTGCCTTGTGACATTGGTTCATTATGGCTATTTTAGTTCCGAATGTTGCAAAAAATATGATAGTAAACTCGCATATAAACCTTTTCAGGCAACACATTAAGTTGCATCGGCCTTAATGCTTGCCTATTATCATCTGTTAATTAGGAAGGAATCTGTATCTATCGTGATGCATTCTAGTAAGGAGTCAAACTAACATGAGAAATGAAATCTTCGTTTATTTTACCAACTGACAAATAAAGACAACAAATGGTATGTTGCAATCAATGAAACTCAATAGTTAATTTGTAAAGTAGTTGTGACGATCGGTGATTTTTCGTTGCCGAAAAACCGAACCGTTATGGTTGAAGAAGAAGAAAGAGGTAGAAGAAGAGAGAAAAAGAGAGAAGAAGAAAGAAAAGAACAACAACAGAACAAGAGAAAGAACAATAAAACAATATCAGAATCTCACAATCGCAGCGGAACAACATATAATAGATAAACGAATATTCATTAAAACAAAAGAACTATACATTTTATACATTACATCACATCACATTACATTCATATCATCAGAGTTACAACAAACAAACAGCGGAAAGGGATATACTATATACAATAGATAATATGCTACGCCATCCAGCTCGCCTCCAGATATCCGTAGCAGCACCTAAATCCAGAATGACCTGATAGACCTTAACTCCGACTGCCCGTGTGGAAATTTGTGGGCACCCAGAGTTTAGGAAGGGAACAATAAACTCCAGGTCAGTCATGTGACTGGTGTGAGAACTAAAAACAGTTATTTATCTTAAAAACAAAGAACAGGAAAAATTTTAAATAAGTTCGCAATGCTTTTTAGAAATTGAGACTACCATAAGGCCTCCCGCACACACACACAATGCAAACGCAGAATCGGAGGAGATTTCTCCTTATGATAGTCAAAAATGCTTGATACGCATTAAAAAGAAGCAATTGATATTATTACTAGTGCATAGTGTAGAAAACAATTTCGAAAGTAAAGATATAAATCTTAGCCAACATACGACCATTATCGTATACCTACTATAACTACTATGTTCAATAGCAGGTTACCGCCACATTCCATAGCAGGTAATACAACTAAAACCGTACAAGGCTCGTATTGTTTCTTTGGATTTCCAACAAATGGTCAGGCCAAGGAACTTCCCATTGCCACATGGAAACGCCTCTGGAATGACGTCCCGAGAACCTAACCGGATCTCTGCCAACACAAGGCCGGGTTACCCCTAACTGGGTAACTACTGACACGAATATGTCATTCCCCGATCGTAACCGATCTATATCCGAGGATCCCCGATTTCCAACAACCACAAAGTAATAAATTTGCAGTTACCACATAGGTTAAGTATCTGGGCTCCATACCATGATACCACCTCTATCCAGAAGGAATGACATACACTAAAGAGGTGCTACCCCCTAATAACCTTGCCGCATCTTTCTAGTTTTGACCATTTCCGGGGTGTGAGGCTCGATGAAGTCTCGTCCTCAAAGCCACGCTTTACAAAAGCAGTGCTTTGGGTCAACAAATGATCAAAGCAATAATCATCAAGATAGACGATCAAACAAATGATCCTATCACAAATGATCACTCAACGATCATTTTACAGCAACACTTAGTATATCACATTACCAAATTGGGAGTATATCACTAATGACCTTCAACTATATAACCTCTGAGCTCGTACGTCTCAGAGAAGGGTGTTAAGCTAAAAGAATAAATTCTCCGCCACCAACAGAAATATATTTGAAAGAAATCAGCTTTATATCTCAATTTGTAATGTCAGACATACAATCCATACAAGTCTGTTCCGGGATCGAACAGAACCGAAGGCACTTCCAAAGAAGCCCTTGCAATCCGGATATTCATTAATCACGTCCGGACATCCCGTCACTAAGGGTGATAAACCTCTATATCGGAGATCAGCCGATGCAGAGTAACTCGACGGTAATCCATCCATTTTCACAAATATCCGGTCTTCAACACCGGTCTTCAAATGCAATTCATAACGACGTATCACATATTCGGAGTGGGTTATACGACCCCATGGTCCTTTCCCGGTTAATCCGAATAGTGAGCGCTTATTTTAAAAATAAGTGTGGCATCCAATTCAAGCAATCACAACAATTACTCATTCAAGGGTAAATATTGATAGTCGGTTATTTAACTATCAATAAAGATGCGCCACATCACCCGATTCCAAATAATTTTCCAAATTATTTAATTTCCCAAAATATCTATACTAGATATAAAATTTCAATACTTCAAAAATAAACCAATATTTATTTTGAAAACCAATTTTCCCTTTTTATTTATAAATTCCATAGTGAACTTATATTTCTTATTTTCCATTGATTTACAGTTTCTATAGATTTTAATTATTAAATTCCAATTTATCTTCAAAAAGATAAATTCTTAAAAATATTCCATTTCATATTGGAAAAGTAATTTCCATACTTATTCTAATAATAAGTATTTCACAAATCTTATTTATTTTCAACAATTTTGAAAATATTCAATATACTTAAACCATAGTTAAGTATATATTTCATTCTTTAAGGAACACATTCTTTTATTCACATTTATTTGGGTCAAAACGAATGTTGCGTAAAACATCGTTACGACAACCCAAAATCACTAGTATAGGGATTCGAAATTAAATTAGATATATAAATCCCAATACTATTCAAAACATTTCTTTTCGGAAATCATTTACTATAACAACAGTGTTATAGTCCACCATTTCCTTATTTTCTCGAAAACGCCTATTTCAACAATGAATGTTGAAATCTATGTTTTCATTTCCTTCTATTTCTCGAAAACGTCTATTTCAACAATAAATGTTGAAATTTATGGTTTCGATACTTGATGCATTTTAAAACATTTCTAAATCGTTTTAAATTCTGTTTAAAACATTCTTTCCCAAAATATTCAATTTTATTAATAATATATTCACCGTTCAAAACGTGAATATAACTCCTTTAATAAAACTTCTATATTCAATTGATCAAATTCAATTGATTACGAATTTATAAACAATGTCTATAAATTCTATTTCTATTTATAAACTTCAATTTATAAATTTCCTTTACCAATCCAATTCAATTTATAAACCCAATTACGTATACCAAAAGCTATATTATAAGTTAAATACCTATAATATTATTCATTTACCAAATCGTTCCTTTGAATTTCACAAATCTTAAATCTTATTACGTATAAGATTTCTTTATAAATTTCCTATTTCCAACTTATCACATTCAATTCAATTTCGGATTTATAAAACAACGTTTATAAATCCCATTTAAAATTTTATAACTTCTATTTACCAAAAATCAATTTATTAGCAAATTCCATTTATATTTCACTTTAATACCAAATTCCGATTCATAAGATAATTTCTTATAAATCTTTTTATTTTATAAAATCTATTCATTTTCTAATCTCACAATTTATAAATTTATAAATTTTCATTTACTTATAACAACCATTTATGCTTCATTTATAACACTTATAAAAACTCGTTTTATAATTCCAATATTTTTAAATTTATAAGTATCAATTCTATAAATTTACTAACTATTTCAAAATTCACATTTCGCTTTCATTCCACAAAAACTTCAATTCTATAACTTTAAAAATTGAAATTTTAAATTTATTTAAAATGAATCAATTCAAAATTTAAATAAAAACATATACTTGAAAAATCGATTTAAAAATCCCTTTAAAATCAAAAATCGTTATTTTTAACTTTAAAAAACGAATCCGATGATGCCACAGCATCAATTGGTCAATCACTACACAAATATCATATATCGATATGATATTCACAATCATCAAAAATATTTATACACAAATAAATATTTGTGAGGGGTCCAGTTGGATCCCTCCAACCTGTTTCCCTGCATCCAAAGAGTTAGCACAATACCCATTCCACTTCGAGGTGGAATATTGCGGTATTTGGGATTTTATAAAATATACATCCGCTTACTAACGGCGCAATAGGGTCTCATCCGCTATACGAGGCGGGAAATCAATCAACTGCAATATATACATATGCCAATATATATATATATATATTGCTATATATAGATATATCCTAAAATATCTACTATCACAATCAAGCAAACAATCAATCAATCAACAAATTTTAAATATAACTATTTAAAATTTAATAAACCCTTTTTTGAGTGAGAAGTTCTCACCTTAGCTTTAATTTTGCAGTCCATTTCCCTTTCAGCTCGTTTCCGTGATTTTAAAACCTTGTATAAACAATTTATACAATTTATTAATATCTGAAATGAATTGAATAATTCCATTTGCATTTGATAATTTTATATTAACAAATTCCCGTTAAATGGGTAAATTTAATTAATTAACCATTTAATTTTAACCAATGATTTTTTTCTTTTCAACTAAAAATTCGAATTGATTCCTTTTACATAAATCATTTCACTTAACAAATTTTCCTTTTACAAATTTTCCTTGTAAAATAACTTTTAAATTAACTAGTGATTTTATTTTAAAACCAATACTCTAAATTTTAAACAAATTCCTTTTAAATAGTTTGATTTAACTAAAAATTCAATTTTAACTAAATTTTCATTAATAATTTATTTAACTAACATTTTAGTTAAAAATGTAATTTTCATCCTTTAATCTTTTATAAAACAATTAAATTAAACAAATTTTCTTCCTTAAATAAATTTTTCTAACTAATGATAAAAATTTTTTCTAATAATTTAATTAACCAATAATTTTATTTATAACTAATTTCATTTATCTACAATTATTGTAAAACTAAATTAATCCAACATTTATTTATTTTTTGTAAAATAGACATATATATATATATATATTGCTATATATTTTAAAACTAAGTTTCCTTTATTAAAATATTTTTTTTTGCTTTCTCTGGATTTAAATAAAAATAAAATATATTTTTACTGTAAAACTATACTTTTCCCTTTTTCCTTCTTCTTCTGCTGTGTGTATATCTATATTTACATTCATTTCTTATTTTCGAAATTTCAAAATTTCGCCTTACTGGAATCATAAATTTTTTTCTTTACTGTAACCTTTTTTTTTCTCTGTATATATATATATAAAAATTCGATAAATAAAATTATACCTTACTGCCCCCTTGCCGAGCTCGCTGCTGCTCGCCGCTTCCTATACGCGAGCCTCCACCCTTCGATTTGCCATCATCCATTCGCGCCGCCACGCCATTCGCTACGCTGCCGCCACGGCCATTCCTCGATGCCGCCTCATCGCGCGCGACTCAACGCGATTCGCCATTGCCGCAGTTCCACTTCGATGTTGCCGTGCCCTCGAACGGCGAACGCGACCCCCCACCTCAAATCGATCGAGCCCACGTTGTCGCGCTGCCACGCGCCGTTGCTTGCCTCGTGGCGCTGCCCTAGTTTCACACGACTCAACCCCCCACAGTCGCCTCCAATCGCGAATTCGTACGCGATCTCGATTGCGACTTTCAATTTTTTTTTTTTTGTTTCGAACAGATAAATGAAGAAGAGGGGGAGAGGGAACGAGAGAGAGAGGCGCGATTTACTTTCTTTTTTTTTATTTTCTATTTTGCTCGGCTGCCATTAAAAATTTTTTGAACGAGACGATCTCCTTTTTTTTTTCGATTCTGAACGAAAGATTATTGCGTGATGTTGTAAAGGAAAGTGGAGACAACGTACGCGATTTTTTCCAGAGGATAGGTCTGCGTTATAAAAAAATAAATAGGGTGGTTGTGATTTGAAATGATCTTGACCAATTATATTTTTAAATTTAAATTGAATTCGTTTTGATTTCAATGCGTTAACTCACCGTGTGCTCACATAACAGCTCCGAAAATTACGAAATTTGAAACCCGGCAATAATTCAACGTTACGGACCCAATGGAGCTGGTTTCGTTGAATTCCGAGACTGTATGAAAATTGACTATTTTTAACTATCGATTTAAACGGTATAAATTCAAAACTGAACAAATTACTTTGAAATTCGATTCTGAATCTTCTACTATCTTCAATATTATCAATATAAATTTTATAAGCTTTTTAAAAATATTTTTAATCAGCATAGAATTGAAGATTTAAATTTTTTATTTACTTTCAATCGATTAAATTTTATAATTTAATTGTCAATTTCATTCTGATAATTTAAAATTCAATCCAAATCATCATACAAATATTTAAAATTGATTAAATATCTTCAAATTAAATTATTCAAATTTCTGGGTCGTTACAATCTTCCCTCCTTAAAAGAATTTCGTCCCGAAATTGCAAGTTAAAGAAGAATGATCCTAAACCGTTTATTATTTTTCACAATCCAAAAAGTTTTATCAACTTTCTAACCTAAATCTTTTCATTATCATTCTCATTCCAACAAGCTTTCCAACTTTAATTATAAGTTTCAAACAACATTGTTTACTTCAAAATTCAAATTTAAATTCAAATTCAAATTTCAAACTTTCAAAATTTCTCAAAATTTTTCTAACACCCTAAATTTTCGAAAAATTTCGCCAGCGTTTCCTTTGCGCGGCTCGATCGGTACGACTACAAAATGGCACCACGGCCCCTTAGAATCAAAAAGAAAAAGAAAAAGCCAAGCGGCTAGAGGAGAAAGTCATCAAATCCCATACTAAAATTGAAATACGTACCTTTTTTGTCGAGCAATTCAATTTATCTTCAAATCAATATTCCAATTTCATTTATACACCTGTATAACCTGCTAGTAGTAGTATCCAATTCCAACATTCAACCATTCTGCTAATTTTATTACAAATTTTCAATATATGCTTCTTATACCATTTTTTTTTACTTCACTATTGAAGTTGCATATTCAATCTCATTCAATTTTTACATTTCAATCAATTTTTCATTTCAAATTTCATTTGAATTCAATTCACAATTTCAATTCTATTCAAATTCAATTTCCTCTAAATATTAAACTTTTATTAATTAGCTTCATTTACAACTAATTCGTATCACTATTTTAAATTAGTTTCATTTACTAACTCATTTTAATTCCCATACGAATTTTAATTCGTCTTTCATTTATAATTATTCAATTCAATTTTATTTAAATTTTATTGCTTACTAATTTGAAATGAATTTCAACATTCAATCTCATATTTTATTTTAATTACTTGCAATTGCAAATTTTGTTTATCCATTCACAATTCACTTCCATTTGCAATTATTTCACAAATAAATAAATTATCAAGTTAATTTTACTTGAATTCAATCCAAATCAATTCTATTCAAATTCATTTACTTCCAATTTATTCAATCTTTTAGATTAAATCGATTTACATTTAATTTTTCCTATCAATTCAATTGTTAATTCATTTAACATTTCAAGTTGAATTTCATTTATATAACTCAAGTTCACATCATTTAATTCACTTGATTATTTTACTTCGATACCAAAATCAATTTCATTCCATTAATGAATTTTAATTATCTTCTTGGAATTCCATTTTCATTTATAAATTCAGTAACAATTTATATTACAAATTCTATTTATATATATGGATTTAACCTTGGAGTTATGATTTAAATTCTTATTCAATTTCCAATGATAATTTTAATATTATCATCTCCTAACATCCAAACATCCATATACTATAATATTTAATAGAAAATCACTTCTTTTATATACAAAAATAACTTTGGGTAAAATTATTTCATGTACCCTATTTTAAAACAATATTGTGTCGAATTGTTCTATTCAAGTGTTTAGAAACCCCTTCGATCCAGTTGTACAGACTGTGCTGACGAAGGTTCATATACCACTCAATAAACCAATCATCACAATATAAAACAATTTTATATTCACTAACAAATACGCACTCATATCTATTATTACACTCAAACTTATTCTAGAGCACTGCTGACTCTATCTCTAATGTGTAATACCCAACAGAGCCATGGTTGTCGCTTAACCATATGCTCTGATACCAAATGTGACGATCGGTGATTTTTCGTTGCCGAAAAACCGAACCGTTATGGTTGAAGAAGAAGAAAGAGGTAGAAGAAGAGAGAAAAAGAGAGAAGAAGAAAGAAAAGAACAACAACAGAACAAGAGAAAGAACAATAAAACAATATCAGAATCTCACAATCGCAGCGGAACAACATATAATAGATAAACGAATATTCATTAAAACAAAAGAACTATACATTTTATACATTACATCACATCACATTACATTCATATCATCAGAGTTACAACAAACAAACAGCGGAAAGGGATATACTATATACAATAGATAATATGCTACGCCATCCAGCTCGCCTCCAGATATCCGTAGCAGCACCTAAATCCAGAATGACCTGATAGACCTTAACTCCGACTGCCCGTGTGGAAATTTGTGGGCACCCAGAGTTTAGGAAGGGAACAATAAACTCCAGGTCAGTCATGTGACTGGTGTGAGAACTAAAAACAGTTATTTATCTTAAAAACAAAGAACAGGAAAATTTTTAAATAAGTTCGCAATGCTTTTTAGAAATTGAGACTACCATAAGGCCTCCCGCACACACACACAATGCAAACGCAGAATCGGAGGAGATTTCTCCTTATGATAGTCAAAAATGCTTGATACGCATTAAAAAGAAGCAATTGATATTATTACTAGTGCATAGTGTAGAAAACAATTTCGAAAGTAAAGATATAAATCTTAGCCAACATACGACCATTATCGTATACCTACTATAGCTACTATGTTCAATAGCAGGTTACCGCCACATTCCATAGCAGGTAATACAACTAAAACCGTACAAGGCTCGTATTGTTTCTTTGGATTTCCAACAAATGGTCAGGCCAAGGAACTTCCCATTGCCACATGGAAACGCCTCTGGAATGACGTCCCGAGAACCTAACCGGATCTCTGCCAACACAAGGCCGGGTTACCCCTAACTGGGTAACTACTGACACGAATATGTCATTCCCCGATCGTAACCGATCTATATCCGAGGATCCCCGATTTCCAACAACCACAAAGTAATAAATTTGCAGTTACCACATAGGTTAAGTATCTGGGCTCCATACCATGATACCACCTCTATCCAGAAGGAATGACATACACTAAAGAGGTGCTACCCCCTAATAACCTTGCCGCATCTTTCCTGTTTTGACCATTTCCGGGGTGTGAGGCTCGATGAAGTCTCGTCCTCAAAGCCACGCTTTACAAAAGCAGTGCTTTGGGTCAACAAATGATCAAAGCAATAATCATCAAGATAGACGATCAAACAAATGATCCTATCACAAATGATCACTCAACGATCATTTTACAGCAACACTTAGTATATCACATTACCAAATTGGGAGTATATCACTAATGACCTTCAACTATATAACCTCTGAGCTCGTACGTCTCAGAGAAGGGTGTTAAGCTAAAAGAATAAATTCTCCGCCACCAACAAAAATATATTTGAAAGAAATCAGCTTTATATCTCAATTTGTAATGTCAGACATACAATCCATACAAGTCTGTTCCGGGATCGAACAGAACCGAAGGCACTTCCAAAGAAGCCCTTGCAATCCGGATATTCATTAATCACGTCCGGACATCCCGTCACTAAGGGTGATAAACCTCTATATCAGAGATCAGCCGATGCAGAGTAACTCGACGGTAATCCATCCATTTTCACAAATATCCGGTCTTCAACACCGGTCTTCAAATGCAATTCATAACGACGTATCACATATTCGGAGTGGGTTATACGACCCCATGGTCCTTTCCCGGTTAATCCGAATAGTGAGCGCTTATTTTAAAAATAAGTGTGGCATCCAATTCAAGCAATCACAACAATTACTCATTCAAGGGTAAATATTGATAGTCGGTTATTTAACTATCAATAAAGATGCGCCACATCACCCGATTCCAAATAATTTTCCAAATTATTTAATTTCCCAAAATATCTATACTAGATATAAAATTTCAATACTTCAAAAATAAACCAATATTTATTTTGAAAACCAATTTTCCCTTTTTATTTATAAATTCCATAGTGAACTTATATTTCTTAATTTCTATTGATTTACAATAGATTTTAATTATTAAATTCCAATTTATCTTCAAAAAGATAAATTCTTAAAAATATTCCATTTCATATTGGAAAAGTAATTTCCATACTTATTCTAATAATAAGTATTTCACAAATCTTATTTATTTTCAACAATTTTGAAAATATTCAATATACTTAAACCATAGTTAAGTATATATTTCATTCTTTAAGGAACACATTCTTTTATTCACATTTATTTGGGTCAAAACGAATGTTGCGTAAAACATCGTTACGACAACCCAAAATCACTAGTATAGGGATTCGAAATTAAATTAGATATATAAATCCCAATACTATTCAAAACATTTCTTTTCGGAAATCATTTACTATAACAACAGTGTTATAGTCCACCATTTCCTTATTTTCTCGAAAACGCCTATTTCAACAATGAATGTTGAAATCTATGTTTTCATTTCCTTCTATTTCTCGAAAACGTCTATTTCAACAATAAATGTTGAAATTTATGGTTTCGATACTTGATGCATTTTAAAACATTTCTAAATCGTTTTAAATTCTGTTTAAAACATTCTTTCCCAAAATATTCATTTTTATTAATAATATATTCACCGTTCAAAACGTGAATATAACTCCTTTAATAAAACTTCTATATTCAATTGATCAAATTCAATTGATTACGAATTTATAAACAATGTCTATAAATTCTATTTCTATTTATAAACTTCAATTTATAAATTTCCTTTACCAATCCAATTCAATTTATAAACCCAATTACGTATACCAAAAGCTATATTATAAGTTATATACCTATAACATTATTCATTTACCAAATCGTTCCTTTGAATTTCACAAATCTTAAATCTTATTACTTATAAGATTTCTTTATAAATTTCCTATTTCCAACTTATCACATTCAATTCAATTTCGGATTTATAAAACAACGTTTATAAATCCCATTTAAAATTTTATAACTTCTATTTACCAAAAATCAATTTATTAGCAAATTCCATTTATATTTCACTTTAATACCAAATTCCGATTCATAAGATAATTTCTTATAAATCTTTTTATTTTATAAAATCTATTCATTTTCTAATCTCACAATTTATAAATTTATAAATTTTCATTTACTTATAACAACCATTTATGCTTCATTTATAACACTTATAAAAACTCGTTTTATAATTCCAATATTTTTAAATTTATAAGTATCAATTCTATAAATTTACTAACTATTTCAAAATTCACATTTCGCTTTCATTCCACAAAAACTTCAATTCTATAACTTTAAAAATTGAAATTTTAAATTTATTTAAAATGAATCAATTCAAAATTTAAATAAAAACATATACTTGAAAAATCGATTTAAAAATCCCTTTAAAATCAAAAATCGTTATTTTTAACTTTAAAAAACGAATCCGATGATGCCACAGCATCAATTGGTCAATCACTACACAAATATCATATATCGATATGATATTCACAATCATCAGAAATATTTATACACAAATAAATATTTGTGAGGGGTCCAGTTGGATCCCTCCAACCTGTTTCCCTGCATCCAAAGAGTTAGCACAATACCCATTCCACTTCGAGGTGGAATATCGCGGTATATGGGATTTTATAAAATATACATCCGCTTACTAACGGCGCAATAGGGTCTCATCCGCTATACGAGGCAGGAAATCAATCAACTGCAATATATACATATGCCAATATATATATATTGCTATATATAGATATATCCTAAAATATCTACTATCACAATCAAGCAAACAATCAATCAATCAACAAATTTTAAATATAACTATTTAAAATTTAATAAACCCTTTTTTGAGTGAGAAGTTCTCACCTTAGCTTTAATTTTGCAGTCCATTTCCCTTTCAGCTCGTTTCCGTGATTTTAAAACCTTGTATAAACAATTTATACAATTTATTAATATCTGAAATGAATTGAATAATTCCATTTGCATTTGATAATTTTATATTAACAAATTCCCGTTAAATGGGTAAATTTAATTAATTAACCATTTAATTTTAACCAATGATTTTTTTCTTTTCAACTAAAAATTCGAATTGATTCCTTTTACATAAATCATTTCACTTAACAAATTTTCCTTTTACAAATTTTCCTTGTAAAATAACTTTTAAATTAACTAGTGATTTTATTTTAAAACCAATACTCTAAATTTTAAACAAATTCCTTTTAAATAGTTTGATTTAACTAAAAATTCAATTTTAACTAAATTTTCATTAATAATTTATTTAACTAACATTTTAGTTAAAAATGTAATTTTCATCCTTTAATCTTTTATAAAACAATTAAATTAAACAAATTTTCTTCCTTAAATAAAATTTTCTAACTAATGATAAAAAAAATTTCTAATAATTTAATTAACCAATAATTTTATTTATAACTAATTTTATTTATCTACAATTATTGTAAAACTAAATTAATCCAACATTTATTTTTTTTTGTAAAATAGACATATATATATATTGCTATATATTTTAAAACTAAGTTTCCTTTATTAAAATATTTTTTTTTTGCTTTCTCTGGATTTAAATAAAAATAAAATATATTTTTACTGTAAAACTATACTTTTCCCTTTTTCCTTCTTCTTCTGCTGTGTGTATATCTATATTTACATTCATTTCTTATTTTCGAAATTTCAAAATTTCGCCTTACTGGAATCATAAATTTTTTTCTTTATTGTAACCTTTTTTTTTCTCTGTATATATATATAAAAATTCGATAAATAAAATTATACCTTACTGCCCCCTTGCCGAGCTCGCTGCTGCTCGCCGCTTCCTATACGCGAGCCTCCACCCTTCGATTTGCCATCACCCATTCGCGCCGCCACGCCATTCGCTGCGCTGCCGCCGCGGCCATTCCTCGATGCCGCCTCATCGCGCGCGACTCAACGCGATTCGCCATTGCCGCAGTTCCACTTCGATGTTGCCGTGCCCTCGAACGGCGAACGCGACCCCCACCTCAAATCGATCGAGCCCACGTTGTCGCGCTGCCACGCGCCGTTGCTTGCCTCGTGGCGCTGCCCTAGTTTCACACGACTCAACCCCCCACAGTCGCCTCCAATCGCGAATTCGTACGCGATCTCGATTGCGACTTTCAATTTTTTTTTTTTGTTTCGAACAGATAAATGAAGAAGAGGGGGAGAGGGAACGAGAGAGAGAGGCGCGATTTACTTTCTTTTTTTTTATTTTCTATTTTGCTCGGCTGCCATTAAAAATTTTTTGAACGAGACGATCTCCTTTTTTTTTCGATTCTGAATGAAAGATTATTGCGTGATGTTGTAAAGGAAAGTGGAGACAACGTACGCGATTTTTTCCAGAGGATAGGTCTGCGTTATAAAAAAATAAATAGGGTGGTTGTGATTTGAAATGATCTTGACCCATTATATTTTTAAATTTAAATTGAATTCGTTTTGATTTCAATGCGTTAACTCACCGTGTGCTCACATAACAGCTCCGAAAATTACGAAATTTGAAACCCGGCAATAATTCAACGTTACGGACCCAATGGAGCTAGTTTCGTTGAATTCCGAGACTGTATGAAAATTGACTATTTTTAACTATCGATTTAAACGGTATAAATTCAAAACTGAACAAATTACTTTGAAATTCGATTCTGAATCTTCTACTATCTTCAATATTATCAATATAAATTTTATAAGCTTTTTAAAAATATTTTTAATCAGCATAGAATTGAAGATTTAAATTTTTTATTTACTTTCAATCGATTAAATTTTATAATTTAATTGTCAATTTCATTCTGATAATTTAAAATTCAATCCAAATCATCATACAAATATTTAAAATTGATTAAATATCTTCAAATTAAATTATTCAAATTTCTGGGTCGTTACAGTAGTAGTATAACTTATTCAATTTTCTTTGAAAATAAAAGGCAATATATTTTGCCAACCAATATGCGATTAGTAGGGACATGCATAGAAAATTGTAAGCATATATGTATTCTTTGTACAATTTGTATAAAGTCAACTAGACTAATCCACGCCTCTTGTACATGTCTGAAGTATCAAACTGATCCTTACACCATACTAATCTTCCCACTAATTTGAAAGCTTGGTGTTTTGGCACCGTGTGGTCAGAAATGAAGTGCTGGCGGTCAGAGAAGAGGTTGGCTGATGGTTGAATATTTGGACTGTGTTGTATCAGTTTGGGATGAAGGGGATGCAAATGAATCTTTGATTATATAACTGGTGATTATGCAAATGAATGCAAATGAAGGGTAGTTGAGGACAGGTGATTGTGAAATGGTGGTGATGTGTATGTTAAAAGTGGTGTGCTTGTGGTAAATGTTTTAGGAAGTTGTGGAAAATGTATGTTTGATGAAGTGGTTGGTGTGCTTGCGGTAGTTGTCCGAAGAGGTTTGTGTAGTGTTTCGGTGGTGATGTGATGACAACAAGTTGAGGAGGAAATTGTATGCAGAGGAGGAAGAATTGGTAGCAGTATGAAGTTCAGGATGGGGTATTGCACATTGCAACAGTTTTTGAATGTTAAAAAGGAAGAATTATGTTTAACTCATGTTACACATGATATTGTCAAAGCTCAGTGTAGGTTGACAACTGAAATTCTCAACGGTTGTTATGAAACTAGCCATCATGTGTATATTAGAACTATGTCAATGTAAACTTATCTAACTTTTGGGAATGTGTTGGAATTTTATGACTCTAGCTTTTAATCTTTTCGTATGTTATTTTGGTTGTTTTATGATAATATTTATTACTCGTTAAATTGTTCAATATTGGTATTGATGTACTACATGGATGCTGCTGTAATTTTTTTTTAAAATTTGCATTTATTTTGCAACGGTCAGAAACCGTTGCAATATCATGTATTACAACGGGTATTGCCCGTTGTAAAAATGTGTATTACAATGGGAATTGCCCGTTGTAAAAAGGTGCATTACAACGTGCATTGCCCGTTGTAAAATATGGTCGACCTAATACAACGAGGCCTAATACAACAGGCGCATGCCCGTTGCGAAATGCATATTACAACGGGCATTGCCCGTCGTAAAATTGCTGTTTTGTTGCATAAAGATTGGGAGGATCTTTTCATGTACATGGTAATCTCAGAGCATGCGGTAAGCTCAGTTTTGATCGTGAAAACCAAGGAATTTCAACTACCGGTTTATTATGTGAGTAGAAGGCTAAAGGAAGTTGAAATCCGATATTCAGTTATTGAGAAACTAGCATACTTTTTAATTCTCATGGTCCAAAAGTTAAGACCTTATTGAAGCATATCCAGTGAAGGTGTTGACCAACTTTCCATTGAAACAAGACTTTAGTAAACCTAAAACGTCTGGAAGACTTATTAAGTGGGGAATTGAGCTAAGTCAATATGATATAGAATATCAACCCAGAGCGGCTATAAAAGAAAAAGTAATGGCTGACTTTATTAATGAATGTATGGGATTCATTTTAGAGCAATCTGAAAAGGAAAAGGACTTAAAACCCAAGTGGCAGTTATTTGTGGATGGTTCCTCAAATGAACAAGGGGCCGGAATAGGATACGTAATAATTACCCCTGATGGACACAGACTTCATTATGCTACAAAATTGGGGTTTTCAGCAACTAATAACCTAGAAGAATATGAATCTATGGTCACAGGATTGAACCTTGCCTTACAACGCAAAATCCCTGAGGATTCAAGTATTAGGTGATTTCCAATTAATGGTGAATCAAATCAAACAAGTATACTGGACAAAAGATCCCAAACTCAGTCACTACGTGAAAAAGGTATTAAAATTCTCACACTTTTCGAAGATTTCTCTGTATATCAAATACCAAGGGGAGACAGTTTCCAAGCAGACTCATTGGCTAAGTTGGCAAGTTCAAGTGGGGCCCTTGAGACTTGGATTGTGGTCGTAGGATATCAGGCCGATTCCAGTATTAAGGAAAATAAATAAGAGGAAACTAATGAGCTACTAGTATTGACTCGATCATGGGCCATAGCACAAGAAGTGGGGGAAACAGATTAGGAAATGCCAAGTGAAGAATCCGTAGCTCCAATAACGGAAGAATACTAAGAAAACACTTGGATGCCACCTATTATGAGTTATATTGTCAATGAGACACTACCTGCAAATAAAATAGAGGCACGAAAGCTAAAAAGGCGAGCCCAAGACTTTACCATTATGGATGGAGTTCTATACAAGAAAAGACATGCCCTTCCCTATTTACGATCTGTGAAACCCAAGAGCGGATTGAGGATATTAAAATAAGCCCGCGAAGGACTTTGTGGAGATCACTCCAATGGGATCAAATTGGCCAAACAGATAATGAGACAAGCAAATTTACTTGCCACAGTTAAGCAACCAAGCAATCAAGTATGTTAAAAGTTGTGAGAAGTGCCAATGCTACTCGGAGATACAATGTCTTCCTCTGAGTCAACTAACCTCCACCACCATCCCATGGTCATTCGATGTTTGGGAAATCGATTTAGTCGAACCTCTTCCAATCTCCAAGGGTTAACCGAAGTATGCTGTTGTGGCAATTACTTCACAAAATAAGTCAAAGCAGAACTACTTCCAAAAATCACCTCTGGGAAAGTGCTAAAATTTGTCATTAAAAACATTGTCACAAGGTTTAGGATACCATACAAGATGATCTTCGTTAATGAAACCTAATTTAAAAGCGATAAATTTTCACGGTTTTGCCATAAGAATGGAATCATAAAAAGTTTCTCTTCTGTCGCTCACCTGAGGGCCAGTGGAGCTATTGAGACTTCAAACAAGACAATACAGACAATCTTGAAAAAGAGACTAAGTAAGGCAAAAGTGAGTTGGGTAGAAGAATTTCCCCTAGTTCTATGGGCTTATCGAACATTTGCTAAAACTGTAACAGGTCATAACCTGTATTCTCTGACTTATGGTTGTGAAGCAATGCTATTAGTGGAAATTGAAGTACCTTCTCATCGAAGGTCTGCCTACGCCTTCAACCCAAATCAAGAACTAGAAAAGGAGTCACTTGACTTGATTCATGGATTAATAGGTGAAGCATCCTTAAGAATGGTTGAATACCAAAGGACGATATCAAAATACTACAACTCAAAGGTAAGAAGAGGACCTTCAGACAGGGATATCTGGTACTCAAAAGAATAATGGCCAATATGAGAAAACCATCAGATGGGCCGTTGGGATCAAATTGGAAGGTTCCCCTAATAATTTTCAAGGAAATCCCCCCAAGGGCCTACAAATTATGCCATCTTGATGGTAATATGGTACCAAGAACTTGGAATGCAGAACATTTGAAATAATATCTTATGACTCCTAATGAATAAAGCATTTTCGAGAATGTTCTATTATGGTTCACTGGGAAAAGTCTACATGGTCGGGAGTAAAATTTTCCTTAAATTTGGACTACCTAAAATGGTATGCTACCAATAATGATAGAAAGCCCTTGGTCGCACCAAGATGGCCAGGTCAAGGCACCTCCTGAAGGGAGGCCGTAAGCCTTTAGCCACACCAAAGTCAGAAATGGCCAGGTTAAAGCAGCACAAGCCTTTATCTGCATCACTCTATGGTCGGGATAAGGTGCCTCCTAGAGGGAGGATGGGTGATCCCTCAGTCCCGCCACGCTATGGCTTGGCCGAGGTACCGAACAAGCCCTTAGCCGCGTCATGCTATGGCCAGGTTAAGGCGCCTCCTGGAGGGAGGTCGGGTTAGTCCACTGGTGCTGCTTGAGAATAAGCTAGCCGAGCGTACCGGAAACACAGATGAATTGTGTGGCGGACTAAGAAATGTCCCTGCCTGAAATCGGCACCGTCAGAAATCGGCACCGCCTAAAATTGCAACCGCTAGAAATTGGCAACGTCTAAAATGACAACAACCTATAATGGGCACTGCTTGAAATAAACATAAGAATTGGACAAAAGTGTCCTAGCCTGAAATAGGCCAAAACAAATGGATAAAGAAAACTTGGGCCCAAGAAAGAAAAAGCATGCAAGATATCATCAAAGTGTGAAGATAACACATTCTCCGAAAGAATCAAAAAGAATTCTCTGACTTCTCCTCATGAACATCCGCCAGATTATTTTTCTGGTCTTCTATTACTTATTACCAGATTGGTTTTTTGGTCTTCTATTCTTAATTACTAGAAATGGTATTCTAGCCTTCTATTATTGATTACCAGAAATGGTATTCAGGACTTCTATTATTAATTATCAGAAATGATACTATGGAAGTGGTATCCTAGTCTTCTATCATTAATTAACTATAATGGTATTTTCGCCTTCTACTATTAAATACCAGGAATGGGTATTCTGGTCTTCTCTTACTTATTACCAAAAAAGTTTTTCTGGACTTCAGTTATCGATGCCAAATTGGGCATTCTGGTTTTGTATTACTTACTACTAATTATGGATTTATGGTCTTCCATTACACATTATTAGATATGGATTTCCGGTCTTGTAATGCTTATCGCCAAAAATGGTCTTATGATCTTCTATTATTGAATGACAAAACAAGTCATCTAAACCTCTAATGCTTACAACCAAAGATAATCACCTGGACCTTCATTATTAATATCAGAACGGGTGATTTGATTGTTATTCTAGTCCTCTCTTTACTACCAAATTGATATGGGATTATAGCCTTTTATTATGATAATCAAGGTGATTATGGTCTCCCTATTATTATTTGATGTGGTATTTTCGGCCCTTATTGTCGCAAGATATGAACTTCTAAATTGTCTATGTATGGTCTTTTGACATTCTATTGCTAAGAGTATGTTTATGAACACCTATTCTTATTAATAAGGTCCATCCATTATGGAAATACGGGTCCTTTATTATGACTTTTGGAACTTCTATCATTCATGGAAAAATGGGAAATAATTACTCTCTGGCAAGAAACTGATAAACTTCGACCATCAAGGCTCGAATATTAGACTTTAACTGCTTATTATCATTATAGGTCCTGAATGTTCAAAGAGTAAATCTACCGCTAAAATATGATCAAAATTAAAGGTCAACCAAAATGAAAAGGTATTTGTAGTATGAACTAACCATGCAAATATTATTAGATGTGTTGCAGGAATACAATGACAATTGGGCAATCCTGGAATTTTTTTCCTAAAGAAAAAAATCAATCTTTATCCAAGTGGGTGGCTAAATGTTGACACGAAATATGAACAAGTATAAAGATGGCCTTTTAGAAGGCTTCCGCATGAATAAAGAGGAACAGGTAAAGCCATCTTTCGATGGTGTCGAGAGGGTTGTTCAGTGCTATTAAAGAAAAGCACATAAAAGCTTCGGAGCAAGGCTTTCGCAAACATGAAGGAAAGGTAGTTTTGACCGAAACAAAAGATAGATCCCGCGAGGGCCATAGGTATTACTAAGGCACAACGAAGCAGCTGGGTACAGAACTGCCAAGAACATTCCAGTTGGGACAAAAGAATAGTTCCGCAACCATTCATCGTGAAAGTTAAGATCCTTTCGTAACCCTACTTCAAAACCTTTTGCCTAGGATAAAAAAGAAGGTTCCGCATGAAAAGATTCACAAAATTGGTTCCGCGCTCGAGAGACTTCCGCGGGAAAGAAAGGCGATTTTGTTGGACTTCGCAAGAGAAGGCTCCGTAGGAGGGATGTGGCAGCCAATGGAAGATATTTCGCAATAGACAACAAAAACATATGTAAAGGTTACCTTTTGCACCTTCGGAACCTATACAAGCAAGCCTCCATAGGCTAACTCTCTTTTTTAGAAAAACCTTTCGACGAGATCAAAAGGAAGCTTCCGCATAGAAGAACAGATCATTTGACATAAAATAGTGCTGACCAAGCACTTCAAGAGACCACTTATAACCTTTCAACAGAGTTGAAAGTTCTCCTTCTGCATCAAACAAGCTATCATTTTGAGCTAAGGAGTCAAAGGATCAAAGTTATGGGTGTTGCATTCCTACGTTCAGATGAGGATGAAAGCATTCAAATATGTTCAAATAGCTATAACCCAACCTTTCGACGTGGTCGAAAGGTCACCCTTTCGCGCCAAGCTGGAAGGATGCATGTGAAACTAGCCTTTAGACGTGATCGGGATGGATTTTTTGAAAGCGGGCCAACCCGCACCTATAAATAAGACCCTAGGGGTCCGATTTTGGGGATCCGATTTTCCCATTCTTCTCTCATTCTACAACTTCTACTCTCGCTCACTACGTTTGTAACCCTAATTTAGAAATCAAATTAGGGATTTTCTTCCTAAACTTTGTACCAAACTTCATCATGAGAAAATAAAGAGGATTATGGCTTACGGTCAACTTTGAATTTGGGGATGATCATGGTCAAGCGTTAATTTCATATTAATAGCCGATCATACATATTTCTTATCTTCTTCGTTCATTCTGAGTATATGTCATGGAACCATCATGGGATATTTCCATGAGTTTTATTTCCTTATATATTATATTCATGGTTTCGATCACATAAGGGAAATACATCTTGTGACTCAATAAATATACGATGTAAAATCCTTGATACGGTTCCGTGACATATCGTATGAACTCTAATTTTTATCTAAACATACTTGAATTATGCATACCTTTCAAAAGGGATTCAAACCACCAAATAACCATCAAGAAGGTCTACTCTTTCAAAAGGGGTACCTTTCGAAGATGTCCACCTTTAAACGGCAGAATAGATACCTTTCGGAAGGAAGAATTTGATCATGAATACAGCGTTGCGATCTTGTCAGAACCAAATAAAAAGGAAAATTAAGGAGGCCTCGATGAGGTAAAGAGGGGTTTCGACTCCAGCACCTTTCTATCCATCAAATCCATAAAATTCGTCAATGATGGAAGGGGGGTTTCGTCACTCATTCCTTTCGGCTATTATGAATTTGCAAAATACATAGGTTTCGTTGGAGAAGAAAGGGGTTATGGTGGAGATATTAAAGTTCACGATTAAATTCATACTCAATATTCTCCAAACCATTTCATTAATAGTTCTTACTTTTGCTTCTTTCGCATGCTTAATTCATTGATCTTGCCAAGGGTTGAAATGCCTTAACATGATCAACGATCCAAAGCTCTAATAGGGGTGTTGACGATATTTATCGTTGACATAGGGCATGGACTTTACGTGTCCAGCATAATAGCGGGCAAGTTGATGGATGACGTGGACTTCTTCAGGCTAGGCTCACATACAATGTAAGTATAGCCCCACAAGCCCACCTGGCTATGTCCAAACCGTGCAACACAATTGGTGCCCTCTAAAAAAGAGGTACTAGCGGGTATGGATGCTACAGTGAAGGATGGAGTGCATGTATTCTCCATTCCCCTTAGGCTAGTACGACACATCCTACTACAATTTTGATTTCAATCCTCTTACATTTCAACATTTGCAGCTGTCCCTATAAAAGGCGTCATTGTAGTCTATTTAGAAAGCAATTATGGACTTGCTAAATAAGCTTCAAAGAATGATGCACCTTGGATTCTGATTGTGGCGACTGATACGGTCGACCAAAATTTTAGGTCTGTTATAAAGCTTGAAAAGAGGTATTATGGCAAGGCTTCCTACCAGGCTTCTAATTACACTTCCATTCCTTTTCCTCTTACAGATAGTAATACTACATTAGCCTACGATGTTGCAGCTAATTACAAAGGAAACATCATTATTTGCCTTAACCACCTACTTACCGATTGATCAAATATAAAAAAGTGTTACAGGCCGTATTGACTACACCAAACATCTTATTTTGTAACACTTTTCTGCTTTCAGATTAAACCGTTATAAATTCCTAACATATATTTCGTTACGATCATTTATCACGGTTATTTTCATTGCTAAATATTGCAATTTCATAAATAGTTCAAAGTGATATGGATAAAGTATTCATTTTGTCTTCGATTATTGCTTTCTCAATTCCCACAAATAACATTCATCATTTCATTTTATTTCCTCTTTCGTTCTAGGGTTATCACCCCCTCCGATTTGTTCTACTGCCGCCTCCATCGTTTTGCCACAGCCTCCACCATTCTTCAACCGCTTCTGCGACTACCTCCTTAGTTCAGCTGCTGCCTCCTTTGTTTTTCTTTCACCAATTAGACGAAGACGAATATTAGGGCTTGCATTCTATTTCAATAATCGAGGTCAGAGGCTGCCATTATGACTTGTGATAGTCTGAGGATGCGATGACTAGCTGATGGGGCAGTGCAGTTGAGGTTGGGTGCGACGATAATTCAGATTGCTTCAGATTTAGGCACTGTTTGTTTGGGTTCAAAGATTGCTGAATTGAATAAGAACTAAGCAATCAGAAGAAAAAGGGATGTTTGATTATGTTCAGATCAGAATAGTTAAGCGATTTTTACTCTTATTATTCAATTCAGCGATAACCTACCTTATAAAAATAGTACGTTCCTGAATTTTTTCTCTCAGGCACCTGTTGGATTAAAATCTAATTATGGGCACACATACGTTTAAGTGTATGTTGCTATTATAATTAATATAAGGTAGAAAATAATAAAGTGTTATTTACAATTTGTTGAGGAGCCAAATTGTAAATATTACATAATTGATTTTTGTCCATTAATAAAAACGATTGGGTCCCCGAGAATCAGTACGTACTTTTGTTTTCTCTTCTTCCTCGTCAAAGAGAAATAATCGAGAAAAAAAGAAACTGTATTTTTGGAAGATCAGAACCATACATATTGATTCAATGGATTCCGGTATGCTTCCGCAAATTTCTATTTGTCTATTGTTTGTTTTCTCATGAATTTGTTAGGGCTAAAATTCAGATCAGTTTAAAATCAACAATTCGTATCAGAGCAACCCTAAATTGATTATTGAGGATTTACTCTATTACTGTAATGATCTTCAATTATTATTATTATTATTTTTCGTTTGGATCTTTGGATATTTTTCGCATGCCAATTAAATTAATTTTTTTTCTTCTGGAATTGTGAAAAATGTAAAGTTCAAATCAATCTTTATAAATGAATTTCCGTCATTTGGAAGAAAGAACTAAATGAATAAAGACATGTCACTATCTTGTATTTGTTTCTTCACTGTAATTATTTCACAAATTTTGAACATGCTTTGAAAGTTAAAGCATGATGGCAAACAAAAGCATGCTACTGTTTGATGTCAGTTTCACAGATTTTGAACATGCTTTGAAAGTTAAAGCATGATGACAAACAAAAGCATGCTACTGTTTGATGTCAGTTTCACAAATTTTGAACATGCTTTGAAAGTTAAAGCATGATGATAAACAAAAGCATGCTACTGCTTGATGTCAGTTTCACAAATTTTGAACATGCTTTGAAAGTTAAACCATGATGGTAAACAAAAGCATGCTTCTGTTTGATGTTAGTTTCAGACGGCACTATTTTTTCTCTCTCTTTTACTTTCCCTTTTCAAA
The DNA here is from genome assembly GCA_030765085.1 of Allium cepa. Taxonomy (NCBI): domain Eukaryota; kingdom Viridiplantae; phylum Streptophyta; class Magnoliopsida; order Asparagales; family Amaryllidaceae; genus Allium; species Allium cepa. The sequence goes on from CM060940.1 coordinate 31,726,276, forward strand.
AGAAAAGAGAGGCGTTACCTAACATACAAACTGAAGCATGCTTGTTTCGGTCACAGACTATTAATATGATTTTTGGGTTGGAACTGACTTTATTATGCATCACATCAGACATTTTTCTTTTATAAGTAATGACTAATAGGTTTTCCAATCTACTTTAAGGTATTATTTTTTAGATTGTCAAATTGCAATGACAAGTAGGCTTTCCAATATAGCGTTTAATATCTAACAGCTATATACAAAAATGACTTGCTATATTAGACCACCTAACATATAATAAAACAATTTGTTTTACTATATGTGTAAAGGCCCGAAAATCCGTACTCCTTCAAACTGGAAACATTCCAACAATCCAGCCAAAGAGAACAAACTTCCGAAACTTTATGTTTTAAGAAAGAAGAGAGAAGAGAGAAGAAAACAGAACAAAACACAGAGAACAACATCAATATCAGAATCTAACCATCGCAGCGGAACAACATATAATAGATAAATGGATATTCATTAAAACAAAGAACTGAATATTTTATATATTACATCACATTACATTCATCATCAGAGTTTACAACAATCAAACAGCGGAAAATAAAGAAATACTATATACAATAGATACAATGAATAATAGACTACGCCATCCAGCTCGCCTCCGGATATCTGTAGCAACACCTGAATCCAGAATGACCTGATAACCTAACTCTAGACTGCCCGTGTGAAAATTTGTGGGCACCCAGAGTTTAGGAAGGGAACAATAAACTCCAGGTCAGTCATGTGACTGGTGTGAGAACTAAAAACAGTTTATTCTTAAAAACAACCAAAGAAAATATTTTTCTTTAAGTAAATTCGAAATGCTTTTGGAAAATGAGACTACCATAAGGTCTCCCGCCACACACACAATGCAAACGCAGACTTGGAGGAGGTTTCTCCTTATGATAGTCAAAGATGCTTGATACGCATAAAATCAAATCATTTTTGATATTATTATTAGTGCATAGTGTAGAAAACAATTTCGAAAGTAAAGATATAAATCTTAGCCAGCATAGGCATTCCGCACTTATGCCTACTATAGCTACCATCCAAACAGTGGGCCGCCACCATAAGTGAATGATAGGTTCTACAACTAAAACCGTACAAGGCTCGTATTGTTTCTTTTGATTTCCAACAAATGGTCAGGCCAAGGAACTTCCCATTGCCACATGGAAACGCCTCTGGAATGACGTCCCGAGAACCTAACCGGATCTCTGCCAACACAAGGCCGGGTTACCCCTAACTGGGTAACTACTGACACGAATATGTCATTCCCCGATCGTAACCGATCTATATCCGAGGATCCCCGATTTCCAACAACCACAAAGTAATAAATTTGCAGTTACCACATAGGTTAAGTATCTGGGCTCCATACCATGACACCACCTCTATCCAGAAGGAATGACATACACTAAAGAGGTGCTACCCCCTAATAACCTTGCCGCATCCTTCCTGTTTTGACCATTTCCGGGGTGTGAGGCTCGATGAAGTCTCGTCCACAAAGCCACGCTTTTCAAAAGCAGTGCTTTGGGTCAACAAATGATCAAAGCAATGATCATCAAGATAGACGATCAAACAAATGATCCTATCACAAATGATCACTCAACGATCATTTCACAGCAACACTCAGCATGCCACACTACCAAATTGGGAGTATATCACTAATGACCATCAACTATATAACCTCTGAGCTCGTACGTCTCAGAGAAGGGTGTTAAGCTAAAAGAATAAATTCTCCGCCACCAACAGAAATATATTTGAAAGAAATCAGCTTTACATCTCAACTTGTAATGTCAGACATACAATCCATACAAGTCTGTTCCGGGATCGAACAGAACCGAAGGCACTTCCAAAGAAGCCCTTGCAATCCGGATATTCATTAATCACGTCCGGACATCCCGTCACTAAGGGTGATAAACCTCTATATCGGAGATCAGCCGATGCAGAGTAACTCGACGGTAATCCATCCGTTTTCACAAATATCCGGTCTTCAACACCGGTCTTCAAATGCAATTCATAACGACGTATCACATATTCGGAGTCTGTTATACGACCCCATGGTCCTTTCCCGGTTAATCCGAATAGTGAGCGCTTATTTTTAAAAATAAGTGTGGCATCCAATTTCAAACAATCACAACAATTACTCATTCAAGGGTAAATATTGATAGTCGGTTATTTAACTATCAATAAAGATGTGCCACATCATCAGATTCCAAATAATTTTCCAAATTATTTATTTTTCCAAAATATCTATACTAGATATATAATTTCGATACTTCAAAAATAAACCAACGTTTATTTTGAAAACCAATTTTCCTTTCCATTTATAAATTCCATAGTGAATTTATAGTTCAAATTTTTTTCTATTGATAACAGTTTCAATAGATTTCCAATATTCAATTCTAATTTATCTTCAAAAAGATAAATTCTAAAAATCCTTTCATTTTCATATTGGAAAAGAAATTCCATACTTATTCTAATAATAAGTATTTCATAAATATTATTCATTTTCAATAATCTGAAAATATTCAATATACTTAACCATAGTTAAGTATATATTTCATTCGTTAAGGAAATCATTCTTTTATTCACATTTAATTGGGTCAAAACGAATGTTGCGTAAAACATCGTTACGACAACCCAAAATCACTAGTATAGGGATTCGAAATTAAAATAGATATATAAATCCCAATACTATTCAAAACATTTCCTTTCGGAAATCATTTACTATAACAACAGTGTTATAGTCCACCATTCCCTTATTTTTTTCCAAAAACGCCTATTTCAACAATGAATGTTGAAATCTACGTATTCATTTCCTTCTATTTCTCGAAAACGTCTATTTCAACAATAAATGTTGAAATCCATGGTTTCAATACTCAATACATTTCAAAACATTTCTAAATCGTTTTAAAATTCTGTTTAAAACATTCTTCCCCATAATATCCATTTTTATTTATAATATATTCACTGTTCAAAAACGTGAATATAACTCCTTTAATAAACTTCTATATTCAATTGATCAAATTCAATTGATTACGAATTTATAAACAAGGTTTATAAATTCTATTTCTATTTATAAACTTCAATTTACCAAACTCTTTTATTAAATCCAATTTAATTTATATAACCCAATTTTAAACCAAAATCTATATTATAAGTTGAATACTTATAATATTATTTATTTACCCAAATCGTTCCTTTGAACTTCATAAATCTTGAATCTTATTACTTATAAGATTTCTTTATAAATTTCCTATTTCCAGCTTATCAAATTCAATTTTTTTCTTGATTTCGGATTTATAAAACGACGTTTATAAATCCCATTTATAATTTCATAAACTTCTATTTACAAAAAATCAATTTATTAACAAATTCCATATATATTTCATTTAAATACCAAAGTCCGATTCATAAGTAATTTTACTTATAATCTTTTATTTTACCCAAGCTATTCATTTTATACTTCACAATTTAAAATTTTAGAAATTTTCTTTTACTAAGAAAAACAATTTATATTTCATTTATAACACTCGTAAAACTCGTTTTATAAATCCAATATTTTTAACTTATAAAAAAAAAACAATTTAAAAATCTTTTATATACATTGTTCTTAATAATTCAAAAATTCCAATTTTATACCGATTATAAATTACTTAACTATTTATTTCCAAAAAAATCTCAATTCGGTTATATTTTCTAAAAATCTTAAATTCTATAACTCCAAAAATTAAATTTTTACTTTGGTTAAAAATGAATTAATTCAAAATTTTACTAAAAACATATATTTGGAAAATCGATTTAAAAATCCTTTTAAAATCAAAAATCGTTATTTTTAACTTTAAAAACGAATCCGATGATGCCACAGCATCCATTGGTCAATCACTACATAAACATCATATATCAATATGACATTCACAATCATCAAAAATATTTATAAACAAATAAATATTTGTGAGGGGTCCAGTTGGATCCCTCCAACCTGTTTCCCTGCATCCAAAGAGTTAGCACAATACCCATTCCACTTCGAGGTGGAATATCGCGGTATATGGGATTTTATAAAATATTATCCGCTTACTAACGGCGCAATAGGGTCTCATCCGCTATACGAGGCGGGAAATCAATCAACTGCAATATATACATATGCCAATATATATATATTGCTATATATAGTATATCCTACTATATCTACTATCACAATCAAACAGCAATCAATAATTTCAAACATCATTCAACAATTTTAAATCTAACTATTTAAAATTTAAAACTATCTGTTCGATTGAGTGAGGAGTTCTCACCTTAGCTTTTATTTGCAGTCCGATTTCCATTCCAGACTTGTTTTCCTCACAATTTATAGACCTTGTATAAATATTATATAATTTATTAATATACGAACAGATTTAAAAATAAATTTTCATTTCTTAATTTTTTTTTTTAATTTTAAAATCAACCTCCTTATCCTTAAGAATCTGCATATGTATAAAATTTAGTAAATTTCAATAAATTCAAAATATTCTTTACTGTAGATTTAAAAATCTATTTTCTGCCAATATATTTTCTAACTCGGTTAACTAGTGATTTAAATCACCTAACTGTAATCACTCTTAAATTACATATCTATCTTTTTAAATCAAACAAAAATTATACCTTACTGCAGTTAATTTCCATGAACACGACTATAAGCCTTAGTTCAACAGTACCTATCAACCACCGCAACCCTCAACACAAAGCCCCAACCTACTTCCAATTGCTGAAGCTTGACCAGTCTCAATCCAACCCACAGCAACACGCGCAACTCACGAGACCTCCTACCTTGCCGAGCTCGAGATGACGACTCGATGTCGCCGACCGCTATCGCGCGAGGGAGGCTTCACCCTGTCGTGCTTCTCTCGGGTTGCGACCACCACTCAACCCACGAAACCCAAATCGTGGCCCCACATCACGACAGCTACCGCCCCTCCTCCCCCCAACTTCGCCTGCAACAACTACAATCCCAAGCCCTCGCGAATCTAGACACGAGCTCGAGCAGAATTTTTTCGAGGAAAAGAGAGTTGTCGGCCTCGATTTTTTTTTCGTTTGAATGTTTGGAACGGAGGGGCCGATGCCATTTTTAAAGAAAGGGGGAAAGCTTGATTTTATTTGATTTTGTTTGGATTGGGTTTCCAAGCTTCGGCCATTAATTAGTTGAACGAAGATTTTTTTTTCTTTTGAACGAAAAGCTTTGCTACTGTGATAATGAAAACGAAAGGGACAGGGTAGCTTCAGGAAGTAGGACTGCTTGAGAAAGGTAGGTCGGCTAGGATTTGAAATGAGCTTGACAAATTTCATATATTTAAATTCAAATTGAATTTGATTTCAATCCTAATGCGTTTATACGTCGTGTGCTCACATATCAATTCCGAAAAATACGAAATCTGAAATCCGACAATAATTCAATATTCCGGACTCAATGGAACTGGTTTCGTCGAATTCCGAGACTGTGCCTCGGAAGGCTATTTCAAATTCAATTTGAACGATATAAATTTCAAAACTGATCAAATCACTTTCAAATTCGATTCTGAAGCTTCTATTATCTTCAGTATTATCAATATAAATTTTATAAGCCTTTGAAATATTTTAAATCAGCTTGAAATTGAAGGTTCAAATTTTTACTCGACTTCAATAGATTAAATTCTGTAATTTAATTGCCAAATTCAAAGTTATATTGAAATTTCAATCCAATTCATCCTTCAAATATTTAAAATTAATTAAATATCCCATTTTTAAATTGTTCAAAATTCTGGGTCGTTACAACCTTCCCTCCTTAAAAGAATTTCGTCCCGAAATTGCAAGTTAAGGAGAAAATGGTCCTAAATCGTTTACTATTTTTCTCAATCAAAATTGTTTTATCAACTTACTTACCTAGATTTTTTAATTAAAGATTCATTATCCTTTCAACTAGCACTCTAAATTTTCAACTTCACTTATAATTTTCAAACAATGTTGTTTTACTTCAAAATTCAAATTTAAATTCAAATTCAAATTTCAAACTTTCAAATTATTCTCAAAAATTTTCTAACACCCTAAATTTTCGAAAAATTTCGCCAGCGCTTCCTTTGCGCGGCTCGATCGGTACGACTACAAAATGGCACCACGGCCCCTCAGAATCAAAAAGAAAAGAGAAAGCCAAGTGGCTGGAGAAGAAAATCACCAAATTTCATACTGAAATTCAAATACGTACCTTTTTGTCGAGCAATTCAATTTTATCTTTGAAATCAAAATCTAACTTCCTTTATAACCTGTATATCCTGCTAGTAGTAGTACCCAATTCCAATATTCAAATCATTTTGCCAATTCCATTACAAAATATTCAGTATATGCCTTCTTATATCATTTTTGGTTTACCATTGGAGTTATAAATTCAATTTCATTCGTTTCAATTCCAATTCAATTCAATCTCATTTGAATTCAATTACATAGCCTTTTCAATTTCACTAATTCAATTTCATTATCACTTAACGAATTTATATACAATCAACTAACAATACAACAACCAAATTCATTCAATTTACTTTCAACATTAAATTCGGTTCAACACTTTTTTTTTATAATTTCAATTGATTTAATATTCAATTGGCTTTCATTCCATTATTCAACTAGCTTTAAATGAATTTACACTCATATTCATTGTTTCATAACAATTCATTAATATTTGATTTATTAGTATTCAATTCATTCTTTAATTCAATGGCTAATTCATTTTCCAAATAAAGTTGAATTTCATTTATATAACTCAAGTTCATATTTATCACTTTATTTCATTAATTTACTTTATTAATTTACTTTGATACCAATATCAACTTTATTCAGCTTTACTTAAGTTATATTCCATTTAAACATCATTTGTTTCAATTTAACTTGAATTTCCAAAACCAAATCCAAATTTTCCAAACATCTTTCATTTAAAACAATTTGCCGCAATTCCTCTTTTGGAAACCCGAAAATGAACACCGATAGTGTCGCGATCACCATCGGAATTATTTTCCAGCGACCAAAAAAGTTTAGAGCTTTCATCTTTTCAAAATAATTTTCCAAACATCTTTGAAATTCATTTTCAAATCAAAAAGAAATTTAATTTCTAAAATTTCCAAATTCTTTGAAAACATTTCCAAAACTTCCCTGGAATTCTATTTATAATTATAAATCACATTTAAAATTTTCATTTTCAAATTTCATTTGTATATGGATTTCATTTTCTTATCTCAATGATTTAAATTCTTCATATAACAATGTTTTCAATTCTATTTCAATTTCAATGGTAATAGTTTAATATTATTACTACCTAACAACCATGCATCCATATACTGTAATAATCTACAGAAAATCATTTCTTTTATATACAAAAATAATTTTGGGCAAAATTATTTCATTCACCCTATCTTTAAACAATATCGTGTCGAATTGTTCTATTCAAGTGTTTAGAAACCCCTTCGATTCAGTTGTACAGACTGTGCCGACGAAGGTTCATATGCCACTCAATAAACCAATCATCACAATATAAAACAAAATTTATACTCACTAACAAATACGCGCTCATATCTATTATTACACTCAAACTCATTCTAGAGTACTGCTGACTCTATCTCTAATGAGTAACACCCAACAGAGCCATGGTTGTCGCTTAACCATATGCTCTGATACCAAATGTAAAGGCCCGCGGCAGTGGCGACCGGTAGGCTTTGCAACCATCCCAGACCCACCGTGGCATACACCGGTATCCCAGACCTTGCTTTTACGGCCAGCCTCTCGACTGTCACGGCTTACGCCTAACCAACCCCGTAAAGAGGCCGTGTGGGGGCAAGAGTCTCCCGTTCGCCACCAAACCGCGAAGCGAGAATCCCCCATCACATTTCACTAAGACAAGCAAGACTGGTGTGAGAACTAAAAACAGTTTATTCTTAAAAACAACCAAAGAAAATATTTTTCTTTAAGTAAATTCGAAATGCTTTTGGAAAATGAGACTACCATAAGGTCTCCCGCCACACACACAATGCAAACGCAGACTTGGAGGAGGTTTCTCCTTATGATAGTCAAAGATGCTTGATACGCATAAAATCAAATCATTTTTGATATTATTATTAGTGCATAGTGTAGAAAACAATTTCGAAAGTAAAGATATAAATCTTAGCCAGCATAGGCATTCCGCACTTATGCCTACTATAGCTACCATCCAAACAGTGGGGCGCCACCATAAGTGAATGATAGGTTCTACAACTAAAACCGTACAAGGCTCGTATTGTTTCTTTTGATTTCCAACAAATGGTCAGGCCAAGGAACTTCCCATTGCCACATGGAAACGCCTCTGGAATGACGTCCCGAGAACCTAACCGGATCTCTGCCAACACAAGGCCGGGTTACCCCTAACTGGGTAACTACTGACACGAATATGTCATTCCCCGATCGTAACCGATCTATATCCGAGGATCCCCGATTTCCAACAACCACAAAGTAATAAATTTGCAGTTACCACATAGGTTAAGTATCTGGGCTCCATACCATGACACCACCTCTATCCAGAAGGAATGACATACACTAAAGAGGTGCTACCCCCTAATAACCTTGCCGCATCCTTCCTGTTTTGACCATTTCCGGGGTGTGAGGCTCGATGAAGTCTCGTCCACAAAGCCACGCTTTTCAAAAGCAGTGCTTTGGGTCAACAAATGATCAAAGCAATGATCATCAAGATAGACGATCAAACAAATGATCCTATCACAAATGATCACTCAACGATCATTTCACAGCAACACTCAGCATGCCACACTACCAAATTGGGAGTATATCACTAATGACCATCAACTATATAACCTCTGAGCTCGTACGTCTCAGAGAAGGGTGTTAAGCTAAAAGAATAAATTCTCCGCCACCAACAGAAATATATTTGAAAGAAATCAGCTTTACATCTCAACTTGTAATGTCAGACATACAATCCATACAAGTCTGTTCCGGGATCGAACAGAACCGAAGGCACTTCCAAAGAAGCCCTTGCAATCCGGATATTCATTAATCACGTCCGGACATCCCGTCACTAAGGGTGATAAACCTCTATATCGGAGATCAGCCGATGCAGAGTAACTCGACGGTAGTCCATCCGTTTTCACAAATATCCGGTCTTCAACACCGGTCTTCAAATGCAATTCATAACGACGTATCACATATTCGGAGTGGGTTATACGACCCCATGGTCCTTTCCCGGTTAATCCGAATAGTGAGCGCTTATTTTTAAAAATAAGTGTGGCATCCAATTTCAAACAATCACAACAATTACTCATTCAAGGGTAAATATTGATAGTCGGTTATTTAACTATCAATAAAGATGTGCCACATCATCAGATTCCAAATAATTTTCCAAATTATTTATTTTTCCAAAATATCTATACTAGATATATAATTTCGATACTTCAAAAATAAACCAACGTTTATTTTGAAAACCAATTTTCCTTTCCATTTATAAATTCCATAGTGAATTTATAGTTCAAATTTTTTTCTATTGATAACAGTTTCAATAGATTTCCAATATTCAATTCTAATTTATCTTCAAAAAGATAAATTCTAAAAATCCTTTCATTTTCATATTGGAAAAGAAATTCCATACTTATTCTAATAATAAGTATTTCATAAATATTATTCATTTTCAATAATCTGAAAATATTCAATATACTTAACCATAGTTAAGTATATATTTCATTCGTTAAGGAAATCATTCTTTTATTCACATTTAATTGGGTCAAAACGAATGTTGCGTAAAACATCGTTACGACAACCCAAAATCACTAGTATAGGGATTCGAAATTAAAATAGATATATAAATCCCAATACTATTCAAAACATTTCCTTTCGGAAATCATTTACTATAACAACAGTGTTATAGTCCACCATTCCCTTATTTTTTTCCAAAAACGCCTATTTCAACAATGAATGTTGAAATCTACGTATTCATTTCCTTCTATTTTTCGAAAATGTCTATTTCAACAATAAATGTTGAAATCCATGGTTTCAATACTCAATACATTTCAAAACATTTCTAAATCGTTTTAAAATTCTGTTTAAAACATTCTTCCCCATAATATCCATTTTTATTTATAATATATTCACTGTTCAAAAACGTGAATATAACTCCTTTAATAAACTTCTATATTCAATTGATCAAATTCAATTGATTACGAATTTATAAACAAGGTTTATAAATTCTATTTCTATTTATAAACTTCAATTTACCAAACTCTTTTATTAAATCCAATTTAATTTATATAACCCAATTTTAAACCAAAATCTATATTATAAGTTGAATACTTATAATATTATTTATTTACCCAAATCGTTCCTTTGAACTTCATAAATCTTGAATCTTATTACTTATAAGATTTCTTTATAAATTTCCTATTTCCAGCTTATCAAATTCAATTTTTTTCTTGATTTCGGATTTATAAAACGACGTTTATAAATCCCATTTATAATTTCATAAACTTCTATTTACAAAAAATCAATTTATTAACAAATTCCATATATATTTCATTTAAATACCAAAGTCCGATTCATAAGTAATTTTACTTATAATCTTTTATTTTACCCAAGCTATTCATTTTATACTTCACAATTTAAAATTTTAGAAATTTTCTTTTACTAAGAAAAACAATTTATATTTCATTTATAACACTCGTAAAACTCGTTTTATAAATCCAATATTTTTAACTTATAAAAAAAAAACAATTTAAAAATCTTTTATATACATTGTTCTTAATAATTCAAAAATTCCAATTTTATACCGATTATAAATTACTTAACTATTTATTTCCAAAAAAATCTCAATTCGGTTATATTTTCTAAAAATCTTAAATTCTATAACTCCAAAAATTAAATTTTTACTTTGGTTAAAAATGAATTAATTCAAAATTTTACTAAAAACATATATTTGGAAAATCGATTTAAAAATCCTTTTAAAATCAAAAATCGTTATTTTTAACTTTAAAAACGAATCCGATGATGCCACAGCATCCATTGGTCAATCACTACATAAACATCATATATCAATATGACATTCACAATCATCAAAAATATTTATAAACAAATAAATATTTGTGAGGGGTCCAGTTGGATCCCTCCAACCTGTTTCCCTGCATCCAAAGAGTTAGCACAATACCCATTCCACTTCGAGGTGGAATATCGCGGTATATGGGATTTTATAAAATATTATCCGCTTACTAACGGCGCAATAGGGTCTCATCCGCTATACGAGGCGGGAAATCAATCAACTGCAATATATACATATGCCAATATATATATATTGCTATATATAGTATATCCTACTATATCTACTATCACAATCAAACAGCAATCAATAATTTCAAACATCATTCAACAATTTTAAATCTAACTATTTAAAATTTAAAACTATCTGTTCGATTGAGTGAGGAGTTCTCACCTTAGCTTTTATTTGCAGTCCGATTTCCATTCCAGACTTGTTTTCCTCACAATTTATAGACCTTGTATAAATATTATATAATTTATTAATATACGAACAGATTTAAAAATAAATTTTCATTTCTTAATTTTTTTTTTTTAATTTTAAAATCAACCTCCTTATCCTTAAGAATCTGCATATGTATAAAATTTAGTAAATTTCAATAAATTCAAAATATTCTTTACTGTAGATTTAAAAATCTATTTTCTGCCAATATATTTTCTAACTCGGTTAACTAGTGATTTAAATCACCTAACTGTAATCACTCTTAAATTACATATCTATCTTTTTAAATCAAACAAAAATTATACCTTACTGCAGTTAATTTCCATGAACACGACTATAAGCCTTAGTTCAACAGTACCTATCAACCACCGCAACCCTCAACACAAAGCCCCAACCTACTTCCAATTGCTGAAGCTTGACCAGTCTCAATCCAACCCACAGCAACACGCGCAACTCACGAGACCTCCTACCTTGCCGAGCTCGAGATGACGACTCGATGTCGCCGACCGCTATCGCGCGAGGGAGGCTTCACCCTGTCGTGCTTCTCTCGGGTCGCGACCACCACTCAACCCACGAAACCCAAATCGTGGCCCCACATCACGACAGCTACCGCCCCTCCTCCCCCCAACTTCGCCTGCAACAACTACAATCCCAAGCCCTCGCGAATCTAGACACGAGCTCGAGCAGAATTTTTTCGAGGAAAAGAGAGTTGTCGGCCTCGATTTTTTTTTCGTTTGAATGTTTGGAACGGAGGGGCCGATGCCATTTTTAAAGAAAGGGGGAAAGCTTGATTTTATTTGATTTTGTTTGGATTGGGTTTCCAAGCTTCGGCCATTAATTAGTTGAACGAAGATTTTTTTTTCTTTTGAACGAAAAGCTTTGCTACTGTGATAATGAAAACGAAAGGGACAGGGTAGCTTCAGGAAGTAGGACTGCTTGAGAAAGGTAGGTCGGCTAGGATTTGAAATGAGCTTGACAAATTTCATATATTTAAATTCAAATTGAATTTGATTTCAATCCTAATGCGTTTATACGTCGTGTGCTCACATATCAATTCCGAAAAATACGAAATCTGAAATCCGACAATAATTCAATATTCCGGACTCAATGGAACTGGTTTCGTCGAATTCCGAGACTGTGCCTCGGAAGGCTATTTCAAATTCAATTTGAACGATATAAATTTCAAAACTGATCAAATCACTTTCAAATTCGATTCTGAAGCTTCTATTATCTTCAGTATTATCAATATAAATTTTATAAGCCTTTGAAATATTTTAAATCAGCTTGAAATTGAAGGTTCAAATTTTTACTCGACTTCAATAGATTAAATTCTGTAATTTAATTGCCAAATTCAAAGTTATATTGAAATTTCAATCCAATTCATCCTTCAAATATTTAAAATTAATTAAATATCCCATTTTTAAATTGTTCAAAATTCTGGGTCGTTACAATATGTATTCTTTTTCTTTTAAAAGGTAAATTCAAATTTGGTTTCCATGGAAATTTGGTGTTTAAATAGATTAATTGAAGCAAAATATCACTAAAGTGATCACTTTTGTGTAGATTAATCAAATCAAAATATCAAAATAATTGTGTGTATGCAATTCATGCATTTATTAACGAACCCAAAGGTGAATTAGTATTTGGCAGAATTTCATGCATACCTGTGGTGGTAAATGTGTGGCAATTATAAGGTGTTTTATGTCAACGTTTGATCGCTATAACAAGAGTACCGTTTTGAGTTAATATTACTGTCCAAAGACTTGATATTAATGATGTGTTTGGTATTTGAGATGGAATTAACCATTATTTGAATTTTTTGTTTTATATGCAGTCGTTAAGAGCATGTAATTTATATAATTTTATTCGTTTTCTGTTGCAACTGTATCTGCCAACCTTAATTCAGTAACAGTCCTTAATGGTAATAATTTTAAGGACTGGAAGGAGAACATATTAATTGTTCTTGGTTGCATGGATCTGGACCTTGCATTAAGGATGGATCGGCCTGCTTCTCTTACAGATGCTAGTACCTCCAGGGAAAGGAGAAATTTTGAGAAATGGGAACGTTCAAATCGCATGAGTCTTATGATCATTAAACGGGGCATACCGGAGGCTTTTAGGGGTGCGGTATTCGAAGAGATTACCGATGCCACGGATTTCCTTGCTGAAATTGAGAAACATTTTGCCAAAAGCGATAAGGCGGAAACAAGTGCTCTTTTGAAGAAACTTATTTCCATGAGGTTCAAAGGTAAGGAAAACATAAGGGAGTACATTGTTGAAATGTCTCACATTGCTTCAAAATTAAGACACTAAAGCTTGAGCTTTCAGATGACTTGCTTGTGCATTTAGTGCTTATCTCGCTTCCTCCACAATTCAGTCAATTTAAGGTCAGTTAAAACTGTCAAAAGGAGAAGTGGACTCTCAATGAGCTCATTTCATATTGTGTACAAGTGGAAGAAAGTCTGAAGCAAGATAAGACTGAGAGTGCCCATTTGGCAAGCACCACTAAAGCAAAGGGCAAGAAAAGAAAATTTAAAAAATGAAGCTGCTAAGGATCCACATCAAAAGAAACAATAAAAGGAAAAAGCAGTTGTTTCTTTTGTCACAAACTTGGACATATGAAGAAGGAGTGTACCAAATATCATGCATGGTGTGAAAAGAAAGGTATATTTGTTACTTTGGTCTGTTCTGAAGTTAATTTATCTTCAGTACCTAGAAAAATTTGGTGGATAGATTCTGGTGCTACCACTCACATAAGTTTTTCTATGCAGGGTTGCCTGAGCTATCGAAAGCCAAGTGGTGGTGAAAGACACATCTTTGCGGACGATGGACAATCGGTAGAAGTGGAAGAGATTGGACATTTTAGATTGTTGTTAGGAACTGGTTTTTATTTGGATTTAAAAGACACTTTTGTTGTACAATCATTTAGATGGAATTTGGTTTCTGTTTCTGTGTTGGACAAATTTGGATATTACTGTTCATTTCGAAACAATCAACTTACTTTGTCTTTGAATTCAAATATTATTGGAACTGGTTATTTAAATGCGTATAACAATCTTTATTTGTTGGAAATAGTTGCATCCTATAATGAAACCTTGCATGTAGAATCACGTGATACTAAACGTAAATTAAATGAAGAAAATTTAGCATCTTTATGGCATAAGCGCTTAGGTCATATCTCAAAAGGTAGAGTTGAGCGCTTAGTATCTAATGGTATTTTAGAATCTCTTGACTTCACAAACTTTGACATTTGTGTAGATTGCATCAAGGGAAAACAGACCAAAACTAAAAGATTGGGTGCTAATAGATCTTCAGACGTCTTAGAATTAATTCATACAGATATTTGTGGACCTTTCCCTATGGCATCTTGGAATGGTCAACAATATTTCATATCATTCACAGACGATTACTCACGTTATGGCTACCTATATCTAATTCACGAAAAATCACAGTCACTGGATGTGTTCAAAGCTTATAAAGTTGAAGTTGAAAATCAACTCAACAAAAGAATTAAAAGTTTCAGATCTGATCATGGTGGTGAGTATTACAGTCGATATGATGGTTCAGGTGAACAACGTCCAGGACCATTTGCTAGATTCCTAGAGGATTATGGTATTGTCACACAGTACACCATACCAAGATCACCTAGCATGAATGGTGTTGCTGAAAGACGAAACCGAACTCTTAAGGATATGGTAAGGAGTATGATTGCTCATTCCACCTTACGTGATTCTCTCTGGGGAGAAGCATTAAAGACAGCAACTTATATTCTCAATAGAGTGCCAACTAAAGCAGTTGCAAAAACACCTTATGAACTTTGGACAGGTCGAAATCCTAGTCTAAAGCACTTTCACATTTGGGGTTGTCCAGTTGAGGCAAGACCTTATAGGCCATATGAAAAGAAGCTGGATTCCAAAACAGTGAGCAGCTACTATATTGGTTATTCTGAGCGTTCTAGGGGCTATAAGTTTTATGATCCCACTGCTAAGAATATTTTGAGACGGGAAATGCAGCATTCTTGACGCAGCGGATAAATCGAAACAAACTTCAATCGGTGAAATGTAGCAATCGGTGAGTTGAGAATACTGTATGGCCCAAATCCGTTGATCCAAAGATACCGGATTCTAGCTATCTTCGTCTCGTTGATCGCGCACAATACCGAGAAACAAAGATCTACGATTCTTCGCACGTTGATCTAGCGCACTAGATTCCGTGAATCGGCTTCTTCGATCGTCGAATCGAGCGCACTCGATTAACCGAAAGAGGAGATAGGAGATCACACTCAACTACCAATTTGTATGAAAGCACAAAGCTAACAAAAGAGAATTTTATTCAAAAATCAACAACCTTAAAATGTACAACACACGCGTATTTATAGTGTTTACAACTGGCCGCTCTTAAGTCGTATGCGACTCATGAAACCCCCCGACTCATCATAAGTCGTTACCGACTTAACAACACAACACAGTTCACACGACTCAAACATATCCGACTTAACACAAGCGACTCAACCCCCTACGACACAGCTCAGTGCAACGACTCAAACATGTCCGACTCATCCACTTAAGTCGGTAGCGACTTAAATCACACGACTCAACATATACGACGCAAGGCACATTCGACTAAACTTATTTACATACATGACCGACTCAAGCTATTACCGACTCAACATAGATCGTGAGCGATTCACGACTCAAAAACACACAGTGCAAGCGACTCAAGAAAATACACTACATGCCAACAGTACATGACTCAACGCTACATGCGACTCAACAAGATCGCGACTCACGACTCATACACACATATACGACTTAAAGGTACAACGACTCATACGACTCAAGACTTCACCGACTCATAGCCTCCCTTCGGCATATCTCTTCAAGAGAGTTAACTCCGGCCGACTCATCTAGGTCGTGACTCGTTGACTCGGCACAGTCCCCTTCTGATAGCCGGTTATCTCGGAAACGACTCATATCTTCACTGACTCGTTCACGACTCAAATTAGGTCGACTCATCATGAGTCGTAACTCGTTGACTCGACACCCTTCCTCTTTGTATCCAGTTATCTCTTCCTTCAGTCTCTCCTTAGGTCGCTGCCATCCTTCCTTAGCTCGTAACCGACTCAAGCTATCATTGACTCGCGACCGACTCAAATCCGTTACCTTCTCTATGCGACTTATGGTTATCACTCCCCCTTGTAACTCCTTAAGTCGGAAACGACTCATGCCTTTATTGAGTCGTGGATGACTCATTAAGTTGCACCATAGACTCATATTTTCAGGAATAAAATACTGCGCAATTTCCTCTCTGGCCTTGGCTGCATCATCCTCCCCTGGTTGAGAAAAATTCGTCCTCGAATTTGTACATTCTTCTTCATCTGATTGTTTATGTAACGATCGGGATTTTTCGTTGCCGAAAAATCCAACCGTTAGGGTTTGAAAAAAAGAAAGAGGTAGAAGAAGAGAGAAAAGAGAGAAGAAACAGAACAAACAATCAGAACAGGAAACAATAACAGAATCTCACAGTCGCAGCGGAACAATATATAATAGATAAATGAATATTCATTAAAACAAAAGAACTATACATTTTATACATTACATCACATTACCTTACATCAATCAGAGTGTACGACAACAAAACAGCGGAAAAGAAATACTATATACAATAAATAATAGACTACGCTATCTGGCTCGCCTCCAGATCTGCACAGCAACTCCCGAATCCAGAATAACCTGATAACCTAACTCTAGACTGCCCGTGTGGAAAATAGTGGGCACCCAGAGTTTAGGAAAGGAACAATAAACTCCAGGTCAGTCATGGGACTGGTGTGAGAACTCAAAAACAGTTTATCTTTAAACAAGCAACAAGAAAATTTAAATTTTTAAATCCGCAATGCTTTTTGGAAAATGAAACTACCATAAGGCCTCCCGCCACACACACAATGCAAACGCAGAATTGGAGGAGATTTCTCCTTATGATAGTCAAAGATGCTTACTACGCGAAAATCAAATCATTTTTGATATTATTACTAGTGCATAGTGTAGAAATCAATTTCGAAAGTAGAATATAAATCCTAGCCAGCATAGACATTCCGAACTATGCCTACTATAGCTACCATCTAAACAGTGGTGACCACCATAAGTAAATGGCAGGTAATACAACTAAAACCGTACAAGGCACGTATTGGATGAAAGGATTTCCAACAAATGGTCAGGCTAAGGAACTTCCTACTGCCACATGGGATCGCCTCTGGCGGGACGTCCCGAGAAACTAACGTTACGGTTAGATCTCTGCCAACACAAGGCCGGGTTACCTCTGTAACTAGGTAACTACTACACGAATATGTCATCCCCCGGTCCTTTGGGACCTTTATCCGAGCGCTCGCAACAACACCACACACAGAAATATATATAGTGTATCAACATGAGTAAGCATCTGGGCTCCATACCATGATACCACCCTTTTCCAGAAGGAAATGACATACCCTAAAGGGCGCGACCCTCATAACCTTGCCGCATATTCCTGTTTCGACCATTTCCGGGGAGTGAGGTCCTGACGAAGTCTCGTCCACAATAGCTACGCTTTGTGCAACAAAGCCATGCTTTGGGTCCACAGATGACCAAAGCAATAATCACAAAGATAAATGATCAAACAAATGATCATATCCAAACGATCAACCAATGATCATCACACAGCAGCACTCAGCATGCCACATTACCAGATTGGGAAATATCGCTGATAACCTTCAACTACATAACCTCTGAGCTCGTACGTCTCAGAGAAGGGTGTTAAGCTAAGAGAATAAATTCTCCGCCACCAACAGAAATGTATTTGAAAGAAATCTGCTCTATCTCTCAAAATGTAATGTCAGACACGTAACCATACAAGTCTGTTCCGGGTTCGAACAGAACCGAAGGCACTTCCAAAGAAGCCCTTGCAATCCGGGTATTCACAATCCCGATAAAATTTCCCATCACAAAGGAAATCTCCATATCGTAGCTAACGATGCGGAGACAATCGATAGGTCATCCTATCGTTTTCACAAATACCCGGTCTTCAACACCGGTCTTCAAATGCAATCCAAACGTCGTATCGCATATTCGGAATGGGATATATGACACAAAGGTCCTCTCCCGGCTAAACCGAATAGCGAGCGCTTATTTTTTAAAAAAAAAAGTGTGCATTCAATTCCAAACAAACACAATCAATACCATCCAAGGGTAAATATTGATAGTCGGTTATTTAACTATCAATAAAGATGCGCCACATCATCAGATTCCAAATAATTTTTCCAAAATTATTAAATCCCAAAATATCTTTACAAGATATATATACACAATTTCCAAATAATTGCCCAATTTATTTGCTTTACCAAAACCACTTCACGATAAAATTTTCCACACTTAACCAATTGAAAAACCAATTTTCAATTTACCTTTACCATTTGAAAACCAATTTCAAATCACCTTAACCATTTGAAAACTAATTTCAAATCACCTTAACCATATATACCTTTTGAAACAAATTTCAAACCACCAAATAAATCTTTACCGATTTATTTTAACTTACGTTCCAAATTCGTAAATTATATTTTCATATTTAAAAATAAATCAACATTTATTTTTAAACAAATTTCCCTTCATATATATAAATTCCAAAGTGGATTTAAATTCCAAGCATCTACTAGCATACGATTCCCAAATCGATTTCAAGTTATTTGCTTTCAATTACCTTAAAGGTGAATTCACAAAAACCGTTCCATTTCATATTAGAAAACCATTCCCATGCTTATTTTTAAAATAAGTAATTCACAAATTTATTTATTTTCAACAATTTGGAAATACTCAATATACTTAAGTTACCGTTAAGTATTTTATTCCATTCTCTTTAAGAAAACATTCTTTTATTCACATTTATTTGGGTTAAAAACGAATGTTGCGTAAAACATCGTTACGACAACCCAAAAACACTAGTATATGGATTTGAAATTAAAAATAGATATATAAATCCAATACTATACAAATTATCCCCTTCTGTTTCTCGAAAACTTCTATTTCAACAATCAATGTTGAAATCTATGTTTTCAATACTCAATACATTTTAAAACACCTTTAATTCGTTTTAAATTCCATTTAAAACATTCCTTTCCCAAAAACAAACCCATTTTATTTAATAATCTATTCAATATTCAAAATAGTGAATATAGCCCACTTAACAAATTCCCATATTTCAATTTATCAAATTCGATGAATTTCAAATTTATAAACATAGTTTATAAATTCCATTTCTATTATAAACCCCAATTTTATAAATTCCTTTATTAATCCGATGCAATTTACATAACCCAGTTTCATACCCAAAAGCCATATTGTAAGTTAAATACTTATAATATTATTTATATACCAAATCGTTCCTTTGAACTTCACCGATTTAAAATCTTATCACTTACAAGATTTCTTTATGGTTTATAATAATTTCAACTAATGAAATCTTCATTTATTAACAATTTCAACAAACCCCCTTTTTATGCCCCAAATTCATTTTTTATAAGTGAATAACTTATAAACTTAAAATTTTCCAATAACCATTCGTTTTATAAATTTCACATTTATTAATCTATAAATCCTAGTGGAATTCATGTTATACATCAACTTAACACTTTATAAATTTATTCTATAACTTCAATAAATTTAATTTAAAAACATCCATTTATAAAATCCTTTATATAAACCATTAATAATAATAACTTCCCAAAAACCAAATTTAACTATTTTATAAAAACCTATTATTGTTAAAAATTTCTTTTAAGTTATATTTTATAAAAATATAAATTTTTAAAACATAAAATTTTATCCATCTATTTACTTTAAAATTTAATCAATTCAAAATTTTTAATAAACCATATTCTTTGAAAAATCGATTTAAAACCCCTTTTAAATTCAAAACCGTTATTTTTAATTTAAAGATTAGAATCCGATGATGCAACAACATCAGATGGTCAATCACGGGAATAACATCATATATCAATGTGATTATCAACAATCAACATAATATTCATAAACAAATAAATATGTGAGGAATCCAGTTGGATCCCTCCAACCTGTTACCCTGCATCCACAGACGTTAGCACAATACCAATTCCACTTCAAGGTGGAATATCGCGGTATATGGGATTTTATAAAATATCCGCTTAATAGGCGGCGCAATAGGGTCTCATCCGCTATACGAGGCGGGAAATCAAATCCAATATATACATATGCCAATATATATATATTGCTATATATAATATATATCCTATTATATCTACTACCACAATCAATCAACAATTATCAATCAATATTAACTATTCAAAATTTTAAACAAAACCTTTCGATTGAGTGAGGATTTCTCACCTTGATTTTATTCCGGTTTCGTCGTTCGTTTCGAATAAAATTAAACGAACGTTTAATTTTACCCGAAATTCAAACGACCTCCAATCGACTCCAAACCAGCTGCATTGCGAAGAGCTCGGCGATACGAAGCCAACGCAAAAAATCTCGTTCGAATCCGACCTCGCATGCAAAAGTTATTGCGGTTTAAACATTGAACGTTTTAATTATAGAACTCAAATTTTAAAATTAAAAATACTCTCACCCTCCATCACGCACGGCCCCACCACGTGCTTCATCTTCCCTGCGCGTTTCATCTCCAGAAATATACGAATGCAAAAACCCATAGTGAAGCTAACTAGGGTTTAGGAAACGCAACCATTCTTCGACTTTGACAACGATCGGGGGCCGCCACTTCGAAGAGCATCGCCATCTCCATGTTCGGCTGTGGTATGGTGGAACTCGGCTGCACCCTCAGCGCGCATCACAAGGCCGAACGCATGAAGGACGCGCCACCCTAGCAACCTCCCTGCTTCGCTAAACATGATCATCTCCGTATGGATCGGAAGATCTCGCGAAGCTCTTTAACTTTGTAGTTGAACAAATTTGCTAATTCTCTACGGATTGAGAGAGATTAAGAGGAGAAGGATTGGATTATGGTGGCCATTGGAATTTTAGGGCCGGCTAGCAACATTAGGGTTAGGGTTTGAAAAAGAAATTTGTATTTATACCCAATTATTTTAATAATAAAATTCTTAATTTTACGCTTTTGCAAACGAACTCCAAACGACGCGTTCCGCCAGGCGATCCTAAGGTTTTTCCACATTCCGGACACGATGGAATAGGTTTCGGAAGCTAATTCCATCGTATGTGTGAGATACGGCAATAAACAGTCGATTTAAATTTAAACCGATTTAAACGATTTCTAGGCGTTTTGGCTTGTACCGGACAAACGACAAATCCAAACGACTTGAAATTTGAAATCTTACAATAATATCACATTACGGATCCGATGAAACTGGTTTCGTCGAAATCCGAGACCGTTTGAAAAATGGCTATTTTAACTCGCCGAATTTATATTAAAACGATATTGATGCGTTTCGAGCTGCCACGGTCAAACGACAACTCCGTTTGCTACGAAAATTGAAATCCGATAATAACTAACTATTACGGATCCAATGGAACTTGTTTCGTTCAATTCCGAGACTGTTCAAAAATTGGCTATTTTTCAGTTGATAATTAAATATTAAAATATTCAATTTTTACAAATTAACTCCAAATTCAGTTTTACAAGTTCTAAAATATTTCTATAACTTTAATATGATATAACAAAATTTTCCAAACCATTTTCAATCATACTTAACCCAATATCTAATTATCTACGGAATTTCACTATTAATTAATCGATTTAAATGACCAATTAAATCCAATATTCAAGAAATAACTTATTTAACTTAAAATTTTCACTTATAAACATTTAAAATTAATTAAATACTCAAATTTAAATTACTAAAAATTCTGGGTCGTTACAATCTTCCCCCCTTAAAAGAATTTCGTCCTCGAAATTGCAAGTTAAGGAGAACGATCCTAATCCGTTTATTATTTTTCCAAAGCTAATTAGTTTTACTAACTTTTCAAAACAAATCTTTTTATTAAAGATCTACTATCATTTCAACTAGCTTTCCAACTTCAATTTTAGGTTTCAAACAACTTTGTTTGCTTAACAATTCAAATTTAAATTTAAATTCAAATTTTCAACTTTCAAAATTTCTCAAAATTTTTCTAACTCCCTAAATTTTCGAAAAATTTCGCCAGAGTCTCCTTTGCGCGGCTAGATCGGCACGACTACAAAACGGCCCTACGGCCCCTCAGAATCAAAAGAAAAGAGAAAGCCAAGTGGCTAGAGAAGGAAATCATCAAATCTCATATAAAAACTGAAATACGTACCTTTTGTCGAGCGATTCAATCTTTTTTTTAACTTTGAAATCAAAATCCCAATTCCTTTATAACCTGTATATCTTGCTAGCATAATATCTAATTATAATATTCAAACAAATTTGCCAATTCAATTATAAAATTTCCAATACATGCTTCTTATACCACTTTTAGTTTACTATTAAAGTTGCATATTCATTTTCATTCAACTTTGCATTTCAATTTTCATTTGAATTCAATTACATAGCTTTCAAATTTTACTAATTCAATTTTCATTAACACTTAATGAATTTACATACAACCAACCAACAAGCAAATAACAACCAATGCACATCCAATACAACCAAATTTTATCCATTTTACTTACATTCAATTTGGTTCAACTGTTTTAATTCCAATTGGTTTAGCATTCAATTGATTTTCAAATGAATTTACACTTGCATGCATCATTTCATATCAACTTATTCATATTCTATTGATTAACATTCAATCCATTCTTTAACTCAATTGCTAGTTCTTTTTACAAATAAAATTGAATTTCATTTATATAACTTAAGTTCACATCTTTAACAATTTCATTTACTCACTTTATTCATTTATTTTGATATTAACATCAATTCTTTCAACATTACTTAACTTGCATTCCATTTCAACTTTATTTACATCATTTAATTCACTTGATTATTTAACTTTGATACAAAGGTCAAAAAATTTTTTTTTTTTTTTTTAACTTCACTTAAGTTATTCCATTTAAACATCATTTGTTAATTAAACTTAAGTTTTACTTATCAATTCAATTCGGATTTTAAATTCCAAAGTAAATCCTATTTAACTTTTACTTAAGCCAAATTCATATCAATATTCAAATTCATATTCCATTTTACTTAACTTAATTGTTTAACCACTTCAATAACTGGTTTCACTTACATTTTCCCATTCTATAAGTTATAAAACTTATTATTCAACTTCTAACTTATATTATAAGTTCAAAACCTTTTTCACTTATACTTAACAACTTCAAGTTGAATTTTAATTTCAAATTGATTTATTACAACAAAACTTCAATTTTAAATTCATTATTGTAGCAAATCCATCACATAGAAACTCGAAAATGATACTGATGATGCTGCAGTCATCACCCTTATTATTTCCCAGTGACAATAGTGAAATCAATGCTAAATATTCTTTCAAAAAGTTTTCTTTCTATTCATAAATCACTTTTATAAACCTTTTACTTATATAATTTTTTACTTCTTATATACATACATGATTATCTTACAATTGTAACTCATTATTAATTATAATTTCATCTTATGATTCATTGGTTTATACCATTATTCTTTTTACAATAGTTGCTTTTATTAGCTCATTCAAACAACTTTTAATTATTTTATATATATATATATCATTTACAACAACCAAGCAATCAATTATATACACACTTCAATAATTCCTGAAAAATTATTTTCTTTTTATATATAAAATATAATCGAGGTAAAATTATTTCATTTACCCAATTTAAAACAATATTGTGTCGGATTGTTCTATTCAAGTGTTTAGGAACCCCTTCGATTCAGTTTTCGAGGCTGCGCCGACGAAGGTTCATATACCACTCAACAAACCAATCATCACAATATAAAACAATTTTATATTCACTAACAAATACGCACTCATATCCATTATTACACTCATACTCATTCTAGAGTACTGCTGACTCTATCTCTAATGAGTAATACCCAACAGAGCAGGTTGTCGCTTAACCATAAGCTCTGATACCAAATGTAACGATCGGGATTTTTCGTTGCCGAAAAATCCAACCGTTAGGGTTTGAAAAAAAGAAAGAGGTAGAAGAAGAGAGAAAAGAGAGAAGAAACAGAACAAACAATCAGAACAGGAAACAATAACAGAATCTCACAGTCGCAGCGGAACAATATATAATAGATAAATGAATATTCATTAAAACAAAAGAACTATACATTTTATACATTACATCACATTACCTTACATCAATCAGAGTGTACGACAACAAAACAGCGGAAAAGAAATACTATATACAATAAATAATAGACTACGCTATCTGGCTCGCCTCCAGATCTGCACAGCAACTCCCGAATCCAGAATAACCTGATAACCTAACTCTAGACTGCCCGTGTGGAAAATAGTGGGCACCCAGAGTTTAGGAAAGGAACAATAAACTCCAGGTCAGTCATGGGACTGGTGTGAGAACTCAAAAACAGTTTATCTTTAAACAAGCAACAAGAAAATTTAAATTTTTAAATCCGCAATGCTTTTTGGAAAATGAAACTACCATAAGGCCTCCCGCCACACACACAATGCAAACGCAGAATTGGAGGAGATTTCTCCTTATGATAGTCAAAGATGCTTACTACGCGAAAATCAAATCATTTTTGATATTATTACTAGTGCATAGTGTAGAAATCAATTTCGAAAGTAGAATATAAATCCTAGCCAGCATAGACATTCCGAACTATGCCTACTATAGCTACCATCTAAACAGTGGTGACCACCATAAGTAAATGGCAGGTAATACAACTAAAACCGTACAAGGCACGTATTGGATGAAAGGATTTCCAACAAATGGTCAGGCTAAGGAACTTCCTACTGCCACATGGGATCGCCTCTGGCGGGACGTCCCGAGAAACTAACGTTACGGTTAGATCTCTGCCAACACAAGGCCGGGTTACCTCTGTAACTAGGTAACTACTACACGAATATGTCATCCCCCGGTCCTTTGGGACCTTTATCCGAGCGCTCGCAACAACACCACACACAGAAATATATATAGTGTATCAACATGAGTAAGCATCTGGGCTCCATACCATGATACCACCCTTTTCCAGAAGGAAATGACATACCCTAAAGGGCGCGACCCTCATAACCTTGCCGCATATTCCTGTTTCGACCATTTCCGGGGAGTGAGGTCCTGACGAAGTCTCGTCCACAATAGCTACGCTTTGTGCAACAAAGCCATGCTTTGGGTCCACAGATGACCAAAGCAATAATCACAAAGATAAATGATCAAACAAATGATCATATCCAAACGATCAACCAATGATCATCACACAGCAGCACTCAGCATGCCACATTACCAGATTGGGAAATATCGCTGATAACCTTCAACTACATAACCTCTGAGCTCGTACGTCTCAGAGAAGGGTGTTAAGCTAAGAGAATAAATTCTCCGCCACCAACAGAAATGTATTTGAAAGAAATCTGCTCTATCTCTCAAAATGTAATGTCAGACACGTAACCATACAAGTCTGTTCCGGGTTCGAACAGAACCGAAGGCACTTCCAAAGAAGCCCTTGCAATCCGGGTATTCACAATCCCGATAAAATTTCCCATCACAAAGGAAATCTCCATATCGTAGCTAACGATGCGGAGACAATCGATAGGTCATCCTATCGTTTTCACAAATACCCGGTCTTCAACACCGGTCTTCAAATGCAATCCAAACGTCGTATCGCATATTCGGAATGGGATATATGACACAAAGGTCCTCTCCCGGCTAAATCGAATAGCGAGCGCTTATTTTTTTAAAAAAAAAGTGTGCATTCAATTCCAAACAAACACAATCAATACCATCCAAGGGTAAATATTGATAGTCGGTTATTTAACTATCAATAAAGATGCGCCACATCATCAGATTCCAAATAATTTTTCCAAAATTATTAAATCCCAAAATATCTTTACAAGATATATATACACAATTTCCAAATAATTGCCCAATTTATTTGCTTTACCAAAACCACTTCACGATAAAATTTTCCACACTTAACCAATTGAAAAACCAATTTTCAATTTACCTTTACCATTTGAAAACCAATTTCAAATCACCTTAACCATTTGAAAACTAATTTCAAATCACCTTAACCATATATACCTTTTGAAACAAATTTCAAACCACCAAATAAATCTTTACCGATTTATTTTAACTTACGTTCCAAATTCGTAAATTATATTTTCATATTTAAAAATAAATCAACATTTATTTTTAAACAAATTTCCCTTCATATATATAAATTCCAAAGTGGATTTAAATTCCAAGCATCTACTAGCATACGATTCCCAAATCGATTTCAAGTTATTTGCTTTCAATTACCTTAAAGGTGAATTCACAAAAACCGTTCCATTTCATATTAGAAAACCATTCCCATGCTTATTTTTAAAATAAGTAATTCACAAATTTATTTATTTTCAACAATTTGGAAATACTCAATATACTTAAGTTACCGTTAAGTATTTTATTCCATTCTCTTTAAGAAAACATTCTTTTATTCACATTTATTTGGGTTAAAAACGAATGTTGCGTAAAACATCGTTACGACAACCCAAAAACACTAGTATATGGATTTGAAATTAAAAATAGATATATAAATCCAATACTATACAAATTATCCCCTTCTGTTTCTCGAAAACTTCTATTTCAACAATCAATGTTGAAATCTATGTTTTCAATACTCAATACATTTTAAAACACCTTTAATTCGTTTTAAATTCCATTTAAAACATTCCTTTCCCAAAAACAAACCCATTTTATTTAATAATCTATTCAATATTCAAAATAGTGAATATAGCCCACTTAACAAATTCCCATATTTCAATTTATCAAATTCGATGAATTTCAAATTTATAAACATAGTTTATAAATTCCATTTCTATTATAAACCCCAATTTTATAAATTCCTTTATTAATCCGATGCAATTTACATAACCCAGTTTCATACCCAAAAGCCATATTGTAAGTTAAATACTTATAATATTATTTATATACCAAATCGTTCCTTTGAACTTCACCGATTTAAAATCTTATCACTTACAAGATTTCTTTATGGTTTATAATAATTTCAACTAATGAAATCTTCATTTATTAACAATTTCAACAAACCCCCTTTTTATGCCCCAAATTCATTTTTTATAAGTGAATAACTTATAAACTTAAAATTTTCCAATAACCATTCGTTTTATAAATTTCACATTTATTAATCTATAAATCCTAGTGGAA
The DNA here is from genome assembly GCA_030765085.1 of Allium cepa. Taxonomy (NCBI): domain Eukaryota; kingdom Viridiplantae; phylum Streptophyta; class Magnoliopsida; order Asparagales; family Amaryllidaceae; genus Allium; species Allium cepa. The sequence goes on from CM060940.1 coordinate 31,754,126, forward strand.
TTCATGTTATACATCAACTTAACACTTTATAAATTTATTCTATAACTTCAATAAATTTAATTTAAAAACATCCATTTATAAAATCCTTTATATAAACCATTAATAATAATAACTTCCCAAAAACCAAATTTAACTATTTTATAAAAACCTATTATTGTTAAAAATTTCTTTTAAGTTATATTTTATAAAAATATAAATTTTTAAAACATAAAATTTTATCCATCTATTTACTTTAAAATTTAATCAATTCAAAATTTTTAATAAACCATATTCTTTGAAAAATCGATTTAAAACCCCTTTTAAATTCAAAACCGTTATTTTTAATTTAAAGATTAGAATCCGATGATGCAACAACATCAGATGGTCAATCACGGGAATAACATCATATATCAATGTGATTATCAACAATCAACATAATATTCATAAACAAATAAATATGTGAGGAATCCAGTTGGATCCCTCCAACCTGTTACCCTGCATCCACAGACGTTAGCACAATACCAATTCCACTTCAAGGTGGAATATCGCGGTATATGGGATTTTATAAAATATCCGCTTAATAGGCGGCGCAATAGGGTCTCATCCGCTATACGAGGCGGGAAATCAAATCCAATATATACATATGCCAATATATATATATTGCTATATATAATATATATCCTATTATATCTACTACCACAATCAATCAACAATTATCAATCAATATTAACTATTCAAAATTTTAAACAAAACCTTTCGATTGAGTGAGGAGTTCTCACCTTGATTTTATTCCGGTTTCGTCGTTCGTTTCGAATAAAATTAAACGAACGTTTAATTTTACCCGAAATTCAAACGACCTCCAATCGACTCCAAACCAGCTGCATTGCGAAGAGCTCGGCGATACGAAGCCAACGCAAAAAATCTCGTTCGAATCCGACCTCGCATGCAAAAGTTATTGCGGTTTAAACATTGAACGTTTTAATTATAGAACTCAAATTTTAAAATTAAAAATACTCTCACCCTCCATCACGCACGGCCCCACCACGTGCTTCATCTTCCCTGCGCGTTTCATCTCCAGAAATATACGAATGCAAAAACCCATAGTGAAGCTAACTAGGGTTTAGGAAACGCAACCATTCTTCGACTTTGACAACGATCGGGGGCCGCCACTTCGAAGAGCATCGCCATCTCCATGTTCGGCTGTGGTATGGTGGAACTCGGCTGCACCCTCAGCGCGCATCACAAGGCCGAACGCATGAAGGACGCGCCACCCTAGCAACCTCCCTGCTTCGCTAAACATGATCATCTCCGTATGGATCGGAAGATCTCGCGAAGCTCTTTAACTTTGTAGTTGAACAAATTTGCTAATTCTCTACGGATTGAGAGAGATTAAGAGGAGAAGGATTGGATTATGGTGGCCATTGGAATTTTAGGGCCGGCTAGCAACATTAGGGTTAGGGTTTGAAAAAGAAATTTGTATTTATACCCAATTATTTTAATAATAAAATTCTTAATTTTACGCTTTTGCAAACGAACTCCAAACGACGCGTTCCGCCAGGCGATCCTAAGGTTTTTCCACATTCCGGACACGATGGAATAGGTTTCGGAAGCTAATTCCATCGTATGTGTGAGATACGGCAATAAACAGTCGATTTAAATTTAAACCGATTTAAACGATTTCTAGGCGTTTTGGCTTGTACCGGACAAACGACAAATCCAAACGACTTGAAATTTGAAATCTTACAATAATATCACATTACGGATCCGATGAAACTGGTTTCGTCGAAATCCGAGACCGTTTGAAAAATGGCTATTTTAACTCGCCGAATTTATATTAAAACGATATTGATGCGTTTCGAGCTGCCACGGTCAAACGACAACTCCGTTTGCTACGAAAATTGAAATCCGATAATAACTAACTATTACGGATCCAATGGAACTTGTTTCGTTCAATTCCGAGACTGTTCAAAAATTGGCTATTTTTCAGTTGATAATTAAATATTAAAATATTCAATTTTTACAAATTAACTCCAAATTCAGTTTTACAAGTTCTAAAATATTTCTATAACTTTAATATGATATAACAAAATTTTCCAAACCATTTTCAATCATACTTAACCCAATATCTAATTATCTACGGAATTTCACTATTAATTAATCGATTTAAATGACCAATTAAATCCAATATTCAAGAAATAACTTATTTAACTTAAAATTTTCACTTATAAACATTTAAAATTAATTAAATACTCAAATTTAAATTACTAAAAATTCTGGGTCGTTACAGTTTACCTCCGTAATATGGAACAAGATGTTTAACATTGAATACGTCAGACGTGTAAACATCTTCTGGCAGCTTCAACTTATAAGCATTTTCATTAATTTTCTTCACAATTTCCATTGGACCAATTTTTCGCGCCTTCAACTTGTTGTAAGCACCTGCCGGAAAACAATCCTTTGCCAATACAGCATAAACCAAATCACCTTCTTTAAATTCAACATTTCGTCGTTTCAAATCTGCAAACTTCTTATACTTCTCATTCGATTTCTCCAATCGTTCCTGAACGACTTTATGAATTTCAGTCAACTCATCAACAAAATCAGCAGCTCGCTTAACTGTTTCCTTTGACTGTGGTACTACTGCTAAGTCCAACGGTCCCCTGGGTAAATTTGAATATACAATCTGAAATGGACTGAATCCCGTGCTACGATTCACTGCATGATTATGAGCAAATTCAGCTTGGCATAATTTCATGTCCCAACTTCTCAAATTATCCTGTACAAGGCATCGCAACAAATTTCCCAATGACCTGTTAACAACTTCTGTCTGTCCATCAGTTTGTGGATGGTAAGCGCTACTAAAATTCAGCTTTGTTCCGACCATCTTCCATAAACTCAACCAAAAATGGCTTAAAAATCTGGTATCTCGATCCGAAATAATAGATTCTGGTAAACTATGTAATCGATAAATCTCCTTGAAAAATAATTGCGCCACTCGAACTGCATCCGCTGTCTTTTTGCAGGCAATAAAATGTGCCATCTTCGAAAACCTGTCCACCACAACAAATATCGAATCATTTCCCCTTTGAGTTCGCGGCAAACCCAAAACGAAATCCATGCTTATATCAACCCATGGCTTAGACGGTACAGGTAACGACATAAACAACCCTGCATTCGTCGCTGTTCCCTTTGAAACCTGGCAAATATGGCATCTTTCCACGAATCTTTCAACCTCTTTTCTCATCGATGGCCAAAAGTAAGACTGTGAAATCAAATGCAAAGTACGATCACGGCCCACATGCCCTTCCTCGTGTAACTCCTTGACAATTTTCAATCTCAAGCTACAGTCCGGTATACATAAACGATTTCCTTTAAACAGAAAACCATCAACTATCATAAATTCATCGGTACTCCCATCCTTCACTTTCTCAACATATTTCACAAAGTAAGGATCTTCTTTAATCATCTCTGGCAGTAATTCAAACCCCGTCACTTCAACCTTCAATGTTGTCAACAAATGACTCCTCCTACTTAAAGCATCAGCCACACGGTTCGTCACCCCAGATTTGTGCTTAACAACAAAGGTAAACTGCTGTAAATAAGCAATCCATGATGCATGTCTTGCTGAAATCTTGTCCTGCCCCTATAAATGCTTCAATGCTTCGTGATCAGTGTAAAGAACGAACTCCTTCTGAAATAGGTAGTGTCTCCAATGCTTAACAGCTTGCACAACAGCATAGAATTCAACGTCATATGTACTGTATCTCATCTTTGCCCCTGACAACTTTTCACTGAAATATGCAATAGGTCTCCCCTGCTGACTCAACACTCCTCCAATCCCCACCTTTGATGCATCAGTGTGTAGCTCAAACAACAACTGGAAATTAGGTAAAACAAGAATTGGTGCTGTTGTCAACAGTTCTTTGATTCGTTCAAAAGCAATCCCGGCTTCTTCTGTCCACGAAAACTGTTTACCCTTCATGCAATCAGTAACTGGAGCCATCACGCTACTGAAGTGTGGAATGAATCTTCGGTAGAATGATGCTAGCCCATGAAAACTTCTCACTTCCGTAATTGTCTTTGGCTGTGGCCAATTCCTGACTGCTTCAACTTTACTCTGGTCAACTTGAATACCTTCCCCTGAAACAACATAACCCAGAAATAAAACACCGTGCGTCATAAACACACATTTCTTCGTAGCAGCATAAAATTGTTCCTCACGAAGAATAATCAACACTTCCCTCAAATGTAGAACATGCTCCTCCATACTTCTGCTGTAAATCAGAATATCATCGAAATAAACCACGACGAACTTCCCAATGAATGGTCTAAAGATTTGATTCATCACCCGCATGAATGTACTAGGTGCATTTGACAATCCAAATGGCATAACCAACCATTCGTATAACCCCTCTCTCGTCTTCAAAGCTGTCTTCCATTCGTCACCAGGTCTAATCCGAATTTAATGATAACCACTCTTCAAGTCAATCTTCGAAAATATAGTTGCTCCACTCAACTGATCCAACAAATCATCCAACCTTGGCATAGGAAATCTATAACGAACAATAATCTTATTCAATGCTCTACTGTCTGTGCACATTCTCCATGTTCCATCCTTCTTTGGCACCAACAATGCTGGTACGGCACAAGGACTCAAGCTTTCCTGAATACGTCCCTGTTCCAACAACTCTTCCACTTGCCTTCGTAACTCTTCATGTTCCTTTGGACTCATTCGGTAATGTGGTCGATGTGGTAACACTGCTCCCGGAACAAGATCAATTTGATGTTGAATGTCTCTAAGTGGCGGTAACTCCTTAGGCAACTCCTCTGGAAAGACATCTTCAAATTCTTTCAAAATTGGCTTTGCTTCTTCTGGAATCTCAACTTCTTCACTACTCACTCTCCCAATCAACAAAAATACTTCAGGCTCCTCTTCAACTTCTTTCACAAACTCCTTCAAAGACAACAAAGTTTTCAACTCTTCAATCTCTTCTAGCTTGCTCTCCTTCTGTTGCTGTTTCTTGGGAACCAAAGTGATCTTAGTACCCTCGAACATGAAACTGTAACTATTGGCACGACCGTCATGTTGAACTGCTCTATCAAACTGCCATGGTCTGCCCAATAACAAATGACAAACATCCATATCCACGAAATCACACCAAATTTCATCTTTGTATTTCTTCCCAATAGAAAAATTAACACAAGCCCTTCGACACACCTTCACTTCACCACCCTTCCTTAACCATGCTAGCTTGTACGGTTTAGGATGCTTCTCGGTCTTCAAGTTCAACTTTCTTACTGCTTCTGTAGAAATAATATTATCGCAACTTCCAGCATCAATAACGAACTTGCAAACTTTCCCCAGAATAGTGCATGTCGACTGAAAAATATTGCTTCTCAACCAACTACAATCCTCCTCTTGCTTTGGTGTCAAACAACTTCTCCTTATCATAAGATTACAACCTTCTTCTCCAGACAACTCTTCTTCCCCCTCAACATAAGGTACATTTGAACATTCTGCCTCCTCACCATCATCCTCCTCAACTTCTGCAACCATTGCTCTCTTCTTTGGCTTCGGACATTCATTTCTTTTGTGACCCAACTCCTGACAATTATAACATTTGAAAACACTGCTAACCTTCGCCTTCTCAGCCTCCTTCACCACTGGCTTTGTAACAGGTTTAGGAACATTAGAACTTCCACCAACACCCCTTGCTTGATTATTGGAATTAGTAAACACACCACCTCCACGCCTTCCTTGTTTCTCCCAAGCCAACGCCTTCTGATGTGCTTCTGCAACTGATCTAGGATCGAACATATTAACCATATCCTGGATCTGCATTCTCAATCCCCCAATGAATCTAGCAGTTAGCTGTTCTTCCGTTTCCATAATATCATTCCTGGCAATGAGTTGGTAAAATTCATCAGCATAATCACTAACAGACTTCGTCCCTTGCCTCAGATTCTGCAACCTCTGGTACATAAGTGACTGATAGTTGTAAGGTAAGAAAGTAGATCTCATCAACTTCTTCATCTTATCCCACGATTCTATCTTTGACTTCCCCATTCTCTCCCTGGTAAGTTTAGTTTGCTGCCACCACGCCAAAGCTCTCCTCCTCAACCTAGTAGCAACCAACTTCACCCTTCTATGCTCAGGAACCTCCTTGAAATCAAAGATCTCTTCAACATTAGAAATCCAATCGAGAAATTCTTCCGCTACCATTCCGCCTTTAAATTCCGGAATCTCCATCTTCATACCCGATTCCCATCGACGATCATCTTCAATATCTCGATAAGAATTTCGAACTTGGTCTCGATCTCGATAATGAATACTAGCTCTACCACCTTCTTCAACAAAATCAAAAGTACGCCTACATCGATCTCGACCATCATCATCCCTTCGTTCATGCATGCTTCTTTGACTATGTCTCTCTTCATCTCTATATGCTTCATTGTCAAATTCACGTTGACTTCTTCTCTCTTCATGTGCATAGTCATGATGATCTCTTCGTGATGAAATTGATGTTTCTCTTCTATCTCTACAAGAATGTGGCGATACCCTCCTCGCTTCCGTAACCGATGGCGAAACTCGGTTTCCTCCATGGTTCGAGTTTGGTGATCTCCTCCTTTGATTCAAATCATTCATCAATTTCTCCAATTTTCCAATGCCTTCATCAAACTTTTCATTAATACGTTGTTCCATAAGCTCAGCTTCTTCTCTACGATACAAATCTTCAACGTTTTGATGACGATTAGCTCTCCTTGGTGGCATGGTTGAAAAACTTCACAAAACTTCAACAATTCGACACAAGACTTCAAAGCTTTCACACAACTTCACAAGGCTCAGCCTTGATCTTAACTCGGCAACACTAACTCGGCTCGGCTCAACGTGCAACGACTTATGGTTAGGTCGGCACGGCTTCACACTTCAAACCTTGGCGCGCAAAAACCCAAGACAAAAGTCCAAACAATGTCCAACACCTTGATCCAAAATGGAATGGATCAAACACTCCAAACTTGATGCAACTTCAATAAGAACACAAAGAACTCCAACTTCAACTTCAAATACGTGGCTCCAAGAATCAACTTAGCTATGATTGGCTAAGTATGGCTCCGATACCAAAACTGACGCAGCGGATAAATCGAAACAAACTTCAATCGGTGAAATGTAGCAATCGGTGAGTTGAGAATACAGTATGGCCCAAATCCGTTGATCCAAAGATACCGGATTCTAGCTATCTTCGTCTCCTTTATCGTGCACGATACCGAGAAACAAAGATCTACGATTCTTCGCACATTGATCTAGCGCACTAGATTCCGTGAATCGGCTTCTACGATCGTTGAATCGAGCGCACTTGATTAACCGAAAGAGGAGATAGGAGATCACACTCAACTACCAATTTGTATGAAAGCACAAAGCTAACAAAAGAGAATTTTATTCAAAAATCAACAACCTTAAAATGTACAACACACGCGTATTTATAGTGTTTACAACTGGCCGCTCTTAAGTCGTATGCGACTCATGAAACCCCCCGACTCATCATAAGTCGTTACCGACTTAACAACACAACACAGTTCACACGACTCAAACATATCCGACTTAACACAAGCGACTCAACCCCCTACGACACAGCTTAGTGCAACGACTCAAACATGTCCGACTCATCCACTTAAGTCGGTAGCGACTTAAATCACACGACTCAACATATACGACGCAAGGCACATTCGACTCAACTTATTTACATACATGACCGACTCAAGCTATTACCGACTCAACATAGATCGTGAGCGATTCACGACTCAAAAACACACAGTGCAAGCGACTCAAGAAAATACACTACATGCCAACAGTACACGACTCAACGCTAGATGCGACTCAACAAGATCGCGACTCACGACTCATACACACATATACGACTTAAAGGTACAACGACTCATACGACTCAAGACTTCACCGACTCATAGCCTCCCTTCGGCATATCTCTTCAAGCGAGTTAACTCCGGCCGACTCATCTAGGTCGTGACTCGTTGACTCGGCACAGTCTCCTTCTGATAGCCGGTTATCTCGGAAACGACTCATATCTTCACTGACTCGTTCACGACTCAAATTAGGTCGACTCATCATGAGTCGTAACTCGTTGACTCGGCATCCTTCCTCTTTGTATCCAGTTATCACTTCCTTTAGTCTCTCCTTAGGTCGCTGCCATCCTTCCTTAGCTCGTAACCGACTCAAGCTATCATTGACTCGCGACCGACTCAAATCCGATACCTTCTCTATGCGACTTATGGTTATCACTCCCCCTTGTAACTCCTTAAGTCGGAAACGACTCATGCCTTTATTGAGTCGTGGACGACTCATTAAGTTGCACCATAGACTTATATTTTCAGGAATAAAATACTGCGCAATTTCCTCTCTGGCCTTGGCTTCATCAATTCTTTAAGGATATTGAGTTTGGAGGGAGAAATAAAGTTAAAGACATTTCTTTTGAGGAGGAATTGGATTTGAACCTAGTTCCTATTATCACTTTTGACAATGTTCAGTTTCCTACACCTATCATTGATCAAGAAGTGAATCTGGAACCTCAGGAAGATAATGTGATACAACCCCTTGTTCAGAATGAAGCTATTGTTCCAGAAGAACAAACTTAACAAACTCAAGAACCTGTGCCATTAAGGAGGTCCATGAGAGAAAGGAGAAGTGCTATTTCAGATGATTATATTGTATTTCTCCAAGAACAAGAGAACGATAATGGAATGATGGAAGATGACCCAATCAACTTTTATCATGCCATAAAAAGTTCTAACTCTCAAAAGTGGATAGATGCCATGAATGAGGAGTATAGGTCCATGCAAGACAATAAAGTTTGGGAACTTGTCCCATTACCAGAAGATGCAAAACAAATTGGTTGCAAATGGATATTTAAAACCAAGAGTTATGCAAAGGGTAATGTGGACAGGTATAAGGCACGTCTTGTAGCAAAAGGCTATACTCAAAAGGAAGGTATCGATTTTATAGAGACTTTCTCTCTAGTTTCATCGAAAGATTCTTTTAGAACAATTATGGCACTTGTTGCTCATTTTGATCTTGAGTTACATCAAATGGATATTAAGACGGCGTTTCTCAATGGAGACATTGATGAGATAATTTATATGGTACAACCAGAAAACTTTGTATCGGGAGATCCAAAGAATATGGTTTGCAAATTAACAAAATCCATCTATGGACTTAAGCAAGCTTCTCGTTAATGGTATCACAAATTCCATCAAGTAATCATATCGTTTGGTTTTGAGACGAATATTGTTGATGATTGTATGTATCACAAGTTCAGTGGGAGTAAACATATATTCCTGGTTCTATTTGTCGATGACATTTTGCTTGCCACTAACGATATAGGCTTATAGCACGAAACCAAGAAATTTCTATCTGAACATTTTGAGATGAAAGATCTTGGGGACGCCTCTTTTGTATTGGGTATTCAGATACTTCGAGATTGATCTCGGGGTAATCTTGGATTATCACAAAAGAGCTATATTGAAAAAGTACTCAAAAGGTTTGGCATACAAGATTGTAGACAAGGAGATACCCCTGTTGCTAAAGGAGATAAATAAATCGCTTATGGAATGTTTGGATTTCGGTTGTTGCTTTTTCTTTCTTAATGTCGCTTTTGCTATTCTAACCCGAATATCACCATCATTCTAATGAACTTTCACTAAATGTAGCGTCGAATGATTGTCCTTGTAAAATCAATGTCGATCGATCGGCATTTGAAAATTCCTTTACTTGTAAAACTCTCAAGCGTCAAAATTACTGAAATTTTCCTCCTACTAAAGTAGAAAGATGGTTTATATGGTCTTGACCCATGCCTAGGACTAAGACATGAATTGATAGTATGCGTATGAGCCCACTAGGGACTAGGGTTTTAACTGGATTTTTGTTGGGCAAGTCTTTTGCCATGATATTTAAGTAATTTCACAATCGGTAGGGGTGGTTCAGTAATTAGGTTCCTTGGTTGATTATAGGCGAAAGACGTAGCATCTACCAACAAAAAATCCTTTCTTTTAGTCTCAACAAAATAGAACAAAAAACACACTTTATTTTGGATAAGAAACTGTATAAGAGTTAAGTTATATGATTAAACTACACAATTATCTACTAGGCATAATCTTAAATCTATCAAGGCTGAGCATAATAAGCTATGGATGCTTTTTTTTGCAAAGCAAAAGGACACCCAAATGGGGTATTCTGAATGGAAAAAAATAGGGATATTTCAGGGTAAATAAAAAGTGTTTTCGTACAGATCGTTAGAGAAAGGAGAACGATTATTTGTATGAATTTGAATTTTTTTTATTTTAAATTATTCTCAGTATTTTTGAATAAATGTTAATAATTGATATAAAATTATAAACTAGTGCAAAAGAATGAAAACTCTAAAAATAAATACATAACCGTGAATAATAAAATATACATAAAAATAAAATGAACACACTCAACATATACAAATTTTACGGGTTAAGGGCATATATCATGATCAGGTATTGTTGGTACTGAACGTTGTATCTCATCTATTCTATCTCACCTGTCAACTAGCTTTGTCCAGTTGCATCGTTCAAAACAGTGAACAACTCTCTTTTCTCTATTTCCATTAAATTGTTGATGCCTTGCGTCAACTTTTCTAGTTGTCTTCATACAATTAGCAAGAGCAATATTGTTAGATCCCGCCTATTCTTGTAGTGGTGAAAAATCGAATAATTTGGTTTTCAGCCAAAATCGAAGGAAGTGTGTTTTGATAAAGAAGAAAATAGAAAGTACTTCAATATTTCTACCACTATTAGTAAATAACATGCCATTGAATAGCAATGATGTACAAATGCTAAAACTAGTTTAAGCTCGGTTGTTTAATTCTTGATTAAGGATCAATAAAGGCATCATTTATACTCGATTTAAGAGCTTGTTGGGATTGTCCCAATCTATATACATAAACACCATGTTAAAATGAATATGGGGCATACAAGATAAATTCATCAGCAACAAGAATGATCATAAATGTTATGTACTAAAACGTGCAATTGATGCACATAGCAATATCGAATTCGAGTTAAAATTGTTGAATCATAGTTAAAAGTATTCTTGAGTATTTATGAAATGCTAGAGAATTTTTATAAAAGAAGAAATCCTTAGGAAGGAGTATTCGAACTCAAATTCTTTAGTGACAACAAATGTGGTAAGTCCATCTTTAATTCATGTTTACCCCTGATAAAGGGCCTTTAATTTGGAAATGTTCAAAATTAGAGATTATGGTAGATTCAACTATGAAGGCTAAGTTTATTCCCCCGAATAGCGTCGAAATGAAATTGATATATATGCACAAATTTATGTGAAAGGCAGGGATGGTTCCCACCATTAAGAATCCAATAATGTACTGTAATAGCAATTACGCAATAAAGATTGCAGTAGGAACCGACAACTCGATAAGAGGTCAAAATATGTTCAAGTAATTGACATATATGAATGATGGAGAAGTACAATCAAAAAGTAGATACGAAATAATAATTTTACATATCCACCCACTAAGATCCTTTCTCAATTTTATCTAGGGAAAAAAATAAGGTATAGTTATGAGTCATTGTAATTGGTCCTAAGTGTAAGTGAGAGATTGATAGAGCTAAGGGCATCCCCAATGACCAATTATGTAATTTGATTATTTAACTTAACTCATATAGCGAATCTTGTTCAAAATAAAATATGTTTTTAATTTTATTTTCTGTTGTAAATTTTGTTATATAGGGATATGTATAATGCTACAAATACACATTTAATATATATATATATATATATACACACATATAAGTAGAATATCCTTTATGGAAGTATTTAATCGATAGTAGTGATGAAGATGTTTGTAACCATGAGCATTGAACTGATAAATTAATTTTTTTCCTTAAATGTTACTGATCAAGATGTACCAAGAATGGACTGTCCATATATGTATTGAGATTAGTATACGTAATGTACTCCATATGTTGTATGGTAAATTATTTATATTTGTTGAGGGAACCAAAAGGTTACATAGGTGTAGTTATTTGAAACAGCTACATGACAGCTGAGGGAAGGTCTTCTATAGGTCAAAAGTCAAATATAAGATCAAACATACGATATCCAGCCTATTGACTTAAGAATATCGTTTATCATAAGTGTTTATACTATATTTTGATTATGGTTAATCACATGAAGACATGGATTCATGTTAAGGCAATAAGTGGCGAATAAGTTGAATGGCTTGAACACTACAAAAACCTATTGAAATTTCGACGATAAATTGTCATCGCAAAGTTATGAGAAACTGTGTTTTCGATGACATAGAGACAAACAATTTGCAGTATTAAAAATGCCTATGGAAAAAACTCCGACGACAGTGCGACGACTATGGTGAGGGTCATTTGGATGACTTTGTATTTCCAACGACACGACAAAGACATAATTTGCGAATGGTAGAGCGACGACAAGTTGGATGTTACATTTTGCGATGACATCACAATGACAGGATAACTCAACAAATTTGCAATGATATATCTACGACATTTGTAAAGGATAATTTTCATATTTTCCCATGACTTAGCGACGATATTGTACAGTTTTTGTATAGGATTTTTTCATTCAATCATAAATCACAATAATAATGTATGTTACAACAATGTCAAACATGCAATTATAATAACATATATCACATTAAAACATGATAATTTCACAATGAAACAAAATACATATCAGAAGTACGATAACAACAAAATCATTCAATATCACATAATATTGTAGTGGTCAAACAGTACACAAACAATATCTATATACTACATCAACATCATATACGTCCATCTCAATACTATATATAATGCATACATATAAAATACATCAATCATCATAACGCGACCTGGAACATTATTTTGGCATGTACCTAATTCATAAACTGCTGATAAAACATCTATTGAAGCTTTAGGTCCTACAACTTAGTTATTTCATGTGTCTCATTGATGTTGTAACCGACGTCACTATCACTTTTTCGTTTTTTCTTTTTTATAATATAATTCATTGCATATTGTAGCCAATCAACAAGTAGAACTTACAAAAATATTTGGTGACCGTATGATGCTTCTGAGAGAATCATTACATCAACCACCCACATAGGGTATTTTACACCTTCTAGATAATCAGAACAATTTTCAAAACACCACGGAAAGATTACTGATATTAGAAAAAAATTCACAATACCACGGATAGAATAAACTCAAAATCAAACCTCAAAAAGCAACCACCTTTTATTGGGCAACAATATATTTGCAAGCTACATGTTACTCTAGATACACCATAGTCATACGTTGTCATTTACCTTCTTAAATAGATTGTACATACACAATCAAATTTGATTTCTAAGGGTTTAAAATATTTGTTAACGAAAAAACTTGTCAACATCCTAAAGAAAAGTTTAAAGTGTAAATGATCCCTTCGAAACCACCTTTTGATCAGATAGAGATAGTTCAAACCTTTCGATTCCTTTAAGTCCACCTTTCGAAAAGGTCATGGCAATTGAAACACCTCTTAATACAACCTTTCAACATGGTCGAAACACCTAAATCCCTTTTTATAGTACCTTTCGAATTAGTTGAATTGGCTAAGTATCCTATCGAAACCTCATTTCTTAGTGGTTGAGGTTACTCGATGATTGGTCCTAATGATCTAACCTTATTAGTTGAATTAAGAGGTTTCGACTTCCTCGATAAGTTGCCTTTTGATCATGTTTTATACAAATAGATCATAACGAGAATCACACATTACATCAGAAATGACATTTCGCAACTGCTTTGAGCTATTGCAAATGGATTTAGCAAAGGCTCTGAGCCATTGCTAAACTGACAGTGGTAGAAAATTCACAATGGCTCCAAGTCATTGCGAAACCAAATTTGACAACGGCTTAAAGCCATTGTAAAACAAGGTTTTAAAATGGCTTTGAGCCTTTGTAAAATTTGGTTTCGCAACGACTTGGAGCCGTTGCTAATTTTCATATTTTTTAAAGTATCGCTACGGCTTTTAGCTGTTGCTAATTTTCATATTTTTTTAAAAAAACTGCTATTTCGGCACTCCTATTGTAACAGTCATTCAACTAGAATACTCAATAAAAACATTTGCAAATGTAACATAATATGACAAAAGAAAGATCATTAAACCACATATTTTTTTATAGAGTCAACAAGAAGACTTTTTATAACAATTCTTGACATTACAATATTCAACAACAGTTAATAAATTACACTACATAGTTCAAGATAGCAGCAGCAACAATAGTACTACAATATACACAGTGCATATATAGTTCATCGGTATATAGTTCATTGGTACATACAGTTCATTGTCTCGAAGCGTTAAAGAACTTGCAAGGCAGTCGTCGACAAAGCTGTTGGAAGAACTTGCAAGGTAATCGCCGATGAAGCTGTGAAAAAAACGATCACATAGCAAAATGGCAATGTCTTGATTTAAAGATCAATAAAAAAACGACTAGATATAATATACCGTGCATAGAGTATAGCCCAGCCGACAAAGCATGCATTTTGGTGAAGCCCAGCTCAGTTCACAATGTCAAATAAATATTATATTGGAAATGAAATGGGATTAGCTGTGGCAGAAACTGCAACTCGGTAGTGTCTACTTCATGGAAACTATCTCCTTAACTTTAAGGTATAATTCATTTTTTACCTGTTCGTAGTTAATGACAATAAAAATAAAATCTCTTTTCATCTGTATAGTAGTTCAATAATGTGGTTATAACTTTTCTTTTTTATTTGAAGGTTAGAAGTTATAAGTGCTTTATCCTATTATGACTTCTTACATTGTATCATTTCTACAATTAAGTGTAGTGTTCCTTTTAGACAACCTAATTTATAGTAAATATACTGATTATATTCAATGGATTAGAAAGTAAATATATAAAATATACAAATATAATAGAATGCGACTTATTATTACTGAAAATCAAAACAGTTGGCCATGTAAGGCCGTAGCAAGCATATACAACTAAAACAAATTAACTTAATCACGGGAACAATAGAGATCATTAACAACTAAACCGAGTCTAATCAAAACTTAACAGTCTTCCTCAAGCTAATCTTTTTGGCATTTTCTTATCATTTATTTTGCGCACACAACTAAAGGTTGTATATTTTATCCATTTAGTTTTAATTTAGGGCATAAAGTAAAACAGGAATAATGTACGAAATTGTATTCATCGAAGATGTAGATGATTTTTTAACTGTTTGTCTATCTCGAAGTACGTTCTAATTAAAATCTTATTTTTTCCGTGTCCATTTAACTTTTATAAAGGATCATAAAACTGCACATAACTCTTTTTGATCTGATCTGGCCAATTTAGATGACTGATTATTTTAGGTTGTAGATTTTGAATGTTAATTGATTTTATAATAATTAATTCCTGTAATATAAATATGACAAGCATAAGAATATATATGCTAGTAATAAAAGGAGAAGTGGGAGTCAAGCATAAGAATAAATATGCATTATTAAAAGAAGTCTAGGATTTGGCCGTAATTTGTGAAAAATGCTCCATAAGTTTCTCTTTTCATCTTCTTCTAAGAAAACCCATGATAAGTTATATCACCGAAAAATTTGGAATATTGTATTTAATATTTCTAAGATAAAGACCATAACCAGGAGCCATTGGACTTGTAGCAGTAACTGATTTTCATTCAATATTTCTTCTATCGCAATGTATTACTAATGAAAACTCATGTTATGTTTTTGAAGATAAAAAATGCATGCTAAAAGAAATGTAACTTAAGATAAAATGAACACATTCAACATTTTCCTACAGGCACTTCACCTGTACCAACACACTTTAACAAACAAAAAAGCAGTATAACCTGCAAAATCATTAAACAATCTTAATGTATTTTAGGTATGATATGGTTACTTTATGCAGTGTTAAATGTGAACCCATTTTCGCCATTTATATCAACGGTTGGCTAAAAATGATTCAATCTGTTTGTATGGATTACATATCAAATCATTGACCATTTAAAAGAACGGATAACAGTTAATTACAACACCATATTGTAGACTTTTAGTGTGCACGAAGTGGCTAGTTGGTAGGATTTTAAAATATATACAAAATCTATATGTTTTGTTGATGATAAATCATACCAGAGACATGTTAAGAATGAATAACATGCTATAAATTACAATGAACACATGAAATAATATAATTGGTTTTTAGAATTATATTTTAATTCCATAAAGAATAATATATGGATGGACATTCCCAACAACATTTTACTTTACATAAACAAAAGTATGTTTTAATTCATCGATACGTAAAGAATACTTCATATTGCTTCATAAAGTCCAACTAAAATTTATACATATGTACCAAACGAAAACTCTAATTATTGACGGAAAGGGACAATTCAACAATTCTTATCATGGTAATTCAATATATTATTAATATATTGCAATAGTACTTCATATATAATTGAGATGTATAAGCCAAATGTTAATCACATTCATTACACGTGATTATTTATTATATCAAACCAAACAGTGGAGTGGATAAATGCGGTAGTGTTTAAAGAGCCACTTCTTATCTCAAAACAAATGCTTTAGGAAGCTTGTTTTATAATAATGTTTTTGCTACTACTCGATATAAAAAAGTACATTTTATTACAATTCATTACGCAATTTCTAAAAATTTTCTGGGAAATTTTTTATCTAAGGTTTTTTAAAACAGTAATTATTTAACTATACCCTAGCCTCACCTATCTTCTTCTCCGTTCTTCTTCTTCTATCTTTAATTCTTTTCCATGGCAGACTCGTCCAAGTTTCATCTCGCGCTCACCATCACTAATGTTAATTCCCTTATTCCCATAACGTTAGATAATGAGCAAGCCATGTATCATTCTTGGGCTATTCTGTTTACCAATCTTGCGAGGGTTCATGATCTTTACGATCACTTGGTTCCACCAACGGAGGAGAAGGCTATGGCTGCCTATGTCCAGGCTAAGTCCGCTGATCCAACACTTTGGAGGCGTTTGGATGTCATTGTCTTGCAATGGATTATAGCACCATTTCTTTCGATCTTCTCCTCGCTATTCTCAGACGTAATGACATGGCAGAGGGGGCATGGAACCGTCTTGAAGCTCTTTTTCAGGACAACAAAGCCTCTCGGGCTAACCATCTTGAGGAGGACTTTACAAATGCTGCTTTTGAGGCTTTCAACTCGATCGACAATTATTGTAATTATCTACAATGTCTGGCGGATAAGTTGACTGATGTTGATGCTCTGGTGATAAATGGTCGTCTGGTTTTACGTCTCACCGGGTCCTTACCAGAAGCGTATAGTGGTACGGTGGACTATATACAAAATCAAGAGCCTTTGCCATCCTTTGAGAGTTGTCGTTCAAGGTTGAAAATGAGTGAGCGTACTATCAAGGCTAGTCATGCTCGTGAAATTAGTGGTTCTGGGAGTCGGTCCAGTGGCGTTGCCATGGTTGCCACTGATTCATCTGCAAGCAACAAGCGCAACAACAATAATAAAGGGAGGAACAATTTGAAAAACAATGGGAAGAAAAAGGTCCAACAAAGTTCTAATGGGTCCAGTCCTAGTCAGCCTCCATATCAGCAGCACTAGTGGCAGCCACGTCAGTAGGCCCCACCGCTACAGTGGCAGCAACCTGGTTGGGAAGGGTGGACTATTCCAACTTGCCCATTTCCCGCATATTCTTGGCAGCCAAGGCCCAATCCAGCGGCCCAACATCCCTCCCCTTCTTGGGTCAGGCTTACTTGGGTCCAGACCTCAAGCTTTCAATGCAGTTGCTCCTCCTGCTCCTAGCTACATGCCCACCAACATTGAGGCCTCTATGCATACTCTTTCATTCTCTCAACCAGATGGGAACTGCTACATGTATACTGGTGCTACATCTCATATGACGGCGAATGCAGGTATTCTCTCTTCTTATTTCAATTCAAGCAATAAGCATCATAACATTGTTGTTGGTAGTGGTCATTTAATTCCAATTATTGGTCACGATCGCACTGCATTGCCCCCACCTTATCCACCATTTATCCTAAACAATGTGTTACATGCTCCCAGGCTCATTAAAAATCTGGTCTCTGTTCGTAAATTTACCACATATAATATGGTTTCTATCTCTTTTGACCCTTTTGGTTTCTCTGTTAATGACTTACAGACAGGGAACAAACTAATGAGATGTGATAGCACTGAGGACTTATATACACTTTTCTCCAACTCTCAAGCCATTTCTTCAAACAATCATTCTGCATTTACTGCTTTGCCTTCGAATATTTGGCACAATTGTTTAGGTCATCCTGGCGATGCTATTCTTAAGTCTCTTTGTAGGAAAAAGTTTGTTGATTGTAATAAGGTTTGTAAAACTTCTTCTCCTCTTGGTAAACATTCTAAGCTACTTTTTATGATTCAGTGTCATATACTTTTCTTCCATTTGATATTATTCATAGTGATCATTGGACTTCTTCTATAGTTAGTACTTCCGGCCATTGTTATTATGTTCTTTTTCTTGATGACTATAGAAAATTTTTGTGGACCTTTCCTATCGCAAAAAATCTCAGGTCAAACAACTTTTCTTAGCGTTTCATGCTTTCGCAAAGACACAATTTGAACGTAATATTAAGACTTTTCAGTGTGACAATGGTATGGAATATATTAATGGCACTTTTAAGGATTTTTTGAGCAGCATGGCATGCTTTTCCATCTCTCATGTCTTCATACATCTCCTCAAAATGGGAAGGCCGAAAGACACATAAAATCTATAAATAATATCATCTGGACTATTCTAGCTCATGCAGCTATGCCACTCTCCTTTAGGCATCATGCTTTCTCCATGGCTACATATCTTCTCAATACCCTTCCTTCCAAGCTATTGAATTACCAATCTCCCGCTCAAATCCTCTATCAAAGTGATCCGGATTATTCGGCTTTGCGAGTTTTTGGTTGCTTATGTTTCCCATTATTCTCCTCTTCTACTATTCATAAATTTTAAGAAAGGTCGACTCCTTGTGATTATTTAGGTCCGGATCCTAATCATCGTGGCTCCAAATGCTATGACATGTCTAGTGGTAAAATCATAATTTGTCACCATGTTCATTTTGTTGAAACAGAATTTCCATTCTCCAAACTCGATAAAACATAACCTTCAAATTATGATTTTTGAGTGACAATATTAATCCTTAATTAATACATCATTTATCTCAAAATACCACACTACAAAATATGAGCTTGACCCAACAACGCAGCCCAACGACTCGTCCTCTCTTCCTCAATCTGGGCCACAGTCTCACACAGGCCCGGGTTACACACCTCCCATTGCTGCCCACAATCGGTCCTCTATTTCCTCCTCCGACCCATCCTCTCTTTCCCACAGTCTAACCTCATCTATGATCTCCCCCACTTTGACCATTCCTCACACCACCCTCAATTGGTTTTGTGATAATATGTGGTTCTCTAACATGGTATCAAAGCGGGTTTAATTGTGTCACACATCACCCTCAATGAATGTCCACGTGTTTGGTCGATGATACGCCACACGTGCGGGGGCGTGTTGAGATTAGTCCAATATCGGACAATTTACAATATGAATTATGCATAAATACTAAGAGACCGCCCTTCACATCAACCAATTGGTTTTGTGATAATATGTTGTTCTCTAACACTAAACTAAAAATGTATGAAAATTTATGATTATAAATTTTATTTTCTACTGGTTGGCATATCTCTTTTCTGATAGCTAACCTAAATTCGATTTAGCAGACACAAACACAGTATCGTGTATAATACATACACTACTTAGCACTCTTTTGGAATGCTATATCAATTCAGACACGCATTTAGAATAGGTTATAGCATGAAATTAAATTATGCCTGTAAATATTTGTTTGGATTTTTCCAGCATGCACAGCTAACCCCCTTTTGTGAGCATTCTGTAGTAAGTTTCAAATATTGAATGTAACGAACCTGACTCGACCTTTGAAAATCGGCATCGAATACGACACTCCTATTCTAATGGCGCAAATCCAAAAGTTGAATCTTGTTCGCCGGAGCTTATAACACATTAAGTACAACAACAAAGCAGAAGAAATGAAATTATACATTTGATATACAACATTTGATACAATATCTGATACAACTGAATACAATAGAAAGATACAATAGCTACCAATACTATCAGAGATACAAGAAATAGCAGCGGAAAGATAATGTCTTCAATGCCAAACTCCAAGAACTCTATCTTCAATCCAAAGCTAGCTCGAACCCTCATCACGTTACACGAAGCTAAGCAAGGTCAGCTGTGAATGCTGAAGTGTAGCAAATGCGATCCACAAATCCAAAAGGCTTCGAAGGCCAACGAATCAATTCCTACTATTCGAATAGCTAAAAAACCCAACTCTAGACTTCCCGTTTGGGAAATAGTGGGCACCTAGAGTTTAGGAAAGGAACAATAAACTCCAGGTCAGTCATGGGACTGGCGTGAGCAAAAAAAATAGTTTTATCTTTTAAAACAACAACAAAAGCTTTTAAAGTTCAAATCCGCAATGCTTTTTGGAAAATGAAACCACCATAAGGCCTCCTGCCACACACACCATGTAAACACAGAATTGAAGGAGATTTCTCCTTATGATAGTCAAAAATGCTTGATACGCGAAAACCATTTGATATTATTATTAGTGCATAGTGGAAAACATTTCGAAAGTATAATATAATCCTATCCAGTATAGACATTTCGAACTATGCCTACTATAGCTACCATCCAAACAGTGGGGCGCCTCCATAAGTAGATGACGGGTAATTCGTACTAGGTGCGTATTGGATGAATGGATTTCCAACAAATGGTCAGGCTAAGGAACTTCCTATTGCCACATGGAAACGCCTCTGGAGGGACGCCCCGAGAACCTACCCGGCTCTCTGCTAACACAAGGCCTGCCTACCCCCTTCCCAGGGGTAAAACCTAAGATATGCCACCCCCGGTCGTTTGCGACCTTTATCTAAGGGCCCTCTACACCATCAACATCACACAGTAATAAATATAATACAGTGTCCACATGAGTAAGTATCTGGGCTCCATACCATGATACTACCCTTTTCCAGAAGGAATGGTCATACCCTAGGGGAGCTACCCCTGAAACCTTGCCTCATCTTTCCTGTTTCGACCATTACCAGGTTGTGAGGCTAGATGAGGTCTTGTCCATAAAGCTACGCTTTTTACAAAGCCATGCTTTGATCAAGAAATGATTAGCAGCACTTCGTATGCCACATTTCCAAATTGGGAATGAATCACTAGTAACCATCAACTGCATAACCTCTGAGCTCGTACGTCTCAGAGAAGGGTGTTAAACTAAGAGAATAAATCTCCGTCACTAAACAGAAATGTATTGGATAGAAACCGGTTTAACATCTCAAAGTGTAATGTCAAACACACATACATTCAAGTCTGTTCCGGGTTCGAACAGAACCGAAGGCACTTCCGAAGAAGCCCTTGCAAATCCGGGTATTCACAATCCCGATCGGACTTCCCATCACTTAGGAAATCTCTATACCGGCGCGACTCAGTGCAGAGCTGTGTAGTTAATGCCCCGCTATTACCCTGCTATAACCCCGCTATATCTCATAGTGCATTTCTACCGCAACGATTTTTCCATATAGCCCCAAAATATAACCTTTCCGCTTTAATCCCCGCTATTTCCGCTATATCCCGTTATTCCCTATATATTTTGCTATTTCCGCTATATCCTCTTTAATAAAATGAATTAAAAAATTGGATTTATATATTATAAAAATTATAAAACTAATTTATTTGATTTATCTTTTAATATATTTTCAGAAATGAAAATAATATATTATTCTACTAAATTCAATTATGTTATATAACAGTTTTACGTTTATTTAAAGTATATTCGCACACGTTTTTTGTTTAAAATTATTTATGTATTAATTATAATTCAATTGAATGATAATTTTTCATTAAGTTACCATTTATATATTTGTAAAAACAATAAGTACGAGTTTTATATGCTATTTTAGAGTCATCCGCTATATCCCGTCATATCCTCGCTGTATCCCCGCTATGACTTTTGCACATCCACTGCTTCGAATCTGCCGAGCGCTTTAACTGCACAGGTGTAGAGATAATCGACGGGTTATCCTTTAATTCTTGAAAATACCCAGTTTTCACCACCGGTCTTCAAATGCTATCCATATCAACGTATCATTATTCGGAATGGTTTATATGACACAAGGTCCTCTCCCGGCTAAACCGAACAATGAGTGCAATATTTAAAAACATATGGATATAGGATTTAAGTTAAGTCACAACTTGAAACCCAAAACTTTCTTTTCAAATGGTTTAAACAAATTACCATTTAAATCTTTAAACAAAAAGATTTATTTCACAAAGTTCACCAATTTTCCACAAAGGTTCATTCACGGCTTTTCAAAACAATTTCATTTCATATTGGATTAACTTATCTAATCTTTAAACTAAAGATTTAATTCATAATTTTCAAACCCTTTCCAATTCAAATCTTTTATGTGAAAGATATACCATTTAAAACTCACTTTGATTTCAAAACAATATTTAATCATCTTCACAAAGGTTAAAGTTGATTACATTTACATAAGTTAAAGCCATTCAAGTATAAAACTTGGGTTTGAATTTAAATTCTCAAAACAACACTTTTTAAATGGTTAAAAACTCATATAAACACCTTCATAACTTGTATAATCTTTTTAAACCATAATTTCCAAATTATTGAATTCAATTTCAAATATTGAATTCAAATTCAAATCAAATTATTTAAATTTCAAAACTTCATTAATTTATTCAAAATAACTTTTATTATTTTTGAAACTCATTTTCAAAAACTTTCAATTCCAATTCCAAAACTATTTTGGATTCAAAAATTCAATCTTTAAAATTGTTAAAAATCTATGACTTGACCAATTTCCTCGTGCAATCCATATTTGTGTGTGTATAGTGTGGTCCAGGGGTTTTACACAATAGTGCAACAACATTAATCATCACAGATTCAATCATAACAATATCGATAAGTGGTATATTCCAATAACGCTTATCTATATACACAGATTCACAGATAAATAAGTTACGTCATGAATGAATAAATTACATCGTAGTTTACAGCACAAATCTGAATAATCTATATCACAAAGCATCGCATATGAGGAATATCAAACCATTCAAACATTCAAAAGAATCCAAACATTCATAAATAAGACTAATCAATTATCTGATTATTTAAATCAGAATAGTCACTAATCCTTGGTTAATTAATATTAATTACAAATATTTTTGATTAATAATCATTTGATCATTTATTAATTAATCATTAACGATAAATTAATTACTATTAATTAATAGCTAATTCTTTGATTAATTATCCTTAATTAATCACAAAAATTAATTAACCCTTAATAAATTACCATTAGATTAATCATTCTTAATTTATATATTAATTCACCTTAATTACTTTCATTAATTAATTAATCTTTAAATTAATTTATTATCCTTGAATTAATTACCTTAATTAATTAGTCAAATAAATTTATTTTTATTAGTAACACGTCAATAATAATCCTTTAATTTAGTCCTTGATTTATTAAGATAAATTCTTATCTTCACGATCACTTTATTTCAACATTTAAATCTCATAAATTAAAATAAATTTTCATTAACAAATAATTTAATTTTAAACCTTTAAGTTCACCCATAATCAAAACATCATTTAAAATAAACCATTTATCTTTTTAAAGTTTTATTTAAATAATCCTTGAAAATTTAAATTATCATATGAACTAACTTAAAATTCTTAAGTTAATTAAAACCATTATCTTTTTAATTAAATAAACTTAAGAATTCATTTAAACAATAAGGCATTAAAATATTTTAACTTAATTTATAAAAGACTTTAACTTATTATATATCTAGTATAAAACTTTTATTATTATTAACAAAGAAAAGATTTAAAATTCAATTTATTAAAGTTCCAAAACCTGGAAACAAGTTTCTTTTACAATTTGAAAACCTGGAATATTTTGTTTTAAGTTAGACCTGTTGTTATTTAAAAACTGGGTACATAACTAAACAAACCCGAGACATCATCGATCCCCTCTCGAGTACGACTTCGTATTCATGAGATTAAAATCTCGAGACCATCCCGAGTTCCACTTCATCTTCCCCCATTTCAACAGCACTATCCAAATTATGCACATACACGTGCACAGATGATCGGAGTTGCTCCGACCATCGCTGATCTCTCCCCCACATACTCGATGACCAGCACAACCCAAAAAACCGCCCAGATTAATGAATCTAACCAAGAATTTAAATCGAGTAATTCGATCGCTAAGCATTCCCACTCAATCAACCCAAAACGCTTCGTCGATGATAATGTCGACCACCTGAAACCGTGTCACCCCGGTCGAAGCAACGTCAGACTCCCCTTTTTCTTCCCCCCATATGCGATCGCATCTAGTGCCTTGACAGTGACACACGAGCTTAAAGATCGTCGTCGATCAAAAATAACCGTTAAACCCTAATTCTATGTCGTCCGGCCACCACATGCCTCGAGAACCCCTCCGACCATTTTTTTCTGAGACCACCCATCATCACACTATCTCCAATAGCGATCACGACTGTCATACCTCACGTGGTCGCCGTGAATTGCTTAAAATCCTTTTCACGTTCAACTCCCCATTTCCCACGAATTATCAAACTAAAATCCTTGATTTCAATTTTAAAAATCATGGTTTATGATTACAAAATAAATTATGGAAATGAACCAATAAAACAAGGTGTTCGAATTTTTCCATGCCTTTGAATTCTTACTCCATTTTCAAATTTCCCAGCAAATTTTAAATTAATAGCACTTGGAAATATTTTTAAAATTAGCATTTCATGATTATGGTTACTTTTCGTTTAGAAATTAAATCCTGAAATCATTTAAATAGGATGATCTCAGATTTTCTAATGGGTTTTGATTAATTTTTAAACCTGGAACAGAGATGTCTGTTTACACAACAGACATGCAAATGCATATACAACTAGGCAATCATGTTTAAATATCCAAGAAAATACTTATTATCATGATTTCAATCACAAGCATCAAATGCACCATCAAAATATACCAGGTTTTAGATCAAAGAGGGTAGTTTGCTCACTTGTAATGGTTGAACAGAGGAACAACTTGAGTTTGAAAACCTGGATCATGCAAAAAAAAAATAACTGCTCTGCCTTTTCATCTTTATTTTGATTATCCCTCCCTCAGGTCAAAAATACTAGAGTTAATTATGTTTTAATTGCTTTAGATTTTTAAATTTATATTTTAATTATGGGTTTTACTTAAATTACTTGAGGGGTGAAGCAGAGCCTGTATTTGAGTTTTGAACTGCTTTGACTTGTTTCAGATTTTTGATTTGCTTTTGCTGTGTTTTTTTTCAGATTGAAGTTATTTTGTCTTTCATGTTTCTTAGGCTCGCGAACTTTGATTTCCATATGTTTTCTCTGCTTGAATGTTTCCAGATTACACTTGAAAACAGCCCTTTGGTTTTGATCTAAATCTTGCAAATTTATCTGCTTTGAATTAATACCAAGATGATCTTTGTTTTCTGGTTCGAGATGGATTCAGATTTCCAGATTTTTTGAAGTTGAACTTTTGCATCTATTTTGAATTTGCTTGAGCTTTGATCTTTAACTAGCTTCTGGTTTTCATTTTCTGGTGCAAAGCTTTCAGGTTTTGTTTAATTTTTTTGATCTGTAGTTATTTTTTCTATGTGTTTTCAGATTTGAAATCTGAGAATAGTCTTTCCTATTCTTCAATAAAAATTTAATTCATTTTAAACAAAATCAATGCCGCTTGTTATTCATGCATACCAAAATCCTACACTTGTTGAATTCACTTATGCATGGCTTTCACTTGTTCATTTTTTTTAAATTGTGTTTATATCCCTCATGCAATTTATTTTGTAAATTTTGTTTTAAACCCACTTGAATTTATATTTACACTTATATTCATATGTATGTTTCTATTGTTTTAATTCTCACTTTATTTTAATTTATGAAAACATGCTTTATGCTTTTAAACCTTTTTATTAATTTATTTACACATTATTTACATACACTTGTATTTATTTTACTTTTACAACTTTTAAAGAGAAATGGATTAAAAAAAATTGTGCACTCAACAAATAAATCATACATATATACATTTCTTAGTTTATAAAGCTTTTGTAAATTTATTTATGAAATCAATTTTATTTACGATACATTCATTAAATTTAAAAAGGTAAATATTCTACATTCATTCTTGTTTTAAAATTTTAAATTCAAGTCATTCTACAAATCATATTTTTATTGATTTATGAATTCTATTTTTAATGTTTAATACATATATATACACAAATCATATTTAACTCCTTAGTTTAAATAACTTTATTTTTTGTTTTTAAACCTTTATTCTTTTATGTTTACATATCTATACAAATTGTTATTATTATTTTAACTTCTTTATTTCCAAAGAGAGATATATATATATATATAATGCTTTATATTTAATTACATATATAATATTATATTTGTTTTCAAGTATAAAAGAAAAGTAATTTAATTTTTTATCAAATCTCATAAATTTACAAACCAATTTCTTCACACACATATATGTATGCTTTCTTATAAATTTTCAAAAGACATGTATATTTTAAAACTTTTGTTAATTCTTGTTTTAATACCATATATACATTTTCAAAACAAATCTTATTAATCTAAAGCTATAGAGCATTTAAATTCAATTTACTTTCAATACATTTATCCTTGAATTTCAATTTTCAATATTCATTTATAAAATACTCATCTTTAAATTGCAAACCAAATTTCTATTTAAAATCTAAAATATTTATTCATTCTGGAAATTTCCTAATTAATTTCACAATTAATCTCATAAATAAATTCCGAAATTAAATTAATTGCCAAATTAAACTAGGCTAAAATTCGGGAATGTTACAGATTCCCCCCATAAAAAAATTTCGTCCCCAAAATTTGCAAGGGTGACAACAAAGAAAAGATGATAGATAAAGAAATATCTTTCCAAATAAAACTAGATATCAATTCTGTATTTGGCTTACCAAATCAGAATATCACCAATAATTATGAGAATGAACTCATTCAATATTACCCAAGATATTTGGGTCCTTCGGTCTATGAATATGCAAGGGCATTGATTAGTTCAAAGGGATAACTAATCGTTCATAGAATATTTCGGATCCTAGAGAATTGATAGGTAGATAGATTCAATCTTCTACAATTTCTCAAACACTAGGTATGGATTTCAAATTCAATTCAGAATACCACAAAGTATGTACGAACTTGTCCCTCTTCGGACTTCGATCTACACAAGAAATTACAATAGAATTTCGAATTTGGTTTTAACCGATATCGTTTTATTGATACGACTCAAATTTA
The DNA here is from genome assembly GCA_030765085.1 of Allium cepa. Lineage (NCBI taxonomy): Eukaryota > Viridiplantae > Streptophyta > Magnoliopsida > Asparagales > Amaryllidaceae > Allium > Allium cepa. The sequence goes on from CM060940.1 coordinate 31,781,666, forward strand.
GCCTTATATTTGTTAACTAATTTATTTCGATTCAAAATTTTCAATTTCATTAGAGTTTAGAACGAAAAGCTGATAAGAAACAGATGAAGATACGAAGTAAGGATTTTCTACAATGATTCGTAAGGCCATCATCACACCGAAACTTCTTTTTGGAGCTGTCACGAAGCCGTCAAAAGAGTTTGAAATCGAATCAAAGGAGATTGATAGAGAAAGTTATTTCCACTGTTGTAGGGTATTGATCATTTTTACTGGTATTTCCCTGTCCTCTATCTCGTTCTCTTCTTGCACTCATACTTACTATCAGTGAATAGTAAGAGAATTTATTGATGCATTCAAATGGATATCTTAGGCATATACTCATTCTAGGGTATACTTCACCCTATCTCTAATGAGTTACTTAACGTATTATACTCATGAGCTAAAGTTTTAACCTTCAGCTCTGAAACCACTGTAACGATCCTGACTCGTCCTTCGAAAATTGGCATCGAATACGACACTCATATTCAAATGCCGCAGATCTAAACTTTGAATCTGGTTCGCCGGAGCTTATAACACATTAAGTATAACACCACAGCGGAAGAAATGAAATAATACATTTGATATACAACATTTGATACAATATCTGTAACAACCGAATACAATAGAATGATACAATAGCTAATCAATACTATCAGAGATACAAAAAATAGCAGCGGAAAGATAATGTCTTCAATGCCAAACTCCAAGAACTCCATCTTCAATCCAAAGCTAGCTCAAACCCTCATCACGTTGCACGAAGCTAAGCAAGGTCAGCTGTGAATGCTGAAGTGTAGCAAATGCGATCCACAAATCCAAAGTGCTTCGAAGGCGAACGAATCAATTCCTACTATTCGAATATCTGAAAACCCAACTCTAGACTGCCCGTGTGGAAAATAGGGGGCACCCAGAGTTTAGGAAAGGAACAATAAACTCTATGTCAGTCATGGGACTGGTGTGAGCAAACAAAACAGTTTTATCTTTTAAAACAATAACAAAAGCTTTTAAAGTTCAAATCCGCAATGCTTTTTGGAAAATGAAACTACCATAAGGCCTCCCGCCACACACACCATGCAAACGCAGAATTGAAGGAAATTTCTCCTTATGATAGTCAAAAAAGCTTGATACGCGAAAACGATTTTGATATTATTATTAGTGCATAGTGGAAAATATTTCGAAAGTATAATATTAATCCTAGCCAGCATAGACATTCCGAACTATGCCTACTATAGCTACTATCCAAACGGTGGGGCGCTACCATAAGTAGATGGCAGGTAATACAACTAAAATCGTACAAGGTGCGCATTGGATGAATGGATCTCCAACAAATGGTCAGGCTATGGAACTTCCTATTGCTACATGGGAACGCCTCTGGAGGGACGCCTCGAGAATCTACCCGGCTCTCTGCTAACACAAGGCCCGCCTACCCACTTCCCGGGGGTAAAACCTAAAATATGCCACCCCTGGTCGTTTGCGACCTTTATCCGAGGGCCCTCTACACCAACAACATCACACAGTAATAAATGTACTACAGTGTCCGCATGAGTAAGTATCTGGGCTCCATACCATGGTACCACCCTTTTCCAGAAGGAATGGTCATACCCTAGTGGAGCGACCCCTGAAACCTTATCGCATCTTTATTGTTTCGACCATTACCGGGTTGTGAGGCTCGATGAGGTCTTGTCTTCAAAGCTACGCTTTTCACAAAGTCATGCTTTGATCAACAAATGATCAGTAGCACTTCGTATGCCACATTACCAAATTTGGAATGAATCACTAGTAACCATCAGCTACATAGCCCCTGAGCTCGTACGTCTCAGAGAAGGGTGTTAAGCTAAGAGAATAAATCTTCTCCACCAAACATAAATGCATTTGATAGAAACCGGTTTAACATCTCAAAGTGCAACATTAGACAGACATCCATACAAGTCTGTTCCGAGTTCGAATAGAACCGAAGGCACTTCCGAATATGCCCTTGCAAATCCAGGTATCCACAATCCCGATCGGACTTCCCATCACTTAGGAAATCTCTATACCGGCACGACTCAGTGCAGAGACAATCAACGGGTTATCCTTCCGTTCTTGAAAATACCCGGTCCTCACCACCGGTCTTCAAATTCTATCCATATCGACGTATCATTATTCGGAATGGATTTTATGACACAAGGTCCTCTCCCGACTAAACCGAACAATGAGCGCAATATTTAAAAACATATGGATATAGGATTTCAGTTAAGTCACAACTTAAAACCCAAAACTTTCTTTTCAAATGGTTTAAAAAATTACCATTTTAAATCTTTAAACAAAAAGATTTATTTCACAAAGTACACCAATTTTCCACAAAGGTTCATTCACGGCTTTTCAAAACAATTTCATTTCATATTGGATTAACTTATCCAATCTTTAAACTAAAGATTTAATTCATAATTTTCAAACCCTTTCCAATTCAAATATTTTATGTGAAAGATATACCATTTAAAACTCTCTATGATTTCAAAACAAGATTTAATCATCTTCACAAAGGTTAAAGTTAATTACATTTACATATGTTAAAGCCATTCAAGTATAGAACTTGGGTTTGAATTTAAATTCTCAAAACAACACTTTTTAAATGGTTAAAAACTCATATAAACACCTTCATAACTTGTATAATCTTTTTAAACCATAATTTCCAAATTATTGAATTCAATTTCAAATATTGAATTCAAATTCAAATCAAATTATTTAAATCTCAAAACTTTATTAAGTTATTCAAAATAACTTCTATTATTTTTGAAACTCATTTTCAAAAACTTTCAATTCCAATTCCAAAACTATTTTGGATTCAAAAATTCAATCTTTTAAATTGTTAAAAAACGGACTTAACCAATTTCCTCGTGCAATCCATATTTGTGTGTATATAGTGTGGTCCAGGGGTTTTACACAATAGTGCAACAACATCAATCATCACAGATTCATCATAACAATATCGATAAGCGGTATATTCCAATAATGCTTATCTATATAAATAGATTCAGAGATAAATAAGTTACATCATGAATGAATAAATTACATCATAGTTTATAGGACAAATCAGAATAGTCCATATCACAAAGCGTCGCAAATGAGGAATATCAAACCATTCAAACATTCAAAAGAATCCAAACATTCATAAATAAGACTAATCAATTATCTGATTATTTAAATCAGATTAGTCACTAATCCTTGGTTAATTAATATTAATTACAAATCTTTTTGATTAATAATCATTTAATTACTTATTAATTAATCATTAATGAAAATTAATTAACTATTAATTAATAAATAATTCTTTGATTAATTATCCTTAATTAATTACAAAAATTAATTAACCCTTAATAAATTATCATTAGATTAATTGTTCTTAATTTATTTATCAATTGACCTTAATTACTTTCATTAATTAATTAATCTTTAAATTAATTTATTATCCTTAAATTAACTACCTTAATTAATTAGTCAAATAAAATTATTTTTATTATTAACACATCAATAATAATCCTTTAGTTAAGTCCTTGATTTATCAAGATAAATTCTTATCTTAACGATCACTTTATTTTAACATTTAAATCTCATAAATTAAAATAAATTTTCATTAACAAATAATTCAATTATAAACCTTTAAGTTCACCCATAATAAAAACATCGTTTAAAATAAACCATTTATCTTTTTAAAGTTTTATTTAAATAATCCTTGAAAATTTGAATCATCATATGAACTAACTTAAAATTCTTAAGTTAATTAAAACCATTATCTTTTTAATTAAATAAACTTAAGAATTCATTTAAACAATAAGGCATTAAAATATTTTATCTTAATTTATAAAAGACTTTAACTTATTCTATATCTAGTATAAAACTTTTATTATTATTAACTAAGAAAAGATTTAAAATTCAATTTATTAAAGTTCCAAAACCTGGAAACATGTTTCTTTTACAATTTAAGAACCTGGAATATATTGTTTTAAGTTTAAACCTGTTGTTATTTAAAAACTGGGTACATAACTAAAACAACCCGAGACATCATCGATCCCCTCTCGAGTACAACTTCGAGTTCACAAGATTAAAATCTCGAGACCATCCCGAGTTCCACTTCTCTTCCCTAATTTCAACAGCACTCTCCAAATTATGCACGTACATGTGCACGGTTGATCAGAGTTGCTCCAACTATCGCCGATCTCTCCCCCACATCATCGACGACCAGCACAACCCAAACAACCGCCCAGATTGATGAATCTAACCAAGAATTTAAATCAAGTAATTCGATCGCCAAGCAATTCAACTCAATCAACCCAAAACGCTTCATCGATGACAACGCCGACCACCTGAAACCCTGTCACCCCGGCGAAGCAAGGCCAGACTCCTCTCTTTCTTTCCCCCCATATTCGATCATTTCCAGTGCCTTTACGGTGACACACGAGCCCGAAGATTGTCATAGATCAAAAACTACCGTTAAACCCTAATTCTATGTCCTCCGGCCACCACAAGCCTCGAGAACCCCTCCGACCATTTTTTCTGAGACCACCCATCATCACTCTATCCCCACTAGCGATCACGACTGTCATACCTCATGTGATCGCCGTGAATTGCTTAAAATCCTTTTCACGTTCAACTCCCCATTTCCCACGACTTATAAAACTAAAAACCTTGATTTCAATTTTAAAAATCATGGTTTATGATTACAAACTAGATTATGGAAATGAACCAATAAACAAGATGTTCGAATTTTTCCATGCCTTTGAATTCTTACTGCATTTTCAAATTTCCCAGCAAATTTTAATTTAATAGCACTTAGAAATATTTTTAAAATTAGCATTTCATGATTATGGTTACTTTTCGTTTAGAAATTAAATCCTGAAATCATTTAAATAGGATGTTCTCAGATTTTCTAACAGGTTTTGATTAATTTTTAAACCTGGAACAGAGATGTCTGTTTACATAACAGACATGCAGATGCATATACAACTAGGCAATCATGTTTACATATCCAAGCAATTACTTATTATCATGATTTCAATCACAAGCATCAAATAAACCATCAAGATACACCAGGTTTTAGATCGAAGTGGGCAGTTTGCTCACCTGTAATGGTTAAACATGGGAGCAGCTTGTGTTTGAAAATCTGGATCATGCAAAAAAAAATTAACTGCTCTGCCTTTTCATCTTTGTTTGTATCATCACTCCCTCAGGTAAAAAATACTAGAGTTAATTATGTTTTAATTGCTTTCGATTTTTAAATTTTAATTTTAATTATGGGTTTTACTTACCTGAGGGGTGAAGCAGAGCCTGTATTTGATTTTTGAACTGCTTTGACTTGTTTCATATTTTTGATTTTCTTTTGCACTGTTTTTTTCAGATTGAAGATATTTTGTCTCTCAGGTTTATCAGGCTCACGAACTTTGATTTCCGTATGTTTGCTCTGCTTGAATGTTTCCAGATTACATTGGAAAACAGCCCTTTGGTTTTGATCTAAATCTTGCAAATTTATCTGCTTTGAATTAATACTGAGATAACCTTTGTTTTCTTGTTCGAGATGGATTCAAATTTCCAATTTTGTGGAAGTTAAACTTTTGCATCTATTTTGAATTTTCTTGTGCTTTGATCTCTAACTTGCTTTTGGTTTTCATTTTCTGGTGCAAAGCTTTCAGGTTTTGTTTAAATTTTTTGATCTGTATTTTTTTTTCTTTGTGTTTTCAGATTTGAAATTTGAGAATAGTCTTTCTTATTCTTCAATATAAAATTTAATTCATTTTAAACAAAACCAATGCCACTTGTCATTCATGCATACCAAAATCCTACACTTGTTAAATTGACTTATGCATGGCTTACACTTGTTCATTGTTGTTAAAATTGTGTTTATATCCCTAATTCAATTTATTTTGTAAATTTTGTTTTAAACCCACTTGAATTTATATTTACACTTATATTCATATGTATGTTTCTATTGTTTTAATTCTCACTTTACTTTAATTTATGAAAACATGCTTTATGCTTTTAAACCTTTTTATTAATATATCTACAAATTATTTACATACACTTGTATTTATTTTACTTTTACAACTTTTAAAGAGAAATGGATTAAAATAATTTGTACACTCAACAAATAAATCATACATATATACTTTTCTTAGTTTATAAAGCTTTTGTAAATTTATTTATTAAATTAATTTTATTTACAATACATTAATTAAATTTCAAAAGGTAAATATTCTACATTCATTCTTGTTTTAAAATTTTAAATTCAAGTCATTGTACAAATCATATTTTTATTGATTAATGAATTCTATTTTTAATGTTTAATATAAATGTATACAAATCATATTTAACTCCTTAGTCTATATTACTTTATAATTTTTGTTTCTAAACCTTTACTCTTTTATGTTTACATTTTTATACAAATTATTATTATTTTTTTAACTTCTTTATTTCAATATATATATATATAAGCTTTTATATTTATTTACATATATACTATTATATTTGTTTTCTAGTATAAAAGAAAAGTAATTTAAATTTTTATCAAATCTCATAAATTTACAAACCAGTTTCTTCACACACACACACACAAACACACACACATATATATGCTTTCTTATTAATTTTCAAAAGACATGTATATTTTAAACTTTTGTTAATTCTTGTTTTAATACCATATATACATTTTCAAAACAAATCTTATTAATCTAAAGCTGCAGAGTATTTAAATTCAATTTACTTTTAATATATTTATCCTTGAATTTCAATTTTTAATATTCATTTATAAAATACTCATCTTTAAAGTGCAAACCAAAAGTCTATTTAAAATCTAAAATATTTATTCTTTCTGGAAATTTCCTAATTAATTTCACAATTTATCTCACAAATAAATTCCGAAATTAAATTAATTGCCAAATTAAACTGGATTAAAATTCGGGAATGTTACATTGAATATTTGGTGAGTTTTTTGATTTCATTTATCTTTATCTATCAGCAAATAAAACCCTGCATTTTTCTTAATATAATCCTGTACAACTCTGAAATGTAACTGTAGGACTTTTCTTCTTTGAGTCATCAATACCATTTATGATAGTATATAAATTATCAAATCGCATTTTAACGTAGTTGGTTGAGAAATATATGTTGTCTTGGTAATAGAAATATTAGTTTGTCTAAGTTTCCTAACCATTTAACCTTGCTACTACTCGTAATATTTGAAAGGATTATAAATAACAGGTAAAATTCGTATTCCCAGCCTGGGAAAAAAAATGTACCCACATAACACCTAGTCCCTTTGACGAATTCGTACTGACTCTCTCATATTCATACATATAGCTTTGGGTCTAGCCTAGTAGCCTTTTTAAAATTACAAAGTTATACGTACTAGTTAGTAATAGGAAAACTATTCTGGGATATGACTATAGTAGTTCCTTTAAATCACTATTGACTGGGATGAGAATCGTTGTGATCAAACTGATTTACTTGAAATGGATTTTGCTTTTTACATTATGAAATATTAGAAATGTTAACAAGAAAGCTATTAGCTTAACTTTATTACCCAATTAAGCCTACTAACAATAAAAGTATACTTCCATGGTTCCATCATTTAGAGAAATGTTAGAGGTAAATTATATGAAAACATGAAGAGGTTTTTTCTTCTTCTAAGAATGGATATGTTAAAACATATGTAATTGAACCGTGATGATGGAAAACATGCAAAGATAAGAAAACAGCCAATAGCAAACTTTAAATGATTATGCTTTGTATATTTTATAGTAATCCCGAACTGCATTATGGACTAAGATTCGAGAAAGGAAAAGAAAATTAGGCGATACCAATCTTTTAGTAAGAAACCACGAAATAAAATGTAGAATTTGTAATATCAAAATTTACATCAACGGTTTGTAGTCAACATCAAAACAGGCATTCAATCTTCCTCAGGAAAAAGGCCACTCCTAGAAATAATTATAAATGAAATATACGTCCACAAACAGGTTCCACATGTTAAATTCTTTTTTGTCCTAAAATTTCATTATAAGTGGTAAAGTTTTCTTACAGGTATCTTAGTCTAAATGACAACTATTACCTAGCCACAATGCCCGAATACTATTCAAAATTCAAATGCAGCACATAGCTCTGCTGTAAATAAAAGTTTTCCATACAAGCAATTTACGCTATGATGAATTTCATGACAAAAAATATTTGAAATTTATGTAGTCAATTGATGCATACAAGTCAATCAATATAAATATCAATCAATATAACACAGTTCGCCTTGCATATGGTTCTCTTTCAAATAACAAAAGGTTTCTTGCATTAATATAACACATCATATTATATTCTCAACAAAATTAAATAACCCTAAATTAACACAGTGTATTCATATACTAAAATAAGACTTCATCGCATGTGCATAGCACAAAAGAACATTTATCTGTTTTATCACCTTAATCAATTTCAGGTTTCTTGGATTAATATAACACAACATATTGTTGTCGCATTGGCTATAGTCTGTCTGGTGTATCTTCGGTATTTATATACTCTCCAAGCCTTAATACAAATAACTAACAATAAATTAAATTTTAACAACGTAACAAGCAAATAGTTAAAATATAGATTTGCTTTATGGAGTATTTTATAAATGTTTTGAAACAAAATCAATAACCACCATTAAACAAACATTTCAAACGCTGTACAATATCCATAATGAAATTATTCTAAATTCAGTCAAACATGAAATTAAACTCAATTCAATTAAGAAATATATCTTATATTAACATATGCATTTGGTAAGGTCTTTCTAATTTTTGGTTATCTTCAAAAGCTGATTGATAAGTAGTTGGGAACTCAATGTCATCAACGTTTGTAGTTAAGCGTTTTGATTTGCGCAAAATCATGAACCATCCGTTATTTTTTAAATCTTTTGAGTGGAACACTTGACTCGCTTTCGATGCAAGAATAAATGGTTCGTTATTCGCTCTATCTTTGGTCTTTAATTTCTCTAAGTTAACCATGTTTAAGTTTGAAACAGGATCAATCTTGCAACCATTGACCTTGACTTCGACCTTTACCCAATCACAATAAAAAATTGTTTGTTTGAAGTCAATGTAATCCAACTCAATTTTCTCCTGAATAACTTCATAATACGTTGGGTCTGCTTCCATATAATTTTTATCATTCCCACTCACTCTAAATTTTATAATTGCTCTCATACATACACAATTGTCTTGTGTTACCATTAGCTCTTCATAACTTTTTGGGAAAAATGTAAACCCATTCACTTGGTACTTTATATAATACTCGCCTTAAACTTTGGCCCATTCACCAGCTGCCAAAGAGTTGAATCAACATCGTTGTCTTCACCAACTAAAAAAAAAGTCAAAAGTATGGTCATGAAGGCGTATGATCCTCTTAAGTACATGTGAAATATTTAATAAGATGTAATATATACCTCACCAAATAACCTTAGAGTAAAATTTCGACAAGCCTCCATGGATGTAGCCCCACTTCGAGGTTGAGATTTAGTACTTTTCACATAGATGTTATACCTCCTACGACAAACATGTTTCAAAACATATTTATGAGTTAATTTACAATAATGTGAATTCTGGAGTTATTTGTGAGCTTACATCTCCTACTCATCCAATACATCGTACTTATTAAGGATCCATCTACGAATTTGTTCAAACAACATTTGGGTTAAGGTTATATCTTTACCATTACCTAGAGGCATCTCACTAGCAAACTCATTATCTTGGTCTAAAAAAGCCTCACGAATATGTTTATGAGTGCCATTAGCTCCTTTTGTCATATACTCCATGCAGTAAAGACTAGCTTCTTGTATGATATATCCTTCTGCAATACACCCTTCAACATATCTTTTGTTGTGCACGTATCATTTATATGTTTTCATTAAACTATGAAGGTAATCAATTATAAATAACCATTAGCTATTTTAGTCGAATGATGATGAACAAAACTGCAATTTGTAATTTACGTTTAAAATAATACATCCATCAATATATAACAGTGCCGCAAATCAATGCTTCATCGGCTGAACCATAAGATGGAAGATGATATCAAAAAATGCAGGTGGAAAATGTTTTTCAAACACACACATTACTTCTACCAAATTAGAATATTTTTTTGAAAGATGTTCCCTGTTGATCACCTTTGAGCATAAAATGTTAAAGAATAGACCAATACGATGTATAACATTACGTAGATCCTTATGTTGTGGATAAGAATGTTGAAGCAATGCCGGAAGTAATTGTCGCATTATGACGTGGTAATCATGCGATTTCATATTTGTTGGTTCAGGAGGATTGATTTTCACATTTTTTTGGAATTTGGAAGATAATTTGGTAGGCACTTTTAGGCTTTTCAAAATGGTGCAAATTCGCAACTTCTCCTCTTTGCTCAAGGTGAAAGTTGCCTCTAGTATGGTTATTTTATTTGTTTTAGGATCTTCCATCACCCATAATTTTTTTTTTATACCCATGGTTTTCAAATCTTTGCATGCGTTGATGTCGTCTTTCGACTTGTATTTGTGACCCATAATTGTGATAATGAGATGCTCAATGACATTCTTCTCGGTATGCATAACATTAATATTACGTCGGACCAAATTTGCTTTCCAATATGGCAAATCAAAGAGGATGGACTTCCTATACCATGCATGAACATTGACAAGTTCTTCTTCATCAGTTTTCTTTTTCCATTTTTGACCGATTTCTAACTTTCATCTTGATATTCGCTACCTTCTCTTCAACTTGATAACCATTTAATGGGCAGGGAGGACGACGATATTCTTGTTTGTTATTAAAGTATGTTTTTTCATCTCGAAACTTTTGTTTGGAAGGAAGAAATTTTCGATGTCACATGAAACACATCTTCTTACTTTCAGGAAGATAATAAGCACAAGTGTCTTCCCCATATATAGGACATGAAAATAGCCATGAGTTGTGCACTCCAATAAAGTCCCAAGTGCAGGATAATCATGAATTTCCCACAGCACCCTAGCTCTCATTGTGAACTCAGATTTATTAGATGAGTCAAATGCAATGACTCTTTACCATAACTGCTTAAACTCGTCTATCAATGGTTGCAAATAAACATCAATATCCTTCTCTGCCTATTTTGGGCTAGAAATCAACAATGTCAACTTTGAAAACTCCATTTTCATGCAAATTGACGGAGGAAGATTATACGGTACTACAGTTACTGGCCAACAACTATAACGGTTAGCTAAAGATACATGTAGGTTGAAACTATCCATTGCTATTCCAAGCGTGACATTTCATGGTTCAGCAACAAACGTTTTGTCAAAAGAATCTACAGCTCGCCATTGAGAAGTGTCACATGGGTGACGCATTACAGCTGAATCAGACTTGGCACGACCATCCCAAGTCATAACATCTGTTATCCATGGTATAGTATACAATCTCCTCAATCTAGAAATTAAAGTGAAACGTCTCAACGCCTTTTGAGGTACTTTGGTGGCGCTTTTCTCTTCGTTGAATGTAGTCTTATATCTTGGTTCATTGCAAATTGGACAAGAAACTCTATTTGCATCATCTTTCCAGTATAAAATGCAGTCATTACTACATGCGTCATAATTTTTGTAATCCGTCCCAACTTTTTTAATCAACTTCTACATGTCAGAGTACTTTGTTGGCAGTGTGTTACCTTCAGGGAGTAATTCCTTTATAAATTAGAGGAGTGCAGTCACACCATTATCGGAAAAGCCGTACTTAGTTATCAAGTTATTCAGCTTCACAATGGCATAAAATTTTGTTATCCCTTTTGGACATGAAGGATACAATGGCTCTTTGGCACTATCAAAAAGTGATTTATACTTCCTACTTTTATTGGCCTGCCAATCGACATCAACTATTGGTGATTCTCTAATATTATCGGGCAACGAACTTGTAGGTTGAAAATGATGAAATTTATCAGCATTATTTACCAGATCTTCCATCCTAGGAAGTTTAGACTCATTGGTACTTATGGCTTGACTAACGGGTTGTTTTTACTTCCCCGCCGACTTTTCCTCATGAAAATGCCAAACGGTATATGACTGGACAATTCTCCATCTAAGTAGATGATAATGAATGTCATCTAATTTAATCTTCATTTTCATATTTTTTCAATGTGTGCAAGGACAAGAATAGTTTTCCTTATTACTGCCATTTTCTACAACGAAGTCAATAAAATTCTGCATTCCTTCCACATATCGTGTAGTTCTTTAATCGGATTCTTTCATCCACTGTTTGTCTATACTAGAAGACATACTGACCTATTATATCATATACATTATGTTGTCAATTTTTTTTATCAGCTTATTATAATATCCTATGACATACACAAATACATAGCACAACTCAAACTAATTCGTAGAAAATAAAAAATTTCTACCAATTAATTAAGCTAAAATTCAACAAAAGGAACTTTAATTAATTTTGAAAAAATGGTAACATTAATTATTGGCACATTGTAAACTTTTTATTTTTAAAAGTAATTCTTAATTTCAATAAAGTCAACTCTACTAATTTAAGTAATGGGGACTATTGGTTGCAATATGACAATAGTTATAATTTGATGTGCAAATTTATTTGATTTTCAAATGAAATAGAGGGAATTGCTTTCATAGATTCAATGGTGTCTAGTTGAGTAACAAAATTATTCCTTTTAGCCTTTACCATTTCATTACTTTCTTCCAGTGAGCAATTTGCACATCACACTTTACTATTTTGATTGTTATTTAACTTCATTCATTTATATTCTTTATGTGTATAGTAGTAAGATATAATTCTTTTTTATTTGTTCATCATTTATTTATCTTCATTTGAAGGGTAAAAAGGTAATTTTATGTTGTAAAAGTTCAAACATCAAAATCAATTCTGAAATGTGTACAAAGCTTAAAATATGGATTATTTGAATGTACAATTTATGATTTTATTTCCGTTTGATTTAATGTTTAAACTTTATGATTTTAATTCAATTTTAGAAACCTTATTTACTTTTATCTTCCAATTAACCTATTTAAGGTGGTATTTAGGTTTTTTTTATTTCAATCTGTAATGTGTCATGATGATATACTAGTCTTATTATTTTTATTCCTATTAATACTACCAACCTTTTTAATTCTACAGGGATAAATATAAATAAACTTAAATTTAACAAAATATAGAAAAATAGGAGCAGCATGCCAATTATAATGAGGAAAAAATAAATTTGTAATTCTGTAAAATACTATAATATTTAGTGCAATTTGACAGTGCACTATATGTGCATATCTAATTTAAGAGCTTAGAATAAAAATTAAAATAAATAGAATTTTTCGGAATGAAAATTATATATTTGCTTTGAAATGTTAAAATCAAACAAAAATGTTTTCGTGGGTGTTTATAAACTATGTGTTAGTAGTTACCAAAAGAGAAAGTCGTCTGTTGTTGAATTTCTTAAGACATCTGATGCGTAAAGAAGTGGATTGCATGTGGTTTTTGAAAATATGTAAAAACTCCTTTTTCCTTGTATTTCAATAGTATCTTGATTATTAACTTTCACTATGACACCTTCTCTGGTATCTATAACACGATTTGGAATACCCTTTATTTCTCTTTTCTTTTCTATGGATACATCTTCAACCAGTCTATTAAGCACGTACAAATAAACTTGTTGTACATGATAAGTTTTATATGAGTATCAATATGGACATAAGAATTAATACCAATATCATTAATTTGATTCACTTGGATGATATTCGAAACACTAGACCATTAATTCAGTTTAGAAGGCCTCTAGTTTGAGTTTAAATAAAAGGACACTAATTGCACTAAATTTAATTTTTGCCTCATTAGAAAGCTTTAACCAAAATAGTCATAACTTAGGTTAATACAAAAATGGTATGCAAGTATTAACTAAGTAACTTCCTGGTATACAGAATATTTTCAAATTAGAACTTGTTTCATTAAATGTACATGTACCAGGTTCTAGCCTTTTCCTATCTTGTCTGCCATATTCATCCACACCATAGTCCTTATCAATTAAATTTTGTATTTTTGAAGTACTTTGTAGTTGAATGCCTAAATAGAAGGAACATTTCTAAATGAGTGGGCTAACAGTAATAAAAATGTTAATATTAAAAGATCTCATTTGTACTATCAAATTCAAAGTGGAGAATTTTGCCAAACTTGAAATATAGTGTATACTCGAAATTAGACCAGCCACCAATGGCTTATGTAGAAAAGTATCAACATAAAATAAATTGAGAAATTAAACATGTTCAAATAGATACAAAAGAAGTTATTTAACAACAAGAAAAGACTTGGATTTGATAAACATAGAAAAGAAAAGGGCTATGAAACACACAAACATGTATGTATATATAAGTATGTGCACGTGCGAGTTGTTATTCCTAAACTATTTAAACGTCTTATATGCTAATGTTTGAACATTTGGATTTTATGAAAGGGATAACAACTTTTTCGATGAATTTGATGTGTGGACTATAAATAACAAAGGAACCACAACATAAAAGCTTGTACCCTTATTAATATAGTAATATAATTATATAACCCATTAAATCTTCATATTTTCTAGAAGGCAGACCGATTTTATTTTTCCGACTCAAATGAGAGTCATTCCTTCATACTGTTACTATTGTCATACTTAAATGGCATCTCATGATTAACTTTTTAAGGTGGTATTTGGTTCGTATTTTATTTTAATTTATGACATAGGTCATCATTAATATTTTATACCTGGTATAATTATTCTTACTAACGCTATCGTTACTATTTATTTTTGTAGTAATAAATAAATATAAATAAATTATACCACCACAGGAATTGAAATATTTGGTGCATTTTTTCCAAAAAACCTGTTTACTTGGTAACAAAAATTTTAGAATGCAAAATATATAGCTACTTTTGAAAATTTAAAAACAAAGAAAAATATTTCCTTCGATGTTTATATAATGTGCGTTAATATTTACTATAAGATATAGTCACCCGTTGTTGAATTTGTGAAGAGCATGCAATCCATAAAGAAGTGACTCATAAGTAGTTTCTGAGAATACGTGGAATTCCTTTTCTCTTGTAACTTAATGGTATCCTAATTATTCATTCTCGGTACGATACACTCTTGCATACTCGGTAGATCTCAATGTTATCATCAAATTTAAAGTAGAGAGATTTGCTAAATCCTAAACACAATGGAATGTCAAAACTGGACTAGCAATGGACAATTTAGCAAAACTGGATCATAATCCATTTAATGGATCACGATCCTTAAACATAATGGATAGTCAAAACTAGACCAGTAATGGATAATTTAGCAACGAATATTTAAATGGATGAATACAATCCATTGACTGGATGAATACAATTAGTAACTTATTTTGTAATTGCTAAATGCCACAATGGCTTATTTAAATGGACTGGCAATCCATTGTGGAAAGTCCTAGGACTTATTTGACTATATAAAATATAATGAAAATTTAAACATAGTTATATAGAAACGTAATTTTTTATTTAATAATGTCAAAAAGTTAGTACTGGATGGATACGAAAAAGGAAGTAACGCAATTTTAAGGAATCAATACATAGCCGCGAATAAATAACACAAGAAAAATGATATTTAAATGCAAGAAAAGAAAGTTGGAAATAAGTAAGTCCATGTTTTTATGCATGCCAAACATCATACATTTCATGAAAGCTTGCATACTATTTGATGTAGAGTTACAAAGAGAGTATCAAATTCGTGCTTATTGAACTAGCAAACATGCATAATTTAGGTGGATCGGCTAAAGCAACTGTGTATTTAGGCTGTTGCTGCTACTTGTAGCGCCATTATAAAAAAATCATGTATTAGTAGCTGTGACTTGTCATTTGGATCATCATGACTTTTGCCAAGGAAATGGTATAAACAAAATGTTTATATCTTTCCAAAATTGCGAAGAAGCATTTGCTTATTCACAATGTTGATCTCCTATTTTCTTTACAGTGTTATATGTATGGAAACCTAAGATGCACATATTGGATAGTCCAACTATTATATAAATGGCTGCTCCATTTTCATTGAACTCATTTGGATGCTAAAATAGATTTAATAGCTTTACTTCCTACTAAAATATCTATTAGTAACAAGCACCATTGTCCCAGTGGTTATGTGATTCAACTTTAGTGCAAGAGGTCACAAGTTCAAAATTACGTAGCTTGATTCAAACATATATTTGACAAATGATTTGTGATATGTTATATCTAAGCACCCGATTCAATAAAAATATCTATTAGTTTTACTTCCTACTAAATAATCAATCAATTTTACTTCCTGCTAAATATCTATCAGTTTTACTTCCTACTAAAGAATCTATCAGTTTTACTTTGTAGTTTACCTCAATATACTTTTTTATTATTTATCTTATTATTTGTTCAACTATTTAGTTTTCACAGTGCATTGCAACAGAGCATTGCATAGAGCATTACAACGCTTATTCATATAAAATTTATTCATATTCAAAATTTCATAAACATGTGACTTTTTTAAGTTATGTCATTTTTAAGAATATACCGTATTAACAGGAGATGTATATTAAACTTCTAAATTTAGAAAATAAAAGGAAAAATAATATATGAAGATACGCTGAACAAGAATGACTGTAGATGTGATCAAACAAAAAAAGGCCTCAACATAAATGGGATAGGGTGCATGTATACTAAATAACACTAATTAGATAGTACTTGATATTACACAATCCATTTTTTAATAATTAAACCAAAATATTTCTACCTATTGAAACCTCTCATTTTCTAATCCATGTGGTGTTAATTCCTGGTATTATCATTTAATCCTTCATTTTGGTCGTATCAACATTATTGTAAAAAAATGTATAAAGAAAAATAAAAGCCATAATTTATGAACCAGAGGAGTAACTAGAATGTGCTAGTACGGTAGTAGATAAAAAGTTCATCCATCCCACAATATCTTAAAAAGTCACATAATTCAAATATTAACCTCGATATCTATTAAAAATTATTCATATTCTAAATTTCATAAAGATGTATCAGTTTGCACAGAGCATTGCAACACTTAAATAAGTCATTACCAAAATGTATCGGCTTATAAAGACAAAATGTACAAGCTTGCTTGATAGATAAAACAAAATTAATTATCAAAATATATTTATAAACAACATTCTAGTAATACATCTACATATATGATTGCATACATGTATTTAAGAAGGAAGTAAATATTCTTTACTTTCTAGCACCACCAAGTTGAATACAAAATGCGACAAAAGATGTTTAGTTGCAGTAATCAAGAATATAGATTGTACATACCACCGAAAATGGGCAAACTCATATTTAATAGTGTGAATCTTTAGAAGGGATTAATATTTTTAATGGTTCATAAAATCAAGAATTTGGAATTATGCAAAATTTTGCTGATAGAAACATCACATGTGGAAAAAAGAGGAAAAAAATTATTTCAGCACTTGAAAAATGTATCAAACTGTAAAAGGGGATTGAGGTGATTTAAAGAAAGATAAACGTGGATCATTTCTAGTAAACATTTGCACAATAGTAAATATAAACCAAAAGAACCAAGCAGATTATACTTTGAGTTGATTTTAGACAGAATGTAATAAAACATCAACTAGTGGTATTCGAACACTGAGTTTGAAAATAGAAAAGAATTTTAGGTAGGCAAATCTACGATGATCGCAAAAATTTATACCATTTTGAATTGTTAACCCATTCAAAATCAAAAGCTAAAATTAATATTTTCAATGGTTTGTAAAATCAAGAATTTGGAATGATGCAAAATGTTATTGATGGTAACATCACATCTGAGAAAAAGAAAGAAAATAAAATTAATTTCTCCCAAATAAATGTTTTCGGCTAGAGAAAATTTAATATGCAATTAATTTTACAGAACCATAAACGTAACTAAGCCAATCTTTTAACTTGATAATTTAGGTAATTAACTTAATTACCTTGCTAACCACGCTAGATCCTAATCATGTTTGCTCAAACCCAGGCCACCATCTTCTCCTTCTTGAGGTCATTCCCACGTCGCTCCAACCAGTGTCGTACATTCTTCTTCAAAACACATAAACCGATAATGTAAACATAACGGATCAATCGTAGGAACAAAAATAAAAATCGATTCATATTACAGACCTTAGACCGAATCAACTATAACTTGAATCTTTTTGGATTGCGTCGACAATCGAACTATAGCCGTAGTAGGGAAAACGGTAGCTGTATTAGGGAAAATTGTTGATTTAAACTATCATCGGAAGAAGAAAGTAGTAAAAAGATGGGGGAATTAGGGCACGAAATTGTGTAAAGAGAATATTAATTTGGGAATGAAGGAAGGGCTACACAAGCGGTCACTGTAATAAAAAAATATGAAACTTCACAATGGCTCATAGCTATTGCAAAAGTAAAATGGCCTATAGCCGGTCCTAATTTACAACGGCTCAAAACCGTTGATATTTAGCAACAGTTCAAAACCATTGCGATTTTTGCATGGGGATTACGTAACTGCCAATATGGTGTAGTGACACAGAAGCATTAGATCGATCGATATATCCAAGAATGCCACAAACTTTCTATGATTATCTTTATTTTTATTGCTAGTAGAATAAGTGATACAAAAAAGTTAAATCCCCAATCTGATTTTAGAATTAAGGTTTACAAATTCAAGAACGTACAAGTATGGAGTGGATGAAATCGGATCCCTAAAACCAGATCCCTATGGTATTATTTGTAAGCACGATTAGCACTTTTCGAATCTGTCCTCTCGAATTGGTCGAAAGGCGGCCTTAGAGACCTTTGGTCGCTATTAACATTAGGGTGTCCTTCTACTTTGCTTTTAAAGTAAACTAAAGTGCATTCAAGCTGGTCGAAAGGTGTAGATGCGCTCTCCACTTTTTTGTTGATGTGTTGTTGTAAGTAGGAATGGACATGGGATTTCGACTCAGTCGAGAAGCGAATCTTTGAGGCTTCAAAGGAGTTGAGACGTAAAAGTTTTAAAGCAGAAGGTAGCTTTCGAAGGCATACTTGTTGATTAATGCAAAATCTCATCCTTCGGTGTATGAGAATGCCATATTGATCTTAAGTAATCTTTCCTTTATGATTGTGAATGGACTTAACCGGTCCGAAAGGCTAATTATTCTTTCGAATGGGTCGCTCTGGTCAAATATTCTCCCATGGACCGTGAATGAAGACAAAACCCACAATTTCGAAAGGTTCGGTGTGCACGTGAAGGCTTGTAATCCGTTACCTTCGGAAGGTGTTTCCCAACCCATTCGAAACATGCTCATGCATATGGAAGCAACTGTATCGGAAGGAAATAATTAAAGAAAAAGGGTGCTAGCTCTTGCCTCCTTTTGACCACTTTGAAAGCTCATAGAACATTCAACTATTGCAGATGCATCCCATCGACTCCTTCGAATGGTCTTGCTTTAACCGTCATTCCTCATGGATCCTTCCATTATATTCTTCATGGTTTCATCAAGGTTGAAGTGAAGACTGATGGTAACACTTGCCCCCCTCCCCCTCTTACGAAGGGATGTTCCTGGCTTTCCAAGTCAACAGTTTTGATACCCTTCTTTTATTTTAGCATAGGGATTTCCTACCTTTTCACATACTTACATAAATCTTTGACGTTCATTTAAATTTGATCATACGGTATGTCCTTTACGTTGGTTTTTTTATAAATCATGCTTCCTTCTTCCCCCTTTTCATCTACCTAGAATCAAAACCCCAACGCAAGAATCAAAGATTTTAATTCCTTTCTAATTCCTACATTTAGTAATCACGAGTTCGAATTTAAAGCATGTATCAATTGTTTTATCTTTCAGACTGATTTATTACACATAGTTTCAATTTTAAATTCTTTGGATTCGAACTTGTATTTCAATTCTACTTTTTCGAAGACGATTCGAGTTTTTCGTTCATATGAAATTATCCATAGGTTCATTTATATGCTTATTCCATTCAATTTTATTGTCGATTTTGAGTTGGAATTCAAATTCATCAGATTTGGGGGATATTTGCCATTGTTGTGTACAAACCTAAGCTCGAACTCAATTGCACTCAATTCAAACATTTTTATCAGATTATGCTTTGAGATTGAATATGGAGTTCCTGTTGTTGTCAAATGTAGATTCATGCTTAAAACAATTTAATTGTTTGCCTCTAGAAGCATTGGATTAAAAATTGAATTGGAGAAAAAACACTTTTCCAATGGCTTTAAATAGAAGGCTAGGTCATACAAATAAGACCAACTATTGTAATTTGACTTTTAAACCCTTTTATAGGTTTTGAGGTGGTTAGCTCCACTCTGCATTTTCAAACTTATTCGAAGGGGTCGAAAGGAAGTTAAACATCTACCATTAAGCGAACCCTTTAAAGGGTCGACGTGGTTAAAAAGAGATGGACTTCTCCGGAAGCAGAAATATACTCAAATTTTTTAACGGATTCAAAACTTAATGTATATGAAAGTGGATTTAATTAGTCATTGGATCATGCTCAATTTTAATTTATTCCAGAAAATTTTAAAATTTATCAATTTATACTTCCTATCATCAACTAGATTGAAAGTAGTACATTTTTTTAAAGTTGGAAAACTTATCAAGCCGTTCGACTTGATTGAAACCATCCAAATTGAAACGGGTTTAGTTATCTACATGCTTTCGAAACCATATACCCCTTTGGACTTACTCGAAACCTCGGTGTAGTTAATAGGAGTATAACTATCATTTTTTATATAACCATCGAAATGTTCCAAAGCCCTTTCATTTGTATTAAAATCACTTGGATCCAAGTCTTTCGACTAAATGAAAGTATAATGTTTCAGTGGTATTCATATTCTTTGAGTAAAATAAAATTTGTGGGTATCAACATCGTCGAAAGGTTTATTTGCCTTGATTATGGAATGTGGTTAATATATGTACATTCGAACTATAGGGTTGGTTATTCCTTTTTATAGTAAAAAATTTCCTGGGCTTCCGACATAGTCGAAGGGTGTGTTTAGATGTTTCTACTCAATCTACCCCTTCAATATCATCGAAAGCTCAATGAATTTCATGATTCAAATTTGCTTTAACACTCTTTTGAAGGTATGGAATCATATACCTTAGTGGATACTTGAGTTATCGCAATGGGTTTTCAACATCTTCAAAAGGTGTCAAAAATGGAACAAATGATAACTTTTGATGAAATGGTTTCACCTGTCAGGATCATAGGTGTTAAAAAGATTTCTAAGAAAGTTGAAAAAGATATAGCTCCAGAAGAAGAATCTTCACCAAAAAAAGTTTGAAGCCATCTCCAAACATTCTCTCATATCTTCTAAAGATGAAGTCGATGCCATTCTTAACGACTTCAGAATCACTAGAGTAGAAGCCATTCCCCCGCGTAATAGCGATATTATTTAGAATCCTCTAGAAGGATTCTTAACTTATACTGCATTCACATTGGGCCTGGTGGCTTTCTTCCATTCCTAGATTTCTTATCTAGATTCTTGAATATCTTGGAATTTCACCTATCCAATTATCGCCAAATGTCTACACATATCTTATCTCTTTGGAATCGGGCATTCCTTTGCTTAATGCTGAAATTCACAATTATTTAGTATGCTTGTTTAAACCTAGCAACCTGAATAGCCCAATTTTTCGAGCTAACCCCTCTAAGAAACTAATTTCAAAGGGAGTAAATAAATTCAGACACTGGGAGACGCAATTCTTTTTCATCAAATGTTTTCCTAACATTAGTGGAGTCTTCTCTTCTCCTTGTAAGTTAATTATAATTTTCATCTGTACTAAATTATAAATCCACATTGTCGGTGCCTTCCGGTGATTCCAAAGAAATGGTACAGTCCATCATGAATTCTTCATCCTTTACTTTCATTTAACCACCTTCCTCAGTACCGGACCTAGCAAGACACTGTCAATCTTTAATGGAGCTACAACTTTTGGTACGTTTAGTATTATTTACCCCTTTTCATTACTATTTCTTACTGAATGTTGATCCATGTCGTACTTTTCCTTTCATATTTTTAAAGCCGATACTCTCTCCGAGAAAGTGCTTTGAAATCTTCCGCGGCGACGTCCAAGCTTCAAGAGGAAATCTTAACTTTAAATAGCCAGATTACCTCCCTTTCTGCTGCCAAAGATAATGCAACGAAGGAACAAGAAAGGTTGGGGGCCTCTCTTGCTCAAGTAGAATATACTATCTCCGAGGAGAGGAAAGCAAGGCAAATCTTAGCCGATGAAAATATAGCTTTAAAAATTGCTTTAAAAGAGTCTGAGGAGGAGAAGGCTCGTATGGTTACTAAACAATCTTCTCACAAGAAGAAGCTAGGGAAGAAGAAAAATTCTTTGACAATGGGCATTAATATTATTTCTGAAGCCAAGCAAAAGTGATCACAATTTTTGAGCATCTCCCTTAATGGCATCATCGTGAATTCTTACAAGGACACTCTCATGCTTGCTTGTACCAACAACACCAAAAAATGTCCAGACTTGAGCTTCCATCACTCAATCATGCTATAGTTAAAAGATTTATGAACAAAATTAAAGAAATGGAGTAAGGAGTCGAAGTCACTGAGTAAGAAGAAATTGATGCTGCTAAACTCTTATCGTTTGATGCTCCTCTTATGGAAGATGATTTTGACTCTAATGAAAAGGAAGATGATGAGGATGATGAAATTATCGCCAAGGTAGGCAGAAATAATGATGATAATGGCGACGACAATCCTGATGATGAAGATAGAGGTCAGGGTTCTGGTGGCAATGGAGGTGATCATAAGGGAAATGCGATGATACGCATGAGGCTTCATAGAAAACCATCCTTGATCCCAGTGCTTATGAAACAAGTCCAACCGAACTACCTAAGCCATCTAATTTTTATGGGAAAGATGCCAATATGGAAGGACAAGAAGGGAAAAAGCAAGTCCTACAAACTTCATTTCTCAGGTATGGGACTCTTTGTCTAAATGACTTTCACTTCCAAGATAACAATAGTTGACATCTTTTATTTTAGATAAAGAAAAATTCTATCCAACTTTATAAAACTAAGCTTGAAAGAAAATAAGCAGAAATAAATAGCTTGTATAAAGAGTTAGGTAAGCAATTAAAAGAACACAATGCACTCTCCAACAAGTAGCATAAGCTTAATAAAAGTGTCGCGGTGTTAGCGTCCTTTAAAGACCAGAAAGCTACTCTACGACTGAAGTGGGCATGCCTTCGATATGATAAACTTTTGGAAGAAAACTAGGAATTAATAACACTCTTTTAGATGTTGGTTGAAGAAAGGGATATCTTAATAGACTTCTTATATATAGCCTATTGTAGACACCCAATTGTTGATTTTTCATATTTGGGCTATTTTAGTGGGGGTCCACCTAAGCGTCTACGTAGGATAAATTTAGATGAATTTGGACATGATCCACATCCGGGAGCTTGCTGGAATTTAATGTGAGTCAAATCAATTCCTCATGAGTTAGCTTCAGAAAAACTCAAATATTATAAAGATAAATTTATTTCCGAGTTATTCAAAAAGTCAATTTTGTACGAATCGGATCAACATTTGTAATTATGTAATACTCATTGATTTGTAACAATTTTGTGCTTGTTTCCTTTTATACTTAGTTGTGTATTATTACATTATTATAGAATATATATCTACTAGGCAAACTTGTTTCTAATTATTTAAGCAAATATGTCAAAGTAAGAAGAGATTTCCTCAAAATTGGCTAGATACTACTTTCTTAGAGACTTGTAGAGAGTTTATATGCAACATCACCATCTTCATTTCAATTTTCTGGGCGAAGAAAAATAAATGTTTCTCAAGAAAATTCAAAAGTATCATACCAAAATTAATATGTGATCATGATAGTCCTCCTGCCAGGGAATGGGACTATAGCAAATATCCTCTAGTTATTACCTCGGAAGGATTTAATATCCATTTCAATTTGACGGTTACTCTTTCAGCTAATCCCTTGAACAAAGTCAAAAATGTTGTTTCTCAACATTAAGTGTGATAAAGCAAGCATTTGATTATAACAATGAAATTATACTTTTTTAATTTCTTCCTGAGTTTTAAATTCTATTGTTGTAATAAAAGAGATTGGTTTTGTGAGTCTTAACTTTTTTTTGTTTAAATAGGACTCACAGATAGCTATTGCACCACTCTCATTGGATTCCTTATCTCACTTCACTAACATCAGAGACATACTGATTGCAGATATTGAAAAGAGGAGCCTACTCAAGGATCCTCTATCTGCTCATTTTCAAGGTAGTGCTGAAGCAATGGAATGGAACCGGAGATATTTGCTTTAGTGGACATTAGGAATAAGAATGAAATAATTTCTGTATTGAAGCGCCAAATTAAATCAAACCCTTCGATTGATTTTGATTATAAGATGTCTAAGCTTCTTCAACAGATAAGTGATTTGGAGATTAAGTTAAAAGGCAACCAAGCTTAATGAAAATCACTGGAATTCATCAAGGAGGACAACATTCCAAATGTAGATTTATTGACTTCTCCAATCACCTCATATGTCGTAAAATCAACAAGATGTTCATCTCTTGCAATTCAAAAATTCCCTACTACAACTAACCCTCCTTCAGGTTTAGATGAAAAGGTAGTAGAAGAATGGTGTAGGAAATTCAAATTTGAAAAGATGAGATATTTTAATGACTAGCAGAGGGCGAGATATTCACAACGCATCAGTGAATACGCAGCCAAGATTCAAAGACTTGAGCGTAAAATGTATCTTCTTCAAAAGTGCATCCCTGATTTAGAGATACAAAACAAAATCCTTAAGGGTGCTACAAAAGCTTTTAACCGTGCTTTGAAAGCTCGTACTGAATCCACTGATGATGCGGATGATATAAAGAAAAAAAGGAAAGAAGCTTAAAGAGATTCTTTTATAGCAATTTTTCATGTTGTTGATCCTTTAATTGTTGAAAGTCTGGATAAGGCTATTCATAATTTTTGAAACATACACTTGTGTTGTATACTTGCAAATGATTTTATAAATTATGTGAATTATGTAAATATAGCCCAGCCTATTGCCTCTTCTTTTCTAATTTATTTTCTGATAACTTTGACTGTAGTTTTTGTATTTTTTAATTCACTCGATCTTCTTTGTTGATCGTATCTTCCTGTAAAGTACAAGGTAAACAATATTTCTTATTGTTAATTTGAAATCTATATAAAAATATGTTCAGTAATTTATCCACATTATTAGTGATAGAATTAGGAATTCAAAAGATCCCAGTAATGGAATTTAAGAGATCATTATGTGAAAATTATGATAATAAGTGAGAAATAATTCCATAATTGGATGAATGCCTTGAAATCCATCTATGGTAATGAGAGAGAGCCAGGAATCCGACTCCAACTATATTGACAGAATACTAAAAATCTAATCATAGAGAACCAAAAATCCAATTCTAGTTTCAATTATACAAGTTTAGAAATTCGTCTTCTGGAGATAGAAAGCCAACAATAATCGTTCAATAAAAGTTCAGAAATCGTCGTTTGGAAATAAATCATAGACGACTAAGAATCTTTATAATAGAAAATCCAAAACCCAGATTCTAGTGTTAACGAGTGAAATTCGAAAGTTAAAAGACCCAAAACCCAGATTCAAGTATTAGTGAATGGTAGCCAATAATCCATGATAAAGGTCTCCGTAATAGAAGTCTAGAGCCAAGATTTGGGAATTAATGAGTGAAGTCCAAAAATCAATAATAAGAGCCCCAAAACTCAAATTCTGCTATCATGAAGAATAGAGATTAATAGTGAAAGTATCAAAACCCAGATTCAGGTATTAATAAGTGAAGTCCTGAAATTCTCCTTTGAGAACCAATCGAAGGTTGTAGATTCTTTTTTAAGCCTTCTGTTCTACACCGCTCTTTGGGTTTCGATTCATGACATGTGCCACCCTTAGGCCTTATATGTTGTCGTTGTTTGATACGCTGCTTCTCAGACGCCTTAGTCCATTCTTGACATTGTTTGACATGCCGCTTTTCAGGCTTAGACGTCTTAGTCCGTTGTTGTCATTGCTTGACATGCCGCTTCATGGCTTGGATGTCTTGTTTGACATGCCGATTCTCGGGCTCAGACGTCTTAGTCCATTATTTTCTGGTGCACTTGATTAACTTTTCCATAAGCAAGACCCAAAGACTTACCTAACCTCTCTCCAAGAGGTTCTCCATCCAAGCCTTATAGGCAGGATTGAAGGCTTGTTCGGTGCCATGGCCAGGTCATAGCATGGCGGGACCAAGGGCATACTCCATCCTCCCTCTAGGAGGTGCCATGACTTGGCCATAGTGTGGCCTGATCAAGGGCTTTTTAATGCTTTAACCTACCATAGTGTGGCGTGGATAAAGGCTAACTCTAACCTCCCTCCAAAAGGCGCCTTGATTTGACCATAGCGTTGCGCAATCAAAGGCTTATTAATGCTTTAACCCGGCTATAGCATGCCACGATTAAAGGCTTACTCTAACCTCCCTCCAGGAGGCACTTTGACCTGGCCAACTCGACGCAGACAAAGGCTTTGACCGTTTAAGGTAATTTCCAAGTGTAAGGAGAATTCTACTTCAAACCATGTTGTTTTTTCTTAGAAAAGTTGTGCTTTATTGAATTCGACAATGATTTCTTTACAAATCTAATGATTTTGCCTTATTTGAAATAGTTGATCACCATTCCTTCGAGTGCTCTACATTGATTTTTTCATGCACATTCATCATATGATAGTGGCAGTAGGATTCTCCCCAATTCCTTTCATATTTAGGCCTTTTCTTCCGGGATGACCAATAGTTGAGTTCCTCCTTGGTTAGCAAATAGACACTCACAATTTGTAGTCAGATTGCATTCTTTAGGGAGTCTCTACTTGAAGCTTGTCTTTTGAGGATGGTTTCTATATTTTTTATTGCTTGATTCTGATGCTTCTCCCTCAATGACCAATTTCCTTTTCAGAATCTTTTGAAGATCATATACAGGCAATGTCCCCCTTGTTGCTTGATGCCATTTGTGCACAAAGGCATTGTAATAAGCAGCATTCCCTCTTCAAAGATAGTGACACCGTTATAGAGTTGAATTATCTTCCTCATTTGGTCAAACAAGTTATCACTCTTATCTTTTGTTCCCCCTAAGGAAAAGATATATGTGGGGCCAATGTGAAAAGGGTTTAAACTCCATTTGTCTAGGTCATAAGATTCAGCTCTCTTTTTCTTTATGATCCTTAAAGCTTCCAATCTCAACGTTTGCTCTTCATGCAGTTTAGAATCATTAATTGTTCCATGGGAGAATCTAATTAAATTTGGCTCTGAGAATCCATGTTCAGACTTTTCGATTTTGCTAAATATCGTGATGTAAAGTTTAAAGTAGGTAATCTTGGAATAGAATAGAGTTAGAGGAAAATAAAGTTGGTAATTCAACAAGGTCAAAGGTTCGAGCCCTCCTTTTGGCGCCAAAAATGTTAACAAGAAAGCTTGTCAACACTGCTAAGCAAAGTTTAAAATGTAAACGATCCCTTCGAAATCACCTTTCGATCAGATAGAGATAGCTAAAACCTTTCTATTCCTTTAAGTCTACCTTTCGAAAAGGCCACGACAATTGTTAATACAACCTTTCGACACGGTCGAAACACCTGAATCCCTTTTTATAATTCCTTACAAACTAGCTAAATTGGCTAAGTATACTATCGGAACCACCTTTCAAAATGGTTTTGGTGACTCGAGGATTAGTCCTAATGATATATGGATATTAGTCGAATTAAGAGGTTTCGACTTCCTTGTTAAGTATCCTTTCGAACATGTTTAATACAAATAAATCATAACGAGAATCGCATAGAAGCATTAGATCAACCAATATATCCAAGAATGCCATAAACTTGCTTTACTTATCTTTACTTAGAATTAGGGATTTACAAATTCAAGAAAGTACAAGTATGGAGTAAATGAAATCGGATCCCCAAAACCCTCCCCCCTCCCCCCTAGGGTCTTATTTATAGGCGCGGGTTAGCACCTTTCGAATCAGTGCTCTCGACTCAGTCGAAAGATTACCTTAGAGACCTTTCTTCGCTGTTAACATCAGGGCATCCTTCAACTTTGCTTTAAATGTTAACTTTAGTGCTTTCGAGCTGGTCGAGGTGTAGATGCGCCCTCTACTTTATTGTCGATGTGCTGTTGTAAGTAGGAATCGGCATGGGCTTTTGGCTCTATCGATAAGCAAATCTTTGAGGCTTCGAAGGAGTTAAGATGTAGAAGATTTAAAGGCAGAAGGTAGCTTTCAAAGGCATACTTGTTGAATGATGCAAAATTCCATCCTTCATCTTATAAGAATGCCATATTGATCTTAAGTAACCTTTCTTTTATGATTGTGAATGGTCTTAACTGGTTTGAAAGGTTAATTTATGCTTTCGAGTGGATCGCTCTGGTTAAATGTTCCCTTATGGATTGTGAATGAAGGCGAACCCACTGTTTCGAAAGGTTTGGCGTGCACGTGAAGGCTTGTAATCTGTTACCTTCAAAAGGTGTTCCTAAACCCATTTGAAAAATGCTCGTGCATGCGAAAGCAACTGTATCGGAGGGAAATAATTGA
The DNA here is from genome assembly GCA_030765085.1 of Allium cepa. Classification (NCBI taxonomy): domain Eukaryota; kingdom Viridiplantae; phylum Streptophyta; class Magnoliopsida; order Asparagales; family Amaryllidaceae; genus Allium; species Allium cepa. The sequence goes on from CM060940.1 coordinate 31,810,306, forward strand.
AGCGAAAGTGTGATCTTGTCTCATTCTGACCTCTTCGAAAGCTCATAGAACATTCAAATTTTGCAGTTGCATCCCTTCGACTCCTTCGAAAGGTCTTGCTTTCATTATCATTCCTCGTGGATCCTTCTTTTGTATTCTTCATGGTTTCCACAAGGTTGAAGTGAAGATTGATGACCACAACATTCTTAAAATATATTATGTTTTCTTTATAGAACGAATATATGAATGGACTTGGGGACTCAACAAACTTGAATCTCTAATTAGTGGTGCAATGGCGAAAAATACAGTGCATAATGAGGATTTAACGTACCAAAAATCAAAATAGATTAAAAGAATGGTATTATTAGCTACTAACAAGAACTATAATAGGTTCAGATTTAAATATCATCAATAGTAATTGGATCAATATGGTTATTGCATCAGATGAGATGCTCAAATAATAAAATTTCATTGAAAAAATAGGTTACTAAAAAATTAATTTTCTCTTGCCAGATGGCTGCAACTGATGCTAGTACAACCAACCTTGCCTTCCCAAATGACCCTACAGTATAATAAAAGCATCAGCATATCATGAAAAAGAACAGGAAAACACAAAGACCGAACCCATAATATATGGACTTAGCTAGAAAGTCATCATCACCACGTGTTAATTAAATAAACACGACGATATGAATTGGGTACTATAAAGGAATAAATTAATCAACACTCAAAAGTGTATAAAAAATGGATTAATCAAAGAGTAGCTTCTTAAAAGCTAGTTGAAGTCGTTGGTCGAGATGTGCATGATTCTATGTCCATTGTAATTGTTTGTTCAATCATCGAGCCAGAGTCCTGTAAAATACAGTATAATGTTGAAGTCAATGTGCGAGTTCGATATGTATGTTCTAATATGTTATGTGTTAATGAAAAAATTCATCAACCCAAAAAGTGATTAAGAAATAGGGTTAGTCAATGAGAAGCCTTGTCGAGGCAAGTTGAAGTGGTTGAGAAGAAAAACATATTTATGTAGGCTCTTAGTTTAGTCATCGACGTCACTAATGGTTCAAGGCAATATGCAAGTTAATATGAAGGTCGATGTTCAAGTCAATATGCACGGCAAAAATCACAAGCTCAATTGAATTCAATGTGCTACGCAAGCCCCAAGTCAAAGTAAGTTAATGTGCAAAGTCAAATGATTATGCTAGTCATAGTCCAAATCGAGTCAAAAGGCCGTGTCCTTGTTTAATTTTCAAATCCTTATGTGTATAATTGTTTATGTGTTACAATAGGCAAAATTCCCAATTCAATTCAAGCTTTACAAAGTTTAAAAAGTAAGAGACGGGAAGAGATAATTCATCCCCCAAAATGTCACCCCTAGGTCATATTTATAGGGTTCGGCAAGTGGCAAACTTTGATATTCATTGGCTTCGGCATTAACTTCATCGTCGAACACCAAGGTTAGTACTTTATCGGCTTCAACATTAGCAGCATCGTCTAACATCAAGGCTAGCAATCTTGTATTCGCATAGATAAACTTCGACATTGCTTCAATAGAGTCGATACTCGGTATCTCTAAACTCTACAATGATAGTCTCTTCTTCATTGGTTTACTTTCATTACCACCACATATTAACAATGATGAAAGGCGATAGTAGTAAAAGTGGCTTCGACACCATTTTGGATGTATTGATGATTCTTGACAAGACCAATGAATATCGGCGATGATGACCCTATATCTTGTGACCTTTCTTTGATTAATGGTATTGGCATTGAAAAGCGACGACATCATTGACCCTTGATGTCAATTTGTAGTGGCTGACAAATTGCGGTATTAACAATACCTGTGGACATTAATGACGACAGTCATCAACATCACATATGTAGATTTGCGGCAACTTCTAAGGGGCTATAACAATATTGACCTTCGGTGGCATTCATACCTTGTGGTTCATCTTTCAAAATGACTTCAATGGGCCTTCTCGACTTCTTTCCTTGGCCATATTCTTATGTAATATCTCAATGAATATACTATCATTATTTAATAGTTTTGATCATACACGATGCTAAGCATGGGTCACATGATAACATCAACGAATAGAGATGGCTTTATTCAACATTGCCTTCGAAACCATGACTCTCGACATTAATCAAGGTACCACTTGGTAGTCATCATGATTCATGGAAGATGACGTTCACCTTTCATAGTTTTGGGCTTTATCGAGGCAAATGGATTTTATACGACGTCGCTACTCTTTAGCACTATTTCTATGAACATCTTCGATGTCCTTTGAAAGTGGGCAATGAATTCGGTAATGATAGCCATATATCTATATAAAGGTCTTCGTGGATATTGATAGCACCCAACATCAGGATCATTTAACATCTTAAATTCTATATATCGAGGTTGGTACCAATATACGACTTCATACCGATGTATTTGGCATCATAGTATAACCCATATGATGCCTGGTGCTAATCTATTTATTTGGCATGGTTTTATTGGTGTAACAATGTACTTAACAAAAATTTATGTTAATTATCATTCGAGCTTCTTGTGCATATCCATAAACTTGTTTTTTCATTACAAGTTTAGCATTTTTGTTATTCTAGTCAATCAAAAAGTTTAAAATTTTCTTACGATCTCGATATTGGTTATTCAAAGGTTATTAAGTTATTGCAAAGGTTATTTCAGACTCTAAACATTTTATTGTTTAGATATCATATAAGTCATCTACATGTTCTTAAGAATGACTTATTCAAATTTGGAATAATATCACAAAATAGATGGACAAAGAGTTAGGCAAAAAACTCTTCAATATGATTAGTATGGGCTTCGAAGTTTTTACTTCGTGAGCTAATTCTTCTTTGGTTGTCGAAGATTGGATTTTAATATTGAGTTGCTTCGAATGTATTTCATAAACTCGCCTTTCAAAGCTTTAATTTGATGCAAGATGATATCCAGCACTTAGCTTGTTTTATCATTGTTATTTTATCTCTAACCTGAAACTTCCTTCAAGTATGGGTCAACTATTTAAAAAACTAAAATTTCATGTGACGGAAAACTTGAAGAAATATCTAGAACTAATTCAGAAGCAAAGTTAGAAAACCATTTTATAATAAAAAGACTAGGAATTTAATACATGAGTTGATAAGAAATTAAAGATTCCATCTTCTTGCAATAAGAAATCTAGAATATCATCTGGTAATAATAAATCCAGAACAATCTCCAATAATAAGAAGGCCAGAAAACTGTCTGTTAATAAGAAATCCAGAATTCCATTCAATAATATGAGAAGACCATAAATCCATATCTGGTAATAACAGAAGATCGAAAATCCATGTCTGGCAGTGATAAAGGGCCAGAAATTCCATTCAGTAATAATATGAAACTTAAACCTCACAAGAAAACCAAAAGTTCAATAAGAAACCCAAAAACCATCAAGAAAGTCAACAAGGAAAAAAGGAATTCGCTTTGTCAAGAAATCAAAAATCATAAATCCAATCAAAAACTCAATCAAAAGCTTGTCAGAATTTCATCTGATAATAAGAAACTCATAAATCCACTCGATAGTAATAAAAAGTCAGAAAATCAACTAGCAATAGCAAATAGATTGTAATTTTATCCAACACTATCTTTGTAGTGTTACCTAAATGCTATATCGGGCGTCATAATGGACTAATAGCAATAGAGATTCCTTTTTCCTCTTGTTAGGACATATATTGTTATTAAGGTCTTTGTTATTTATTATTATTATATTGGAGCCAAGTAGTTCCGTTCAACCAATCGGCCGTTCAAAAAGTAGTTCTGTTCGACCATCCAACCGTTCAGTAGAAGTTCCATTCGGTTGTATGGCCACTTCATTGGTCTTTGGGTTCTTCTGTATCTATTATCTTTGTCTCTTTTTAGGGGTTTTGGACATCCTAGTCCCTTTTCCCCTACCCCTTCTTGGGCTTTGAATCTACTTTGAGTTGTGGACATCTTCGTCCTTTTGCTTTTTTCCCCTTCTTGGGCTTTGTCTTCGCTTTGAGTTGTAGACATCATTTTTCTTTTCTTTTTTGCTTCTTCTTAGGCTTTGCCTCTGCTTCGGGCTGTGGACATCTTCATCCATTCTATTTAAGATCTTGGACATCTTCGTCCATTTACCTTTTGCCCCATCTTCAGCCATGCCTTGGATTCGTGCTGTAGACGTCTTTGCCCCTTTTCGTTTTGAAAGCTCCGAGAATTTATCAAAGGCTTTGGTGGGTGCTAGACCCTCCTCCTTCTAGGAAGCACTCCATACTAGCCGAAGGCTTTTGTCTCTCCCTCTAAGTGCTCCGGAGTGGACATCAATGGTTTTTGTGTTCCAGAGTAGACATCGGAGGCTTTGGGTGCTCTGAAGTGGTATCAAAGGGTTTTCGGTGCTCTAGAGTGGACATCAGAGGCTTTTGGTCTCCGAAGTGGGCAATAGAGGCTTTATGGTTCTACGGAATGGACATTGGAGGCTTTAAAGAAGTTTTTCCTTTAAAAAAATTATTTGAGAAAATGATTTTTGGCCAATCGAAATATTTGAGAAAACCCCTTTGAACATCAACTTTTTATCATGAAACTTCTTTCTAGAAGAAAGAATTTTCTGTAAAAGGACCTCTATTAACAAATTAAGGAATTATTTTCCGAAAATATTTGAATACTTGACTCTTTAATAACAGGTTTTCAAATCATTTTCACAGTAGAAACATGAATCTTAAATAAGAGACCGAGTGGTCTTGATTCATAAACCAATAGTCCTTTAATTGAAAATAAGCCCTTCTGATCCGAGTTCTTACAATGCTAATGCTTCTTGGTAGTTATAAAAAATTCTCTTTGAAAAATATGTATAGGTCATTCTTTCCTAAAATTTTCGAAAAACTTTGAAAATGTTCACCCGAAATCTTTTGTGTGCATTTTACTAATGCTAGGTAATATATTTTCGAAGATTTTATAAATCTTTCTTGATAGTTAAACATTTTTCTTCCTTGATCTATAGGGTAATAATCCTTGTTTTTTTTAAAGTAATTTTTCTTCAAGACATGTTTAGAAAAACCCTTTTTGGCAATAAAATGACTTGTTGAAAATAAGGTTACTTTACTTACTTTCGCATTTATATGATATATATAATTGTACCTCCTCGGGTTTTGCATAGAAAAAAGAAATGTCATGTTTGTAAGTCTGAAAAGTCATGATTCATGAAGTAATAGACTTTTACAGGCAACAACATGCTTTTTCTAAGAACCCCTTCTTTAAGTAAGGTTTTGGACATTCACCTTTCTTTTAAAACTGGCATATGATGGAAGATTGATGGTAGCGCATTGGTTCAAGCATTGAGATAGAGATCCATTTCACCCTGGATATTTGATCCATCTTTCCTTTAAAGGAGACCAGAGATTCGTTACGTTTTGACAGGGAAACTTAGGTCCTTTCGTTTGAAGTGGATTGGTTTTGTCTTAACCTGTAAAGACACTAAAATTTCATGTTTATACATGATTAACTTCAAGTACAAATCAAATTAAAAAATTTATGAGTAAAGACAATTTGTGGTAGGCATTTGATATAAAACTTCACAGTTTGACTAGAATTTGAATTTGCAGTTACAGAGTTGCTTTTCTTCTTAGATTTATGATGCTTGGACTGCTCTCTTTTAAGCACGAAATCTTCTAATTTTCCTTAGTGAAATCTTTTAGGAATCCTGACCTGATCATATTTTGAACTATTCATCCTAGTGTGAGACATTTTTCAATTTTATGCCCCTTTACTTTATGATAATTGCAATAATCTTTTCCTTTATTCGGTTCAGGATGGTTGGATATTTTGTAAGAGGTAGAGAAATTTTCATCATCTTTTGTCACAGTGAAAATGTGGAAAAGGGGTTGTTTAAAGCTACATAATTAAATTCATCAATCACCCTCTTAGTCCTTCTTCTACTCTTATTCCTTTTTGGCCTTTTACAAGGATGTTTGGAATTAAGCCTTCCTCCTTTTTGGTTTTGTCGAGATTTCTTTGTGCCATGGTTCATATCATCCATTTGAATAAAAAAATTGGCTCGAAAATAGAAGTGTTGTAGATTCTCACAACCATGAATATAAAGTTCTTCCTAAAATGGAGTTCGCTTGATTAAACCTTAAAAACTACCATCAATTTTTTTTATTCGTTACATCTTCTGCTTTTAATGCTTCTGTATTAAATATCTTCAGGTATTCGCCAAGCGATTCTCCTGGCCTTTGCTTAACATTGGCTAACATGCTAAAATCCACGGTTGGGTCCTTGTATATGTAAAACAGTGTAAAAAAATCATAGAAAAATTTCTCCCAAGAATAAATGGTCATTCCTTGGTAATTTTTATACCATTTGATAGCAACTCCATGAAATGTTACTGGAAAAACTTGTAACGAATTGCACCTGAAGCGTTATTAAAATCCATTCGGTGTCCAAAAAGTACAAGATGATCATCTGGATTATGAGTTCCATCATACTTTAGTGGAGGAGTCTCGTTGTGAGATGGAACTTTAACAACCGTTATTTCTTCTAAAAAAATTTGCATCTAGAAAATTACCATTTTCCACTAGGTCAAGGATTCTTTTTTCTAAAGCACACCCTTCGTTATTAGGTTGAGACTGTCCTTTGGTTGGTTTCATCATCATAGTAATCTCTTCCATAAAGCCTATGCTCTTTACATGAGATTGGGCTACCTAATTGTTCAAGTGACCTTCCTTCTTGGCCTTCTTGATTCTCGTTTTGCTGACACATCTTGGCTTTACTGCTTTCTTTTCCTTGTGACTTAGGAGAATGCATTTTGTCTTAGTTTTTTCTTGGAGATGCCACTTCATATTTTTCTTCCATAAGCTTTACCGTATTGGAAGATTTTGAGATAGGGCTTGCTCAAGGAGTTCTCACATAACTATTAATTGTGGGTTAAATCTTGAATTTTGGTCTCATTTCTTGCAAGTCTTGCTAAAGTTGAAGGTTGCCCAATGTTCACATTCTCTAAATTGAAGTTCGAGATGTTATTATTTTCCCTGACTCTCACCATATTTTTTGAAATAAAAGAATTTTATGTAATCAGATTATGGAGAAAGTTATAAAGCATCGAAGGCTCGAGCCCTCCTTCTAGCGTCAAAATGTTAACGAATAAATTCATCAACACCAAGTGTATAAAAGATTGATTAATCAAAGAGTAGCTTCTTTGAAACTGGTCGAAGTTGTCGTAGTCGTTGGTTAAGATGTGCACGGTTCTATGTCCATTGCAATTCTTTGTTTAGTCATTAAAGATGGAGTCATGTAAAATACAGTATAAGTCGAAGTTAATGTGCAAGTTCAAATATGTTATGTGTTAATGAACAAATTCGTTAACCCCAAAACGTGATTATGAAATAAAGCTAATCAATGAAAGGACTTATCGAGGCAAGTTGAAGTCGTCAAGAAGAAGTATGAATTTATGTAGGCTCTTGGTTTAGTGATCGACATCATTAAGGGTTCAAGGCAACATGCATGTTAATATGAAAGTTGATGTTCAAGTGAATATGCATGGCAAAAATTACAAGTTCGAGGAAATTCATTGTGCTATGCAAGTCACAATTCGAAGTAAATCAGTGTGCAAGGTCAAATGAATATGCATATCCTGGACCAAATCAAGTCAAAAGGCTATGTCTTCATTTAATTTCCAAATCCTTACGTGTACAATTGTTCAAGTGTTACAATAGAAAAAATCCTCAATTCAATTTAGGGTTTACAAAGTTTAAAAAGTAATAAATGGGAAGAGAGAATTTAGCCCCTAAAATAGCATCTCTAGGATCATATTTTTTGGGTTCGACAAGTGGCAGCCTTTGACATCCATTGGCTTCGGCACTAACTGCATTGTCGAACATCAAGGCTGGTACTTTATAGGCTTCGAGATTAGCAGTGTTTTCGAACATCAAGGCTAGCATTTTTGTGTTCAGATAGCTAAACTTCGGCATTGGTTCAATAGAATCGATACTTAATCTCTAAATGTTGTGTTAATAGCCTCATCTTCATTGATCGACTTTCATTACCACCACATATCAACATTGATGAAATGCGACATTAGTACAAACGGCTTCGACAACCCTTTTGGATGCATTGATGGTTCTCGGCATGACTAATGAATGTCGACGATGACAACTCCATATCTTATGACCTTTCTCTGATTGATGGTTGATCGTGTTGTGGGCATTAAACAGTGGCGACAATGATGGCCCTTGTTGTCGATATTCAGTGGCCGACAAAATGCGATAATAACAACACTTATTGACATTGGCAACGATAGTCACCAACATCGCATATGTAGATTTGCGACATCTTCTAAGGGCATATATGAGAGTCAATGCTATAACAATATTGACCTTCGATGACATTCATACCTTGTGGTTCCTCTTTCAAAATGACTTCAATAAACGACGATGTCTCAATGAATATACTATCATTATTTAACAACTTTGATCGCATATGGTGCTAAGCGTGGTGACATTGACATCATCGACGTTGATATGAGATGGCTTTATTCAACATTGCCTTCGAAACCATGACTCTCGACAATAAGCAAGGTACCACTCTGTAGTCGTCATGATTCATGGAAAATGATTCATGCTTCATAGTTTTGGGCTTTATCGAGGCTAACGAATTTAATGTGATGTCGCTATTATTCGACACTATTTCTTAGAACATCTTCGATGTCCTTTGAAAGCAGGCAATGACTTTGGCAATGATAGCCATGCAGTTTTATTAAAGTCTTCGTGGATATTGATAGTATCCAACATCGATATCGCTTTTCATAGATACTCGACGTCCTCTAAATGCTGAAAAAACATGTTGATGAAGTGCTACATTGAGCATTAACGAAGAGCGGTGTAACTTTGCATTCCTTTAATTTCATCACTGAACAATACCTCTGAAGTACTTATGAAATGCGGCACAGCTTGGATGGTCTTGAGACTTCAAAATGAGTGAAAGGACATCACATGTCATCGAAGGTAGGCGACATGATGGGCGTTTAATGTGGCGCAAAATGTGGTATGTTCGAATTGAGATCCTTCATGAAATGATGAGTCCTTGATCCTTTCTATGATGTTCTATAAGCGGATTTCTAGTCACAGGTCACCGAAAGTATTGATGGCAGTCGAAGTGATTAAAGAGCGGCTTTGTACCTTCGAAGTCTATATTAGTTATAAAACTCGGTATTATAAAGGCCTAATTACCTCTCCTTGCAATGAGGTTCAACATCATCTTCTTGGAGCTTAGGATATGAAACTTTATCCACTTGAGAACTTATGGGGATAACAGCTATTCGCCAAGGATAACCAAAATTTGGTAACAAAAAAAATTAATAAAGCACAAAACGTTGCCATTATGAAAATATACAGGAAGAATAGGCCGTTATATATGGCTGATGTTTATTTTAGTCATTCAAATTAGTATATCCGATAGTGCAACAAGGTGCGAAGTAATGTAAAAAATATTATAACAAGTCTCTCTCTTCTACACCTAGGATTAAACCTAATATCACACTAGTCAATTTACACTCATAGTTGTAAAAATAACACCGAACAATTTTGTGTACCGCTTACTATCATCTTAGACGGAAAGATAGTTTTTTAACACATGTTTGGTAAGTTTTGACAATGTACTATTTAATGGTTTCTTACGGTTGTTTTTTCTTTTCTTTTTACGTTGTCACGGAATTTTATTTATTATGCCTATATGTTTAATCCATCATCTTTTTCGTTGCAGTGACGTCTTCTTGTAAATTTGTGAAAGATTCGAACCAAAAGACTGCAATAGTTATTCCAATCATTCCTCCTTGTACTGCCTAGAACAGAAATTTTTTTGGGAAAGAAGGATTAAATTTCGGTTAGGAATGCAGAATTTACACGAGTTGCATAACAAAAATATATATTGAAAGAAACCTAGACCTAAACTATAATCAATACGTAGTTGAGATGAATTATACCTAATGGCCAATATTAATAATGTTATATTAGGAAATATAAAGAAATATCATATTAGATACCTTCAAAAAATATCGCACCTTATACTATCAAGTTCATAAAATGTCTTTACTTCTAAAATTAGTATATTAATACAATGAAATATACACATAATTTGTCTGCATGCATAACTCAGTTGGTCAGGTCTGCCTAGCTATTATGGAACAAAGTTCCTTGAGGTCGTGGATTCGAGTCCTAGCAAGCTGCGTTGTATAATCCTTAAGACGTGGAGCAGTATCTCTCGAAAAAACAAGAATGCTTGGAGGCTGATGCTCTGTGTTGGATTGGTTATAAAGGAATGCTGGTTGTGGCGGGTTACCTGTATCTCCTAGCTCTACTCCTTAGAGTAGGGTTTTTTAAAAAATATATACACATGATTCTTTTTTTCTAAAGTATTTCATTAGAACAAATATATGCACAAACGTTTCTTTCTAAAATTAGTATATCATTATAAATATAACATTTTTATTTTACAAAATTTGAGCACTAAGTGCATTCTTTGCCATCAATAAAAAAAATTGTGAAAAATGATATGACAATTAACGATAAGCGGTGAATTTTTGTATACTATAATGTTGAAAAATAATTAACATATTCAATTAGAATCATTTTGTAAAATTACAATGTTTTACTAGTTTTCTCCCCTTTTATGTTACATTAAATACCAACAATTAATATTTTTTACGATTATTTATGGTTTTCCCCTAAGTTTTCTTATATTGTTTTACTTTTGTGTCCATATACTTGAATTTACTAAATGGCCCTAAATTTAAACCTTTTAATAAATCCAATTAAAAATAATTATTAGTTGATCTAATAAATAATTGAAAACGACAATTCAATGTGTATATCGCATTCCTATGGACAAAATAGTAAAACTATTTATTCATTTAAGTCTATATAACTTAAAATTTTCACAATTAAATTACCTTTAGTTCTCTTATATTATTCTACTTTCAAGTTCATAAAATTTCTTTACTTTAAAAATTAGTGTACTAATACAAAGAAATGTACATATAATTCTTTTTTTCTAAAGTTGGTATTTTATTACAAACAAATATATGCACAATCCTATCTTTCTAATATTGGTATACATTACAAATATAACATTTTTACTTTTAAAAATTTGTATGTTAAGCGAATTCTCTGCCATTAATAAAATTTATTTATATGAAAAATGACATTACAATTAATGATAAGCGAGGAATACCTATATACTATTATGCTAAAAAATGATAAACATTTTCGATTAGAATCGTTTTGTAAAAGTGGTACAGTTTAACTATTTATATCTGTAATTTACGTTAATTGATGGACAAAAACCATAGCATACTTTGAAAAGATATATTTTTCTTTTGTATTTTATTAGCCTTTACAGGTAAATATTAAATATTTCTTGAAATTTTTAATTTAAAAATTGGAATTACTAAGATATGAAACAATGAATTAAAAGTCATTTTTTGCATAATTACAGCGACAAAGTGATTTGCAACATTTCAGGTCTAATTTTTAATTAATATTCATAGATTAAGGGGTTGTTCTTAGTTTTAGGGGGAGTTATTAGGATAGAAGTAATATTTTATAAACAAAGGCTGTCATCATTAAAAAGGGGGAGATTGTTAGTCCTTGAGATGATGGTTTTGATGACAACAACCTTAGAATAAATTATAAAATGTAAGTATTAACATTATAGTTTAGAAATATATGTATATGCAGGATTTAACCATGCAGGTACCGAGAATGAAGACTGTACAGTATAGGGATTAAAAATATCAAGATTGAAGACTCATGAGTATCAAGAATATCAAGAATATCAAAAGTTCAAGATTTCAAGAATAAGTAATTTAATTAGCAATTTTGTTAAAACTCCTAGAAAAGTACTGGCATCTTAAAATCCAATTTATTCATGGAATAGAATCCACTTCAAGCCTGTCAAAGGATGGAACCCTAAGTAGGATGGAACCTACAAAAAATCTAGTGGAACATTATTTTGTATCCGCTAACTTTTATTCAAAATGATTTTACAAAATTATATCTTGTTTTCAAAATGTTTTCAAAACCTTCCTTTTAAAAGGATCAAAAACATCTATCCTGATTTAAAATATTTTTAGCCTGAAGATAATCTTTAATTTCGAAATCAAATTGTCCTTGGTTTTAAATTATCTTTAATAATAATATATTTGACTTTTAATATTTATACTTAGATTTAAATACAAAATTATAGTAAAATTTTATATATACCAAAATGTTATTCTCTATATTTATTTATGTATTTGAACTATATTTAAGTATATTTACAAAAGTTTAAAATAGTTTTAATATAAGATAAAAGTTATTTTTAAGGAAAAACAAACCACCAAAATTTCCTTTAGGATGTCGTTAAAATTTGAATTTCAAAAAAAGTGTTTATTCGTCATATCCTTTCACGAATGGACATGTCTGTTGTTCTTCTATAAATAGGAGCTATTTTTAATGAATTTATAATCATATTTTTCTTTTTTTCACTCCTCTTCTTCTTCCACATTTCTTTATACATATTCTTACCATTACTATGCCGAAATCAACATTGAATCTAACTAGATCATTTCTGGTTTGATTCTCTATCACTGTCTCAACAAGATCCTCTGTGCTATTCAGAGTTATAGACTTCTTTGTAATCAATTTAGTGAGAAAAGGTGTGATTGTAGCCTTGGAAATCAATCAAGTGAGAAAAGGTGTGATTGTATCCCTGGAAATCAATTGGGTGAACTTGTTGCCCGTGAAATCAAGTATCTCTATCCAGAAGATTGTGAATCTGGAGGGTGTACCTCGCAGCCATGAAATCGAGGGTGTAATTGTAAAGATTGATTTTAAAAGGAAATCCGTACTTATGTACGGGACTGAATGTAGGGTAACTCCGAACCAGTATAAAATCCGGTGTGTTCTTTCCTTTACTGCTTTTACTTTATTTCTACATCTGTGTTTGATTCTGTGATCGTATCTGTGTCTGAATATTGCATACATTTGTGTTTAAATTAACAAAAACTCAAAAAGATTTAATAATTTTTTAAAACACTATTCACCCCTTCCCCCTCTAGTGTTTATTCTAGCCTTAAGATCAGTTATTCGCATTTTGTAACAAATATTTCTTTTAATATTTAAATAAATATTTTGTTTATCACTTTGCTAGTATCATATACTTATTTTTGATAAATATGTGCTAAAAGAATTGGATACATAAATATATATTGATTCAATGGCATTACACTTCCATTTTAGGTATTTTCGCTGATTCTTGAGTGACATTTGAAATTCAATATATACATCATTATTTTTTAGTCAAATGTATCGAAAACTTAACGTTGATTTGAAAATCTATGTATATTAATATTTACCTACAAAATTATATAAATATATCAATTTAAAAATTAATTAACAATACTAATTTTCATTTATTTGCATAAAAATATTGAATCCTAAAATTAATAAATATATACGTAACTCATTTTTATCAACAAAATTGATGATTTAATTTATATTCAAATATGACAATACAAAAATCTCATAACATGTAAATTTAATTTATAACTCATTTATCCTAGCAAATTCACCATATATTGCAACCCGACTTCTACTCTTTTAAAATATTTATAACATTATTTTTCTACAATGCACTGTACGATGCACGGATTATACACTAGTATTTAAGTAAACCTAGACCCAAACTATGATCAATATGTAGCTGAGATGAATTATACCTAATGGCTGATATTAATAATGTTATATTAGGAAATATGAAGAAATATCATATTAGATACATTCACAAAATATCACACCTTATACTTTTCTTCGTACGGTACAACATAAAGGCTGATAAATGTAATAGCAAAAGGTTGTGAATGACAATATATAGTTATTTTGTCAAATCCCCTTTCGAGCAATTGAATACACTGAAAAAGATGGAGCAGCATTAAGGTGGAAAAGATCCATCGTCACAGCCTCCAATTGATTCTAAGTCCGGTTCATTAACCATTATCCAATTTTTCACTCTGTCCCCAAATACTTTTGAAGCATACGTCCGGATAAATAGTGATTCCCTTTTAATACAATAAAATAAGAAGAAAAAAAATATAATGTATCAGATGTATGAATTCATATCCCGATGTATAAGTTTATCATTTCATATACATAAGGACGAGATTATTCTAATTACTTATTCCTTCATTACCGAAATTCTATTTTTAAGGATCAAGTTTTACATGAATTTGGGCTTCTGAGATCTTCATACTCAACTTGAAATGTGAGTGGAAGATCAAAGTGATACACGGTTACATGCGGCTCAATGTCTACAAGTATTGAAATTTGTTGCTCACTCGGATTCAAAATGACTATATACTATAAAAAGTAGCATTAATTTACCATAGCTAACAAGTTCGTCGATCCCCTTGTTGTAGTATCCTAAGCCTTTAGGATTTACAGGCCCCTTTCCATCTGAAAAAATTACAGCTCCTAGTGTTATTTTTTGATGTTATGCATCCAAATAAAAATGAAAACATGTAATCTGTTTACCAGAAATAAGTCGAGGCCAAGATATGGAGAATAGGCATCCAAACCTATAACATGCATCAGCTTCACATCTTCATGTCAAAGGACATGAGTACTTACTCTATGATTTCATTGAAAACGTTTGTTTCAATTTTCTACAATTCTTTTGAAAAATAAAAAATAGAAAAATAGAAAAAACATAACAAGGAAACAGATTACCTTATATTTTATTTTTCAACATGAAGATTATATTTTTAATTCAATGTCATGCGACTATTTTTAACATCAAAACTATGTAAGTTATATGCAAGATGATGTTCATCCTCCCTGTGATGTGAGTTATTATCTTTAATTTTGCACTCATTGGAGAAAATGGAAAACATAAAAGGAAAAACATGGATGTAGTATAAATCAGATCAATTTGGACTACGCAACTCTTAATTACTCATTCAGCTGTCAAAAAGATATTGTGGCTTCTAATATCAACATCCTCTGTCTGATAACTCGTACTGCTATAGGGGTTGAAAATTTTCATAGCTTGATGGGCATAATATATTTCTTTATCCTCCTCTATATTATTGAAACATACTGATGTTTAGGCCAACGCATTTCGTTGTTGTGATTGCGATAATATTTATTTGCATTAATTTAACACATCAACTTGGTAAATACATAATTTGGCAAATGCTCATATGAACATGGATAACATTTTTATTATGGAAGTACCAGCACTGCATTTAATACTCCGGCAACCAACACAGTGATCAGATCGGCTCCTTATCAATTGTTCAATCAAATGACATTGCGATGTATAGTGTAAATTTTTATATACAAATCCCATACTCTCATGATTAACTTTTTTTTTATTAGTGCATCTAATTGATTCTGAATATATATATATATATATATATATATATGTAGAAAAAACTGGCATTTGAGACAATGTGTTGGTTTAACATCTAGAAGTATTTTGTGAACTAAGAAACATGGAAACCGTATATTTCGTATTCAGTCCCAAAATGAGTTAATTTCAATATTCCTCTCAAATTTAAACATGAAATTGAAGCTGTATGGAACCATTATTTATTTCTTTTACCAAGCCCCAGATAACCATGGCTCTCCATATTTCGACAAAATGTTCTCAACTCTTTGATGTAAATTACAGTAGATGTTCATTGCTCTACAGTTACAGACGCATAGCAGAACTTTCTAATTCTAGCATTTTTCTTGTCACCAAATCTGATTAATCATAGAAATTTGCACCCAAAAAAATAAAAAACAAAACCAGTAATAAATTATAAAGTGGACATTAAATGATTGTAAGCAAATAAATAAATAGGGCATGTGTCAATGTCATGAACCATAACACCTTTTACTTTAAATCTGAAGAATCTATAGTATTTTTTAATTGTGCAAAATCAAATGATTAGATGATCGATTGTGCGATAAAATGAATAAGGTGACGGTCTACAAAACCATATGTTTGATCTCCAGCAGAGTTAAATTCCTTTTGTTAATTTGTCGATGATGAGATATAATATAAAGTCTGGTTGATGACCATCTTATTTTTGACCCGACCTCAATCTCAGATCTAGCATGTCATTCAATTTATTTAAATTGAATTGAGAATATAATATCTATTCCTTTGCCAACTTTTTATCTATTACTCTTTATAATTCTATTTATTCTTCAGATTTAAAGTAAAAGGTGTTATGGTTCATGACATTGACACATGCCCTATTTATTTATTTTTATTTTTTTTGGAAAAAGGTACTTTATTAACAAAGAAGCATATACGTTCATGATATGTCTCGTTAAAACCTTCCAACCCCCCTAACCTAAATGGGTGCGTTAAGAAAGGAAAAAGAGTACATATCACTTTCGTATATTAACAGTACAACAAGCAAATCTGTGTCAAGCTATCAAACAGATGGAGGAGTAGAATCGAGATAAAAGGTACTCAAAATCATCCGTACGAAAAGCTTGCACAAAGCAAAAAACCACAATCCGAAGGCCCTACCAAATACAACCGAGAACCCAAAAGCAAAATAAAATGAAAGGGGGTACAATGCCGGTTAGCATCCTCTCTCATTCAAGACGAAGGAAGAGAAAAAGTCAACTGCCTTCATTGAACAGATCTAAAACAAATACCGCAGCTAGATGCTGGTGGAATCCAGTTGCCTGTCGGAATCAGGGGGGACGAAAACAATCTTGGAGTTTAAGTCCTGGATCTAATTTCGAAATGATAAGTTTCTCTTCTTCGTTTACTGAATGCTCTTGAAATTTCACTTGTAAAAGTTGCTTGCTTTCGAGAATAATTTGGTTGATTCTTAATTGGAAGGGTTGTTCAAGACCCTTAAAAACACGGTTGTTGCGTTCTCCCCAAATGTTCCAAATGATAGTAGTAAAGAAAATATTAAAAATGCTCTTTATCGGTGATTTCATTTTATTCTGAGCTTGAAGAATCGAGTTCAGTAGACTGTTGATGTCGTAGTTCGTATTTAGCTGTATGTTAAGTTTAGGCAGAAGAGCATCCAATACTTGCCGCGAGTAGGAGCATTGAAAAAACAAGTGATTTATATCTTCCATTTGATTAGAACAAAGCACACATTTTTTATCTATGTTGGGTAGCCACTTACTGTTTTTGTACTTTGTCTGCAACTTGTCTCTAATGGCCAACATTGCACATGTAGACATTTTTGGTGCGCAAATCTTGTCCCATACCACAGTAGACCATTCGAATTCGGTGTGTTTTGTTCTGAATATGCTCCAAGCCGAATTTAGGGAGAACTGTCCTTGTTAGGTGGGCAGCCACCACCAGAAGTCATGCTCCATGTCTTGGTGAATGTGAATTTTTCTAATTTCTGCATGTGAGTTTAAAGGGATGAAATTGAGTCTATGTTTCCAACTATGATTAGTTATAAGACTTGATACAGCTTTGTGGCAGCCATCCATGATTCTCATGGTGTTCCATCCATAAGTTACTCTTTATAATTTCATCCATGATACAACTTTGCTTGATATATTTGTCCTTAAACACCATTTATTACCAGATGTATTAGAATTACTCTTTATAATTCTAATACATCTGGTAATAAATGGTGTTTAAGGACAAATATATCAAGCAAAGTGCTACATTCACAAACTGTTGCTCAAACATGAAATAAAATGATACAGATGAGTCCTCTATTCAACCATCATGCAAGCAAAGCCCACATTTTATTGGTATCACATATGCGCATGAGTAGATATATGAAATTGGAACAAGTAACACTTAGCTATATAACAAATATTTGTGTTTTTTCTGCAGTATACAACTGAAAAATATCATAAATTGAACTTTATATAGAATTCCAATTCAAAAACCAAGCAATAATACCAAAGATAATATAAATTTGTTCAAGTACACTTGCAATATCCATCACTCAAATGTAATAACATATTACAGTTAGGTGATATACAACTTATCAACACGTAATTTTGTACCTGATAAATTAACCATGGTTTTCAACTTAAATTTTTAAACAATAGCTTACCTACCAAAGTAAAACATAACTCAAAATTTAATTCATGAAAAATTCCAATAAATCTCAAATCATGCTTACAAACATCTTCCAGGCATTTCTAAAATGTCGTTATATTTTTTATTATCATCATCCTCCGTAAACTTTCTATAAAACATACTCACTAAAATGTTACCATATATTGGATTATGAGAGCTATGAACAAATCAACTATACGGAAAGTAGTTTCCCAAATTTCATATATACCAAAATAGACAATAAGCAATTTTAAAATCAAAATTAAGGAATTAAAAGAATAGACGAACCAAAAGATCGGATCAGGATTGAAGATAAGACGGTCGGTGGCGGTCAGCAGATACTTACAGATGGTGGAAGGCTAAAGGAAAGTGGGAATCGGTCGTGGTTAGGATGAAATTTGGATAGAATGGTAGAAATCGAGGTTTTAGAGTTTTGTTTTATTTCATTTGTGAGAGTAGTGTAATGAAGGAGGTGGCGTCGGTGTGTCACTATATTGTTGAAAAATCGTTAGAACAAGGTTTCCGACGACATACCGACGCTCGATCAACTGTCGTCGAAAAATAAAGGTTGGAAATAACACTTTTTTCTAGTAGTGATGGTGAAACACTATTCAAAAATGGATATCTCTCCTTCAAACATAAGGTTAGTATCACCGTAATTGGTAATCAACGTCTCTAGCCAAAACAACTTGATTAATTGAAAACTTTCATCGAATTGGATTGTGGACTTTGATGTTGGATTTCGTAATTAAATATACATATTAATAGATTTCTGACCAATGATCAAACTCTAGATATCTAAATGTTGTACTATCGATGAAAAGAAAATGTGTGCATAGTTGCTTAAGGATCTCACTTTAAAAGGTAAGATATTGGATTTTACCTTGATGATCTCAAAGCAATTGAACTCATGTCCATTACAGTAAAGTTCATATGCACTTTAACATTCAAATTATTTAAATGTTAATGCATGATAAGTTCACAGTGGGGTGTTATACGATCGCAACTCCCAGTTTCCGACTAAGAGTAATTTGTTGAATAAAAGTTATAACTTACCATTATCCAAAAATTAATAGAATGGTTATATTAATTAATTTATTGCTTTTTAATTATTATTCAAGGCCAAAATTAATTCATAAAATATATAATTGTTATATATTTACTTAATTATTTTTTAGGACAATATAATAATTTACTATAAGAGATAATGCTTTTTTTTGAAACTTGCTTCCTAAAACATATAATTGTTATATAATTACATATATAACGTATGTGTGTGTGTGTGTAAAATAAAAAACGCACTTTAGCGCCGAATGCATGCGCAACATTGAATTTTTTGAAAAAGCATAGCGATGAGCAAGCTTAATTGGCGATTTGCTTAAATGGAGCTTTGCTTAAACTTAACCAATACTTAACAAAAAAATATTACTTTTAAAAAAAATGGAATTAGCATTATATCAGAAAAATACAATTATTACTTTTAAAATAAATGGAATTAGGATTATACCAGAAAAATATGTTCCTAACAAAAATTTCTCAATTTCTATGATGGATCGGTTTGCATTAAGATATGATTATTTTATCTGACAAATGTACATAGTTTGTACTTAACTCGAATGTGCTAACTTTTAATGAATAGAGAAGGTCGAATCTAACTTTTGAAACCTATGAATTTATTAACAACTTCATAGTTTAATTTTATTTTTTTATGGTGAATTTGTACGTACATATATAGCACACTGTACACATATAATGCACTTAATATAATCCTTGTATAGTAGATTTAGATATGTACGAATAAAGTATACAAAAAAATTAATCATGCTTAAGCACATTAAGCAAGCGAGACTTTTATCATCCTGCCTAAGTTAGCGCTTATTATAACATAGATACACAAACGTTTAATTAGTTAAATAAGATAAGATCTCACTTGTATTGTGTTATACCTTAAATGGTGATCTGGGTAAGATATTTTACATAGCCCACTAGTATGATTAATAAACCTTGATGTATCATTCTGTAGACACATAAATTTAATCACTCTTCGTGAATATAAAGTACACCGCACGTTTTTGACATATCTTAACCTATGTTACAATAAGCACTAAACGAGGCGAGATGATAGAAGTCTCGCTTTGCTTAATGTCCCTTAAGCATTGCTTAAGTAATTTTTGTTATACTTTATTTGTATCTATCTAAATCTATTATAAAGAGATTATATTAGGTGTATTATATATGTACAAGTGTATTATATATTTAGGCACAAATTCATCACAAAGGACTAAAATCTAACTATGAAGTTGACAAAAAATTCATAGGTAATACAGAGAAAATACTATCAATGTAATACATATGCTTGTTATCAGAAATACATCTATGTTTTCAGGCGCGAATTCACTATGGAATAATATATTACTAGGGCAAACCCGTGCTACGCACAGATCTATTTTGTTAATTGATCGATAGACGATAATCAATGTGGCGCCATTAAGTTATTAATTCTACTTAACTTGTGGGGAAAAATTGCACAATAATTTTTTCGCATGTTTAGTTTTAGTAGTAATATTTATTATGTGCATATGTTCAATAAAATAGAAGCATTTTTAGTCAATGCCTGCAGTTTAAGGCTTCTAGTTTAAGCTATTGCTAGAGGTTGGGTACAATTTCCTAAGAATACATCAATACTGAACCGATCCAATTGAAAAAGAAGGAAACTTTAAACGCTTAAGAAAGTAGCACGGGTTTTTATGATATCTAAAAAATGAAAACTAGTAAATGAGTATTCAAACATAGTTTAGAGAAACAATACACACATTTTAGTAGAAGAGACGGGATACACATTTCGATTCTATGTTGGTTTCGGCAGCCCAATTGCATTGACCTTAGTTTCTAAATCATTATATTTCTTACCCTTGGGTAAAACATAGTTTGTAATAAGACATCACATTGTTGAAGTGTTTGTGGCTAACGCAGACCGTAGAACTAGGATCGTTTGTTACAATGTTGACCAGCAAATATGCAAGAAATAAGCCTGGTTTATAAACCGTGCTTAAATGCCAAATAGCAAAAGGTGTTACAGTTTGTATTAACAAAGGAAAACCAATTTTAAATGCCAAAACCAATTTTAATACTTGCCAACAGGGTTGGCGCAGTTGGTTGATGGTCCGGACTGCGTGATCGAAGGTCACGAGTTCGAGCCCCGAAACTGACAACCCTGTAACAAGTACCCGAAGTATGTGTTTGGCAGGCACATACTTCCCTAGAGTTTACGAGCGAAGCTTGGTTCTCTAGGTAATTCAAAAAAAAAGGATCCATACTTTGGCCTAGAAACAAATTGTATTGCCTATCCTATAAGTTTGTGATGAGTAGGTATAAATGTTATTCACATATGATAAAAAATATAATTACATTAAACTGTATTTTGATATTGAAAGACTATGATGAGCGGTTTTTAAATTAATGTCCATGCATCGTATGAAATTTGCACTATAAATCATGAAAATATTTTATATAGTCTGCATTATAACAAAAAATATGAAGTAAAAATATGTAGACATACTCGAGAGATAATTGTAACATAAATATGTATGTGTATGTAACATAAATATGCATGTGTGTGTGTTGACACACAAATAATATAATAGTTATATCCAAAAAATTGATACTTCATGCACTATTTGGATTATAGCAAGCAAAATGAAATATGTAATAATTAATGGAGATACCCAATAAAATTATTACTTTCGTTCAACAACTCTCAGAATAAAATTCTATTCACAAATCTGACTAAAGTGTTTGAATATAATGATTTAACCAATTTATAAATGAAATTGTACCAAAAGAGAAAACAAAAAGGATATATTACTTTGAAAATTGGAAATAATACTGCCATCTAAAGAGGGTTGAACGCAAATGGAAATCACCACATTAATATAAATTTCTATATATGCTTAGTTTGTGATCTAATGTTCTATTTTGTAAATCACGTTGCATAAAAATGTTTCGATCAGAACTAATGTATGCAGGAGCAATTTGCAGTCCAATGTTTACCCTTTAAATATGACTACTGAGACATACAAAATATCAGTAGTTATACTATGTATTTAAAGTCTCCAAAATAGAAACTTGTGTTTTTAAAACGAAGAAGCTTTACGCAACGAAAATGGAAAACCTTGAAATGACATCAAGTTTGTGTAAACCAGTGATGAAATATATAGGTTGATGCACGCATTGACAATCATTAATCGGAGTATAAACAGAATGCGAATTTGGAAATACTTGTAGGGAAATTAGCATTTGAATTGAGAATATTATGAAGATTATAGGCGAGATAGTTTTCCTTTAATGTTTTAGTATTAAATACTCAAAGAAAATGTATTAATGATTTGGATGCATTCTATTATTTACCCATGAAATGTTATGAGCTAACAGCTCTTTTAATTTGTGATGGTAAGGTAAACTAAAAATAAAATAAAAAGAAAGTTAACCATATCATAATCAGCACAAGACTATAACATCAAAATTTTGATCAACATTTGTTTAGCAACATAACAAACAAAATTTCACCTGAAGAGCAAGGCCATACGAGACATTTGACATTTTTCACTAGGCTGTAACTTGTATTTTAGTCCCATCCATTGTTTGTTCCTCTATTAGCTTCCCTTCTCGCTTTTATTGGTACATTGTTCTACTAACAAATGCCATAGTTGTTTACATACAAAAGATTGAATCTTAAATAAAATTCTGGACACGTGCTATTAGACAACAAAATCCTTGTTCCTATAAAATAGAGAACAAACTTACACTTTGTGCATGGTCCTTAGCCAAATAAGAAGTTTAAAATTTACCATATGACTATCATTTTGATTTAAAGCAAACTTTATGATTTACAATTTGAATTCCATTTTGAAATCTTGATCGTTATCTACCAATTGCTAACATAGGAAACACATCATACCAAAAAGATTAATCGCACAAACCCAAAATTAATACATTTTGGCTTAAATAATATGAAAAAAATAAAATTTTTATGATCATGTTAGGTAATATAGCGTTACGACACTTTATTCAAGTTTAGTTTGGAGAGTTTATTCTGTTAGCATAAGAACCAAAATAACTATTTAAGTTTTAAGAAACTATTAAGACAAGTGCTACATGACCAAAAAAACATAGCAAATAAAGAGTTGTTATCATGTGTTGTTGCTATGAAGAAAGTGGAACAGAAATGTTGCATTTCCTGTCATCAATCTTAAATCGCTCGTGTTATAGTGATGTTTAAGATCACTTTAAAATTTGTCATGAAACTACTTGTATTGTAGTGCTTTTTTGGTCAAATGTGTTGGAGTTAATAAATTTGGTAAACAAAATTCCAATCATAAGGAATATAAACTTATTTAGAACAAAAGTAGCACATATCTAGCTAGTTACCTCCTTACAGGCCCGGTCTTTGGGCAAGGCCCATAAGGCAATTGAATTGGGCATCCTGTACGTGGGAAACAAAATTAGGACTAAAGCGAGGGGAAAAAACTAAGATGACGGATTCAGAAATCACGATCTTGTAATGGTGTACCTGAGCATCTCCATCCCCCGACTTCAACAATTTCATTTCTTTGTATCTTATCTCACTACACAACTTCAGAAACTAAAATCCTAAGGTATTGTATAACTTTATTTCATAATTTTTTATTTGATTGGTTTAACTAATTGTGCCACAATCATTTTGAGAGATCTGAAAACGACTCATTTTAACCAAAATTTGGGCGAAAGTTACGAAGATCTTTTAAATCTGAAAGCATCCACATTTAGCACTACTGATTGTGTATAATGATTTCTTGGTTATAGTGCTTCATCAATATATACTGATTCAACTAATACTTCATTTTCTTAATTATGTTTAAGACTAATGGAGTTTCTAAATGTTTTATTACAGTTTAGGAACTGATTGATTGCTGATTTAGTTAATAATGGCAGTACAACAAGTAAATTCAGATTTTGATTATTAAATGTACAGTCATTCACTGATTTAAATAAGAATCGCTACTGAATTTCTTTCTAAAAAAGTTGCAAATTCATTTTATCCGTATGTTATTCATATTTTAATAGTATAGTAAATTTGAATTCTTAATGGAGATATGAGTTAGTTTTCAACAATTTGTACAGTTATTAGTTATAAATGGGTATTAGTGTCGACTTTTGAATATGTATTATATTTTAATTTACCCATTATGTAATATATTTAATGAAGTTAGAATATTATCAATAAAGATCTGTTTCAACTTTTGAATAGTTATTATATTTTAATTTACCCTTTATGTAATATATTTCATGAAGTTAGAATATTATCAATAAAGATCTGTTTGATGATTTTAAAGTTTTTATTAACGAACAAATTTACATTTTTGTTCTACTCTATTGTGTAAAAATTTATCTTTTTTTTCGAAAGATTTTTTTTTATAAAATTAAATTTAATCGACCATTTTTATGATAAAAGGCAACATATATTTTAGTCGCCTCGAGCAACCCGATGCACAGGGCCAGCCCTGCCTCCTTAATCTAACTACCTTAAGATGTCGAAAAAAACTATGGTTAATAATGCCCATCATCACAATTTCCTTAATTTGAATACACAGATCGAAATGCACATTTAATCAAAACACTTCATTTTCAAAGCTTTAACAACCTGCAATAAAACACGAAGACACTGACATTTTTAAACCAACCGACAAAATTAAAAGCCCATTTATCCCCAGAGTGACGTAAAATCAAATATTTTTTCCTTACCAAATGTACCTTGTTATATGCCACTCTTTATTCCTCTTAATCTAACCAATCAGCAATGTAAAAATTGCCTGCAACGACTCTAATAACTGCTGCTACATGTTTTTCCCATGTATGATTATTAATTCCATTTCAATCAACAAGCACTGGATCAATAGAACATCTAAGTTAAACGAAAGGAAGCAGACGGGTAGGAGCGTGTAAGGGAATTCTGAACAGAGATATTAAATAAATTTCATCACCTTTAACTATGACAAAAGGAGATCTGAACAGAGAAAAAAGATGAGAATTCAGATAAAATGCAGAAAATAAGTGAAACAGGGATAAAAAAGGATAGGAGCATGGAAGGGAGAATAGAAGAGGAAGGGACAAAGTGTTTTAGTAAATGAGAAATTCTGAAAAGTTCAATTTCACAAAAAGCGGACAACATAACATAACTGTGGAAAAATGTATGCATTTTTATGCCCAGTTTCCTCGCCCGCAAAGTCTGGCATCCGAAGACCAATGGTCGTACGGCGAGCAACTTTCTAGAAGGCACAATCATCTATAGAAAAATAACGACATACATAATCTATAGAACTCAAGTATTGAAATTATAAAGTCATTTCAAGCATATCGTACAATTAACAAAAGAAATATATGCAGTGTTTAGTCCATTCCTCATGGTTTACTTGCAACCGGATATGTAAATAGAGTCGTGCATTGATTTAGATGTATATTATTAATCCGATTTAGGTTTTATCACTTGCTTGATATTATGAACAATATCAAATGCAATACCTTTGGGCTTTAGCCTGTCATAGTTTGAACTTTGAAATTTTGATGCACCGGGCAAGAATAAAATAAAAACATATCTTGTAACTGTATTAGGCCAGGCATTATTACATCATGTCTGCATGAATTCAAAGATTTAAGTGAGAAAACATAATAAGGGAATGCATGAAATCCACAATTAAATTTGAAAAAAAAGTTAAGATTGGTTGAAGAATATGGCATTAGCATATATGACATGCAAGGATAATTTGAATTTATATGTTGCCTAAAACTACATATAAATTAGGGAACTAAACGCTACTCTCATTTCTATAAGTTAACCCTTAAATACCCTATATCCAACACCTTTATTTATTGAACTCTTCACTGATTAATTTCAGGGTATTAAATTCAAACAGAGTTTACTTGTAGAATTTCTCCTTCACTTTCTTCATGACTCCACAAAATAGAATGGTAATATCTTCAAAACTCTATAATATCTGCATGATTTCAGATTCAATAAACAAACAATAATAGTTCATTGATTCTTCTGATGAACAACTCAAACAAACTAAACTTCAATAATGCCAAAAAAGATTTATAGTTTCCAGAATAGGACGATCACGATTTGTGAGTGGTCTAGACATAGTAGAACTATTGAAAAATAAACATGAGTCGCCAAGATGCAAATTCCTGAGAGAAATATGAAAAGGGCTGTTTTCAAAAAAAAACAAAATATCATGCAAAATAACAAAAATTTCAAGTTTGCTTGTGGTTCAAAAGTAGATATAATTTAGCAAGTACTTTATTCAAAGTATTGGTTATAATCCACAACTAAAATACGTATCGAGTATAAATCTAGCTTTGAACGATGGAGAAGTGGATTGTGCTGTCTTCGGCGTATGCCCTATACTTTGAGAATAAACTATATAATCAAATTCTAGCCAGCAGATGTGTTTTTAATCTCATTGCGTCATTAACTGATACATGTTGATTTGTATTCAAAACTAACAATGGTAAATCTACGTAGTAACGAAGAGGCGAACGCTCCTGAGATTTCATTATCGGTAATTATAGTAAAAAGATTTATGGATGCATGAAATTATATCCTTAACACTCCATGTGAGATTTAAACAAATAATTTGATTGATCAAAGATTTTATCGTTTGAAATTTCCAAACAGTCCATAATTTTTCACTCGCATAAAATGTAGAATATTTCTAATTTTGGGGATTGTTGAAGGAACTCCAAACTTGGAGAATAAGAGAATATTTTCAATATCATTGAAACTACTACAAAGAATACAAATTCTTTTAGCTTTCTCTCAAAAATCAAATATGATTTCAATATTACCCCATATTCTATCGGCACAGTTTGAATGACATATGATCAAACGACAGGTCTGTGTTGTTTTTATGCAACCTTTTCGGTAGATCGACGTCATCTATTTATTATTATTCCAATCAAGCCCTTTCAAAGTTAGTGTTCTGATAATTTTTGTTATTTTTCTAGCTTTTTTCTATTATTATTTTAATACAACTCTATCAAACATAGTGCACTAATGATTTTTTCAGAACATTACTATTGTTTTTTTGTTCACGATAATCATCCATTGTCTTTAATTTTAATTCCCGATATTATGTTGCCTAATTTGATTTGTTTCCTTTTACATATTTCTTCCATAACAATTAATTTAGGATGGAGTCCTTGTAATATTATACTCTTATGTCCAAAACTAGTATTTTTAACAATCCTCTAATATTTTTTAGGCGCTTGTGTTTACACTATGGATTTAGAAATAAAACAATATCAAAAAATTATAGTAGCAAAAAATTGTAAAATAAAACAAAAGAAGTAAAGACATTCTAGCATAAATATGCTCTTATAAAATGAGGCAAAGCACCAACTTTTACAAATTTAAAAATTAACCTCTGAATTTTGAATGAAAAACTCTAGTAAATCAACCTTAAGATGTAATCTGATGACAGTTAGTTACCTGTTACATTAAGAACATGTCAACTGACGATTTTGCACAATGTGAATTATTAATTAACAGATATCATATGTTGAAGGAGCGCTATGGCTAGGTGCAAAATATAATGCATTGTACAATTTACAGCTTTGAAGTTTGAGTAAAATAGATAAGAGGGGATGGTTTTTAATAAACAAATCATGTAAGAAAAAATAAACTGACTGGATAAAAAAAAGAGTAGATCCATCTGAATATGTTGCAAGTAGAACAAATTTACAAATTAGATCAAACTTAATTAATCACGTTAGCTGATGGCAGAAGAAATGCCAGTAGCCGCTGATGCTTTAACTACATACCATTTGCTAGAAACTTACAAATCCAGATGCAAATTCTTTTAAGCATTTTATAAGTAAATCAACATACCGGACAAAGGTAACAACTTTGAGTACAGTAAAACAAGTTAAATAAGTAAAAATAAAAGTAGGAATATTGTTACTCATTAGTCAAAGTTGCATCTTTTGCCAGAGTTTTCATAGTTGGGTATGTTCAAATATAAAAAAATTTATGTTATTGGACTAGCTTTAAAAAATGTTCCAATACTTCAAAAGGTTCATGAAAGCGTACGTAGTTTGAGAAAAATTCAATTTTTACTGGAATAAAACTAAATTATTGGCACAATTAAGCCAACATACTAGCAATTTAATGACTGTCACCTGCAAAACCTTATTATCTCCAAAGGCATGCAAGGTTGAATCAGATGCAAATGAACAAATTAGAAATATCTTTATAATTGCAATAAGATATATCCAAAATATATCATTCAAAATCCAAACAAAATATGTTCAATACTGCAATACTTCGACTTAAAATATAAAGATATAAAAATTATAAGGATAGGATACCAATCAAATCACTATGTCGAATAAAACAACGTTTGTTTTTCTAAGTGAAACAAGACTTGCACTGTAGCGAATAAGTTGTCCTGGACCAA
Organism: Allium cepa; assembly: GCA_030765085.1. NCBI lineage: Eukaryota > Viridiplantae > Streptophyta > Magnoliopsida > Asparagales > Amaryllidaceae > Allium > Allium cepa. Next base: position 31,838,857 of record CM060940.1, read on the forward strand.
TAACTTCTATGTTGCAGCGCTAAATATAATTTCCTTGCTGGGTGTGTAAATTGCACAAGTACAACTTATTTCGTACTCCATTATATGATTTACTACAAATAATAAACTCTCCATTCTTGGAGAATCGTGGTAAAATCCCGTCCAAGTGGAAGAAAGGACCGACCTTATATATCATATTCCAAGAATCTTCTGCACTAAATTCTTGCAACATCCATATATCAAGAAATTTAGCATTTCCATTGGACTTTTGCACCATGCAAACCATTTTGTCGTCCAAAAGGTCCATGTAAAGGTCAGCGGGAAGCTCATCTTCATCCGAAAGTCGCATTGTCCTAAACACGTCATCACTGAAGTCAAATGAAAGCAGAATTGTGATTTTATCATAGTAGCTTGCTAACCAAAAACACATCCCACTCTTCTTTGAGGACACTACATTGACGGTAAAGATCTCATGGAATGGCAAAACATCATCTTTTTATATGATCCTCCAGGAATCACCTCCTTTTAAGTTGTATAGCTCAACCTGATTGCCAACCATATGATATTGCTCACTATCCTCATATATAATCAAAATGCTTTCTATTTTATAATCGTTGCTCTTTAAATCAGCACCAAATGACGTATAGCACAAATTTTTTTCTTTTAGCATCCTATCTGAAAACGATAGTGGTGGCATACGTCTTACCTGTTTTAATGCAGGATTCCATAAAGCAATATCGCCCCGATGTTTTAAACAAATAATACCATCACTACTACAAAACAGGTCATTTGCATCGCCTCATTTGAATCGGTTTAAGTAAAAACTGATGCAAATAGAACTATTTGCATCAGTTCTGTCTTAATATCCGATGCAATTGGTACGCGGAAAGTAGTAGGTAATAAAAAAGTCAAATTTGCATCAGTTATCACCAACAACTGATGCAAATACGTCGGTGCAAATAGTTTTAGTCGCATCGATTTTAAAGTTAACCGATGCAACTACGTCGAACATAATACTATTAGCATCGGTTCCCTCTCGTACGCGATGCAATTTCAAAATTAGGTTACATCCCGCGTTTCCAGTTATTTTTCCGCCGTCCCATTCTATTCCCCTAATAATTCGCGTTTTCAAAGAAAAAAAAAACCCTACTACTGGATTTATTTGGAGTGCTTCAAATAAATCGCGTGCTTCAAATAAGTCGCGTGCTTCAAATATTTCACGTGCTTCAAATAATTCGAGTGTCGAGTTTCGATTTTGCTGATTGATTTGGAGTTTCGAGTTCGCTGGGCGAATTTGCTGGATTGCAAGCGACCAATTTCGAGTTTGTTTGCTGGATTGATTTTCAGGTATAGAATTTTCTTTTCTTTTCAGCCTCTTCTAAACGCTGATCTTTACTAATGAGCTGCTGTTGTCATGAATAAAGTGCAAATTTGATATATACATAAAAGTTGTTATGTAAATCAGTTCTCATTTTTTGCTACTTGTCTTTTCAACTGTTCATGTGCATGAAATTGTTTACTTTTATTATTATAACATAATAATGGGAATAATAATTCTGCAAAGATGTATGATTATCAGACTGATTTGGATGATTTTTTGTTTAATTGCTACTTTAGCATCCACGTGCACTTTCTTAATTTTTCAATCCTCAGGAAACAACTTACAGAGTCCATAAGACCATGTTATTGAATATTTAATTATGGAAAACATATAGTACACTTACGCTATAAAGATTTCTGTCTATCAGGTTCCTCGCTTGCAATGTAGTTATTCCCTGAACTCTGTAATTGAGATCTCCAAACCATAGTGTAACATTAGATGGTTTAACATATGGATTTCGAACCTCTGAGAAAAGCGATATGATATTTGCTTGCACTCTGAATTACTTGCTTCCACTTTCCTCTCATGTGCTACATAATAACAAATCCACAAAATATCATTACTAATACAGATTCTTCAAATGAGATTGAAATTGCGAATGAGATTAATTTTTGAGATGATTTAATTCGTACTTGGATTCCATATGATAAGTGAATGAGAATTTGAGTTGCAAAGATTGGTGTTATTGGTACCAAAACTATTATTTTACTATTACTGACCAGAAAAGTTCAAAATTCTGCAGTTCATTTTCCAACATTTGTTCTATTACTGACCAGAAAAGTACCAAAACTGTTATTTTACTATTACTTGAGTGTTATTGGTGATGTGTGTATGCTGTGAAGTTGCAGAGGAGTTGTGTTGAGCACTGTAGTGAGAGGTGGATAATCACTGTGAGGCAATGACAGATGTAAAACTACAGGCAATAGGGTATATGCAAGGTGGTTGTATGCGGGGGATGGCAGTCAGGTGATCAGGTGATCAGTAATGGTATGGTGAGTGGATATTGAGGTATGTAACAAGAAGGGGTGTCGCGGGTTTTGTAGAGGTAATGATGTGCTGAAGTGAAATGTTTGAGGAAGGTTGTGGTAGTGGAACTGCTGCAGTCTCTCTGGAGAGAAGTAGAAGCAAAAAATACTAACCATTCTGAAAATGACAAAGCAAAAAGGTCGGAAAGTAGAGTAAATAATGAATAACAGCTCCAGCATGTCCTTGGTAATCAAAGGCGTATAATTAACCATCATCATAATGCTTGAAACAGTGAACAACACTCAAGTCAAGATTTTGCTTTAGGTCCTTTTGATGTTGCCACTATCTTATGTTCAATCTAGGCTTGTATGTTTCCAATTGTGTTGAATAATGCTACTATAATCATTCATCGGCTCTTTGTTGGCTGTTATTGTAAATATGAACAAATAATTTTTGTTATGCTCAAATCTATGCACCAAGCCAACACTATTGACATCTGACAACTGGATCGTAGCAAACCTAGGCTTGTATTCCTCAGATCCGCTTTACTGTGTTAGATGACTTGAATGATTATGGAGCACTGCCTAAAGGTTGAAGGGCTTCTATTTAAGCATATAAAACCCTTATGGTCTATTGTAGAAATCATAATTTTCATTCAATTTCCAGATTTACCGACATATGTTCTGAATTGGACATAGTTAGGTCTAATTGGATAAACACGACAGATTATTGTGCTTTGTATTAAATATCAGACATGTTCTAATGTTTTATATATATGTATATCAGCATCAAATGATATGTATCATATGGATTCATATTCAAGGTTTGATTAGGACTCTTTTTTCGTTTGGTTGTTTTGTCTTTTCTGCGGATTGTGTAGTTAAGTTTGCATCGTTTGTTGGTTTGGAGTTTTATCTATGATGATGATTCAGAACTAGAATTTCCGTGTATTTTTATTTGGATAATGAGAAATTTTTTGTTTGTTGTGCAGTTTGGTGTGCTTGTGTTTGTGGGGTGATGTTGAACTGATTATCCACTCCACTTGAATTAGCTAAAAATATTGATTTAATAATGAATGCTCTTCGTAATCCAATGTTTTTTTTGCTTGTGTAGTGTGTCTCTAGCATTTGCATATGGATCGTAGTTGGATGTACAACGTAAAACGTAACGATGACGAGTTCCTAAACAAAATTGAAGAGTTCATCAATTTTGCACTGAATGATCAACTAAGAAGAGGAGAAGAAACTATTTTTTGTCCTTGTAGACACTGCAAAAATAAGAGAAGACTTCGTAACATAGATCAGATTAGAGATCACATAATCCATTATGGGTTTAAGCAAAATTATACGCGGTGGATATGGCATGGTGAAAGTATACTTAGTAGAGCTAGTTCTAATAATCATGAGAATGATGAGAATGATCGAGAAGATAACATGAATAATGACGCGAATGATGAGAATGATTGTGTTCATGAGATGTTTCGTGATGCTGAAGAACATTTGATGGAAGAGCCAAAGTTGTATGAAAGAATATTAATTGATGCCATGAAGCCTTTGTTTCCTAATTGAGCAAAGTTCACAACATTGTCTACTGTGCTCAAGCTTTTCAATTTAAAACAAAGCATGGGTGGAGTGATAAAAGTTTTACATCTTTGTTGGTACTTTTGAATGACATACTTCCGGAAGGTAATGAGCTTCCAACTTCTAACTATGAGGCAAAGAAAATTATGTGCCCAATTGGTATAGGATATAAAAAGATACATGCATGTCCAAATGATTGTATATTGTATCGAAATGAATATGAGAACTTGCATGAGTGTCCCAAGTGTGGATTATCCCGTTACAAGTCGCGAGGGAACGTTCACAATGACCCAGATAAGAAATGGCCTCCAGCAAAAGTCTTGTGGTATTTGTCAATTATACCAAGGTTTAAACGATTATTTGCAAATGAAGAAAATGCAAAAAACTTAAGGTGGCATGCAGATGTGAGGAAAAATGATGGATTATTGAGGCATTCAGTTGATTCTCCACAGTGGAGAAACATTGATACAATGTATCCTGATTTTGGTGAAGAAATTAGAAATCTCAGACTTGGTCTTTGTGTAGATTGCATAAACCCATTTGGCAACTTTAGTAGTCAATATAGTACTTGGCTAGTTCTTTTGGTGATTTACAATCTTCCACCTCATTTGAGTATGAAGCGCAAGTATATCATGTTGTCTTTTTTAATGTCTTGACCACGACAACCAGGAAATGACATCGATGTTTACCTAACTCCTCTTATTGACGATCTAAAACTTCTATGGGATAAAGGTGTGCGTGTGTTTGACGCATGTAGTCAAAGTAATTTTACATTGGGCGCCATGATTTTTTGTGCCATAAATGATCTTCCTGCGTGTGGTAACTTATCTGGCTATAGTACAAAAGGTGCCAAAGCATGCCCAATTTGTGAAGATGATATGGTTGTTGAGCATTTACATTATTGCAAAAAAAATGTGTATATGCATCATCGTAGATTTCTCCCTTCTAATCATCCTTATCGTAAAAAGAAGAAGCCTTTTAATGGGGAGATAGAGAATGGAGTTGCTCGTTTTCCATTAATAGGAAATGATGTTTACGAACGGGTCAAGGATACTGAAAATGCATTTGGCAAAGTATTTCCTCTTTTAGAAGGCTCGTAGAAGAAGAAATCTATATTTTGGGAACATCCGTATTGGAGACATTTACAGGTTAGACATTGTCTAGATGTAATGCATATAGAAAAAAATGTTTGCGACAGTATCGTTGGGACACTCTTGAATATACCTGATAAGACAAAAGATGGTGAGAAAGCTAGGCAAGATATGTTGAAAATGGGTATCCGGAAGGAGTTAGCACCAGTGCAGAAAAGTAAATGTACCTATTTGCCCCCCGCATGTTATACATTGTCCAAAAAAGAGAAAACTAGATTATGTGAGTGTCTTCATGGTGTGAAGGTTCCAACAGGTTATTCTTCAAACATTAGCAGTCGTGTATCAGTGAAGGATTTGAAATTGACCGGTATGAAGTCTCATGATTGCCATGTGATAATACAACATTTATTACCTGTTGCAATTAGAGGTATATTGCCTAAACATGTTAGGCATGTTATTACAATGCTTTGTCTCTTTTTCAATATAATTTGTAGCAAGGTAATTGATCCTGATACGTTGGATGCTCAACAAGCCGATGTTATTGTTACCTTATGCCAATTTGAGATGTATTTTCCACCTTCATTTTTCGATGTTATGTTGCATTTGGTTGTTCATCTTGTAAGAGAAATCAAAATTTATGGTCCTGTATTTATGAGATATATGTATCCGTTTGAAATGCATATGGGAACTTTAAAAAGAAAAACAAAAAACAGATATAGACCTAAAGTCAGTATCGTAGAAGCTACTGTTGCTGAGGAGGTTATAGAATTTGTCACTACATACTTAACTGGTGTTGAACCTATTGGACTTCGTAAGTCTCGACATGAAGGACGACTTGATGGCCAGGGCATAATTGGATCAAAATTGATTTCAATTGGTGACGAGATGTTGCACAAAGCTCAGCTACTAGTTTTGCAGCACCTTAGTGAGGTACATCGTTACTTGGAGGAGCACATGGCAATTCTAAAGTATCAGAATCCTTCAAAGAACGAAAGGTGGTTGACGAATGAACATAACCGCTCTTTTGTCATATGGTTTAAGCAAACGGTAATGTTTCAATTGTCTCAAACAAATCATGGTATTTCAGATACAATAAAATGGTTAGCATACGTGCCTCGATTGCATGTCAATTCATGGGAAGGATATGATATGAGCGGTTATGTCTTTTATACGAAGCGTCAGGAGGAGAAGAGCAAAATGCAAAATAGTGGAGTTAGCATCGTTGCATCTTCAAGAGAATTTTCTAGTGCTAAAGATAACAGACCAATAAATGCGACAATGCTATATTATGGGATAATCGAGGATATTTGGGAACTTGAGTATAAATACTTCACAATCCCGCTATTTCGATGTAGATGGGCTGACAATCGTCTTGCTGTACGAGTGGATGAACATGGATTCACATTGGTTGACTTTGGTCAAGTGAGTCATGATAATGATCCACTCATCTTGGCATCTCAAGCAAAACAAGTTTTTTACGTGACTGATCCTGCAGATAATAAGTAGTCTATTGTTCTTCCCGGCAAAAGACGCATTGTTGGGATTGGTGATGTGGTGGATGAAGAAGAGTATAATCAATTTGATGAGAATCCACCTTTCTCCATCGGTTTAAGTCTACCAGAAGAAGTTGATTTAAATGCAATTTATGCACGTTCTGATCACGATGAGGGGGTTTGGATAGTTGGGTAATTTTTTTTATGCTCATCATGCTTTAGTTGCCAGTTGAAATCTTTCATTTTCTGTAATTCTTTAGTTTTTTTGAGAATAATTACTAATAAGATATTTTATAGGGATACTTGATCGCTGTTTTTGTTGCAGACTTCGGATATGAATAATGGACACAATTGCTTCTTGAATTGTTACATCAAATAAATTAAATCTACTTACTATATTATAATCATTTAATTCGTCTTTCGTCAGTTTTCGAAATCAGGTAGATACTTGATATAAAAAACTAAGTGAAATTTTGTCGTTGAATGCATACAAGTACATGTACTTTTTAATGCCTTACTTAAACATTTTTTTGTGCAGGCTGAATGGCAATTTCATAAGTTAGCAATAAATGCAAATTCTGATACGTTGATGGTTGAACAATAAAATCAATTGAAAGGTCCTCCCAACATTTATTTGGCACTGTAAGAGGCTATAATAGTTCAGGTGAGCTAATGTTTTCAGCTTTATCTCTTTGACATGTATCACAGAAAGAGACATAAGTTTGTGCATTTTTCTTTAATCCCTTACAGTAAAAAACTTTTTAAATTCTATGCAGTGTTCTTTTTTTACTTTGGTGACCTGCCAACAGTGAAGAATGATATTCTGCTAAGAGCGTGGTTATGATTTTTGTTGCATTAGGACTTATGAGAATTTTGTCTTTATAGTAATATATACCATCCAATTTATGATATTTGAAGCTTTTAGAATTATTCTTGCATGCTTTTTGTCGATACCTTTGTAGAATGGATCATTTTTCATCAAGTCTTTTATTTTTTGTAGCCATGAACATTGAACAATAGATATTGCTTAAAAAATAAAAAATTGATGTAAATTGCATTAGGACTTAAAAAGCATATATATCTTAAAGTAATATTAGTGACCACATCTTCATAACCAATTTCTTTAGAAATCACAACACCAGTATTTTTCCTCTTCCAAACTTTTCCAGATAACATGAATAGAATATCAATTAAAGAGGGAATATCGCAACACAATGCAACATGATAAAAGAAACCTTGAACAACAACATGATAAAAGAAACCTTCCACGGATATTTCAATTAAAGAGGGAATATCACATTCATCAGCGACTTCAATTTCAACATCAAGAAAAGAATAGACAAATTTGTATCCATTAACCATGCCAATCTGCACAATATTTCCAATACCTCTAAGAACTACATCAAGAATCTCAGGATCCCAGCAAGGATCAGGAAGATGAACAAGCCTGATCCATTTCTAACATTCAATTGCTTAATAATTTTTCCCTCATTCCAGTTTCATAGTCTCATTCAAAATTTTATCACGGAACTTAATTCATTATGATATTTCTTAATATCCCAATTATGATTACCAAAATGCAGGTTTAACACTTCATTAACTGGTAAGTGAGAAGAGACTGAATATATTTAGTTGAAGTGTCAAACACTTGAAATTTGAAAGCCTTGTTTTAAAGTGGGTATTCAGTAAGCTTAACATAAAATTTATTGATGTTACTTCTCTAGATTTGAATATGTTCATTTTGTGCCGCAGTTGAATATGATCAAATCGTTATACAAGATCGACACATGCATTTTAAAGTATAACTGTTAGCTATCTACTAACATTAAACTATCTACTATTGACTTTGACATCCATAATTAAATGGTCACTGAACAATCAACTACAGGTATAATGGAGATAGAACAATTTGGACAAAATGAAGAACATGATCCGGCGAAGAGGCCCAACAACCGGGAAGAAATATAAAACACAAGAACCAAAATTCATTGAGTGGAGTGATAACGGCAACCCCATTGGAAAGTGGGCGAAGTCTTATAAGGCGTATGTGGGCGATACTGCAAGATCTAAAATTGATATCAATATTAAAAATTGGGATGACGTTTGTAAAGGGCTTAAAGATACTATATGGGAAGATGTTACGGTATTATAAATTCATTTATTCACTTATTACTTATTCGGCTTTGAAACCCAATTTGACATTTGAAGTCTTATAAGGCGTATGTAACTATGATTTTTTTTTAATCTCAGATCGAGTACCACATTGACGACAACATGAAAGATAACATGTTAAAATATGTCTGTGGATGATGGAAAGATTTAAAAACAAAATTGGTTGGTGGTTGGATTAGGAAGACAAGAAAACTTCCAATGGACCATAAAGAGCCGTACGAGCTTTATGATGGCATTACACAAGCACAGCGGGAAACGTTCAAGAAGAATTGTGAAACTGAGGAATTTAAGGTAATTTTTTTGTTCAATTACATTTTACTATTTACATTCAATTACATTTTACTATTTGCACTAAATCTACCCTTCTGCTTTTGTAATATCCCAGAATTTTGGACAATATAAATTTAATAATCTGTGTTTAAATTTATATTGAATTGATAAATTTTGTTAATAAATTTGATATTGATTTAAATAATCTTCTTTATTTAAATATTTAATTTGTGAAATTATTTTTATTGAGTTAATAAATTGTTTTCTATTTAATAATGTATATGTATATATTTTAAATAGACAATTTGTTTTAATTAAATTAGTATAGTATAATTTTAATATGTTTTGAAAATAGAAATTGTGATTTATTGTGGATTTAAGCTTTTCAAAATTATTTAATTAAATACTATATGTTTTTATATATGAGATAAATGTTTTAATTAGTTTAAATTTCATTTTTAATTCAAGTTGTATATTAAAATATGTTATAAACTCTTTTATAAATTTGTTTTAAAAGTAGTTTCTTTTTTAAATGATTTAATTGTGTATTGTTTTTCTTTGTTCTTTAGAATTATTTATATTCATAATTATGTATAAGATTTAATTAACAAAGCTTAATACTTTATTAACTTTAATTAAACATGCTTATTAATCAAAGAGACATGTGTATGTATATCAAAGACTTAAAGCTAACATGTGTAGACTTATCATCCTTTTTAAATGACAAGTGTCAATGATTTATTTTCTTTTTCTTTTAATTCATTTTCTGAAAATTTACATTCATATTAGCTTGTTTCTTCATATGCATTTTTATTCATTCCTAAATAAAAAGAAAACCAAATTACATGCTCACATCCATATTCAAATTTGCATCCTCCAAAATTCAAGTCTGCATACATTGCATTCAACTCTTTTTCCCCAAATTACAAAACCTGCACAACAATCTTCTGCAAATTCAAATGCCTAGCAAACTTTGCATTCAAACTCCTCTTTTCCTAAAATACTACCTGCATGCATCATTATGAATCAAAGAACCTGCATTTCAACATGAAAGCAAACACCTGCATTTACAAACAAATCTACAAACAAATCTGTAACTCCTCTTTCCCAAAATTACTTCTGCATTTCAATTTTAAAAGCAAGAAAAGAAGCCTGCATGTTAAAACAAGTGAAAGCTCTGCATGTAAAGAACCTGAAAGCATCATTTTTTAAAAGCATTCAAGCCTGCATTTCAAAACTCTGGAACAAAAGCTCTGTTCAATCTTCATCAAGTTTGAAGGCCTGCATGCATCAATTATAAATCAAGTTGAAGCTCTGCATTTCTTTGCATCTGCAATTTCAAGCAAGGCCTGCATGCATCATTTTGAAACATGCATTCATGAAATCTGGAAGCAAGATAGGGGTCTGCATTTCTTGGCATTTGAACTGGAGGCCTACATGAATTTTCAAACAAGCCTGCATTTCAAAACTCTGGAAGCATCATTCATAAAATCAGGATTTTAAAGCAAGAAGAGCCTGCATTTTCATAATCTGGAATGATACCCTGCATATTGCAATGTGCTCTGCATTTTGGCATATAGGTGAGTAATTCTTCTTTTACAAACTGTTTTTATAGGTAAATTATGCATGCTTATAAATTATAAATAGATATATATGATGACCTGCATGTATGTGTTTGTAAACAGGATTTTGATAGTACATGTGTGATCTTCAAAATTTTTAACTTATGTATGATTTCTGAATTTTCCTTTGTCTTGATTGCTGTTTAGAACTTAAATGATTGAACAAATCATGTATGTTTTAGAATGGTACGGGTTCTAGATGTACATAGGCTAAATATGATATCTGTAACCTGAAAAATCAAATTACATAAAACTAATTTGACTAGAGTGATAAATTTAAACTATATGATGTAATATTCTAGGTTTATTAATAAAATCAGTGAGTAAATTCAATAATTTTAAAACAAAAATTTAAATTTATTGTGATTGAAATAAGGAGCAGTTTCAAGAACACTGTATTTTACAGTTTAGTCTAGTTCAATTGAAGCTTACATTTGATTTGGTTGAAATTGTCTCTGGTGATAGTTGATCTATCATAGATCACTAGAAAATTATTGAATTTGTTTGCAATTCAAATTTGAGAATGAAATTTGGGAATTTCTGTCAAGAACCCTAGTTTATGTGGGTTACAGTTTTGGGTAAATTTCGAACTCCTCAGTGAATCGAGTTCGAAGCTGTTTGGGGTATTGATGGATGGTGAAGTGATGAAGCTAGTGCCGGAGTTTGGACGATGATGATGGTCGGAGTTGTGAAATATCGGCGTTGACAGGGTTGAGATGTATGGGGTATAGGCTGTTTCAGGTTTGGGGGTTGATATTGGGATTGCAGTGTATTGACTCGGGATGGTCTCGGGATTGTTGGAGGGGAACTCGAAGCAGCGGGAATATTTTCTCGAAGTAAATAAGGTTGCTTGAGTTTGCTTTGTTTCAGGTTGTAAACAACAGTGTTGTTCTGTTCTAAGAATTTTAAAAGTAAAGTTCAAATTTAAATCTGAAATTGAATGAAATTTGAATCTGAAGATGAATTCAAAATATTTGAATTCTGATGTTGAAATAATTTGAATGCAGGAATTCAAATTTTGGTTTAAAATAAATAAAATATAAAAGAAGAAAAACAGGAAACCTGTTTCAAGATTCTTAAAGTTTGAAATAAAATGCAAACTAAAGTTTTAAGTTAGGATGTTAAAACTGAATTCAAATATGAATTCAAATAAGTTGAATTCTGTTCTTTTGAAATTATTTAAATTCTGGAAATTTCAAAGTTTAAGTTTTTAAATAAAACATAATTGTTTCTATTTTAAATGTAAATGGTAAGTTTGAATTTTTAGGTGGAGATTTAAAACTGAGTTAGGTTGAAGTTTGAATATGAATTCAAATTTGATTTGTCTGGAATTTGAAATCAATTATGTTTTTTAAATTTAAATTTGATTTTTAAACTCTCAATTATAAATGCTTGTGTGTTTTGGCATTTGAAATTGAAAGGTTAAGTATTTAAATTAGGAATTCAAAATGAATTCAAATCTGAGTTTTTAAATCTATTTTTAAACTTCAGTTTTAAATAAAGATTTAAATTTAAATTTCTTTCAAATGATTTACATTGAATTGAAGGTGTAAATTATAGAAAGAGTTTTAAAGAATTAAAACTAAAATGAGTTTAGAAGTTGTATTTCAATTTTGAAAATTTAAAGTAATTTTTAAATTGATTTGAATTTGATTTGAATTGAAATTTAAATTCTTTTTAAAACTTATTAAGTATATGTTTCTTGTAAACATATAAGATTAAGTTGTATTGTTAAAAATCTTATTTTAAATAAATTTGGATCTTAAGTTTAAAAGAAATGTTAATTGGAATTTAAAGTAAAATTTAAAAACATTTTTGTTTTCAAATGCTTAATTTAATAAGTAATATTTATCTAAAAGATAAATAAAAGTTTAATGATTGGATTCATTAATTATTAAGGTAATTAGGATGAATATTAATTATTTAATTAATTAATAATGTGGATGTTTTAATTAAATAATAAATGATGATTAGTTTAATTTGAGATTAATTAATTAAGTTTAATTAATCTATAATTAAGGATGATTAACTAAATTTTAATTTATGATTAAGCTTTATTTAATCAAGTGATTAATGATTAATTTAGTTTTTAATTAACACTTAGTTAATTAATAATTAGAGAGTAATTAAATAATAATTAAAATATTAATTACTTAATAACTAATGATGATTAATATAAGTTAATTTCTTAATTAAGTAATTAAGGAATGTTAATGAAGTCATTAACTTAAGATTATTTAACTATTAATTAATGTGATTAATTTTGATAATTAATTAGATTAATTAATTACTTAATAATCAATTGTTTAGGTTTAATTACTTAATGAAAGTAATTAGTGAATTAATTACTTAACGTAATTAATTAAGGTTAATGTGGTTTTTTTAGATTAATTAATTAAGTTTAATTGATTTAAACATTTATGGATTGTTTGATAATTATTTATGTAATTAATGGATTTGTAAATACTAAAGGAAGTAATTAATTAATAATTACAGGATGTAATTAAAGATATTTGATATAGAAGTAATTTGAATTTAAATTACTTTGAAATTAATCAAGGGGATTAATTTAGATGATTAATTAAGAATAATTAATTTATGGGTCGAGTAATTAATGTAGTTAATTATTGAATGATTATTAATCAAGGGTGATTAATATATATGTAGGGTTTAATATAATTAACTTGTGTGATTAATGTTAAATGCTAATTACTTATTGTAATTAGAGATAGTTAATCAGTAATGATTAATTGAATGATTATTTATAAATTGATTTATAATCAATGGATGGGTAAGATAAGCAGAATTGATGATGAAGTAATTAATTTAATTCATTTTAAATTAATTAGAGATCGAGTAATTAATTTAATTCATTTTAAATTAATTATAGAAGGTGTGATCATTTGATCATTTGCTTATGTTTGATGATTGGTATTGGTTGTTTGGTATGGTTTGTAATCTCAGTTATGAGATGAGTAGTGTATGTGATATGGATGCATTGGTTGCTTTTGGATGATAATATGGATTATCTGATTATGATATGAATTATCTGTGGATAATGATAATGTTGATTATCTATTGTGTTGTGAATTATCTATCTATGTATATTTAGATAATGAATTGAATTGTTTTAAACTTAAAACAACTTGGAAATAATAAGACACGCTTTGGTTTTCGATGAGACCGGGATCGGGTTTCCATATTTGGACATCCGAAAACCACATCGATTCCAAATTAACGTTAGGTCGTTAATCCAAGTGGAGCGAGTGAAGACTCGAGGTGTAAGGGCTATACGTCAGTATAACTCTGTGGGTGATTCCGTAATGAGTTTGACGGAATAGATCTTATAGATTCGAGATGGTAAATCAGAGTGCAAGGTTATTGTCGTTAACTCTGAGGGTGATTCCAATACGAGTGTAACGAGATAATGCCTTCGGTTTCGTTCGAACCCGGAACGAACTTGTACGGATTGAATGCTTTCAGAACATCGTTAGGTGCACGATGAGCATTCTAAGTGTTGTGTCTTATAAAGGTAAATCGTAACCTCAAGCCTCATCAACCGGGAATGGCTAAAACAGGGGAGGTGCAGCAAAGCTTCGTGGGTAGCCCCCACTTGAGAGTAAGATTTACCCCTGTCTAGAGGTCCCTTTATATTTCGGCTGTGTGGACGGTTGATCATGACAATCGTCGGGGTTGTCTTATTTGGAACTGTTCAGTAAGGAACGGGTCCGGCTTTGTGTTGCAGGGGATGAAGGGAGTAATCCTCGGTACGGTGATCTAGGCCACGTACTGTGACGGGCGGTACCCCAGTAGCCCTGCCATTGTATGTAATCCAAAATCCAATAAGTGCCAACGGTTTTGATTGTATTACCCACTTTTGTGGCTAGTAGCTGGAATTTAATCATGTAACAATTTCAGCTATTTCTTATTTACTTGAAAACCCTAGACACTATTATAATATCATCGGATTTCCTATCAAATGTTTTGTTCAGCGTAAGGTAAAAACTTTTCCATGTTTATGTGTGGGAAGTCTTACGTGATACCTTTTCTTTCAAAAGGTTTTGAAAATTAAGCAACTTTAACCTGTTACTCACACCAGACCCATGTCTGACCCGGAGTTATTTCTATTTTTCTTTAACTCTTGGGTACTCAAATTTTTATGAGTAGTCAAGAGAATTCAGGTTAGGATTCAGGATTAGCTTTGACGAATTGTGGAGGAGCATATGGAGCAGGAGGCTTCCGTGTATAGTTATGTAGTTCCGCTGTGTTTGTATCTCTGAGTGTTCTGTTTGTATTGAGTTGTAATAACTAGACAGGTGTTTATAACTGTCTAGTATGTGTTGTATATGTCTGTATAACTCTGATATTTGATGTATACTATGTAATACTTTGTTATTAATATAATTTATTCGTTCCGCTGCTTGAGATTCTAGTGTTGTTTCTTCTTTCTCTTCTTTCTTTTCTTCTTCTATCCCTTTCTTTCTTAATTCATGACGCGATTTTCTGGGAGTGAAAGTCGGGTCGTGACATCTTGGTATCAGAGCGTTAGGTTGAGTGAATACCTAGGCTCTGTAGTGGTGTCTATCTTGAGAGAGCGTATTTGTATTTTTAATATATCTATATATATATATTTTAACTATTTCTACCTATTTGTTGGATTACCCGTTCAGGTTTTTCCAATATAAGTTATAAAGGTAGATGAGGTAGAAGTGTGTGTAACACGACTACCATTGGTTGGAGTTTGATGGATGCGGTTGGAAGTGTTTTGTCGAGACTGTAGACCTAATACCGTCTCGAGTGAGTTCTGTAGTGATGAAGACTTCATCGATTTCTGAAGGTAACCTGTGAAGGCTCGGAGTTCATCTGTGAAGTGAAAAGTTGAGTTTGGATCTGTCGGATGGGCAGAAGCAAGCAAGTGATGATATCTTGATATTCAGGAAGTGGTAGCTGCTTGATGAGATGCAGTGACTATGGATAGTTCTGAAGATGTTTCTTTGGAACAAGAATAAGAAGTGAGTCTGCTCGGTGATGTGGCTGAGTTTAGTTGAGAGTTCTGAGTTGATAGGGAGTCTTCTGGCTGGGTAGTTTTTCTGAAGTGGAGTTCAGAAGCAGCAGAGTGGATCTTTTCTCTGGTAAGTTGGCTAAGCCAGCATAAGCTGTTCTGTTTGGTTAAGAAAGAGAGCAGTTTTCTTTGGATTTAGGCTGAGTTGATCACAAAAGTGACTTGCGATAGCATGTTCTGTTGGATTTGTTGGAGATTGTTTGGATGTCTTCTGGAAGTCAGAGTTTGTCTGCATCTGGAGATCGAGTTTTCTTTCCAGGATTGGAGCTGGTGGTTCAGTTAGCAGATGGATGGTTCCTTGAGATAGAAGTTGGTGAAGCAACTCAGGTTTGGGAGGAACATCCGAGTCTTTCGTTATGGATAAGTGGAACCATATTTCTGTGCTGGGTTGTCTAGTCTGTGCTTGTGCTCTTCGTCAGCATTTTCTTCTGTTTCGGATCAGAGTTGTGCAGCGGAAGCAGTTTGGGGATGTTTCTGTTTTCTTTTCTGGATGTGAAGGAGAAGTTTGTTCTGTCTTCTGTTGTTGAGAAGCAGGGTTTGTGTTCTTGGTTTTTGATAGATCTTGAGGAGATCATTGGATTGTTTTTGATTCAGTCTGTTTCTTTTGGGATCAGTAAGCGTTAAGCTGGTTAGGAGTGATGTTGGTAGCCCAGGATCGTCTGAAGAGTTTTTATGGATTAGAGACAGAGAAATTTGGATTCTGGAATCGGAGATTTGAATTGGGTTAAGTTTTTCTCTGATCCAGGGAGCTATAAGTTTGGGAAGCTAGCCTCGAAGTGTTTTGGTTTCTTCTGTGTTGGGTAAGATCTGTGTTTGGTTTTCTAGAGTTGAATTGTCAGTTTGGATAACTGGGATTCAGGGTGTTTCACGTATCTCTGAGGGATTACGTGTTTGATATTTCTGGTTGTAGAACCAGTAGTTTAGGATGGTTTGTTTGTTGAGTCAGACTCGTTTGTAGTCTGATATTCTGTATAGAATTGTTGTTAGGTGCTCTATAGCTTAGTAGTATTGTTTGATTGATTATATTTTATAGGGCGAGTATCCCGATATATATATATACCGGGGAAACTCGTGGAAGTTTTATCCAAAATTCTTTTGGATAATTAGATTTGTTCAGATTGTATGAATTGGTCGCTTTGGTTGTTGGCATATGTTTAACATATGCTGTGTTTTAAAATAAAATCTGTAAATAGATTATTAAATTGCCTTTGTTTTAAATTTCGAGGACGAAATTCTTTTAAGGGGGAAGGATTGTAACATCCCGGAATTTTGGACAATATAAATTTAATAATCTGTGTTTAAATTTATATTGAATTGATAAATTTTGTTAATAAATTTTATATTGAATTAAATAATCTTCTTTATTTAAATATTTAATTTGTGAAATTATTTTTATTGAGTTAATAAATTGTTTTCTATTTAATAATGTATATGTATATATTTTAAATAGACAATTTGTTTTAATAAATTAGTATAGTATAATTTTAATATGTTTTGAAAATAGAAATTGTGATTTATTGTGGATTTAAGCTTTTCAAAATTATTTAATTAAATACTATATGTTTTTATATATGAGATAATTGTTTTAATTAGTTTAAATTTCATTTTTAATTCAAGTTGTATATTAAAATATTTTATAAACTCTTTTATAAATTTGTTTTAAAAGTAGTTTCTTTTTCAAATGATTTAATTGTGTATTGTTTTTCTTTGTTCTTTAGAATTATTTATATTCATAATTATGTATAAGATTTAATTAACAAAGCTTAATACTTTATTAAATTTAATTAAACATGCTTATTGATCAAAGAGACATGTGTATGTATATCAAAGACTTAAAGCTAACATGTGTAGACTTATCATCCTTTTTAAATGACAAGTGTCAGTGATTTATTTTCTTTTTCTTTTAATTCATTTTCTGAAAATCTACATTCATATTAGCTTGTTTCTTCATATGCATTTTTATTCATTCCTAAATAAAAAGAAAACCAAATTACATGCTCACATCCATATTCAAATTTGCATCCTCCAAAATTCAAGTCTGCATACATTGCATTCAACTCTTTTTCCCCAAATTACAAAACCTGCACAACAATCTTCTGCAAATTCAAATGCCTAGCAAACTTTGCATTCAAACTCCTATTTTCCTAAAATACTACCTGCATGCATCATTATGAATCAAAGAACCTGCATTTCAACATGAAAGCAAACACCTGCATTTACAAACAAATCTACAAACAAATCTGTAACTCCTCTTTCCCAAAATTACTACTGCATTTCAATTTTAAAAGCAAGAAAAGAAGTCTGCATGTTAAAACAAGTGAAAGCTCTGCAAGTAAAGAACCTGAAAGCATCATTTTTTAAAAGCATTCGAGCCTGCATTTCAAAACTCTGGAACAAAAGCTCTGTTCAATCTTCATCAAGTTTTAAGGCCTGCAAGCATCAATTATAAATCAAGTTGAAGCTCTGCATTTCTTTGCATCTGCAATTTCAAGCAAGGCCTGCATGCATCATTTTGAAACATGCATTCATGAAATCTAGAAGCAAGATAGGGGTCTGCATTTCTTGGCATTTGAACTGGAGGCCTATATGAATTTTCAAACAAGCCTGCATTTCAAAACTCTGGAAGCATCATTCATAAAATCAGGATTTTAAAGCAAGAAGAGCCTGCATTTTCATAATCTGGAATAATACCCTGCATATTGCAATGTGCTCTGCATTTTGGCATATAGGTGAGTAACTCTTCTTTTACAAACTGTTTTTATAGGTAAATTATGCATGCTTATAAATTATAAATAGATATATATGATGACCTTCATGTATGTGTTTGTAAACAGGATTTTGATTGTACATGTGTGATCTTCAAAATTTCTTACTTATGTATGATTTCTGAATTTTCCTTTGTCTTGATTGTTGTTTAGAACTTAAATGATTGAACAAATCATGTATGTTTTAGAATGGTACGGGTTCTAAATGTATATAGGCTAAATATGATATTTGTAACCTGAAAAATCAAATTACATAAAACTAATTTGACTAGAGTGATAAATTTAAACTATATGATGTAATATTCCAGGTTTATTAATAAAGTCAGTGAGTAAACATTTGTAGTTATTTGGTTATACTGGATTTAGTTGAATAAAGTGGATTTAGCTGTGCATATAGGCTATAACGGATTGTGTATTTGTGTTGCCTACGAGTAAATCATAATTTGACAATTCAGCCCTCACTTCATTATGTTTCTTCTCACTTGACTCATAAATTTATCTATTTAAATTAATTACTTCCAATTAACTATTTAGTTGGGACCCTTTGCATATAGATATTATTTTCATAATTAAGCATAATGTTACCTATTATACTACCTTTTGGCTAAGCCATATTCCAATGGATTGAAACGATCAAGCAAGAAGCTACAATGATAACCCTAAACTTGAATATCAAACAGAGTCAAGAGATAAGGTTTCCAACATGTAAACAACCTTCAAAAGTGGTCCATACACCATACCGGTCCAAATAACCAGAATCGGAGTCCAACATTAAAGCAAAGTTATGGGTCGGTACCAACCCATGCTTATGGATCAGTCTGTGGATCGGTACTAATCCCCACTTTTTGTCCAACACCACCTCAAATCCACACAAAATAGCCTACAAACCAAGTTCAACCAAGTCCACAGGGTGATATTTAAGGAATCATGAACATTCAACATCAAGAACCATCAAAGTGATCGATCGGTTCCGAGCCATCCTCAAGAAGTGATAGTGATCCACAACACTTCATCCAAAATGCATCACTTTCTCCTACGCCCGATTGTTGATGTAAGCAAGCTATTCCAAGCTTGAAAGAACCATTCGTATGCAATTCACCATCGATTTGCCTCAAGCACCTGAAATCTACAACTCAATTCCACCATTAATCGATCGCTTTGGACAATAAACAAGCTCCTAATAGTGCAAACAAGATGGAAAAAATAAGGCTAACAGCAATTCGCCATAGCAACGAAGTAGTAGAATCGACGCCTAAGGTGATCTTGTGCATCAGTAGCAATCCATGCCAATGTATCAGTATTGATCCATAGCCAATGCTAACATGGCCACGTTTCTTAAAGTTAGACAGGTGCTAGGAAGTGGGGAATATGGTGGAGATCGTAGAGGAGCAAACCCCAGCAACCAACACCTGTATATAGGAGGCTAGGGGCTCATTTTTGGAGATCCTATGGCTTTCTTTTAATTATTACATATTTCTTTGTAATTGCCGTGGAGTGGTACCGATTTATAAGAACTCTACCTGCAAAATGGCAATATAATCAATAGAAATCTCAGATGAACGTAGGAAATATTTAGCCGAAACACTATAAATGTTTGTTGTCCTATTTTTACTCATTTCCCGTTACATTTCTTTATTTCATTTTCTATCATAAATCTTCGGTTGTTTGTGCCCCTTTTTGGTGCAAACCATTTTGTGCTTTCATTGAGAAAACTTGAATTCAATGATCTGAATTTTGAAAGAGTGCAAAATGACGATACAATCTGTTAGGAAGACCACTGGTGGAGGAAATCAACAAGTAGGTAGTCAAAAGGCATGCTTAATAGCTAAACCCCCATCCATCTACACAAGAAGGGATACGAGGGAGACCATGATGATGGAAATGCAAGAAAGGATGATGGCCTGCAAGGAAGTGATGATGAAAGGATTTTTTTAGGAGAATTGGACGGATGGGAACAGTTAGAGTAGATACAAACATGAATCAAGGGCCTAAAACTAGAATAAATACACTTGCGAGTGAAACCGAGCAACCCGAAGGGAACCCCAATGGAGTTGTATGACACTATATTGATTCCAGGGGATCGATTGGTACCGATCCTAAAGAATACGGAGGCACGACCAATGTTGACTTTTGTGGAAATGATGCACGTTCGAAAAATAGCTTTTGAATGTGAATCAGAATGTTGATACATGACCGAAGAAGTAAATGCAAGACTTCCCTCATGGGAATGGGGGGCAAATGAGAACGCAAACTTGAGTGTTCTGTTGGATGATAATGATAGACTTAGTGAGATAGTTGGATGAGAAATAAGGGGTGGACTACCGAACCGAAGCCTAAAGGATGTGAATAGGATTCCATTCACTCTGAACTTTCAATACACTAGGAATCCGTCTAATTTCAAGCTGTCACTTTAGAGACGTATAATGGAAAGATGGATCAAAATGTTCATCTGATGAGGTGCATCCAGCATATGGAAGTGTTGATTGCATTTTAAGAAGTGATAGGATGATAGTAGCCATTGCATTTGACAGATTTAGCAGTGTTATGGTTTAGACAGTTGAAGAACGGTTCCATCAGCACATGGTTCGAACTGGTATATAAAGTCATGAAACAGTTCTAAGCATATATTTCACAATCGAAGAATGTAATGACACCATCGAGTATGAAGAAAAGTGCAAAGAGACCCTTAGGAGTTTTTTGACGAGGTTCAATGCGATGGTTGCCATGATTGATAAGCTGGACCAATCATTGGTTGTGATAGGGGCGGTTTCAGAAGTAGCTAGTAAGAAGGATTTCAAGGTTGTTTGGAACATGATCCTTCGATGGATCTTAAATAATTTTATCCTAGGGCCAAGAGATACGTGCGTCAAGATGACGCTGAGGCTAAGAAGACAAAAGTCGATGTAGTGGGTGGTAGAGTACCGTCTGAGGCAGGATCAAGCAAAAACAATGGTAAGCAAAAAGCTGATAATGGCTTTCAAGGATCATGGTGGCAAAGAAGGGAGACAAAACTCTCTTCTTACATGGAACTGAATGAGGCCCCAAAGAATATTTACCTTGACTCTAGAGGACAGATCCTGTATTGAAAACCAGTAAGAAGAGAGCCCATTGACCTTGAAAGGAGGTCAAAGAAGTATTGCCTATTCCATGAACTGTATGGACATAACACAAATGACCATAGGCACTTGTGTTATTTGATCGAGGAATAGTCAGAAACAACCAATTACAATAGTATATGAAAATCCAGTAGCGGTGGTGGAACAGGAGCAGCTATCATCTTCAGTGAATGGAAATGGCCTTGGATCAAGATCGAGAATAGTCGTACCTAGGTTAGGATGGTATGGAATCAAGTTCAGTCCTCACATTCTATTTTCACTTTCAATAAATAATGCAATATTAGAATCGAGCCACTTACCCGTGTAGGGGATCTCGATCTATCCCTAGGTATGCTCTGAGCTAGGTACTAGGCTGTAAAGCCTGATGAGGAAATTATCAAGATATTTGTCTCTATGTTTATTAATGATTGATTTCGAATCCAATAGATGAATCCTTGATTATTGAAATCCGCATGAATGTGATAACTTATATTGATCGCGGTAGTCCTGGTTAAAGAAACTGGTGATGGCCACAAGGTATAGGTTCTCTTGTCAGAGAGGAAATGGATGGACTTGTATGATATTGATGATTCGGAGAGTTGGGATTGGAGTGTATGGTGCAACTTCCCTTGCAGGAGAGCAAGTGGATTAGTCCTGTAAGAAAAGTAAGTCACCTCGCTGGAGCATAAACGGATGGACTTGCTTAATCGTTGAGTCTCCTCATCGGAAAGCGAGAGATTAGGCTCAGCAAGGGTCCAAAGAGACCATGAACTTAACTATCGACCGTGATAGGCCACAAATTCAATTAACGATCCGAAGAGATCATGGACTTATCTATCGGTCCCAAACATCCATGAGTTCAATTAACGATTCGAAGAGATCATGGATTTAACTGTCCAACTAGACATGTGATGGGTTTCAATTTATGATTCAAAGAGATCAAAATTTTCACTAACGATATGGAGAGTCGAGATATAAATTAGCGATCCAGAGAGATCGAGCTTTCAACTAACGATCCAAAGTGATTCGGAATTGAATCGATCATTAAATGCTTGACTTGGAGAAATTGAGATCTAACCCTTGGCTTTAAAATCCAATTGAACTTGAAGCAATTCGGTAGTGATTATCGAACCGAGGAATTGATTTCAACACATGACTGCTAACCTCCGAATGGGACACCGGATGATCCTAATTCATGATGCGACACAATACTTATCGATTTCGAAAGGAGGAAGAATCATTATCTACGACTGACACTCAAGAAAGGACTCGAATCCTTAAACTATTACGGTCTAGAACAATGTTTGATTTACAATTGAATCCAAAGGAATAGATGATTTTCCATAGCCTAATCGACTAATAACCAGAAAACTCAACAATTAATGTTTCATTGACTTCAAATTTTGTTTTCAATGCACAACTTGTGAAATAATACGTACTTTAGGGGCAAATGGTATCAATCCTTTTGTTCAGGTAATATTCGAACGGATCAAATTGATCAAGCATGAATCTAGACTGAATGTCACTAAACTTGGATACCTAACAGAGCCAAGAGATAAGGTGGCGAAGGTACAAATGACCTTCCAAAGTGGTCCATGCACAATACTGCTCCAAGAACCAGAACAAAAGTCCAACAGTCAAGCAAAGTTACATATCGGTACCCACCTATGCCTATGGATTAGTCCTAATCCATGCCTATGGATCAGTACAAATCCTCACTTTTTGTCTAACACCACTTCAAATCCATATAAACTAGCCTAGGAGCTCATTTCAACCAAGGTCACAAGGTGAAACTTAAAGAATCATAAACATTCAACATCAAGATCCATCAAAGTTATGGATGAGTATGGAGCCATCCTCATGGATCGGTATCGATCCGTAACACTTCATCAAAAATGCCCCACTTTATTCCTATGCCTAAGTGTTGATGTAAGTAAGCAATTACAAGTTTTGAAGAACCGTTCGCATGCAATTCACCATCGATCTCTTCAAGCACTTGAAATATGAAACTCCATTCCACCACTGATCCATCACTTTAACCAAGAAACAGGCTCTTGGAAGTGCAAACAAGACGGAAAACATGAAGCTAACAGTAAGTCACTATGACACAAAGTGGTAGAATCGATCCACCTGGCGATCTTATTGATCGATACTGATCCATGCCTATGGATCAGTATCGATCCATAGCCAATGTAGACATTGCCATGTTTCTTCGAGTTGGATAGCTATTGGGACATGGGCAACGTGGTCAAGATCGAAGGGGAGAAAATCTAGCAAGCTACGGTTATAAATTAAAGCTAGCGGCTCATTTTCGGGGATCCTTTTTTCCTTGCAATTATTACATATTTTTTTATAATCACCCGTGAAGTGGTACCGCTTCATAAGAACTATACCTACACAACAACAATATAATCAATAGAAATCTCAAGTGGACTTAAGCAGTAGTTGGTTGAACCACTATATAAAAGATTAATTTTTTGTTTTTACTCATTTTCCAATTGTATTTCTTCATTTCATTCTCTACCATAATTTATCGGGTGTTTTTGCCACTTTTTGGTGCAAACATTACCCAAGTTACTTAACTTATATTCTTTCTTAGAAGATTGCAGGCTCACTAATCCTTTCTTGTTTGATGTTGGGTATTTCAGCAATCCAGTAGTGAAGGATGTGCAAAAAGAAATAATTTTAGATAATGTTAGGTTATGTATATATATGGTAATTTTCGTCTATGAGGGTAGTAGTAATTATGTGGAAAATTTATTTACTATAACAAAAATAAAATTATAATTATAATAATTATGTTTTTGATATGCTTAAAAATATTAAATAAAATTAGATCCTCATTTTCAATGTTAAAACGCTCAATTTTCAAAAGAAAAATTAAAATTTGAATAGCTAGCATTAATTTTTAACCAAATGACTCTGCCCATCAATGAATAGGTAACATATAATTTAACTAGCCAACAACCTATTTCCATAGGCATCTCATATGCTCCTCATTTTAAATTGCCAAATTGATTGTATCTTGTAAAAATTAAAGGTAACTGCGCGAAAGGCAAACATAATGTTTGAAACAATTCATTGCTGATCCAACATCTTAGATGCTGGAATAAGAAGTAGTGTTATATAACTTGTATAACTAACCTAAAGATTTGTTAATCCATGTAGTTCAAATTTTCACCTTAGAAATAGCACCCGAACTTTTGTTTGACACGAAACCCCAAATTTGGACCTATTTTAGCTTTGTTTCTCGTAAAACAAAATAGGACAAAATACTTTTTTTTATAACAAGTATGATTTACCCGTCTTAATAGAAAATAGCATTGTTTTAAGCATATATGTTATTTAAGAGTGCTAACTTGTGAAAGTGTAGGGATCCAACGATGATCACTATTGTAGCATTGCTTTTTAACAGGGATATAAATGCATAGGGTTAATGTACCACTTTATCGTCAATGCTCTCTTTGTTTTTCCATGAAATAAACTGGGTGCAATAGATAATTTAAAACATTATAGGTGAAAATTTCTTAATAGTGGAGAAAATTGCATCATCAAAGGTTCCAAGTTTTTTTTGAAATAGTACATTATATACAACAAATCACAAAGCATATATCAATATATGTTTGAATACGTTGTGCAAGTTTCGAACCTTTGACCTTTAGCACAAAAGTCAAAGCACTTAACCAGTGAGACAATAGTGCTTGTCTCACTGTTAACACCTTACTACTATTAACTGCTTAAAACTTGGTGTTACTATTAACACTAAGCTACACGCTAAATCATAAAAATTACTTCAAAACCCCGTTTTAAACATTTTATAAAATTAAATCATAAAAATTTAATAGACGTTGGCGAGTTCAATTATTTAGTTATATTAAAAACGTGCATATAAATCGTTATTTTTGTGACCCCCTTAATGTTCTAGAAAAAATGATGATAATTAAATATATTGACTATATTATACTTTTCCCTATTACAACTGGTTTCATATTTCATTTATTCTTATTGAAATGGCACCAAAAGTAATATTGATTTGATATTTTTTATTGAAGTAATAATGAAAGTTTTTTATACATTCTACAATAGCACCGTATTTGAGTTGTATATAATTATTTGCTATTTTAGTCTTAGATAGGGTTAAATAATTAAAAAAAAGCCATGAAAACCTACAACCATAGTTACAACATAATTTGTTGGATTTGAATGTATTGATGAAAAATATCATTTATGGAAAAATTGAATGAATTCTTTGTTTGAAGAGCGGAAGGAGGAATTGAGTTATGATTATGGGACAATTAAAGAAATATATGTGGGTAGGGAATGAAATACTTAATTGCACGAGAGGATAAAAAGGTGAGAGAAGTTTTCCTTGAAATTTCATCATATTACTTTCATTTTAATTAGTTTTGATTCAAGAAAAACCGACAACTTATATTAAGCTTC
Organism: Allium cepa; assembly: GCA_030765085.1. Classification (NCBI taxonomy): domain Eukaryota; kingdom Viridiplantae; phylum Streptophyta; class Magnoliopsida; order Asparagales; family Amaryllidaceae; genus Allium; species Allium cepa. Next base: position 31,864,776 of record CM060940.1, read on the forward strand.
ACCATGTTAGGGTCCATCAACCATCAATTCACAGTTATTTTTATGGATTTTTGGGCAGTGTCTTTTGTGTGAAAAAGTGCATATATGTATATGAAAATACAAAATTATAGTTCAAAGGATCGCACTATTTTGTTATATGCTTCTTTAACTACTTTGCATCTTAAAAATACGAGTTGAATGGTGATTGTAGACTTTTATTTCTCCGATAGTTGGAAAGCTTGGCCAAAAGAACAAAGGTAACATATATAAAAAAAATACTTAGAGTCAACAATTATTACAAACTTTTTCGGAACACACAAATTATTATCAACGTGAAAGTTATTCAAGTCATTAAATAGCTTGGTGAATATACAAGTTAATAGGAAGTAGATTCATATGTATCAAGAAAACGTCAAAAGGTATTATAATAACTATAGTATGCTAGTAAACAACAATGAAGAAAATATAGCTGAAATTCTATTATTTATTTAATAATCAAAATGTTGGAAACTATACCGGTCAACTGCAATGGATCTACATACTTTTAGTGTCGGAATGCATTTTGTTTATGAACATCTCAGTAATAAATTATAGTGTATACTTTTGTATAAGTTCAGTAAAAATGCATCGATGAATTAGTTAACAATGTCCATGGGAACCTAATGTAAAAAATTACAACAAGACCATTATCCAATCTTATGCATTATGAATGCAACGAAGTTCATCTCTCAAAGCCGACAACACTACTATTCTAAAGGACATCCCATTCAAACCCGACTGAAAGCACGATGTCCAAATCCCACTTTTGCGCTTACTTAGCGCCATAACATCCACCCCCAAGTGTAGCTTATAATTTTCCACATCTTTCCACCAAATTAATGTGTAAGTGTAATACAATGTGTTAAATAAAAGGGGTTCGTAACGTGATAGCTGACAAAGGAGCCTAAGCACTGCATATCCAAAGATGTGGAGATGACCAAGTATCCTAATTTTGAATGAAGCTTTTTTGAAACCACTATGTTGACAACATCATTTACTGCGAATAGGATACTGTGATGTTTTAATAGTTAGATGACACGGTAGCCACATATTTGGTATCTTCATTTCTCTGACAATCAATCATTTCAATAACTTTCAATTGCACATATATTTGGAAAGTCATTTTATTATTCCTTGTAATATAAAAAATAGTAATACATGGAATACTAAGATTCTCATTTGACATATTTGTCATTTGATATGCACAGTTTCATGTGAAACTAATGCATTTTGATATTGCTCATTTAGCGCATGTCTTTTGTTAAACATCATAGGCGTATGCATGAAGAAAAAGTTAAAGTGTGTTTTAAAATCATATTCTAAATACATTTACGTGGTACTGTGCAAGGAGAGACAATATGTGAATGAAATTCAAACACAATACATCAACATATCGAATAATGCTCAAATAAAATCTGCGATAAGGATAAACTTAATCTATGCTGGTTAAAAATTTAAATCAAAAGTTAATTTGTATGATTTAATTAATTAGTTAAAAGTCACATATTCAAAGGAAATTTTATTAAGAATACCTAGCAGATTGACCTAGCTCAAAACCAACATAAGTTCAACATGAAATTTCTTAGAATCTCAAGTTAATTGTATCAAAAAATGAAACAAAAATATAGGGGATAATATAGAAATATTACTGCAACTGCATAACTAATCATACCATAGATGATTATGTTCACAATAGAAGGAGAAAATGATATGAAGATTTTAATATGTATAAGAAAGAAATAGTAACGAAAACAAACTTGATTTTTTTTAAAGAGAATAAATGGTTTTATCACAATGCCTGTCAATAAAAGGCTGTCTGTATTTCTATCGAAATAAGAAGTAGAATCATAACTAAATTTTTTTGTGGTTTCAAAATTGATCTAGTTTAAGGAATCCTAAGTGAACCTGAACTGAAATGAAAAAGGAAATCTTTATACTTCTCTATATACATGGAGGGAAAGTAACAAAGTGGAAATCATGCAAATGGTTCAAGACTAAATAAAAAGTAATACTCCTCACCTTTGGATATCAATGGGCAACGAAAAAGAAAAGCTAAGAGTGTTCTTGAAAACTTACAAGGCTAGGGAATGAAGCAACATATCCAAGAGTTGAAAGACCAAGGGTCAGGGAATGAAGCAATATATCCAAGAGTAGAAAGACTAAAACATGACTTTGTAAAACCTTTTGAACCCTTTAGCTCAGAATCCAAAGATTTCAACATTGATGTGCCAAAGTCCTGACGGTGATGACCCTGTAAGTCATCAAAGTTTATCAAATATATATGTTTCTATAAGTCAAATGTAAAAGACAACAATCCATTATTCCCCAAGACAATGAAGAAATTGATAAACATAGATTCTAGAACTACCTATACAGTTCAAGTTGCAATGTTACTACTACTCAAACACACGGTAAGGTATTAGTGAAGTATCTTCTCAAATTCCCTGAAATTATCATATTTATAATGAACTGAACTAAGTTGACAACGAATAGATATATATTTCCAGTTTATAAATAAATTTTATTTTAACTTATAGTTTATTTAATAGAAACGTGATAAACTATAGTCATTTATTTGTTTATCTAAAAAACTAAAATATAAAACTGTAATATCTCCCCAGGGTAAGTCAGCATGAATAATTTGTTTTTACCAATAAGAAAGAGACCACGTCTACAACTAAAAACAATCATGTTAAAAAAAGTTTGTTTTGCCATATACTTTTAAAAATAATTGACCTCTGTCTTATGCAAGTCGTAGGTTAGGTGCCATTAGACGAGTATTTCATTATCAACTCAACCATCAAGGTCAGCTCAATCATTCTTTAGTCCACTTAGGAAAGCTCTGCTAAACACTATTTAGGTTCTTAGCCTTACTTTCAACTCATACAATGAATCAAGTAACAAATATTCATTTGAATGCCACTACTCATTTTGTGATAGGTAAATAGTAATTTTTTCACTATCTTTATAGCACCTTTGTGAATAAGAATATCCATAAATCATGTATTAAAACAATTGATGATAATATGTGGCAAAGTGTTCATGTTTTCGTATTCCCGAAAATCTTTCATCAATCCAAGCCACAGCCAGTGTAACAAAAAGTCGAAACTCAAAATTCAAATTCATTAAAGTAGTGAATAGGGATGTAAATAGCAGTCTTTGTAGCCATCATAACAATCTCCTTTAGCAATTGAATAATGACCATCAAAATAAAGGTATACTGGCTAGTTCTGAAATTGTTGTTTTCTAAGTTAGCTACAAACAACTGAAATCATTTACCTCATTTACCAAATGTATGGGTTTAAAAATGTATAACATTAGTAAGGGTGGTAAGATGTCAAAATGTGAAATCTACGGTAATTTAGGCCTTCTGATGCAATATATGATATACTCATATCGTTGAAATTTTGACAATCTAAAATGATGGAAAAACAATTAATATTACCCGTGTAGATGCTTTGCTCCAGGATATATACATAAATATAATCATCTAGTTGTAATAATAGTTAAGCGTTATAAGGTATAAGCTCCAAATTGGAATTTGTAACCCAAAAAAATTGTGTATGGAAGGAAATCAAGTATGCATGCATATAGTATAATTAATAAATAAAGCATAATTAAGCATCTACATTCAAACTATTAAGAAGTAATTTAACAAAATATATTTTGGGTCTTATTTACATACAAAAAGTTGGTGTACATGCGATTAAAAGGAAAAAAATAAATTAGGAAGTTTTATGTATTCTCATCTTCCCAAATTTACGGTTGTACTATTCCATGAGATTAATAATTTATTGGGTTTTGGAACCAATCGTTATAAGATATATTTAAAATACTTGCCTCGGTAGTCTTTTATAGAAGAATCTGAAATATTGTAAAATATTACTATCAATATGAATAAGTTTACCTTTAACTCTCACCAAATATGATATCATTCAAAATTCAGTAGCCATTTGTTATAGTTAATTGTCATGTATAATTGTGCACTTTGTTAAATTTCACTAACATGAGCCATGCCTCTTCACCATAGCTGCCAATAATTTTTATGGTTTCCACTACAAAAAAAGCATCTATAGGAGGTGGAGACATACATGAATACGGAACTCAAATATATTCTTTATTGTAAAGAGTCTAGAGTTTTTTCCATTTCACCTTACATACAAAAAATGAAACGAAAATTGGTAATAAATACAATGATAGTTTGATAAATATGCAAGTAGTTATATAACTAAGACTTGGAAACTGAAAGCTAATGTTAAATAAATTTTGCTGCAACTATGTTGTAGCTAGTATAAGATTAAAAAAATTACATATCTATTAAGATGTACATAAGGTGCATTGATATATAGCTTGTATACATATTTATTTTGGCCCCTAGGATATTCCATTCATTTTTTAAACTTACTAAAAACACGAAGATGATATCAATATTATAATTAAAGAATCATAATGGTGTTAATGCAGCCTATGAGGCATGCCTTAAGTCAATATGCACAAATCAGGAAGTTTGTCATTTGTGAAAGCTTTTAAACTCAGGAAAATGTGAGAAAGGAAAAATATTTAAAAATTACTCATATCCAAGGCTTTGTGCGGTTTTTAGTTTTTATTTTTGGCTTTCCGTCCAAAAAGATTCGCATGTCACCTTTTTTTATAAGACAACTAATTTGGTAAATGAATTTAATAATACACACATAAAACAAAAAAATATCCCCATGTTCTGGGAAATAACGCAAAACGATTTAAATATTCTCAAAAGCAAACATATTACTATTATCCAGATACCTTATGTCCACCTAAAGATAGCAATAGTGTTCTTTCGGTTCCCAAAAGCAAACACATTAGGATTCCTTCACGCAACCAAACTATGACACACATATAGTGAGACGCATAAAACTGTCATAGAGTATGCATTTAGTTACTTATATATAATACATAAATAAATATTTATACACAGAAATGACATAAAACTAACCAACAAGGTTTAAATAACCAACAGGTTTAAAAGAGTGGAGCATTCTTTTAACTGCTTTATATTTTTGGAATCAATTTTCCCAACCATAAACAAAAATGGAACAAAACAGAAAACGGAACAATAATCCGAAGGAAAAAATGTGACTGAAAGAATCCCAAAAATTGATGAAAAATTTGCTTTACGAAGGAACAAAAGTGGAAATGTTGTGAAACTGATGGCTGTGGCCCTTAGGAAGGAATATATTCCTAACGAAGTACCAAAAAATATTCAACCTAACATAATTAGTATTGTATGATCTATAACATCTTCGCACATTGCAAGTACACTAATTCACATGAGTGCTTAGCATACAATCATGTGAATACCATGTTTCAGTGGCTAACATCATGAATACATTAGTGTGAGACTCGCATAATACAAAATTAGAAATCGATATTTTTATCCAAACCGTACAGTAGGAAATATACACTAAAAAACTAAACAAAGTCAAAACAATTTCTGTTGTAACCATTACTTTGGTTACTTCATGATAGCATTTCTCTTTTTGGGTTCAAATAAGGTTTTTCTATGAAAATAATTTTCGAGAAAACTAATGGTACATTCAAATGCTTTGATTTTTGGTATTAAAGCGATGGATGTAAGAACACGCAGGTATTATTCTAATATCAATAACAAACATGCCCCTAAACCTAAGGCTTATATAGTAATACCAAAATTTGACAAATACTTCCAGATTTCAAATTTAAATATGAACACAATAAGATCTAACGGTCAAGATATAGTGTGTTAAATTTTGTGTGTAATTTTAGGTCACCATAGCCATTCCTTCCATTTAATTATACCAATGACAAAAGAAAAAAAAGGAATTGGTTAGACATTTTACTAAGAATGGCATCCTAGTTGTATATTTTAATAAATATCATCCTTAAATGTGAAATAAAATGTCATAAAAGTTGCTGTCTTTTTTTTATAAATTAAATTAAATTGCAAATTTTATAGGCTGCAAGGTTAACCTGACTATCGTGCTCTATTGCCATCTTCTCCTAGGAATCCTCCTTTTCCCTTTTCTAAATGTCCAGCCAGTTGGAGTGAATCCAACTATCAGGTTGAACAAATTCTAATGTTAAAATTAAAATAGCCATAAATACAACAATTTAAATTGCTTATAGAAAATTATAATTAAATAAAAAAGGATGCTCAAGCAACACCACTTATACTGTTTCATAACTGAATCAACCTGGTAATTGCAAGGAATCTTTATCATGTTCACTTTTCAGGTCGTGCATGCAAATAGGTAAAATATGTAGTCTAACGAACTTAACTCTGCAGGTTTACCCCAAATATACACTCCCAGAAGAAACCTTAAGAATATAGGCAAGCTGCATATAGTTAGGAAACATAACTTCATTAATGTAACAACTAACATCAAACAAAGAATAATAAATTAAGAATACCATGTTTCAGTGGGAATACCAAATATAGAAGAAGATTAATAAGTATAAATGTTTTTTATTATTTTTTAAAAATAAAAAGGAAAAAATGGTTACTTGCCTCTAGTTTGAAGAGGACGATACTGTTGTTAAAATTGATGAAAATAATGGTGATAAACGCGACTTTATTTGGCAGGTAAAGTTGGTAGGAGGGGTGGACAACCGTGGTAGAGCAAAAAAGAAATAAATTGGGGGGAATTATTATTTAGGGTGGAAAAAAAGGAAGGGGAGAGGCAAGGAAGGGGGAAGCACGGTGGAAGAACATAATTAGATTCGCCAGGATGGGTAAAAGATGGGGAGAGGCGCGATGGAAGAAGAAGAAAATCAGAATTGATGGGAGATGCTACCTTTTTTTCCTGTATGGGAAAGGAGAATTAAGCGGAGTGGAAGGTCGGGAAAGAAAGAAATATAAAGCACGATGGTTCATTTCACAAATTACCAAGGTGGCTTCCCTGCCCTTGAAATTGAACTCGGTTATAATATAATGGTACAGATTTACGTAAATTAATGCCTTGTAACTTTAATCTTTAAAACATAACATAATATTTTTCAGTAAAGTTAGATTCAAGGACTGTTTTCACTAATAAATCATAAATGTTTTAAGTTTCTAATGTTATCCAATATTAATATATAAAGATTAACAACTTAAAATCATATTTTATTTTATGTAGATTCAACTGCTTTGAGAAAGACAGCTAAAATTTTATGCATTTTATAAATAAAATAGCCTTTAAAAGAAATATAAATATGACTGCTTACAATTATAGTTATATGTATGAAATAATCATATGAATGAGATGTTATTAAAACTGCGTTGCTCAGATGTAATACAGTTAAATAAATGGGAAAGAAAAGCAATTACTTTGAACTTTTTAACCTATTTGTTGACTGCATAGTAGAAATATAGTTTTATTTTGTTATGTATTTTATAGCCTATTTGAAATTAAATAAATTGTTCAAATGACATTTTATTATAGTGTAAATGCATTACGCAAAATTTAATATTTTTATATAAATGCAATGATTATGCTCTAGTGCAGTATTAGGGAAATATATTCATTGTTTACAAATAATTTTTAGTGATATATAGGGTATGAATAAATGTTTGTTGTCATTTAAATGCACTAATTTAAACAAGTGAGAAATACACCTACTTGTAACTTAAATCGACGGTACAGTTTGTGGCTGCAACTTGAAAATGCAGTTATTTATTTGTAGACAACTTTGGATGATATATAGTATAAATGCATTATTATTATCACCGAACCACAATTAAATAAACAAAAGATAATCGCAGTTATTTTATTCTAGATTTTAACACATAATTTGACTCCACAATAAAATTGTAGCTGTATATTGTTCCTTGTTTGTAATTAAAAAATGTAACTATTTATAATTCAAATTAGCACTATACTATTTCGATTTTCAACACTGTATTATGGGAAGGCAATCAAATATATACGTACTATTATCATCAAACAAATGTACTAAAATGTACTATTATGGAAATGGGATTATTTTATACAAGATGATTTTAATGCTATATATACAATCAGTTTTTTTGAATGACAAGATGCATATAAAGTAACCTGATCAATCAAATGCAATTATACAAAAGAGAGAAATGTAGCGTTTTACAATTTAAATCAACAACAATTTTTTTAACTAAAATAAATGAATTGTTTTTTCCACATAAGGAATGCATCATCCTACCTTAATTCCATGTATTGATAACCAAAAAAGTTTATAATCGATTGCATTAAATGTATCTGTAGACCATGTTAATTTTTTTTTTCAATTCACATTTATGGCGTACATCAAGTATAAATATGAAGTAAAAAGAACTCTCTCTAGTAATCTAATGGCATCAATCATTTTCAAAATGTATATTTTCTCCTTTCAATCCAAATACTTGGAGAGTTGGTTCTTTCTGGTAAATCTATTTGAATGTTACATTTCTAAGATAAGTCTTCCTTACTGCTTATTTTTTTTAGTCGTAGTTGTTCTCACTATAGAGTGCATTCACGAATATGTACATAAACATATACATATGCATATAACACAGTTCAATGTCAATGTGATAATTTACATTTTTTCCTTCTTTACAATGTATGTTTATGGTAGAACAAATTTCATGTTGACGATTTTTTTACCGGGGTAGACGATTTCATGTTAAACATAGAATAGTTTTGGTACAAAGGAATAAAAAAAATGAAAACTTTTATTGAATATTTTATTGAAAAATAATATTATTAAAGATTCACCTCTCCTTATAATAAAATTGCTCGAATGAATTCTACATAATTATTTCTTTTTATCTTCTTTCTAAATGCTCTTCCTCCCTTTTGTTAGACTTTTCCTTCAAATTCTTCATCTGTAATCCCTATATCCTAAACACAAAGAAAATAAAAATTAAAAAATTAAAAAAATAAGAAATAGAAGTAAAAAGGTGTCATGGAAAAGAACTCTTCTAAATATCTATGTAACTTCTCTATCGATCTCCATTTTCTAAGTTCCTCTAAAATTCCAACAACACAAAAGAATGAGTATTGATGTCCACCCTTATATTCATGGTTCTATCAATGTTTTGAATGTACATTCTAATAAATTTGCCTATTAACAATTAGAGAAACAATTTGCATGTAGATTCCACTGAATTTGGCATATGCTATGGCATGATAGCGGACAACCAACCACCACCAGCGCAAGCAACTGCATAGATCAAAACATGTGGCTTTTCCAAGTTTCGACTATATGATCCTCACCCTAAAGTCATGAATATAACCAACCGTCTTATCACAATTGGCACCAAAAACGAGGACCGTCCCAAACATGCTAGTGATCCCCAACACGCAATGCAATGGATTGAAAACAACTACCTTCCCTACAATAACGTCCTCGACATCATTGTCGGCAACGAAGTCATTCCAGGACAATATGCTGAGTACATGGTTTTCGCCATCCGCAACCTCCATGTCGCACTAGATCAATCCTCCAAACCTGAAGTACTGGTAATGTCATATGTTTTTTTGTAGGTGTGATATTAATATATACCTAATAAATACACGATGTATTTCACCTTTTGCTATATATACCTAATAAATAGTTTATGTGAAGTGTTATTGTAATCAGCCAACACATGCTTGGGGGCTTAACATAAAAGTTAGCTTTAGGCTGTGATTAGCAAGTGTACAATTGAAAGTAAAAAAATCAAAATCCGTCAGTATAATTGTAACATATAGGTGCCATGTAACATTTCAGAACTCATTTACCATATGAAATTAAAGCACTAAATGATTTTGTCTATATGCTAAACTGATTCAATTCACCATGTATTTGATGTCAAACTATCATGTTTCTAGGTAACGACTACCATCTCCGGCGTAGCATTGGCCAACAGCTACCCACCGTCCAGCACTGTCTTCGCTCCTAATTCAATTGAAGTGATGACAGACCTAGTATAGTATTTCACCACCTTGCCGCCAGGGCATCGGCCGAATTTGTACATTCATGTGCACCCGTACTTTGCCCATGCGCAGGACCCAGCAAATGTTTCGTTGGATTATGCGCTGTTTGAGATGAAGGAGCCGATGTTTCAAGATGAGGACTTGTCTTACACGAACTTGTTTGATGCGATGTACGATGGGTTTGTGTGGGCGTTGGGGAAAATTGGTGGTGACAGTATTGGACTAACTATTGGGGAGACAGGATGGCCTTCGGCAGGCGGTGGAGAGTCAACGACTCCGGCGATAGCGAGCACTTATTCGGCAAATCTATATGATCATTACATGAAAGTCGGGGGCTCGCCAAAAAGGCCGAACGGGTTTGGAGATTTGTTTGTGTTTGCAATGTTCAATGAGAATCTGAAACAGCCTGGAGTGGAACAAAATTTGGGGTTATTTAATCCAAATTCGCAACATGTTTATGGTACTCCTTTTTGCCCATGAACGTTTTCCTTTTGTATCTTTTGTTTTGGCTTAATCAAGGAAAAATTGTTTTGTGCCTTGGTAAGTTTTTGTGATTTTATATAATGGCATGCGTAGTATGATGAATATTTTATTAATGCAACTTTCGTTGCAATTGGTATTTTCCTACATTAATAAGTTATGTTATACAAAGTTTCTCATAATGGATTTCGCTAAAATGAGTTTTTCCCATTGTAAATTTTTTTTGTCTAACCGATCATTTTTCATTAAAGCAGTTTCCTTTCTGACAACAATTTTTATGTGCATTACAACATGCATTAATGTAAATACTACTTAATCAGGACTTAATAGTACCCCTTAAAAACTAAAGCAATGCTAGCTATCTATATCCATCTTTGAAGTACTGGAGACCCTATGAAAAATCTGTCAAGGACCTAGTTTTATGTGTAGTGTTTTCTTGTACCTTGTTTATCACTAGGATATAATGTCCGCCATGAATACTATCTTTGTATTAGTCCAAATTAGAGAAATAAAAGCTATTTTTAGGTGTGCATAAAATATTGGCCTTAATGATTATTAGAATCGATTAATTAATGTTGGGAATTTACAAGGAAATACGCAAAATGACATTCCAGGAAAGGGGAAACTCATATTCTTGTGCAAAAATTTATATCCTATACACGTATCTGTCATATATTCACATACATGTAGTACACAATCATAGCTTACCAAATCATAACCTAAACATCATGAAATCAACAAACTTACATTATCAGTGATTCAATATCACATCATGTGTTCAAGCATCTAAATGTCATGTTATATGCGTTCAAGTAGTCTTATTCATCGTATCAGTAATTGTATAGGCAAAGCTCAGCACAAAATAATCCTACAGAGGAACTCCTAAAACAATGGTTAAATGGCTGGAACAATTCTTTCGCTTTTTGGTTCCACGATGTTATAGTTCCAGAATGCTAAGCAGATATTGGAAAATTGCTAAAACATGAGCTGATGTTCAAAAGGTGTGCAAATGAAAAACATGTGTATTACATAGCGCATTGGTTTCTCAAAGGAATTCGGTCACATTTACTAATTTTAGTTTCGCTGAAATGCAATAATTTTTTATGAAGATGACTCTATAATTTAAAGATAATATCTGCAGAAAAAAAATCTTAATCTATATTCTCTAAGTACGAACGTGCAGCGAATTTATTGGAGCCATCGATCTATTTTATTTTATTATTTTTCATATAAGTGTTAAGATTCATTGAGAAAAGAACTGTACGATAGAGGGTTATTCCTCGCTCCTGTATACATGCACACACAGGCAGATCATAATAAAGCCGATAAATATACTTTATTTAGGACACATATAAACGCACCTTCCCACATATATACGACATAGACAATAAATAAAAACAAAAGACGCACGATAATTAATGCAACAACAACTAAAGAATCAAGGAGGAGGACAAAGAGACCCAATAGGAATATTCCGACCACAGGAGCTCAACAAAAGGGGAATTTTAAGAGGCAGATTAAGGTTAGTCCCGAGCAGGTTGGCAATAACTGCAAGGCAAAGGCAGAGGGCAGCCTCCAGGTCAAGCAAACCTGCAATCACAGGGCAGCAATTAGGCGCTGGGGTCGCCCCTAGGTTGACTTTGATCAAACTGAGCGCATTTAGGCATACCTCTAGTTGAACTGCATTGAGTGGGCACGTGAATGGGTTTGGTGCAGGACTGGGGGCGCTGTCGCATGACCTTATGATGACATGAATGAAGAGGTTAAGGACGAAGAAGATAGCCCTTGCATTTTGTTTGGAATTGACGCAGCGGATATAACAATGATGACGAAATATGGATTTCGTGTCAAGCTAATCGATGAACCCACCAGATGAAACAATATAAAATCGATGGATTAAAGATACCCAAGTTTCCAAATTTTTTGATCTCAAGAGATGCCGAATTCTAGCTATCTTCAACATGTTGATCGCGCACGATACCGTATTAAAAGATCTAAGATTCTTCGACGTTGATCTCGCACACGAGATTCCGTGAATCGGCTTCAAATCCGTTGAATCGAGCGCACTCGAATAACCGAAAATGGAGAAAGGAGCTCACACTCAACTTCCAATTTCAAGAGGCACAAAGCACTCAAACAAAAGTTTATTCAAAAATCAACAACTTCTACAAGTGACACAAACCCGCCTATTTATAGGCTTACAACACATACAACTCAACGAGTTACAACCTTATACGACATAAGAAGAAAAAATACCAATGACTTAAAAAACAATGCGACTTAAGAAATTCATCACAAACGACTTAAAACTTGTGACTTAATAACTTGCTCGTTCGCGACCTTCAGGAGATGGTTTCGTTCACGACCCAAGGAAACTGCTCGCGACTTAAGGAGGAACACGACAGCGACCTAACTTTGGAGTGCGACCTACCGGAAGAATTCGCGACTTAACTGGAGTTCAACGTGACTTAAGGAAGAGGAGGAGCGACCCACGGCTTAGCATCTTGTTCACGACCTAGGCTGGAGGGGGGAAAGCGACTTAGGCAAGGTTGTTCGCGACCTAGGGAGGAGCGGCATAGGGTTAGAGCAAATTGCGACCTAGCGACTTCGTCGCGACTTAAGGAGGAGCGACCTAGGGCTGGAGTGAATTGCAACCTAGCGACTTTGTCGCGACTCAAGGCGGAGCGATCTAGGGAGTTCGTTCTCGATTCCAGGCATGCTTCCGCATCATCCTCCCCTTGTTGACAAAAATTCGACCTCGAATTTGCACGTCTCTCTACCTCAACAAGCTCATCCCCATGGTACGGAATCAAATGCTTAACTTTGAAAACGTCTGCAGTGTGAATATGATCTGGCAACTTCAACCGATATGCATTATCATTGATCTTCTTCAAAATTTCTACTGGACCAAATTTTCGAGCTTTCAACTTGTTGTAAGTTCCAACTGGAAAACGATCTTTTGTCAACACTGTGTAGACCAAATCACCTTCTTTGAAGCCTACACTCCTTCACTTCTTATCTGCCAGTTGTTTATGCTTCTCATTTGTTGCAAGTAATCGTTCATGAACAATCCTGTGACACTCCTGCAACTCATTCACGAAATAACAAGCTCGTTTAACAACCCCTTTCTGAAGTGGAACTGTCGACAAATCCAACGGCCCCTTTGGAATTGCTGAATATACCACTTGAAATGGACTTAATCCAGTACTTCGATTAACGACATGATTATGTGCGAATTCTGCTTAACATAACTTCACATCCCAACTCTTCAACTTATCTTTCACAAGACATCTCAACAAGTTCCCCAATGATCTATTCACCACTTCCGTTTGCCCATCTGTTTGCGGATGATAGGCGCTACTAAAATTCAGCTTCGTTCCAACCATCTTCCACAGACTCAAACAGAAATGACTTTGAAATCGCGTGTCCCGGTCAGAAACAATGGATTCAGGTAGCCCATGTAGTCGTTGAACTTCCTTAAAGAACAATTTAGCAACATGGACTGCATCAGAGGTCTTTTTACAAGCTATGAAATGTGCCATTTTCGAAAATCTGTCCACCACAACGTATATAGAATCATTCCCTCGCTGAGTTTTTGGCAAACCCAAAACGAAATCCATGCTGATATCAACCCATGGTCTGGTAGGCACAGGCAAAGCATATACAATCCTGCATTCGTAGCTATCCCTTTGGAAACTTGACAGATGTGACAACTCTCCACAATCTTTCAAATTCTTTCCTCATGGAAGGCCAAAAATAAGATTGAGAAATCAACTGCAATGTGCGATCTCTACCCACATGACCTTCTTCATGTAACTCCTTAACAATCTTCATTCGCAAACTACAGTCTGGAATACATAATCAATTTCCTTTGGAAAGAAAACCATCCACTAACGCAAACTTACCCGTCTTCCCTTTATTGACTTCGTCTACAAACTTCGCAAAGTAAGGATCTTCAACAAACAATTCTGGAAGTATATCAAACCCCATCACTTCAACCTTCATCATAGTCAATAAATGATTTCTCCTACTCAATGCATCTGCCACTCGATTTGTAACTCCCGATTTGTGTTTCACAACAAATGTAAACTGTTGTAAGTATGCAATCCACGAGGCATGCCTAGCTGCAATCTTGTCCTGCCCTTGCAAATGCTTCAACGCTTCATGATCAGTATATAAAACAAATTCTTTATGGAACAAATAGTGTCTCCAATGATTCGCTGCTTGTACAATTGTATAAAATTCTACATCATAAGTATTATATCTCATCTTTGCTCCAGAAAGTTTCTCACTGAAATAAGCAATGGGACGTCCCTTCTGACTCAACACTCCTCCAATTCCAACCTTCGATGCATCTGCATGCAATTCAAATAGCAACTGAAAATCTGGCAATACTAGAATTGGTGCTGACGTAAAAAGTTCCTTGATTCGCTCAAAAGCAAATCCTGCTTCCTTCGACCATGAAAACTGCTTTCCCTTCATACAATCAGTAACAGGTGCCATCACGCTACTGAAATGTGGAATAAACCTTTGGAAGAATGACGCTAAACCATGAAAACTTCTCACTTCAGTTATAGTCCTGGGTTGTGGCCAATTTCTGATTGCTTCAACTTTACTTTGATCCACCTGAATACCTTCCTTGGACAATACATAACCCCAAAAACAAAACACTATGCGTCATGAACACACACTTCTTTGTTGCTGCATAAAATTGCTCCTGTCGAAGTATTATCATCAACACTTCCCGCAAATGCTGTAGATGTTCCTCCATGCTTCCACTAAATATTAATATATCACCAAAGTATACCACCATGAACTTTCCAATAAACGGTCGAAAGATCTGATTCATCAACCGCATAAAAGTACTTGGTGCGTTCGAAAGACCAAATAGCATGACCATCCTTTCATACAACCCCTCCCGTGTCTTGAAAGCTGTCTTCCATTCGTCCCCTGGTCGAATTTGAATTTGATGATATCCTCTCTTCAAATCAATCTTGGAAAATATAGTAGCCCCATTCAACTGATCTAACAAATCATCCAATCTGGGCATTGGAAACCTGTACCTCACTGTAATGTTGTTCAATGCCAGACTATCGGTACACATCCTCCATGTTCCATCCTTCTTTGGCACTAACAAGGCTGGTACTGCACAAGGACTTAAGCTTTCTTGTACGCGTCCTTGTTCAAGCAACTCTTCCACTTGCCTTCTCAATTCCTCATGCTCCTTTGGACTCATTATGTAATGTGGTCTATGTGGTAACACTGCTCCTGGAACAAGATCAATCTAATGTTTTATGTCTCTCAACGGTGGTAATTCTTTTGGCAACTCTTCAGGAAACACATCTTCAAATTCCTCCAACACTGGTTTGACTTCCTCTGGAATTTTAACCTCCTCACTACTTTCACGTCCGATCAACAAAAACACTTCAGGCTCATCCTCCACTTCCTTGACAAATTCCTTCAAAGATAACAGAGTTTTCAGCTCCTCGATCTCCTCCAACTTGCTTTCATCTGTTTGTCGCTTTTTAGGAACTAGAGTAACTTTAGTGCCCTCGAACATGAAACTATAGCAATTAGTCCTCCCATCGTGTTGCACTGCTCTATCATATTGCCACGGTCTCCCCAACAACAAATGACACAGTCCATATCTACAACATCGCACCATATATCATCTTTATACTTCTTTCCGATGGAAAAAGTTACATGAGCTCTTCGACCAACCTTCACTTCCCTACCTTTCCTCAACCAAGCTAATTTGTAGGGTTTTGGATGCTTCTCTATCTTTAACGCCAACTTCTTTACAGCTTCTGAGGAGATAATATTGTCACAACTTCCTGCATCGATAACAAACTTGCAAATCTTCCCCAGAATAGTCCACGTCGACTGAAAGATATCACTCCTCAACCAACTAGTCTCCTCTTCCTGTTTTGGCGTCAAGCAAGATCTCCTCATCATTAAATTGCACCCTTCGTCTCCTGACAATTCTTCTTCCTCCTCAGCTTGTGGTGAATTAGAACATTCTACTTCTGCATCCTCATCTTCAACCTCAGCAACCATCACTCGCTTCTTCGGCTTCGGACATTCATTGCTTTTGTGACCAAACTCCTGACAGTTATAACACTTGAAATTATTGTTGACCTTCGTCTTAGCAACATCATTGAAAACTAATTCACTAACAGCCTTGGAAACATTAGTATTGCTGCTAGTCCCTTTCACTTGATTGTTGGAATTTGTAAACACACCACCTCCTCTTCTGCCTTACTTGTCCCAAGCTAGAGCCTTTTGGTATGCTTCAGCCACGGAACTCGGATCAAACATATTCACCATATCCTGGATCTACATTCTCAACCCACCAATCTTGTGGTCAGCTGTTCCTTTATCTCCATGATGTCATTCCTTGCAATCAGTTGGTAAAATTCATCCGTATAATCATTCACAGACTTTGTTCACTGTCTCAAGTTCTGCAATTGCTGATACATAAGGGATTGATAGTTATAAGGCAAGAAAGTAGCCTTCATTAACTTCTTCATCTTCTCCCATGAGACAATCTTCGATTTGACCATTCTTTCGCGTGTAAGTTTGGTTTGCTTCCATCATGCCATAGCTCTTCCTCTCAATCGAGTAGTAACCAACTTAAATCTGCGATGCTCGGGAACTTCTTTGAAGTCAAAAATCTCTTCAACATTAGATAACCAATCAAGGAATTCTTCAGCTTGCATACTACCCTTGAATTCTAGAATTTCGGTTTTCATCCCCAACTCCCATCGTCAATCATCTTCTACATCCCTATATTGACTTCGTACTTGGTCTCGATCTCGAAAGTGAATACTACCTCTGTCACTATCTTCATCATAATCACGTGTACTTCGATATCGATCTCGGCCATCAACATCCCTATGATCATGCATGTCTCTTCTACTGTAACGACCCAGAAATTTGAATAATTTAAATTGAAAATATTTAATTAATTTTAAATATTTGAATGATGTTTTGGATTGAATTTTCAATATAACTTTGAAATGGGCGATTAAATTATAGAGTTTAATCTATTGGAAGTTGAATAAAAATTTGAATCCTCAATTTTAAGCTGATTAAAAATATTTCAAAGGCTTGTAAAATTTATATTGATAATATTGAAGATTTTAGAAGCTTCAGAATTTATTTTTAAAGTGAATTGTTCAGTTTTGAAATTAAATCGTTTGAATCGATATTTAAAAATAGCCTTCCGAGGCACAGTCTCGGAATTCGACGAAACCAGTTCCATTGGGTCCGGAATATTGAATTATTCTCGGATTTCAAATTTTGTATTTTTCTGAGTTGTTATGTGAGCATACGACGAGTAAACGCGTCGAAATTTTCAACGATTTAAATTTAAATTTAAATTTAAATTTAGTCAAACATCACGTTGCCTCCTTTTCTCACGCCTAAAATCATGCCGAGAATCACGAAAAAAATCGTGCAAATCAGACCTACTCCCTGAAGCATCACGTAATGTTGTCTCCTTCCCTCTCCTTTTAAATAATCACGCAACTTCATTTTGAAGTTTCTCAGATAGAAATAAAAATAAAATGTCCGAAGCCTGGAATCGGTCCTCACATAGATTTTATCGTTCAAATCAAAAACCTCCCCTTCCTTCCTCACTTCAGTTCGATCCCTTCCCCCTCTTCTATCTGTTCGCATGAAAAAAAAATTCGCAAGTGATTTAGGGTTCGCGGCGGCTAGGCGAGGCGGCGCTAGGCCTCGGCGGCACGCGCGCGTGCTCGCGCGTGGAGAAGCAGCGGCGGCGGCGATCTGTTCATGGTGGTTGGGGCAGAGAGGCGCAATGTTGAATCGCGTGAAGATGGCACACGAGTGAGTCGCGATAGGAAGCACTCGAATTGGGCAAGTCGAAGTCTCTTGGAAGCGACGACGTCAAGGTGGGAATGGATTCGAGAGGGACACCGGCGCGCGGCAGCGGCGACAAGGCGTAGGAGGTGCGGCGGCGACGTCGATGGTAGAGGCGAAGTCGATTGTAGTGAGGTACGTTAACGACTTATTCCCAAATTTAAATCTAATTTAAATTATATATAAATATAGGTTAAGAAAAAAAATATATAGTGAATAGAAAAAGGGAATTATTTGCAGTAAGGTATTCGGTTATTTTAATTTAATATATATACCTATATGCGGTATTTAAAATAAATAAAAAATATGTGTATGTGATTTCAATTTATAAATCTATATAAGAAAATGGGTTTAAAAATTTAATTATTAGTTTAAATTAAACTTTTGGTTAATTAAATATAGCGAATGGAAATTAATTATGCAATTTGTCCAAATGCAATATAAAATGAAGATTGGAATTTATAAAGAAGAGTTTTGAATTTAATTTTTGTTAAATCAAAGTGTTAAAAAGAAATTGTTTGAAAGCCAAAAACAATTTATTAAAAAGGGATTTAGTTTTAAAATTTGTAACCTTTTGTTAAACAAATTTAATTAAAGAAAAATCAGTTTGAATCCAGATTTTTAGTTTGAAACCAGAAAATTTGTATAAATTTAATATTTGTCAATTAAAATTATTGATTGACAAGAAAAGGAAATTTAATAATTAGTTGGATAAATTTAATTATAGGGTGATTTAATTAAATCTAAATTTATTTTTGTGTTACTAAGAATAATTTATTAAAAGAAGAAAATTTAGTTTTAAAATTAAATTGTAGTTAAATAAATTTATTTAAGTAAATTTAGTTGAAATTTAAATTTTATTAGATAAATTTGTTAAGAGTAATCTGTTTAAAATTAAAAGGGAATTTGTTTGGAATGAGTGATTAAGCCCAAATTAAATTATAAACTAGTTAAATCAAATGAAAATTTATTATTCGATCTGTTCGAATATTAATAAATTGGGTAAATATTTATACAAGGTATAAATCAAGAGAAATCGAGTCAAGAAGCAAATGGATTACTAATAAAAGCAAAGGTGAGAACTTCTCACTCAAAAGGATTTCTATTTATATTTTAAATAGTTAGATTTAAAATTGTTAGTTGTGTTGATTGAATGCTTGAATGATGATTGTTATATATATATATATATATATATATATATATATTGGATGTGAATAGACCCTATACGTCGTTAGTAAGCGGAGGTTATTTATTACACCCATATACCGCGATATTCCACCTCGAAGTGGAATTGGTATTATATTATTATATAGCAATATATATATTGGCATATGTATATATTGCAGTTGATTGATTTCCCACATTGTATAGCGGATGAGACCCTATTGCGCCGTTATTAAGCGGATAATATTGATAAAATCCCATATACCGTGATATTCCGTCTTGAAACGGAGTTGGTATTGTGCTAATGTCTATGGTTGCAGGAAAACAGGTTGGAGGGATCCAACTAGATTCCTCACAAATATTTATTGATTTCAGATATTATGATATTTGATTGTTTATCATATTGATATATGATGTTGGAAAGTCGTGATTGACTATTTGATGTGTTGCATCATCGCATCCAATTTTTGAAGTTTAAAAATAACGATTTTGATTTTTAAGGGATTTCTAAGGTGATTTTTAGAAAGTATACGTTTATAAAATATTTTTGGAATTAATTCATCTTAAATAGATAAACGACATAAATTTTAATATTATAAAATTATGATTTTCGAGAAAAATAGTTAAAAGTTGATTTTTGAAAATATGGGATTAATGATTTTATAAAATAGCTTAAATTGGGATTTTTGAATAAATTATAAAAAGATTAAAAATAGGATTTATGAAATTTGATTATTTTATAAATCCGAATGATGAAATTATAAAGGAGTTTGAAGACGTTTTAAAATAGTAATATAAATTGATCCATATAAAAGATTTATAAATTGATATTTATAAATGAAAAATATTGGAATTGTCAAACGAGCTTTTATAAGAGTTAGAATGAATTGTAAATGAATTTCATAAATGAAATGGAATTATAGAATTATAACGCTGAAGTTATAAATGGAATTTTATAAGCAGTAGGTTTATAAAATTTGTAAAGGAATAGATTTGGGTAAATAAATGAATATTATAAGTTATAAGATTTATAAATTTGGGAAGTTTAAAGAAACAATTTTGTAAACAAATAAATTATAAGTGTTTGTTGACTTATAATATGAATTTTTAGTATATCATTGAGATATAAATTGAGATATGTTAATAAAGGAATTTGTAAAAGGAAGTTGATATAAAATAAATAGAAATGGAATTTATAAACATTGTTTTATAAAATCCGCAACGACTTATTTTGATAAGTAAATTGTTGTAATTTATTTATGGATTTATATTCACGTTTTAGACAGTGAATAATCCTTTAAAATAAAAAAAGATAGAAATGATGAAATTAGTTAACAAGTATATTCACGTTTTTGAATAGTGAATAATATGTTAAAGAAATTGTTTTGAATGTGATGTTTTAAATAGAATTAAAACGATCTAACAATGTTTTAAATGTGTTAGGATTCGAAACCATAGATTTCAACATTCATTGTTGAAATAGATATTTTCGAGAAATAAAAGGAAATGGTAGACTATGACACTGTTGTTATAGTAAATGATTTCTGAAAGGAAATGTTTTGTATAGTATTGGGATTTATATATCTATTTTAATTTCGAATCCCTATACTAGTGATTTTTGGTTGTTATAACGATGTTTTACGCAACATTCGTTTTGGCCCAAATAAATATGTTTAAGAGAATGATTTCCTTAAAGAATGAAATATATATTTAATTTCGATTAGAGTATATTGAATATTTTCCAAGTGTAGAAAATAAAAAGACGTGTGAATTACTTATAAATAAATAAGTATGGAAATGGTTTCAAATAAGAAACGAACGTTTTGAGAATTATCTTTTTAAGATAAATTGAAAGTGAATATTTGAAAACGATTTGAAATCGTATATTTGTAAATATTTTGGAATGAAAATTCACTATGGAATTTATAAATGAAAGGGGGAAATTGTTTAAAAATAAATATTGATTTATTTTTGAAAAAAGGAAAATATATATCTTGTAAAGATATTTTTGGAAAATAAATAATTTGAAAAATTATTTGGAATATGGTGATGTTGTGCATATCTATTGATAGTTCAATAACCGACTATCAATATTTACCTTTGAATAGGTATTTGTTGTGATTTGCTTGAAATTGAATGCCACACTTATTTTTTTTAAAAAATAAGCGCTCACTATTCGGGTTAACCGGGAAAGGACCTTGGGGTCGTATAACCCATTCCGAATATGTAGTCGTTATGAATTGCATTTGAAGACCGGTGTTGAAGACCGGATATTTTCGAAATCGAAAGGGTTTCTTGTTGATTGTCTCTGCACTGGCTGATCCCCGGTATAGAGATCTCCATATGTGATGGGAAATTCGGACGTGATTAGAGATTATTCGGATTGCAAGGACTTCTTTGTAAGTGCCTTCGGTTCTGTTCGAGCCCGGAATAGACTTGTATGGATTGTATGTCTGACATTACAAATTGAGATATGAAGTCGATTTCTTTCAAATATATTTCTGTTGGTGGCGGAGAATTTATTCTCTTAGCTTAACACCCTTCTCTTAGATGTACGAGCTCAGAGGTTATATAGTTGAAGGTTATTAGCAATATATTCCCAACTTGGTAATGTGACATGCTGAGTGTTGCTGTGAAATGATCATTGTGTTGATTATTTGTGATAGGATCATTTGTTTGATCGTTTATCTCTGTGATCATCTCTATGATCATTTGTTGACCCAAAGCATGGCTTTTGTATAAAGCGTGTTTTTGTGGACGAGACTTCGACGAGCCTCACACCCCGAAATGGTCAAAACAGGAAAGATGCAGCAAGGTTATTGGGGGTAGCACCCCTTAGGGTATGTGCATTTCCTTCTGGATAGAAGTGGTATCATGGTATGGAGCCCAGATACTTAACTTATGTTGATATCGCAGATATATATATGATTTTGTGATTTGTTGCTGGGTCCCGGTTAAAGGTTGGTTACAACCGGGAGATGGGATACTCGTGTCAGTAGTTACCCAGTTAGGGGTAACCCGGCCTTGTGTTGGTAGAGATCCGGTTGGGTTCTCGGGGACGTCCTTCCAGAGGCGTTCTCATGTGGCAATGGGAAGTTCCTTGGCCTGAACATTTGTTGGAAATCCAAAGAAACAATACGATCTTGTACGGTTTTAGTTGTAGAACCGACTTCCTCAGGAGGTAGCTATAGTAGGCATAATATAATGGTACCTATGCCGGCTAAGATTTATATTCTACTTTCGAAATGTCTTCTACACTATGCACCAATAATAATATCAAAATTGATTTGATTTTGCGTAGTAAGCATCTTTGACTAACATAAGAAGAAATCTCCTCCAAGTCTGCGTTTGCATTGTGTGTGTGGTGGGAGGTCTTATGGTAGTTACATTTTCAAAAGCATTGCGAATTGACTTTAAAAATATTCCTCTATTTTGATTTTAAAGAAAAATAAACTGTTTTAGTTCTCACACCAGTCTCATGACTGACTCGGAGTTTATTGTTTTCCTTCCTAAACTCTGGGTGCCCACCAATTTCCACATGGGCAGTCAAGAGTTAGGTTTATCAGGATATTCTGGAATTCAGGAATTGCTGGAGGCAAGCTGGATGGCATGACGTATTGCTAGTATATAATATATTTTTTCCGCTATTTGTTGTTGTGTAATGTTGTACACTCTGATGATAGGATGTAATGTAATAACTGATATAGTTCTTTTGATTTATAGATATTCATTTATCTATTATATGTTGTTCCGCTGCGATTGTGAGATTCTGATATTGTTCTGTTATTTTCTGTTTCCTTTTCTCTATATTCTCTATCTTCTTATCTCTTCTTCTTCTCTTTCTTCTTCTTAAAACCCTAACTATTCGTTTTTTCGGCAACGAAAAATCGCATACGTTACATTTGGTATCAGAGCTTATGGTTAAGCGACAACCATGGTTCTGTTGGGTGTTACTCATTAGAGATAGAGTCAGCAGTACTCTAGAATGAGTTTGAGTGTAATAATAGATATGAGCGCGTATTTGTTAGTAAATATAAAATTGTTTTTGAATCGGGTGAATAAGATAATTTTGCCCAAAACTATTTTTGTATAGAAAAGAAATGATTTTCTATGAATTATTATAGTATATGGTTGCATGATTGTTAGGAGGTAATAATATTGAATTATTATCATTAGTAATGGAAAGAAATAAAATGGATTAAATTCAAGTAAACTAACTTGATAAATTATTAATTCATGGACTAATGAATTGGAATTTGAATTGGTTAAATTAAAGTTTAGTCGTGAGCTAAATTTGAAGATAAATTTGAATTTGTATATAAGTTCAAGTAAGCAAAGGAAATAAATTGAAATTCCCTTTGTTAGTAATTAAGTAAATTCGAGATGAATTGAATGTGGAAATTGAAATTTAAAATGAATTAGTGAATGAAACTAATTTAAAGTGGTAATATGAATTACTAAATGAAAGTTAATCGATAGAATTCAATATTTAGAATTAAGAATTGAATTCGAATGAAATTGAAATTGTGAATTGAATTCAAATAGAATTGAAATTGTAAATTGAATTCAAATGTAAAATTGAATGAAAATGGATATGTAACTTCAATAGTGAAGTAAAAATGTATAAGAAGCATATATTGAAATTTTGTAATAGAATTGGCAAAATAGTTTGAATGTTGGAATTGTATATTATGACTAGCAGGATATACAGGTGTATTAAAAGAAATGGAATTGGAATTTTGATTTCAAAGATAAAATTGAATTGCTCGACAAAAAGGTATGTATTTCTATTTCAGTATGAAATTTGATGATTTTCCTCTCTAGCCACTGGGCTTTCTCTTTTCTTTTTGATTCTGAGGGGCCGTATTGCCATTTTGTAGTCATACCGATCGAGCCACGCAAAGGAAACGCTGGCGAAATTTTTCGAAAATTTAGGGTGTTACAAAAATTTTGAGAAATTTTGGAAGTTTGAAATTTGAATTTGAATTTAAATTTGAATTGTTAGGAAAATAATATTGATTGAAACTTATAATTGAAGTTGGAAAGCTAATTGAAATGATAATGAATCTTTTAAAAAAAGATTTAGGTTAGCACGTTGATAAAACTATATAGATTGTGAAAAATGATAGACGGGAAAGGGGCATTCTTCTTAACTTGTAATTTCGGGACCAAATTCTTTTAAGGGGGGAAGATTGTAAGGACCCAGAAATTTGAATAATTTAAATTGAAAATATTTAATTAATTTTAAATATTTGAATGATGGTTTGGATTGAATTTTCAATATAACTTTGAAATAGGCGATTAAATTATAGAGTTTAATTTATTGGAAGTTGAATAAAAATTTGAATCCTCAATTTTAAGCTGATTAAAAATATTTCAAAGGCTTGTAAAATTTATATTGATAATATTGAAGATTTTAGAAGCTTCAGAATTTATTTTTAAAGTGAATTGTTCAGTTTTGAAATTAAATCGTTTGAATCGATATTTAAAAATAGCCTTCCGAGGCACAGTCTTGGAATTCGACGAAACAAGTTCCATTGGGTCCGGAATATTGAATTATTCTCGGATTTCAAATTTT
Organism: Allium cepa; assembly: GCA_030765085.1. NCBI lineage: Eukaryota > Viridiplantae > Streptophyta > Magnoliopsida > Asparagales > Amaryllidaceae > Allium > Allium cepa. The sequence continues at coordinate 31,889,829 of CM060940.1, forward strand.
ATATTTTTTTGAGTTGTTATTTGAGCATACGACGAGTAAACGCGTCGAAATTTTCAACGATTTAAATTTAAATTTAAATATAAATTTAGTCAAACATCACGTTGCCTCCTTTTCTCACACCTAAAATCATGCCGAGAATCACAAAAAATAATCGTGCAAAGCAGACCTACTACCTGAAGCATCACGTAATGTTGTCTCCTTCCCTCTCCTTTTAAATAATCACGCAACTTCATTTTGAAGTTTCTCAGATAGAAATAAAAATAAAATGGCTGAAGCCTGCAATCGATCCTCACATAGATTTTATCGTTCAAATCAAAAACCTCCCCTTCCTTCCTCACTTCAGTTCGATCCCTTCACCCTCTTCTATCTGTTCGCATAAAAAAAAAATTTCGCAAGTGATTTAGGGTTCGCGGCGGCTATGCGAGGCGGCGCTAGGGCTCGGCGGCACGCATGCATGCTCGCGCGTGGAGAAGCAGCGGCGGCGGCGATCTGTTTGCGGTGGTTGGGGCAGAGAGGCGCGATGTTGAATCGCGTGAAGATGGCACACGAGTGAGTCGCGATAGGAAGCACTCGAATGGGGCAAGTCGAAGTCGCTTGGAAGCGACGACGTCAAGGTGGGAATGGATTCGAGAGGGACAGCGGCGCGCGGCAGCGGCGACGAGGCGCAGGAGGTGCGGCGATGACGTCGATGATGGAGGCGAAGTCGATTGCAGTGAGGTACGTTAACGACTTATTCCCAAATTTAAATCTAATTTAAATTATATATAAATATAGGTTAAGAAAAAAATATATAGTGAATAGAAAAAGAGAATTATTTGCAGTAAGGTATTCAGTTATTTTAATTTAATATATATACCTATATGTAGTATTTAAAATAATAAAAAAAAATATATGTATGTGATTTCAATTTATAAATCTATATAAGAAAATGGGTTTAAAAATTTAATTATTAGTTTAAATTAAACTTTTGGTTAATTAAATATAGCGAATGGAAATTAATTATTCAATTTGTCCAAATGTTATATAAAATAAAGATTGGAATTTATAAAGAATAGTTTTGAATTTAATTTTTGTTAAATCAAAGTATTAAAAAGAAATTGTTTGAAAGCCAAAAACAATTTATTAAAAAGGGATTTAGTTTTAAAATTTGTAACCTTTTGTTAAACAAATTTAATTAAAGAAAAATCAGTTTGAATCCAGATTTTTAGTTTGAAACCAGAAAATTTGTATAAATTTAATATTGGTCAATTAAAATTATTAATTGATAAGAAAAATAAATTTAATAATTAGTTGGATAAATTTAATTATAGGGTGAGTTAATTAAATCTAAATTTATTTTTGTGTTACTAAGAATAATTTATTAAAAGAAGAAAAATTAGTTTTAAAATTAAATTGTAGTTAAATAAATTTATTTAAGTAAATTTAGTTGAAATTTAAATTTTATTAGATAAATTTGTTAAGAGTAATCTGTTTAAAATTAAAAGGGAATTTGTTTGGAATGAGTGATCAAGCCCAAATTAAATTATAAACTAGTCAAATCAAATGAAAATTTATTATTCGATCTGTTCGAATACTAATAAATTGTGTAAATATTTACACAAGGTATAAATCAAGAGAAATCGAGTCAAGAAGGAAATGGATTGCTAATAAAAGCAAAGGTGAGAACTTCTCACTCAAAAGGATTTCTATTTATATTTTAAATAGTTAGATTTAAAATTGTTAGTTGTGTTGATTGAATGCTTGAATGATGATTGTTATATATATATATATATATATATATATATATATATATATATATTGGATGTGAATAGACCCTATACGCCGTTAGTAAGCGAGGTTATATATTACACACATATACCGCGATATTCCACCTCGAAGTGGAATTGGTATTATATTAGTATATAGCAATATATATATTGGCATATGTATATATTGCAGTTGATTGATTTCCCGCATTGTATAGCGGATGAGACCCTATTGCGCCGTTATTAAGCGGATAATATTTATAAAATCCCATATACCGCGATATTCCGTCTTGAAACGGAATTGGTATTGTGCTAATGTCTGTGGATGCAGGAAAACAGGTTGGAGGGATCCAACTGGATTCCTCACAAATATTTATTGATTTCAGATATTGTGATATTTGATTGTTTATCATATTGATATATGATGTTGGAAAGTCGTGATTGACTATTTGATGTGTTGCATCATCACATCCAATTTTTGAAGTTTAAAAACAACGATTTTGATTTTTAAGGGATTTCTAAGGTGATTTTTTGAAAGTATACGTTTATAAAATATTTTTGGAATTAATTCATCTTAAATAGATAAACGATATAAATTTTAACATTATAAAATTATGATTTTCGAGAAAAATAGTTAAAAGTTGATTTTTGAAAATATGGGATTAATGATTTTATAAAATAGCTTAAATTGGGATTTTTGAATAAATTATAAAAAGTTTAAAAATAGGATTTATGAAATTTGATTATTTTATAAATCCAAATGATGAAATTATAAAGGAGTTTGAAGACGTTTTAAAATAATAATATAAATTGATCCATATAAAAGACTTATAAATTGATATTTATAAATGAAAAATATTGGAATTGTAAAACGAGCTTTTATAAGTGTTAGAATGAATTGTAAATGAATTTCATAAATGAAATGGAATTATAGAATTATAACGCTGAAGTTATAAATGGAATTTTATAAGCAGTAGGTTTATAAAATTTGTAAAGGAATAGATTTGGGTAAATAAATGAATCTTATAATTTATAAGATTTATAAATTTGGGAAGTTTAAAGAAACAATTTTGTAAACAAATAAATTATAAGTGTTTGACTTATAATATGAATTTTTAGTATATCATTGGGATATAAATTGAGATAGGTTAATAAAGGAATTTGTAAAAGGAAGTTGATATAAAATAAATAGAAATGGAATTTATAAACATTGTTTTATAAAATCCGCAACGACTTATTTTGATAAGTAAATTGTTGTTATTTATTTATGGAGTTATATTCACGTTTTAGACAGTGAATAATCCTTTAAAATAAAAAAAGATAGAAATGATGAAATTAGTTAACAAGTATATTCACGTTTTTGAATAGTGAATAATATGTTAAAGAAATTGTTTTGAATGTGATGTTTTAAATAGAATTAAAACGATCTAACAATGTTTTAAATGTGTTAGGATTCGAAACCATTGATTTCAACATTCATTGTTGAAATAGACGTTTTCGAGAAATAAAAGGAAATGGTAGACTATGACACTGTTGTTATAGTAAATGATTTCCGAAAGGAAATGTTTTGTATAGTATTGGGATTTATATATCTATTTTAATTTCGAATCCCTATACTAGTGATTTTGGGTTGTCGTAACGATGTTTTACGCAACATTCGTTTTGGCCCAAATAAATATGTTTAAGAGAACGATTTCCTTAAAGAATGAAATATATATTTAATTTCGATTAGAGTATATTGAATATTTTCCAAGTGTAGAAAATAAAAAGATGTGTGAATTACTTATAAATAAATAAGTATGGAAATGGTTTCAAATAAGAAACGAACGTTTTGAGAATTATCTTTTTAAGATAAATTGAAAGTGAATATTTGAAAACGATTTGAAATCGTATATTCGTAAATATTTTGGAATGAAAATTCACTGTGGAATTTATAAATGAAAGGGTGAAATTGTTTAAAAATAAATATTGATTTATTTTTGAAAAATGGAAAATATATATCTTGTAAAGATATTTTTGGAAAATAAATAATTTGAAAAATTATTTGGAATCTGGTGATGTTGTGCATATCTATTGATAGTTCAATAACCGGCTATCAATATTTACCTTTGAATAGGTATTTGTTGTGATTTGCTTGAAATTGAATGCCACACTTATTTTTTTTTAAAAATAAGCGCTCACTATTCGGGTTAACCGGAAAGGACCTTGGGGTCGTATAACCCATTCCGAATATGTGATACGTCGTTATGAATTGCATTTGAAGACCGGTGTTGAAGACCAGATATTTTCGAAATCGAAAGGGTTTCTTGTTGATTGTCTCTGCACTGGCTGATCCCCGGTATAGAGATCTCCATATGTGATGGGAAATCCGGACATGATTAGAGATTATTCGGATTGCAAGGACTTCTTTGTAAGTGCCTTCGGTTCTGTTTGAGCCCGTAACAGACTTATATGGATTGTATGTCTGACATTACAAATTAAGATATAAAGCCGATTTCTTCCAAATATATTTCTGTTGGTGGCGGAGAATTTATTCTCTTAGCTTAACACCCTTCTCTGAGACGTACGAGCTCAGAGGTTATATAGTTTAAGGTTATTAGCAATATATTCCCAATTTGGTAATGTGACATGCTGAGTGTTGCTGTGAAATGATCATTGTGTTGATTATTTGTGATAGGATCATTTGTTTGATCGTTTATCTCTGTGATCATCTCTATTATCATTTGTTGACCCAAAGCATGGCTTTTGTATAAAGCGTGTTTTTGTGGACGAGACTTCGTCGAGCATCACACCCCGAAATGGTCAAAACAGGAAAGATGCAGCAAGGTTATTGGGGGTAGCACCCCTTAGGGTATGTGCATTTCCTTCTGGACAGAAGTGGTATCATTGTATGGAGCCCAGATACTTAACTTATGTTGTTATCGTAGATATATAGATATGATTTTGTGATTTGTTGGTGGGGCCCCGGTTAAAGGTTGGTTACAACCGGGAGATGGCATACTCGTGTCAGTAGTTACCCAGTTAGGGGTAACCCGGCCTTGTGTTGGTAGAGATCCGGTTGGGTTCTCGGGGACGTCCTTCCAGAGGCGTTCTCATGTGGCAATGGGAAGTTCCTTGGCCTGACCATTTGTTGGAAATCCAAAGAAACAATACGATCTTGTACGGTTTTAGTTGTAGAACCTGCTTCCTCAGGAGGTAGCTATAGTAGGCATAATATAATGGTACCTATGCTGGCTAAGATTTATATTCTACTTTCGAAATGTCTTCTACACTATGCACTAATAATAATATCAAAATTGATTTGATTTTGCGTAGTAAGCATCTTTGACTAACATAAGAAGAAATCTCCTCCAAGTCCGCGTTTGCATTGTGTGTGGTGGGAGGTCTTATGGTAGTTACATTTTCAAAAGCATTGCGAATTGACTTTAAAAATATTCCTCTATTTTGATTTTAAAGAAAAATAAACTATTTTAGTTCTCACACCAGTCTCATTACTGATTCGGAGTTTATTGTTTTCCTTCCTAAACTCTGGGTGCCCACCAATTTCCACACGGGCAGTCAAGAGTTAGGTTTATCAGGATATTCCGGAATTCAGGAATTGCTGGAGGCAAGCTGGATGGCATGACGTATTGCTAGTATATACTATTTCTTTTCCGCTATTTGTTGTTGTATAATGTTGTACACTCTGATGATAGGATGTAATGTAATGTAATAACTGATATAGTTCTTTTGATTTATAAATATTCATTTATCTATTATATGTTGTTCCGCTGCGATTGTGAGATTCTGATATTGTTCTGTTATTTTCTGTTTTCTTTTCTCTCTATTCTCTATCTTATTATCTCTTCTTCTTCTCTTTCTTCTTCTTAAAACCCTAACTATTCGTTTTTTCGGCAACAAAAAATCGCCTACGTTACATCTACTATGTCTTTCATCTTCACGATATGGCTCATACTCAAACGCACGTTGAGTTCTTCGTTCTTCATTTCGATAGTCATGGTGATCTCTCCTCATCGAAACTGACGATTCTCTTCTATCCCTGTAAGATTGTGGCGACACCCTCCTTGCTTCCGTAACCGATGGCGAAACTCTGTTTCCTCCATGGTTCGAGACTGGCGACCTTCTCCTTTGACTTTGATTCATGTCAATCATCAATTTCTCCAACTTCGCAATACCTTCATCGAATTTTTCATTGATACATTGTTCCATTTGCTCAACTTCTTCTCTTCTATACACATCTCCAATATTTGAAATTGGTTAGCATGTCTCGGAGGCATGATCTCTCTAACAAGCTCGGTTCCTTCTCTACTTACTTCGGCTTTCTTTGATTTGGCTTGACTTTAACTCCAACACTTTAACTCGGCTCCAACAGGTTCGGCTTAGCTATGATTAGCTAAGTCTAGCTTTGATACCAAACTGACGCAGCGGATATAACGATGAGGACGAAATGTGGATTTCGTGTCAAGCTAATCGATGAACCGATCAGATGAAACAATATAAAATCGATGGATTAAACATACCCAAGTTCCCAAATTCGTTGATCTCAAGAGATACCGAATTCTAGCTATCTTCAACACGTTGATCGCGCATGATACCGTGTTAAAAGATCTACGATTCTTCGACGTTGATCTCGCGCATGAGATTCCGTGAATCGGCTTCAAATCATTGATTCGAGCACACTCGAATAATCGAAAATGGAGAAAGGAGCTCACACTCAACTTCCAATTTCAAGAGGCACAACGCACTCAAACAAAAGTTTATTCAAAAATCAACAACTTCTACAAGTGACACAAACCCGCCTATTTATAGGCTTACAACACATACAACTCAACAAGTTACAACCTTATATGACATAAGAAAACAAAATACCAATGACTTAACAAACAACGCGACTTAAGAAATTCATCACAAACGACTTAAAACTTGCGACTTAATAACTTGCTCGTTCGCGACCTTCAGGAGTTGGTTTCGTTAACGACCCAAGGAATCTGCTCACGACTTAAGGAGGAACACGGCAGCGACCTAACTTTGGAGTGCGACCTACCGGAAGAATTCACGACTTAACTGGAGTTCGACGCGACTTAAGGAAGAGGTGGAGCGACCCACGGCTTCGCATCTTGTTCGCGACCTAGGCTGGAGGAGGGAAAGCGACTTAAGCAAGGTCGTTCGCGACCTAGGAAGGAGAGGCATCGGGTTGGAGCAAATTGCGACCTAGCGACTTCGTCGCGACTCAAGGCGGAGCGACCTAAGGCTAGAGTGAATTGCGACCTAGCGACTTCGTCGCGACTCAAGGTGGAGCGATCTAGGGAGTTCGTTCTCGATTCTAGGTATGCTGCTGCATCAGGAATTGTGGTAAATTTTAAGTGGAAATATAGGTTTTATTTCATTGAAAACAGTCCAATAAATTTGACACATGAAAATTATGATAGATGCACGCTTGAGTGCAGCACCCTAAAAAGAATTCACGAAAATTCAAATAGGAAATTCAAATGCTGATACTCATGGTAGGTTGTTTAAGGACAAAGTTATGTGGTTTAAATCTTACCCTTTAAAGCATCTTAATAGTAGTCAAATAACTTATGGTTTACAAAATTGTTTATTAACAATGTAGGGCACTGTTACTCACACGCCACTTTTGAATATGAGAAAATCATTTTTTTAAAACAAAATTTTACTGTGAGGGATATGAATAAAAATAGACCTCTCATAAAATAAGAATTTAAATTAACCAATTTGCTACATTTTTTAATCCTAATTCCTTTAATCTTGTTTTTTAATCTTTAAAACAAATCAATAATTAATGGAGAAATCAATACAGATAAAATTCCAAACCAGAAGTAAATAAGACTAATTCTAACTCAAGAAAACAATTGTAACGTAAATTTTGTTCAATGAAACAATCATGGAAAAAAGTTCTAGGGTTTTGTTGGTGGGGTTGAACGTATTTGTCGACCAAACAAATCAATGCGCAGTCGATATTTGAATAAGGTTCGGAAGGGGATGACCGAAATGAATAATTTAAATTGACAAACCCCCGCCATTTAACTTTTTTTTCGCTAATCTATTTTCCTTTTTCTGATTTAGTCTGGCATCAACCCATCTAATTCCATACATCTTGTTAAATTAAAATTTAGTTTAAATTCACTTTTCCATATATTTATTGGTTCTCATCATTTTTGTTTGTTTGTATAAAAGCAAGGATGAGAAAGAATTATTTTAGATGTTTACTATTTATTATAGAGTTTTTAGCTTCAATCAATGGCAAAATAGGAAAAGATACCAACTTTGATTAAAGACTGTGTACCCCTCATATCAATTTTATTAAATATTGAGTGCTCATATAATTTGACCCCCTTATATTCAAAATTGGAGTGTCGGTAACAATACCCATAATGTGGTATGACATGACAAATAATTAGATATTATTATAATGATGAAATTCTTATGCAAATGCAGAAGGACTAGTGGCCATTAACACTTGCTCCTAGTCAAAGTCAACAATTCCTCTCCATATTTCCTTCCTCGGCTGCTACACCTAGCAAGTTAAGTGAATTTGACTTCTGAAATATGCCTCCCTTCCCAGTTCATAACAAACCGAATTGACATTTTTGATCTTGTCGAGAAGTTCCTTGTATATTCTATGATTCACCATCTGAAAAAATTCCCACTCTTCACATCCATTTAGTATTTTCGATTCAGCCAATGTTATCTTTATCTTCTTTATTTACGAAAAAGAAATTGAAATTTAGGGTTTTCTTCTGCCATGGGGGAAACTAATCCTCCTCACCAAAATCTTTCTAATCTTCTCTATCCGACATTTCAGGATAGACCACCAAAACTGTGATGTCCCGGAAATTTGGGCAATATTTATTTAATAATTTCATTTATAATTATTTTAAAAATGTGAAATACTGATTTAATAATCCAATTCAAATATAATTTTCTTTTGAAAATTTATAATTATTTTGTTGATAAATGATATTCTTTTGAAAATTTATAATTATGATTTAATTTGAGAATCTTATTGTTTTAAAATGTTAAAAATATTTTAATGATAAAATTTCCTTTCTAAGCTAATTTTAAAATATTTTATTTATAATGTATATATGTGTATACATTGTAAATAGGTGTTTTGATTTTATTTTAAAATTTAGTTTGAAATAAATTTAGTTTATTTATATTTAAGTATAGTATGTTAATTTGAAAAACTCTTGAATAATATAATTCAACATGTGTTCTTTTCTTTTTAAAAGTTTCTCTTTTGAAAATTTGTTTTAAATAATTCTTAAAATATTCAAACAAATATTTGTATATGTTTGGATAATTCATTTGTAAAGACTAAATATATATAACATATAAAAACATCTTAAGTTAAATTAGAAATAGTTTTATCTTTAATTAACACATTTGTAAACTAAGAAAGTTTATTTTATATTTAAAATCTTACATGTGTTTAACATTCATATCTTTAAAGTGACACTTGTAAATAAATCTTTACAATTCAAATAACAAGTGGCATTCTAAAACCTATTTGAATTTATTTATTTTAGATAAAACTTAAACTAATCTTTTGTTTCCAAACATTTTTATCTTCTATACTAAATGAAAGTTCAGATCTAAGAAACCTGAAAATCCATTTCACTCTAAAATCCTCAAACCAAACTCAATCTTTATTCTACAAATATCATACTGTATAAGTTCTGTAATCAAAGTTTTGAAATCTGCAATCAAAACTATTTAGATCTGCAAACAAACTAAATTCAAATGCCTGCAGTTTGTAAAATCTGCAAATTAAAACCTACATCTTCAAATTCTTTTAAACCCTGCAAAGAAACTACATCTGCATCTATCTGTAACCTGCAACCAAGTTCTTCAACCTGTAAAGATCAACACAAGCAAGAATCTGGGGAAGCATGCAGACCAAATCAACATCAAATGCAGATTCAAAAGCCTACAAGCATCATGTTATAATCAATTTCAAACTGCAAGTTAGCTCAGATTCATGCAAGCTCAGATTCAATGCAATGGAAATTCAGATTTGCAGGGAAATGAACTTGCAGATGGATGCTTTCTATTTTGCATTTAAGGTGAGTAAATCTAAGTTTAAAAACAGTTTTTACTTTTAAAAATGAATTACATCTTGGATGCTTTCTGTTTCAATTTAAAGTGAGTAAATTTTCTGTTTTAAAAACAGTTTCATTTTTAACCAAGATAACAAAAACCTGCAACACTTTAAGGTTTAGTTCAAAATACCATTGAATAAGATAATTTAAACAGAGGCAATAATAATAACTACTCTGTTCTTTTTTTTCTAAAAGCAACATCACTATTATAAGTTGTTTGAAAATCCATGTGTGCATGTGTTTAAATTTGCTTGACTGTTGTATGCCTGCATCCATAAATCTTGAAAATGCAGAGGTGAATGATGTGAGTTCCTTCAAATATGCTGCTGTTATTTCTTGGATTTAAACACAAATCCACTTATGTTGTCTGAGTCTTAGTTACGAAGTATGGTGTGAACAAATTGTGTTGTGCAATATGGTTTAGGTTTGAAATATTTTAGTTTAGAAATGTGAAACTGTTACTTGTGTAAATCAATAACAGTATACAATAACTTCCAAAATAAAATTACCAAACATCTTTAATTTATTCAAACTAGTTAAAGCTGTAATACATGATTAAAACATGGATATTTGAAACATGTATCAGTTTTAAAGTTTCTGTGAAGTTAGGAACTGTGGTCTGTGCAGTAGTTTTGATATTCTAGAAATATCAAATCATGAAATGGATTTTGGAGTATCTGATCATGGAATGGATTTTGAAACTTGGATTCTTGCCTGAAGATGGAATGTTGACTGGGAAATGAAGGGAAAATAAGGGAAGTTGGTCATAGAGTTTGTGTTGATTACAAGAGTGGTTTCAGGTTTGTACTCCAATTTGAAAGTGATGAAGTTTGTCACTGTCTGAACTATGGGGTGGTTCGAGTGGGCTGAGAATTTGGGGTATTGCAGTGGGTGTATAGGAGGAGCAGTGGCCGGAGTTAGAGGCCATAAGATGACCAGAGTGAGATGTGATGATGGTTGACAGGTTTTGTTGTCTCTGGTGAAAGTTTTGGTGTGTAGGGTTGGTGACTCGAAGATGGTACCGTGCAGTTGCTGTTGTGACTCGAAGGAAGATATGGATTGGCTCGAAGTAAACTGAGGGTGTCCTCGGGTTTGTTGTGCAGAGGCAAACCTGAGTTGTGTTTTTAAAATCTGGAAATTTAAAATGTTTAAAGCAAATGATTTAATTCAGAGTGTAGGTATGGTTTAAATTCAAGTAAGTATTTGGATTCAAAAGTTTAAATTGAAGAATTCAAACAATAAAGTAAGATTTAAACTTAAATTTTAAAAGTATAAATTTAGAGTGCAGTTTTTAACCTGAGAAGTTTTTCTTTAAAAATCTGGAAACCCAACATGCTTAAAGCATTGATTAAATTCAAGTTTAAGTTGAATTGAATTTAAGTAAGTATATGGATATAAAAGGTTTAAATGATGAATTCAAATTTAAGTTAGTTTTAAATTTAAATTTGGAAATAGTGTAAATTTAGTTTCAGGATTCTTTGAATCCAGATTTTTAATTAAAACAGTTTTGTTTTTTAAAAAAAACTTAGAAGTGAATTCAATATTTAAAACAAAATTCAAAATTTAGGTTTGAATTGAAATTTGAATTTGAATTAAGTTTAAATTCAAATCTGGAAATCTGTGTAAGTGTAGTTTTCAGGTTTTAAAACCAGATTTTTATTAAAAACAGTTTTGTTTCTTTTTAAAATTTTGAAAGGAATTCAATTCAAATTCAGGTTTGAATTTGAATTAGATTCAGGAATACTTTGAATTCAAATGAAATATTTGAATGATATGCAAGATTTAAAATTGGGGTTGAAATCAAATTCAAATATGATTTCTGTTTTTACTTTAAAACAATTTGAATTCAAATCAGTTTTGGAAAGTTTTAAATATTGAACAAGAATGTTATTAAGTAGAATTCAAATATGAATTTGATTTCAAACAAAGGTTTAAATTTAAAAGATTTCTTTCTTTTAAATATTAAATAAAATTATGATATGTTAACTTTAAATTGAAAGTTGAAGTAAATTTTAGGAATGTATTATTTTAATACATTTTGAATATTAATTAAGTTATAAATAAGTAAATAAATTATTTTGGGAAATAATTAAGAATTTACTTATTTGTTTGATTTTAAATAATAACTTGAATTAATTTATAATTAAAAATGATTAATGTATAATTAATTCATGTAAGGAATTAATGGAATATTGTTAATTATCTAAGGATAATTAATAATTAATTAATGTAATTAATTTTGATGGATTAATTAGATTAATTAATTTAAGATAATCAATTGTAATTTAAGTATAATTACTTTATAAAAGTAATTAAGGGATTAATTACATATTGTAATCAATTCTGATAATGTGCTTTGTTAAATTAATTAATTTAGTTTAATTAATTTAAGAAATAATTTAATAATTAAATGTTAATAATTACTTAATGTAATTTATGGAGTAAGATTACTTAGAGAAGTAATAATTACTGGAATGTAATTAAGGAAAGGTGATTTACTTAAAAGTAATTTGGATAATTACTTTTGTAATTAATCAAGGATTAATTAAAATAGATAATTAATTATTGATAATTAATTTATTAAGGAGTAATTAAGATAGTTAATTACTGGATTTAAATATTAATCAAGGTGATTAATAATTGTAATTAATTTTTAATTGAGTAATCAATTTAAATATTAATTAGAGATCATTAATTATTATAATTAATGATGTAATTAAGGCATTGTTTAATTAAGTAATAATTAATTAATTAAGTGATTAATTAATTGTAATTAATTAAGGGTGAATGTAATTAATTATAGTTAATTAATTAATTAAGTAATTAAATGTTAATTACTTATGATAAGGTTAATTAATTTTATGGAGTTAATTTAAGACTAATTACTTATTGTAATTAGTAAATGATTAATCAGAGATGTTTAATCAAGTTTAATACTTAATGATTAATTAACTAGGTTGATTAATCAATATATTTATAAGCAGGATTTATAGATGAGTAATTAATTTAATTTATTTTAAATTAATTAAGGTTAGTTGTAATTAATTTAATTCATTTTAAATTAATTATAAATGATGGATAATATATCATTGCTTATGGATGATATTGATATACCTTTGGATGGTTGTGATCTCAGAAATGAGATGAGTAGTATCTATAGGATATGGATGCTTAGTTATAGTATGATGGATTATTTGGTTGTGATGGTTGTTGTTGAGATGATTGACTGTTGTGATGATTATCTGTTATGATGAATATGTGTAGTTTATCTATCTGTGTGAAATAGATAAAAATTAAATGAGTTAATTGTTTAAAACCCTTAAGTATAACTTGGACATTAAAATGGCGTTTGGTTTCGGTGAGACCGGGATCGGGTTTCCATATTTGGATATCCGAAAACCACATCGATTCCAATTAAACGTTAGGTCGTTAATCCAAGTGGAGCAAGTGAAGACTCGAGGTGTAAGGGCTATACGTCAGTATAACTCTGTGGGTGATTCCGTAATGAGTTTGACGGAATAGTACTTATAGATTCGAGATGGTGGTTTAGAGTGCAAGGGTTATTGTCGTTAACTCTGAGGGTGATTCCAATACGAGTGTAACGAGATAATGCCTTCGGTTTCGTTCGAACCCGGAACGAACTTGTATGGATTGAATGCTTTCAGAACATCGTCAGGTGGACGATGAGCATTCTAAGATAGATGTGTTCTTTAAAGGTAATCGCAGCCTCAAGCCTCATCAACCGGGAATGGCTAAAACAGGGGAGGTGCAGCAAGGCTTCGTGGGTCGCGCCCACTGGAGGGCAAGATACATCCCTGTCTAGAGGTCCCTTTATATTTCGGCTGTGTGGACGGTTTTTGAGCTCCAACCGTCGGGGTGGTCTTGTTCGGGACTGTTCAGTAAGGAACGGTTCCGGCCTTGTGTTGCAGGGGAGTTAGGGTGGCTCCTCGGTACGGTGATCTAGGCCACGTACTGTGACGGGCGGTACCCCAGTAGCCCTGCCATTGATGGAAACCCATTTTCCCTACGAGACCCTACGGTTTTGTTTGTATTACCCACTTTTGTGGCTAGTAGCTGGAATTTAATAGATGTAACAATTTCGGCTATTTCATATTTACTTGAAAACCCTAGACACTATTATAATATCACTGGATTTCCTATCAAATGTTTTGGTTAGCGTAAGGTAAAAACTTTTCCATGTTTATGTGTGGGAAGTCTTACGTGATACCTTTTGTTTCAAAGGATTTTCTAAAAGTTAAGCAACTTGTAAACTATTTACTCACACCAGACCCCTGTCTGACCCGAGTGTTTATTTTCTGTTTTATTAAACTCTTGGGTACTCATATTATGTATGAGTAGTCAAGTGATTCAGGATTGCTTTGACGAGTTATGGAGGAGCAAATGGAGCAGGAGGCTTCTGCGTTGTAGTTATCTATTTTCCGCTGTGTTGGTATCTCTGAGTCGTCTCTCTGAGTTGTATCTTGTACTGTTTTAAGTATTATAACTAGACAGGTGTTTATAACTGTCTAGTATGTGTTGTATTGGCTGTAAAACTCTGATGTATATGATACTATGTAAAGTAATTATGTGATATATTATATTTGATTCGTTCCGCTGTGAGATTCTGATGCTGTTTGTGTTCTTCTCTTCTTTCTATTTTCTTCTTCTATCCCTTTCTTTCTTCTTAGCGATGCAATTTCCTGGAGTTTGGAAGTTGGGTCGTTACAACGTGGTATCAGAGCAGTAGGTTGAGTGAATACCTAGGCTCTGTAGTGGTGTCTTTCTCGAGAGAGCGTACTTGTAATTTTAAATATAAATATATTTAATTCTACCTATCTGTTGGGTTACCTGTTCAGGTTTTCCAATATAAGTAATAAAGGTAGATAGGGTAGTGGTGTGTGTAACACAACTACCAATGGTTGGAGTTCTGAGTGTTTGAGCTTGGAAGAGATCTGCTAGGGCAGTGTTGGGCATCTTGGGTAGTTTGGCAGTTTGGTGTGAAGGATTTCACTGATCTCTGAAGGAGAATCTTTTCAAGATTCGGAGTGTATCTTTGGATGTTAAGCTTGATTTCACTCGTGTGAATGGATTTTTCTTGAGTCTGGATCAGTTTGGAGTACTGAAGCCAGCAATGATATTTTGGCAACCTTAGGAAGGAGTTCTGTCTGTATTTGAGTTTGAGAATCTGACAGAGAGTTTTGTGCTTGGTTTGAAGGCGAGTTTCCTGAGGGATATCTGTCTTCTGAAGGCTCTTTTGGTGGAAGTGGTTGTTGTAGCTTTGAGATTCGATGAGCTTTGGGGTAATTAAGTTTGTTGGCAGCAGTAGCAGCAGTGAGTGGCCTGTTTCTTCGATGGTTCTGAAGTCTCTGTGATTCTTTTGTCAGTAGGCCGGGCAGATGGTAAAGCTTGTCCATTTCTTCTGGAAGCTCAGCTGGGTGTGATGTTTGTGGTTGAAGGCGGACCACTAGTTTTCTTTTGATTTGAAGGCTTTGGCTGTTCTGTTTGTTGAAGAGAGAACAATCTGAACTGAGTAGAATCGCAAAAGTGACTTGCGATGATCCGGAAGTTTTCTGAGTAATCTTTGTTTGGATTGAAGCATCTCTAGAAGATGTTTGAGTTATCGAGGTGGTTTGATATTCTCTGGATGTCTTTGAAGGAGTTAAGTTTTGCATCCGCATCAGGAGATGGAGTTCT
Source organism: Allium cepa (assembly GCA_030765085.1). Lineage (NCBI taxonomy): Eukaryota > Viridiplantae > Streptophyta > Magnoliopsida > Asparagales > Amaryllidaceae > Allium > Allium cepa. The sequence continues at coordinate 31,905,391 of CM060940.1, forward strand.
GTTTCGACTTGGTTTTTGGAGATTTTATGGAATTTGATGAACAATATTTTCGGGGTAAGTTGAGCAAGTTTTGTACCTATGTTCACCAACAGCATTCTCAAATCAGAGTTGCGCAGTGGAAGCATGGTGGCAGCTATTTCAGAATTAAAGCAACACCCTATTCATTGGGATTTGTGTTTTGTCTTGGATCAGAAGAATTTCTACAGGAAATTCATCTTTAATCTGGAGATTTGGATGTCTTGGGCATCTGTTCTGTTTTTCGAATAAGTGTAGTTGTCTGAAGTCTTCTGGTATCTGTAGTAGAGTTTTTATAGTAGATTGGATTGATCTAGAAGTTGAAGGCAGCCCAGGATCGACAGGAAAGATTTGTGGATAAGAGATTGGACCTTTCTGTTTCCTCTTAAGGGTTAAGTGATTGATCTACAGGATTGGATTGCCAGTTTGGATAACTGGGATTCGATGAGTTTCACGTATCTCTGAGGGAATACGTGTATGATCTATCTCTGGTTGTGGAACCAGCAGTTCTGGAGTTTTGGTTGTTGAGTCAGACTCGTTTGTAGTCTGATATCTTGTCTAGTGTGTAGATATAGTTGTATAGGAGTTTTTGGAGCTTCTTAGTATTGATTGTTTGGATTCTCTAGAGCGAGTATCCCGGTATATATATATACTTGGGGAAACTCGATATAATTTTATCCAGAATTTATCTGGATAATTAGATTTGTTTGATTGATTGAATTGGTTGTCTTGATTGTTAGCATATGTTTGATATATGCTTGTGTTTTAAATAAAATCTTTAAAGAGATTATTAAATTACCTTTGCTTTTAAATTTCGGGGACGAAATTCTTTTAAGGGGGGAGGAATGTGATGTCCCGGAAATTTGGGCAATATTTATTTAATAATTTCATTTATAATTATTTTAAAAATGTGAAATACTGATTTAATAATCCAATTCAAATATAATTTTCTTTTGAAAATTTATAATTATTTTGTTGATAAATGATATTCTTTTGAAAATTTATAATTATGATTTAATTTGAGAATCTTATTGTTTTAAAATGTTAAAAATATTTTAATGATAAAATTTCCTTTCTAAGCTAATTTTAAAATATTTTATTTATAATGTATATATGTGTATACATTGTAAATAGGTGTTTTGATTTTATTTTAAAATTTAGTTTGAAATAAATTTAGTTTATTTATATTTAAGTATAGTATGTTAATTTGAAAAACTCTTGAATAATATAATTCAACATGTGTTCTTTTCTTTTTAAAAGTTTCTCTTTTGAAAATTTGTTTTAAATAATTCTTAAAATATTCAAACAAATATTTGTATATGTTTGGATAATTCATTTGTAAAGACTAAATATATATAACATATAAAAACATCTTAAGTTAAATTAGAAATAGTTTTATCTTTAATTAACACATTTGTAAACTAAGAAAGTTTATTTTATATTTAAAATCTTACATGTGTTTAACATTCATATCTTTAAAGTGACACTTGTAAATAAATCTTTACAATTCAAATAACAAGTGGCATTCTAAAACCTATTTGAATTTATTTATTTTAGATAAAACTTAAACTAATCTTTTGTTTCCAAACATTTTTATCTTCTATACTAAATGAAAGTTCAGATCTAAGAAACCTGAAAATCCATTTCACTCTAAAATCCTCAAACCAAACTCAATCTTTATTCTACAAATATCATACTGTATAAGTTCTGTAATCAAAGTTTTGAAATCTGCAATCAAAACTATTTAGATCTGCAAACAAACTAAATTCAAATGCCTGCAGTTTGTAAAATCTGCAAATTAAAACCTACATCTTCAAATTCTTTTAAACCCTGCAAAGAAACTACATCTGCATCTATCTGTAACCTGCAACCAAGTTCTTCAACCTGTAAAGATCAACACAAGCAAGAATCTGGGGAAGCATGCAGACCAAATCAACATCAAATGCAGATTCAAAAGCCTACAAGCATCATGTTATAATCAATTTCAAACTGCAAGTTAGCTCAGATTCATGCAAGCTCAGATTCAATGCAATGGAAATTCAGATTTGCAGGGAAATGAACTTGCAGATGGATGCTTTCTATTTTGCATTTAAGGTGAGTAAATCTAAGTTTAAAAACAGTTTTTACTTTTAAAAATGAATTACATCTTGGATGCTTTCTGTTTCAATTTAAAGTGAGTAAATTTTCTGTTTTAAAAACAGTTTCATTTTTAACCAAGATAACAAAAACCTGCAACACTTTAAGGTTTAGTTCAAAATACCATTGAATAAGATAATTTAAACAGAGGCAATAATAATAACTACTCTGTTCTTTTTTTTCTAAAAGCAACATCACTATTATAAGTTGTTTGAAAATCCATGTGTGCATGTGTTTAAATTTGCTTGACTGTTGTATGCCTGCATCCATAAATCTTGAAAATGCAGAGGTGAATGATGTGAGTTCCTTCAAATATGCTGCTGTTATTTCTTGGATTTAAACACAAATCCACTTATGTTGTCTGAGTCTTAGTTACGAAGTATGGTGTGAACAAATTGTGTTGTGCAATATGGTTTAGGTTTGAAATATTTTAGTTTAGAAATGTGAAACTGTTACTTGTGTAAATCAATAACAGTATACAATAACTTCCAAAATAAAATTACCAAACATCTTTAATTTATTCAAACTAGTTAAAGCTGTAATACATGATTAAAACATGGATATTTGAAACATGTATCAGTTTTAAAGTTTCTGTGAAGTTAGGAACTGTGGTCTGTGCAGTAGTTTTGATATTCTAGAAATATCAAATCATGAAATGGATTTTGGAGTATCTGATCATGGAATGGATTTTGAAACTTGGATTCTTGCCTGAAGATGGAATGTTGACTGGGAAATGAAGGGAAAATAAGGGAAGTTGGTCATAGAGTTTGTGTTGATTACAAGAGTGGTTTCAGGTTTGTACTCCAATTTGAAAGTGATGAAGTTTGTCACTGTCTGAACTATGGGGTGGTTCGAGTGGGCTGAGAATTTGGGGTATTGCAGTGGGTGTATAGGAGGAGCAGTGGCCGGAGTTAGAGGCCATAAGATGACCAGAGTGAGATGTGATGATGGTTGACAGGTTTTGTTGTCTCTGGTGAAAGTTTTGGTGTGTAGGGTTGGTGACTCGAAGATGGTACCGTGCAGTTGCTGTTGTGACTCGAAGGAAGATATGGATTGGCTCGAAGTAAACTGAGGGTGTCCTCGGGTTTGTTGTGCAGAGGCAAACCTGAGTTGTGTTTTTAAAATCTGGAAATTTAAAATGTTTAAAGCAAATGATTTAATTCAGAGTGTAGGTATGGTTTAAATTCAAGTAAGTATTTGGATTCAAAAGTTTAAATTGAAGAATTCAAACAATAAAGTAAGATTTAAACTTAAATTTTAAAAGTATAAATTTAGAGTGCAGTTTTTAACCTGAGAAGTTTTTCTTTAAAAATCTGGAAACCCAACATGCTTAAAGCATTGATTAAATTCAAGTTTAAGTTGAATTGAATTTAAGTAAGTATATGGATATAAAAGGTTTAAATGATGAATTCAAATTTAAGTTAGTTTTAAATTTAAATTTGGAAATAGTGTAAATTTAGTTTCAGGATTCTTTGAATCCAGATTTTTAATTAAAACAGTTTTGTTTTTTAAAAAAAACTTAGAAGTGAATTCAATATTTAAAACAAAATTCAAAATTTAGGTTTGAATTGAAATTTGAATTTGAATTAAGTTTAAATTCAAATCTGGAAATCTGTGTAAGTGTAGTTTTCAGGTTTTAAAACCAGATTTTTATTAAAAACAGTTTTGTTTCTTTTTAAAATTTTGAAAGGAATTCAATTCAAATTCAGGTTTGAATTTGAATTAGATTCAGGAATACTTTGAATTCAAATGAAATATTTGAATGATATGCAAGATTTAAAATTGGGGTTGAAATCAAATTCAAATATGATTTCTGTTTTTACTTTAAAACAATTTGAATTCAAATCAGTTTTGGAAAGTTTTAAATATTGAACAAGAATGTTATTAAGTAGAATTCAAATATGAATTTGATTTCAAACAAAGGTTTAAATTTAAAAGATTTCTTTCTTTTAAATATTAAATAAAATTATGATATGTTAACTTTAAATTGAAAGTTGAAGTAAATTTTAGGAATGTATTATTTTAATACATTTTGAATATTAATTAAGTTATAAATAAGTAAATAAATTATTTTGGGAAATAATTAAGAATTTACTTATTTGTTTGATTTTAAATAATAACTTGAATTAATTTATAATTAAAAATGATTAATGTATAATTAATTCATGTAAGGAATTAATGGAATATTGTTAATTATCTAAGGATAATTAATAATTAATTAATGTAATTAATTTTGATGGATTAATTAGATTAATTAATTTAAGATAATCAATTGTAATTTAAGTATAATTACTTTATAAAAGTAATTAAGGGATTAATTACATATTGTAATCAATTCTGATAATGTGCTTTGTTAAATTAATTAATTTAGTTTAATTAATTTAAGAAATAATTTAATAATTAAATGTTAATAATTACTTAATGTAATTTATGGAGTAAGATTACTTAGAGAAGTAATAATTACTGGAATGTAATTAAGGAAAGGTGATTTACTTAAAAGTAATTTGGATAATTACTTTTGTAATTAATCAAGGATTAATTAAAATAGATAATTAATTATTGATAATTAATTTATTAAGGAGTAATTAAGATAGTTAATTACTGGATTTAAATATTAATCAAGGTGATTAATAATTGTAATTAATTTTTAATTGAGTAATCAATTTAAATATTAATTAGAGATCATTAATTATTATAATTAATGATGTAATTAAGGCATTGTTTAATTAAGTAATAATTAATTAATTAAGTGATTAATTAATTGTAATTAATTAAGGGTGAATGTAATTAATTATAGTTAATTAATTAATTAAGTAATTAAATGTTAATTACTTATGATAAGGTTAATTAATTTTATGGAGTTAATTTAAGACTAATTACTTATTGTAATTAGTAAATGATTAATCAGAGATGTTTAATCAAGTTTAATACTTAATGATTAATTAACTAGGTTGATTAATCAATATATTTATAAGCAGGATTTATAGATGAGTAATTAATTTAATTTATTTTAAATTAATTAAGGTTAGTTGTAATTAATTTAATTCATTTTAAATTAATTATAAATGATGGATAATATATCATTGCTTATGGATGATATTGATATACCTTTGGATGGTTGTGATCTCAGAAATGAGATGAGTAGTATCTATAGGATATGGATGCTTAGTTATAGTATGATGGATTATTTGGTTGTGATGGTTGTTGTTGAGATGATTGACTGTTGTGATGATTATCTGTTATGATGAATATGTGTAGTTTATCTATCTGTGTGAAATAGATAAAAATTAAATGAGTTAATTGTTTAAAACCCTTAAGTATAACTTGGACATTAAAATGGCGTTTGGTTTCGGTGAGACCGGGATCGGGTTTCCATATTTGGATATCCGAAAACCACATCGATTCCAATTAAACGTTAGGTCGTTAATCCAAGTGGAGCAAGTGAAGACTCGAGGTGTAAGGGCTATACGTCAGTATAACTCTGTGGGTGATTCCGTAATGAGTTTGACGGAATAGTACTTATAGATTCGAGATGGTGGTTTAGAGTGCAAGGGTTATTGTCGTTAACTCTGAGGGTGATTCCAATACGAGTGTAACGAGATAATGCCTTCGGTTTCGTTCGAACCCGGAACGAACTTGTATGGATTGAATGCTTTCAGAACATCGTCAGGTGGACGATGAGCATTCTAAGATAGATGTGTTCTTTAAAGGTAATCGCAGCCTCAAGCCTCATCAACCGGGAATGGCTAAAACAGGGGAGGTGCAGCAAGGCTTCGTGGGTCGCGCCCACTGGAGGGCAAGATACATCCCTGTCTAGAGGTCCCTTTATATTTCGGCTGTGTGGACGGTTTTTGAGCTCCAACCGTCGGGGTGGTCTTGTTCGGGACTGTTCAGTAAGGAACGGTTCCGGCCTTGTGTTGCAGGGGAGTTAGGGTGGCTCCTCGGTACGGTGATCTAGGCCACGTACTGTGACGGGCGGTACCCCAGTAGCCCTGCCATTGATGGAAACCCATTTTCCCTACGAGACCCTACGGTTTTGTTTGTATTACCCACTTTTGTGGCTAGTAGCTGGAATTTAATAGATGTAACAATTTCGGCTATTTCATATTTACTTGAAAACCCTAGACACTATTATAATATCACTGGATTTCCTATCAAATGTTTTGGTTAGCGTAAGGTAAAAACTTTTCCATGTTTATGTGTGGGAAGTCTTACGTGATACCTTTTGTTTCAAAGGATTTTCTAAAAGTTAAGCAACTTGTAAACTATTTACTCACACCAGACCCCTGTCTGACCCGAGTGTTTATTTTCTGTTTTATTAAACTCTTGGGTACTCATATTATGTATGAGTAGTCAAGTGATTCAGGATTGCTTTGACGAGTTATGGAGGAGCAAATGGAGCAGGAGGCTTCTGCGTTGTAGTTATCTATTTTCCGCTGTGTTGGTATCTCTGAGTCGTCTCTCTGAGTTGTATCTTGTACTGTTTTAAGTATTATAACTAGACAGGTGTTTATAACTGTCTAGTATGTGTTGTATTGGCTGTAAAACTCTGATGTATATGATACTATGTAAAGTAATTATGTGATATATTATATTTGATTCGTTCCGCTGTGAGATTCTGATGCTGTTTGTGTTCTTCTCTTCTTTCTATTTTCTTCTTCTATCCCTTTCTTTCTTCTTAGCGATGCAATTTCCTGGAGTTTGGAAGTTGGGTCGTTACAAAAACCTCACATCAGAAACCCTCTAATGGTGTCATCATTGGCAAAGATGATTTTCAATTAGTTCAATCAAGATCACAGAGAAGATACTGGCCCAGAAATATTCAGCCCTGACCAAAAATAATGGCCTTCCGAAGAAGAAGGAGGGTCTGTTACCGACCATCTCCGTTCAGAATAATGCTAAACAACAAATCCAATCTCGCAAACTAGAAAATTTTGTTCTAAATAAAGAACAAGGACATAAATATTAGGCTGATATTGTTTTAGAGCAATCTAAGGAACCAAAGGAAGATGAATGCAGTCTTGAAACCATTTCACCTATCAAGATTAATAACAAGAAATACATTTTGGTTAAGGAAGCGGTTTACAAAAGAGCCATAGAGTGCTGAAATAGTTCTGTTATCGTTTTATGTTGTAGGAGCCAACCCTATTTCTTGTTTTTAAAAGAATATATTAAACGTGTTTGGAAGCCGACTGGGAATTTTGAAATCTTTTATAGAGAAAATTGTTTCTTTCTTTTTAAGTTCAAAGAGATTCAAGACTACAACAGAATAATTTAGAATGGTCCATATTTTTACAACGGAAAGCTCATCATTATGAGACGGTGGTCTAAATCTCCGAAAACGGACAGAGATTTATTATCGACTACGCCGATTTGGGTAAAATTACCCAGTGTTAATCTTACATTGTGGGTTCATGAGGCTTTTAGCGTCATGGCGAGCATCATAGGAAAACCCATTAAAATGGACGCAGTAACTACCTTAAAGACGAGATTAAATTACGCTCGCCTTCTTATGGAAGTTTCTAGGACCGATGAACTTCCAGAGGAGATCAACCTCACTCTCTATAATGGTGAAAACATTATACAAAAAGTGGAATATGAATAGGTTCCATCGAAATGTAACGTTTGTAAATATTTCGGTCATACTAGAGAGTAGTGCAACCCAAAATAGATGTGGATAGACAAAACAGTAATCAAAATAGAGACAATTTCCAAGAAAATAGTTCAGTTTAAACTCAATATCCAAATTCCAATAAAGAAGTAACAAACCAAACAAAAATGCGATAAAAAAATGATCGAATCAACCAAGATTTTGTCATTTTCGATCAAGAAGATAACCCAAAGGCGCTCACTGATCAAATGGATCAGATCACAGCTATGGAAGTTCATCAGTTTAAAGAATATGAAGGAAGTTCGACTGTTCTGAATCAGCACAGTACAGAGAAGGGTAGTATTATTACAATGGTCTTTAACTCTGAAACCCCTCCAATTTTGGAGTCATGTTTAGTTATAGAGAATATTGGTACAAGAATATATAATGTCTCGCATCCAGATAGTCATCAGATATGGAATAGTCGAATTGAGGAGGAGCCTCCATCTGAACTTGCTGCAGAAGTTGAGGACAGGGTATGCGTCAACTCAACATTGCCTCGCAAGGAAGTATCTTCTCCTAAACAGGCCACAATGCCAGAGTCTGGTGACTCAGCCATGCCTAGCACAGATAACTTTGATATTCTTTGATTAAGGTTCTTGAGTCAGAACAAAAAGAAGAAATTGAATCAGTAATGGTTGATGCTACTAACAAGTTTGATATTTCTGCATTGCATGTACCAAAACAAAAGGCAACTAGTAAGTTAATGAGAAGTAAAGAGAAAAAAGCTTTCATGCAAAAATACATCTCAATCAATCCAGAACGGGATGAAATGTCTATAAGACTTAAAGCTGAAAGTGTAGATAGTAAGAGGAGGGGTAAGGGTACTTCAGTGTCAGGTACCATATGACTATCCTTTTATTCTTATTTTTTATATATATGACTATTTTCGCATGGAATTTCGGGGGTATGAATTCCCCTACTAAACAGTCTGATATTTTTTATATGATAAACACCTATAAACCTATTATAGTTGCTCTTATAGAAAATAAATTGAATGATGAAAATTATGAATTTTTTTGCCATAAGTTGTCTAACAATTGGAAGTCTATAAATAATAATGCTTGTGACTGTAAAGGAAGAATTACTATTGTATGGGATCCTAATATTTGGACAAACTTAAAAATTAAAAAAGATAAGCTGTTTATAGATTGTCAATTTAAAAATATTTGTGGTTTTCTTATTCAAGTTACCAGTGTCTATGGTAGTAACTTTGAAAGTGAAAGATATGATTTGTGGTGTAAATTAGAAGATTTGAATTTAATATAAAAATTACCTTGGATTATTTTGGGTGATTTTAATACCGTTTTTCATATATCAGAAAATTTGGAGGTAGTAAAATTCCTCAAAGTAAGATTGATAAGTTAAACGATTTTCTTCTAGACACTGGTCTTACGGACCTAATTATTAGTGGGAAGAAGTGTACATGAAAATATGGGTTAGCCAAGAACATCCATTATAAGTTGGATAGAATTTTAATCAATAAAGAATTTGTAAACAGTTTCTCAAAATTTGTTTGTTCAACTTTAGGAAAAAATTCTAGTGATCATACCCCTTTAATTGTTAACCTTTTTACCACAAGGAATTCAAATAAAATAGTTTCTCCTTTCATATTTAAAAATAGTTGGGTTTTAGAAGAGAATTATAAAGCTTTGATGGACGATTGCTTTAATTTTCCGTGCAATGGTACTAAACAATTTCAGTTTGTATGCTTCTGAAAAATATAAAATACAATATTAAAAATTGAGTTAAAATTAATTATTTGAATAATAATACTCTAGCTATTTTAAGAAAGGAAGGAAAGTTTTTACAAAATCTTGTAGATGATAACCCAGAAGGTGTTGAAATAGCCAGCAATTTTTTCAAGAATCAGAAATAATTGTCTACTGAAATTTTTAAAAATGCAGTTAATGCTAGACAAAAGGCTAAGGTAGATTCGCTAACTTTAGGTGATGACTGTACAAAAATTTTCTATGCTAAAATGAGTTGTAGAAAGACTATTAATAATATTGGTAACATTATTGATAATACTGGCAATCTTTTCAATGCTTATGAAAAAGTTGCTAATGAAGCTATTGAGTACTATGAGAAATTATACTTTTCTGAGAGTATTGAAAAAAAAATTCCTCATATTATTTGCAAGAATATTCTGAAAGATAAAGCTGCTGCTATTTTACTTGCTCCTGTTTCATTAGAGTCAATTAAACAAATTATTTTTAATGCTGGTGATAATAAAAGTCCTGGACATGATATGTTTAATGCTAAGTTTTACAAAAATCAGTGGGATAATACGAAAAAAATCAAATTTTTGAAGTCATAAATGTTTTCTTGATTAAAGGTAAAATTTTAAGAAGTTTCAATCATACTTTTATTACTCTAATACCTAAGAAGAAAAACCCCACTAATATGGGTGACTATAGACCCAGGCCCAGCCCAACCGGTCACGTTGGCCTAGACCGAACTAAAAAAAATTGCTCCAACAATTTGCAGCTTCACGTACTCGAACTTTGGTTGCTTAATTTAAATGAAAATGACCTAACCACCTCACTACATTGTCAATTATTTTTGTTACTATATAACCTATTTTTATCAAAATAATTGACTGAACCAATCTCTACAACCACGTCGTTGCCTCCGTCGGGTCGGTTGCCCTATGCGGCTGTCTTACTCGCCTTGCCTTGGGGCCGACCCTGTATAGACCCATATCTTGTTTTAGTTTCATTTATAAAATCATTTCCATGGTGTTGAGTAATATAATAAAAATATTTCTACCTTTTCTCATCTTTGAAAATCAGATTGCTTCTGTACCGGTAGATTAATATCTGAAAATTCTATGCTAGCACATGAGTTGGTATGAAAAATTTAATACTAAGAATGGTGATATTGTGTGTCTCAAAATTGATTTACAGAAAGCTTATGACAAAGTAAATAGGCATTTTATTTATCATATAATGAGATGCATGGGATTTCATAGTAAATTTTGTGACCTAATTATGGAATGTATTAACACCCCTACCTTCTCTTTGCTTACTCAAGGTAAATCAGAAGGCTTCATTAAAAGTAACAGGGGTATTAAGCAAGGTGATCCACTTTCACCTTATCTATTCACAATAATTATGGAGTATTTTTCCATATTAATGGAAATAGAAGCTTTTAAGGGAAATATTAACCCTATTAATAGAGTTCGACCTTATATAAGTCATCTTATTTATGCTGATGATTTAATGGTTTTTGTTAAAGCTAACATAGAAAATGAAGTTTCTATGAAAAATGTTTTTGACGGGCTGAACAATAATTTAGGGTTGCAACTTAACAAAGACAAAAATAAAGCTTATTTTAATAAATATAATAGATATAAAAATGAAGTTTAATTGTTTTAAAACTTACCGAATGCAATCTTCCTGTAAAATATTTGGGGATGCCTATATCGGTAAATCAAATTAAAGACTAGACTCTTCCATTTTATTGGATAAAATACAAGAAAGAATGGGAACTTGGTCTTGTAAAGTTCCTTCCATTGAAGGAAGAGTAAAGTTAATTAAAACTGTGATTTATGCTATTATCTTTTAATGATTACAAACTTATCACATTCCTGAAGCATCAATTAAAAAAACAGAAAATAGATGTGCTGATTTTTTATGGAGAGGTAAATATCATAAACTCAATTGGGATAAAGTTTGCAAATCAAAAAGTGAAGGAGGGTTTGGCATTAGAAATATGAATGATATTAGTATTACATGTCATTTAAAATTATTTTTGAGATTTTTAAGCACAGACACTTTGTGGGCTAGATGGATGAAGGCTAAGTACCTCAGGAAGGGTAACTTTTGGAACATAATTCCAAACAGCAATCAGTCTAACACTTGGAAAAAAATTAAAAATTATAGAAATATTGGTAAGTCTCTTTTAGAAAGAAAATTTAAGCTACGTGAAGAAACTAGCTTATGGTTTGACCCTTGGTATAAAAATGACTCTTTTGTTAATAAAGTGGGAAGGAGTAATTTAGTTATTTTTAGGGATTCCAATGCAACAGTGTCTTCTATTATTATAAATAATCAATGTCAACCTTACCTTCACCCCATTACAAACCCACATAAAGATGACATAAGTAAAATTCATCTTGATTTAAGTGCAAATAGTGATAACTGGATTTGGAAGGCAAGCAATAAAGGGAAGTTTTCCTTTAAAAATACATGGAATGCTGTTAGAAATAAATTTAATAAGGTTGATTGGTATGATTACATTTGGAACAAGGTGAACGGCCCTAAGATGGCATTTTGTACCTTTTTTGCATTAAATAGCAGACTGCTAACTTGGGACAAAATTAACAAATGGTGCAATAGTTCTAGTTCATTATGTTCCTTATGCAGTTTAGAAAATGAGAGCTCTTAGAAAATGAGAGCTCTTATCATCTTTTTTTTGAATGCAGTTATTCGTATTTCATTTGGAATCACATTCAAGTTAAACTGGGAATTTAAAATAGTAACCACGTGGATCTCAAGGAAGTGATTCATCTTATAAATAGTAAATTTAAAGGAAAATCTATAGAAAGAGACTTAGCTTACATTATAATAACTACGACTGTCTGCCATATTTGGAAAGAACAAAATACACGTTCTCATAACAAAACAAGCAGCAGTAAAGACCAGATATGGCTTATAATAGAAGCTAATGGTAAGATTTTGCTTCATAAATCAAAGAAAAAAGTGAAAGATCTAGCCAATTTTGCAAATATAGCTGAACACTGGAGTATTGAAGCAGGTAGTAAGCATATAGAGCAAAATTTAGCCCATCCAAAAAGCATTCAGACGAGTAATCACTTATCTGAATATTGTACTTCTGATAGTGCTATAATAGAGCTCATGTTGCCCTCTAGAGCGTTGAATCAATAGATCAGAGAGGTATTGAACACGGATCTATATATCATTCCAATCAACTCTTTGAAGATTGTACTTTTGAAAATGCCTCAAATCGAGATCGTGCTGTACTTCAGAGGAAGGAATCAACAAATCTGAGTCTTATTGACTATTTATCTACTGATTTTCCCAATTTTAACCCTAACCAGAGAAATATCTTCACCGTCAAAGAGATAGAAGGTATAGGGGAAAATTTACTGAGGGGTTGTCATATTGGGAAAGAGGAGAGGCTAGTGGATTAAAGAATGGAGGACGGGAAGATTAAACTTTGGCTTATCGCCATTATTTTTCTCTAGACGATGAGAGGCGGTTGAAAAGGAACCGTCGAGATGCTGTGCTGTGTATCTAGGGTTTAATGTAAAGCTAAGTGGTGTATCGGGTGTTACCCATTTTATTTTCTTTGTTTTGTTAATGGGCTGGGCCATATTTACCGTGTTATTCAAAAAAAGCTTCTTTATTGACCTTAGCCTATTTTTTATTAATTTATATTTTATATTTTAAACTTTTCTAATATTGTTGATTTTCTTCTTTTTATATATTGCGAGAAGAAAAGGCTACATGTGATCATCTGTAATTATTACTCTATTACCAGAAGTGAATTTATTAACATGACAAACTCTTAATGCCATGGCTTGTTGGAATGCGCTGTTATAATCCTTTGTAATTAAGTTGCAATGGACTTATACTTTCCAATGTATTTTGAGTAGGAATCAGATGTGTTTACACCTATGTTGTAGTTGATGTTACCTATAGACAATATTGTTCTTTTCATGGTAGAATGGTGCGAAAGACTTCAGTAATGATGTGAATGTATAAATCATTTTAGCTTTTTTGAAATGTGAATCTTCCATGCTATTTTTAGTTAATGTGAATGATTTTTTGATTAGTATATGTCAACTTCCATTTCCAAATGATATTAAATCTATAGGTGCATGCTACACCAATGCTCAGTCTTTTTATATTTTACATCTTTTTAACAATAGGCAAAAAAATTGCAAATGACTTATTACATCTACAAAAATAGTTGTAAATGATCTATTATATTAGGCAAAAACAATTTTGAAGGCTTTATTATGACGGCCTCCTGCAACAGTCTAAAATAGTTGTAAAATGCTCGGAGCCTATTACAACTTTGTATATTAAGACTTTAGGAAAACCACAGTCATAGGTTAATCATAGAAATCATTGCAAATTGCGAAATGGATATTTTGTTGTAGTGACGATTTTCTAAATGTAGGAATACTTATTTGGGATCGATCGGCAAAAATCCATGTATGGACTAATATCGATAAAAAAATGCTTTCTAAAAATATGGAGATAAATGGAGCTATTTAGCTGATTTTACATTGGAATAATTTTCAATGGTGAGCAAAAATAATGAGTTCTCAAGGCATAGAGCCACAAAATTTATATTACCGAATGACGTATATCATAATATTGTGAGTAAAGTGTTTTGAAAACATGACATTCCATTGATACGGCTTGGCTAATGGAAGCATCTACACAAATCAAAATTTGCTCACTTATCCTCAATCAAAGCACACTTAGTGTTCTCAAAAGTGTCCTTTGGTTGAAAGTGTTGTCTTGTATTTTTCACAAGTGATAATTCAATGAAATTAGGCTAAAAAATGATGAAGGTGTGGATGCTAGTTGAAAGATGGTTGAACTTAAAGAATAGACAAAGGAAAATGTGGAAAAAATGATTAGGTCCATGGATCGGTGCTAATCCATAGATAGATTAGTACTGATCCGTTATTTGTCCCCTTTTCCATCATTTCTTAGTGAATACATGGAATATCGATGAAATATTTTAAACTTATATTTTACTTTTTAAATTTTTAGACTGAAATTTTAGACTCAAATATCTTTTTCGACTAAAGGTTCAAAGACAGATATTTTAGTCTAGAATCGATTTTTCAAGCTTTTTTATAGGCTGTACTTATTAAATAAAGATTGAAATCGTCCATTCCCAAAACAATAATTTTTTGTAGTGGATGGATTTGTTGAAGTTTATAACATAATGTTTAAAAAGAAATATTATGTGATTCAATTATCAAAATAACATTTTGACACGTCCTATAAAAGTAATATAATAATATTATTATTCTTAACTAACCTTAAACATTTTATGCAATGACACATAATTTCAAACACTTCATCTACGAATATCTAAACTTTTGAAAAATGGTAAGTATTAATATATGTGATTTTATAACCTTTATAAATAGTTTTTAATTACGAACTAATGCTAGAAAACTTATCTTTGGAATGTGTTTATACAAATATGCACTTTGGAGAAATATCAAAAATGTGACTGAAAGACGTTTTATTAAAAATCAGCTTTTTATTCGATTAAAGTTGTTTAGTCTATTTTGACTTTTATAGTAACTTACGAACACATTAATAATAATTTGTTCATCTCTCTTCTCATAATAAGATTAATAAAAATTAAATAGGAATAAAGGATATAAAGTAAGAGGATTTAAGGCATGAGACATGCACAAAATGAGGCACAAGTCAAAGCATAAGTCTTGGAAGGAAGGTGTGGAGAGGCATTCTCCTTTGGCTAGCCATATGAGGGTATGTAGGGTCTTTTACCACATTTCTAAAGCATATAAAAGCATGCGCATAGTGCTCTTAAGTGGTTTTGTAATACCCCACCTCTATACTCATAATATCCATAAGTATTACTTGGTAAGAAGGTTAGATAATGTAGAGAATGAGGCTGCATGGGGTATACAGGTGAATATTCTCTTGGGCTAACACTGATACGTATTTCAAAAAAAATCATAAACAGCTCTCATAAATGTACATGGTATCAGCGATAAACAATAAGCATGTGTGCCTCAAGGATTGAACAATACATAATATTAAATAAATCATAGAGGACATAGAGTCAATAATGCATGATAACATATATTATACAACTATATACAAATCCGAGCAGGATATAAACAGGTCAATCGCCTACTGTCTCAAAACTATACAATCCATATCCAATACAACACAATGTCATACAAGCATGAGGTAATATACAATGATATCCTATTCTACATATATGCTCAACATCTACATAATGGTCATCTGTTCCTGAACTTGTAATGTCTCGGGCTGATCTGAGTATTATATAAATAAAAAAGGGTCAGACTATAAATACAAGGTAAAAAAATAATCATAAGCATGGTATTAAAAAGCAAAGTATGAATATGACTCAAAATAACATCCGTCCTAAACATCATAATAATAAACCAGCCACACATTCTCAAATATCACCAAAGGAGTACAAAAAAGAAATGAGAACCACAATAATAATTAAATCGGGTGAAATCAATCAAATCCATCAAAATCTAAAAATAATATGAATAGGAATACGACATATCTGGAAAAATCAATATAAAGGAATGTAACTCAAATCATACCATATCAAAAGGACAATGACCAAAATATTTATTTTGACCTACAGACCTGATGGAAGTGAAAACATCCGACCGCTACGTCGTAAAAGGTAAATCAGGAGGTGTGGAACCCAAATAGAATGAAATCCAAACTACATACGAAAATCAATATCCAGGAGTATTATCTCAAATTTTAGTGCTAATGGAAGTGTGGACTTATAAAAGTTAGTCATAGGAGATAGCTAGAAACACAAATCCAAATAAAACACAATTCAAGCAAAATATCGAAAACAGTAACCAAATAACTATCTCGACCTACAGTCCTAATGGAAGAGATAACATACAACTATTATGCTCTTAGAGATATCTTGAAATGTAAACTCAAATCAATATCAAAGCCAATAAAAAACTCAATATGCAAAAACCATGTGTCTCGACCCTCGTCCTTAAAGAAGAAAACTCTTGACTAAGTGGTTCTAGGAGAAACAAAAACATGTCATAAAAAAAGCGATCTTTCAACCATATGCTCTATTAAGAGGATGACAGACAAGCTCTCATTATTTCTCCAGTGTCATAAATAGACAACTCGCATCTATCTCGGTTTAGGTATCTCAAATGATAGATGGACACATAGCTAGTCTCAAATGTCAAACAATCATCGACTAAAGTGGTGACAATATCAAATACCTTAAATATAACGGATCAACCTAAATAATCAAGAAAGGAGACGAACGTACCGTAGTACTACTCCAAGAAATGCTAATGACCATATTCCTTTTCCTATAGTCCATTAGTTACCACTAGAATTGTGACATTCATATCCATCGCATGTTATAAACACACTGTCGGACAACATCGAGAATTTTCCACAATTCCTACCTAACCTTAGTAATGGACTTTTAGTCCATACATGACGTCAGGTAATGGCTCTAACGAGAGAAATATTCCATCCTGCCAACACAACGAGGTGACATCGCTGATCTGGGAAGGGACCTCGAAATCAGGACTGCTAGGATGGATAATTAAACTACTTGTGGGTCTAATTCATGCGCTCTTCATGGTAGCGTAAACCCTATGATGTAGATTCCCAAAAAAAATACTCTCAACTATACAAGGCATAATGAGAGTAATAACTAATACTCTCAACTCTAAAAGCCCTGATGAGAGTGACAACCACTACGTCAACAACCCTTTACAGAACAGCCCTATATTTTGACCCAGGAAAGGCCCATCGGCACATAGATCTATTCTAAGGTAAGCTATTGGTAGTAAAAAAAAAAATATTACAGAGCCATAACTAAACTTTCAGAACTCGTAGTAGATGGAAAAAAATATAAAAGCAATGTGTACCCATTTATTTCAAAACCATAAAAATGTTATAATATAGAATTCCATAAACACCGTAACATATTATTCATTACAACAATTGTCCAAATACATAGGTATACATAAAAAAATTTAATATTAACAAATACTGCAATAGGCCATGCCTTTATATCTCTAAGCATTGTCACTAACA
Organism: Allium cepa; assembly: GCA_030765085.1. NCBI lineage: Eukaryota > Viridiplantae > Streptophyta > Magnoliopsida > Asparagales > Amaryllidaceae > Allium > Allium cepa. The sequence continues at coordinate 31,923,022 of CM060940.1, forward strand.
TAACTCCATTCTTATCATGTGTTGTAATGAGGAGGGTGTTAGAATAATAAGTGAACTGGTGAATAAAAACCTCGAGTCTTACCTTTTAAGTACATGGATAGCATATTTTAAAATAAGAATATTCCTACGAACATAAAACCGATAAATTTTTTTACTACTTCTTTATAAGAAAAGGAGGCGGGTCCAACCACTTAGTACCTTCCATTCCAGAAGCAGGTTACTAAAATCTCATATCCCAATCATATGTCATAAAAAGCTAATAATATAAGAGACGTTACCCAAGCCACTTAGTATCTTCTATTGGAAAATAGGCAAACTCTAGTCATTTAATCCTTAATTAAGGCAGACCCTATCATATAATATCTATTTCCAAGATGTGCTCCTCAATGGTACTATATAGCTAACATCGTATGAAATCTTCTAGGCCTTTTAATACTTCCATATGGAAAATAAGAAAACATTGGTCATTTGATACCTTAATTAATGCAGACCCCATCATTCAATACCTATTTCCAGAAGCTGACCCCCTCATCGATATACCACCTAACGTAACCCCTTGGCCATTGAATACTTTATCTGGGGAAAAGAGGCGAGTCCAACCACTTTATACATCAAGACCCCAAGGCAGGTCCTTTATCTTATTGCCCATACCATAATGTTGTCTCAGATTAGTCCAACCATTCATTGGAATTGTAGCCAGATTAGCTAGTGTAACGACCCGCTATTTTGGACCATTCAAATAGACAATAAAAACATACATATCCGACATGAATAATTCAAAATACCAAATTGTTAATTTAAATTTTGAAAAACTAAAAATATACATTAAATAAATCAATCACAGATCACAGAATAATATAGTGCAGCGGAATAGATAAAGAATCGTAGTTCATGAAGCTACTATATATATCAGAGTTAGAAAAATACAACCGAATAATTCAAATGCAGTGAAGTCTCCAATGCAACAGATGACTTCTCTGAACCAATCAACTGGAAAGGCTGGAATCTGAATCGATAGTTGGATTTCCAAACGAAGCTCCGAACTCCAAAGGTGAGTCTCAAATGTTGTATCACTCGGTCTGACTCGAGCGTAAAGCAAAACACAAAACACTCGAGTCAGGATTAACATTCTTATATCAATAAATCCAACTCAAGTGAAATATCAACTGAAATAAAAATAACTTAAAGGATGTTTGGGATAACCATCCTCTAAGGGTCCAAGGAACATTCTACAAGGTAGAAATATACACTATAACACCGTGGTCATTTCAGCTTAATTTATACTTCAAAACCAAATCTCATTTTCACTTCAAATATCTCTATATTTCCCAAAATAGTATTTATATATACTAAATAATTTATACAGTAAAGTATTTTCAATTTCCTCAACTTAACAAAACATTCCAACATCAACCCGACCTTCCCATTCAAATTAAATTCAATCTCAATTTATCAATTTAAATTCAACTCAATTTATAAAATAACCACTTAAATTTTATCAATCTCAAATTCGGATTTATAATCACAAATACCCCTTTATATTTCCATATATTTCAAAACATTAAGTATTCAACGTTTCATCTAAATTTTCATTCAATTTAGTTTTCTAAATAATAAATTCAAATTTAGTTCAACCTAAATTTTCATTTCAATTCAATTTAGTTTCTAAATAACAAATTCAACTACGTTGATTTCAAATACAGATCTGAATCTCAACATATACCATTTAAATTCCAATATAATTCAAGGCTTTAATATTTAAATGTTCTATATGACAGTTTCATACAGATCTCGATTTAACCTCATTATTATTTAGTCTTGAAATACTCCCTTATTAGATTCAATATCATTTAAGTAACCTTAAATTACATTTTACTCAATATTTTCTTTAATTTATTTAAACGTGAAATATTCATTAAATAACTTAAATCAAAAATCCAGTTATAAAATCATACCCTTTAAATTTCCCATTCAAAAATTTCAAGTCGATTTAATTAAATAAATCCTAATTTAAATACCGTTTTTATAAACCCTAATTTGTCTCCCAGTCTTAATTATTCAATTTATTACAAGAGAATCTATTTGAAATACAGATTTACATAAATACTTAACCATATTATATGCATTAAATCAATCTAATTTAAATCAAATATTACTACTAAATCTATATATATAATTTTCATTTATATAATATCTTAAGAATCAAATTTATTATACCATATATTTCTTTCCAAAATTATAGAAATTATTTTCAAAATATTTATATGGACCAAATGTGTCTGTATGTATTTCCTATCATATAGTCAAGTGCTACGGATATTTATCATTTTAATCCGTATACTAAATATATACGGGTGGATATCATTTCAACCCGTAATACCAAATTCAATTAAATGAAAATCCTTGGGTTTATCATTTCAGCCCATAAAGATTTTCTCCTACTCTAAAGTCTGTTCGGGTATGTATCATTTCAACCCATAGTGATTTCTAAACTACAGGGAACTTGCAGAGTGATAACAGAAAATACAATAAAATAACAGGCATATATCATCAATAACATTATAATATAAACAACAGGATATGGTGTCATATCCCGCAGGTGAACAGTTACAGATAATAGCATATATAAAAAATTTAAATAACTACAGCAGCATATTTCAATTATCGTTTCAATCGAAATTAAATTTAATGAATAAAAGAATGTTAATCGTGAGTGATTGCTCACCTTTCGAGGTTAAAGAGATAGACAATGAAGTTGAGTTACGAAATGCAAGCACGACTTCCAAAGCAAAGTTAGATGGTACGATTTCGACGGAAGAGCTGATAGATAGAAATTGATGAGAACGGATCAAATTAGCTTGATAAAATTGAAACGAAGATTATATGATTAATTTATTACTTTCTTTCAAAATGAGCGTTAAATCAAAACAAGCATTTTAAAAAATGTAATAAATATATATGCATACCCATGAAAACCATATAACTTTAAAACGCTTCCATTTCATATTAACGTTAAATAACAAATATATAATTATTCAAAATGTCACATATATAGTATATTTATTTTATGGTTTTTGTTTCCATGTAATAAATATTCATTTTAAACCAATATTAAAATAATATATATGTATAGTTAAAATCAATGTTCTAACATAAAACACATATATTAAAGATCAACACACACATATATAATATCATTTGAAATGAATACTTATGTATATATATAATTATTATAGTTTATTACTTTCCTTTTCAAAATATCCAGCAGGAAATCAAACAAACTTATGCATACATATATACAGATAAACAATATTCTTTATAATACATTGTTAACTTACTCCTTTTTTTCCCTTTTTTTTAAGGAGTATATATGCAATACAGTTTATAAGATTTTTTTATAAAACCTTCATATATAACAAAATATGTGTATAAAATAAAATATTTGCATATATAAAAATCAAAACGTTTCAAACATATATTCAAAAACTTGATCATATAAATAACAATGTATTTAGTTAACACATAGTATAAAATTCATTTATATAACTCTCTTATATATTCATTATAACTATAATCGAAATGGTTATATATACTTTTATATAAATTAACCAAATATACACGTTACTTAACCTATATGTACCCGATCAATAGCTTTATTATTAAAGCACGCACATCATAACAGTATGAAGATATACAATGCTTTAGGCTTATTAAACAATATATTGCAACTTATGCATACTAATATGTGAATATAAATAAGCTTACATACTTATTATATAAAAATCAAAATTAAAAAAAAACAATATAATAAAATATATATAAACTCAGAAATTGATATATAAGCTTATACTGTTATATCGAGAATTTTTTTTATTAAGTACAGCCATACATATATATATATATATATATATATATATATATATATATATATTTCTTTGGGTACTACAATTTGTATTATTTGCCTTTTATAAAGAAAATTGCGGTTGCACTGAGTTTGTACATATAGCTTACTTTATGTATATAAATAACATAAGTTGTCATACATAAATACACTAAAATATGTAAATTTAAGGCAGTATACTACTAGCAAATATATATAATATAATACAATGTATAGACATACCCTATCTAAACTCGAGTCGCTAATGGGTGGTCAAAAGGAATAAATAAGAAACTACAGACAACGGGGAAAATGTTGATGCCACCAATGTGCTGTTAGAAGTTATTACCTCTAGGCTATACACTCGGCTATGATGAGGCTGCAGATGTGGATAGGGAAGATGTTGGGTTCGGCTGGAAGGCAGGGTGTTTCTTAAGAGAAGAGGATGAGAGAAGGAGGGGACAGGCGCTTGGTGGAAAGAAAATTTGCAGAGAGAGGATGAAAAGAATGCAGATGTACTAGGTAAAAGAAAGTAGGAGCCTTCTAGAATAAATAGAATGTACGAAGAGAACAAGGAAGGTTATAAATCAGATTGGAATGAAAACGTAAAGAAAGAAAGAAATAAATAAAAGAAATCAATGAACGCGAAATAACGTATAGTATTTTATACGTTTCAAACTTTGAAATGGCAACGGTCATGAGTTGATTTAACTACATTTAAAGCAATAAATTTTTTGTTTGTTTGGATAGTACGTAATAAGTTGGGAAAGGCAATGATATTTAAAATGGAACAAGGAATGGATAGAGAAATTTAAGCAAAGATAAAACGGACAGAATAAATATAGAGTAAAAGGACAGTCACGATAATTCAGTGGATAATTAAAGCAACTTTTAATGCCACCAGCTGCACGTTCAAATCTTAAAAGGCAGAGTAACGGACCATATAATACATTGAAACGATGGATTGATAACAGATGCAAGTATATATTTAATAGAAAAGAACGGACAGAGAAACTTTTGTCAAACGTACTGTTAACAAATATGAAGTAATTATTATATTATACGTTTCTTTTTGAATGCAGAGTCCAAAATTTTAAAGCCAAGTAATGGTCAACACTTGATTTGGTGAAAATAATTGTAGCAATTAATAAAAGAAATAAATAGCAACGGTCACGTTTCTTTTTATTTAGCTGACCCATCAAAGCAAATTATTTATTATTTAACCGGTAGGAAAGGTAAAGGAACGTACCACCATAAAATGAAATTGATAACATCTGTGCATTGATTCTGCAATATTTATTAAAGAAATTGATTCGGCAATATTTATTAAAGCAATTTATTAGCTAGCTTGAATTGAATAGAATTTCACAATGGAATAAACTTTGATAAAATAAATTTAAAATTTAAAATCTGTTATGATTAATTGGACGTAATCCAAATATTAAATTTTTATTTCAAAATATTATTATATAAAATTTCTCAAAAGTTTCAATTAATTACGTTAAATAAAACCATTTAAAACTATTAAAATCTACTGGTCGTTACGCTCTCCCCCACTCAAAACTTTTCGTCCCCGAAATGTAGGAGGTGGGAGAATAGAACAACCAGAAATAAAATAGATTGAAAGATAAGATAAACAATTAATTTAAAACTAATATAAATTTTATTTGAAATATTTATTTGACAACTTCATTTGAAATTTAATTTTCTTTGATACTTTAATACTTTTCAAACTCCTTTGAAAAAATTATTTACATTATTACTTATATTTACAAAGAAGCTATTGAAATGTTAAATCCAAAATTCATAAATTTTTATTTTGTTTCAAGATACCTTCAAAATATTATTATTAGATCACAAATCATTTAAAAAAAAAATATGTTTTATTTTAGATAAATAACTTCTAAAATATTTATAACACTAAAATTTCTGTTAAACCATGTAGTATATAATTAAATAATATTTTAAAGGATATATCCAACAAGGAAGGAAGGTACATTTGGAAAACAGAATCAAGGTGAACAACTAAACTAAGCAGATAAGGTAGATGCAAGGAATTGTATCGGGCACGAATAATTAATCTAGAACCATAAGAATTTAAATTTCAAATATTAATTCAACATTTCTTTATTGGGAAAAATACTTTTATAATAATTACCTTTAAAATAATACTTTTATAATAAAATACTATTATTTCGAAATAAATTTTCCTTTCGAAAATACTTTTATAACTCGATGTTTCAACAAGTTTATCCTCGTTCTTGCAGACTCTGGCCATGCGTTGATCAGGCGCAAAACTAGAATTCTTCAAGTACTTAGTAGACATGTTTCAACACCCAATGAAAATACTTGAAAAACCTTTAAAACAGATATGGAAAGTAAAATCCAAAAAAAACAACCAAACCAAAACCTTTGTCCGACCATGGTTCGCAGATAAACAATGGTTACGCCATGATCCCCCAGGAAACAATTTGTATCCGTAAGCTTTCTCAGCCCTGCAAGTTACGCCCTGATGACTAGTAGAGTGCAGGATACACAATGGTTACGCCTGGGTCCCCCAGGAAATAATCCGTACCCCTAGACTGTCTCAGCCAGCCAGGTTCGCTACTATTCGCGACCTACACAGATTGCAGGACACACAATGGTTACGCCTGGATCCCCCAAGAAACAGTCCGTACCCTTAGGCCAGACTCAGCCAGGCAATTGCGCTATGCAGTCGCGAGAGAAAAAAAACCATGGGTTACGCCACGGTGGGAACACTCGAGTATTACATCCGGAAAACCAAAAATCAGAGAGAATAATATCGATAGAATGAATCCACGATGTGGCCACAAAGCGGATATCAAGCAGAAGGCACTTTCCATATCTTTACTTCGAAAATATATAACATATAGTACCTTTTCAAATCACTTTCAAATATCGTACTTACATAAAGTCCATATATATAGGATTCCATTTTTCCCAAATCGAATACCTTCCAAATCAATAGTAGATCAAATCATACTTATATAGACTTCGATTATATAAAATCTCTTTCAAAATTGAGTACCTTTTAAATCAATGGATTTCAAATCAACTTCATACTTATACAATCCATTTTATATAAGTTCGACCACTACCAAATCAAGTGCTTAGTAATCTAAGGTTCTCAATTTCAAATCATTTCAATATCAATTCAGTTTCAAAATCATATATGACTTCACCAAATTTTCTTCCAAATTAAATATCTAAATTTCAAAGTTCCAAAAAATTATAGGTTTATAAAATTATCCCAGTTTCCAAATTAAAATAATTCAAGTCAAACAAATTCATTTCCAAAATCACCATATAAGTACTGGTTTTTAATTTCAATTTAATTTTAAAAACCAAATATTTTCTCAAAATCAATTATACTTAAAATGGTTTCCAAATTTATAATTATCCCTTTAAAACATTTAAACTATCTATTTCTATTTGAAATATCCAATTTACCTTTCTGAAAACCATTATTCAAAACTATTTTTTTTTCAAAACATTTCAAAACTAAATTTATATTCTTTATCAAACATTTTATACTCTTCGAAATTTGTTAGCTTTGAAAATTTAATCTCGATTTGGAAGTGTTTGAACATTCAAAATAGTTAGGGAAATCAAATTTTCAATTCAAGAGTTGAAAATCAACAATAAATCAATAAATCAATTATTAAATCCAAAACTCGAGGACTGAACACCGGTCCATTTTAAATTGTTTCAAATATATACTTATATCTTTCAAAAATATCAAATTATACTTTGGAATTTGAAATCAAAAACGGTTTTACAAAATCACTTGCATAGCGAAGCTATTAAAGTGGCCTCTCCCCCACTCTGAAACTCGAAAATCAATGTCAATGATGCATGCACTCATCACCGAAATTATTTTCCAGGGACATAAGTGAGTTCTGGACTTCTATTTTCTTGAAAACTTCTTTGAAATTTCTTCAAAATTATTGGAATTCATTTGAACTCATTTGAAACATTTCTTATTCAGAAAAATACTTTTAAATCGTATTATTTTTATATATTTTCCAAAATCTTAAAACCAATTTCAAAATACCGGAATTCAATTCTCGAATTTCAAATTTAACTTTACAGCTATAAATCATTTTTATATAAATCAATTTCTTATAATTTTTCAAAATTTCAAAACCTTTCAAAACCATTTTATATAGAACAACATTTCTTATTTGCTTTATATATATAGGTATATAATCCTTATCGAAAACATTTTCACTTTTATATATATAAAAAAATCATAGTTATCAAAATAAAATTTCGGTATAAACAATTTCAAAAATACAAACAAAACCCGATTTTCAAAGGATGATTCAAGAATGGATTTCAAAACAAAGATAGAGATTTAATTTAGAGGAACTCCAATCAATAGTATCCTGATTCGAATATAGACTCGATCGAAGATGAGATAATTAAATTACAAAATAGAAGATGGATATACTTCTATAAATCACGGGCGACCTTCACCGGTCAACCGTGATTCCAAAATTAGATCGGTGTACAATTCTGAGGCAATTCGACATTCGATCGCCAGAGATATAGAATTCGACATAACAAGATATAATAGCATCGTAAACCGAGGATACAGAAATCTGCGTTGAGTTAATGCCAATTGAAAAGGAGTTTTCACCCCCTTTACAAATCATTCAGTGGAGTTATGGGATACTCCGGAGTCAAACGAATATAAATAGGGAGAGACAGAATGAATTTCGGAACCGAGGGACATTCCAAAATTCAAATGAAATCGAGTCAAAAGGAAGAGATTCAACTCGAGCGAAAGTGATTCTGTAAATAAATTTACCATATATGCTAAGTTTTGCCTAGAGCCAAAGCTCTGATACCAACTGTAACGACCCGCTATTTTGGACCATTCAAATCGACAATAAAACCATACATATCCGACTTGAATAATTCAAAATACCGAACTGTTAATTTAAATTTGGCAAAACTTAAAATATACATTAAATAAATCAATCACAGATCACAGAGTAAGATAGTGCAACAGACTAGAAAAAGAATCGTAGTTCATGAAGCTACTATATAAATCAGAGTTAGAAAAATACGACCGAATAGTTCAAATGCAGTGAAGTCTCCAATGCAACAGATGACTTCTCTGAACCAATCAACTGGAAAGGCTAAAATCTGAATCGATAGTTGGATTTCCAAAACAAAGCTCCGAACTCCAAAGGTGAGTCTCAAATGCTGTATCACTCAGTCTGACCCGAGCGTAAAGCAAAACACAAAACACTCGAGTCAGGATTAACATTCTTATATCAATAAATCCAACTCAAGTGAAATATCAACTGAAATATAAATAACTTAAAGGATGTTTGGGATAACCATCCTCTAAGGGCCCATGGAACTTTCTACAAGGTAGAAATATACACTATAACACCGTGGTCATTTCAGCTTAATTTATCTTCAAAACCAAATCTTATTTTCACTTCAAATATCTCTACATTTCCCAAAATAGTATTTATATATATTAAATAATTTATATAGTAAAGTATTTTCAATTTCCTCAACTTAACAAAACATTCCTACATCAACCCGACCTTCCCATTCAAATTAAATTCAATCTCAATTTATCAATTTAAATTCAACTCAATTTCTAAAATAACCACTTAAATTTTATCGATCTCAAATTCGGATTTATAATCACAAATACCCTTTTATATTTCCAAATATTTCAAAACTTTAAGTATTCAACGTTTCATCTAAATTTTCATTCAATTTAGTTTTCTAAATAATAAATTCAAATTTAGTTCAACCTAAATTTTCATTTCAATTCAATTTAGTTGCTAAATAACAAATTCAACTACGTTGATTTCAAATACAGATTCGAATCTCAACATAAACCATTTAAATTCCAATATAGTTCAAGGCTTTAATATTTGAATGTTCTATATAACAGTTTCATGTAGATCTCGATTTAACCTCATTATTATTTAGTTTTGTAATACTCCCTTATTAGATTCAATATCATTTAAGTAACCTTAAATTACATTTTACTCAATATTTTCTTTAATTTATTTAAACGTGAAATAATCATTAAATAACTTAAATCAAATATCCAGTTATAAAATCATCCCTTTAAATTTCCTATTCAAAAATTTCAAATCGATTTAATTAAATAAATCCTTATTTAAATACCATTTTTATAATCCCAAATTTATCTCCCAATCTTAATCATTCAATTTATTACAAGAGAATCTATTTGAAATATAGATTTACATAAATACTTAACCATATTATATGCATTAAATCAATCTAATTTAAATAAAATATTACTACTAAATCTATATATACAATTTTCATTTATATAATATCTTAAGAATCAAATTTATTAAACCATATATTTCTTTCCAAAATTATAGAAATTATTTCAAAATATTTATATGGACCAACGGTGTCTGTATATATTTCCTATCATATAGTCAAGTGCTACGGATATTTATCATTTCAATCCGTAAACTAAATATATACGGGTGGATATCATTTCAACTCGTAATCCCAAATTCAATTAAATGAAAATCGCTTGGGTTTATCATTTCAACCCATAACGATTTTCTCCTATTCTAAAGTCTGTTCGGGTATGTGTCATTTCAACCCATAGTGATTTCTAAACTACAGGGAACTTGCAGAGTGATAAAAGAAAATACAATAAAATAACAGGCATATATCATCAATAACAATACAATATAAACAACATGATATGGTGTCATATCCCGCAGGTGAACAGTTATAGATAGTAGCATATATAACAAATTTAAATAGCTACAACAGCATATTTCAATTGTCGTTTCAATTGAAATTAAATTTAATGAATAAAAGAATGTTAATCGTGAGTGATTGCTCACCTTTTGAGGTTAGAGAGATAGACAATGAAGTTGAGTTACGAAATGCAAGCATGACTTCCAAAGCAAAGTTAGATGGTACGATTTCGACGGAAAAGCTGATAGATAGAAATTGATGAGAACGGATCAAATTAGCTTGATAAAATTGAAACGAAGATTATATGATTAATTTATTACTTTCTTTCAAAATGAACGTTAAATCAAAACACACATTTTAAAAAATGAAATATATATGAAATGTGTACATATATATATATATATATATATATATATATGTATGTATGTATGTATATATGCACACCCATGAAAACCATATAAATTTAAAACGCTTCCATTTCATATTAATGTTAAATAACAAATATATAATTATTCAAAATGTCACATATATAGTATATTCATTTTATGGTTGTCGTTTCCATGTAATAAATATTCATTTTAAACCAATATTAAAATAATATATATGTATAGTTAAAACTTAAAGTTCTAACATAAAACACATATATTAAAGATCAACACATACATATAAAATATCATTTGAAATGAATACTTATGTATATATATAATTATTATAGTTTATTACTTTCCTTTTCAAAATATCCAACAGGAAATCAAATAAACTTATCCACACATATATGCAGATAAACAATATTCTTTATAATACATTGTTAACTTACTCCTTTTTTTCCATTTTTTTAAAGAGTATATATGCAGTACAGTTTACAAGAATTTTTTTTATAAAACCTTCATATATAACAAAATATATGTATAAAATAAAATATTTGTATATATAAAAATCAAAACATTTCAAACATATATTCAAAAACTAGATCATATAAATAATAATGTATTTAGTTAACACATAGTATAAAATTCATTAATATAACTCTCTTATATATTCATTATAACTATAATCGAAACGGTTATATATACTTTTATATAAATTAACCAAATATAAACGTTACTTAACCTATATGTCCCCGATCAATAGCTTTATTATTAAAGCACGCACATCATAACAATATGAAGATATACAATGCTTTAGGCTTATTAAACAATATATTGCAACTTATGTATACTAATATGTGAATATATATAAGCTTACATACTTATTATATAAAAATCAAAATTAAAAAAAACAATATAACAAAATATATATAAACTCAGAAATTGATATATAAGCTTATACTGTTATATCGAGGAATTTTTTTTATTAAGAACAACCATACATATATATCTTTGGGTACTACAATTTGTATTATTTGCCTTTTATAAAGAAAATTGCGGTTGCACTAATTTTGTACATATAGCTTACTTTATGTATATAAATAACATAAGATGTCATAATATATACACTAAAATATGTAAATTTAAGGCAGTATACTACTAGCAAATATATATAATATAATACAATGTATAGACATACCCTGTGTAAACTCGAGTCGCTGATGGGTGGGCAAAAGGAATAAATAAGAAACTATAGACAATGGGGAAAATGTTGATGCCACCTATGTGCTGTTAGAAGTTATTACCTCTAGGCTATACACTCTGCTATGATGAGGTTGCCGATGTGGATAGCGAAGATGTTGGGTTCGGCTGGAAGGCAGGGTGTTTCTTAAGAGAAGAGGAGGGGAGAAGGAGGGGACATGCGCTTGGTGGAAAGAAAATTTGAAGAGAGAGGATGAAAAGAATGCAGATGTACTAGGTAAAAGAAAGGAGGAGCGGTCTAGAAAAAATAGAATGTACGAAGAGAACAAGGAAGGTTATAAATCAGATTGGAATGAAAACGTAAAGAAAGAAAGAAATAAATAAATAAAAGAAATCAATGAATGCAAAATAATGTATAGTATTTTATACGTTTCAAACTTTGAAATGGCAACGGTCATGAGTTGATTTAGCTACATTTAAAACAATAACTTTTTTGTTTGTTTGGATAGTACGTAATAAGTTTGGAAAGGCAATGATATTTAAAATGGAACAAGGAATGGACAAGGAAATTTAAGCAAAGATAAAATGTGCAGAATAAATATAGAGTAACGGGACAACCACGATAATTCAGTGGATAATTAAAGCAACTTTTAATGCCACCAGCTGCACGTTCAAATCTGAAAAGGCAGAGTAACGGACCATATAATAAACTGAAACGATGGATTGATAACAGCTGCAAGTATATATATAATAGAAAAGAACAGAAAGAAAAAATTTTGTGAAACGTACTGAAAGTAATATGAAGTACTTATTATATTATACGTTTCTTTTTGAATGTAGAGTCCAAAATTTGAAAGCCAAGTAACGGTCAACCCTTGATTTGGTGAAAATAATTGTTGGAATTAATAAAAGAAATAAATTGCAATGGTCACGTTGCTTTGATTTAGCTGACCCATCAAAGCAAATTATTTATAATTTAACCGGTAGGAAACATAAAGGAACGTACCACCATAAAATGAAATTGATAACATATGTGCATTGATTCTGCAATATTTATTAAAGAAATTGATTCTGCAATATTTATTAAAGCAATTTATTAGCTAGCTTGAATTAAATAGAATTTCACAATGGAATAAACTTTGATAAAATAAATTGAAAATTTAAAATCTACTATGTTTAATTGGACGTAATCCAAATATTAAATTTTTGTTTCAAAATATTATTATATAAAATTTCTCAAAAGTTTCAATTAGTTACGTTAAATAAAACCATTTAATACTATTAAAATCTATGGGTCCTTACAGCTAGGCAGATTTCCCATACAGAATTTGGGACCAACCTCATGTCATTACATATGTTTATCATAAGGATATCTCATGTCAATCAAAGTGTACACAACTGTTGGTAGCCTTAAAGTGAAGGGTAGAATTCTGTCATTTAACTCCATTGACCTCACATCCCTATATTTAGTCATGCATAATTACTCTATATATATATATATATATATATATGTTTGTGTGTGTGTGTATACATATACGCACACACATACACACTCATCACACTATTTCAAAATAAGGCCTTATAAGGAATCTCCTTATAATGCCTTAAAATAATAATTAGGTTATATAAATCTTTCCTCTTAGTTTCGCCGCGCAATCATTTACCTCTCTAATGATCAAAATAAATGCCTAATTAACTATGTCATATACGCAATAATTATATGTTAATTATGCAAATAGAGATAAGTAAATATTCGACCCTAATGAGTTCTGAACGCATGGATTTTATGCTCTAACCTAACGTTAAATATCAGTTCCCTAACCAATTATTATTACAAGTCCTTTTTCTTCAAATTCCCGAGATATCATGGTATTCTAATATCCAAAATAGGTAATGAATATTCATAACCTAAACCTAAATAAAATAGAAACTCAATTTATTATACCAATACAATGGAATATCCTAATGATAAGAATTGCAATCTAAACCCCATATTCAATTCAACTCCTCTTTTACAAAGAAATATATAAGAAAAAGTTGTGCAAATTACTAGTAGAATTCCTAATCTAAACCACCTATTTTATTGTGGAATCATAATTTGACCCAAAGAAGAAGAAGTGGAATAGATTATGAAATTATCAGAAATTGCGTCAACGAGACAAGATCCATTAAAATAATGTCAATAATTTAGAATCTCAACCTACAATTTGACATTTTGAAATTAAAAGGAATTTTGGGGGTTTTAATTTATAAAAAATTATAAATTCCAAAATCCTTTAAGGCATATTCAAATCAGAAAGGAAATACACTAAACAATTATTGAATAGAAATATTATGGTTTTCGCTTACAAATTAGCCTTAGCTTCACTTAACTGGATTTGTAGCCTTCCAATCTCATCCATAATCTCTCTCGGTTTTAATAGATATGCACACAATAGGGAAGAGGTATATATTCTTTAGATCTAGAGTAATTAAAAAAGAATGGGATAAGAATAGATTGGAGGAAGAAGAAACGAATAAGAAATAATTAAGTTGAATCCTTACCAGAATTCCTTGTAGAATTTCTGAATCTTATTAGAGAGAAAGTAACGGTGGAATTTCTTCGTATTCCCCAATATAATATGAATAAAAAGTGGAGAGGATAGGGTTCTATTTATAGGGATTGAAACACACCAGAACTGCAGGATGGAAGTAGGTAAGAAACGGATAAATTTGGAGTGTACAACTCACTATAACATAGCGTCAAAACCTAGAAATTTCGTTGTCAAGCGGTCGACCGCCTTTGTGTGACTGCTCGACTAGTTGACCTATATAGTTTGATCGCTGCTCTATTTTGGGAAGCATTTATTTTGCTCTGTTGCATAATTATTTTATTCCTTAATTAACCTTTTAGCATTAAACATTTACTTAGCCCACAAGCTAAATTTTGAAATTTAAACCCTAAATTTGATTTCTTATTTGAATTTTAATTCAAACTAAGTTAATTTTAAAACCATTAAATGCTCATAATTTCTTTGGTTGAGCTCCGTTTTCAATATATTATGTATGGAAACTGGTTAGAATTTCACTATAAACACAATAAAATAACTTTCATGGTCAAATTCCAACTTTTACAAAATTTTCATAGTCAACTCTTATCATATTTAATTCAAAGAACTTTATTTATTTATGGTTCATTTTATGGTGTTACATTCTTTTCCTTGGAAAAGGATTTCGTCCCGAAATCTTCCAAGGGGTGAACAATGTAACGTGCAATAAGGTCTATATTATACAACCAAGTTCTCTATAAAACCACCTCCTCAACTAATAGTGAAATGTGATTATGTACTGCAGTCATGCTAAAATGGGCTCAATCCTCGCGTGATGTGTAATTGTGTCATGAAAGTATGTATGAAAATATCCGAAACATGAATTTTTTTTTCCATATGGGTGTAAAGGCATTGTGAAAAAGTGTAACAACCATTCCCTACCTTCAATCTAGCAACCATGATGCAACTAAGATCCTAATTTTTGAGCAAAAAATTTCTAGTGAAAAGCTCTAGGCGAGTGCTCTTCATTCTCCCTTCGGTATTTCATGTACTTTTCGCTAGACTATCCCCTACTATACTCGGGCCAACTTAATTAATTTACTATGGAGCCTCCTACTACCATTCTATAATGTGTGTGGTAGCACGAGACACTGTCAACTCCATCTCAAAGTCCTCCAACTAATCTGGCTCTATTCTGTTAGCAGTGTCATGATGGTATGTCCTTTGGTGAGAAACGTGGAAAACATTATGAAATTCTGCCAATTTACTAGGAAACTCCACGCTATATGCCAATTTTCTTCCAGCATTCTAAATGGCCTAACAAATCTAGCTCCAATTTTCCAAACTTCCCAAACCTAACAACTTTTAGAAGCAGGGAGATTTAAAAAAATATCGTATATCCAACCTTAAATTCTAGCTCTTTCCTTCTTCTATCCTTATACGATTTCTGACGGTCTTTCACTATCTTCATCCTTCGCTTGATCAACTCTACTTTTTTGGTGGTACCATGGATCAACTAGGGTCTATGTATTACTTTTTTGGTGGTTCCTTACCAACAATTAGTCGATTTTCATGGCGTCCATAAAGTGCTTCAAAAGGGGCTATACCTGTCGTCGTTTAATAGTTATTATTATACATAAACTCAACCAAAGGTAAATGCTACTCCCAATATCCTCCGAAATCCAAGACACAAGCTCTCAACAAGTCCTCTAAAATCATATTCATCCTCTTTGTTTGTCCATTAGTTTTTGGATGATGTTCCATACTATGGTTCAGATAAGTTCCCAAAACTATTTGTAGGCTCCTCCAAAAACTCGCTAGTGAACAAGGGTTCCATATCACTGAGTATACTTACAGGAATTCCATACAGATGAACTACCTCCTTAATGTAAATCTGTGTGGGAGAGGCACTTGTCCTATTTCTCCTAATTGGAACAAAATGAGCACTTAGTGAGTCTATGCACACTAACCCAAATAGCCTCATCGCCCTTCTTAATTTGAGGCAATCCTTCGACAAAATCCATTCAAATATGTTCCCACTTTCAAGTCAGAATTTCCAAAGGTAATAATAATACACCAAACTTCCCTTTCTCGGCTTTTATTTTCTGACATGTCAAACACCTTGCAGCGAACTTAGCTATGCTTCTCTTCATTCCAATCCAAAATAAAATTCTCTTCATGTCCTTGTGCATCTTATCTCCTCAGGATGAATTTTCATCCTTCAGTGGTGACACCCCATAAGCACATATGTCATCAAATCATAAACCATTGGAACATAAAGACATCCATATCTTCTCAAACATCCCTTCTCATTAATTAAATACTTCTTAGCATGGAGGAATGTTCTCCTTTTCTAACTTTCTCCAAAATCTCTGCTAACCCGTCATCTTCACTTGCTCATGCCCAATATGATCCATCAAGGCTAGTCTAATCTCTATAACTGCTAGAAAACCTTGAATGGGTTTTGTTGACAGTTGGAGGTTAAAATCTGAGAGCAACTCCAGCTGTCTCCATCATATATAGCACCTAGAGTAGTGTGTCTTCGACTAAGGGCGTCGGCGTGTTCCTTTTTCCAAGCGTACATTGAATACTAAAGTCAAAGGATGCTATATACTCTATCCACCTCTGTTGTATAAGATTCAAATCCTTTTAGGAAAATAGGTATTTAATGGATCTATGATTAATGAGTAACTCAAACATTTCCCCCGAAAGATAATGCCTCCTCATCTTTAAGGAAAAAACAGTGGTTGCTAATTCTAAATCATGCACTGATACCTCGTCTCATGGTCCTTCAAGTGCCTACTAGCATAGGAAACTACCTTTCCTTCTTGCATAAAAACTACCCCTAACCCTGTGCCACATGCATATGTGAGAACCATGAATGGCTTGGTTCCATCTAGAATAGTGAGCATAGGTGCACTAATCAATGACTCCTTAAGCTTCTTAAATGACTTTTTGCATCTATCATCCCAATAAAAACTGTACTCTTCATGTTCAATCGAGTTAAAGGAGCTGATATTTTTTCAAAGCTCTTGATGAGCTTCCTATAGTTGCCTTCTAACCATAGAAAACTTCTAACCTCTAATGCATTACTAGGGGTCTTCAATCCTCGGCCAGCTTCTACTTTAGCAGGGTCCTAGCCAATCCTTTTTCCGAAATGTTACCCATAAAATATTATCAAGGATAAAAGTATGAAAGAAGGAGAAAGAAAATTGAAGAAGTTCAAAAAACATTAGAGTGCTCTATCTCAACATTAGATATAACTTACGACAAGAAGAAGATGGCGCTGGCGGCACCTTTCGAAGAGATCAAAAGGATG
Organism: Allium cepa; assembly: GCA_030765085.1. NCBI lineage: Eukaryota > Viridiplantae > Streptophyta > Magnoliopsida > Asparagales > Amaryllidaceae > Allium > Allium cepa. The sequence goes on from CM060940.1 coordinate 31,941,064, forward strand.
TTTCAACACTGTTTTGGATAAGCAAAGAGCGTTCGACGAGGTCGAAAGCTACATTTCGAAGGCAATAAATAATATACTTCCTACACATGCGCCAAACCATTCGAAACGGTTGGTTTCTTCTGCGTATACGTTCATTAGAAGAGCATTCGACAAAAGTAACCCTTTCAAAAGCATACATTAGCCTTTCTAACTGGTTAGAATCACCCTCACCAATAGAGGAATGATTAAACATTTGATAACACCAAAAGACGAGGTTTTGTACAAGCTAAGGAAGATGTTTTCGAATGGAGTCTTTTGCGGAAATGGTTTCTCAGTGTGTCGACTCATTCGAATCCCAAAGCACATGTTTTGACAGCAATGAAGGCCAACACACATGCCAACCTATGCGACACATAAATGGCTAATTGGAAAGTGCATCTATACACCTTTCGATGAAGTTGAAAGTCGCCAAGCAATACCTTTCGACGAGGTTAGTAGTAATCAAGCAATCCACCTTCCGACATAGTCGAAAGGAATAAAGAAAAATTGGAATAAAGCCCATTCTTTAGCGGAAGGGTGGTTATATAATCCTTTTGACTAAGTCGAAAGCCGTGATCCAAGGGATGCAAATGGAAGCAGGCAAGCAGACCTTTCGACCATTTCGAGAGCATTGGGTCAAAAGATGCCAACCCGCACCTATAAATAAGACCACAGTGGTCTGGTTTATAGGGGCTAATTTCTTTCACTTCTGACTTGCTTCAAAACCCTAATTCTCATATCAAATTGAGGATTTGGTCAGTCTATACAACTAAGATCAATAAAAGGGAGATTATGTAAATCTTGATTGCATAGTATTTCTGAGTTTCTTATTTCACACAGGTATGTCAATCAACTATCAAATTAGTCGAAATGATTCCCTTTAACTGGATCAAAACCCCTAGTTCACACATTTCGTGAAGGTTCTATCTCATGTCCACAATATAACTAGTGCTTACCCTATCGATGAAGTCGAAACCCTTCGTGCTCAATTATTCCTAAAAACAATTAAGTCTTCAACTTAGGCCATCTCGTCAGTGTCGAAAGGTGGTTCCGAAAGAGTCACAAACCAATCAATTTGAAAGGATTTACTAAAAGAGGAATTAACTTTTTGATCGCATCAAAAGGTAGAGGAAGGAAATTTTCGACTATCTTTCCCAACTTCAAGAGTGTTAGCTTTCTTCTTCAATCAGAAGGAGGTTTTGAAGCAGTCAACATCACATCAGGCTTCATTTGACAAGTTATCATGTCAATATTTTTTGCACTAGAAGGAGGGTTTAAACCTCCGATCCCCAATCATCACAGATTAAATTGCATAGAGTTTATCATTCAAAAGAGGAAAATGGTAAGAGCAAGGATTAATAATGCCAATCCTAATGAATAAGATGCAATACAATCAACTTTAGAAGATAATATAGTCCCAAACTATAACTTGGAGAATATGGAAATTGGGCAATCTTCAACCATAATGATTTCCCAAACAATGAGATCAAAGTCTAGAATCTACAACAACAAATGACAGTAATGCAAGGATTTCTTGGAAAAGCTCCATTTTAAGAACCATTGAGGATTATGGAAGGATAAGATGAAGCACAATAACCAAATGAGGTAAGACATGAAGAATTAAACCGAGAAAGTCAAGCTAAAAGGTCCCTCAAATAATCAAATAGTCCAATCTAGAGAAATAGTAAAAGCTGCTAGAAAAACAAAGCCGACCAATAAGACATCCTACGCCAAATGATAATGGATATACTTAAGGAAAAAGGAATCCCTAACCTAGAGAAATATGTTATCCCGCAAAAGACTCCTTTTTCATAAGAAACAATGCCTGTTAGTCTCCCTCCTCACATTCTAATTCCTCCACTAAAATATGATGGGATTACTAATCCAGATAATCACCTTGTAACTTTTGAAAGCTCGATGAACTTATATAATGCTTCTGGACTGATTCACTTCAAACTTTTCCTAGCTACTTTTCAAGGAGCAGTTATCATATGGTATAAGAATCACCAAGTGAAATCCATCTGTTATTCGGAACAATTTTCCTACGACTTCGTGACGCAGTTTTGTAAATTAAAAAAATAAATAAATTATGGACTTTAGCTTGCTAGCTACTATCAAACAAAAGCTAAGAGAAATGCTTGGGCGGATACTTGAACTGATTCCGTACAAAAGCATTAAAGGCAAAAAGTTTAACTGATAGAGAAAAGCTCATGGCAGTTCAATCTAGTTTGATCGAAAAACCCCTTTCTAGAAAGATCTTCATATCCATGGATGCAAGGATTTATGACACTACTATCTTCTGGCCGGAAAATTTTCCAATTGGAAGAGAGGCATCATGCCATAGAGAAATATCAACAGAAACTGAAGGAAGAAAGTTTAACTTCAATCATCCCAGCAAAAAGCCTAGATGGAAGGAGAACAAAAAGGGCAATCAGATGGTAACGTCTAATATAGACTAATGGAATTAAACAAACCTCTTTCCTACATCTTTTACATGACAAAAGATGACAAGAATTTATCCATTTCATATAAGACAAAAACTCTAGCAAAACCCAAAAAGGATGGAATTACTATGCTTATCATAAAGTGAACGGAGAAGAAACTGACAATTACAGTGCTTTGGCAAAAATAGTTTGGATCCTAATCAAGTTGGTATTCTTATAAAATTTTCCAAAAAGTGCCAGAAGTTTTTCTACCTCGTAGGTAGTAGCTCAATCACTTGAAATCTTAATAGAGAATCAGTCTTACAACTTCATCTTCATGCTCTGATTAGGCTATGAAGCCTTGCAAAATCTGTCTATTATTTACTTTCTTCGCTTACAATTTCTTTAATTTGAATTGTAGTTTGAATTGATCATATTTTAATACAAAATTCGAGTGTCATTACAGGTAAAAACAAAACCAATCCATGGCATTCAACATACTCTCGAAGTACAACTAACTTTTAGCTGCCTAAGAAACATTACTCAAACTAAACAAGTGGGACAACTCATACCCATCTCGACATTTGAATAAATTGGTGAAAAGAACCGTTTCTTTGAAACTCTGGATTATAGTAAAGCTTCAATTATAGACTTAACAAGGGTAGTTATCTAAAACTCCCAAAAAAGGGATTCATAGAAAAAAGCATGTTCCTATTCTTGAAAGTCTGTTAGTCTATATATAATGGAATTTCGGACTCATGAACGAGATATTTTTTTCCCTTAGCAAAACCTAAGGAAGCATGACCATATATGCTATACAAATAGATGTTGTTACTTGAAAGAATTTTCATAAGCAAGGTTTCAAAAAAGTTTTTTCAAAGGATCAGGAATGTTTTTCTCAAATTACCCAATAAATAAGGGGGATTAAGTATTTGACTATTCTAGAGATAAACTTGTATAAACCATTAAATAATTCTATTTAGTGTTAGCAAATACACATCGAAAACTTCCAGCTAAGCAATTCCAATGTTTCAAAATTTTCTAAGAAACTATTGGAAAGGAGAAAACCTATTCTTACTTGTTCAGAGAATGTTTTAGAGCTATCAAAAGTTCATCAAAAAAACTCAGATTAGATAATCTTGTTCTTGACTAAAAGACTATTGGTTCATGAATCATGACCTTCCAGTCTCTTGTTTGAGATTTTTGTCTCTACAATGAGGATCATTTAAAGATCTTGACAAAAGACAGCAATGTGAAAAGATTCTTTTTTGATCAAACCCTTTTTTTGAAAAATGATCCCTCAGTATATTAAGAGGGATTCATTTACCAGAATCATTTGATATTTAAAAGGATGTTCATAAATATTTTAATTGGCCAAAATACGTATAAGTTCTAGCCTATGACCAATCCGTAGCAGCTCTTAAAGGGAAGGGGTCCTACACCCGCAGTTTTAGCCTTTGACCAATCCGTAGAACCTCCCAAAGGTAGGGGGTCTTGCACCCACCAAAAGCCTATGGCCAATACATAGCACCTCCTAAGATGGAGGGAAAAAATCTTACGGCCAATCCGTAGCACCTCTTAGGGTGGAGGGACAAAAACCTATGGTTAATCCGTAGCACCTCCTAAAGGGAGGGTATAAAACCCTAACGTCCAAATCACCTCCTAGGGGAAGGGTCAAGTTAAGCACCCATCAACAACTTATAGAAGAAGGTCAAATTAACATACATAACATCCCTTAGAACCATGGGAAGCCCGAAAGAGGCACCAAACAAATAAAGAAGGTAAAAGATGTCTACAACTCAAAACAAAAGTCAAAACCCAAAACAACAGGGGGTTAAAAAATCTGTTCACCATCTAAGATAAAGATAAAACCCAAGAGAAGGGACAGACAAAGGCAAAATGATAAAGATGTCCAATGCCATAATCGGAAATAGATAGAGTCAAAATCATAATCAAAGAGGACAATATACAAGATAGCAAATTTTAGTTCATCCAAAACCTGAATGGTGGCTCTCACAACAAGGAGTTATGAAACTTGTATTCAGAAAAGAGGCACGGGACGAGAAAATGGCTAAAGAAATTTGTAACGTGAGATAAAAGGTAAAGATCTATACAAAGGCTAAAGGAATGAAATAGATTACAAATGTCTACTATAAAGATAAAAGCGATTTCAATCGAAGAAAATATTAAGTAAACCACTTCCAAATCCTTAGAAATAAGGTGAACCTTTATGACGGAAGAGTCTATATACTCTATATACATACATACATATATATATATATATATATATTAACATGTTATTTGGAGTATTGCACTGCTCAATGGCCAAGCAGCAGGATGGAATTTGCACTACTGAACGATCGACTAGTCAAATAAAGCATGCACCGTTGAATGGCCAATCAGCTGAATGGAACTACCCGTTGAAAGGTTGGATGGCTGAAAAGCTGAAAAATTGAATGGAACTATCTATTGAACGGTTGGTTGGTCCTACCAAACTACTACTCTGAATGGATGACTGGTACTACAAAACTACTATTCTAAATGACTGCATGGCTTTACGGAACTACGGGGTTCCAATATAACAATAATACTATTAACTTATAGGAACTTTAGGAATCACACATCTATTAATAAGGTACCATCCTTGAAATAATAAGAGCCCTCATCAATATTCAAGATATAAGTTTTAAATTGATCTCTGGCATAAAGTTTTAAGAACAACTTTAGGATTTAGGCGAGATTGGCCTAGAAATCTTATGCTTGAATCTATTAAGGCAGATTTCTAATTTTATGCTTATATGGAATGAAATTTTGAATAGTCCATTTGTCAGATGAGATCTTGACAAGATTTTGGTTGAATTCATGATTTTGTGAATTTATGATTTCCTTTTCATAAAGATTTCATATTGGGTTATGTGAATTTAAAATTTCCTTACTGGTTCTTATAATAATTTACGGATTTCATATTCTTGGCTTTCTTGTTCAAATTTTGATGATCTTTTAGTTGGTCTCTAATTTTATGAATTCTAGATTTCCTAATTGATTTTATGATGATTTACGGATTTCCATATTGAAATTTTGATGATCTCTTATTGAACTTCTAATTTCTTGAATTCTGAAATTCCTTGTTGATTTTCATGATAGTTGGTGAACTTTGTACTACTAGATTCCTTATTGAATTTTCATGACGATTTCCTTCTGAATTTCTGATTTCATGGATTCTAAGTTTACTGATTAATTTTGATGGTCATTCATGAGTTTTATACTCCTAGTTTCTTTATTGAGATTTCATGAAGATTTCTTATTGTATTTCTAGTCTTGAGAATTCTAGATTTCCATACCGACTTTACGATGATTTGTGGATGTAAAAAACTTGATTTCCCAATGGATTTTCATAACGATATCTTGTTGATTTCCTATTTTCATGAATTCTTGACTTCTTGATTTGAATTTCCATGAAGATCTATAGACTTTTTATTGAACTCCTGGCTTTGCATTAGTTCAAATAAAGTTTAAAGCGGTTTAATTGAAAATGAAACCTATACAAGTTTTTGGTTACATTCCTGAATTCTTGAGTTTTCAGTCTCTTTCGTATTGGTTTTCTGGTTTTATGAATTATTAATTTCTTACCCATTGAATTTTTTGGATTTATGAATTTTGTGGATGAATTTTGAGATTTTGTATTATGGTTTATTTGAAAATTTATTTTTTGCACACCTATATTAGATAGGAATTCTAGCAAGGAGAGTTTCTTATCAAGGAAACTTTATTCCTTTTCATTAGAAAATGATGGTAAAAGGGAGTAAGAATTCACTAATTTTTATATAACATCAATGTTAAATTATCTGTAGATAACAGGGAAGTAGGGTAAAACTACAAAAAATGAAGAATCAATCCTTAATGGCTGAAGAAAACATAACCAAAGAGCATAGGATTCAAAGTATACAATGGCCTTTTTGGAAGGTTTATTTATTTGAATTAACGATGGCAGACTAGAAGATATTGCTTCGTATTTGGTCATATAATAATTTGAATGCTCAGCCAAACAAAACAATATATGGTGTCATAAAGTTAACCATCATGGTCCCATAACAAGGTTATGACACTAATAAGAGTTATCATATGTTTTACAGGAAATAAAGAAAGAATTCTTTGGAGTATTTCTCCTAAAGAACAAAAGCTTCTGGCATACTAGTGGGGGCTAAATGTTACACATTAAATATTCTCAAGGATAAAAGTATGAAAGAAGGAGCAAGAGAATTGTTGAAAATCAAAAGGCATTAGGGTGGTCTATCTCAACATTAGATAAAAGCTTATGACAAAAAGATGATGGCACCAGCAGCACCTTTCAAAGAGGTCAAAAGGATGTTTCAACGGAGTTTTGGAGAAGCAAAGAGATTTCGACGAGGTCAAAAGCTACCTTCTGAAGGCAACGAATAACAAACTTCCTGCACATGTGCCAAACCATTCGAAACGATTGGTTTCGTATGTGTCTACGTTCATGTGAAGAGAAACCAGAAAAAGTAACCCTTTTGAAAGCATATTTTAGCCTTTCTAACTGGTTAGATCACCTTCACATATAGGGGAAAGATTAAACTTCTGATAACACCAAAAGACGAGGTTTCAAACAAGCCAAGGAAGATGTTTTCAAATGGAGTCTTTTGCAGCAATGGTTTCCACAATGTTTCGACTCATTCGAAACCCAAACCACGTGTTTCAACAGCAATGAAGGCCAACATACATGCCAACTTTCACAACCCATGAGCGGCAAAATGGAAAGCGCATCTATACTCCTTTCGTAGAAGTAGAAAGTTACCAAGTAATGCCTTTAGAGGAGGTTAGGAGCAATATTGTAATGTACCTTCCAACAGAGTCGAAAGGAATAAAGAAAAATTGGAAGAAAGCCCAGACTTCTACAGTAGTGGAAGGGTGGTCATATAGTCCTTTCGACTAAGTCGAAAGCCGTGATCCAAGGGATGCTCACGAAAGTAGGCAAACAGACATTTCGACCCTGTCGAGAGCATTGGGTCGAAAAGTGCCAAACCACACCTATAAGTAAGACCCCAGGGGTCTAGTTTATGGAGGCCAATTTCATTCACTTTTGAGTTATATTTCCTAAAAGTTTGAAAACCCTCATTATATAATCAAATTGGGATTTGGTCAATTTGTACAAGTTGACTCAATAAAAAGGGAGATTATGTAAATCAAGATTACATATTATTTCTAAGTTTCTTGTTTCATATAGATATGTAAATCAACTATCAAATTAGTTGAAAGGATCCCTTTGGACTGGGTCGAAACCTCTAGTTCACACATTTCCCGAAGGTTCTAGCTCAAGTCAACAAGATAACGAGTGCATACCCTTTCGACGAAGTCAAAACCCTTCCTGATCAACTATTCCCAAAAACCATTAAGAACTTAGGCCATCTCGTTAGTGTCCGAAGGTGGTTTCGACAGAGTCCCAAACCAATCAGTTCAAAAGGATTTACTAAAAGAGGAATTAACCTTTTGACCGCATAGAAGGTATAAGAAGGATATTTTCAACCGTCTTTCCCAAATTAAAGAGTGTTAGCTTTCTTCTTCTAATCGAAAGGAGGTTTCGAAGGAGTGAACATCACATCAAGCTTCATTGTGAGGTGTTGACAAGTTATCTTGTTAACACGAAATAATATGCCTAAGGAACCTAACTTCATTTTTTTAAGGTGGCATTTAGAAAACATTGCTTTGAGTTTGTTTCTTCTAATGGCCTCCAATACCTTCCTAAGGTGGTGCTCATGCTACTTCTTGCCTTTGGAGAGAGCCAAGGTATAATCAACAAAAACCACAATAATTTTTTTAATTTTTCCTCTAAATACTATAGTCATCAAATCCACAAGGTACATTGGGGCATTCGTTAGTCCAAAAGGCATTACTTCCTAGTCATAAAGCCCATCTATAGCATGAAATGTGGTCTTCGACTTGCTTTCCTCTGCAATCCTCAACTGATGGAGTCCTATTCCTAAGTCTAATTGGGAAAAGAGTTTTGACACTAAAAGTTAGTCGTAAAAGTCATCTCTTCTTGTACCCTCCTTAAACTTCCCCTTCTATTTCTTGTTGGCCCAAAAGCTCCTCTTCTTAGACCCTCTTTGCTTTTGAGTAAGTGAATGTTAGAATCTTACAATTTGATGTTTTGATGGTGACAACTATACAAGTATATATTGTGTGTACTAACCACTCTTGCAGGAAATATCAACTTTACCAAGAGACAACTATATAAGAATGTAGACCAAATTGATGCTGCAAAGTACTATCAGTCGTAATGTCTGTGTCTAGAGGTATAAAGTTGTTTAAGTCTCTCCTATGTGATATAGTTATACACACGCCAGATCTTCCATTAAAATTTATAAAATATCCTAAAAAATTAAAATTCAGCCGGCTAAAATACCTAAGTTAGCAGATTGAATCTGTGCATATGCACATATTGATGACTAACTGACAGTATTCAACCAGCTGAAAAAGGGCTAAAATAAACTGTTTTCTTACTGATTTAAAGAATTGTGTTGATTCAAATTGCTTCCAGACTTTATCCAGCTAGCTGAATCTGTATACTGGCTAGTTTTCTAAAAAGGTACCCTTTTTTACAAAGAGTTACGCCTTTAAATCTAAGAGTTGCAGTCCTGATTTTTCATCGTTTCTTTTCACGAATGATTGCAGCTATAAAACTCTATATAAAGCAAATTATTTCATTATTTTTTTAAATAAATCCGTTGATTCTTTCTTATTTACTATTGAACTCTCAAGCATTCAATTACAAACTGCTTTATATTTTTGATCACATGATCATTCAAAAAAATTTCTTGTGATCAAAATTACTTCCTTTCTTCACAATCTACATGACATACCACAAAGGGGAAGATTATATGAAGGTTGTACATTATTGACTTATCAGTGCTACTCAAGAGCATACTCGATCAAATACATTTCTACTATTTATAAGTTGAAGTCGGGTTGTAGTATCAACATGCTATTGAAGTCGTATTCGGTTGTCTATGCAGTTGAAGTCCTATTCCGTTGCTCAGGCAGTGTAATAACTATTTCTCCACGTTAAGCGAAGGTATAGATTAAATCTCGAAGGAGTCTCACACTGGACATAGAATGGAAGTTCGAAGTAGTATAAAAATCTTTGGTCATCGTATTACCATAACAAAGTTTTTGATATTCAAGTAATATAGAAATTAACATAGCATCAAGTTTTGTTGAAGGTCAATCCACTACACGACCTCCACCATTTAATGGATTAAACTACAATTATTGGTCAACAAGGATGAGAATTTACATGCAAGCAAATGGATAAAGCACTTGGAATATCATTGAACAAGAATATATTTTTTACCTACCACTCCTTATGCATAATGGTCAAATAAAAAGAAATTAGATGCTACTGCAAATTTTAAAGCTATGAATATGTTGTCTTGTTCCTTAGACAATAATGAGTTTAATAGAGTTAGTATGTGTCAGCATATGAAATTTAGCGCACTCTCAAAGTTACCCATGAAGGTACTAATAAGGTTAAACAAAGCAAGATATTTATGCTTAAGAATCAATTTCATAATTTTAGAATAAAGCAAGATGAAACCATAAACGTGATGTATTCTAGGTTTCAAGATATATATGACTCACTTCTATCATTAGGAGAAAAATATACTGATTTGATATTGTTTTAAAAATCCTAAACTCTTTAATGGATGAGTGTGAATGAAAAGTCTTGGCAATTTAAAATGCTAATGACATCTGTACAATAAAATTGGAAGAGGTAATAAAAAATCTCATGCCATATGAAGTTAATTTGCAGGCAAAAACAGTTCAAACTCAAGATAGAAAAATAATAGCTTTTTCAGGCCGAATAAGAAGAATCTAGTGAATATGATACGACATTTATAACTAAGAACTTCAAAATGTTTTTGAAACTTAGGAAGAATAAAAAGTATGAAAATAACAAAAACAACAATTAACCATCTTCCTCAACTCTTAAGCGCTATAAATGTCACAAAGAGAGGCGTATGGAGAATGACTGTTCAGATCGCAAAATGGATAAAAATAACTACAAAAGAAAGAGCGATAGATATAAAAAGAAACAAGCATTTTCAGTTACATGGGATGATTCATATTCTTCTTCGTCATAAAACAATGACAACGATAGTGATTCAGACTAAGCCAACGTATGCTTTTGGCAACAAAAGATGATGTAAGTCATCTTCCTTTTGCTAAATTAGTTGAATTAAATTCTGGATTATTACGTAAACTAAGAAATCTTGAGAGAAAGTATAAAGATTCACTAGAAAGACTAAATAAAAATAAAATCGAAGTTGACATGTTAAGAGATGAAAATAAAATCTTAGAAGAAGAACTTCTTATTTCACAAGAATCTTGTTCTAATATTACTTCTTAGTTTACTATGTTAAGTAGTAAAACCTTAACTCAAAAAGAAAAGGATGACATATTATCAATAGAAAATCATTAATTAAAATGAAATGTTAAAATACTAGAACTGGATATTACTAGTCTCGAAACAAAATTAGATTATTACCAAAAAAATTTCTAACTTCAATAGAGCTAGCGAACATCTATTTAAGATAATAGAAAATTCTCAATCCACTACTGGTAAAAAGGGATTAGAATATAACAAAATTTCAAAAGTAAAAACTAGTCCTAAACAGTATAACTCTCTATATACAAGTGTCAAGAAGAAAAATAATCTTAAAAAGGCTAGTTTAAAATCTATTAGTCAAAAGAAAACCATATTCCATTTAAAATCTATTAACATTTGGGTTCCAAAAGCCAATAATCATTTGATTAGAAATAAGTTAATAAAATCTTCTATATTTCAGCTCATAAGAACAATAAATTTATTTACAAAGGGAATTCTAAACCTTCATGGGTTTGGTTTCCTAATATCTAACTCTTAGGACCTTAACAAAGGAAATGGCACCAACATCATTTCTATATCTTTTGCAGGTACCATATAAAAAAAGGAAAATTGATACTTGATCGTGGTTGCTCAAAACATATGATGGAAAACAAAGAAATATTGACAAACATTATCTACTCTAATGGAAGATCTATCGCATTTGGAGATAACGACATAGGATATATTATCAGCAAATGCAATGTGAGCAACGGTACATCTAACTTACCTCTTATAACTAATGTTCTATAAATTAAGAATTCAAAGCATAACTTGCTTAGTATAGGTCAACTTTGCGATAAGGGATTTAATATATCTTTCTTAGAATATTATATATATGATCAAGATAAGTATCTTATTTTTGAAGGACATAGAGAAAGAAATATAACGTTTTAAATATGAAAATTAATAATAACACAAACATGTGCTTAATTGTCAAAGACATTAATCCTTGGTTATGGCATAAAATGTTTTATCATATAAATTTCAAAGCAATAAGCAAATTATCTAAAAATAATTTAGTAAAAGGTTTACCAAAAATGAATTTTAAAGTAAACAAAATTTGTGATGCCGGTCCATTAGGTAAACTAATGAAATCATCTTTTAAATCTAAGAAAATTATCACTACATTACAAGCACTTGATTTACTTCACTTGGATCTTTTTGGACCAACTCAAGTTCGATCAATAAATAATAATAAACACATATTTGTTATTGAAGATGATTTTTGAAGATATACATGGAAAATATTTGGAAAAATAAATGTGACACTTTTGAAAATTTTAAAATTTCGCTCTAAGAATACAAAATTTCAAAAATTTGAATATTACAAATATAAGAAGCGACAACGAAGACGAATTTGAAAATCATTTATTTGAAAATTATTATAACAAAAAGGGAATTTTTCGTAACTTTTCGTTTCCTAGAACTCCACAACAAAATAGAGTTGTAGGAAGGAAAAATAGAACACTACAAGAATGTGCTAGAACTTTACTAAGCGGTAGTAATCTTCAAAAACATTCTAGGCAGAAGCTGTATCAACTTCACGCTATATTCTAAATCATGTCTCTATTCGTCCCTTAACTAAGCACACGTCATATGAGTTGTTCAATAGAAAAAACCTAATATATCACATTCTAGAATTTTTAGTTCTAAATGTTTTTTACTACATAAAAAAGTTCAACTTGGAAAATTCGATGCAAAATACAATAAAGGAATATTTATTAGATATTTCGAAGGTAAAGCATGTAGAATATATAGTAAAAGAAAAATAATAATAGAAGAAACACTATATGTCTCTTTTGATGAATATTCAAAAATTAACAATAATGAAGGTGATGAAATAAATACACACCATAGTAATTCAAAAAATGGGAATAAGGAAAATAATATTGAAAATTTGCCCATTGAAAATGAAATATGTTCTCCTCCCGGAGTATTAAAAAATCATCCTATCGAAGTATTATTGGAGAAATAAATACAAATGTAAGAACTAGAGAAATAAATCAAATGGAACATGTCACTTTTATTTCTAATGTTGAACATACAAATGTAAAAGAAGCTTCAACCGATGACTATTAGATTTTAGTTGTGCAAGAGGAGCTAAACGAATTCGATTAGAACTTACTTCCAAGACCGAGTAATCAAACAGTTATTGGTACAAAGTGGGTTTTCAATATAAATCCGATGAGCAAGGTAACCTAACTCGTAACAAATCTGGATTAGTCGTTCAAGGCTACAATCAGGAAGAAGCAATAGACTACGAAGAAACTTTTGCTCCCGACACTCGATTAGAAGAATTACATATCTTTTTGGCCATCTCTTGTTATCACAATTTTAAATTATATCAAATGTGTGTAAAAAGTCCATTTATATATGGTTTTATAAAAGAAAACGTTTATGTAGAACAACCACCATTGTTTACACATAAAAGATATCCAAATCATGTTTATAAACCAAAGAAAGCAATATGCGGTTTAGATGAAGCACCCCGTGCTTGGTATGATCATCTTAAGAGCTATCTTATAAACTCAAGTTATGAAATTAGACAAGTTGATCAAACACTTTTTATTAAACAAGTTATGAATGATATTTTAATAATTAGTGTTTATATATAAGATATTATTTTTGGTTCCACAAATGAAAATTTATGTAAAGAATTTTCTAACATTATGAAAAATGAATTTGAGTGTCACATATAGAAGAACTCTCATATTTTCTCGGTTTACAAATTAAATAATTAAATAATGGTATTTTTATAAATCAAGAAAAGTACTGTAATAATTTAGTAATATGTTTTTATATGGAGAAAATTTCTGCAAACCAATCCCATAAGCACTATGGTCCATCTCAATCAAGTCGAAAATGATAAAAGTATGGATCAAAAATTATATCGAAGTATGATTGGTTCTTTACTATATTTGACTGCTAGTCGTCTAATCTCGTTATGAGTGTGTGTATTTATGCACATTTTCAGGCAAATCCTAAAGAATCGCATTTGTGAGCCTTGAAATGAATTTTGCATTCCTTGAGCAACACTATACACTGCGGCCTCTTTTATCGAAGTAACGACCCGTATTTTTACGGATCGAAAGAGTAGAATTATTGTTATTAGGTCGTTTAGAATTTAAGTCGTTTGGAGCTTAAGTCGTGTAGGAGATAAGTCGGTTGTACGACTTAGAGGATGGCCGGCTTAAGGCGTGGCCGACTGAGACAAGCCTAATCTAACTTGTCATTTTGATTGAATGACACAATTTAGTCTGGCTAAATTCAGGGTTGCCCTCTTTTCAGACCAACTATTTTTTTTTCCCAAGATCCCATCTTATCAATATAGAAATATTGATATACTACTTGTAAAACTATTTGAATGTTCATATAGTTTTTCTTTTCTTTCAAATATCAGAGTGTTTTGTTTTTTGTAAAGAGTAACTCAGCCTATTTTAAACAAAAATTAAACTGAGTTATTCACAGTAAAAAGGAATTGAGAAGGTCTTTTTCCTTGAATCTCTGCATAATTTAATTAACCAGTTTCTACTTATTTTCTTGTGCTTAGCATTTGTAAGTTTAATTAAATATGTGAATTAACTCATAGCTTTTAACTTAGTCAAAGTTTGCTTTCCAAAATATCCTAACTGGGGGTTGTGCATGCTTCTGTGCACCTATGTGCACATAATCATGTACAACTGCTATATGCTTCCCCTTAGTCTTCAGGTGGACTAATTTGTTTAGGTAAGATTCCTAGATTATCTGGTTACAATCTACAAGTTTTACTTATCCATTTAATCATCAAACTTTTTCTTTAAATCTGGGTTCACGTTTCTTGTGTTTTTTTTATATATCTGCCTATATTTTTTTCTTACTTTACAATACTTACAGTTATTATGTGAATAGATTCTAGTCTCTAAAACAATCTAGTACATAAGCATACATCACTAGTTCACATATGCTTCAGATCCACTACCAAACTCATTATTTGATTCATAAGAATTTTGTATGCTCATAATTTCCAATATAAAGCTAAAGGCCTTTATCATATTTTTCTTTTACTGGAAATGATTTCATTACAACATACTTCTTCCAAGTTATCCATTACATCACAGTCAAGTTTTTCTTTAGCACAATTCAAACATCATTACATAAAATTTTCCAATTGAAGTAAAACAGAAGAGCCATTCTCCTACAAAATCCTAGCTTAGTTAGTTTGCAATTTCTTCTTAGCATCATATGCCTGCATCTTATTACTTAGCATCTCCTTTTCCTGCAACCATCTCATGACCTGCTCCACAATACAAGTGAAGCACCCATTTGATGCAAGCAACAAACAGGTCAGACTAAAGTCTGGTATGAGTAAATTCAATTGACAATACATAAGATTTATGAAGTTGGTTCCACATCACCTTTATTCCAGGAGTTAAATATTCTACTCAGGTTATTAAACCACTTCCTCATATACACTCTTTTTTGTATCCTTACAGTGAAGTGAGTAAATTGCTAGACACATATACATGTGCTTAAACTAATTTCTTAGTAGAAATTCTCATGTCAAGAATTCATAGCAGCCATCATACAAATATCACAGGCATTTCATAACATGAACAAGAAACACCCATATCATTAAGCTAAGGCATCAAAACTGAGTCTGCATACCAGAACCCACCATACTCCTTGCATATTCACCTTTGCTTGGGAGTTCATATCATTTTTTAAGGGTCCAGCATCACATTCATGGTTGCACTGGTGCACACTGCCTGGAACTACTGTTTTATTTCCAGTGCACTACAAGCTATTTGGACATGAACATGCCATGTGCAAACTCACACCCCATCCTTGATGCAAGCCAACCACCATGTCATACCCACTTCCCTCATACCCAACCGGATAGAGGTGACCCATGCCCTAAGTTTAATTACTAAATTCTTTCATATAACCCCCTATTACCTATGCAGTGTCATGCCCCACACTATTGTATCCCTAATCAATGCATACTACCAGTTTTTATACATCCATCAAACATGCAGCCACTCATATATTCAACCATCACTCACATTTGAAAGTCATTTCAAGTTGATTCCATTCAGAGATACACCTTTGGTTGAAGCATAACTCAGAGCATTTTCAAAGTGAAATGCTACTAGGGTTCTCCAGTAATAAGGTTCTTACAATCAGCCCATGCATTATAGTGTATTTTTTTTTATTTACTCAACCTTATTTCCAGAGTATACCCAATGATGGATCAAGATTTAGCATAAGGAAATTCCACTGCATCTCAATCATCCTTTCAAATGCAAGACATAAGCCAGAGGACCCCTTCCTCTTACTGCCTTGCATCTTACTTTTCTCATTAGTTTATGCTTTAACCAAAAACATTTCTCGGGTTTATAATCATATAAATGAATCAGTTATTATCATCCTATCATTAAATATACATCATGTGTAAACAATCATTAGATTAAATGATAACTAAACAATATACTTCAGAAGCATCAGAAAATGGTAGACTAGAAATGCAAGAAAACTTCGAACATAAGTAAAATAATTTAGAGGTTAAATGGCTGCCATTCATAGGTCTTAATGCCTTGTCAAGTGAGGGTTTACTCACCATGTTTCTTCTTCCCAAGTCTTGATTCAGGTTTGCCATTATTTTTCCTTAAACTGCTGCCTACTTTTCTTTTCTTTATTTTGTTTTCTGGTTTTCTAATGTGTACCCGTAGGAGATACTGTGGTATATGGTGGAGTTGTTAGGGTTTTAAGGTTAGTTAGGTAATTTATTTTCATCAGAAATCCCCTTATTACTTCTGATCTCACCCAACAGTTTACCCTCTCCACTTTCCCTCTCTGCCATTTTCCCCCTTTTTGCTTGTCTTAACTCTTTTTGGCAAATTTCTTTACACACTATATGCATGATTTCTTTGGCTCGAGCATTTCTTGTCTTTTTTTTGTGGTTTTAATCATGCATATAAGTTTACTTGTATGGCCAGCTATGTGTCTGTTTCTACTAAATGCTGGGTACATGCATATATATTCATATGTATTTATATTTTTTTTTTCTACCCACACAAGCCACTGTGCTTGCACTTATGCTATGGAAGTTAGAGCTAAAATCTTTCTTAGGTTGTTCATGCATTTTATTCAAACTATGGTGCATTCATACTTAATGGTCACGCACTAATTCATTTTTTTTATTTGCTTGCAAGATTCTTACTGAATTACTTGCTCAGGCTGTACACTGCAACAGTGTGCACATGCACCACTACATAAATTCTCATTTTTACACAAGTATTTCCCAGAAAATTGTATTCATATTTTTTTTCATATAACTAAAATAAAATTTGAATGACTTAAATTTTCTACATGCTTGCTTAACTAGGGCTGTCACATACACCCCTCCTTTAAGAAATTGTGTCCCACAATTTAACACTTCTTATTAGGTAAATCAAGTGTCAAAATCAAACATGAATACACATTCTTACTTCAATCAAAACATATATCAAACAAGCACACACAACTTTGAATATCATGTTCAACTAAGTTAATTCAAGCATGAATATTAAAATACCTCTGCCTTAACTATCAGCTGCAAATAGTTGAGGGTATTGGACCTTTATCTTGTCTTCAACCTCCCATGTGCAATCATTAGGGTCTTAACTCCACTGCACCTTTACCAGTTTAATTATTTGTTTCTCAATCTCTTATCTTCCTTAGCTATAATGCCTACTGGCTTCTTCTCATACACCAGATCTGGTCTAACTTCCACTTTGCTTGGTGACTGAACTACTGAAGCTTCATCATGCACACATTTTCTCAATTGTGATACATGAAATACATTGTGTATCCCACTCATCTCTTTTGGCAATTTCAACTTGTAAGCCATCTTTCCTATCCTTGCAATGATCTCATATGGTCCTATATACCTTGGGGTTAGCTTCCCTGCCTTGCCAAATCTCAACACCTTCCTCATTGGTGAAACTTTTAAGTACACATATTCTCCTAATTCAAATTCAAGTGGCTTCCTTCTCCTATCTGCATATGATTTCATTCTATCTTGCGTTGCCTTCATTCTCAGTCTAATTAATGTAACTTTAGCATTTGTCTCTTTCACATGATCTGGTCCTAACATTACCTTATCACCCACTTCTAACTAGCAAGCAGGTGACAAACAAGGCCTTCCATATAGAGCCTCATAGGGTGCCATTCCTATACTACTCTGGTAGCTGTTGTTGTAAGCAAATTCTGCTAAATGAAGGTAGTCTTCCCAATTCCCACCATGATCCAGCACACAAGCCCTAAGTAGATCCTCCAAAAATTTATTGACTACTTCTGTTTGACCATCAGTTTGGGGATGGTAGGCTGTGCTCAAGCACAACTCAACCCCATTGCCTGTTGAAATCTACTCCATAATTTAGATGTAAATATGGTATCTCTGTCACTAATAATAGTGGTAGGAACCCTATGTAACTTTACTATCTCTTTCATGAAGACTTGTGCTAGTTTTGGTGCATTTCTGTCACTCTTTACTAGTATGAAGGGTGATGATTTGGTTAATCTATCCACCACCACCCAAATGCTGTCATTTCCTCTCTTTGATCTTGGCAAGCCATCAATGAAATCCATTGATATGCTTTCCCATTTCCACCTTGGAACTTCCAGAGGTTGCAGCAGTCCACTGGGTCTTTGGTACTCAGCCTTGACTTGTTGGCAAGTCATACACTTTGCCACTTATTCACCCACACTTCTCTTCATTCCTTTCCACCAATATCTTCTTTTTAGGTCATGATACATTTTAGTGCCACCTTGGTGTATGGTGTACTTTGACTTGTGATGAACATCCACGATCTTCCTCTTCAGTGCTTCTGTGTTAGGCACACATAACCTTCCTTTATATCTTACACATCCTCTTTCATCCAGTTCAAATTTTTCAGGCTTTGCACCATTTTTTAGCAACTCCTTCTTTTCTCTCAAGAATGCATCAGTGTCTTGGGACTGGTTCACTTCTTCCACTAAGTCTGATTTTATTGTGATAAGGCTGAGCTTACCATAGTGCTCCCCATCCTTACCCACTTCCATAGTTTGTTCCCCAATGTACTCAATTTCTACATCTGTCAGTGTTAATAACATTTTAAACTCCTCTATCATCAGTGTAGCCAACTTGGCATGTTGTCTACTTAATGAATCTGCCACTCTATTTGCTTTCCCTGGTGTGTACATAATGTCCAAATCATAGGCAGCAAGGAATTCCACCCACCTATGTTGTCTCATGTTTAAATCTCTTTGAGAAAATAAATACTTCAAGGCCTTATGGTCAGTATAAAGCTCAAACTTTGCTCCTAACAGGTAGTGTCTCCAAAGCTTTAGTGCATACACCACTACTGCCAATTCCAAGTCATGTGTTGCATACTTGGTTTCACTGGGTTTCAGTTGTCTTGATGCATAAGCTATTACCCTACCATCTTGCATAAGAACAGCTCCTATACCTGATCCACATGCATCAGTGTATACCACTAAATTATCATTGCCTTCTGGGATTTTTAACAATGGTGCTTCCATCAATGCCTTCTTCAATTGATTGAATGCCCCTTCACATTTCTCAGTCCACATAAAAGGCTGGTCTTTCCTTGTTAACCTGGTTAGTGGGATTGCTTTTTTAGCAAAATCTTTTATGAATCTCCTGTAGTATCCAGCCATGCCCATGAATGATCTGATTTCAGTGACATTGCTTGGTCTTTTCCATGCTTGCACTGCCATGACTTTACTTGGATCTACTGAAATTCCTTCTTGAGAAATTATGTGGCCCAAAATTTTTATTTCATTCTTCCAAAAAGAAAACTTTGCAAACTTGGCTTTAAGGTCTTGTTGCCTTAGTCTACTCAGTACCATATGCAAATGCTTTTCATGTTCACTATCTGTCTTAGAATATATTAGTATATCATCAATGAAAATCAGTACAAATTTATCTAAGTAATCTCTGAAAATTCTATTCATCAAATCCACAAAATAGGATGGTGCATTAGTCAAAGCAAATGGCATTACTAAGTATTCATACAGGCCATACCTAGTGTTGAAAGCTGTATATTTGATACTTTCTTCTTCTACTTTCATTTGGTGAAAACCAGTTGCTAAATCAAGTCTAGAAAATATTTTAGCACCATTTAGTTGATCAAAGAGATCATCAATTCTAGGTAGAGGGTATTTGTTTTTGATGGTGACTGAGTTTAGTTCTCTATAAGCTATGCACATTCTCAAGGAACCATCATGCTTCTGAACAAACACTACTGGTGATCCCCAATTTGAACTGCTAGGCCTAATAAAGCCTTTTTGTTCTAATTCCTCTAGTTGTTTCTTCAACTCAATCAGTTCTTTAGGACTCATTCTATTTGGTTTCTTGATGACAGGGCTTGTTCCTGGTTTAAGTCTTATTTGAAATTCTACTGGTCTGATATAGGGAATCCCATTTACTTCACCAAACACATCAGGGTTTTGGTTAACTATGGGTATCTTATTTAAACTTAATTCAACTTCACCACTGTTCAAGTTGAACATTTTTCCCATACCCCTATCCTTGGCTGCTTCATACATAACCACAACCCTCTTTTCATCAGGAAGTTGTAGTGAAATGGTAGAATTTCCTAAGTTAATTATAGCACAAAAGCTTTTTAACCAATCCATTCCCAATATGATACCTAGCTTAGGGTAATTCAACACATATAATTCTGAGATAAAAGTGTGTCCACCCATGCTTATTTCTACTTGCATAAATTTCATATGGGTAATGCAGAAACTACCTAAAGGACTATCAATATGCAGTGGCTTATCAACAAGAATACATGTTAGCCCTAATTTATGAACTATATCATATGAAATAAAAGAGTGTGTGGCTCCTGTGTCAAAAACAACTGATATGGGTATGCCTTTAATAAATAATATACCTTCCACTTGGCTAGGTGCCTCCATTGCCTTGCCTTTCCCTTCAAGTACAGCCACCCTTGCCATCTTTGGACACTACCTCTTCATGTGCCCCTCTTTTCCACATTTGTAGCACCTAAGAACAGTTGACTTGGGTGCTTGGCATTTGGTCTTAATATGGCCTTCCTTTCCACAGTTATAATAGATCACTTTAGATTTCTTATTGTCAGAGCTTGCCACTTTACTTCCTTCCTTGTTCATTGCTTCTCCCTTCTTCCTCTCATATGGGTGTGCTCTATTCTTTCCTTTCTTGTTGTTCTTGAAATTCTTGAACTTTTCTCTGGCATTGTCATGTTGCTCAAATGACAGTGTCAAGTCCATAACTTGATCAAATGTTCTATCTTTATATGGTAACATGGTTCTACTCAATCCAGCGTTCAACCCCTGAATGTACCTAGCATTCCTTGATGTTTCATCTGGGATTAATACTGCCCCATATTTACACAACCCTTCAAATTTCTGAGTGTATTCAGTGACACTCATAGATCCTTGTCTCAACTTGATAAATTCCTCAAGCAATGAAGCTTTTGTTGATGCTGGGACAAATCTGGCTTCTAACATTTCTTTGAACTGATTCCATGTGATTTATTGTTCTTGCCTGCCTGCAATAATCACTTCCCACCAGTCCAAAGCTATGCCTTTTAGTTGTCTTGAAGCTATTTGTCTCCTTCTCTGATCATTGACTTGCATGTCTACAAAGATCCTCTCTACTGTTCTTAACCATGACTGGACACCTATGGCATTTTCTGTGCCATCAAAGCTACTGCCTCCCAAATTTGTATATGTTTTAAGCAATTTGGACAGCTCCTCATATGGATTATCTACCCTAGGTGCCATTCCATCCCTCAGCATTTGAACAAAATCTTGCATGTTAATCATTGGGGGACCAGCAGCCATTCTAGTTGCTTGCTCGGTAGTGTTAGAGGATTGACCATTTTCTCTTTCTCCTGTGGCCTGGGGATTGATTCTAACTCCTCTGGGCCTCTATTGAACATTTCTAATGTAGTTAGTTCTTATTCACTACTTTTGCTTTTTTTTAAAAAAAAACTAACAGTGATCTCATTTATTCATAATAAGTAAAACAACTCAAGCAAGCAGCAAACAATGCAAACAAGGCACACAGATTCAAGCAAGTATTTGTTTTGGCTATGTATTTGTTAACATAGCTCTGATACCAACTGAGACAACCCTAATCTAACTTGTCATTTTGACTGAATGACACAATTTAGTCTGGCTAAATTCAGGGTTGCCCTCTTTTCAAACCAACTATTTTTGTTTTTTTTTCTCCCAAGATCCAATCTTATCAATATAGAAATATTGATATACTACTTGTAAAACTATTTGAATGTTCATATAGTTTTTCTTTTCTTTCAAATATCAGATTGTTTTGTTTTTTGTAAAGAGTAACTCAGCCTATTTTAAACAAAAATTAAACTGAGTTATTCACAGTAAAAAGGAATTGAGAAGGTCTTTTTCCCTGAATCTCTGCATAATTTAATTAACCAGTTTCTACTTATTTTCTTGTGCTTAGCATTTGTAAGTTTAATTAAATATGTGAATTAACTCAAAGCTTTTAACTTAGTCAAAGTTTGCTCTCCAAAATATCCTAACTGGGGGTTGTGCATGCTTCTGTGCACCTATGTGCACATAATCATGTACAACTGCTATATGCTTCCCCTTAGTCTTCAGGTGTACTAATTTGTTTAGGTAAGATTCCTAGATTATCTGGTTACAATCTTCAAGTTTTACTTATCCATGTAATCATCAAACTTTTTCTTTAAATCTGGGTTCATGTTTCTTGTGTTTTTTTTATATACCTGCCTATAGTTTTTTTCTTACTTTACAATACTTACAGTTATTATGTGAATAGTTTCTAGTCTCTAAAACAATCTAGTACATAAGCATACATCACTAGTTCACATATGCTTCAGATCCACTACCAAACTCATTACTTGATTCATAAGAATTTTGTATGCTCACAGTTTCCAATATAAAGCTAAAGGCCTTTATCATATTTTTCTTTTACTGGAAATGATTTCATCACAACATACTTCTTCCACGTCATCCATTACATCACAGTCAAGTTTTTCTTTAGCACAATTCAAACATCATTACATAAAATTTTCCAATTGAAGTAAAACAGAAGAGCCATTCTCCTACAAAATCCTAGCTTAGTTAGTTTGCAATTTCTTCTTAGCATCATATGCCTGCATCTTATTACTTAGCATCTCCTTTTCCTGCAACCATCTCATGACCTGCTCCACAATACAAGTGAAGCACCCATTTGATGCAAGCAACAAACATGTCAGACTAAAGTCTGGTATGAGTAAATTCAATTGACAATACATAAGATTTCTGAAGTTTGTTCCACATCACCTTTATTCCAGGAGTTAAATATTCTACACAGGTTATTAAACCACTTCCTCATATACACTTTTTTGTATCCTTACGGTGAAGTGAGTAAATTGCTAGACACATATACATGTGCTTAAACTAATTTCTTAGTAGAAATTCTCATGTCAAGAATTCATAGCAGCCATCATACAAATATCACAGGCATTTCATAACATGAACAAGCAACACCCATATCATTAAGCTAAGGCATCAAAACTGAGTTTGCATACCAGAACCCACCATACTCCTAGCATATTCACCTTTGCTTGGGAGTTCATATCATTTTTTAAGGGTCCAGTATCACATTCATGGTTGCACTGGTGCACACTGCCTGGAACTACTGTTTGATTTCCAGTGCACAACAAGCTATTTGGACATGAACATGCCATGTGCAAACTCACACCCCATCCTTGATGCAAGCCAACCACCATGTCATACCCACTTCCCTCATACCTAACCTGATAGAGGTGACCCATGCCCTAAGTTTAATTACTAAATTCTTTCATATAACCCCCTATTACCTATGCAGTGTCATGCCCCACACTGTTGTATCCCTAATCAATGCATACTAGCAGTTTTTATACATCCATCAAACATTCAGCCACTCATATATTCAACCATCACTCACATTTGAAAGTCATTTCAAGTTGATTCCATTCAGAGATACAACTTTGGTTGAAGCATAACTCAGAGCATTTTCAAAGTGAAATGCTACTAGGGTTCTCCAGTAATAAGGTTCTTACAGTCAACCCATGCATTATAGTGTATTTTTTTTATTTACTCGACCTTATTTCCAGAGAGTACCCAATGATGGATCAAGATTTAGCATATGGAAATTCCACTGCATCTCAATCATCCTTTCAAATGCAAGACATAAGCCAGAGGACCCCTTCCTCTTACTGCCTTGCATCTTACTTTTCTTATTAGTTTATGCTTTAACCAAAAACATTTCTCGGGTTTGTAATCATATAAATGAATCGGTTATTATCATCCTATTATTAAATATACATCATGTGTAAACAATCATTAGATTAAATGATAACTAAACAATATACTTCAGAAGCATCAGAAAATGGTAGACTAGAAATGCAAGAAAACTTCAAACATAAGTAAAATAATTTAGAGGTTAAATGGCTGCCTTTCATAGGTCTTAATGCCTTGTCAAGTGAGGGTTTACTCACCATGTTTCTTCTTCCCAAGTCTTGGTTCAGGTTTGCCATTATTTTTCCTTAAACTGCTGCCTACTTTTCTTTTCTATATTTTGTTTTTTGGTTTTCTAATGTGTACCCGTAGGAGATACTATGGTATATGGTGGAGTTGTTAGGGTTTTAAGGTTAGTTAGGTAATTTATTTTCATCAGAAATCCCCTTATTACTTCTGATCTCACCCAACAGTTTACCCTCTCCACTTTCCCTCTCTGCCATTTCCCCCCTTTTTCCTTGTCTTAACTCTTTTTGGCAAATTTCTTTACACACTATATGCATGATTTCTTTGGCTCGGGCATTTCTTGTCTTTTTTTCTGGTTTTAATCATGCATATAAGTTTACTTGTATGGCCAGCTATGTGTGTGTTTCTACTAAATGCTGGGTACATGCATATATATATTCATATGTATTTATATATTTTTTTTCTACCCACACAAGCCACTGTGCTTGCACTTATGCTATGGAAGTTAGAGCTAAAATCTTTCTTAGGTTGTTCATGCATTTTATTCAAACTATGGTGCATTCATACTTAATGGTCATGCACTAATTCATTTATTTTATTTGCTTGCAAGATTCTTACTGAATTACTTGCTCAGGCTGTACACTGCAACAGTGTGCACATGCACCACTACATAAATTCTCATTTTTACACAAGTATTTCCCAGAAAATTGTATTCATATTTTTTTTCATATAACTAAAATAAAATTTGAATGACTTAAATTTTCTACATGCTTGCTTAACTAGGGCTGTCACACCGACCCAGAGGTGTTGCCGACTTAGGGTGTGGCCGAGTCAAGGAGGTAGCCAACTTAGTAATGGACCGGCTTAGGAAGGTCACCGACTTAAGGAGTTAGCGGCTTAGGGGCTAAAAGATTGGACCGACCTAAGAAGATGACCGACCTAAGAAGGTTAACGACTTAAGGAATGGAGCGGCTTAAGGGGGTTTAGCGACCTAGTTAGGTCGCGTGAAGGTGTAAGTGTTAGATCGATACTTCTGTTAAGTCGTTGGGTCGACATCTCAGTTAGGTCGTGCATTAGTGTTCAGGCTTAGGTCGTAGATAGTGGACTCGTTAAGTCGGTAACTAGTTAAGTCGTTAGGTCGTTGTCTGATTAGGTCGTTAGGTCGGCTAGTTGATAGGTCAGCCATAGGGTTAGATTGTTAGGTAGTTAGGTCGGCTACTTTCGTAAGTCGTTAGGTCGGCGACGACTTAAGGGGGGACGACTTAAAAATCTGCTTATAAATAGAAGGGTTTGCATCACTTTATGGCACCGGATTTTGAAGCGACGAAGTGCTGCCATTTTGAGAGCTCAACTACAACACTTCTTCACTTCTTTTCTCCACTTTAATCTTGTGCTTCCATCCATCTAGATTGAAGATCAAATCGAAGATCCAAGAGCCAAAGTTGAAGATCTTCATCCATCGAAGAGAGATTTCCTCGTTTGAAGCGGAATCTTGTCGGATCAAGCTAGATCCTTTGCTGTCCAGATCTGGAGTTAGTTGATTTTGAGGTGTTTAGGTGATTCGGTGAGTGGTGGTTATCTCTCACACGGACCCAAAGGAGTATGATGGATCGGTGGCTTGTTTGTGTGTTAAAGATAGTGAATTCGTGCATTTTCCTCAAGTCTGCATGCAGATCTATTGTTCATCATGATTTGACACCTATTTTACTACATGTTCACTTATGCAAGTTTATTTATCAAGCTGTAGAGATATTGTTCATGATTTATGCTTGTTAGATTGCATGTTAGATTTGGACTCTTTATTACGAAATTGCCATTATTGTTATAATTGTTTATTTAGATCTTGTTTGAATGTTTGATTATTTGGATTAATGATTGTCTTGATTGATTGTTATGAGTTATATGATGTATGGTTTGATTTAGACAAGTATGTTTGAAGATGATTCAAAAGCTAAGTGGAAAGGCTCTTGAATAAGGAAAGCTGCTTGTGGCATATGAAGTGGATGTTGAAGCTCATATGGATAGATTTGATGATGATGTTGAGATGGAACTTTGCTATGATGCGATAAGGCAAAGCATGATGTTGAGATGGGACTTTGCTACGATGCGACAAAGCAAAGTATGATGTGAGATAGCTTTGATTTAATCCAGACGGGATCATCCCAAGCATGTTGATAACTCGGTGATATGGTTCGAGTTTGTTGATAATGGATGGCTCAAGAGGCGCTTGAGCTAGTATGAGAATAATCGTCGAGGAGGATGACTAGGAGGATGAGATCTCATCGTTATTGAAGTTTCTAGCAGACTCAAAGCAAGAGCATGCTGGGCAGATTCGATAGTCCTAAGCACGGGCTGCGACGACGTGCTAGTACTCTGGGCAGATTCGATAGTCCTATGCACGGGCTGCGACGACGTGCGGAGTTCTGTCTAGAACCGGGGTTACCATTAGCCCTTGACGGACGGTTGAAATAATGAGCCGGTCATTCAATTAACGGTGATATCAAGGCAATGATAATTGTGATAGCCAGAGTCATGGATGTTTGGATGTTTTGGTTGTATCATTGCTTGGGTCATGAGCGATGTTTTTAGGGTGCTTATCTGATCTTGGTTTAGGCCTTGGGGGTTTGTACTTGGAAAACACCGACCTTGACTCGAGTGATAATTACTTTGCTTTGAATGTCTGAATTTGCTATGTTTGCTTCTGCTTAGTGTGTCTGGGGGCTATCAATGTAGAAAGAGGTGGAGTGGGATGGTTGGGTTCCTATTCCTTTTATCCTTTATGCTCTTTTGGTATGCTTGATAGTTGATTTACTGCTCACTAAGACTTTTGTCTGACTCAAGGTTTTATGTTTAAATTCTTATTACCTTGGGCTGTTCATCCGGTTTGGGATGGGCAGACTAGGTAGCAGGTGACAGGTGCTGTTCTTAGTGACTGACACTGTTGATGACGAAGACGAGCTGGAGGCTTTTGCATATTGTTTTTCTTACTATATGTACTGGGTGTTCCGCTGTTTGTATATTCCCATTAGTGATATGTAGTGAGGCTTGATGTATTGACTTTGCTGATTGCTGTATCCAACTATTATGAGTTTATATGATGAAATACTGATTGTGGAGCTTCACTATATATATTTCTCTATTGTATTTTATCCATACGCTGTGAGTTTTACGATAGAGTTTGTTGTTGTTACCTTTCCCTGATGATCGTCCATGGCGGCCTGGCACACTTTTCAATGCACTATTTTTCCTTGTTTTAGTGCAGGAGTCATGAGCGGTCGTCACATTTGGTATCAGAGCTTTGGTTAATCGATTTTAGCCAATGCTCGCTAACGTAACTACGTATGAGAGACGTAATTGTATTTTGATGGATGATTACTATATATAATATAGTAGCTTAGAAGGATTTGAACTCCTTATGTAGTTGTTTCTCAAGGTGTTTTAATCATTCTGTTTATAGATATTAAGGATGAGTCGAAGAGAGAGACAAGCTGCTAGGGAAAGTCGTGCTGTTGAAGAGGCCGCTGATGCTGATTATGCTGCTATGTTTGAGGCCATGATGACTTCGATCATGAGAAGGATGCCAGCCTCGGGGCCTACGGTAGATGTTGGAGTTCAGGTTCAAGCCCCAAAACCAGTGGATTTTGCTAAGCAGTGCAAAGACTATACTGCTCTTGGAGGAAAGGTTTTCTTAGGAACAGAATCAACCATTGAAGTTCCGAGATGGATTGATGCTTGTAGAAGGATCTTTGGTGATTTGGGAATTGAGGATGCAACTAAGAGGAAGCTTGCATCAAGACAGCTTCAAGGGAGAGCTTCTGATTGGTGGAACTCTATCACCATTGATACCCCAGAGGAAGAGATTACTTGGGAACAATTCCAAGCTAGATTTGAAGCTATGTTCATTTCTACAGCACAGAAATCTGTTTTGTTCAAGAAGTTTGTGGAGCTCAAGCAAGTTGGAAGACCAGTTCTTGAGTATGTTTCTGAGTTCGAAGCTTTGTCTAAGTATGCTCGGTCATATATTGAATCTCCCTATCAGAAGAATGAGAAGTTTGTGGCAGGCTTGGACACTTATCTTGGGATAAAGTTGGTGGATCATCTGGACGATCCATTTGAGAAGCTTGTGGAGAAAGCTCTCAGGCATGAGAATTTGTTTCCTAAGGAAGGATCTATTGTTGCTGTGACCAAGGAGCAATGTGGAAACAAGAAAAGGAAGCAGCAACAGTAGAAGGGTAAGGATGGCCAGAAGATGCCGAAGGGTGAAGTGACCTGCTACAACTGTCAGCAGATGGGTCATCTCTCCAGAGATTGTAAGAAACCGAGAGTGCAGGCGAAGTGTCACAACTGTGAAAAACATGGGCATTTCAAGAGGAATTGTCCAGAACCGAGGAAGGACAAGCAGATTGTGCAAGCTTATGTTTTGGGGGCTGTGCCATCGTCTTCGGAAGCTCCTACTGCTGAAGAGAAAGGAAAGAGTGTGGTGGTTCAAGGTACTCTTTCCAACTGTGGTGTTCCAGTTAGAGTGTTGTTTGATACTGGGGCGTCGCACTCCTTTGTTTGTGCTGAACTTGTAGGCCGGTTGGGTTTAGAACTGGATATTGTTGATAGACCAGTGGTTGTGACTAATCCAGTTGGGGGTTCGTCTTGTTTGTGTATGTTATGTCATGGTCTAGTTGTATCGAGTCATGATTGCTCTTTTATTTGTGATTTTTTTGTTCTGAACTTTGCGGGGTTCGGAATTATTTTGGATATGGACTGGCTTAGGAAGTATGCGGCAAAGGTTGATTGTGAGAGGCTTGAGGTGACAGTCGAGAATGTGGAGAGGCGAAAGGTTGTGATACGATGTAAGCATGAGGAAGGCGTCTTCATGAGCTTCATGTATTCGCTGGTTGTTCCACGGGGTGGACTGTCATCAGTGCCAATCGCGAATGGATTTGAGGATGTCTTTGACGAGGTCAAAGGGTTACCGTCGCATAGGGAGATCGAGTTTCGTATCGATCTGGTTGAGGGAGCCAGACCCGTTGTGATGCCTCTTAGGCGGATGGCGCCTAGGGAACAGCAAGAGTTGAAGGTGCAGATTGATGATCTTTTACAGAAAGGATTCATTCGGCGCAGTGTGTCCGAATGGGGTGCACCAGTTGTGTTTGCAACCAAAACGGATGGATCGTTGAGGTTGTGTGTGGATTATCGTGAGCTGAATAAAGTGACTAAGAAGAACAAGTATCCATTGCCGAGAATAGATGACTTGTTTGATCAGCTTCACGAAGCTAAGGTGTTTTCAGATGGATTTGGCAACGGGATTTCACAAGTTGAGAGTGGCAAAGGACAGTGTGTCGAAGACTGCTTTCTGGACAGCATCCGGTTTTTATGAGTGGCTGGTAATGCCGTTTGGGTTGACCAATGCACCGGCATATTTTTTGGATCTTATGAATAGGGTGTTCAGAGATCAGTTGAACAAGTTTGTACTTGTGTTCGTGGATGATATTTTGATTTATTCCAGAACTAAAGAGGAACACAAGACACACTTTCGGATTGTTTTGGAAATCTTGCAGAAACATCAGCTGAAGGCTAAGTTTTCGAAGTGTCACTTCTGGAAGAGTGGAGTGAGGTTCTTAGGTCATGTTATCTCTGGAAATGGAATAGCGGTTGATTTCTCCAAGCTGGCAGCAATCCAGGATTGGGTTAGACCAAAGAATGCATCTGATGTGAGAAGTTTTCTTGGATTAGCAGGATATTATCGTCGGTTTATCAAAGACTTTTTCAAGATAGCTGCACCGTTAACAGGATTGACGAAAAAGAACCAAGTGTTCAGATGTGATGATAAGGGTGAGCAAGCTTTCGGAATCCTGAAAGAGAGATTAACAACTGCTCCTGTTTTGACTATTCCAAGTGGAAATGGTGAGATGGTGGTTTACACCGATGCATGTGGTACTGGACTTGGAGCAGTGGTGATGCAGAAGGATAAAGTTGTTGCATATGCAAGTCGACAACTGAAGCCGCATGAAAGGAATTATCCGACTCATGATTTGGAGTTAGCGGCGATTGTATTTGCTTTGAAGATGTGGAGACACTACCTATTGGGAGTTCGATTTGAGTTGTTCACGGATCATAAGTCATTAAAGTATCTTTTATCCCAAAAGGATTTTAGTCTTCGACAGCAACGGTGGCTAGAGTTTTTAGCATCATATGATTTTGGTATAGCCTATACTCCGGGAAAAGGTAACGCAGTGGCAGATGCGTTAAGTCGAAGACATGCAGGTTTGGAGCCATGTTTTCCGAATGGAAGAGCCTTGAGTTTTTAGCTGGATTTGACTTCAGGCCTAGATGTGAATTGGAACCTGAGATGTTGGCAAACTTATCGATAAGACCCACTCTTGTGGAATGGATTGGTGAGAGCCAAAAGCGAGACGATAAGCTTGTCAAGATTATCCGTGATTTAGGATCTAGGTTGAACTCAGAGAAGGATAAAAGGTTCGAGGTCGACCGAGAGGGTTGGATTCGGAAGCAAGGACGACTAGTTGTTCCCGATATAGATGAATTTAGGAATGAAGTTCTAAAAGAAAGTCATCATTCGAAGTTGACAATTCATCCAGGTGGAAATAAGATGTATCGGGATATGAAGAGAACCTATTACTGGGAAGGTATGAAGAAGGATGTTGGAAATTTTATTTCCAAGTGTATGAACTTCCTGTTGGTAAAAGCCGAACAGAAGAAGCCAAGTGGATTGCTTCAGCCGTTGCAAGTTCCTACATGGAAGTGGGAGCAAATATCGATGGATTTTATCGATGGTCTACCTAGAACCAGAGCAGGAAATGAAGGGATTTGGGTTATAGTAGATCAATTGACTAAGAGTGCAAGATTCATTCCTGTTCGATCAACTAGGACTGCATCGAAATTGGCTGAGTTTTATGTTAAGTGGATAGTTCGATTCCATGGTATTCCGAAGAGTATAGTGAGTGATCGAGACCCATTGTTCACTAGTGGATTTTGGAAGAGCTTCCAGGAAGTTTTGGGAACCGACTTGTGTTTGAGTACAGCCTATCACCCACAAATAGATGGTCAGACCGAGAGAGTCAACCGAGTTTTGGAAGATCTCCTTAGAGCATGTGTTTTGGATTTCGGAGGATCATGGGAAGATCATCTTTATTTGGTGGAATTCTCATATAATAATAGTTATCAGTCAAGTATTGGAATGGCACCATATGAAGCATTGTACGGAAGACCGTGTAACTCTCCGACATGTTGGTTGGAAGCAGGAGAAAAGTTAATACTTGGGCCAGAAATGATTCGACAGACATCTGATTGTATAGAGATCATTCGGCGACGAATGAAGGCAACCCAAGACCGTCAGAAAAGTTATGTCGATAAGCGTCGTAAGGATTTGGAATTCGACGTAGGAGATATGGTTTTTGTGAAGATTTCTCCACTGAAGAATGTTATTCGACTCGAGAAGAAAGGAAAATTGTCTCCGAGATTTGTTGGACCATTCCCGATCGTCGAGCGAATTGGAAAGCTCGCTTATAAGTTGGAGTTTCCAGAAAAGATGTCGGGTATGCACAATGTTTTTCACGTGTCGTATGTACGGAAGTATGTGCACAACTTGAATACAGTGGTTTCTGCTGATAGCTGTAAAGATTTAGAAGTTGATCCAGTTGTTAGAAGACCTCGTAAGCCACTTCGTATTGTGGGAACCGACACGAAACAGCTTAGGAGGAAGGTAGTCAAGTTGCTCAAGGTACAATGGAGTGATGATGTTAACGACTGTACATGGGAGGAGGAAGAGAGGATGAAGGCAGCTCATCCCGAACTCTTCGAGGTATGGCCCTAAGGTGTCGTGACATCTCATGAATTTGTATCTTGTTCTAGTCTTAGAATCCTGCATGCTAGGTTAATAATTGGATGCATGGTTTGTTGATTACTATAGATGGTAGGCATGCAGAATAGTTTTGATTGCTCTTGTTTGTTAGGAATTTCGGGGGCGAAATTCCTAAGGGGGAGAGAATGTATTGACACGTATTTTTACGGATCGAAAGATCGTAGAATTATTGTTATTAGGTCGTTTAGAATTTAAGTCGTTTGGAGCTTAAGTCGTGTAGGAGATAAGTCGGTTGTACGACATAGAGGATGGCCGGCTAAAGGCGTGGCCGACCCAGAGGTGTTGCCGACTTAGGGTGTGGCCGAGTCAAGGAGGTAGCCGACTTAGTAGTGGACCGGCTTAGGAAGGTCACCGACTTAAGGAGTTAGCGACTTAGGGGCTAAAAGATTGGACCGACCAAAGTAGATGACCGACCTAAGAAGGTTAACGACTTAAGGAATGGAGCAGCTTGAGGGGGTTTAGCGACCTAGTTAGGTCGCGTGAAGGTGTAAGTGTTAGATCGGTACTTCAGTTAAGTCGTTGGGTCGGCATCTCAGTCAGGTCGTGCATTAGTGTTTAGGCTTAGGTCGTAGATAGTGGACTCGTTAAGTCGGTAACTAGTTTAGTCGTTAGGTCGTTGTCTGGTTAGGTCGTTAGGTCAGCTAGGTGATAGGTCGGCCATAGGGTTAGATTGTTAGGTAGTTAGGTCGGCTACTTTCGTAAGTCGTTAGGTCGGCGATGACTTAAGGGGGGGACGACTTAAAAATCTGCCTATAAATAGAAGGGTTTGCATCACTTTTTGGCACCGGATTTTGAAGCGATGAAGTGCTGCCATTTTGAGAGCTCAACTACAACACTTCTTCACTTCTTTTCTCCACTTTAATCTTGTGCTTCCATCCATCTAGATTGAAGATCAAATCGAAGATCCAAGAGCCAAAGTTGAAGATCTTCATCCGTCGAAGAGAGATTTCATCGTTTGGAGCGGAATCTTGTCGGATTAAGCTAGACCCTTTGCTATCCAAATGTGGAGTTAGTTGATTTTGAGGTGTTTAGGTGATTCGGTGAGTGGTGGTTATCTCTCACACGGACCCAAAGGAGTATATTGGATCGGTGGCTTGTTTGTGTGTTAAAGATAGTGATTTCGTGCATTTTCCTCTAGTTTGCATGTAGATCTATTGTTCATGATGATTTGACACCTATTTTACTACATGTTCACTTGTGCAAGTTTATTTATCAAGTTGTAGAGATATTGTTCATGATTTATGCTTGTTAGATTGCATGTTAGATTTGGACTCTTTATTACGAAATTGCCATTATTGTTATAATTGTTTATTTAGATCTTGTTTGAATGTTTGATTATTTGGATTAATGATTGTCTTGATTGATTGTTATGAGTTAGATGATGTATGGTTTGATTTAGACAAGTTTGTTCGAAGATGATTCAAAAGCTAAGTGGAAAGGCTCTTGAATAAGGAAAGCTGCTTGTGGCATATCAAGTGGATGTTGAAGCTCATATGGATAGATTTGATGATGATGTTGAGATGGAACTTTGCTATGATGCGATAAGGCAAAGCATGATGTTGAGATGGGACTTTGCTACGATGCGACGAAGCAAAGTATGATGTGAGATAGCTTTGGTTTAATCCAGACGGGATCATCCCAAGCATGTTGATAACTCGGTGATATTGTTCGAGTTTGTTGATAATGGATGGCTCGAGAGGCGCTTGAGCTAGTATGAGAATAGTCGTCGAGGAGGATGACTAGGAGGCTGAGATCTCATCGTTATTGAAGGTTCTAGCAGAATCAAAGCAAGAGTACGCTGGGCAGATTCGATAGTCCCAAGCACGGGCTGCGACGACGTGCTAGTACTCTGGGCAGATTCGATAGTCCTAGGAACGGGCTGCGACGACATGCGGAGTTCTGTCTAGAACCGGGGTTACCATTAGCCCTTGACGGACGGATGAAATAATGAGCCGGTCATTCAATTAATGGTGATATCAAGGCAATGATAATTGTGATAGCCAGAGTCATGGATGTTTGGATGTTTTGGTTGTATCATTGCATGGGTCATGAGCGATGTTTTCAGGTTGCTTATCTGATCTTGGTTTAGGCCTTGGGGTTTGTACTTGGAAAACACCGACCTTGACTCGAGTGATAATTACTTTGCTTTGAATGTCTTAATTTTCTATGTTTGCTTCTGCTTAGTGTGCCTAGGGGCTATCACTGTAGAAAGAGGTGGAGTGGGATGGTTGGGTTCCTGTTCCTTTTATCCTTTATGCTCTTTTGGTATGTTTGATAGTTGATTTACTGCTCACTAAGACTTTTGTCTGACTCAAGGTTTTATGTTTAAATTCTTATTACCTTGGGCTGTTCATCCGGTTTGGGATGGGCAGACTAGGTAGCAGGTGACAGGTGCTGTTCTTAGTGACTGACACTGTTGATGACGAAGACGAGCTGGAGGCTTTTGCATATTGTTTTTCTTACTATATGTACTGGGTGTTCCGCTGTTTGTATATTCCCATTAGTGATATGTAGTGAGGCTTGATGTATTGACTTTGCTGATTGCTGTATCCAACTATTATGAGTTTATATGATGAAATACTGATTGTGGAGCTTCACTATATATATTTCTCTATTGTATTTTATCCATACGCTGTGAGTTTTACGATAGAGTTTGTTGTTGTTACCTTTCCCTGATGATCGTCCATGGCGGCCTGGCACACTTTTCAACGCACTATTTTTCCTTGTTTTAGTGCAGGAGTCATGGGCGGTCGTCACAGATTGGTTCTTTACTATATTTGACTACTAGTGGTCTAATCTCGTTATGAGTGTGTGTATTTATGCACATTTTCAAGCAAATCCTAAAGAATCACATTTGTGAGCCTTGAAATGAATTTTGCATTCCTTGAGCAACACTATACACCGCGGCCTCTTTTATCCGAAATGATGACCTTCCGAACTAGTATTATGCAGTGATGCTGACTTCGGTAGATGTAAAATGGACCAAAAGAGTACGATTGGTGCACACCACTTCATTGGACAGTCTCTAGTATCGTGGTTTAGTCAGATGCAAAACTGTATCTCACTCTCGACATGTGAAGCGGAATATATTTCTACTGTCTTGGCATATGCACAAGTAATTTACATGCAACATACTCTTCAAGATTTTGGCATCAATCTTTCTAAATAAATGATTGTGATAATACAAGTGCCATTAAGTTGTCCAAAAATTCAATAAATCATTCTCGCACCAAACGTATAGATATTCTTCACCATTTCTTACATGACAACATAGAAAAAGATGTTATTTCTCCTGAATTCATATCTTCAGAAAATCAAATAGTTGATATATTATTTAAACCACTGAATGAAAATACATTTATAAAATTAAGACATGACCTTGAAATTGTATCTCTACAGGAATTAAAAAAAATTCTCCCTATGTGATAAAGAAATAAAGCTCATAATTTTTTTTCAAATTAGCATATTTTTTTATTCTACTATTTTAAATAAATCAAATTAAAGGTTATAAATTTTGATTTTACATTAGCGATTGAATACACACACACATATAATTCATAGATTACAAATCAAAATGAATTTTAAGCTTACCAAATTTATTCTCTAAAAATATAAATTGTTAATATATATAAAATTATAATAAGTGTAGAACAGATAAATACAAAACTAAAATCAACTTTTCAAAAAAAGATGTCTTTGCAATATAGCTCTCCACAATCATCCATTAAATTTAGTTCATCCGCTACAACACCTTCTAATAACTCAAATCATATATATGTTCTTGTATGCATTACTCCTTCTCCAAATCATCACGTTGGTTATGCTCCAAATAGAAAACGAGTCACAAGGAATGTGGTTCACCTTCTACTCAACGTCAAATAAATGATATACATTATTTTCAGCAAGAAATAGTCAGTATTCAATGCGAAATATTCTATGAACAAAAATATCAAGAAGCTCATTTGAGTTTCCCTGAGAAATATGCTCTTAAGATTTGCGGTCATTCTCCAATGAGTAATAACATCTAGAGACAATCTCCGTATCACATGGAATCATCTCCTCATAATTGATGGGAAATGGGTTCTTCAAGCAAACTCATCCCTGTTTGTAAAATTTCTCTGCCCCTTATCAAACCATTGACAGAGAAAATTAATGTTGAACTGAATTCTTTCGAAGGTTGCTCATCCGAAGAATCCAATCCTTCTGAAAACAAATAAATACGGCTTTCATATACTCAGGAATATCTGCATAATATTTATATGTTTTTGTATAGTAAATAATATGTTTATTGTATAAAATTGTTTAAAATTATTTAGCATGAGAATAATGGTTATATATATATATATATATATATTAATAATTTGATTATATTTTGTTATAATCTGATCCGTACAAAGAAATTGATTCAGTCGGCTGAACGACCTAGTTCAGATGGCTGAATCGTTAATCAGGCAACAAATTTTTTCAACATTCAACTGGATGGTCTTAATAGTTCAAACAGCTGAATTGACCTGTTTTTAGCTTATTTCTTTGTCGGTTTGTTTTATAAAGAAAACAAACGTCTGAATTGTTCCTAGCAGCCGGCTGATGTATCGAAATTCGGTTTTTTAATAACTAACACATCTTTTTAGGCACTCCTTTAATTCTCCACCAACCATTACATCTACTTAATCCTTCTTTTCATTATAAAATCACATTTCAGCAAACTAAAACTGATTCTGCAAAAATAAAATACAAAAATCATGTTTTTACATCATATTTCACTTAAAATCAAACTATGGCTCTGGGATCTAAAAGATCAAGAAAAGCCTCCACTTCTACGGGCCCATCTCAAGATCAAATTAGGGCATGACTTTATGATGATACCATGGTTACAAGATTCAATAGCATGAAGAATTCTAAAATCTTCGAAGCTGCCTTATGAAATTCACTAATTTCAACGCATATGGAATTTGGGAGATCGTAAAGGTAAACAATTTGATTCTCTTATAGGGTACGATGCTAAAAATGTTAAGATTTACCCTCTTTTAATTAAACTTTTCTTTGCAAATATGAAATTATATCATCAAAATCAATTAAAAAAAAGATTGTATTTGGACTATGATTTGTGGCGTAAAGAATTTTCTTCCTCTACAACACTTAGGATATATTTTGCGATGTCCATCTCAAGGCTTAGATATTGATGAAATTGAAGTTGACATGTTTCATCGTGATGAATTGTCACATGGATTTCTATCCGACAATATGACTGAACTAAAATCTAGTGCCTTACGTCCAAAATCTTTGTTAATTCATCATACTCTTATCCGGTCGTTTCAACCTTTTATCGGTAGCTATGAAATTGTTTATAAAATGGATTTTCAAGCTCTATATGCGATTTACATCTCAACATGTTAATTTGGGTAAGATAACCTTGGAAGAATTTGAATCCATTAATCATACAAGAAATTACAAAACAATTCACTATGGGGTTATATTATGCGCATCTTGCAAAATTTTGGAGTACTTATACCAAATTCCGAGTTTACTACGATAGGCAAACTAAACTCCAAACATTAAGTCTTATAGGCCTACCAAAGCATCTTGTAAGTGATGACATAATTTCTTTTCAACAATGGGTTTCAAACCATGACCAAGGTAACACAAAACCATGACACTGGTATGGCTTCCTCCTTCCAAGTACCACAACCTCAAGAAGATACTAATAAAATTGAAGCAATCAATATGGATGCCTCTACCAAACAAGCTTTTGTTACCTTATCCCGAAACCAAAGTAGGCTTGATCGTCGTTTGACCAAAATTGGGCACAACATTTCAAAAACCAACAACAAGCTCAATTCCATCAAAGACTTCTTGAACAAGATTTTGGATAAGCTTTCTTACTCTTCGTCAATGTATACTATTCCTCCTACTTTATCAACAGGAGTTACTGAAACTTCGGCTCCTTTAACTTGGACAACTACTGAAGAGGAAGATGAAGACGAAGAAGGTAACTCTAAAAGCCTATAGTTTTGATTGCTCTATATATCACAATATGTTTCTGTTAGCATTTTTTATGAATCCTATCTATGTTCTATGTTTTATAACTGTTCAAAGACAATTTGTGCTATAATATTTATGATAACTTGATTGTGATGTTTAGAGTTGTTATAATTAAATATTAATTCGTTATTTTAGTATTTATTTGTCATATTTGTGATAACATATTTGTGATGTTTTACCTAATGTAATGTGTAATCTGTGTTGTAAGTTCTATACTGCTTCTCATATATTATTTATTTTTAGCCTTTTTATTTCTCATATTGATGTCTATTTCCTTTTTGTCGATGACAATGGGGGAGAATAAAGTAAGGTCATAACAATAGGGGCAGTATCATGATAAGGAGAAGAATAACTCAACTTAATTAAACTTATGTAGTTGTCATCATCAAAAAGGGAGAAAATGTTATAATCTTATAGTTTGATATTTTAATAGCGACAACTATACAAGCATATATTGTATACATTAACCACTCTTGTGGGAAATATCAACTTTGCAAAGAGGCAACTATATCAGAATGAATACCAAATTGACGCTATAAAGTACTATCAGTCATAATGTATATGTCTAGAGGTATAAAGTTGTTAATATCTCTCCTATGTGATACATATACACACATGATCTTTCATTGAAATTTATACACCTCTTAAAAATTTGAAATTTAGCTAGTTGAAATACCCAAGTTAACCGACTAAATCTGTTCACATGCACATATTAAGTTATGAATATTCAACTAACTAACTGACAATATTCAACTAGCTGAAAATGGGCTAAAATGTACTAATTTCTTGATGATTTAAAAAATGTCAATTCAGATGGCTGTCAAACTTTATCCAGCTGGTTGAATCTATATAACGGTTAGTTCTCTAAAAAGGTACCTCTTGTTTATGAAGAGTTACATCTTTAAAACCAAGAGTTGCAGTCCTGATTTTACATATTTCTTTTTCAAAAATGATTTCAACTATTAGAATCTATATGAAGCAAATTATTTCATTGTATTGAAAAAAAATTCTATTCTTTTCTATCTTTACTATTGAAGTCTGAAGCATTCAATTACAAACTGCTTTATATTTTTGATCAAACGATCATTCAAGATAATTTTCTTGTGATCAAAATTACTTCCTTTCTCTACAAACTACATGATATACCACAAAAAAGAATATTATAGGAAGGGTGTGCGCTATTGACTTATCAGTGCTATAGAATAGTATGCTCTATCAAATACTTTTTTGCTATTTATAAGTAAAAGTCCTATTGTAGTATCCTCCAGAGGTTGAAGTCCTATTTAGTTGTCTAGGCGGTTGAAGTCCTATTTCTTTGCTTAAGCCGTGCAACAGCTATTCCTTTGGGTTATGTGAGGGTATAGATTAAATCCAAATGGAGTCTAGGACTGGACGTAGAAAAGGAAGTTCGAACCAATATAAAAATCTCTAGAGTCATTTACTTTATTATTTTCACTTTTCTATTTATATTCCACACAAGTAAATAGTTTAGCTAATATTTCATATTACTCAATCCTAAGTGACTTTCAATGTGGACTTCTCCTACCACATTCCCTTATTTTCCTCATTGGCCATGTGCAGCATTGCCATTTCTACCAACATCTCATATGTGGACGCAAAAGATACTTGGGTCAACAAAATTTCTCTTAGCGGGAATTTAAGCCTATCACGAACTTCATTGCCTTTTCATTGGTTTGTCTATTACGCTCATCTCGTATTTATCCAATTCAATAAACTTAGCTATGTACTCCTTAAGTATATAATCTCCTTGTCTTAGCTGAATGAACTTTTCCAATTGCAAGCTAACCTCTATTCTAGACATGAATCACATCTCAAATCAGTCCTTGAATCCATCCCAAGAGAATATCCTTCCTCGGTGCTCACCAGTCAGAAAGTTCCACCAAATCAAGGCTTCTTTCCTGAGGTGCCAATCTACTATTCGTCTTCTCAACTAATCATTCCAACCAAGCTCTCTGAATATCTTCTCACAGTTACTAATCCAAGCTTTAGCTTTCGAATGTCCTTTAGTTCGAGAGTATGTAGCCCCTCCCATATTGAGAAAGTCCTTACACAACTTAGGATTGTCGACACGGCAAGGTGCTCTATCAACTGGCAGGGCAGTGGGTGCTACTGGTGTAGCTGGTGGAGTAGGAATACGTTCAATAGTCCTAAGGTATTGTTTAAACAATTCGGGCATTCAATAAATGGGTGGTCTTCTACATGTTGGGTTCCCTTGTTTGGAAGAAGATTGATTATAAGCCATATCTAATATTTGTAACCTTTAGTGACGATTTCCTAAGATAATATTTATATGCTGAAAGACAAGGGCTGCCTAGTGTATGTATGTATGTTCAAGAAGAGATGGTCTGCGTGTGTATGCATTAAGCATTATCTGAAAATTCATTTTGAAAGACCATTTTCAAAATAACAAATATGTCGCTCATACGTGTATTTTTCCCCAATGATCGGGTAATCTAGGCTCCGATACTAATGTAACAACCAAGCCCGGAACAGTCCTAAATTTCAACCCAGAAAATGCCCATTGAAACATAAATCCTGATGGTAGTAAAAAGAAATAATATTACAGAACGATAACACAACATTTAGAACTCATAGTGGATGGAACAAGATATAATAGCAAAGTGTACCCTTTTATTACAAAACTATGAAAATGTCATAGTATGGAATTTCATAAAAACCATAACATAATATCCATTACGACAATTGTCTAAATACATTGATACACATAAAAACTAGTGATAATAACAAATACAACCACAATCCATGCATCTCTATCTCTAAGCATTGTCACTTCCATCACTCTATCCTTAACCTCTGTTGTAATGTGGTGGGAGTCAGAACAATAAATGTATGCTGAATAAAAACCTCAAGTCTTACCACGTCAGTACTTGTGCAATATATTTCAAAATAAGAATATGTCTACAAACATAAAACCATTTAATACTTATTTATAAGGAAAGAAGGCGAGTCCAACTATTTAATACCTTCCATTCCAAATTAGGTTTCTAAAATCTCATGTCCAATCATACGTCATAAACAACTAATAATATGAGAGACGGTATCCAAGCCAATTAATACCTCTTGTTGGAAAATAGGCAGACTATGGTCATTTAATACCTTAATTAAGCAGACCCTATCACTTAATACATATTTCCAGGGCATGCTCCTCAATAGTACTATCTAGGTGACATCTTATGGAACCTCTTAGCCCATTTAATACTCCAATATGGAAAATAGGTAGACTCTGGTCATTTAATACCCGAACTAAGGCAGACCCCATCATTTACAACCTATTTCTAGAAGTGGACCGCCTCACAGAGATACCGCCTAACTTAATCCCTTGGCTATTTAATACTTCATTTGGGAAAAAGAGGTGGGTCCAAGGACATAATACTTTAAGAACCCGAGCAGGTCCTTTGCCTTACGGTCCATACTCATAATGGCGTCTCACATTAGTCTGACTATTTAGAAAAATTAGTAGCCATGTTAGCTAGGTAGATTTTTCCCACAGAATTTGGGACCAACCTCGCATCATTACATATATTTATCATAAGGATATCTCATGTCAATCAAAGTGTACCCAACTACTTGTAGCCTCAAAGTGAAGGGCAGATTTCCATCATGTAACCTGTTGGCCTCGCTTCCCTACGATTTAACCATGCATAATTATTCTCTATGCACATGCGCACACACACTCATCTCACCGTTTCATAAGTAAGGATTTATAAGGAATCTTCCTTATTATTCCTTAAAATAATAAGTAGGCTATATAACGGTTTCCTCTTATTTTCACCTCGCAATTAATTAACTTCCTAATGGGAAAACAAATGTAAATAAATGCCTAATAAACTACGCCATATACACAATAATTATTTGTTAATTATGCAAATATAGATAAGTAAATATTCACTACTAATAAGTTTAAACGCATCGATTTTACGCTCTAAACTAACGTTAAATGTCAACTCCCTAACCAACTATTATTACAGGTCCTTTTTTTCAAATTTATGAGATTTCGTCGGATCCTAATATCCAAAACATATAATAAATATTTATAACCAAAACTGCAGTAATAGACTTCTAAATAAAATAGAAACTCCATTTACTATACCGATTCAACAGAATGTCCTAATGATAAGAATTGCAATCTAAACCATGTATTATGTTCAACTTCTCTTTTACAAAGGAATTTTTGAGAATAAGTGGTGTAAACTATAAAAAGAATTCATAATCTAAGCCTCTAATTTTATTGAGCAATCACAATTTGACCCAAAGAAGAAGGTGAAGTGGAATAGATTATTAAATTATCAAAAATTGGATAAACGAAACAAATCCCATCAAATTCATGTAAATAATTGAGAAACTCAACATAGAATTTACATTTCAAAACTAAAACAAATTTTGAGGGATTCTATCTAATGTATTTTCGTAATACAAAGTCCCTAAGCCATATTCAAATCCAAAAGGAAATATACTAAACAATTGGTGAAAAGAAATACTAATGTTTTCACTCATAGATTAGCCTTAGCTTCACTTAAATGGATTTGTAGCCTTTCAATCTCTTCCATAATCTCTCTCTTTTAATATATATACATATACATATATGTATATATGTATGTATGTATACACATAATAGAAAAAAAGTATATATATTTGTTAGGTTTAAAAAAATTTGAGAAGAATACGATAAGGATAGATTGGAGGAGGTAGGAATGAATAAGAAATAAGTTGAATTCTTACCTAAATTCCCTATAGAGTTTCTGAATCATATTAGAGAGATGGAAATGGTAGAATTTCGTCATATTACCCAAAATAGCATGAATAAAAAGTGGAGCGGATATGGTTTTATTTATAGGGGTTGAAACGCACCAGAACCATATGATAGAAGTAGGTAAGA
This sequence comes from Allium cepa, assembly GCA_030765085.1. Classification (NCBI taxonomy): domain Eukaryota; kingdom Viridiplantae; phylum Streptophyta; class Magnoliopsida; order Asparagales; family Amaryllidaceae; genus Allium; species Allium cepa. Next base: position 31,984,305 of record CM060940.1, read on the forward strand.
AACATATAAATTTTGAACATACAACTCAATATAACATAGCTTCAAATCCTACCATTTTGCTGCCAAGCGGTCGACTGCCTATGTGCGACCGGTCGACCTATATAAGTCGATCACTCATCTATTTTAGGGAATGTTTATTTTGATTCATTACACAATCATTTTTTTCATTATTAAATTTTTAACATTAAACATTTACTTAGCCCTTAAGCTAATTTTTGGAATTTAAACCCTAAATTTGTTTTCTCATTTGAATTTGAATTCAAAATAAATTAAATTGAATATAAAAACTTTAAACGCTCGTAACTACTTTGCTTGAGCTCCATTTTCAACATATTATATATAGAAATAGATCAGAAGTTCACCATGAATGCAATGGAATAACTTTCATGGCCAGATCTCAAATGTTCTAAAGTTTCCATAGTTAATCCTTATCATATTTTATTCAATTTACTTTATTTCTTTATGGTTCATTTTATAGGGTGTTATGACTATTCTCGACTATATGAGTCTCGATGAGTTCAAATCAACGTCATAAATCCTTGATTACTTGTCTTAAGAGTATATAACGATACTCAACTAGTCGATCCTCGGAGGATGCAACAAAATATGATATTGATGACATGAGACTTGATGAGAATAATAATAAGTACTCTTGACTTCATACATCTTAATGAGAGCCTCACTTCATAATAATTCCTAGACCACTTGCCCTAAGAGTAAATAACAATATAACCTGGCTAGTTAGTCCTAAGAGGATAATCTATTAATCAAAATGTATCTCCAGCTTGTGGCCAATGGAGAGTAATATGACTCTCATTTACTAAGCTCTAACGAGTCACCTCTTGATGGTATCACAATTCCTATCCCATCTCCATAATATAAATGACATTAACTCACTAATAGTAATCGAGCAAGTATTACTTGATCATACCATATGTAGCGATCGACCTATTCAATCCTCGGAAATCGACATTAATACATCTACGGCATTCATGTATCGATCATCCAGGGTCAGAAAGATAGATTACTAGGGAAAATGAGAGGAAAAGAAAGAACAGAATCTCACATCGTGACTAGTAATATGTAATATACAATAGAAATTTACAGAAAGATGACTTTAATATGCATACACCCCAATCAGAGTACACTGAAGAAGTCGTCAACCTAGATAATTGTAAAACCTATCCTCACAAATGCTATTGAATGTAGGCAACCGATGCAACGAAAAAGTAACATATACGTGAATACGTCTTAGACGATCCAACTCGTTTCCTGAAAGCTTCAAAGAATCTAGCTATATCTGGAAAATATTCTGGCTGACCTGAGCATTATAAGAAAATAACGTCCGGATCAGTCTGGTAAATTAGCATGAGAAAACATACCTCGGTTGAATTTAATGTTATAAAAACCTTTCAAAATAAAAGTATCTCGTAGAACCATGCTGCACATAAACATAGGCTGGTTTTTACCTTATGATAACAAAATCATTTTATAGGAAATCTTCTGATATTATAATAATGTCTAGGGTTTAAAATAAATATTGAATCATAACTTAAATTGTTACATTATTAAATTCCAACATAGTAGGTATATAATCAAACCTACACGACGCATATTAGAGAATGGATTCCAATAATGGCAAAGTAAGGGACTACCTTTCATGTAGTGCATCTCTAGGTAAAATATACCTTGGGCTACTATGGCATCTGCCTCTCTACCAACACAGAATCAGCCTAACCCTTATAAGATAATACCGAATGTGTCATCACGTCGATTGTTCCTAACCTTTATAGAGAGCTCTCGTATATAACAAAATCCATAATATGATAATCAAGAAACGTAATGATACACCCTTATGGGACCTATCCACATAGCCCTGCTGCATCTACCCTTAGCCATTTTTAAGGTATGAGGTTTGAGTCTACGCATTTACCTTCTAGCAATTCCCTTTTGGAATGGTAACACAGCCCTCGAAGCAAAAATGCAATGCCATCATTTTTCCATACAAGTTTGTCCTGGGTCTGAACGAAACCAAAGGAACTACCACTACTACATCCATTTTGGAATCACCCTTAGGATTAGTATTAAGTAGCCATTACACTTCAAAGAGCTTCCTGTTCAATCATCTTTGGATGTTTTCCATTTGAACACACATGTGGGTTCGAAATGGTTTTCATATAAAATACTTGATCCTGGTCTCCCCGAACTGACAATGATAGTTTAAAATTGGCCAAGTTTGATAGACGATTATTTAACTATGAAATAAAACAACAATCCAAATCAAGGATTTATTTCTATAGGGAATCCAACACTCGCTAAACACACAAGAAACCACTAACGTCTTTAATTAATTCTTTCATTTTTTAAAATCACTTTGTAAATACTTATATCAATATATCTTTACAAAGATTTATTCACAAACCCCTTTTATTTCTTTTAATTGTTGGAATAATATCCATATACTTATTTCAACGGTCTATGTAATTTATAAAACATTATAAAAATTTCTTATTTTAAAATCATATCAAAAATATTAAAAAAATGTTGTTTAGAAAGAAATAGAGAAAATGATAAACACAACATTATTCTTTCATGTTAAGTATGGAATGGATGTACAACCACCAAAACTAAGAAAGTCAATTTAAGGAAATCCGAACTCAATTTTCTTTATAAATTCTTCAATAAATCCTTTTATAAATCTCTTTTATTTATGAACATCTTCTTTTCTAAAATTTCTAAAACCAATGATAAAGCTCTTTTATAAATCCATAAAACTATATATGAACTCTTCTTAAAAATCTATAAACCCATTTATAAAGTTTATTCTTTTATAAAACTCCTTCGTAAAGATCCTTATAAAAATCCCTTCTAAAATTACTTTACAAAAACCTTTTCTACAATTCTTATATAAAATCCTTTATAAAAATACTTTATAAAGCCTTTATAAAAATTCTTTATAAATCCAAAATTCCATTTTCATTTATAAACTCTTTATTAAACGAAACTCCTTTATAAAGCAATTCATTATTTATACATATAATTAATCAAATAGATTAATTAACTTTAAACATTATGAATAAATAATAAATTTACTTTTCAAGAATAATAATAACATAATCAATTACATTTAGGACATCATTAACAAAATATTTAATTTACTTCAAAACATTACATGTATAATAATAAATAACTTCGAAGGATTGTTAACGTAATAATTAATAATTAATCTTAAAAAACCTTATTATAATAACTAAATTACATGCGGTGAGACACTTCATTTATTGATCTAAAGAAAGGGTAAGTACCAAACCACAGCAAGTCAATTTTGTATGCAATACCTACTTGTTATGAAAACAACATTTTCTTATAGTAGCAAGTGATCCTCCTAAGAGCCATTGAAAACAAAAATACAAATTTTATGTAAGTCATTCAATGTACGATTCATCCTTTATGTCTATCTATCCGTTTACATGTGATAAGCAGTACTCAAACTCAACTCAGTGCCTAACACCTCCTTAAGACTCCTCCAAAACTTGCCGATGAAAAGTGGATCTCATTCATTCTGATGCTAGAAGGAACTCCATGTAATTTTACTATCTCCCTCATGTTTGGTGTCGCTAAAGATGCATTAGTCGTCATATTCCTAACCGAAACAAAATGAGCATATTTGGTCAGTTGGTTGACTATGTCCTAACTATTCGTATTCCTCCTCCCACTCCTAGGTAGTCCATCGATGAAATCCATAGAAATACTCTCCCGCTACCACCATGAAACATCTAATGGCTGCAACAAACCTCCTAACTTCTTCTGCTTCGCCTTTCCCTTTTGGAATGTCATACATTTGGCCACATACTCTTCTATGTGTCACTTCATACCAGGCTAATGAAAGACTCTCTTCATGTAGAGGTACATTTTGTCTCTTTCAGGATGAATGGTCATCCTAGAATGATGAGACACCGCTAGTACCATTTAAATAAAATCCAGAATGAGAGAAACACATAATCTACCATCTATATGCAACCACCCTTTCAAACCAGATTCATAATGCCTCAAATGACTCGACTGCTCTCCTCTACTAAGCCTCGCGATAATAACTAATAGCTCCTTATCGTGCTTCTGACTTGACACAATTTGGTCAATAAGTGTAGGTTGCACATCCAAAGCTACTAACAAACCCAGAGTAATGGCTGATGATGGTCAAAAGTCAAATATAGCAGTAAACTCCAGGTGTTTCAACTCTAAAAACATAATACTCAACATCGCATGCTTCCTAAACAAGATGTCCGGTACAACATTGCCCTTACCTGGAGTATAGGAGATATCGATGTAATATGATTTAAAATGCTTCATCAACCTCTTCTGCCTTAAATCCAAATCCTTCTATGAGAACAAATACTTCAGAGACTTATGATCCATTCACTGCTCAAGTTGCTCTTCTAATAGGTAATGTCTTCATGACTTGAATACAAAGACAATGATTGCCAATTTGAAGATCATGGGTCGGATAGTTTCTCTCGTCGACATTCAACTGTCTATTGCATAGCTCACCACTCTTCTCTCCTACATTAACACCATGCCCAACCCCATATTGCAAGCATCAGTATATAATGTGAATGCCTTAGTATGATCAAGTAGTACTAGGATAGGTGCACAAGTCAACTACTCCTTTAGCTCGATAAAAGCTTCCTCACACTTTGATTCTCACGAGAAAACCAAATTGTTCGTTTTAAGGTAGGTCAAAGGGGTAGAGATTTTAGAGAATTCTTTAATGAGCTTCCCATAGTAGTTCACAAACCTAGGAAGCTCCTTACTTCTATGACATTGTTCGGCACATGCCAATCCTTTACTGTAGCAACTTTACTAGATTGACCGCTAGTCCATGCTTGGAAACAATGTGTCCCAAAAAGCATACATCCTTGGACCAAAAGTGGTATTTGGAAAACTACACCTCTAACTGTTGTCTAGAAGCGTATTGAGCACTTCTTCTAAATGCATCATGTGCTCCTCCTTGCTCCTTGAATGGACTAAAATGTCGTCCACAAATATTGTAACATCCCTAATTTTAATGATAATATTCAAGAGATTTAATTAGAATAAATTAAATAGAATATTGTTGATGAGGGGATTGAGGTTGATTAATTAATTAGGTGGCCATGCTTATTAAAACTAAAGAACTTATATAAATGTTTAGGAAATTAAACAATAAGGCACTAAGGTAAATAGCCGCCCACCTACCTACCCTTATATTATTCTCATTAGGTTTTTCACGTTCATTTTCCCAAAAAAATAATACTTACAACCACGAGATGCAAGGCTGGCCATTAGAAGAGAAGAAGAAAACTTAAGAAAAGCACAGGTTTCGAGCCAAAGGAAATCAATCTCAAAAAATCTCTAATCTCCTTATCTCAAGCATGGTGAAAAATAACTTCTACATTGCTATTTTACTTTTCACATCAAATGATTACGGAGTTAGGATAAATCTGTTTTTCTATGATTTGAATGATGATATGCTTGTTTATGATTTATAAAAGTTTAAACAAGGTTGTTTAATAAGGGATATGCATGGTTTAGGGTAAAACCGAGATGATATAATTTTTAAATGCAATAAGAAAATTTTATGTTATAGAAAACATGATTTTGGATGTGGGTCCCAATTCTTATAATTTTCCAAGTGCATATGGATTTTATAAATATATTCTAGTGAAGAAAATGAATTATTGGGTTATAAGTTATTTACGACAAAAATAATGATTATTTGGGTTTGAATTTTTATATGTTGGAAAAAAAATTAAATAGATTTTCTAGGATTCTTACAATGTGTTTTGGTGAATATATAAAATTATTTAAGGCATGGAACTTAAATTTTTTATACATTTATTTAACATGAAGGGGCATTTTATAAAATAAAATTATTATTTAAATCTTAATTTGCCGCAGCATCTTTTCGAAAAGTAAAGTGTTAACCAAGAGAACTTTATAGAAAGGGATGGTAAGTTAAAAGGTTACCTTTTTTAAGTTGAAAACAAGAAAATCATGCTTTTAGCATGTTTCAGCCATTTTAGGCATAGTACCTTCCGACCATAGCATTTCGTCTAAATTGAAAGAATTAAAACTTTCGACAAGGTCAAACCAATGCATATGGTATCAAGTACTTGGTGCATAATGAATTGGATAGAGTTGAAGGGTTTGCAGTCGAATGGTTGATGGCAAAAGAGGTTGGTATATGTTTATTTTATAAACTAGGTTTTCACGTGCCTTGCTTTTGAATTGGAGCTTTCGAATTGGTTGCCTTCAACTAGGTCAAATGTTTAGAGAAAGGTTTTAAACCTTTCGACAAAGTCGAAAGTTTACGGCTACTTTTTATTGTTGTTTTGAACCTTCCGATATAGTTGAAAGTTTTGATTTTTATAAGCTATTTAATTTAAGACCTTCAAACACATTCGAAAGATTAGGATTTGAAAGGTTTTAAGAGGCCTTTCGATAAGGTCGAAAGGTTTGGTTTTGAAAGGTTGTTTGAAAGAGATTTTGAAGAGAACCGACGCCTTTATTTTGTTAAAATCCTTCGAAGGGGTTGAAAGTAGGAGCTTTCGGCTTAGTTGGAAGGTTTAGTTGTTTTAAAAACTAGCCACTTCTCCCATTGCTTTGAAAAGGTTTCAAAGTTTTCAATTTAAATGAGTTACCCTTAATTTATAATTTAAGTATAACCCAAGCTTTCGAAGGAGTTTCTTTAAAAGGCGGAGGTCTATTGTTTTGAATGAAATGATTTAAGCTTTCAAAGTTGACCTTCCGGCAAGGTTGAAAGGTTGCTTCCTTTGTATTCAAAAGGTTTTAAAAGCGGACCTTCCACATGATTTAACTTGAACCCAGTAAGTTTTCAAAAGGTATATGTTATAAGGGTTGAATGGTTTCAAAAGGTTTAAATTATCGAATGGTTTCAATGCTTTCGAACGGTTCAAATTGTCGAATGGTTTTAATGGTTTAGAAAGGTTGTTTTGTAGACCTTTTAACAAGGTTGAAAGGTTTTGTTTTGACGGTTTGAAAGCCCATACTCTAATTTTTAAATGAAAACTCACACCTTGTACAAAGGAGTTTTATAATGGCTTTAAGTAGGTGATTTTGAAGAAGTGTTTCCTGGATAAAAATATAAGTTAAAGATGTTAACTATGTTATCATATATATGTATATATGTGTGTATATATATAATATTTCATGGATTTTAAACTCAAAGGAGTGGTATTTCTAAATTGTTGTTTTGCTTATTCAACTATGAGTATATTCACATGATAACCTATAACTATATTTTAGGAAAAAGGGAAGAACAACCTGCTAGGTTAACTCAATAGTGAATATAAATTGCTTAAACTCCTGAATAAGTAGAATTGCATCTAGGGAGTCAGGGCGACCAAAAATATATGATGCCTAAAATTTATGATTTTTGGTGCATATGAAAAGGTTCTTAGTTAACCCATGAAAACTATGATAGGTAGTTTTTGGTGCATTCCAAAAGGTTCATAGTTTACCCATGAAAACTATGTATTAAGAATAGTTGGCATGGGCTAATTGGTTTTGCAGTAAACACATGAATAATATATCTAGATTAAGAATTGAAACCAGTCAATTGGTTCTTAGTAAACCGATGAAAGCTAGAATAAGTAAGTGGTTAATGGATGTAAGTAGGTTCCTAGTTAACCCATGAAAAATATGATGCGAAATGAGTCACTGAATAAACCCATAGGTTCCTAGTAAACCCATGAATATTAGGATATGGTGATTTGTTATTGGAAAGTCCAATAGGTTCAAGAGGACTCATGAATTGATTAAGTTATCTGGCAGGAGTCTATAGGTTCTTAGTGATCCCATGAAAACTATGAATAAGACCGGGTGTCTATTAATTATGACAAGGTTATTAGTAAACCCATGAAAACTAAAAAGGTTAATAGTGACCCTAGAAACTATAATTATGACAGGGTTTCAGATTAAACTGGAAAAGGGAATTCTTAATTATTCTCAAGAATGCATATCATCGTAATATTTTGAAATTGTATGTTTTAACCATTGTGGGTGCAGGAGTACAATATATGGTTTTATAAAGGATTTTAGGATACTAGTGAGGGGAAAACCTGTTCCACTAAGCAGCATCGTCTCACCAGCTATCCAAAAAGGATTGAGATGTTGCATTATTGTTCATACCAGGCTTTATGTCTAACTTGAAGTTTTTGCTTTCGCCTTAAAATCTCGGATACTTAATTGGTTTTGAGTAGTTTGAGATTTGAGGTTTTTAGATCTTCTTCTTAGACAAATAAAGCTTTCTTATGCATGAGGCAGATAGTTAATTTAGGTTTACTTGTCCATTATGTGTTTGTTTGTAAAGGCAGATTTATAAGCCTTACTATATACTCCGATCAACCAAGGGGGCATCTTCATATGTCACCCTTGGCATATTTGTAATAATTATATTTTGTTGAACATGATTAACTTAATTTAGGATTATTTAATGAATATGAAATATTTTGATTTGAATATGGAAATGTATTTTTGAATTCTTAAACTTTTTCCATATTTCTGTGATTTGTGTATCAATGAATCTAACGTTGCGATATTTGGTCGTCGAAGATTAATAACTGTGGATGACTGCAGCATTCGTAGCTGTTAGTTTTGGGCCTCAAAGTTGGAGGATGTTGCAAGTTGGTTTCAGAGCATAGGTTTATGAAACTCTAAAAGAAAAGTTAAACCTAAAAAGCTTTTTCAAACATAATCCAATGAATTTAAAAATATGATCGGGGGGTTTTGGGTTAACATATAGTAACGTATTTGTATTTGATATATATGTATATATCTAAGTACTTATTCCCCTTTCTCTTAAACCGTTTTCCTTACATTACTTAGTCTCGTATGTAGATATACGAGAAAGAGGATATAGAGGCAGGAATTAGAAGAGGAAATCTCGGTGGAGGAAGCACCACAACTAATGGAAATGCTCGACCTATACTTGGAGAAACTAAGGTCGGCAAGCCTATTCTAATCAAAATGCTGAGGCCAATGTAGGTGCTAGAAGTCCACCAATAGATGCGGGGATGGTGTGTTAGTTATTGGCTAATTTGTTGCAAGCAGGAACTGTTGGGAATATTGGAGGGGCTAATCCTATAGTTCCAGCTGTTTATAACTAGGCTAAGCTGAGTATAGACTATGTTTGTCTGGGAGGAAAGCCATTTGCTGGAACGGAAGATGCGGATGAAGTAGAGAACCGACTATTGAATTGTGAAAGGATCTTTACCGATTTAGGCTTAAATGATGGTGAGAAGAGAAGGCTAGCCTCAGGACAGTTGCAAGGGCCGGCACTTCATTGGTGGAATAGTGTGCCGGGCGAAGTGCCGAAGAAAGAGTTGACTTAGGATGACTTTAGGAGGAGGTTGGAGCAGAGGTTCTTGTCTGAGGTTGCCAAATCAACGTTAGTGAGGAAGTTTATGGATCTTGTCCGGGGACAGATGTTTGTGATCGAGTATGTTGCTATGTTTGATGAGCTATCTCAATATGGTTATGCTTTGGTTGGCACAACTCTCAGGAGGAATGAGCGATTCATTAGAGGATTAAGGCTAGAGCTAGGAAGGATGGCTATGAATCACACTATAGAACATTATAATGTGATGGTGGAAATGACCATCCGCCATGAGGAGATGCTTGCTGTTTCAACTAGGGAAAAGCCAGTAGAGTCTTAGGGTTCTTAGGGAAGAAAATGGAAGTTCTTTAAGAAGAAAGGAGCCCAGAAAGGGGTGGCAGCTAAGAAGGAAAGCCTTATTTTGTATGCTAAGTATGATAAGAAGGTCCATTATGCCCATTAGTGTAGACCTGGAAAGGGAAAGAAACCCGCGGAGTAGAAGAATATGAAATTCTTCAACTGTGACTAAGTTGGGCATTATAAGAACCATTGTTAAGAGCCAGTCAGAGAGGACAGAGGGATGGTATATGCTATTGGACCACCATCTTCTTCTAAACCCACTATAGCGGAGAAAGGAAAGACTGTGATGGAATGTACGCTTTTGATTCAGAGTATACCTATAAGGTTACTTTTTGATACCAGTGCATCATTCATTTATATCTCGACATTTGATTGATAGGTTATGTATAGAACCCACGTACCTTCTTACTTCCTTAAGGGTTGTGAATCATATAGGAGGGTATGCAACTCTTGGGATGAGATGTGACAAGTTAGAACTTGATTTGTTAGGTCATAAGTTTGCATGTAGTATGTATGTTAATGATTTCGTAGATTTCGGGATCATCATAGGTATGGATTGGTGGGTAAGTATGAGGCTACAATATTTTATGAGGTTCGAGGAATATCATTAAGACACCTAGATAGTTATAACCGAATCATTTTCTCAGGGGAGAATTATAGTAAGAGTGTTTGTGCTTTGTTGAGTGCCATGGAGGCTGGAGTAGAACTTAGTCTTATTCGTGTGGTTAGAGAGCTTGTAGATGTATTTGAGTCGGTCACTGGATTACCCCCAAAACGAGCTATTGAGTTTCGAATAAACCTTGTACCAGGAGCTGAACCGGTTAGCAGACCACCTAATAGGATGACATCTACAAAGATGAAGAAATTAAAGATGCATTTAGTGGATCTTGAGGGAAGAAATTTTATCAGACCAAGCAGTTCTCCTTGGGGAGCAGCCTCAGTGTTCATGAAGAAACTAGAAGGGTTGTTAAGGATATGCACCGACTATCATAAGCTGAATAAAAGGACAATCAAAAATACGTACCCACTTCCAAGGATAGATGATCTGTTAGATCAGTTGAGTGGAGCCAGAGTACATTCCCAATTGGATGGCGACGGGTTTTCATCAGTTGAGAGTAGCGAAGGATATTATTCCTTTAACTGCATTTCGAACTAGGAACGGTTCATATGAGTGGTTAGTAATGCCAGTCGGATTGGCGAATGCGCTTTCTTTTTTTATTGATTTAATGAACCTAGTTTTTAGAGAGCACTTGAAAAGATTTATGTTGGTGTTCATAGGTGACATTTTGGTGTACTCTAAAGGTGAAAGAGCGCATGAGATTCATCTTAGAGTGGTGTTGGAGACGCAGAGGCAAAATCAACTGAAGGAAAAAAATGCGACTGTTATTTCTAGAAGAGAGAAGTTAAGTTTCTTAGTCATGTGGTTTCAGAGAAAGGATTGTCAATTGAACCGGTTAAGATCAAGGCAGTCAATAATTGGAAGTGACTAGAGACGGTAACCAAGATCAGAAGTTTTCGTGGACCTGTAAGCCATTTTTAGAGATACATCTAGGATTTCTCACTGTTAGTAGCGCCTTTGACTAAATTGACCAGGAAGTACGTGAGATTTGTTTAGTCTGACAATTTTGAGGAAGCATTCCTTAATTTAAAGCATTTGTTGACCAATGTGCCAGTGGTGGTAGTTCCAAATGTTAACCAAGGGTTGGTAGTATACACTGATCCGTGTCGGACTAGATTAGGAGCAGTATTGATTCAGAGGGGCAAAGTTGTTGCTTATGCATCTAGGCAGCTTAAACTGCAGGAAGTTAGATATCCTACTCATGACTTGGAGTTAGCTGCGGTGATCTTTTCCTTGATGATTAGGAGGCATTATATTTTGGCAGAGAGATTTGAGTCGTATACCGATCATAAGTCATTAAAGTATTTGTTCTCTCAGAAGGAGTTGAATATGACGCAGTAGAGATGACTGGAATTTTCGGCCGCTTATTATTTCGGTATAGAGTATACTTTGAGGAAAGGAAATAAGGTAGCAGATGCTCTCAGTAGAATACATCAGAATGTATTATTAGCGATGTTGGCAGAATGGAAAGATCTAGAAGCATTATCCAGTTGTGATGTGCAATTAAGATCCACTGCAAGTTCTAATTAGGGTACCATAATGTTGTCTTGTTTTGATGTTCGACCAGTGCTGATCGAAAGGATAGCTTCTAAGCAAAGAGTAGATTCAGTTTTAGCCGAGTGGATTAGAAGACTTAATGGAGGATCAGAGATTGATGACCTAAAGGATATTAATCTTGACCAAAGAGGATGGTTGAGGAAGAAAGAACGATTGTGTCTTTCAGATGTAGAGAACTTAGGGAAAGAAATTCGAGTAGAATGTCATCGATCAAAGTTAACGATTCATATTGGAGGGATCAAGATGTATCAAGACATGAAGAGGAGCTTCTGTTGGAAGGCATGAAGAGGGACGTTGGCTTGTGAGTTAGGCACTGTGTTAACCGTCAACAAGTGAAAGCTGAACATCAAAAGCCAAGTGAGCTATTTAGCCTTTAGATATTCCAATTTGGAAATGGGATTCGATATCGATGGATTTAGACGGGTTGTCAAGGTGAAATAGAGGAAATGAAAGCATATAAGTTATAGTGGATAGGTTGACCAAGAGTGCCCGTTTCATTTTGGTGAAATCAACTAGGATGGCACCTGTTATATCAAAGTTGTTCATGAAGAACATAGTTAGACTTCATGGGATTCCTAGTAGCATAATCAGTGGCAGAGATGCATTTTTCACTAGTGAAATTTGGAGGAGTCTACAAGTGGTATTAGGTACCAAGCTCAAGATGAGTACATCATATCACCCATGGATGGGCAAACATAGAGGGTCAATAAGGAACTCGAAGATTTATTGAGAGCTTGTGTATTGAACTTTGGTGGATCTCAGAAAAATCGTCTGCATCCGATTGAGTTTTCCTATAATAATAGTTATCAGACTAGTATAGGAATGACGCCTTTTGAAGCTTTGTATGGAAGGGCATGTAGATCGTTAGCATGTTGGTTGGAGACTGGAGACAGATTTGTCTTAAGTCCAGATTTGGCTAGAGAGGCGTCAGAAAAGATTGAGATAATCCGAAGATATATGAAGGAAGCTCAACCTAGGCAGAAGAGTTATGCAAATAGAAGGCATAAAGACCTAGATTTCTCATTGGGAGACTGAGTTTTCATTAAGGTATCACCGATGAAGGGTGTGCTACGATTTGGGATACCAGGAAAGTTGGCCCTGAGGTATATTCGTCCATTTTAGATTATAGAGAGGATTGGAAAGCTCATGTATAGAGCATAGTTGCCAAGCAGTTTGGTAGTTGTCCATAGTGTATTCCACGTGTCTCATCTTCGTAAGTACGTGCATGATCTAGAGGCTACTATTCCTCATATAGAGTTGGAGGAATTAGTAGTAGAGCCCGATTTGACTTTTGTTAGACAACCAGTTCAGGTTGCAGTGAGAGATAAGAAAAGGCTAAGGACCAAGACAGTCAAGTTGATAAAGTTTCATTTGAGTGACAATGAGAAAGACTGTAACTGGGAGATGAAGGACAAGATTCGAGAGGCTTATCATGATCTGCTTTGATGGTATGTTTATATCAGATTTATATAGACCGATTGCTAGTCAGATAGGCAGTATGTTAGGAGATGTTATAGATAATTGCTATGTTTGCTAGTTAGTCCTTACTAAATTTCTACTACGAAACACTTTTAGGAGGGAAGCCTGTAACACTCCTAATTTTATTGACTATATTGAGGAGATTTAATTATAATAAATTAAATATAATAATTTAGATGAGGGGATTGAGATTGATTGATTAATTAGGTGGTCGTGCTTATTAAAACTAAAGAACTTATATAAATTGTTAGGAAATTAAACAAAAGGGCATTAGGGTAAATAGCCGCCCACACTTCCTACCATTATATTATTCTCATTAGATTTCGCACGTTCATTTTACCAAAACAAAAATACTTACAACCATGAGAAGCAAGGCCGACCGTTAGAAGAGAAGAATAAAACTAAAGAAAATTTTATGATTCAAGCTAGAGGAAAATCATTGTTAAACAATCTCTAATCACCTTATCTCAAGCAAAGTAAATAACAACTTCTACATCTCTATTCTGATTTTCACATCAAATGCTTTTAGATTTAGGTATAAATCTATTTTATGATGGTTTGAATGATGATATGCTTGTTTATGATTTATAAGAGTTTAAACAATGTTGTTTAATAAGAGATATGCACGGTTTTGGGTAAAACCGAGATGATATGATTTTTATATGCCATGTAAAAATTTAATGTTATAGAAAACATGATTTTGGAGATGTGTTTCAATTCTTATAATTTTTCGAGTGCATACGAAATTTATACGAATTTTTTAGTGAAGAAAATGAATTATTGGGTTATAATTTACTTGCGGCTAAAATAACGATTATTGGGGTTTAAAATTTTTATATGTTGAAAAACAATATGGAATAGATTTTCTAGGATTTTTCCAGATTTTTTCAATGTGTTTTGATGAGTACATAAAATTATTTGAGGTATGGGACTTAAATGTTTTATATATTTATTTAAGGAGAAGCGGCATTCTATAAAATAAAATTATTATTTAAATTTGAATTTGTGGTAGCATTATTCTAAAAGGTAAAGTATTAACCAATAAGAATTGATAAAAAGGTTAGGTTAGTTAAGAAGTTACCTTTTTAAGTTAAAAATAAGAAAATTAAGCTTTTAGCATGTTTTGGCCATTTTAGGCATAGTACCTTCCGACCTATGCCTTTCGTCTAATTGAAAGAATTAAACCTTTTGGTAAAGTCAAACTAATGCATATGGTATCAAGTACTTGGTGTGTAATTAATTGGATAGAGTCAAAGGGTTTGTATTTGAATGGTTGATGGCCAAAGCGGTTGGGATATGTTTATTTCATAAACTAAAGTTTTCACCTGCTTTGCATTCGAATTGGTGCTTTCGATTTGGTTTCCTTCAACCAAGTCAAATGTTTATAGAAAGTTTTTAAACCTTTCGACAATGTCGAAATGTTGCTGCTACTTTTTGTTGTTTTTTTTAACCTTCTGATACAATCAAATGGTTTGTTTTTAAATGTTGTTTTATATAAGACCATCCGACATAGTCGAGAGGTGAAGTTTTGAAAGGTTTTAAAAGGCCTTTCAAAAAGGTCGAAAGGTTTGGTTTTAAATTTTTTTTCAAAGAGATTTTGAAAAGAACAGCTGCCTTAATTTTGTTAAAACCTTTAGAAAGGGTCGAAAGCAGGAGCTTTCATCTTAGTCGAAAGATTTACTTATTTTAAAAACAAGTTGCTTCTCGCATTGCTTTCGAAAGGTTTCAAAGCTTTCAAATTAATTGAGTTACCCTTGTTTTATAGCTGAAGTATAACCCAAGCTTTCGAAGGAGTTGCTTTAAAAGGTGGAGGTCTAATGTTTCAAATGAAATGATTTATGTTTTCAAAGTAGACCTTTCGGTAAGGTCGAAAGGTTTCTTCCTTTGTATTCGAAAGGTTATAAAAGAGGACCTTCCACGTGTTTTAACTTGAGCCCAGTAAGTTTTCAAAAGGTATATATTATAAGGGTTGAAAGCTTTCGAAATATTTAAATTGTCGAATGGTTTCAATGCTTTCGAAAGGTTTAAATTGTTGCATGATTTCAATGGTTTCGAAAAGTTGTTTTGTAGACATTTCGACAAGGTCGAAAGGTTTGGTTTTGAAGGTTTGAAAGCCCGTACTCTAATTTTTAAAGGAAAACCCACGGCTTGCATAAAGGAGTTTTATAATAGCTTTAAGAAAGTGATTTTGAAGAAGCGTTTCCTGGATCAAAAATATTAGTTAAAGATGTTAACTATGTTATGTGTGTGTGTGTATAATATATATATATATATATATATATATATATATATATATATATATATATATATATATATATATATATTCAAGGACTTTAAACCCGCAGGATTGGTATTGCTAAATTTTTGTTTTGCTTCTTCAATTATGAGTATATTCACATGATAACCCATAACTGTATTTTAAGAAAAGGGACAGAAAAACTCGCTAGGTTAACTCAATAGTGAATATAAATTGCTTAAACTCCTAAGTGAGTAGAATTGCATCAAAGGAGTCAAGGTGACCAAAAACATAGGATATCTAAACTTTTTAGTTTTTGGTGCATAACAAAAGGTTCTTAGTAAACCCATGAAAACAATGATATGTAGTTTTTGGTGCATAACTAAAGGTTCGTAGTTAACGCTGAAAACCATGTATTAAAAGTAGTTGGTAGGGGCTAATTGGTTTGTAATGAACCGATGAAAACTATATCCGGATTAAGAATTAACATCAATCAATAGGTTCCTGGTAAACCCATGAAAACTAGGATAAGCAAATGGTTAATAGATGTATCAGTAGGTTCCTAGTTAACCCATGAATACTAGGATGTAAAGTGAGTAACTGTATAAATCCATAGGTTCCTAGTAAACCCATTAATACAACGATAAGGTGATTTGTTATTGGAAAGTTCAATAGGTTCAGGAGGACCCATTGTTTCCTAGAGATTTGACCAGGCAACTTAGCGCTCGGCATAGAGAGCGCTCGACATAGAGAGCGCTCAGCATTGGGGATTGTTTAGTAGTCAAGTTCGTTCGGCATGGTAGAGCACTCGGCACCCGGAGAGTGTTCGGCATTGGCTAACGCCCGACATCTAGAGAGCGTTCGGTAACGCTCGGCGTTCAGGACGTTCGGCTTCGTCTCACTCGGCATGTTTCCATATCGCTCGGCATTTAGGAGCGCTTGGCATAAAGGGAGCACTTGGCAGAAAGGAGCGCTCGACCCAGAGAGTGTTCGGCATTGGATAACGCTCGGCATCTCGAAGAGCGATCGACATCCAATGACGTTCAACATACCGAGGACGTTCGGCATAAGTATCGTTCGGCCTCCAAAAAATGTTCGGCCTCCCGAGAACGCTCGGCAACCAAAGATGGCTCGGTATTCTTCCAAGCATGGCCGGCTTTGACTATTGCTCGACCTACTCTTCCAACACAACAAGCTCATCGTTCGGCATGGAGATGATGGTTCGGCATTTGCCTGTTCGGCGTGTTCGAGTCGGCGCACAGAGACCACTACGTTTGGGCCGACCTATTCAGCTACCAGGTCCACCAGGGAAGTCCAACCCACCATCAATAAATAGAGGGCCAGAGGCACGGTAAAAAGGGTCTTTTTTTAAGAACACTGGGGAGACTCTGCCATTTTTTATACTCTCTTCTTTTTCATTCAAACATGTATTCAAGTGATTGATTTACGGATTGTATCTGTACTCAAGTAATGGAGAAAGCAATAAAGATTAACTTCAAAATGGACGTAGGCAATTACGCCGAACCACTATAAATTTGGTGTTCTTATTCTCTGCATCTAAATTCATTCTTTGTTTTCTATTTTAATTTACTTTCTTTATTAATCTTTCTACACAATCTTTCTAAGGTTATTAGTGACTAATTTTGTTGCTAACATTTTGGTGCTTTCATTGAGAATTGAATTCTCAGGCTATTAGGATCTGCTTTGTAACTACTGGATTGCATAAATCCCTTGAAGGAGATTCAAAATCATTCACAAGGCATCTGTTGATTCTACTCAGAGTTACAACCAACAATTCTACCATGGGGAGACCACGAACCAGATCGGCCTCTCAAAATGCAGATGTCCACGAGACTGCTAGCGTGCAACAAGTTGGACTTAGCAATCAGCAGGCGATTCGAAGCGTAGGGCCCTCCAACCAAAACCAAGCGGAAGTTGTTTCCCGAGCCGAGTTCAATGACTTGATAATTGAACATAAAGAAAGTAGAAGGAAACTTGCTGAGCAAATGCAATTCAAAGCTAAACTCATAACTATGCTTACTTAGCAGCAGCGTCAAAATGCTGGAGGTAACCCTGCCCCTCACTCTGAAGATGATAGTTCGACTTCAGCTGATGAACCTCCTAGGCGTAGGCGCCGTAAGGATGGAGATGCACAGGCAGGTGCCATAGATCGATCAACTAAGGGTCAAGGCCGTGAAGGGACCTGACACTCGAATCTCCAAGACCCGAATCAGACGGGACATCAACCCGCACGGTCCCATGGGGTGGAACCCAACCTTCCATCCTCCATACAAACTCCGGACTTAACAGTTATGGTCAGGCAATCGATGAAAGAGAACCAAGGCTGGACCAACGAAGATTAGGGAGTGTCTAAGAGTCATACTCCCTTAATGGATACCATTCTGCAGGCTGAATACCCAAGAAAGTTTAGCATGCCCACCATTCCAGCCTATGAGGGGAAGACTGAGCCCATGCAACATGTGATGAGGTATGGATGGATGATGCATTCTGCAAGAGCCAATGATGCGACCAAGTGTAGGTGCTTCCCAATCACTTTGTCCGGAATTGCCACCATGTGGTTTACTCGACTCCCACCTCGATCTATATCCAGCTTTGACGAATTAGCAGCGAAATTCATAGAACAATTCAGGATACACACCACTCGTCCAAAGGACGTGATGTCCTTATCAAGCTAATCCAAGCTCTGGGAGAGTCATCAAAAGCATACTTGCAAAGATTTCATGTTGCTGCTACCGAGGTGAGCAATTCTAACGACCATGCAATCTTGATGGCAGTAATGCGTGGAGTGGATCTAGACTCTGAATTTGGAGATTGGTTGGCTGGAAAGTCCCCAGCTACGCTGGAACGTTTTTATTCGAAAGCTCATAAGTTAATAAGGAGGGAGGAAGCTCGGTGGACAAGGCAAGATAAGGCACCAGGGCCCGTTCAGGAGTCCGTGAAAAGTAACATCGTCGTGAAGCAAACCGACGATAATTATGGAAAAACCCAAGTTAACGTCCAGAACAAGCCTGGGCATTCTAAAGGATCCGGAGGTGGAAATCTTGGAAAGAAAAAGGAAACAGGGAGATGGAAGTCAAGGATCCCGACCTATAATGAATACACCCCGTTGAACGCATCTCTTGAGAACATCTATTTATCAACTTGCAACACTTTCTAGTATAGAAAACCATGCCTAAAGGAATCGACAGAGGAATAAAAGCGGACCGGAAAATATTGCCGCTTTCGTGAGTCTTATGGGCACAACACAGAGGAGTGTACACACCTCTATGACGCTATAGAAAAGCTGGTTAGAAAGAAGAAGCTGCAAGAATTTGTCAAAGACCAACAAGACGGAAGGCAAGAAACATCGGGCCTTGGACATGGGCCGGCCGCACACCAACCAGAACAATCTGCTCGAACTGTAGGTAGATTGGTTATTAATACGATTGCTGGCGGACCTCATCCAGTGGATAAGAATTGGTAGGAGATTGAGCGATATGTGAACTCTTTAAGACATGTGGAGTATGACTGCTGTTCGAATGTTGAGGATGGGACTCCTGCAAAGCAGCAGCGCATGATGAATGATGATATCGTATTCCGGAGCAGAGATGCAGATAAGGTAGAGGCTCCTACCATCGACCTAATGGTCATATCTACGAAAATCGGGCCGACGTTCGTGAAGAGAATTCTAATTGATTGCGGAAGTTCCATTAACGTCATCTTCAAGAAGGCATATGACCAAATTAAGCTCGAGACCAAGTATTTGAAACCATCTAAAGCCAGAATCCATGGCTTTAACGGCCCAGCAACAGGTGCAGTGGGATATGTGGAACTACCAGTTGAACTGGGGCAAGGCGGGTGCAAGAGGGTGCGAATACTACCGTTCTTAGTGTTGGATGTCGACTCTCCATATAACGTATTTCTAGGACGTCCAGCCTTGGCAGAGTTTAGGGCAGCATTGGCCCCTTGGTGCCAGACGTTAAAGTTTCCGACAAACAGAGGTGTTGGAGTAGTACACGGCGATCAGGAGACTGGTCGTGCATGCTATATGGATGAGCCGAGAGAGGCTCAGGGAAGAGAGAAAGGGAAGGTTGCGGACAGCTCCGTCCCCATCCTAAATTCTGATAATTGACAAGTAGCATCCAAGCCTTGGCTCGAGCAATATTCTCGGATCCATAGAGACAAAGATCCGAGAGATGATGATGGGAAACCCAGGGAAACAAATGCAGCACCGGCTGAACTAACCATTGACATCCCAGTTAGCCGGAGCGACCCATCACGAGTCCTTAAAATTGGGTCGCAACTCGACCCTTTGGCCGCTGAGAACCTTACTCATATCCTCTGAGCAAATCTTAATGTTTTTGCTTGGAAACATTCTGATATGTGCGGGATTTCTCCTGTGATTGCGAGTCATATGTTGAACATAGACTCGAAACATGTACCTGTGAAACAAAAAAGGTGAGGCATGGACGTGGAGAGGTCTGCGGCTCTTAAAGAGGAGGTGGACAAACTCAAAGCCAACGGTTTCGTCCACGACGCCCTCTACCCTGAATGGGTATCTAACCCGGTGCTAGAAAAGAAAGCAAATGGAAAATGGAGGACCTGTGTTGATTATTCTGATTTAAACAGAGCATGCCCTAAGGACAGTTTCCCGTTGCCCAGGATTGATCAGCTGGTCGACTCAACTGCCGGACATGAGTTATTATCATTTATGGAAGCGTACTCTGGATATAATCAAATCCCAATGAACCTCCCAGACCAAGAACACACCAGTTTTTGTCACGAACATGGGATTGTATTGCTATGTAGTAATGCCATTTGGATTGAAGAACGCATGAGCGACTTATCAACGCCTGGTGAATCGAATGTTCAAAGATCAAATTGGTAAAACAATGGAAGTCTATGTGGATGACATGATCATGAAGTCACGATAGTCAAACGACCACATCCAAGACTTAACGGAGATGTTTGACATAATTAGGCATTATGGAATGAAGATCAATTCGTTGAAGTGTTCATTCGGTGTAGCATTAGGAAAGTTTCTGGGATTCATTGTGAATGCCCGGGGAATCGAGGCTAACCCAGAGAAGATTCAGGCTATTCGAGATATACAAGTGCCCAAAACCATAAAGCAGGTGCGAAGCTTGAATGGAAAGGTAGCGGCTCTGAGCCGATTCATATCCAGGGCGACAGATAAGTGTATTCCTTTCTTCGATGTTATAAAGAAAGGGAAAAGGAATTCGAATGGATATCCGATTGTGCGGAAGCACTCCGAGCTCTTATGAGGCACTTAGAAAGCCCTCCGGTATTATCAAAACCAATACAACATGAAACACTATGCGTATACTTGGCTGTATCCCAGCACGCTATCAGTATAGCTTTGGTTCGTAAGGAAGACCAGGTTCAAAAGCCAGTTTACTATGTTAGCAAACGCTTGACGGGGGCAGAAAGAAATTACCTGAAGATTGAGAAGCTAGCCTATTGCTTGGTGATTGCGTCACGCAAGCTTCGTCCATACTTCCAGGCACACTCTATCGGTATTTACACTGACCAACCCTTACGGCAAGTACTCCAACGACCGAAAACTTCTGGAAGAATGTTAAAATGGAATATTAAGTTAAGTCAGTTCGATATTACCTATCTCCCGCGAAGAGCCATAAAGAGACAAGCACTAGCTGACTTCATTGCTGAATTCACTGTGTTAGGTGAATCAAACAGCCACTATGTCATACCTCCCGTTCGATGGAAGATGCACACCGATGGGGCATCTAACGACCGTTGCTCGGGGGCTGGCATAGTCATTGTGACTCCTGAAGACCGATCAATTTGCTACGCTTTGAAGCTTTGGTTTACAGCGACAAATAGCGAAGCCGAATATGAAGCATTGATTCCTGGCTGGAGACTTGTTAACGAATTGGGAGTGAAGTCAATTGAAATCTTCTGTGACTCACAACTGGTAGTATATCAGGTGCGGGGAGACTATCAGACGAAGGGACGGAGACTAGCTCCTTACCTTTCTCGGGCTCAAGAGCTGCTGACAAATCTGGAATATTACGACATTTCGCATGTCCCACGTGCACAAAATAGAGAAGCCGATTCGTTGGCGAAATTTGCAAGCACTGGTGATTAACAGCAGATGGGATGGTTTTCTATTGTGACCCTCCATGCTCCGAGTATAGAGATGATGGAGATAGATCTCGTGTTAGAAACCGAACCTAAGAAGGAATCATGGTTGACCCCGATTATACAGTACTTTCTACAAGGGGATTTTCCTTAAAAGAGGAACGAAAGACGCTAAGTCCTTCGTAAGGCTTCGCGTTATGTAGTGCATGATGGAATAATGTATCGGAGGGGATTCTCGACCCCCTTACTCTTGTGCGTGGCCCATGATGAGATAAAACGGGTGCTAAAGGAAGTTCATGAGGGAGAGTGCGGTGACCATACTGGAGGGCAGACCTTAGCAAAGAAAATCCTCCGTTATGGATACTATTGGCCAATCGTGAATCAGGACGCTACAGACTATGTGAGAAGATGTGACAAATGCCAGATATACGCAAAAATCCCGAGAGCTCCGCCGACGGAACTCACGTAGATGGTTAGTCCCTGGCCATTTGCAATGTGGGGGATTGACCTAGTTGGCTCTTTACCCTTAGCCAAAGGTGGAGCGAAATATGCAATAGTTGCGGTCGACTACTTTACCAAATGGGCAGAAGCGGAGCCTCTGGCCACAATAACCACCAAGAAGGTTATTAATTTTGTCGTACGAAATATCATATGCTATTTTGGCCTTCCACGGACCATCGTCACAGACAATGGAACTCAATATGAAAGCAAGGAGTTCAAAGAATTTTGTCAGAAATATGGCATTGAGAAGAAGTTCGCAGCGGTTGCTCACCCGAAAGCCAACGGACAAGTGGAATCCGTAAACAAGATAATCAAGTCCATATTGAAAAAAATCCTAGAAAAGGCGAGAGGCAAGTAGGTGGATGAACTTCCAACAGCGCTTTGGGCTTATAGGACCACCCACAAAATCGCGACTGGCCACACTCCCTTCGCATTGGCATATGGCATGGAAGGTGTCATACCCGTGGAACTTGAAGTTCCATCACATCAGATAACTCATTACGACCCCGAGTCGAACCAGAATCTTTTATTAGAATCGTTGGACTTCATTAACAAAAAGCGCGAAGAAGCCAATATGAGAGCGGCCGCATACAGACATAGAGTCGCTAAATATTATAACGAAAAGGTCCGACCGAGAATTTTTTGGTGTGGGAGACCTCATTTTGAAATGAGTTTTTCTGGTCCCATCTCACATGAACCCGCAAGGGAGGGTCCATACGTCATCGAACGGAAGCTTGGAGAAGGAACTTTCAAGCTATCGACCGTCGATGGTGCGATGCTCCCTCGAGCATGGAGCAGCGAGCACTTGCGGCATTATTATACTTAGTCTATTCCTTTCATGTATTAGCTGCATTTATTTCTAGTATGCTTTTATTTCTAGTTCTTGGCATGTAATAAGACAATTTAGCTTGCTCTCATTAATAAAGGCTTGAAGCCATCTTTTCCATGAATTACTAATGTCTCTACAAATGATGATCCTGTGGCAGGAAAATAAAATTATGATTATCCCGGCTAACATACGAACGCACACGAACACACAAAATCTCCAAGTCCCCGGAGTGCGGACTGGAGTACTCTAAGTCCCCGGAGCGCGAACTCGAGTATAAACGACTTAAAAAATCTCCAAGTCCCCGCAGTGCAGACTGGAGTACTCTAAGTCACCAGAGTGCGGACTCGAGTATAAACGACTTAAAAAATCTCCAAGTCCTCGGAGTCAGACTGGAGTACTCTAAGTCCCCAGAGTGCGGACTCGAGTATAAACGACTTAAGAAATCTCCAAGTCCCCCGAGTGCGGACTGGAGTACTCTAAGTCCCCAGAGTGCGGACTCGAGTATAAACGACTTAAAAAATCTCCAAGTCCTCGGAGTGCGGATTGGAGTACTCTGAGTCCCCAGAGTGCAGACTCGAGTATAAACGACTTTAAAAACCTCAAAGTCCCCGGAGTGCGGACTGGAGTACTCTAAGTGCCCAGAGTGCGGACTCGAGTATAAACGACTTAAAAAATCTCCAAGTCCCCGGAGTGCGGACTGGAGTACTCTATGCCCCCAGAGCGCGGACTCGAGTATAAACTACTCAAAATCTCCATGTCCCCAGAGTACGGACTGGAGTATTCTAAGTCCCCAATGTGCGGACTAAAAAATATTCTAAGTGCTTGAAGCGCGGAAGGGGGAAATGAACAACTCTCAGGGAATCTCCGAGCCATATGAAGGCGAATCGAGGAGTCCATGTTATTCACAATAGCTTGGATTCAAATCGCAATCACATAGAAAACTGAATAATAAGAATCTTTTGTAAAGACAGAAAAAGGAACTAAACTTTATTCAGGAAAAGTTTCTACTACAAGCCCTCCAAAGTTCGGAGTCGACAATCTATTTACAAAGAATACGGAAGTAGATGAAAATAATTACATAACTTAAACCAACTCTCATTGAACGAGAGTGATGATTACTTACTGTGCCTCTTCGACTTCTTCACCTCCGTTGTCTTATCAGACGACTCCTCTACTCAACATTTACCATTGGTACCTCTCTTTTATAGGGGAGTGACAACCGAAGAAGTATGAGGAACATCCATGCGCTTGGGCCTGCCAAGGAGAATGATCTTCAACGGTTTGGTCAAGGGATCATCTGGATCCATAGCTTGAGGCTCGACCTTGATCTTGGTCATCTCTTTGTTCTCTTTCTCAAGCCTCTCCTTCATGCTCAGCTCGGATGGGTGTTCGAAGGCGCCTGTAATCTCAACTTCATAACTCCCATCAATGGGAGAAGAAGCCTCAGATTTATCTTCATCAATCGCTCCGATCACTTGGGCGTCCGGACTGGGAGCCTCTCCGGCATGAGGGGCCTCACTAGTTTCCTTCTCTGCCTCCTTGTCGATATCGCTCCCCGGAGCAGGCCCGGGAACAGAACGGCCTGCGCAAAATCATGAAAAACAAGCATTAGAATACAATAGTGCTTCGTAAAGAATGACAACTTTCAAAATCTTAAAAGCGAAAGGTTATCTACCAGGTTTCGGCAAGCTCTCAGCCGTCAAGGGAGTCTCACCCTCCGGAATAGGAGACAAAAAATGGACGCCAAAGCCGGGATCCATCGGATCATAGCCGATATGCTGCTCAAATGGATCGAGTACCGGCCGATCGGCCGATCGAACAGGCACCTGAACTGGAGGCACGACCCGGATGGACCGATAATAATTTCTTTCCGTTTCTTTGAGGGGAGCCTTTGCAATAGATAGCTTTGGCCGCCGACAAGTCTGAAGGCTCATTTCCATTGAGATATTCTTTTATCAATGCCCCTCATCAATCTCTTCGGTGCCGTGCTTGGCCCTCCTATTTTCTATCAAAGCCTCTCATGCCTCGGTTAAAGATCAAGATAGCCATCGCCCAAAAAAGTCAAGTTTCGATGCATGAGAACGCGGGCGTTAAATTCAGCGATTAGCGGGTCAAACATGCTTTTGACCTCTTCCCTGCCTTCTTCTCTAGCCACCTCGAGTCGCGAGTCGAAATCCATGGACGCTATCCTCTTGCCCTCTTCTCGGGCTTCACTCTTTATCGCCTCAACTTGGGAAAGCTCAGCCTCAAGTTTTTCTTTTAAGAGTCGAGTAGCAACGATTTTGTCACAGTACCGTTGTGACTCTTCTTGAACAGCCGTTTTCTCTTCCCTCTCACTGCGGAGCTGCTCCTCAAGTACTTTAACACAGAGGCTGAGTGCGTCCCTCTCCTTCTGAACTGAGTCCTTCTCTAGAGCCAAAGCCCAACATCGTTGAACCGCCTCGTCAAGTTCTTTCTTATGAGTTGATTCCAGACAGGTAACAGCCTCAGCAGTGTCCTTGGCGCTCTGATGGACGACCTCAAGCTCAGACTTGTAAGTGGAAATTTCTTCGTCCAGAGCTTTAATGATATTCTTGTCATGGATAGCCTCAAGCTTCAGGCGATCGATTTCATGCTGGCGCTCCACGGAAACTTCAGAAAGTTTTTCAGCTGGATGAACAAACGCGTCATGTTGAACATAGACATCATTCGTACAGGCAAGGGCGCAATGTTTGGCATGTCCGGGAATAGGGTGAATCGCTGGGAGGAATTTCAGGCCATCGAAGCAGATTTTTGGAAATTTATCTTTAAGCTCGGCCAGCCTCTCTGATACTTTTGGGTCTGTTGAGAATCTTGGGACTGTCGAGTGGAAGAGGAGTCGGAGTGTTGGTCCCGGGGAGCATCAGGTTGCAACCTCTTATGGCTGCGCTTGTCTTTACATTGCTCCGCGTGAGAAGAGGTATCCTGGTGGTATTTTGGCTGATAATATGTTTTCCTCCGAGATGACGAGTCCCGAGAATGATAGTCTTTATCGTCGTCACCATCCCTATCTCGACGTCTTCCTGAACCCGAGTCCCGTCCAGAGTGATGAAGAACAGACGAACCACAAAAGCGATCGAATCCATGTGAACACTGTATACCACCTATAGAGAATTCAAATAACAGCGAATTAGCAAAGAGTAGTGTGACGACAAAAATCTAAGCGAAAATTAAAGTGCAAGTGTTCGTGTGTGTCCTAGTGTTTTCCCCAATGGACCAGTCGCTTTGCTAATAGGAGTGTTCTCTCCGTGACTCTGGGTTGGAGCGCCCGCGTCGCCTCTGATGGGCAAATGAAGTTTGAATGCCTCCGGATCGTCAAAGTCATAATTGAGCAGATCATCTGGAATGGAGAGGTTCGATAAGCCCTTTAAAGAACTTTCTACGTGCTGCGAAGAAGCCTCTTTCTCCGTCGAAATAAGCGTAACTTTCAAAGTTTCGCCAACCTTCTCCTTTTTGATCTTGTACGTCAATCCCTTTTTCCTCTGTGAAGGAGAAGACGACGTTTCGATATCGTGCACTTCAACTATAGGATCTTGAGCTGGACCCAAATTCTCAACTTGTGCTTTGTGTGTTTCACCCTTCTTGATTTCCCCCTCTTCTTGTACGTCAGCGGTGTGGCATGCTGACGACTCGGCTAATTTTTTCCCTTTGCCAGAGGATGGCCTGGGTACAGTAACTGTAACGACCCGAAATTTTCCATCCCGAAATTTCCAGATAGTTAGTGGAAAGAAGAAAGAGAAAAAAGAAGAAACAAAAACTCAAACTCAGAATCTCACATTCGCAGCGGATAAAATATAATAGCAAATAAAATAACAGTTTACAAAGAAGATCTGTATCAGTACATTTACATTTTTACATCAGACTTACAATAATTCACCACTCTGGACAGTTTTAAACAACAAGTCTTAGATAAAATAAAAATAGATATCACAACGGATAAACACTCAATACGTTCATGTCCTTCAGCTCTCCTCCTGAGCTCCAGAACGTCCCTACCTGCAAATCTGTAATACTCGGTCTGACCCGAGCATTACATCAAAGTAACACCCGGGTCAGGATGGAAACCAACATGAGTAAACCCATCGAACATGAATTACAAGAGCATATAACATATATATAACCCGGGGTAACTTTTATCAATTTACAACTTCACAAGATGTTTTGGACATTACACACAATCTATTTTAAGTGTCAAAATTTTGATTAAATGATCCAATTTACTTAAATCATTCGATTACACCTTATTGGTTCCACATATCAAGTTTATATAGAATCGAAATGGTTTCAGATATTAATTAATACCCGACTCTGGTCTTTTCGAATTCTGTTCATCTTAACACATGTCATTCGAGTGAAATGCAATTCAACTTTAAATTCAAAGTTTCATCCTTTTTACTCTGATATTCATCATTAACAGATAACCACATTACCATTGCCCCCCCCAAACACATCATATCACGAACCCTTTCATATCGGGGGTATCAATCAATTCAGGGTATTTAATTATCATTTAATCATACATAAGCAAGATAAATCAATCACACCATCTCGAATAAATCTAATTAACCATAATTGAATTAAATCAACTACCTTTTAGTCCTGCTTATTAATTCATTACAACCCAATTGATCTACCATCCCATAATTATTCATCTTTAATTACATTAAGATTATTATCATCATCTAATTACTTCCATTAAGTAATTATACTTAACCATATTCCATGAATGATTATCGTTAATTAATTTTATCCCAATTACTCATAAGCAGTAATTACCCCTCTGTATTACTTACTTACGTAATTAGCTCCTTACCAAATTATTAATACTTTTTGATTAATTAAACCAAGTAATTTATCCTTAATTACTCCTACTAAGTAATTACACTTTAATTACTTCCCATTAAGTAGTTCCTTTTTAATTATTACATCCTGTGATTATGAATTACTTCAGTAAATCTTATCAAGTGTTTATTTTTAAATAATCCATCAAGAGATTTCCTTTAATTAATTAACAATTAATTTCATTTGGGTAACCCGTCCCTTAATTACCTTTAATTCCCAATTAATAAATCTTAATGGCGGATTATTTATTCTTTAACCATTAATTAATAGACTTAATTATTGATTAACACAACTTAATTACAAATTAAGTATTCCTTAATTACCAATTAATCATTAGCCATTGGTTAATTAAATTACTTAATTACTTAACTACTAGTCATTCATTTATTAAATTCAAATTGTTAATTACACACAATCATTAATTAGTCAATCTTCAATCACAATCATAGAGTAATTACTCTTAGTGATTTTCTTAATTAATTACTATTCATTTAAATTAATATTTAAAAGAACCTTCTTTAACTTTGATTTTGTTATTAACTACACAACTTAATATAAATTAATTTTATACTTAACTTAACTTAAATACTTAATAAAAATATTAGTTAAGAGTTTAAACATTGTTATACATTAACTAAATAATTAAACTTATATTAATGTTTTAACTCAAATTTGTAAGCATTTATTAAATTTACAATGTTTTAAATCCTGATAGAACACAGATTGCATAACTTCATTCCTACTTTAGATACTGTAGCTTGAAGATAGAACCTCCCAAGTGCTTCCCATATTCAACTCGAGTCACCCCTCGTGTATCCCAAAGATTTTCCCGAGTCATTCTTTCCCTCTCGAACTCTTCTTCTCCCTTATTCTTTGATCCTTTCATACTCCTACTTCCATACAAATACCCGAAGTCAACCTGCACCGAACCATCTTCTTCCCCGAAGTACCCCAATAACTCACAGCAACACAGGGCTTGTGCATGTGCACACCCTAACCACGGCGCTCCGATCATCATCGACCATGACTGCAGTTCGACAACGCCTCACTCTTTCGATTCCAATTACCCCAAGTACCGAAAGCCCTAAAAATCAAAAACGAGCCATTATACCCAAAACTGGAACTAAAATCACCGACGAACTCGCCTTGCCATCGATAACTCCAACCACCATCATCCATGCCACCAAGCCCCCTAGTTACGCCTCCATATCTAGACTCGGTTTCCCTGGCCCGTAGCAACTCGATGCGACATTGACGTTGGTACGGCTCTTGTAAACCCAACTAACCAGACACGCCCTTAACCCTAAACTGCTATGCCACGCCCACCACGAAACCCTATAAAATCAATTGCTATTTTTCCCACGATCTCTAGCCACTCAACTACCTTCAGCAATAAGCGCGACTATTATCTTAACGTCGATCGCCAGAATTTGGCAAAAATACGAATTCCAATTTACCTATAATATCCCGGAATTTCCAGGAATTTAAAATGTGATAATCTCATAATTAAATTGTTTAAATCTGATATAATTGTTATTTTCAAATATAAATAGCCAAACAATTAAAAATGTGATGTTTAAAATTATGATTTTAGATTGATTTTAAACAAGTATAATTATTTTAATTGTGTAAATAAATTCTAGATTGACTTATTGTTTTCAAAATTATTTAGTGTGTTTAAATATATATATATCTATGTATTTAAATCAATTTTGAAAATAGAACAAGTTATTTATAAATAATAATGAGTTTGTTTGAAATTGTTATCCATATTTATTTGAATTGACTTTAAATTTGGATTTTAAACTGACTTTGAATTTGAATTTAAATTTAAGGGAATATATATATATATATATATTAAAATAATAATATAGTTTGGATATAAAATATGAAATAAAGTTTTTTTAAAAATAAGATTTCTTTTATATTGTTTTCTTTAAAGAAATTTATTTATAGAAATTTAGAAAGTATTTATTTAATAATAAATAAATACAAAAGTTATGTTAACATTTAAAAATGAATTTAATATATTTTCATGTGATTTTATTTAAAATCTAATGGGTTTTCATTCTATTTCTTTTAAAGGTTATATGTATAGATATTAGAAAGGCATTTAAAATATATTCATCAAATAGGAAATTCAATTTAAAAAGCTTTTAAATAATTTAAAAAAAAAACAAATGAAAACACATGTGTTGAATTCTTATGCATGCTAATATACATGTGTTAACTAACTAGTTATTATAGGTGACAAATGTAAGTGTGATAACAAGTGGCATGAATTATTTTCCATTTTTCTTTAATCTAAATTAATTTTAATTCACAATTATAATAAAACACTCATCTCCCCTTTCTTCTATTTTCCTTCTTTATCTTTTCACTCTAATGCAAGAACTCTTCTTAATTCAAAACTGAAGTTCATTTTTTAAAAACCTGTAACTTATTTCCTCTGAAAAAAATCAAAGAGAAAAATATGAAATCTCCTCTGAAACAAAATGCAGCTTTAACCATTTGTCAAATTACCATGAAAACATTTCTAGATCTACAATCATCTCAAGCTATAAACCCTGTAACTCATTCCAAAATCAATTTCAAAAATTTGCAATCTGAAACACTTTCAAAGCTCAAACCTGAATAACAGTTTTATGTTAGAAACTGTCACCTATTCCTCAAAACATCAAGCTTGTAATCTCCTCTAAGACAAAAATCAGAAGCTCAAACCTGTAATCAAAGAAGCTAAGTCATTTCTGCAACCAGAAATGAATTCAGGCATGTAACAGATGCATGCACATGACCATCCACCTACTAAAGCTATGCGTTTTCCCATATCTACAACATGTTTTCAAAATTCAAGCAAGTCACCCTGTAACCAAACTTCAAAGCAAGGATCATCTTCAAATTTGCAACCTGAAGCATCAACTAGGATTTCCAGAACATCTTCAAGTTCCAGTTTGTTTTTCAGGCCCTGATCAAAATTGCTTCAACACTCTGCCTCTTTAATCAGTGAGTAAATATTTAAATTTAAAATTTAAGTAAAGATATATGGTTGCTTGTGAAATTTATCTGTGATGATTGTTTAAATGTATTCTGTACATTTGAAGAATATGCATGCCTACATATTGTCTTCCTATTCCTGTTACAGGTTTCAAATTTAAAACCAAGTCCAAGGCATTTAGTTGTTTTTTTAAAGCAAGCACTCCAGTGTTTAATAAAAAAAATGAATGAAAGCAAAGTTTCAAGCTTTGTAGTTTAAAAAAAAAATGAAGCATGGTTTCAAATCCTGTATTTCCAAATAAACAAATAAAAGAAAAGAAAAGAAAAACTCTCTGCATTTCATTATAAAGGGGTAAGTAAACATCAATCTATAAACTTTAAGTAATAATTGTTTATTGCTTGTAAATTTCTGGAAGAATCAATGCTTGCATGTGTGCATATTAAAGTATAATCTGTGTGTATGAATGTGGATGAAACTCTATATATATGTTTGATGGTTCCTCTCTGTTTTTAAACTACAGAGAATGGGAATAAAAGAAAATTCAAAATCTTCTTATCTGTTCATTATCAGGTATTAAGATTTATGCATGATATGTTTGTTTTAAACATTAGTTTAAGTTAAAAATCCTATTTAAGCAAAATGGTTGTAAGGGTTCTCTGTAAACAAAACATGACAGTAGAAATTACTTTACATGTTAAAATCAATGAACCAAATTTACTGATTTAAGTTAACAATTTGAATCATCTTCAGAAATTATGATTTTTAAAACAAAAATCAAAATTTTAAGTGGAGTATTGAATGGGAATTTGGTGAATGACTGGAAGTTGGTTTCGAGTCAATATCTGGTGATCTCGAAGTTTATGGTGATCGAAATTTTTGGTGGAGGTGGAGGTAGGATCAGGAAGTAAGGGAAAAATGGTGACGACCCTGGATGATCGCCGTAGCGATGGCGGTAGGGAAATTTGGTTTTTAAACCTAATTTCTGTCGGCTTGGGAAAAAGGTCATTGCCACTTCTAACGTTGATCGAGTTGCCTCCAATTTTGGGAATAGGATCGTGAAGGGTTAGAGATGAGGTGACCAGAATTTCAAGCGGCAAGATGGTCGGAGCAGTGATCGCGAGAGGGTTTGGTCATGGCTGTTGATTGGAGGTTTCAGCTGGGAAGCTCATTTTTGTTTCAGGGCAAGCTAAGGTGTGTGATGACCAGAGGGGGTTGCTGCAGTGATGCGTAGTGTGGAGTAGGGTTCGTCGGTGATGGAAGACAACTCCTGTGACGGTGCATGTGCATAGGGAGGTGGAGTTGTGCTTGTTGTTTGGGGTTGAGAGCTGAGGGGTTTACTCGAAGATGGCCTCGGGTTTTTGGAGGGAAGACTCGAGTTTAGACTCGTGTTCTCTGTAGGGTTTAAAACCTGAAACAGGTGTTTTTTCAGGTATGAAGAAAATGTGAATTTAAACTATCCTTTAAAATTTAAGTAGAAATAAACATGAAGTGGAATTCGAGTGATTCTCGAGTGCAACTATCTGGTTGATTAAAGAAATTTTTTAAAAAAGTTTAAAGATCCATAAAACAAGTTTCAAATTTAATAAAGAAAGTTTTTGACTTTTGTAATAAATCTTGTTGTTATTGAACACTATTTAGTTTTTATAAAAATAGTTGTTTCTTTAATATTTTATCAAGAAGTTTGAAATTCGTATAGTTAAATTTGGTTAAATAAAATTAAAGTTATAATGGTTTGAAAATATAAACGGAAATTAAGGTATTTATAAAATAATTTTTATCTTAAGATTAAGAGGTTTATTTATCTTGAAATTTATTAAATTACGAAATTAGGTATGATTAATTAATTTAATTTATAATGATTTAAAAATTTATTTAAGGATTTAATTTAAAATTTATTTATTGATTTAATTAATTTTAAATCAATAATTTAGGGTTATAAGTTAATTATTTGGAAGTTAATTAGGTTATAATTAAATTTTATTAACCAGATAATTAGAGATAATTAATTAATGATTAAAGATTAATTAATTAAGTAATTAAGGTTGATTAGTTAGTAATTAGAGATTAATTTATTTAAAAAAGGTATTTAATTTGTAATTAAGTTTATTAATTAATAATTAAGTTTTATTAATTAATAATTAAGTTTTCTTAATTGATAATTAAGAAATAATCAATTTATAATTAAGGATTATTTAACTATTATTAAGGATTAATTAATTTTTTTTAGTAATTGATAATTAAGGTTATTAATTAGTAATTAAGTATTAATTAATCTATAATTAAAGATTAATAACTTTATTTTAAAAGGATAAGCAAGAAAGATTATGGTGATAAGGTAATTAATTTAATTTATTTTAAATTAATTAGAGATGAAGTAATTAATTTAATTCATTTTAAATTAATTATAGATGGTGATTAATAGATCATTACTTATGGATGGCTGATTTATATTGAATGGCTTGTTGTTTGATATCTCTGTTGAGATATGTGTGATATATGATATGGATGCTTTGGTTGAATTGAGATGATAGTATGAGTTATCTATTTGTGATAATAACATGAATTATCTCTTGTGATGGTAATGTAGATTTTCTATTGCGATATTGTGAATTATTTATCTGTGTGTATATAGATAATAGAATTGAATTGTTTTAAACTTTAAAACAACTTGGACCTAAAAGATGGCGTTTTGGATTTCGATGAGACCGGGATCGAATTTTCCATATTTGGATATCTGAAAACCACATCGATCCAAATTAACGATAGGTCGTGAATCAAGTGAAGATGAAGATTCAGAGTGCAAGGGTTATCTTCGTCAACTCTGAGGGTGTTTCCAAAATGAGTGTAACGAGATAATGCCTTCGGTTTCGTTCGAACCCGGAACGAACTTGTATGGATTGAATGCTTTCAGAACATCGTCAGGTGGACGATGAGCATTCTAAGAGATGTGTTCTCTAAAGGTAATCGTAGCCTCAAGCCTCATCAACCGGGAATGGCTAAAATAGGGGAGATGCAGCAAGGCTTCGTGGGTAGCCCCCACTTGAGAGCAAGATTTACCCCTGTCTAGAAGTCCCTTATTATTTCGGCTGTGTGGGCGATTGTTGGCCACAACCGCGGGGTTGTCTTGTTCGAAACTGTCCAATAAGGGATGGGTCCGGCCTTGTGTTGTAGGGGATCGGGAGTGGTCCTCAGTAGGGTGATCTAGGCCCCGTACTGTGACGGGCGGTACCCCAATTAGCCCTGCCATTGTATGGAATCCAAACTCCAATAAGTGCCAGTACGGTTTTGATTATGCCCAACTATGTTGGAACGTGAGATATAAGCATTCCAGCTATTTTTGTATTTTATTTTGAAAACCCTAGACCCTATTATAATATCACTGGATTTCCTATCAAATGTTTTGGTTAGCGTAAGGTAAAAACTTTTCCATGTTTATGTGTGGGAAGTCTTACGTGATACATTTCTTTCAAAAGGTTTTTAAAAGTTAAGCAACTTTAACCGTTTACTCACACCAGACCCATGTCTGACCCGGAGTTTATTCTATTTTTCTTTAACTCTTGGGTACTCAAATTTTTACGAGTAGCCAAGGGATTCAGGTTAGCTTTGACGAATTGTGGAGGAGCATTGGAGCAGGAGGCTTCTGCGTGTAGATAAATAGTTTTCCGCTGTATTGTTTTCTCCGAGTAGTTCTCTTGTATTGCATTGAGTTGTATAACTAGACAGGTGTTTATAACTGTCTAGTATGAGATGTGTCCTTTGTGTAACTCTGATAATGATTGTAAACTATGTAATATTTATGTTATTAATATAATTTATTCATTCTGCTGTTGAGATTCTGATGTTGTTTCTTCTTTCTCTTCTTTCTTTTCTCTTTTCTTTCCCTTTCTTTCTTCAAAATGATACGACTTTCTGTGGTGAGAAAGTCGGGTCATTTCAATTGGTATTAGAGCATTAGGTTGAGTGAATACCTAGGCTCTGGAGTGGTCTCTATCTTGAGAGAGAGCGTATTTGTAATTTTGATATATATAAATATATATTTATTTCTACCTGTCTTTTGGGTTACCTGTTCGGATTTTCCAACATAGTTATAAAGGTAAATGGATAGTGGTGTGTGTAACACAACTACCAATGGTTGGAGTTTGAATGTTTACGTTTGGAAGTGTATTTGTCGAGATTGTAGACCTAATACCGTCTCGAGTAATCTTTGCAGTTTTGTGTAAGGATTTCAATGATCTCTATAGAAAACCTGTTAAGGGTAGGAGTCCATCATTGAGGTGTAAGTTTAATCGCGTTCGTGTGAGCGGATTTTTGAGAATTTGGATCTGTCGGTTAGGCAGAAGCAAGTAAGGGTTTCTTGGCAACCTCAGTAAGTAGTAGCTGCGTGATGAGATGCAGTGACTATGGATGTCTCCAAAAATGTTTTCTTTTGGAGAAAGTATAAGGAAGTGTGTCTGCTTCGGTGTTGTAGCTGAGTTCAGCAGGACGGTTGTGCTTGGATTGAGGTCCGAGTTTCTCAAGGAACTTTGGATTGAGAAGTCTTTAGCATTTGTGTCAACAATGCAGCTCGGGAGTATTTTTTAATCCAGCAGGAAGATCTTTTTGGCTTAGCTGTTTCCTAGAGGTGAAATTCAGAAGCAGCAGAGAAGAACTGTTTCTTCGATGGATTAGTTGCTCGAGGATAAACTGTTCTGATGAGTGAAGATAGAATAGTATTTTTTGGGAATTTAGGTTGGGTTGATCGCAAAAGTGACTTGCGATAGTTTGGCTGATTCTCTTGGATAATCTTTTGATTGGATTTGAAGCATCTCAAGAAGAGGTAGGAGTTATAGAGTTGTTGAAGATTTTCCGATATCTCCCGGGAAGTT
This sequence comes from Allium cepa, assembly GCA_030765085.1. Classification (NCBI taxonomy): domain Eukaryota; kingdom Viridiplantae; phylum Streptophyta; class Magnoliopsida; order Asparagales; family Amaryllidaceae; genus Allium; species Allium cepa. The sequence continues at coordinate 32,020,105 of CM060940.1, forward strand.
AGAGATTTGTCCACTTTGGGAATTGAGTTCTGTATCGAATTGAGGTCAGGAGTAATACCGGGGATTCAGCTAGGTAGAACGATAGCTTCTGGAGAAAGTTTTTGGTGAAGCAGCTCTGTATTCCTTGGAACTTCTGTTGAACCATATTTTTGGGTTGTGCTGTTAGTCTATATTCTCATCTGCTCCAGATCAGAGTTGTGCAGCGGAAGTATTGTGGCAGCTATTCTAGAATAGAAGCAACTGGAAGTTATAGTATTTTGGATTAGAGGATTTCTACTGGAATTTTTCAAGATCCGAGGCAAGTTGGAGAGTGATCCTATTTTGTATTTTCCGGATAGGAGAAGTAGGTTGTAATCTTCTGATGATTGTGCTCTTGATTTTGGGTAGATCTTGTGAAGATCAGTTTGTTGAGTTGTTTTGATCCAGTTTGTTTATAAAAGCATCATCGAAAATTGAGCTGATTTGGTAGGATCTGCGAACAACGCAGGATCGTCAGTAGAGTTTTGAGGTTAAGAGACGGAGAAATTTGGAATCCGAAGTTGGAGACTTCGTTGTTGTTGAGGTTTTTCTCTGGTAAAGGGAGCAATAAGATTTAGAGGGATTATGAGGCAAGCTCTGAGGTATATTGGGTTCTTCTGAGTTTTTTAAGGATAAGAGCTTTGGTCTGCAAAAATTGAATTGCCAGTTTGGATGACTGGAATTCAAGGTATTTCACGCGTCTTTGAGGGAGTACGTGTCTGGTCCATCACTGGTTTTGAAACCAGTAGTTCTTTGAAGGATTTCGTCGTTGATTAGTCTTGTCTATGGTGTATTATCTTGTGCAGATTATAGATCAAGCCGAGTAAGAACTCAGTAGCTTAGTAGTATAGCTAGTTTGGATTTAATAAAGCGAGTATCCTTGTGTTTGTACCTGTGAAACTCGAGATAATTTTAGAAAGCTTATCCGGATCTGTGTCCAGATAGCTAGTGTTTTTTATTTGATTGAAATGGTTGTTTGGATGAAATTGTTTGTTTGATTGATATGTATGTTTGAATTGGTTAAAATAAAATTAAACTTTGGATTATCTTTGTTTTAAACTTCGAGGACGAAATTCTTTAAGGGAGGAGGAATGTAATATCCCGGAATTTCCAGGAATTTAAAATGTGATAATCTCATAATTAAATTGTTTAAATCTGATATAATTGTTATTTTCAAATATAAATAGCCAAACAATTAAAAATGTGATTTTTAAAATTATGATTTTAGATTGATTTTAAACAAGTATAATTATTTTAATTTTGTAAATAAATTCTAAATTGACTTATTGTTTTCAAAATTATTAAGTGTGTTTAAACATATGTATATCTACGTATTTAAATCAATTTGGAAAATAGAATAAGTTATTTATAAATAATAATGAGTTTGTTTGAAATTGTTATCCATATTTATTTGAATTGACTTTAAATTTGGATTTTAAACTGACTTTGAATTTGAATTTAAATTTATGGGAATATATATATATATATATATATATATATATATATATATTGAAATAATAATATAGTTTGGATATAAAATATGAAATAAAGTTTTATTTAAAAATAAGATTTGTTTTATATTGTTTTCTTTAAAGAAATTTATTTACATAAATTTAGAAAGTATTTATTTAATAATAAATAAATACAAAAGTTATGTTAACATTTAAAAATGAATTTAATATATTTTCATGTAATTTTATTTAAAATCTAATGGGTTTTCATTCTATTTCTTTTAATGGTTATATGTATAGATATTAGAAAGGCATTTAAAATATATTCATCAAATAGAAAATTCAATTTAAAAAGCTTTTAAATAATTTAAAAAAAAACAAATTAAAACAAATAATTACATGTGTTGAATTCTTATGCATGCTAATATACATTTGTTAACTAACTAGTTATTATAGGTGACAAATGTAAGTGTGATAACAAGTGGCATGAATTATTTTCCATTTTTCTTTAATCTAAATTAATTTTAATTCAATCCTATAATAAAACACTCATCTCCCCTCTCTTCTATTTTCCTTCTTTATCTTTTCACTCTAATGCAAGAACTCTTCTTAATTCAAAACTGAAGTTCATTTTTTAAAAACCTGTAACTTATTTCCTCTAAAACAAATCAAAGAGGAAAATATGAAATCTCCTCTGAAACAAAATACAGCTTTAACCATTTGTCAAATTACCATGAAAACATTTCTAGATCTACAATCATCTCAAGCTATAAACCCTGTAACTCATTCCAAAATCAATTTCAAAAATTTGCAATCTGAAACACTTTCAAAGCTCAAACCTAAATAACAGTTTTATGTTAAAAACTGTCACCTATTCCTCAAAACATCAAGCTTGTAATCTCCTCTAAGACAAAAATCAGAAGCTCAAACCTGTAATCAAAGAAGCTAAGTCATTTCTGCAACCAGAAATGAATTCAGGCATGTAACAGATGCATGCAAATGACAATCCACCTACTAAAGCTCTGCATTTTCCCATATCTGCAACATGTTTTCAAAATTCAAGCAAGTCACCCTGTAACCAAACTTCAAAGCAAGGATCATCTTCAAATTTGCAACCTGAAGCATCAACTAGGATTTCCAGAACATCTTCAAGTTCCAGTTTGTTTTTTAGGCCCTGATCAAAATTGCTTCAACACTCTGCCTCTTTAATCAGTGAGTAAATATTTAAATTTAAAATTTAAGTAAATATGGTTGCTTGTGAAATTTATCTGTGATGATTGTTTAAATGTATTCTGTACATTTTAAGAATATGCGTGCCTACATATTGTCTTCTTGTTCCTGTTACAGGTTTCAAATTTAAAACCAAGTCCAAGGCCTTCAGTTGTTTTTTTAAGCAAACACTCCAGTGTTTAATAAAAAAATGAATGAAAGCAAAGTTTCAAGCTTTGCAGTTTTAAAAAAAATGAAGCATGGTTTCAAATCCGGTATTTCCAAATAAATAAATAAAAAAAAAGAAAAGAAAAACTCTCTGCATTTCATTATAAAGGGGAAAGTAAACATCTATCTATAAACTTTAAGTAATAACTGTTTATTGCTTGTCAATTTCTTGAAGAATCAATGCTTGCATGTGTGCATATTAAATTATAATCTGTGTGTATGAATGTGGATGAAACTCTACATATATGTTTGATGGTTCCTCTCTGTTTTTGAACTACAGAGAATGGGAATAAAAGAAAATTCAAAATCTTCTTATCTGTTCATTATCAGGTATTAAGATTTATGCATGATATGTTTGTTTTAAACATTAGTTTAAGTTAAAAACCCTATTTAAGAAAAATGGTAGTAAGGGTTCTCTGTAAACAAAACATGACAGTAGAAATTACTTTACATGTTAAAATCAATGAACCAAATTTACTGATTTAAGTTAATAATTTGAATCATCTTCAGAAATTATGATTTTTAAAACAAAAATCAAAATTTTAAGTGGAGTATTGAATGGGAATTTGGTGAATGACTGGAAGTTGGTTTCGAGTCAATATCTGGTGATCTCGAAGTTTGTGGTGATCGAAATTTTTGGTGGAGGTGGAGGTAGGATCAGGAAGTAAGGGAAAAATGGTGACGACACTGGGTGATCGCCGTAGCGATGGCGGTAGGGAAATTTGGTTTTTAAACCTAATTTCTGTCGGCTTGGGAAAAAGGTCATTGCCACTTCTAACGATGATCGAGTTGCCACCAATTTTGGGAATAGGATCGTGAAGGGTTAGAGATGAGGTGACCAGAATTTCAAGCGGCAAGATGGTCGGAGCGGTGATCGCGAGAGGGTTTGGTCATGGCTGTTGATTGGAAGTTTTAGTTGGGAAGCTCATTTTTGTTTCAGGGCAAGCTAAGGTGTGTGATGACCAGAGGGGGTTGCTGCAGTGATGTGTGGTGTGGAGGAGAGTTCGTCGGTGATGGAAGACAACTCCGGTGACGGTGCATGTGCACAGGGAGGTGGAGTTGTGCATGTTGTTTGGGGTTGAGAGTTGAGGGGTTTACTCGAAGATGGCCTCGAGTTTTTGGAGGGAAGACTCGAGTTTAGACTCATGTTCTCTGTAGGGTTTGAAACCTGAAACAGGTGTTGTTTCAGGTATGAAGAAAATGTGAATTTAAACTATCCTTTAAAATTTAAGCAGAAATAAAGCTGACGTGGAATTCTAGTGATTCTCGAGTGCAACTATCTGGTTGATTAAAGAAATTTTTAAAAAAAGTTTAAAGATTCATAAAACAAGTTTCAAATTTAATAAAGAAAGTTTTTGACTTTTGTAATAAATCTTGTTGTTATTGAATACTATTTAGTTTTTATAAAAATAGTTGTTTCTTTAATATTTTATCAAGAAGTTTGAAATTCGTATAGTTAAATTTGGTTAAATAAAAATAAAGTTATAATGGTTTGAAAATATAAATGGAAATTAAGGTATTTATAAAATAATTTTTATCTTAAGATTAAGAGGTTTATTTATCTTGAAATTTATTAAATTAGGAAATTAGGTATGATTAATTAATTTAATTTATAATGATTTAAAATTTTATTTAAGGAATTAATTAAAAATTTATTTATTGATTTAATTAATTTTAAATCAATAATTTAGGGTTATAAGTTAATTATTTGGAAGTTAATTAACTAATAATTAAGTTTTATTAACCAGATAATTAGAGATAATTAATTAATGATTAAAGATTAATTAATTAAGTAATTAAGGTTGATTAGTTAGTAAGTAGAGATTAATTTATTTAAAAAAGGTATTTAATTTGTAATTAAGTTTTATTAATTAATAATTAAGTTTTCTTAATTGATAATTAAGAAATAATTAATTTATAATTAATGATTATTTAACTATTATTAAGGATAAATTATTTTTTTTTATTAATTGATAATTAAGTTTATTAATTAGTAATTAAGTATTAATTAATCTATAATTAAAGATTAATTACTTTATTTTAAAAGGGGTAATTAGGGAATAAATTACTCAATTATAATTAATCAAATAAGTGTGATTTATTTGGATTAATCAAATGGTTTGATTAATTAAAGGAAATCATTTGGTAATTGATTAAGTATGCTTACTTAATAAGATTTGATAAGAGTAATTACTTAAGGTAAGTAATTGATGAACAAATTAACGGAGGTAATTGAGATAAGGGAAATTACTTAATGTAATGAAGAAGTAATTAAGAGTAACTTATTAATGTTTAAAGTTGATTTAATTAATTTAAGCATGATCAATTAATTGTAATTAATTAAGGATTAATGTAATTAATTATAATTTATTAAAAAATTAATTAAGGTAATTTCTTAATGTAATTAAGGGGTAATTAATCAAGGGTGATTAATTAAGATGATGATTAATTAATTAGTTTAATTAATGGATAAGCAAGAAAGATTTATGGTGATAAGGTAATTAATTTATTTTATTTTAAATTAATTAGAGATGAAGTGATTAATTTAATTCATTTAAATTAATTATAGATGGTGATTAATAGATCATCGCTTATGGATGGCTGATTTATATTGAATGGCTTGTTGTTTGATATCTCTGATGAGATATGTGTGATATATGATATTGATGCTTTGGTTGAATTGAGATGATAGTATGAGTTATCTATTTGTGATAATAACATGAATTATCTGTTGTGATGGTAATGTAGATTTTCTATTGCGATTTTGTGAACTATCTATCTGTGTGTGTATAGATAATAGAATTGAATTGTTTTAAACTTTAAAACAACTTGGACCAAAAAGATGGCATTTTGGATTTTGATGAGATCGGGATCGGGTTTTCCATATTTGGATATCCGAAAACCACATCGATCCAAATTAGCAATAGGTTGTGAATCAAGTGAAGATGAAGATTCAGAGTGCAAGGGTTATCATCGTTAACTCTGAGGGTGATTCCAAAATGAGTGTAACGAGATAATGCCTTCGGTTTCGTTCGAACCCGGAATGAACTTGTATGGATTGAATGCTTTCAGAACATCGTTAGGTGGACGATGAGCATTCTAAGAGATGTGTTCTCTAAAGGTAATCGTAGCCTCAAGCCTCATCAACCGGGAATGGCTAAAACAGGGGAGATGCAGCAAGGCTTTGTGGGTAGCCCCCACTTTAGAGCAATATTTACCCCTGTCTAGAAGTCCCTTATTATTTCGACTGTGTGGGCGGTTGTTGGCCACAACCGCGGGGTTGTCTTGTTCGAAACTGTCCAGTAAGGGATGGGTCCGGCCTTGTGTTGTAGGGGATCGGGAGTGGTCCTCGGTACGGTGATCTAGGCCCCGTACTATGACGGGCGGTACCCCAGTTTCCCTGCCATTGTATGGAATCCAAACTCCAATAAGTGCAAGTACGGTTTTGATTGTGCCCAACTATGTTGGAATGTGAGATGTAAGCATTCCAGCTATTTCTGTATTTTATTTTGAAAACCCTAGACCCTATTATAATATCACTGGATTTCCTATCAAATGTTTTGGTTAGCGTAAGGTAAAAACTTTCCCATGTTTATGTGTGGGAAGTCTTACGTGATACCTTTCTTTCAAAAGGTTTTTAAAAGTTAAGCAACTTTAACCGTTTACTCACACCAGACCCATGTCTGACCTGGAGTTTATTCTATTTTTCTTAAACTCTTGGGTACTCAAATTTTTATGAGTAGCCAAGGGATTCAGGTTAGCTTTGACGAATTGTGGAGGAGCATTGGAGCAGGAGGCTACTACGTGTAGATAAATAGTTTTCCGACGTATTGGTTTCTCTGAGTAGTTCTCTTGTATAGCATTTTGTTGTATAACTAGACAGGTGTTTATAACTGTCTAGTATGAGATGTGTCCTTTCTGTAACTCTGATAATGATTGTAAACTATGTAATATTTATTTTATTAATATATTTTATTCATTCCGCTGTTGAGATTCTGATGTTGTTTCTTCTTTCTCTTCTTTCTTTTCTCTTTTCTTTCCCTTTCTTTCTTCAAAATGATACGACTTTCTGTGGTGAGAAAGTCGGGTCGTTTCAGTTGGTATCAGAGCATTAGGTTGAGTGAATACCTAGGCTCTGGAGTGGTGTCTATCATGAGAGAGAGAGTATTTGTAATTTTGATATATATAAATATATATTTATTTCTACCTGTCTGTTGGGTTAGCTGTTCGGATTTTCCAACATAGTTATAAAGGTAAATGGATAGTGGTGTGTGTAACACAACTACCAATGGTTGGAGTTTGAATGTTTGCGGTTGGAAGTGTATTTTTCGAGATTGTAGACCTAATACCGTCTCGAGTAATCTTTGCAGTTTTGTGTAAGGATTTCAATGATCTCTATAGAAAACCTGTTAAGGATAGGAGTCCATCATTGAGGTGTAAGTTTAATCGCGTTCGTGTGAGCGGATTTTTGAGAATTTGGATCTGTCGGTTAGGCAGAAGCAAGTAAGGGTTTCTTGGCAACCTTAGTAAGTAGTAGTTGCGTGATGAGACGCAGTGACTATGGATTTCTCCAAAAATGTTTTCTTTTGGAGAAAGTATAAGGAAGTGTGTCTGCTTCGGTGTTGTAGCTGAGTTCAGCAGGACGGTTGTGCTTGGTTTGAGGTCCAAATTTCTCAAAGAACTTTGGATTGAGAAGTCTTTAGCATTTGTGTCAACAATGCATCCCGGGAGTATTCTGTAATCCAGCAGGAAGATCTTTTTGGCTTAGCAGTTTCCTAGAGGTGAAATTCATAAGCAGCAGAGAAGAACCGTTTCTTCGATGGATTAGTTGCTTTAGGATAAACTATTGTGATGAGTGAAGATAGAATATTATTTTTTTGGAATTTAGGTTGGGTTGATCGCAAAAGTGACTTGCGATAGTTTGGCTGATTCTATTGGATATTCTTTTGATTGGGTTTGAAGCATCTCAAGAAGAGGTAGGAGTTATAGAGTTGTTGAAGATTTTCCGATATCTCCCGGGAAGTTAGAGATTTGTCCGCTTTGGGAATTGAGTTCTGTATCGAATTGAGGTCAGGAGTAATACAGGGGATTCAGCTAGGTAGAAGGATAGCTTCTGGAGATAGTTTTTGGTGAAGCGGCTTTGTATTCCTTGGAACTTCTGTTGAACCATATTTTTGGGTTGTGCTGTTAGTCTGTATTCTCATCTGCTCCAGATCAGAGTTGTGCAGCGGAATTATTGTGGCAGCTATTCTAGAATAGAAGCAACTGGAAGTTATAGTATTTTGGATTAGAGGATTTCTACTGGAATTTATTAGGATCCGAGGCAAGTTGGAGAGTGATCCTATTTTGCATTTTTCGGATAGGAGAAGCAGGTTGTAATCTTCTGATGATTGTGTTCTTGATTTTGGGTAGATCTTGTGAAGATCAGTTTGTTGAGTTGTTTTGATCCAGTTTGTTTATAAAAGCATCATCGAAAATTGAGCTGATTTGGTAGGATCTGCGAACAGCGTAGGATCGTCAGTAGAGTTTTGAGGTTAAGAGACGGAGAAATTTGGAATCCGAAGTTGGAGACTTCGTTGTTGTTGAGGTTTTTCTCTGGTAAAGGGAGCAATAAGATTTAGAGGGATTATGAGGTAAGCTCCGAGGTATATTGGGTTCTTCTGAGTTTTTTTTAAGGATAAGTGCTTTGGTCTGCAAAAATTGAATTGCCAGTTTGGATGTAACGGTCCTGAATTTTGAACAATTTAAATTAAAAATATTAAATTAATTTTAAATATTTGAATGATGATTTAAATTTAATTCCAACAAAACTATGAAATTTGACGATTAAATTTTAGAATTTAATCTATTTAAAGTTGAATAGAATTTGAATTTAACTTTGAAGTTGAAAATTGAATATTGAATGTGTATTTAAAAATTCGAGCTAATTACTTAGAAAAAAGAATTATTATTTATGAAAATTAATAAGTTTGTGGTTAGTCTCAATAACATATTTCATTTATTTAAATAAAATAGAATAAAATTTTATGAATAAAAAACAAATAAAGAAATATAAGTAGTTAAAAAAATTTTAACAACATAATTTTAACAAAACAAAACGAAGCAAAAAAATTAAACAAAACAATTGGATTTAAAATAATAAGAAAAAAGAAAAAAGTATATATATAAAAAAATAAATAAAAATAAAAAAAAGGAATAAATTTTAATCAATACAAAATAAATAAATAAATACACTTAGTTAAAGTTTTAACAACAAAAAAATTAAACAAAACAAAAACAAAGTAAAGAAAACAATTTACAAAACAAATTGAATTTATAATGAAAAAAAAATGTAAAAAAATATATATAACATAAAATAAAATACACCTTACTCTTATCACGCCCAAAAACACGGCCTTACTTTGATCACCTACAAACGCGCCTTCCATCACGCCTTAACTCGTGCCTTTCATCACGCTAATACACGTCTCCCCTCTTTAAAAAAAAACACGAAACCCCTTTTTTTCCCCAATTTCATTTCATACGAAAGGAAAAAACAAACGAATTAATGGCGTCTTCGTCTTCGATCCCGTGCTCCAAAATTAGGACTTCGGCTTCAATTTGATCGATTCTCTGGTGCGTTCGAACGCGATCGCTTCGTACTAAGGTGAGTAAATCTCTTTACTCACATCTTATTCGACACAGTTCGACTTTGTTTGCTTATTTTGATTTTGTTTTCGGCTTCGATTTGATTTTTTTTCATGTTGATACTCTTCTGCCTTGAGTTAATTTTGGGGCTGTTGATTTTGATTATGGATTGAATTGTTCGATTTTGCTTCTGTGATATTTTTGTTGGCTTTGGCCTTGATTTTCTGGTCCCTGTGAGCTTCGTCTCTGGCCATCTATTCTTTGCTTGAGCATTGCACAGTGGTCTCATTTACATGCTGTTACTACTTCGAGCTCACCTGTTGTTTGTGGTCAGTTGCTTCGAGTTGACCTTTGTAGTTGATGTACTTGTGTTCTGTATGTTTCAGTGATCCTCAGTGGAGAGTCTGATACATATCTATTATTTTGTTCTTGCATAGTTCAAGCATTTCATTCATGTGTACTTTCATGGATTGTAGTCTGCACTGCTGTTCAAATTGTCTAATTGCACTTTTGATCATTTTAGTCTGCATTGCTTTCATGATTTCAACTATAGTTTGTTTATTCCTTCTCTGTTGCACTAGTAATTGTATCTCATTCCATGTTACTGTCACTGTTTTTGGGTTAAGGCTCGGTTTTGCGGTAAACTTGTTCTTTTCGATATCATCTCTGTTTACTTTGATTTATTTGTGTGTGTGTGTGTGTGTGTGTGTATGTATATATATACATACATACATATAGGTATAAATTGTTGGATTGGCTTAAAATTTCAATCGAGTCAGGCACATTTGTTATAGACTTGGTTTTCCTCACTGTGAAAATGAACTTGTTTCATTAGTGATGTACTGTACATTCACTATCCTCATGAACTTGTTTCGTTAGCGATGTACTGAACGATCACTATTCTCTCTTGATGTTGTTTGTTTGCATTTCACTTGAGTTTGATTGCTGCTGTTCTTTGTAGTAGTCTTACATGTGCACTTGTTGTAGCCGTTTAAATGTTGCATTCAGGTGTACATCGTTTGTTGGCTGTGTCTTTGATGCTGCCTTTTATTGCCATTGGATCGATTTAGTTTTGAATTCCTATGTGTACTGCCTAGCTGCAGTCATATATGCATCTTTGGATTTCTCTGGTGTATATTTGCTTGATTTTATTCACTGCTTCATTGTAAGTTGTTGATGAATCACTGTCTATATATGTACATCAATGTACATACATATTACTTAATTTTGTACCTAGTTAGAGAATATTGGTATTCATCCCTTGTCTGTTGCTTGTTGCAGTGTCTTCATTTGTGTAATGCTGCGTATTGGTTCCAAGATATATTAGTTTTAGTTTGCTTCTGATATCACTGAACTTTGATAGTCTCGACTAATTTGTTTCAAGACAGTTTGTTGCATCGTGATCTTGTGGCGGCTGCAGTTTCATTGCAGTTCTGCCCTTGTATTTACGTGGTGTGCAGACTTGTAGTGTTGCATGGTTGAATTCAAATATTTTGAAAAAAAAAAACAGTACATTCTAATGGTTGCACTTGTTCGATCCATTGCAATGTTGATGGCCTTTGTGCCTTTTGCCTTTATTATAATTGCAGTTTGATTGTTGTATCTGATTTTGTAGATGCCTGTACGTATAAGTGCAGCATATATATACATGTGTGGATTAAAAAATGTAGGCATATATACCCCTATATGTGTGTATGCATGCATAGTTGGATCTATACTTGTGTTCCCTCTGCTGCATTGACTTGATATTATATATTTAATGTTGCGGATGTCCTTGATCACTTTGAAATTCATTTGTTGACTTGTAGTTTACATACTTGTTGACATCTCTGATTTTATTTTTGGAGTTTGAACCACGACTTGACGGAGTTGCTGCCATTACTGTTGGCACTGACTTCATCTTGTCTGCACTTTGATAAAATTGGTTTTGTGCACATTGTGAATCTTGAGATGTCTGCATCCATTCATGCACACATCCTTGCAGTTTATATTTGTTGTGTCATTGTGATCATGTGGTGGCTGCGTTATTGTTGTAGTTACCCTTGTGTCCAAGTAATGACTGTAGTTTCATCTTTATGAAAATTTTGCACCTGTCGAAATGTGCAGTAATAAGTTGTTTGGAAATTTGTTTTATTTCACAAGTTGTTGTGGCGAGGCAGCGCATGCGTGCGTGCACTGCAGCCACGTAGTATCGACATTTTGAATCGATATTTGAACCTTCATTGATTTTGGTTCGTTGATTTTTTCTGAGTATATCATTACGGTAGTGGCGAGGCAGTGCACGCAAGCGTGAACTGCAGCCACGGAGTTGAAATTTTAAATGTGGCGAGGCCGTACGCGAGTGCGTGTACTGCAGCCCTACCAAATTTAATGTTTTAAATTGATGTTTTCTTTTTGATGAAAATTATTTTATGTTGCCGATTCAATATCTTTTGAATCGATTTTGATGATTTTGTTGTTAATTGTCGTTTAGGCAAATTTTGATTGTTTTCTAAATTATCTTCATCAATAATCCCTTCATCTATCTTATTGATAATCTGAATCTACTGAATTGTTGTTTAACACTTTTAAGTGTTATATTTACCGTTATCCGATTACTTGTTAAAGGATCGAATAGGTAAATTATATTTGACTGTCATCTAATTGTTGATTATTATTGCCTCTATGCACTAATAACTGAGTTTGAATTAGACTAACCTGTGTATTATTTTCTTTTGAATATAATACTCGGGTCAGACCGAGTATTTTTACAGCTTGAAGATTTTCAGGCCGCGAAGTTAGAGGGAGAGGGGAAAGCACTCCACTAAAGTTTTTCTGGAAAATTTTTCTTGTACTTAAGAATAAAAGATTGTTCCGCTGTATAAAATTTAATGCATTGTATAAACTCTGATATATGTAAGAAAAATTCATTTATGAATAATATATATGATTATTTGTTGTGATTCTATGGCTGATTCTGTTTAAACTCTATAAACTGACTAACAATCCGTCATTTTGAACGTTTCTAGTTGGTTTAATTACCGACTAGAGGCGGTCAGAGCGGAGGGTCGTTACAAAAGTGGTATCAGAGCTTTGGTTTATTCAAAGCTCAGTTTATGATGTTTAATACGAATAGTTACTAGAACCACTTTAAAGAAAGTGTTTTTCAAAATTAAAGAAGTATAAAATTGTTTTCTTTAAAATGAAAAGTATTTTGAAAATTAGAATTATTTTGAAAATTCCCCTCTCTAAATGTGAGTTTGCGATAGTTCTCTTCGGTGTGGTCTCATTAGATTTGAGTTTCAATTGTTTGGAAACTCATTATCGAATTGTTGAGATTTATGAAAAATGAATTGTAAGTTAAGTGAATTAGTGAATTGGTTTAAATCGAATATTTCGAATATCTCCAAAGTAATAATTGGGAAATAAAAATGACATGTAAATTTGGTTATAACCAAGAGAATTATTGAATTATAACTTGAGAATTTGATTTTGGATTCTTTTGAGAAATTGATTTCAAATGTGGTGAAGAATTATTTAGTAAATGAATGGATTATAAGTATTTAACTTATAATATGGATTTTGGGTATATAACTAAGTTATATGAATTGAATTGAATTGAATTAATAAAAAGATTGTAAATCGAAGTTTTATAAATAGAAAAGGAATTTGTAAAGATTGTTTATAAATTCGAAACCAATTGAATTTGATAAGTAAATTGTTATAGCTTATTAAAGGAGTTATATCCACGATTTTGGACAGTGGGTAATCCTTTAAAAATAAAAATAAGTTGTACAAATGATGAAATTAGTTGACAAAGTATAATCACGATTTTGGACAGTGAATATATTATTGAATAAAACAGATATGTTTTAGGGAAGTGATGTTATGGAAGGAAATTTAATTGTTGATTTAACTGTAGGAATCAAACTAATTTTGATGTGAAGTTTATATTTCAAGTTTAAAACTATTGCCTAAAATAGTTAATGTGGAAATATAAATTTAATGGAACCAAGTCGATGAATGGCTTACTAAAGAATTAGTTGATTATTTTTGAAATAGAAAGTAAATGCAAAGTTTAAATAGAATTTAAATTTCAAATTTGAAGTTGTCAATATGATAATCCATTATAGGTTTAATAAATTCAGTGATGAATTTGAATTTAAAACGTGCGGAAAATTAAATTAAGTGAAAAACTTAATATTGAAAAATTGAAGTTGGTTTAAAACCAATATTGTGAAAAGTATGAGGAATTCAAACTATGGATTAAGTTGAAGTTGAAAATGTTAATAGTTTTAAAGATGTTTTAAAATGCATTAACTATCGAATACATAGATTTCAACATTCAATTGTTGAAATAGACGTTTTCGAGAAAAATAAGGAAATGGTGGACTATAACACTATTGTTATAGTAAATGGTTTCCGCAAGGAAATGTTGTTTATAGTATTGGGATTTATATATCTATCTTAAATCTGAATCCCTATACTAGTGATTTTGAGTCGTCGTAACGATGTTTTGCGCAACATTCGTATTGACTCAAATAAATGTGTTTAAAAGAATGATTTCAGTAAAGAATGGAATATATACTTAATTTTGATTCAAGTATATTGAATATTTTCCAAGAGTTGAAAATAAATGAATTTGTGAATTACTTATTATTTAATAAGTATGGAAATGTTTTCCAATATGAAATGAAAGGTTTGAAATTTTATCTTTTATAGATAAATTGAAAAATGAATATTTGAAATTGGTTTCAAATGGCTGAGTGTGAAAATTATATATCTTGTAAAGATATTATTTTGAGAAATGTGAACAATTAGTTCAACTTGAATATTTCCCAGAAATTATTGAATCTTGAGTTAAAATTGAGTTTAACTTTGATATCAAAAACAATATAAGTTGAGTTTTGAATTTTGGATAGTCGATTGGGATTGTATGTCTAACATTGTGAATTGATGACATAGCATTTGATCTCTATTAAATATATATCTGTTGGTGGAGAAGAATTTATTCTTTTAGCTTAACACCCTTCTCTGAGACGTACGAGCTTAGAGGTTATATATCGATAGACATCAATTATGTGTTGAGAATTGACGATGTAACGTGAAATCCAAATCGAATGTGAAGTCGATAATGAATTGGATTATGAATGCGAATTAGGTTTGAGATAACCTTAATTTTTCAAATCGATTTAGAGGAAAATTTTAAACATGATGGAAAAAAATTTGGAATCCTCTATTTGTCATGAATGTGAATTGAGTTTTCATAACTTATATATGTGAATATAATTCGAAAACTATCAGTTTGGAAAGTTATTATTATGAAAATCCTGTGTAGGTTTACATAGGTATGATATGTACGAAATGTGAAATGAAGTACTATATGTATATGACATATGTTTTCTAAAAACTGAGGATATGGAAATGTACCTTCCATTTATTATTTGTGAAGGTGATTGGAACTCGGTGGAGTGTCCATTGGAAATCGTAGCTACGTAGAATTCCATTAGTGGAATGTCCATTGGGACTGAAATCCCCCATGATGGATCATCGTGTTTGGGATTATGTGAATTGATGCTGGCGTAATTCGTGGGGCGTGATGCCTACGGTTACAAGCGATTCCACTGGGATAGTGGCGCAACCGCCGAGTAAACTACAATCTAGAAACCGAAGCGAAATTCGAGGGGCGAGATGCCTACGGCCACGAGCGATTCTACTGGGATAGTAGCGTAATCGCCGTGTGGACCGCGATCTAAGGCGACAACCATGGCAAAATTCAAGAGAGATGAGAAATCTAAGGTTACAAGCGATTCTACTGGGATAGTAGCGTAACCGCCGGGTAAACTGTGATCCATGGGGGAACGTGCTTTCCATATCCATTTTTTAAAAAGATTTTTAAGTATTTTCACTGGGAGTTGAAGCAAGTATGTTTAGTACTTGGAGATTTTTGGTCTTGCGCCTGGCCAGCGTATGCCTAATGTCTGTGAGAACGACGATGGACTTGTTAAACTTCGAGTTATCAAGTATTTTCAAAACTTTGAATAGAAAATCAATAATCTGAAATTAGAATTACATAATTCTAACTTAATGAATTAAGGAAGAAGATCTTTAAAATATCTTGAAAGCACACAGCTTTGGAAAAGATGTAATATGCAAATATTTAGCATGAAAGATTTCAAGTTTAAAAATCTGAGTTTTGTAAGTCAAAAATTTGGTAAAGACTTTTGTGTCTTGATTATTGAAATTGATGAACAAAACTACTGAGATAAAATAAATGGAATGAATCCTATATTTATTTATGAGTTTGAAACTTGGTAAAATTATGTAGGGTATAAATATCGGTGAGACTGTAGCAATCGTTTTTCCTAACTTATAATTTTGGGACGAAATTCTTTTAAGTAGGGGAGATTGTAACGGTCCTGAATTTTGAACAATTTAAATTAAAAATATTTAATTAATTTTAAATATTTGAATGATGATTTAAATTGAATTTCAACAAAACTATGAAATTTGACGATTAAATTTTAGAATTTAATCTATTTAAAGTTGAATAGAATTTGAATTTAACTTTGAAGTTGAAAATTGAATATTGAATGTGTATCTAAAAATTCGAGCTAATGACTTAGAAAAAAGAATTATTATTTATGAAAATTAATAAGTTTGTGGTTAGTCTCAATAACATCTTTCATTTATTTAAATAAAATAGAATAAAATTTTATCAATATAAAATAAATAAAGAAATATACGTAGTTAAAAAAATTTTAACAACATAATTTTAACAAAACAAAACAAAGCAAAAAAATTAAACAAAACAATTGGATTTAAAATAAAAAGAAAAAAAGAAAAAAAGTATATATATATATAAAAAAAAGGAATAAATTTTAATCAATACAAAATAAATAAATAAATACACTTAGTTAAAGTTTTAACAACAAAAAAATTAAACAAAACAAAAACAAACTAAAGAAAACAATTTACAAAACAAATTGAATTTATAATGAAAAAAAATGTAAAAAAATATATATAACATAAAATAAAATACACCTTACTCTTATCACGCCCAAAAACACGGCCTTACTTTGATCACCTACAAACACGCCTTCCATCACGCCTTAACTCGTGCCTTTCATCACGCTAATACACATCTCCCCTCTTTTTAAAAAAAAAAGCTCGAAACCCCTTTTTTTCCCCAATTTCATTTCATACGAAAGAAAAAAACAAACGAATTAATGGCGTCTTCGTCTTCGATCCCGTGCTCCAAAATTAGGACTTCAGCTTCAATTTGATCGATTCTCTGGTGCGTTCGAACGCGATCGCTTCGTACTAAGGTGAGTAAATCTCTTTACTCACATCTTATTCGACACACTTCGACTTGGTTTGCTTATTTTGATTTTGTTTTCGGCTTCGATTTGATTTTTGTTCGTGTTGATACTCTTCTGCCTTGAGTTAATTTTTGGGCTGTTGATTTTGATTATGGATTGAATTGTTCGATTTTGCTTCTGTGATATTTTTGTTGGCTTTGGCCTTGATTTTCTGGTCCCTGTGAGCTTCGTCTCTGGCCATCTATTCTTTGCTTGAGCGTTGCACAGTGGTCTCATTTACATGCTGTTACTACTTCGAGCTCACTCGTTGTTTGTGGTCAGTTGCTACGAGTTGACCTTTGTAGTTGATGTACTTGTGTTCTGTATGTTTCAGTGATCCTCAGTGGAGAGTCTGATACTTATCTATTATTTTGTTCTTGCATAGTTCAAGCATTTCATTCATGTGTACTTTCATGGATTGTAGTCTGCACTGCTGTTCAAATTGTCTAATTGCACTTTTGATCATTTTAGTCTGCATTGCTTTCATGATTTCAACTATAGTTTGTTTATTCCTTCTCTGTTGCACTAGTAATTGTATCTCATTCCATGTTACTGTCACTGTTTTTGGGTTAAGGCTCGGTTTTGCTGTACACTTGTTCTTTTCGATATCATCTCTGTTTACTTTGATTAATTTGTGTGTGTGTGTGTATATGTATATATATACATACATACATATTGGTATAAATTGTTGGATTGGCTTAAAATTTCAATCGAGTCAGGCACATTTGTTATAGACTTGGTTTTCCTCACTGTGAAAATGAACTTGTTTCATTAGTGATGTACTGTACATTCACTATCCTCATGAACTTGTTTCGTTAGCGATGTACTGAACAATCACTATTCTCTCTTGATGTTGTTTGTTTGCATTTCACTTGAGTTTGATTGCTGCTGTTCTTTGTAGTAGTCTTACATGTGCACTTGTTGTAGCCGTTTAAATGCTGCATTCAGGTGTACATCGTTTGTCGGCTGTGTCTTTGATGTTGCCTTTTATTGCCATTGGATCGATTTAGTTTTGAATTCCTATGTGTACTGCCTAGCTGCAGTCATATATGCATCTTTGGATTTCTCTGGTGTATATTTGCTTGATTTTATTCACTACTTCATTGTAAGTTGTTGATGAATCGCTGTCTATATATGTACATCAATGTACATACATATTACTTAATTTTGTACCTAGTTAGAGAATATTGGTATTCATCCCTTGTCTGTTGCATGTTGCAGTGTCTTCATTTGTGCACTGCTGCGTATTGGTTTCATGATATATTAGTTTTAGTTTGCTTCTGATATCACTGAACTTTGATAGTCTCGACTAATTTGTTTCGAGACAGTTTGTTGCATCGTGATCTTGTGGCGGCTGCAGTTTCATTGCAGTTCTGCCCTTGTATTTACGTGGTGTGCAGACTTGTAGTGTTGCATGGTTGAATTCAAATATTTTGAAAAAAAAAACAGTACATTCTAATGGTTGCACTTGTTCGATCCATTGCAATGTTGATGGCCTTTGTGCCTTTTGCCTTTATGATAATTGCAGTTTGATTGTTGTATCTGATTTTGTAGATGCCTGTACGTATAAGTGCAGCATATATATACATGTGTGGATTAAAAATGTAGGCATATATACCCCTATATGTGTGTATGCATGCATAGTTGGATCTATACTTGTGTTCCCTCTGCTGCATTGACTTGATATTATATATTCAATGTTGCAGATGTCCTTGATCACTTTGAAATTCATTTGTTGACTTGTAGTTTACATACTTGTTGACATCTCTGATTTTATTTTTGGAGTTTGAACCACGACTTGATGGAGTTGCTGCCATTACTGTTGGCACTGATTTCATCTTGTCTGCACTTTGATAAAATTGGTTTTGTGCACATTTTCAATCTTGAGATGTCTGCATCCATTCATGCACACATCCTTGCAGTTTATATTTGCTGTGTCATTGTGATCAAGTGGTGGCTGCGTTATTGTTGCAGTTACCCTTGTGTCCAAGTAATGACTGCAGTTTCATCTTTATGAAAATTTTGCACCTGTCGAAATGTGCATTAATAAGTTGTTTGGAAGTTTGTTTTATTTCACAAGTTGTTGTGGCGAGGCAGCGCACACGTGCGTGCACTGCAGCCACGTAGTATCGACATTTTGAATCGATATTTGAACCTTCATTGATTTTGGTTCGTTGATTTTTTTTGAGTATATCATTACGGTAGTGGCGAGGCAGTGCACGCAAGCGTGAACTGCAGCCACGGAGTTGACATTTTAAATGTGGCGAGGCCGTACGCGAGTGCGTGTACTGCAGCCCTATCAAATTTAATGTTTTAAATTAATGTTTTCTTTTTGATGAAAATTATTTTATGTTGCCGATTCAATATCTTTTGAATCGATTTTGATGATTTTGTTGTTAATTGCCGTTTAGGCAAATTTTGATTGTTTTCTAAATTATCTTCATCAATAATCCCTTCATCTATCTCATTGATAATCTGAATCTACTGAATTGTTGTTTAACACTTTTAAGTGTTATATTTACCGTTATCCGATTACTTGTTAAAGGATCGGATAGGTAAATTATATTTGACTGTCATCTAATTGTTGATTATTATTGCCTCTATGCACTAATAACTGAGTTTGAATTAGACTGACCTGTGTATTATTTTCTTTTGAATATAATACTCGGGTCAGACCGAGTATTTTTACAGCTTGAAGATTTTTAGGCCGCGAAGTTAGAGAGAGAGGGGAAAGCACTCCACTAAAGTTTTTCTAGAAAATTTTTCTTGTACTTAAGAATAAAAGATTGTTCCGCTGTATCAAAATTTAATGCATTGTATAAACTCTGATATATGTAAGAAAAATTCATTTATGAATAATATATATGATTATTTGTTGTGATTCTGTGGCTGATTCTGTTTAAACTCTATAAACTGACTAACAATCCGTCATTTTGAACGTTTCTAGTTGGTTTAATTACCGACTAGAGGCGGTCAGAGCGGCGGGTCGTTACATTGGATGACTGGAATTCAAGGTGTTTCACGTGTCTCTGAGGGAGTACGTGTCTGGTCCTTCACTGGTTTTGGAACCAGTAGTTCTGTGAAGGATTTGGTCGTTGATTAGTCTTGTCTATGGTCCAATATCTTGTGCAGATTATAGATCAAGCTGAGTAAGAACTCAGTAGCTTAGTAGTATAGCTAGTTTGGATTTAATAAAGCGAGTATCCCTGTGTTTGTACCTGGGAAACTCGAGATAATTTTAGAAAGCTTATCCGGATCTGTGTTGTGATATCCCGGAAATTTTAGCAATATCAATTTAATTTTAATACTTAACACAGAGATTAACATGTAATCCAAATATCATACACAACATATTTATTTAAGCAACCATTTATCTTTAAATTTCAAAAGAGTTACTCACCTATGTTTTGAAAACTGTTCTGTAGGCAGAGCACACTCTCCTGTAATGCTTTAGACAAAACTTGAATTGCTTTGCCTTTAAACTTGCATGCATGCTTACTTGCTGTTGAAAATATTCATATGTATGTTTGCTTATTCATATTGTTGAATTTCTGATGTGTTGTTTTCTCTTTCTTTTCTTTCTTTTCTTCTTCTATCCCTTTATTTCTTAATTAGTGATGCGATTTTCCGGTAGTGGAAAGTTGGGTCGCTACAGATATGGAGCAGGAGGCTTCGACGTGTAGATATATTGATTCCGCTGTGTATGTTGTATCTGTTCTGTATTACTTGAGTTGTATGGTTAGACAGATGATTATAACTGTCTAACATGTGTTGTTTAAGTTGTGTACTCCTAGAAAATCGCATCATCTTGAAGAAAGAAAGGGATAGAAGAAGAAAAGAAAGAGAAAGAAGAACACAAACAACATCAGAGAACTCACAGCGGAACGAATAAAATATAATATATCTCATAAAATATTACATAGTATCTCAATACTCTAAACCACCATCTCGAATCTATAAGTACTATTCCGTCAAACTCATTACGGAATCACCCACAGAGTTATACTGACGTATAGCCCTTACACCTCGAGTCTTCACTTTGAATTAAATCTTTTGCTTTTAAACATTTTAAATTTCCAGATTTAAAAAAAAAACACAACTCAGGTTTACAACCTGCACAACTAACCCGAGACATCAATAATTTACTTCGGGTTAAAACTTCTCCCACTTCGAGTCAAAATACAATCTACCCGGGAGTGACTCGAGTCATCAAAACCTGCACACCAAAGTTTCATCAGTGCCTCAAACCTGTCAATCATCTCTCAAGAAAGACACCACTACAGAGCCTAGGTATTCACTCAACCTAATGCTCTGATACCACTTCCACATAAGAGCCTTCAAAAGACAGATATCCCTTAAGAACTCGACTTCAAACCAAGCACAAAACACTCTGCCAAACTGAGTCTCAAACTCAAATTCAGACAGAACTCCTTCCAAGGTTGCCAAAATACCATTGCTGGCTTCAGTACTCCAAACTGATCCAGACCCAAGAAAAATCCACTCACACGAGTGAAATCAAGCTTAAAAATCCAAAGATACACTCCGAATCTTGAAAATATTGGATGATAATGCCTGTTTAAGTGTGAAATAATTGCAGGTTGTAAACCACCCAACAGATTGAATGCTTTCAATCTATCTTTAGATTTCTAAATAGAAATCTAGAGCAGATAAGAATGCTATCGAAGAACACAAGCACAATCTATCTCCATACACAGTTCATCCTACTCATAAAATCTCAACGACCATTCCACTTGGTCAAAACATCTCAACAGAATCTCAACTTAGAATAAGATGATCAATCCAAAGAATCCTGAGCTGACTCACCAAACTCTTCTCGCTCCAAAAGTCATCCCACTACAAGGTTGAACCATCAATACTGCTCTTGGAGATCCAAGTCGATAAGAAAACTCAATCTCCGATTACTTCCATAGCTTTCACCTCTACTTGAGATGCCTCAATCTCAAACCAAGAATACTCCAAGATTCCCAAACTATTCGCAAGTCACTTTTGCGATCCCACTCAGTTCAGATTCCAAAGAACTGTCTCCCCAACTAGAACAGCTTTTCCTATTCAAGACCAAACTTCAAGAATGGCTGACCTATCAGAAACTGATAGATCACTTCCAACAAATCTCGCTCTGCTGAGCCTCCCAAAGAAAAGAATAAGCCTCACCATCTACCTAGTCTGCTGATAGAAGAATCCCAAAGATTACTGAATCATCGAAGAAACAGATCCATGCTGCTACTTCCAAACTTCACTTCAATGATACAGCTAAACCAAAGGTCTTCCTTAACCAGATGCTTCTTGAAACTCAAAATTAACATCCAATTTTGCCAAAAATCCCTGAGACGAGTAGACATCTTCTCAAGAAACTCGGCTCCAAACCAAACACCAACCACTTATCTTCTTAAGAAAACAAATGAGACCATGTCCGAAATGAGATAACTCATCGACCTTAGTCTCGAACTTTAATAAAGATAAGATACCTTTACGTGAGATCCAGAAAATCTCAAAACATCCGAATCTCCACTGCATTAGACATCAATGGCTCTTCCAACACCATCTAAATCTGGCTCCAAAAGAATCATCTTCAGAACCATCTATGAAAACTGCATCTCATCATAGCTATTCCTTCCTGAAGCTATCAAGATACCAATAGTGGTAGTCGTGTTCCACACACTTCTACCTTATTTATTAATCACTTAATTACTTTAATTACATTTAGTAATTAAACTTAATTATAAACTAATTATTATTAATTAACAATTAATTAATTATTTTCCATTAATTAATGATTACATCATTAATTAAATTTCTTTCTTAATTAATGACTTTAACATGTAATTAATCACTTAATTAATTACCCTTAATTCTTTTATTAATTAATCATTAATCAAATAATTTAAATCTTTAACTAAATAAATTCTTTAATTAATAACTAAAGTGATTAACTCTTAATCACATTACTTAATTACTTTTCATAAAGTAATTATTCTTTACTTAATTACCTTTATTAAGTAATTAGATTACAGGGAAGTCCTCGTGTTGCACTCCTTTTGATATTGCTAAAATTTTCGGGATATCACATTCCTTCCCCCTTAAAAGAATTTCGTCCCCGAAATTTAAAAGCAAAGGTAATTTAATAACCCATTTAAAATTATAGATTTTAAATCACAAACATACATCAATCAAATGCTAACAACCATAGCAACCAATTTATTTAATTAAACAAATTTAATTATCCAGATAAGATTCTGGATAAATCCCCACGAGTTTCCCCAAGTATATATGTATATATATACCGGGATACGCACCCTACAATAAACAAACAATCTAAACTACGAAGCTACAGAGCTTCTACTCATCTAGATCTATAGAACTAGACAAGATATCAGACTACATACGAGTCTGACTCAACCACCAAACCTTCCTGAACAGCTGGTTCCACTTCCAGCGATAACTAATACACGTACTCCCTCAGAGATACGTGAATCTCATCGAATCCCAGTTATCCAAACCGGCAATTCAACTCTTAAAAACCAACACCAATCCAATCAAATCACAGAAGAAATCCAAAACAAAACTCCGACTCCAGAATCCAAATTCCCTCGTCTCTTATCCATAAAACTCTTCGGATGATCCTGGGCTGCCTTTATCCAGACTGATCAGCTCAACCCTTGCTGATTCCTTTAAAAACAATCTAGACCAAAAACAATCCAACACAACGATATTCTCAAGCTCAACCAAGACTAAGATCACTAACTCTACTCTTCAAACATCAGAAGAACAAACTCACTTCTTCTATCCAGTAAAGATAAAACAGAAGCATTCCCAAACTGCTTCCGCTGCACAACTCTGATCTGGCACAGAAGATACTGCTGATGAACACAAACTGAACATCCCTTCCCTGAAATATGGCTCAAAATATCCAAAGAAAACTCAGATGTTTCTCCAATCCTGAGCTGCCTCACCAAACCTATCTCAAAAAAAATCCTCCTTCTACAAGCTGGTCCACTAGTAGCACTCCTGGAATCCGGTCGATAAGAAAACTCAATCTCCAGAAGTAGAAAAGCCTTCGACTTCTCAAAAGACAACCAAAAATCCTTCAATACCTCAAATGAATACTCAAACTATCGCAAGTCACTTTTGCGATCAACACAGAACAATTCCCAAATAAAAATGTTCTCTCTTTACCAAACAGAACAGCTTACTCTTAATTAGCCAATCCAATAAAGTATTGGATCCATTCTGCTACTTCTGAACTCCTCCTTCAGAAATTGCTTAACTAGAAAATTTCTGCCAACAACAGACACTCCGAGCTGCACCGCTGACATCGATGCCAAAACTTCCTTAGCTGAAGTTCTTCGAGAAACTCGGATCTCAAAGCCAACCACTACATCCTGCTGAATTCAGCCACAACACTGAAGTAGACACACTTCCTAACTCGTTCCAAAGAAAACATCTTCGGAGACATCCATATTCACTGCATCTCATCACGCAGTTACTACTTCCTGAGGTATCAAAATACCATCACAAACTTCTGCCAAAACAACATATCCAAACTCTACTCATCCATCTTCAAAGATGAACTCTGAACCTTAACAGGTTTCCTTCAGAGATCGAAGAAATCTCTACACCCTGCACAATTCATTTGAGACGGTATTAGGTCTACAGTCTCGACAAATACATCTCCAACCTCAACATTCAAACTCCAACCAATGGTAGTTATCGTGTTTCACACACCACTACCTTATCTACCTTTATAACTTATATTGGAAAACCTGAACAGGTAACCCAACAGATAGGTAGAAATAATAAATATATATAGATGTATATCAAAACTACAAATACGCTCTCTCAAGATAGACACCACTACAGAGCCTAGGTATTCACTCAACCTAACGCTCTGATACCACTGTAACGACCCAACTTCCTATCTCCAGGAAATTGCATCGCTAATAAGAAAGAAAGCGATAGAGAATAGAAATAAAGAGAAGAAAGAAGAAACAACACATCAGAATCTAAACAGCGGAACGAATAAATTATATTATTAATCAAAAGTATTTACATAATATACAATATCTATCAGAGATACACAGCATACACATCACATATACTAGACAGTTATAAACACCTTTCTAGTATTTACAACTCAATACAACATCACAAATAACTCAGAGATACTAAACACAGCGGACTATTATATCTACAACGCGGAAGCCTCCTGCTCCATTGCTCCTCCATTATTCGTCAAAGCTAACCTGAATCCTAACCTGAATCCCTTGGCTACTCGTAAAAATTTGAGTACCCAAGAGTTTATGAAAAACAAAAATAAACTCCGGGTCAGAGATGGGTCTGGTGTGAGTAACAGGTTAAAGTTGCTTAACTTTCAAAAATCCTTTAAAAAGAAAGGTATCACGTAAGACTTCCCACACATAAACATGGAAAAGTTTTTACCTTACGCTAACCAAAACATTTGATAGGAAATCCGATGATATTATAATAGTGTCTAGGGTTTTCAAATAAATATGAAATAGCCGAAATTGTTACATCTATTAAATTCCAGCTACTAGCCACAAAAGTGGGTAATACAATCAAAACCGTTGGCACTTATTGGATTTTGGATTCCATACAATGGCAGGGCTACTGGGGTACCGCCCGTCACAGTACGTGGCCTAGATCACCGTACCGAGGAGCCACCCTAACTCCCCTGCAACACAAGGCCGGACCCGTTCCTTACTGAACAGTTCCGAACAAGACAACCCCGGCAGTTGTCGCGTCCAACCGCCCCACACAGCCGAATATAAAGGGACCTCTAGACAGGGGTAAATCTTGCTCTCAAGTGGGCGCTACCCACGAAGCCTTGCTGCACCTCTCCTGTTTTAGCCATTCCCGGTTGATGAGGCTTGAGGTTACGATTACCTTTATAGGACATCAAATCTTAGAATGCTCATCGTCCACCTGACGATGTGCTGAAAGCATTCAATCCATACAAGTTCGTTCCGGGTTCGAACGAAACCGAAGGCACTATCTCGTTGCACTCATTGTTGGAATCACCCTCAGAGTCAACGACCATAGCCCTTGCACTCTAATTCACCATCTCGAATCTATAAGCATTATTCCGTCAAACTCATTACGGAATCACCCACAGAGTTATACTGACTTATAGCCCTTACACCTCGAGTCTTCACTTGCTCCACTTAGATTCACGACCTAACGTTAATTGGAATCGATGTGGTTTTCGGATATCCAAATATGGAAACCCGATCCCGGTCTCATCGAAATCCAATGCGTGTCTTTTAGGTCCAAGTTGTTTTAAGTTTAAAACAATACAATTTAAACTATCAATACACACACAGATAGATACTTCACATCATCATAACAGATAATCAACAATATTATCAAAAACAGGTAATCATCACAAATTGATAATCTATATTATCATCATCAATAGATAACTCATACAATCAAAATGCAACCAATGCATCCATATCACACAATACAAATCTCATATCTGAGATTCAAACCATTCAAGTCAAACCAAATCATCCATTCATAAGCAAAGGTCCATAATCACATCATCCATAATTAATTAAAAATAAATTAAATTAATTACTTCTATCTCTAATTAATTTAAAATGAATTAAATTAATTACCTATCTTTAATTAATTTAAAATGAATTAAATTAATTACTTCACCATTTAAAACTTGCTTACTTAACCCTTAATTGATTATCAATCAATTAAATAATTATCCTCAAATTAATCACTTAATTAATCACCCTTGATTAATTATTCCTTAATTACATTCAAGTAATTATCTTTAATTAATTTTACAAATTAATTATCCTAACCAAAATCAGTAATTAACCTTTAATTACTTCCTTAGTTAATTAATTACATTAATTAATTACTTCCTTAATTAATTAATTACATTAATTAATTACTTCCTTAATTACTTACCATTAGATTAATTAATCCTAATTAATTAATCCTTAATTACATCATTATATTAATTAATGATCCTTAATTAACATTGAATTAATTACTTCTAAATTAATTACATTCAATAATTAATTATTTTGATTAATAAATATTGATTAATCTCATCAGTAATTAATTACTCTTAATTAATTACATTACTTAATCATTTCCAAATAACTTGATTAATAAATGCTTAAATTAATAAGTAATTAATTATTAATCACTTCATAAAGAAATTACCTTCCATATTAATTACTCAAGTAATTAATTTCCCAAAACTCTTCATAACTTTAATTAATTACCTCCAGTAATTTACTTATCTTAATTACTTCTTTAAGTAATTCTTTCTCAATGATTACTTATCAACTTATTTAATGATTTCTCTAAATTAATTAAAGTTAATTAATTAATTTAAACTAATCCAATTAATAAATTAATTACAAAGAGTAATTAATATCTTTAATTGTTTCCATAAAGTAATCATAATTAATTAAGTTTCTAGTTGATTATTTAAATTAATTAATCCAATTAATTATCAAAATTTAATTACATTAATTAATTAATAAATAATCACAAGTTAATGACCTTCATTAACTTATTAACAAATTCTTAATTACCTTTCTTAAGTAATTAACTTAAATTAATTAATATTAATTACAAATTTAATTAACCTTAATTAATTCCAAATCTTTAATCAATTAAACAGAATAATTAATTAAATTATTTAAATTACCTTACTAATTTAATGAAATAAAAATCATTAAATTTTAAATTTACTTTTTAAAACTAAAACATTAATGATTTAAAATTTAATGATTTTTAATGATTTTAAAATTTAATGATTTAAAATTTTTAATGATTTTTAATGATTTTTAATGATTTTTAATGAAATAAGTTACTTTAAAATTTAATGATTTTTATTTCATTAAATTAGTAAGGTAATTTAAATAATTTAATTAATTATTCTGTTTAATTGATTAAAGATTTGGAATTAATTAAAGTTAATTAAATTTGTAATTAATATTAATTAGTTTAAGTTAATTACTTAAGAAAGGTAATTAAGAATTTGTTAATAAGTTAATGAAGGTCATTAACTTGTGATTATTTATTAATTAATTAATGTAATTAAATTTTGATAATTAATTGGATTAATTAATTTAAATAATCAACTAGAAACTTAATTAATTATGATTACTTTATGGAAACAATTAAAGATATTAATTACTCTTTGTAATTAATTTATTAATTGGATTAGTTTAAATTAATTAATTAACTTTAATTAATTTAGAGAAATCATTAAATAAGTTGATAAGTAATCATTGAGAAAGAATTACTTAAAGAAGTAATTAATATAAGTAAATTACTGGAGGTAATTAATTAAAGTTATGAAGAGTTTTGGGAAATTAATTACTTGAGTAATTAATATGGAAGGTAATTTCTTTATGAAGTGATTAATAATTAATTACTTATTAATTTAAGCATTTATTAATCAAGTTATTTGGAAATGATTAAGTAATGTAATTAATTAAGAGTAATTAATTACTGATGAGATTAATCAAGATTTATTAATCAAAATAATTAATTATTGAATGTAATTAATTTAGAAGTAATTAATTCAATGTTAATTAAGGATCATTAATTAATATAATGATGTAATTAAGGACTAATTAATTAGGATTAATTAATCTAATGGTAAGTAATTAAGGAAGTAATTAATTAATTAAGGAAGTAATTAATTAATGTAATTAATTAATTAAGGAAGTAATTAAAGGTTAATTACTGATTTTGGTTAGGATAATTAATTTGTAAATTAATTAAAGATAATTACTTGAATGTAATTAAGGAATAATTAATCAAGGGTGATTAATTAAGTGATTAATTTGAGGATAATTATTTAATTGATTGATAATCAATTAAGGGTTAAGTAAGCAAGTTTTAAATGGTGAAGTAATTAATTTAATTCATTTTAAATTAATTAAAGATAGGTAATTAATTTAATTCAATTTAAATTAATTAGAGATAGAAGTGATTAATTTAATTCATTTTTAATTAATTATGGATGATGTGATTATGGACCTTTGCTTATGAATGGATGATTTGGTTTGACTTGAATGGTTTGAATCTCAGATATGAGATTTGTATTGTGTGATATGGATGCATTGGTTGCATTGTGATTGTATGAGTTATCTATTGATGATGATAATATAGATTATCAATTTGTGATGATTACCTGTTTGTGATAATATTGTTGATTATCTGTTATGATGATGTGAAGTATCTATCTGTGTGTTTATTGATAGTTTAAGTTGTATTGTTTTAAACTTAAAACAACTTGGACCTAAAAGACACGCATTGGATTTCGATGAGACCGGGATCGGGTTTCCATATTTGGATATCCGAAAACCACATCGATTCCTATTAACGTTAGGTCGTGAATCTAAGTGGAGCAAGTGAAGACTCGAGGTGTAAGGGCTATACGTCAGTATAACTCTGTGGGTGATTCCGTAATGAGTTTGACGGAATAGTGCTTATAGATTCGAGATGGTGAATTAGAGTGCAAGGGCTATGGTCGTTGACTCTGAGGGTGATTCCAATAATGAGTGCAACGAGATAGTGCCTTCGGTTTCGTTCGAACCCGGAACGAACTTGTATGGATTGAATGCTTTCAGCACATCGTCAGGTGGACGATGAGCATTCTAAGATTTGATGTCCTATAAAGGTAATCGTAACCTCAAGCCTCATCAACCGGGAATGGCTAAAACAGGGGAGGTGCAGCAAGGCTTCGTGGGTAGCGCCCACTTGAGAGCAAGATTTACCCCTGTCTAGAGGTCCCTTTATATTCGGCCGTGTGGGGCGGTTGGTCGCGACAACTGCCGGGGTTGTCTTTTTCGGAACTGTTCAGTAAGGAACGGGTCCGGCCTTGTGTTGCAGGGGAGTTAGGGTGGCTCCTCGGTACGGTGATCTAGGCCACGTACTGTGACGGGCGGTACCCCAGTAGCCCTGCCATTGTATGGAATCCAAAATCCAATAAGTGCCAACGGTTTTGATTGTATTACCCACTTTTGTGGCTAGTAGCTGGAATTTAATAGATGTAACAATTTCGGCTATTTCATATTTATTTGAAAACCCTAGACACTATTATAATATCATCGGATTTCCTACCAAATGTTTTGGTTAGCGTAAGGTAAAAACTTTTCCATGTTTATGTGTGGGAAGTCTTACGTGATACCTTTCTTTTTAAAGGATTTTTGAAAGTTAAGCAACTTTAACCTGTTACTCACACCAGACCCATGTCTGACCCGGAGTTTATTTTTGTTTTTCATAAACTCTTGGGTACTCAAATTTTTACGAGTAGCCAAGGGATTCAGGTTAGGATTCAGGTTAGCTTTGACGAATAATGGAGGAGCAATGGAGCAGGAGGCTTCCGCGTTGTAGATATAATAGTCCGCTGTGTTTAGTATCTTTGAGTTATTTGTGATGTTGTATTGAGTTGTAAATACTAGAAAGGTGTTTATAACTATCTAGTATATGTGATGTGTATGCTGTGTATCTCTGATAGATATTGTATATTAGGTAAATACTTTTGATTAATAATATAATTTATTCGTTCCGCTGTTTAGATTCTGATGTGTTGTTTCTTCTTTCTTCTCTTTATTTCTATTCTCTATCCCTTTCTTTCTTATTAGCGATGCAATTTCCTGGAGATAGGAAGTTGGGTCGTTACATGTGTCCAGATAGCTAGTGTTGTTTATTTGATTGAAATGGTTGTTTGGATGAAATTGTTTGTTTGATTGATATGTATGTTTGAATTGGTTAAAATAAAATTAAACTTTGGATTATCTTTGTTTTAAATTTCGAGGACGAAATTCTTTAAGGGAGGAGGAATGTAATATCCCGGAATTTCCAGGAATTTAAAATGTGATAATCTCATAATTAAACTATTTAAATCTGATATAATTGTTATTTTCAAATATAAATAGCCAAACAGTTAAAAATGTGATGTTTAAAATTATGATTTTAGATTGATTTTAAACAAGTATAATTATTTTAATTGTGTAAATAAATTCTAAATTGACTTATTGTTTTCAAAATTATTAAGTGTGTTTAAATATACATATCTATGTATTTAAATCAATTTTGAAAATAGAATAAGTTATTTATAAATAATAATGAGTTTGTTTGAAATTGTTATCCATATTTATTTGAATTGACTTTAAATTTGGATATTAAACTGACTTTGAATTTGAATTTAAATTTAAGGGAATATATATATATATTAAAATCATAATATAGTTTGGATATAAAATATGAAATAAAGTTTTATTTAAAAGCAAGATTTGTTTTATATTGTTTTCTTTAAAGAAATTTATTTATAGAAATTTAGAAAGTATTTATTTAATAATAAATAAATACAAAAGTTTTGTTAACATTTAAAAATGAATTTAATATATTTTCATGTGATTTTATTTAAAATCTAATGGGTTTTCATTCTATTTCTTTTAAAGGTCATATGTATAGATATTAGAAAGGCATTTAAAATATATTCATCAAATAGGAAATTCAATTTAAAAAGCTTTTAAATAATTAAAAAAAAACAAATGAAAACAAATAATTACATGTGTTGAATTCTTATGCATGCTAATATACATGTGTTAACTAACTAGTTATTATAGGTGACAAATGTAAGTGTGATAGCAAGTGGCATGAATTATTTTCCATTTTTCTTTAATCTAAATTAATTTTAATTCAATCCTATAATAAAACACTCATCTCCCCTCTCTTCTATTTTCCTTCTTTATCTATTCACTCTAATGCATGAACTCTTCTTAATTCAAAACTGAAGTTCATTTTTTAAAAACCTGTAACTTATTTCCTCTGAAACAAATCAAAGAGAAAAATATGAAATCTCCTCTGAAACAAAATGCAGCTTTAACCATTTGTCAAACTACCATGAAAACATTTCTAGATCTACAATCATCTCAAGCAATAAACCTTGTAACTCATTCCAAAATCAATTTCAAAAATTTGCAATCTGAAACACTTTCAAAGCTCAAACCTGAATAACAGTTTTATGTTAAAAACTGTCACCTATTCCTCAAAACATCAAGCTTGTAATCTCCTCTAAGACAAAAATGAAAATTTCAAACCTGTAATCAAAGAAGCTAAGTCATTTCTACAACCAGAAATGAATTCAGGCATGTAACAGATGCATGCAAATGACAATCCACCTACTAAAGCTCTGCATTTTCCCATATCTGCAACATGTTTTCAAAATTCAAGCAAGTCACCCTGTAACCAAACTTCAAAGCAAGGATCATCTTCAAATTTGCAACCTGAAGCATCAACTAGGATTTCCAGAACATCTTCAAGTTCAAGTTTGTTTTTCAGGCCCTGATCAAAATTGCTTCAACAGTCTACCTCTTTAATCAGTGAGTAAATATTTAAATTTAAAAATTAAGTAAAGATATATGGTTGCTTTGAAATTTATCTGTGATGATTGTTTAAATGTATTTTGTACATTTGAAGAATATGCATGCCTACGTATTGTCTTCCTGTTCCTGTTACAGGTTTCAAATTTAAAACCAAGTCCAAGGCATTCAGTTGTTTTTTTTTAAAGCAAGCACTCCAGTGTTTAATAAAAAAATTGAATGAAAGCAAAGTTTCAAGCTTTGCAGTTTTAAAAAAAAAATGAAGCATGGTTTCAAATCCTGTATTTCCAAATAAAAAAAAACTCTCTGCATTTCATTATAAAGTGGTAAGTAAACATCTATCTATAAACTTTAAGTAATAACTGTTTATTGCTTGTCAATTTCTGGAAGAATTAATGCTTGCATATGTGCATATTAAAGTATAATCTTTGTGTATGAATGTGGATGAAACTCTACATACATGTTTGATGGTTCCTCTCTGTTTTTAAACTACAGAGAATGGGAATAAAAGAAAATTCAAAATCTTCTTATCTGTTCATTATCAGGTATTAAGATTTATGCATGATATGTTTCTTTTAAACATTAGTTTAAGTTAAAAATCCTATTTAAGCAAAATGGTTGAAAGGGTTCTCTGTAAACAAAACATGACAGTAGATATTACTTTACATGTTAAAATCAATGAACCAAATTTACTGATTTAAGTTAATAATTTGAATCATCTTCAGAAATTATGATTTTTAAAACAAAAATCAAAATTTTAAGTGGAGTATTGAATGGGAATTTGGTGAATGACTGGAAGTTGGTTTCGAGTCAATATCTGGTGATCTCGAAGTTTATGGTGATCGAAATTTTTGGTGGAGGTGGAGGTAGGATCAGGAAGTAAGGGAAAACTGGCGACAACACTGGATGATCGCCGTAGCGGTGGAGGTAGGGAAATTTGGTTTTTAAACCTAATTTCTGTCGGCTTGGGAAAAAGGTCATTGCCACTTCAAACGGTGATCGAGTTGCCTCTAATTTTGGGAATAGGATCGTGAAGGGTTAGAGATGAGGTGACCAGAATTTCAAGCGGCAAGATGGTCGGAGCGGTGATCGCGAGAGGGTTTGGTCATGGCTTTTGATTGGAAGTTTCAGGTGGGAAGCTCATTTTTGTTTCAGGGCAAGCTAAGGTGTGTGATGACGAAAGGGGGTTGCTGCAGTGATGTGTGGTGTGGAGGAGGGTTCGTCTGTGATGGAAGACAACTCCGGTGACGGTGCATGTGCACAGGGAGGTGGAGTTGTGCTTGTTGTTTGGGGTTGAGAGTTGAGGGGTTTACTCGAAGATGGCCTCGGGTTTTTGGAGTGTAGACTCGAGTTTAGACTCGTGTTCTCTGTAGGGTTTAAAACCTGAAACAGGTGTTGTTTCAGGTATGAAGAAAATGTGAATTTAAACTATCCTTTAAAATTTAAGTAGAAATAAACCTGAAGTGGAATTCGAGTGATTCTCGAGTGTAACTATCTGGTTGGTTAAAGAATTTTTTAAAAAAAGTTTAAAGATTCATAAAACAAGTTTCAAATTTAATAAAGAAAGTTTTTGACTTTTGTAATAAATCTTGTTGTTATTGAATACTATTTAGTTTTTATAAAAATAGGTGTTTCTTTAATATTTTATCAAGAAGTTTAAAATTCGTATAGTTAAATTTGGTTAAATAAAATTAAAGTTATAATGGTTTGAAAATATAAATGGAAATTAAGGTATTTATAAAATAATTTTTATCTTAAGATTAAGAGGTTTATTTATCTTGAAATTTATTAAATTAGGAAATTAGGTATGATTAATTAATTTAATTTATAATGATTTAAAATTTTATTTAAGGAATTAATTAAAAATTTATTTATTGATTTAATTAATTTTAAATCAATAATTTAGGGTTATAAGTTAATTATTTGGAAGTTAATTAAGTTATAATTAAGTTTTATTAACCAGATAATTAGAGATAATTAATTAATGATTAAAGATTAATTAATTAAGTAATTAAGGTTGATTAGTTAGTAATTAGAGATTAATTTATTTTAAAAAGGTACTTAATTTGTAATTAAGTTTATTAATTAATAATTAAGTTTTATTAATTAATAATTAAGTTTTCTTAATTGATAATTAAGAAATAATTAATTTATAATTAAGGATTATTTAACTATTATTAAGGATTAATTAATTTTTTTTATTAATTGATAATTAAGGTTATTAATTAGTAATTAAGTATTAATTAATCTATAATTAAAGATTAATTACTTTATTTTAAAAGGGGTAATTAGGGAATGAATTACTCAATTATAATTAATCAAATAAGCGTGGTTTATTTGGATTAATCAAATGGGTTGATTAATTAAAGGAAATCATTTGGTA
The DNA here is from genome assembly GCA_030765085.1 of Allium cepa. NCBI lineage: Eukaryota > Viridiplantae > Streptophyta > Magnoliopsida > Asparagales > Amaryllidaceae > Allium > Allium cepa. The sequence continues at coordinate 32,054,774 of CM060940.1, forward strand.
ATTGATTAAGTATGCTTACTTAATAAGATTTGATAAGAGTAATTACTTAAGGTAATTAATTGATGAATAAATTAATGGAGGTAATTGAGATAAGGGAAATTACTTAATGTAATTAAGAAGTAATTAAGAGTAATTGATTAATGTTTAAAGTTGATTTAATTAATTTAAGTATGATCAATTAATTGTAATTAATTAAGGATTAATGTAATTAATTATAATTTATTAAAAAATTAATTATGGTAATTACTTAATGTAATTAAGGGGTAATTAATCAAGGGTGATTAATTAAGATGATGATTAATTAATTAGTTTAATTAATGGACAAGAAAGAAAGATTTATGGTGATAAGGTAATTAATTTAATTTATTTTAAATTAATTAGAGATGAAGTAATTAATTTAATTCATTTTAAATTAATTATAGATGGTGATTAATAGATCATTGCTTATGGATGGCTGATTTATATTGAATGGCTTGTTGTTTGATATCTCTGATGAGATATGTGTGATATATGATATGGATGCTTTGGTTGAATTGAGATGATAGTATGAGTTACCTATTTGTGATAATAACATGAATTATCTGTTGTGATGGTAATGTAGATTTTCTATTGTGATATTGTGAATTATCTATCTGCGTGTATATAGATAATAGAATTGATTTGTTTTAAACTTTAAAGCAACTTGGACCTAAAAGATGGCATTTTGGATTTCGATGAGACCGGGATCGGGTTTTCCATATTTTGATATCCGAAAACCATATCGATCCAAATTAACGATAGGTCGTGAATCAAGTGAAGATGAAGATTCAGAGTGCAAGGGTCATCGTCGTTAACTCTGAGGGTGATTCCAAAATGAGTGTAATGAGATAATGCCTTCGGTTTCGTTCGAACCCGGAATGAACTTGTATGGATTGAATGCTTCAAGAACATCGTCAGGTGGATGATGATCATTCTAAGAGATGTGTTCTCTAAAGGTAATCGTAGCCTCAAGCCTCATCAACCGGGAATGGCTAAAACTGGGGAGATGCAGCAAGGCTTCGTGGGTAGCCCCCACTTGAGAGCAAAATTTACCCCTGTCTAGAAGTCCCTTATTATTTCGGTTGTGTGGGCGGTTGTTGGCCACAACCGCGGGGTTGTCTTTTTCGAAACTGTCCAGTAAGGGATGGGTCCGGCCTTGTGTTGTAGGGGATCGGGAGTGGTCCTCAGTATGGTGATCTAGGCCCCGTACTGTGACGGGCGGTACTCCAGTAGCCCTGCCATTGTATGGAATCCAAACTCCAATAAGTGCCAGTACGGTTTTGATTGTGCCCAACTATGTTGGAACGTGAGATGTAAGCATTCAAGCTATTTCTGTATTTTATTTTGAAAACCCTAGACCCTATTATAATATCACTGGATTTCCTATCAAATGTTTTGGTTAGCGTAAGGTAAAAACTTTTCCATGTTTATGTATGGGAAGTCTTACGTGATACCTTTCTTTCAAAAGGTTTTAAAAGTTAAGCAACTTTAACCGTTTACTCACACCAGACCCATGTCTAACCCGGAGTTTATTATATTTTTCTTAAACTCTTGGGTACTCAAATTTTTACGAGTAGCCAAGGGATTCAGGTTAGCTTTGACGAATTATGGAGGAGCATTGGAGCAGGAGGCTTCTGCATTTAGATAAATAGTTTTCCGCTGTATTGGTTTCTCTGAGTAGTTCTCTTGTATTGCATTGAGTTGTATAACTAGACAGGTGTTTATAACTGTCTAGTATGAGATGTGTCCTTTGTGTAACTCTGATAATGATTGTAAACTATGTAATATTTATGTTATTAATATAATTTATTCATTCCGCTGTTGAGATTCTGATGTTGTTTCTTCTTTCTCTTCTTTCTTTTCTCTTTTCTTTCCCTTTCTTTCTTTAAAATGATACGACTTTCTGTGGTGAGAAAGTCGGGTTGTTTCATTACCCCAAATATCTCAACAATTAACTATCTAAAATTCATGATTTTCTTTTTAAAAATCATGTTTTCCAGTGCTGATTCAATATGTATTCTTAAATCAATAAAATTTAACATTTAATTTTATTATATTACTAAAATTTCTACTATATTTTCCTAGATACATGCGTATTTTCAAAACTTAAATACTGGTACATATTTTTAACACTTAGATCTTGTAAAACTAAGCTATTTTATTTGGAATCCAGTACTTACAGTGAATGGATAAAAAGATAAGAAATTTTTAAACCAAATTTACACTCTGTAACATGAACAGAGGTACACACAGATGAATCACTCATGCACCCAGGATTCAATCATTAGTATAGTTGTATTTAGGTTAAAATAAACATGCACATACATTTCAGAACATACATCACAAGTTCACTTCATCATTTATCTCATGCATCAAATCCATAGATGTTTTATGTTCAGTTTACTCACCTATGTTTGAAGACAAGGAACATACAGTTGAAATTTGAAATCTGATCTTGCATTTTAAAACTGGAGCTTTGATTACTTGGTTTGCATTGATCTTAAGAGGATGAACTGTAACTAGTTGAGTTGCTTCTGCCTCCGATCTGAAACTTGAATTAATTTGCTTGATTTAACTTTTGGTTTGAAATGGTTATAGGTTTTTGAACTGGAATTTGTACCAGAACTGAGTTGATTATAGCTTCAAGTTGAGTTTTGTTGTTTTGAAAGATATACGATGATTTTTTTTTTCAGGTTTGTGGTTTGCAAATTTTTCTTTTTATGTTTTATAGACTTTTGTTTTTGGAGATATGTGATAAAAGAAATGAAAGAGAAGAAGGAATATACATTTAACCTTATTTAAGATTTTGTAAAAATTTAGAAAAAGAAAGAAAAAAATATAAGGAAAGACACTTGTTATTTACCACACTCAATCAATTAACACAAGTTAACATTAAGCTTTCATAATTAACACTTGTTCCTAAGGAGGTTTTATAAATTAACACATGTATAAATATTCATTTTAAATGATAATATAAACTTTTGTATTTGTTACAATTTAATAAATACTTTCATAATTTATATAAATAAATTCTTTAAGGAAAAACAATATAAAACAAATTATATTTTAATGAAAACTTTATTCATATATATTTATATATATATATATATATATATATCCAAATTATTTCAAATAATTATCCTTTAAATCCAAATGTAAACCCAAATATTTAATTTAAATTCAATTTTTAAAAATCCAATTTTAAATCAACTTAAACATATATATTAATTTAAACAAACACATTATTAAATTTGAAAATAATAAGTTTACTTAAAGATCTATTTATAAAACAACCAAATTGAATTTGTAAAGATAATCATTCTAAAAACTATTTAAAATCATCACATTCAAATTGCTTTGAAATTCCGGGTTATAACATTCTTCCCCTCTTTGAATCTTTTCGTCCTCGAAAAGGAACGAAGCCAGAATTTATTAAATATTTTTAAACCAGTTAAAATATTCTTTGATCATTTTAAAACAGTTTTTAAAATCTGTAATACTGCCAAAATATTTTTATAAAAATAATTTTTATAACTCGATGTTTCAACCAGTCCATCCTTGTTCTCACAGAAATTCGGTCATACGTTGACAAGGCGTAAGATTGAAAATCTATAAGTACTTAGCAGACCCGTTTTTAACACCCGGTGAAAATACTTGAAAATAATTTTATTGAAAATATAGAAAATAATTTTTGAAAATAGAGGAATATCTTTGGTGAGAATGCTCTGGAAATCATCACCCCCATCCATGGTCGCAGTTAAATTTCAGGGTTACGTTGCCGTCACAGCAAAAGTCCATGTAACTGCAGGCTCTCTGCGGCCTCTCGATTACGCCATAGATCCCACATAACAAATCACAGTTACATTCCAGGGTTACGTTGCCGTCATAGCAAAAGTCCACGTAACTGCAGGCTCTCAGCGGCCTTTGATTTTCGCTGTCGAAATGAAACTTCTCCACTCCTACATAGGTCGCAGTCTACCAATATAAAATCAAACGTAGACTGTTGGCTCTCAGCGGCTCACACGACTTTCACTATGTTATATTCTACTCATAATCTACAGGAACTGGATTTTTCCGGACTCCTCACAGGATCAAATTTTGAAACCCCCTTGGGGCTCAAGGCAGCACCACCCGGTGGTACTCTTGGGAATTTCATTTCAAGAAAGCGCCTTTTTCCCCAGAGCCATCATCAAAACATTTTATACTATACATATATAGTATCTTTAAATCATATACCTAGTATAATCTCATACAAATCACCTTTACACAAAATCGATTATCCCGAATCGATAATTCTTAAACTAGGCTTTCCAAATTCAATATTGATTTTACCCAAAAATCAAAAGCCTTTACCAAATCCAAAGGTTCCCAAAACTTTTTTTTTCAAAATCCTCATAAGATCCTTTATATATACACAGATATATATAATTTTTAAAACCTAGAATCATTTCAAACATGTATAAAACTCCTTTTATACTTCAAACATTTTCGAAAACCCTTTTTCGTCTGACAAAAGATTCATCAAGGGGAGTTTCATTTTATAAAACAAAGATTTTTAAAACCTTTTTTACTCAAAATCAAATATTCAAATTTGATTACTCTTTTCAATATCATTTTCATTCGAATTTATACGTTGTACACATATCATCCGTACACTATACCAATCTGATCGCTTACTCCACCACACAAGTTCACTTCCGGTCTAGTATCGTCCACCCGACTTCCTAGTGCGGACACAGATCCGGTTTGTTGATTAGAAACTGTCATTCTCCTTGCATAGTCATAACTATGATAGAGAATATCCAGAACCAATCAACAATCCATATCCAGGTTCGCCGTCGAAAATCAAGTGAAAAATCTCAACTCGGATCGACATACTATCTCGAAATTCTATGTTCGAATCTGTATCAAATCACTATGCGAATAGAATAACATACGTACACCCTACGTATTTATCTTTATTGGTATTAGCCAAATCAATTCTCTTTCTATTCACATTCACTTTAATTTTCATTCACTTATTCATAACTACTTCAATCCTATTTAGATTATCACCTCTATTCTTATCTCGATTGGGTATTTAACCTATACAGTTTGAACTCTGACCAGTTTATTTAGAAAATAGCTTGAAAATTTTAAAAATAGATAAGTAGTTGGAAAATAATTACTAGTTTGTAAAATAGGTGTAAAATAGTTAGAAAATAGTTAAAATAATTATAGAAATTTTAGATAATTGCAAAATAATAGTAAGATAGTAACTAGTTTATAAAATAGTTAAAATATAGTAATTAGTTTATAAAACAGTTGAAAAATTGTTAAACAGTTTCAAAAATAATTTGTAAAACAAGTATAAGATAGTTTGGCTTTTAAAAGAAAGGTTGTATATACAATAAATACCTTGGAAAAATAGGTCTATATTAAAATAATTTATATTAAAAAAAATAGTGCAGAGTCAAAACTGTTCAATTCCTAATCTCTATTCTCAATCAATTAAATTTAAATTCCACTTTCATTTAAATTGACTTAACTCCAATTTAAATAACTTCAATTTCTATTGAAATTGATTCAACCCCAATTCAAGTTGAATAAATCTTAGTTTCTTTCCAAATTTAACTTTATTCAACCTTGATCTCAAATTCTACTAATTCAAATAAATTTCAATTGAACCAGTTCCTATTTCAATTCATTTCAATTCCAGATGAATTAATCCCAATTTTCAAACTCCATTTCCACATCAAGTTGAATTATTCTTGATTTCCTCCCAAATTCAATTCAAATTCCTTTTGCATTTAAAACTATTAAACTTTAATTACAATTCCAAATTATTCAAATCAATCCAATTCAAATTTTCCATTTGAATCTTATACTCATACATCTTTAACCACAATTTCAATTAATTCAAATCAAATTCAATTTGATCTAATTTCAATTCAAATTCCAAATTTAAACTATCTCGAATTATATAATTTCGAGTTAAATTCACTAAGGTTGGTTTAACCCTTTAAACCAAGTTAACCTTTATTAAAAGCTTTTAAACAATTTAATTTATTACCCAATTTTATCTCCTAGTTTGAAACCAATTCTTAAACAAGTTCAATTTTTCAGATTCAATCGTTTAAATTTTCATTTCAAAGTAATTCCATATCCTTAATTTCAAATTAACGTTAGATTTTTCTTTTTATCTCAATAATGGATATATTACCATACTTCATTTCTCATTCATTAAAACAAATTCAATTCACAACTTAAAGATTTTTAACAACAATAGGATGATATTATCTAATTTATTTTAAAACATCCATTCATTTTCAATTTTTAGATCTCAAATCTATTTTGAGATCAGACAAACTCTCATTTCCAATCAACCATTTAACTTCCCAAGTTAAATCTTAATTTCGTCTTCAAATTTTCAAATCAGGTTGATCATTCCAACTTATTTAACTCTTCCTCAAGTTAAACTTAATTCACTTAATCCAATCAACCTTACCCAGTTTGAACATTCATTTAAAATTTTGAACCTCTCATAAATAGTCTTCCCACTTATTAAGCTCAAAAACTTAGCACTTTGGGTATAAGATCTTATTCCAAATTCAAAACTCAACATTTAGAGTTTATCTCAAACCACCACTGATATTATGAATATCCACATATATACATATTAACTTTTTTACATACCAAATTATACTTTAAAATTTTAATCCACCTTTGGTTTTTTATTCAAAACAAATTTCTTTATATTTTCAAAGAACTCTTGTTTGAAATAGGACCATTTCATTCAAATGCATTAAATAATATTATTTACTATTTCTTTAAATTAATTATGTCATTAATTAATTCCAATTAATCACATTCGGTAATTAACTTATTTCTTAATTACCTTCATTAAGTAATTGTCCTTTAGATTACATACCTCTAGTTACTTCATTAAGTAACTTCCTCTTAATTTATCATTTCCAATTATTAATCTCATTAAATAAAGTTTAATTAATTACATAAATTAATTGATTATCCTTATCCTTAAACCTTTTCCAAATTCAAGATTTAATTTTCAATTTGGTTGTATTTCTATTACTTCTTAATTTAATTCAATAATTTAACAACCAATTCCTTTAATATTTGTTAGAAAGATATATTGCTTTATATATCAAAATATAATCTTATATAAAATCATTTAAAATCTTTATATAAGAAAATAAAAAGTACGCTCTCTCATATATATATATACATTCAACTCATTCTAGGGTACCCTTACCCTATCCTTAATGAGTAATCCCACCAGAGACTAGGTTCTCGCTTAACCTTTAGCTCTGATACCAAATGTAACGACCCGAAATTTTCGATCCCGAAATTTCCAAATAGTTAGTGGAAAGAAGAAGAAAACAGAAGAAACAAAAACTCAAACTCAGAATCTCACACTCGCAGCAGATAAAATATAATAGCAAATAAAATAACAATTTACAAAGAAGAACTGTATCGGTACATTTACACTTTTACATCAGGGTTACAACAATTCACCACTCTGGGCAGTTTTAAACAACAAGTCTTAGATAAAATAACAATATATATCATAGCGAATAAACACTCTGTCCTTCAGCTCTCCTCCTGAGCTCCAGAACGTCCCTACCTGCTAATCTGTAATACTCGGTCTGACCCGAGCATTACATCAAAGTAACACCTGGGTGAGGCTGGAAACCAGCGTGAGTAAACCCATCTAGCATGAATTACAAGAGCATATAACATATATATAACCTGGGGTAACTTTTATCAATTTACAACCTCACAGGTTGTTTTAGACATTACACACAATCAATTCTAAGTGTCAAAATTTAGATTAAATAATCCAATTTACTTAAATCATTCGATTACACCTTATTGATTCCACATATCAAGTTTATATAGAATCGAAATGGTTTCGGATATTAAATAATACCCGACTTCGGTCTCTTCGAATTCTGTTCATCTTAACACATGTCATTCAAGTGAAATGCAATTCAACTTTAAATTCAAGGTTTCATCCTTTTTACTCTGATATTCATCATTGACAGATAACCACACTATCATTGCCCCCCCAAACACATCGTATCACGAACCCTTTCATATCAGGGGTATCAATCAATTCAGGGTATTAATTATCATTTAATCATACATAAGCAAGATAAATCAATCACACCATCTCGAATAAATCTAATTAACCATAATTGAATTAAATCAACTACATTTTAGTCCAGCTTATTAATTAATTACAACCCAATTGATCTACCATCCCATAATCATTCATCTTTAATTACATTAAGATTATCATCATTATCTAATTACTTCAATTAAGTAATTATACTTAACCATATTCCATGAATGATTATCCTTAATTAATTTTATCCCAATTACTCGCAAGGAGTAATTACCCCTCCGTATTACTTACTTACGTAATTAGCTCCTTACCTAATTATTAATACTTTTTGATTAATTACACCAAGTAATTTATCCTTAATTACTCCTACTAAGTAATTACCCATTAATTACTTCCCATTGAGTAGTTCCTTTTTAATTATTACATCATGTAATTATGAATTACTTCACTAAATCTTATCAATTATTTATTTTTAAATAATTCATCAAGAGATTATCTTTACTTAATTAACAATTAGTTTCATTTGGGTAACCCATCCCTTAATTACCTTTAATTCCCAATTAATAAATCTTAATTGCGGATTATTTATTCTTTAACCATTAATTAATAGACCTTAATTATTAATCAACATAACTTAATTACAAATTAAGTATTCCTTAATTACCAATTAATCATTAGCCATTTGTTAATTAAATTACTTAATACTTAACTACTAGTCATTCATTTATTAACTTCAAATAGTTAATTACACACAATTATTTATTAGTCAATCTTTAATCATAATCATAAAGTAATTACTCTTAGTGATTTTCTTAATTAATAACTATTCATTTAAATTAACATTTAAAAGAATCTTCTTTAACTTTGATTTTGTTATTAACTACACAACTTAATATAAATTAATTTTATACTTAACTTAATTTAAATACTTAATAAAATATTAGTTAAGAGTTTAAACATTATTACATTAACTAAATAATTAAACTTATATTAAAGTTTTAACTCAAATTGTTAAGCAATTATTAAATTTACAATGCTTTAAATCCTGATAGAACACAGATTGCATAACTTCATTCCTACTTTAGATACTGTAGTTTGAAGATAGAACCTCCCGAGTGCTTCCCATATTCAACTCGAGTCACCCCTCGCGTATCCCAAAGATTTTCCCGAGTCATTCTTTCCCTCTCGAACTCTTCTTCTCCCTTATTCTTTGATCCTTTCATACTCCTACTTCCATACAAATACCCGAAGTCAACTTGCACCGAACCATCTTCTTCCCCGAAGTACCCCAATAACTCACAGCAACACAGGGCTTGTGCACGTGCACACCCCAACCACGGTGCTTCGATCATCATCGACCATGACTGTAGTTCGACAACGCCTCACTCATTCGATTCCAATTACCCCCAGCACCGAATGCCCTAAAAATAAAAAACGAGCCTTTATACCCAAAACTGGAACTAAAATCACCGACGAACTCGCCTTACCATCGATAACTCCAACCACCATCATCCATGCCACCAAGCCCCCTAGCTACGCCTCCATATCTAGGCTCGATTTCCCTGGCCCGGAGCAACTCGATGCGACATTGACGTTGGTACGGCTCTTGTAAACCAAACTAACCAGACACGCCCTTAACCCTAAACTACTACGCCGCGCCCACCACGAAACCCTATATAAGCAATTGCTATTTTTCCTACGATCTCTAGCCACTCAACTACCTTCAGCAATAAGCGCGACTATTATCTTAACGTCGATCGCCGGAATTTGGCAAAAATACGAATTCAAACTTACCCCAAATATCTCAACAATTAACTATCTAAAATTCATGATTTTCTTTTTAAAAATCATGTTTTCCAGTGATGATTCAATATGTATTCTTAAATAAATAAAATTTAACATTTTATTTTATCATATTACTAAAATTTCTACTGTATTTTCCGAGATACAGGCATATTTTCAAAACTTAAATACTGGTACATATTTTTAACACTTTGTAAAACTAAGCTATTTTATTTAGAATCCAGTACTTATAGTGAATTGATAAAAAGACAAGAAATTTTTAAACCAAATTTACACTCTGTAACATGAACAGAGATACACACAGATGAATCACTCGTGCACCCAGGATTCAATCATTAGTATAGTTGTATTTAGATTAAAACAAACATGCATATACCTTTCAGAACATACATCACAAGTTCACTTCAATATTTATCTCATGCATCAAATCTATAGTTGTTTTATGTTCAGTTTAGTCGCCTATGTTTGAAGACAGGGAACATACAGTTGAAATTTGAAATCTGAACTTGCATTTTAAAACCGGAGCTTAGATTACTTGGTTTGCATTGATCTAAGATGACGAACTGTAACTAGTTGAGTTGCTCCTGCCTCTAATCTGAAACTTGAATTAATTTTCTTGATTTAACTTCTGGTTTGAAATGTTTATAGTTTTTTGAACTGGAATTTGTACCAGAACTGAGTTGATTATAGCTTCAGGTTGAGTTTTGTTGTTTTGAAAGATTTATGATGATCTTTTGACGCAGCGGATAATGACAAAACGATATAGATCGATGAAAGTAGCAATCGGTGGATTGATGAATACTGAAATGCCCAAATTCGTTGATCCGAAGATACCAAATTCTAGTTATCCTCGTCACGTTGATCGCGCACGATACCGTGAAAGAAGATCTTCAATTCTTCAAGCGTTGATCAAGCGCACTTGATTCCGCGAATCGGCTTCAACAATCGTTGATTCGAGCACACTCGAATAACCGAAAGTGGAGATAGGAGATTACACTCAACTACCAATTTAAGATGAAAGCGCAAAGCAATCAAACAAGAATTTTATTCAACAATCAACTACCCAAAATGTACAACACACTCCCTATTTATAGCCTTTTCAATCCAGAGTCGTAAGTCCTACACGACATACGACTCACCATTGGGTCGACAGCGACTCATCAGCAGTGATTCAACATAGACAACCTACGACTCATCGATATTACAACATCACGACTCACGACTTAACATTCAACGAATCAAAACAAACAGATCATAACACAACGTCGGCCGACTTATCTACATGCCAACTTACGACTTATCACAACACAAGTTACAACGACTTAAAGCAATTACATCACAATAGCGACTCAACTGCTACAAACGACTCAACACTCGAGCGACTTAAGAAAACACACTAATATACAACTCAGCGACTTACAGCTTAATGAGTTACAAATGACTCACGACGTAAGTACAACACAGTATAAACAAACACACGACTTAACAGATACAACGACATAACGACTTTACATGACACGGCTTACGACTTACGACCTAGCTTACGTCGGCAGCGGCCTAAGAAACATCTTCAAACAACACCTTCATACGACTTAAATCATGGTCGACTTAAGACTTCAACGATTTATCATGAGTCGTGACTCGTGGCATGTTGAAGGAACGTTATCTTCCCATGACTCACTAAGTCGTAACTCGCTTCCGACTTAAGGCCTTCAACTACTGGAACTTCTCTCTTCTTCTTAATAAGTCGTGGACGACTTATAGCTGTGTCGTTAGGTCGTATACGACATATCAAACCTGAACGACTTAAGCTCCCGTTAAGTCGTAACTTCTTTTCATCATTCTTGTTAAGTTATAGCTCTCCCCCCGAGCTTTGTTAAGTCGCAAACGACTTAAGACCGCTTCCTTAGGTTGTGGACGACTCAAGTCTTGAAGGTTTGGGCCTTGCACAGCTCCAACTCTGTTCTGAGCTGCATCATCCTCCCCAGGTTGAGAAAAATTCGTCCTCGAATTTGTAAAATCTTCCACATCGGATTGTTCATCCCCATAATATGGTACAAAATGCTTAACATTGAACACGTCAGAAGTGTACACATCCTCCGGCAGCTTCAACTTATAAGCATTTTCATTAATCCGTTTCACAACTTCTACAGGACCAATTTTTCTGGCTTTCAACTTGTTATAAGCGCCTACTGGAAAACGATCCTTCGTTAACACAGCATATACCATATCTCCTTTATTAAATTCAACACTTCTTCGCTTCAGAACTGCGGATCTTTTATACTTCTCATTTGCTTTCTCCAATCGCTCCTGAACGATTTTATGACATTCAGTCAACCCATCAACAAAGTCTACAGCTCGTTTAACCGTCCCCTTCGGTTGTGGTATTACCGTTAAGTCCAACGGTCCCCTTGGTAAATTTGAATATACAATCTGAAATGGTCTGAATCCCGTACTACGATTCACTGCATGATTATGTGCAAACTCTGCCTGGCATAACTTCATGTCCCAACTCTTCAGATTGTCCTTCACAAGACATCGCAACAAATTTCCCAACGATCTGTTAACAACTTCGGTCTGTCCATCTGTCTGCGGATGATAAGAGCTACTAAATTTCAGCTTCGTTCCAACCATCTTCCACAAACTTAGCCAAAAATGACTCAAAAATCTGGTATCCCTGTCTGAAACAATAGACTCCGGCAACCCATGTAAATGATAAATTTATTTGAAATATAACTGAGCAACATGAACAGCATCCGCCGTCTTCTTACAAGCAGTAAAATGTGCCATTTTCGAAAACCTGTCCACCACAATAAATATAGAATCATTCCCCCTTTGAGTTCGAGGCAAACCCAAAACGAAATCCATGCTGATATCAACCCACGGTTTAGTCGGTACAGGTAACGACATATACAATCCTGCATTTGTCGCTGTTCCCTTCGAAACTTGACAAATATGACATCTCTCCACAAACCTTTCAACCTCTTTTCTCATTGACGGCCAAAAGTAAGATTGAGAAATCAAACGCAATGTACGATCACGGCCCACATGTCCTTCCTCGTGCAACTCTTTAATAATCTTCATTCTCAAACTACCATAGGGTATGCATAATCGATTTCCTTTAAACAGAAAACCATCCACCAATACAAACTCATCAGCATTTCCCTCCTTGACTTTTTCAACAAATTTCATAAAGTAAGGATCTTCTTCAATCAGTTCTGGCAACAATTCAAACCATGTCACCTCAACCTTCATTGTAGTCAACAAGTGATTCCTTCTGCTCAATGCATCAGCTACACGATTCGTTACCCCAGATTTATGCTTCACAACAAAAGTAAACTGCTGTAAATAGGCAATCCACGATGCATGCCTTATTGAAATCTTATCCTGCCCTTGCAAATGCTTCAAAGCATCATGATCCGTATAAAGAAAAATTCCTTCTGAAACAGATAATGTCTCCAGTGCTTCACGGCTTGAACAATTGCGTAAAACTCAACATCATAAGTACTATATCTCAACTTAGCTCCTGACAACTTCTCACTGAAATAAGCAACTGGTCTTCCACTCTGACTCAATACTCCACCAATCCCAACTTTAGACGCATCAGTATGTAACTCAAACAATAACTGGAAATTCGGTAAAACTAGAATTGGCGTTGACGTCAATAGTGTCTTGATCTTCTCAAAAGCAATTCCTGCTTCCTCTGACCATGAAAACTTCTTCTCCTTCATACAATCAGTAACTGGTGCCATCATGCTACTGAAGTGTGGAATAAATCTTCGGTAGAATGATGCCAACCCATGAAAACTTCTAACTTCCGTAATTTTCCTCGGCTGTGGCACATTTCTGACTGCTTCAACTTTATTCTGGTCCACCTGGATACCTTCTCCTGACACAACATATCCCAGAAATAAAATACTCCTTGCCATAAACACACACTTCTTTGTTGCTGCATAGAATTGCTCTTCACGAAGAATAATTAACACCTTCCGCAAATGCTGAATATGCTCTTCTGTACTCGCACTATAGATCAGAATATCATCAAAATAAACTACCACAAACTTCCCAATGTACGGTCTGAAAATTTGATTCATCACCCTCACAAATGTAATCGGTGCATTCGATAGACCAAACGGCATAACCAACCATTCATATAAACCTTCCCTCGTCCTGAATGTGGTCTTCCATTCATCCCCGGGTCTGATTCGAATCTGATGATAACCACTCTTAAGATCAATCTTTGAAAATATAACAGCTCCACTCAACTGATCTAGCAAGTCATCCAGTCTAGGCATAGGAAATCTGTAGCGAACAGTAATCTTGTTCAATGCTCGACTATCGGTACACATCCTCCATGTTCCATCCTTCTTCGGTACCAACAAAGCTAGCACTGCACAAGGACTCAAGCTCTCCTGAACACGCCCCTGTTCTAACAATTCCTCTACCTGCCTTCGCAACTCCTCATGTTCCTTTGGACTCATTCGGTAATGTGGCCTATGCGGTAAAACAGCACCTGGCACTAGATCAATTTGATGTTGTATGTCTCTTAACAGTGGTAACTCTTTCGGCGGTTCTTTCGGAAATACATCTTCAAATTCTTCTAGTACTGGCTTTACTTCTTCATGAACTTCAACCACTTCATTACACTCCCGCCCAATCAACAAAAAGACTTCAGGCTCCTCTTCAACTTCCTTGACAAACTCCTTTAATGATAGCAAAGTTTTCAGTTCTTCAATCTCCTCCAACTTGCTTTCCTTCTGTTGTTGCTTCTTGGGAACTAAAGTGATTTTAGTACCTTCGAACATGAAACTATAGCTATTAGCACGACCATCATGTTGCACTACTCTATCAAACTACCATGGTCTGCCCAACAACAGATGACACACATCCATGTCCACAACGTCACACCAAATTTCGTCTTTGTATTTCTTCCCAATTGAAAAATTCACACAAGCCCTTCGACAAACCTTCACTTCACCACCCTTCCTTAACCATGCTAACTTGTACGGTTTAGGATGCTTCTCAGTCTTCAATGCCAACTTCTTCACAGCCTCGGTAGAAATAATATTATCACAACTTCAGCATCAATAACAAATTTACAAACCTTCCCCTGAATAGTGCATGTTGACTGAAAAATATTGCTCCTCAACCAACTAGAAACTTCCTCCTGCTTCGGTGTCAAACAAGATCTCCTCATCATAAGATTACAACCCTCATCTCCGGACAACTCTTCCTCCTCCTCAACAAGTGGTGAAATGGAATATCCAGCTTCTACATCTCCATCTTCAACTTTAGTAATCATAGTTTGTTTCTTCGGCTTCGGATATTCATTGCTTTTGTGACCCACTTCTTGGCAATTATAGCACTTGAAACTGTTATTGACCTTCGCCTTCGTAACCTCCTGTACAACTGGTTTTGTAACAGCTTTAGAAACACTGGAACTCCCACTAGCACCCTTCACTTGATTGTTGGAATTTGTAAACACACCACCACCTCGTCTTCCCTTCTTCTCCCAAGCCAACGCTTTCTGATGTGCCTCCGCCATAGATCTTGGATCAAACATATTAACCATATCCTGGATCTGCATTCGCAACCCTCCAACAAATCTAGCAGTTAGCTGTTCTTCTGTCTCCATAATATCATTTCGAGCAATCAATTGATAAAACTCGTCAGCATAATCATTAACAGTCTTTGTCCCTTGCCTCAAGTTCTGCAACCTCTGATACATGAGCGATTGATAGTTGTAAGGTAAGAATGTAGTTCTCAACAATTTCTTCATCTTCTCCCATGATTCAATCTTTGACTTTCCCATTCTCTCCCTTGTAAGTTTAGTTTGCTGCCACCATGCTAAAGCTCTTCCCCTCAACCTAGTAGCAACTAACTTAACTCTTCTATGCTCAGGAACCTCCTTCAAATCAAAGATCTCTTCAACATTAGACAACCAATCAAGAGATTCTACTGCAACCATACTACCCTTGAATTCCGGAATTTCTGTTTTCATACCTGACTCCCATCGACGATCTTCTTCAACATCCCGATAAGAATTTCGAACTTGGTCTCGATCTCGATAATGAATGCTAGCTCTATCACCCCCTTCATCAAAATCAAATGTACGTCTATATCGATCTCGACCATCAACATTCCTTTGATCACGCATGTCTCTTCTACTATGTCTCTCTTCATCTCTATATGGCTCATTTTCAAATTCTCGTGGAGTTCTTCTCTCTTCATGTCCATAGTCATGGTGATCTCTCCTTGATGAAATTGATGTTTCTCTTCTTTCTCTAAAAGATTGCGGTGATACCCTCCTCGCTTCCGTAACCGATGGCGAAAATCGGTTTCCTCCATGGTTCGGGACTAGTGATCTCCTCCTTTGAGTCTGATTCATATCAATCATCAACTTCTCTAGCTTTCCAATGCCTTCATCAAATTTCTCATTAATGCGTTGTTCCATTTGCTCGGCTTCTTCCCTTCTATACAACGCTTCAACATTTTGACGACGATTAGCTCTTCTAGGTGGCATGTTTGAATCAACACCAACACTTCAACCAATCGAACACAAAACTTCAACACAAGTAAGTCATGGCTCAACCACTAACTCGGCTATAAGCAACGACCTAAGGTTAGGTCGGCACGACTCAACAAGCACGACTCAAAGTGTCACTTGACTCGGCTCGCTTCAACCCTTCAATTCAAACAACAAGACGCGGATCCTACTTCAAAAAAAACTTCACCAAGGCTCGGCTACTTCTCACAAGTATACACGACCTACCTTCAACAAATGATACCAAATTGTTGCTTCAACTCTCGGCTCAAACTCACTTCAAACCCTTCTCCAAAAATTCAAACACTTTTCGGATTTTGATCCAAAATGAAATGGATCGAAAACACCCAACTTGTTGCAACTTTAAGATGAACACCAAACTTCAAACTCCTTGGCTCCAAGACTCGGCTTAGCTATGATTGGCCAAATCTAGCTCTGATACCAAAACTGACACAGCGGATAATGACAAAACGATATAGATCGATGAAAGTAGCAATCGGTGGATTGATGAATACTGAAATGCCCAAATTCGTTGATCCGAAGATACCGAATTCTAGCTATCCTCGTCACGTTGATCGCGCATGATACCGTGAAAGAAGATCTTCAATTCTTCAAGCGTTGATCAAGCGCACTTGATTCCGTGAATCGGCTTTAACAATCGTTGATTCGAGCGCACTCGAATAACCTAAAGTGGAGATAGGAGATTACACTCAACTACCAATTTAAGATGAAAGCACACAGCAATCAAACAAGAATTTTATTCAACAATCAACTACCCGAAATGTACAACACACTCCCTATTTATAGCCTTTTCAATCCAGACCCTTAAGTCGTACACGACTTACGACTCATCATTGGGTCGGCAGCGACTCATCAGCAGTGATTCAACATAGACGACCTACGACTCATCGATATTACAACATCACGACTCACGACTTAACATTCAACGACTCAAAACAAACAGATCACAACACAACGTCGGCCGACTTATCTACATGCCGACTTACGACTTATCACAACACAAGTTACAACGACTTAAAGCAATTACATCACAACAGCGACTCAACTGCTACAAACGACTCAACACTCGAGCGACTTAAGAAACCACACCAATATACAACTCAGCGACTTACGGCTTAACGAGTTACAAATGACTCATGACTTAAGTACAACACAGTATAAACAAACACACGACTTAACAGATACAACGACATAACGACTTAACATGACACGGCTTACGACTTACGACCTAGCTTAGGTCGGCAGCGGCCTAAGAAACATCTTCAAACAGCACCTTCATACGACTTAAATCATGGTCGACTTAAGACTTCAACGATTTATCATGAGTCGTGACTCGTGGAATCTTGAAGGAACGGTATCTTCCCATGACTCACTAAGTTGTAACTCGCTTCCGACTTAAGGCCTTCAACTACTGGAACTTCTCTCTTCTTCTTGATAAGTCGTGCACGACTTATAGCTGTGTCGTTAGGTCGTATACGACTTATCAAACCTGAACGACTTAAGCTCCCGTTAAGTCGTAACTTCTTTTCATCATTCTTGTTAAGTCGTAGCTCTCCCCCTCGAGCTTTGTTAAGTCGCAGACGACTTAAGACCGCTTCCTTAGGTCGTGGACGACTCAAGTCTTGAAGGTTTGGGCCTTGCACTGCTCCAACTCTGTTCTGAGCTGCATCATCTTTTTTTTATTAGGTTTGTGGTTTCATATTTTTCTTTCTATGTTTTATAGACTTTTATTTTTGGAGATATGTGATAAAAGAAATGAAAGAGAAGAAGGAATATACATTTAACCTGATTTAAGATTTTGTAAAAATTTAGAAAAAGAAAGAAAAAAAAATATAAGGAATGACACTTGTTATTTACCACACTCAATCAATTAACACATGTTAACATTAAGCTTTCATAATTAACACTAGTCCCTAAGGAGGTTTTATAAATTAGCACATGTATAAATATTCATTTTAAATGATAATATAAACTTTTGTATTTGTTACAATTTAATAAATATTTTCATAATTTATATAAATAAATTCTTTAAGGAAAAACAACATAAAACAAATTATATTTTAATGAAAACTTTATTCATATATATATACATATATTTATTTATATATATATCCAAATTATTTCAAATAATTATCCTTTAAATCCAAATCTAAACCTAAATATTTAATTTAAATTCAAATTTTAAAAATCCAATTTAAAATCAACTTAAACACATATGTTAATTTAAACAAACACATTATTAAATTTGAAAATAATAAGTTTACTTAAATATCTATTTATAAAACAACCAAATTGAATTTGTAAAGACAATCATTCTAAAAACTATTTAAAATCATTACATTCAAATTGCTTTGAAATTCCGGGTTATCACAATAACGCCTTCGAGAAGGCTTATCCGCCGGCCTTCCGCCAGCAGACCGAACCTTGTGAGTGACTCATTTGAAATGAGAGTTCGATGTTCCGTTCTTCGGCAGGAAGCGCTTTAGTGTCCTCAACGGCTTTAGAATACCCACGACCGTCAGGGCGTGGGTTGATACCTGAGAAGATAAAAAAAGAATTAGAAAAGGCATGGCTTTGACCAAGCACGAATAGCGATTAAGAGAAGGACCTTACTTCCTTCAACCCATCTCCTCGCAAAACCAGAGGGGCAACGCACATAGAACCATTCCCGTTTGTACATGGCAAATTTGCTCCACTCCTCGGTTAAGATTTGACATTTACGATATGGCTCGAGGAACATGTAAGAGGGGCTATCTCCCCACTTCTTGATCATGTATATGTATCTGATGTCGCCAGGAGTTGGGGGCCTAGAGAAGACGGTCATGAAGAGGATGTAGGTGTCATAGATGAAGGCGTGACCGTTTGGGTGCAGCTGCGACGGGGCGATGTCGATGATTGCAACACATCCCGAAGAAACAAATTGAACGGTGGCACGCTGCCAACCTTGCACATAAATTGATTGCACGTTGTGTATCCGACTGGGGGCAAGTATGGCCGGTCATGCCCCGATGGAACCAGCACGTCGTCAAAAGGTATTCCACGGATGGAGCATATTCGCCGGAGCGCAACTTCATTGATTTTTGAAGCCTGTGAATCGACAGGGTTGTCCAAGAAAATTGATGCCTCCAGGGCATCAGGTGCTAAGTTATCTGCTGGGGAGGTTGATGGATTTGGGACATCTGCGACTTCCTGTCGAGAGGATGGCCTCAGTTTGACAGAAATCGTGGTGGTGCTAGATTTTTTAGACATCTTCAATAAATATTGAATTCAGCTAAGCACCTGTGTGAACTATACTTGAAAAATGTTAGACGTTAGAATTAACAACACAAATTTTCCCCCCATGTGGTGTGTGAACTATTGCGATCAATCGTATATAAGTGCTGAAAAATTGAAAGTCACAGGGTTAATAATATAAAATTGAGCTTCAAATCATCGCCTTCGAAGGCCGTCATCGCTGACCGTCTCTAAAAGCCTACCTTATGGTGTTTACAGTTTCGGATTCAGAAAATGTTAGAAGAAGTTATTCGATTATGTCAATTTAAGTTCAGGTTTATGTCTGCTGAAACTAGGAGGTTATCAGTCCAAATCAGTTCGATATACTAGTATGCTGGAGTTTCTGTCCTTGTTTTGTTATGTGATTAGGCAAGGCAATAGATTGTTCGGCTTAAGTTCTATTCGGCCTATAAAATATGGTTCGGCATTAATGTTCATTCAGCCTAAGTACTGTTCGCCTGAAATATTGGTCGCAATTCATGATCGTTCTGTCTAAAGATTGTTCGGCCTAACTGTCGACCGGGCAAGCTATCGCTCGGCCATGCAATCGTTCGGCAAAACTATCGTTCAGCCTAAATAACATCTGGCCTAAGTTCTGCTCAGCCAAAGTAACGTTCGGCATCCCAACTAATTCATGCTTCCTCCCTCACCTTCCATCCCACCATTCGGCATGTGATGAGTCACACCGGACCAGAGTTACGCCGAACTCCAATGCTCGACACTTCCTCTCTTCCACCGTCCATGCCGAATAACCAGGGCCGATCGCTCGTCAAATCATGCCAGACCATGCCATTCGGCATCCCAACTATCTCCTGCTCCTCCTCTATTCTTTCTTCCTCCAATCTCGTTCGGCATAAGGGAACTGTGCCAAACCACAACACGTCTCCCAACAGCTTCCTAATAAGCTCGTCCCTAATCACTACTCCTTTCCCCCTCATCATTTAACTCCGAAAGCTCTTAAACTACCTCAATCAAGGCTCGACTCACCCTATTGACTTGAGCATAAAAACCTTTTTAGTTATGGGAAAGGATTTAGGTAGAAGAATCGGTACCTAATTAGTAGGTCAAAACATGGAAAGGGTTTGATAGATCTTTGAAGGCTGTTAGCTGGCGAGGATGGCAAGTACACGGTAGCGGAGGCAGAAAGTGGAAAGAGAAGGAGGAAGACGCTGGCCTTTATAGGGAAGAAGAAGGAGGCAAAACAACGATGACCGGTAGAACCGGTCAAAGCCACATCGTTCAGCATCAGCTTGTTCGGCATACGTGGGATGTTCGGCTTCGGTTGTATCGCTCGACATTCATGTTACGTTTGGCACACACCCCTCCACAACTTGTATTCAAAAGAAACCAACACCCAATAGTGATGGGCCAGGGTACGAAGCAAAGCACAAAGGACACGCAGTACAAAGTGCATCACGTTCGGTCACGCGATACACTTTGGGGGGCAAATGTTTCCTGGAGATTTGACCAGACAACTTAGTACTCCACATAGAGAGCGCTCAGCATAGAGAGCGCTCAGCATTGGTTACTGTTCAGCAGTCAAGTCCGTTCGGCATGGCAGAGCACTCGGCACCCAGAGAGCGTTCGGCATTGGCTAACGCTCGACATCTAGAGAGCATTCGGTAATGCTCGGCGTTCAGGACGTTCGGCTTCGTTTCACTCGGCATGTTTCCATATCGCTAGGCATTTAGGAGCGCTCGACATAAAGGGAGCACTCGGTAGAAAGGAACGCTCGGCCCAGAGAGTGTTCAGCATTGGATAACGCTCGGCTTCTCGAAGAGCGCTCGACAGTAAAAGGACGTTCGGCATACCAAGGACGTTCGGCATAAGTTTCGTTCGGCCTCCAAAAAATGTTCGGCCTCCCGAGAACGTTCGACAACCAATGATGGCTCGACATTCTTCCAAGCACGACAGGCTTCGGCTATTGCTCGGCCTACACTTCCCACACAACAACCTCATCGTTCGGCATGTAGACGATGGTTCGGCATTTGGCTATTCGGCGTGTTCGGGTCGGCGCACAGAGACCACTCCATTTGGCCGAGGTATTCAGCTACCAGGTCCACCAGGGAAGTCCAACCCACCTTCGTCTATAAATAGAGGGGCAGGGGCACAATAAAAAGGGTCTTTTTTTCCAGAACACTGGGAGACTCTGCCATTGTTTATACTCTCTTCTTTTTCATTCAAATTTGTATTCAAGTGATTGATTTACGGATTGTATCTGTACTCAAGTAATGGTGAAAGCAATAAAGATTAACTTCAAAGTGGACGTAGGCAATTACGCCGAACCACTATAAATCTTGTGTTCTTTTTCTCTACATCTAAATTCATACTCTATTTTCTATTTTAATTTACTTTCTTCATTAATCTCTCTAAACAATCTTTCTAAGGGTGTTAGTTACCAATTTTGGTGCTAACACCCATGAATTGATTAAGTTTTCTGGCAGGAGCCTATAGGTTCTTTGTGATCCTACGAAAATTGTGAATAATACCGAGTGTCTATTAATTATGACAAGGTTACTCGTAAACCCATGAAAACTAAAAAGGTTAATAGTGGCCCTAGAAACTATAATTATGATGTGGTGTCAGATTAAACTGGGAAGGGGAATGCTTAATTATTCTCAAGTATGCATATCATCATAATATTTTGAAATTGTATGTTTTACCATTGCGGATGCAGGAGTACAGTATATGGTTTTATAAAGGATTTTTAGGATACTAGTGAGGAGAAACCCTTTCTGCTAAGTGGCGTGGTCTCACTGGATATCCAACATTGAGATGTTGGATTATTATTCATACTACGCTTTATATACGACTCGAAGTTTTTGTTTTCCCCTTAAACTCTCAGGTACTCAATTGATATCAAGTAGTTTGAGATTTAAGGTTTTCAGGTCTTCTTCTTTGACGAATAAAGCTTTTGGAGATGTGCAGGAGGCATATAGTTAATTGAGGTTTTCTTTTTCGCTGTGCGTTTGTTTGTAATGGCAGATTTATGAGCCTTGCTATATACTCTGATCATCCAAGAGGGCATCTTCACAGTCGCTCTTGGCGTATTTGTAATAATTACATTTTGCTGAAAGTGGTTAACGTAATTTGAGGTTATGTAAGGAACATGAAATGTTTTGATTTGAATAAGGAAATGTATTTTTGAATTGTTAAATTTTTTCCATATTTTTGTGATCTATGTATCAATTAATCTAATACCGCCATATTTGGTCACCGAAGATTAATACCTATGGATGACTGCAGCATCCATAGCCGTTAGTTTTGGGTTTCCACATAGGGGGACGTTACAAGCACCACAATAAACTTATTACGAAGCCCTCTAGAAATTAGGCTTATCAGATTGACAAACTAGGCGGGTGCATTCGCTAGTCCAAAAGGCATGACTAACCGCTTATAATGTCCATCGGGTGTACGAAAAGTGGTCTTCTAAGTACTCTCGTTAGCTACATGCAGTTGATGAAATTCGATAGCTATTTCAAGCTTAGAGAACACCTTTACTCCAACTAAACGATCAAAGAGATCGTCTATGCGGGGAAATAGGTAACGATTCTTTTTTATAAGCTCACTCAGCTCATGATAATCGATGCAGTTCCTTTGGGACTGTGCAGTTAAAGCGCTCGACGGATTCGAAGCGGTGGTGGTGCAAAAAGTCATAGCGGGGATACAGTGAGGATATAGCGGGATATAGCGGATGGCTCTAAAAAAGCATATAAAACTATATAAATGGTAATTAAATAAAAAATTATCATTCAATTGAATTATAATTAGTACATAAATAATTTTAAACAAAAAACATATGCCAATATACTTTAAATAAACGTAAAACTGTTATACAACATAATTGAATTTAGTAGAATATTAGAGTATTTTCATTTCTAAAAATATATTAAAAATTAAATCAAATAAATTAGTTTCATAATTTTTATAATGTATAAATGCAATTTTTTAATTCATTTTATTAAAGTAGATAGAGCGGAAATAGCAAAATATAGTAGGAATAACAGGATATAGCAAAAATAGCTGGGATTAAAGCGGAAAGGCTATATTTTGGGGATATACGGAAAAATCGTAGCGGTAGAAATCTGCTATGAGATATAGTGGGGTTATAGCGGGGTAATAGCGGGGCATTAACTACACAGCTTCAGGAACCATCTCTCTCAGTGGTAATTGGTGCTCCCTACTGTAAATGCTCCTTCTGATGAATCCCTTCTTCGACAACTTGCTCACTTTCTTATTCAGCTCGCATCTCTCTATAGGCGTTGTATGCCTCAAGGGTAGAGCAATAAGTCTTGCATTCTCCTCTAGATAAATCCATAACTCAATCATTCTTTAGGGTGGAAAATCGATAACCTCAGAAAAGGCATCTGGACAGCCTCTAACAACATGCATCAAATCTAACTCATCTTGTGATAGGTCTAATGAATATAGATAACTCAGCATAACTGAACCTCTAGTATTATAATAAACCTTTAGACTGCGTCCAATATGTAAACCCAACCTAACAATCTTCCTAACGCAATCTAGGATCACCCTATATGACGCAGCGGATAATGACAAATCGATATAGATGGATGAAAGTAGCAATCGGTGGATTGATGAATACTGAAATGCCCAAATTCGTTGATTCGAAGATACCGAATTCTAGCTATCTCTAACACGTTGATCGCGCACGATACCGTGAAAGAAGTTCTTCAATTCTTCAAGCGTTGATCAAGCGCACTTGATTCCGCGAATCGGCTTCAATAATCGTTGATTCGAGCGCACTCGAATAACCGAAAGTGGAGATAGGAGATTACACTCAACTACCAATTTAAGATGAAAGCACACAACAATCAACAAGAAATTTTATTCAAAAATCAACCACCTTCAAATGTACAACTCACTCCCTATTTATAGTGTTTTCGACCCAGACCTTAAGTCGTATACGACTTACGACTTAGCTAAGTCGGTAACGACCTAACACAACGCTGACTCAACTTATTACATCCCCCTCATATACATGATCGACTTACATTCAACGACTCACGACTCAAGGCTTAAAGAGAAAACAAATTACAACACAACACAACACATATATGTACAGCGACTCAATACAAGAAGTCTTACGACTTACGACTCAAGCATACAGCACACCACACCTTCGGCCGACTCATCAACTTACCGACCTACGACTCATATACGCTGCGACTTAAGATTCATCTTCAAGCCCATCTTCATGCGCCTTAGCTTATCATAGATTTAGTTTGGCTACCGACTTATCTTAGGTCGTAGCTCGTTAGAGTTAGGTCGTTAACTCGGCACAACTTCCCCTCTGGTTTCCAATTAGCTCGGAAACGACTCAAATTTCATTAACTCGCGTCTCTCCCCCACGTGTCCCCTCTGGTATCCAGTTAAGTCGGAAATGACTTAAATCTGCCATTCTAAGTCGTGAACAACTTAAAGACATGCCTTTAGCTCGTATGCGACTTAGCTTAGGTCGTTCGCAGTCAACGTCTTGGTGGTTGGCTCCTGTAACCATAAGTCGTATACGACTTATCCTTCTAGCCTGAGCTGTATCATCCTCCCCAGTTTGAGAAAAATTCGACCTCGAATTTGTAAATTCTTCCTCATCGGGTTGTTCATTCTCATAATATGGCACGAGATGTTTGACATTAAACACGTCAGAAGTGTATACATCTTCCGGTAGCTTCAACTTATAAGCATTTTCATTAATCCGTTTCACGACTTCTACAGGACCAATTTTTCTGGCTTTCAACTTGTTATAAGCCCCCACTGGAAAACGATCCTTTGTTAACACAGCATAACCAAATCACCTTCGTTAAATTCAACATTTCGTCGCTTCAAATCGGCAGTTTGCTTATACTTCTCATTTGCTTTCTCCAATCGTTCCTGAACGATTTTATGACATTCAGTCAACCCATCAACAAAGTCTATAGCTCGTTTAACCGTCCCCTTCGGTTGTGGTACTACTGCCAAATCCAATGGTCCCCTTGGCAAATTTGAATATACGATCTGAAATGGACTGAAACCCGTACTACGATTCACCGCATGATTATGTGCAAATTCTGCCTGGCATAACTTCATTTCCCAACTCTTCAGATTTTCCTTCACAAGACATCGCAACAAATTTCCCAACGATCCGTTAACAACTTCTGTCTATCCATCTGTTTGCGGATGATAAGCGCTACTAAAGTTCAGCTTCGTTCCCACCATCTTCCACAAACTTAGCCAAAAATGACTCAAAAATTTGGTATCCTTGTCTGAAACAATAGACTCCGGCAACCCATGTAAACGATATATTTCCTTAAAGAATAACTTAGCAACACGAACAACATCCGCCGTCTTCTTACAAGCAATAAAATGTGCCATTTTCGAAAAACTGTCCGCCACAACAAATATAGAAACATTCCGCCTTTGAGTTCTAGGCAAACCCAAAACGAAATCCATGCTTATACCAACCCATGGTTTAGTCGGTGTGGGTAACGGCATGTACAATCGTGCATTTGTTGCTGTTCCCTTCGAAGCCTGACATATTTGACATCTCTCTACAAACCTTTCAACCTCTTTCCTCATCGACGACCAAAAGTAAGATTGAGAAATCAAATGCAATGTACGATCATGGCCCACATGTCCTTCCTCGTGCAACTCCTTGATAATCTTCATTCTCAAACTGCTCTCTGGAATACATAATCGATTTCCTTTAAACAAGAATCCATCAACCAACATAAATTCATCAGTATCCCCATCCTTAACTTTCTCAACAAACTTTGCAAAGTAAGGATCCTCTTCAAACAACTCTGGCAATAATTCGAATCCCGTTACTTCAACGTTGTCGACAAATGACTCCTCCTACTCAAAGCATCAGCCACACGATTCGTCACCCCAGATTTGTGCTTAACAACGAATGTAAACTGCTGTAAATAGGCAATCCATTACGCATGTCTCGCTGAAATCTTATCCTGCCCCTGCAAATGCATCAAAGCCTCATGATCAGTGTAAAGAACAAACTCTTTCTGAAATAGATAATGCCTCCAGTGTTTAACAACTTGCACAATAGCATAGAATACTACATCATATGTACTATATCTCATCTTTGCCCCTGATAACTTCCTCTGAAATAAGCAACTGGCCTCCCATTCTGACTCAATACTCCACCAATCCCAACTTTAGATGCATCAGTATGTAGCTCGAATAACAGCTGAAAATTTGGTAATACAAGAATTGGCGCTGTCGTTAAAAGTTCTTTGATTCGTTCAAAAGCAAACCCTGCTTCCTCCGACCAAGAAAACTATTTTCCTTTCATACAATCAGTAACCGGTGCCATCACGCTACTGAAGTATGGAATGAATCTTCGGTAGAATGATGCCAATCCATGAAAACTTCTAACTTCTGTGATAGTTCTCGGCTGTGGCCAATTTCTAATAGCTTCAACTTTACATTGATCCACCTGAATACCCTTCTCAGATACAACATATCCCAAAAATAAAACACTTCGAGTCATGAACACACATTTCTTCGTAGCTGCCTAAAATTGTTCCACACGAAGAATAATTAACACCTTTCTCAAATGCTCTACATGCTCCTCTGTACCCGCACTATAAATCAGAATATCATCAAAGTAAACTACCACAAACTTCCCAATGTACGGCCTGAAAATTTGATTCATCACCCTCATAAATGTACTCGGTGCATTCGATAGACCAAACGGCATAACCAACCATTCATATAATCCTTCCCTCGTCTTGAATGCGGTCTTCCATTCGTCTCCTGGTCTAATTCGAATCTGATGATATCCGCTCTTCAAATCAATCTTCGAAAAGATAGTAGCCTCACTCAACTGATCTAGCAAGTCATCCAGTCTAGGCATAGGAAACCTGTAACGAACAGTAATCTTGTTCAAAGCTCTACTATCGGTAAACATTCTCCATGTTCCATCCTTCTTCGGCACCAACAATGCTGGTACTGCACAAGGACTCAAGCTTTCCTGAACACGTCCCTGTTCTAACAACTCTTCCACTTGCCTTCGCAACTCTTCATGTTCCTTCGGACTCATTCGGTAATGTGGTCTATGCGGTAATACTGCTCCCGGAACAAGATCAATTTGATGTTGAATGTCTCTCAGTGGCGGTAACTCCTTAGGCAACTCTTCTGGAAATACATCCTCAAATTCTTTCAAAACTGGCTTCGCTTTTTCAGGAATCTCAATCACTTCATTACACTCTCGCCCAGTCAACAAAAACACTTCAGGTTCCTCTTCAACTTCCTTAACAAACTCATTCAAAGATAGCAAAGTTTTCAGCTCTTCAATCTCCTCCAACTTGATTTCCTTCTGTTGTTGCTTCTTGGGAACTAAAGTGATTTTAGTACCTTCAAACATGAAACTAAAGCTATTAGCACGACCATCATGTTGCACTGCTCTATCAAACTGCCATGGTCTGCCCAACAACAGATGACAGACATCCATGTCTACAACGTGACACCAGTCTTTGTATCTCTTCCCAATCGAAAAATTAACACAAGCCCTTCGACACACCTTCACTTCACCACCCTTTCTCAACCATGCTAACTTGTACGGTTTAGGATGCTTCTCGGTTTTCAAGTTCAACTTCTTTACTGCTTCTGTAGAGATAATATTGTCACAGCTTCCAGCATCAATAACAAACTTGCAAACCTTCCCCAGAATAGTGCATGTCGACTGAAAAATATTGCTTCTCAACCAACTAGAATCTTCCTCTTGCTTTGGTGTAAGACAAGACCTCCTCATCATCAAATTACAACCCTCATCTTCGGACAATTCTTCCTCCTCTTCAACAAGTGGTGAATTAGAATATTCAGCTTCTACTTCCTCATCCTCAGCTTCCGCAACCATCACTCGCTTCTTAGGCTTTGGACACTCATTGCTTTTATGACCCATCTCTTGGCAATTGTAACATATGAAACCACTGCTAACCTTTGCCTTCTCACCCTCTTTCACTACTGGCTTACTGACAGGTTTAGGAACATTAGAACTCCCACTAACTCCCTTCACTTGATTGTTGGAATTTGTGAACACACCACCACCTCGTCTTCCCTTCTTCTCCCAAGCCAACGCTTTCTGATGTGCCTCCGCCACAGATCTTGGATCAAACATATTAACCATATCCTGGATCTGCATTCGCAACCCTCCAACAAATCTAGCAGTTAGCTGTTCTTCTATCTCCATAATATCATTTCTAGCAATGAGTTGGTAAAATTCATCAGCATAATCATTAACAGTCTTCGTCCCTTGCCTCAGATTCTGCAATCTCTGGTACATGCGTGATTGATAGTTGTAAGGTAAAAATGTAGCTTTCATCAACTTCTTCATCTTCTCCCATGATTCAATATTTGACTTTCCCATTCTCTCCCTTGTAAGTTTAGTTTGCTGCCACCATACCAAAGCTCTCCCCCTCAATCTAGTAGCAACCAACTTCACTCTTCTATGCTCAGGAACCTCCTTGAAATCAAAGATCTCTTCAACATTAGATAACCAATCAAGAAATTCTTCAGCTACCATTCCACCCTTAAATTCAGGAATTTCCATCTTCATACCCGATTCCCATCGACGATCATCATCTACATTTCGGTATGAATTTCGAATTTGGTCTCGATCTCGATAATGAATGCTAGATCTATCACCCTCTTCATCAAAATCAAATGTACGTCTATATTGATCTCGATCATCAACATCCCTTCGATCACGCATGTCTCTTCTACTATGTCTCTCTTCATCTCTATATGGCTAATTTTCAAACTCTCGTGGATTTCTCCTCTCTTCATGTCCATAGTCATTGTGATCTCTCCTTGATGAAATTAATGTTTCTCTTCTTTCTCTAAAAGATTGCGGTGATACCCTCCTCGCTTCAGTAACCGATGGCGAAGCTCGGTTTCCTCCATGATTCGAGACTGGTGATATCCTCCTCTGAGTTTGATTCAAATCATTCATCAATTTCTCTAACTTTCCAATGCCTTCATCAAATTTCTCGTTAATACGTTGTTCCATAAGCTCGGCTTCTTTTCTTCTAT
Source organism: Allium cepa (assembly GCA_030765085.1). Taxonomy (NCBI): domain Eukaryota; kingdom Viridiplantae; phylum Streptophyta; class Magnoliopsida; order Asparagales; family Amaryllidaceae; genus Allium; species Allium cepa. The sequence goes on from CM060940.1 coordinate 32,084,608, forward strand.
ACAACGCTTCAACATTCTGATGACGGTTAGCTCTCCTTGGAGGCATGATTGAAAACCTCTCAAGTACTTCAACAAATACTTCAAAACTTCACAAATCTTCAACTCAAATCAAACAAGTCACGGCCTCAACCTTGACTCGGCAATAGCTCTACACGGCTTAACACTTAACTCGGCAACAAAGTGTCACTTGACTCGGCTCGGCCTCAACACTTCAACACAAATCAATTCAAACAACTTCCACACTTTGATCCAAAATGAAATGGATCGAAACTTCTAAACATGTTGCAATCTCGCGATGAACACGATGAACACCAAACTTCAAACTTCAACTTCAAAAATTGGCTTCAAGTCTCGGCTTAGCTATGATTGGATAAACCTCGCTCTGATACCAAAACTGCAGCAACGGATAATGACAAATCGATATAGATCGATGAAAGTGGCAATCGGTGGATTGATGAATACTGAAATGCCCAAATTCGTTGATCCGAAGATACCGAATTCTAGCTATCTCTAACACGTTGATCGCTCACGATACCGTGAAAGAAGATCTACAATTCTTCAAGCGTGGATCAAGCGCACTTGATTCCGTGAATCAGCTTCAACAATCGTTGATTCGAGCGCACTCGAATAACCGAAAGTGGAGATAGGAGATTACACTCAACTACAAATTTAAGATGAAAGCACACAGCAATCAACAAGAAATTTTATTCAAAAATCAACCACCTTCAAATGTACAACTCACTCCCTATTTATAGTGTTTTCGACCCAGACCTTAAGTCGTATACGACTTACGACTTAAGTAAGTCGGCAACGACTTAACACAACGCCGACTCAACTTATTACATCCCCCTCATATACATGATCGGCTTACATTCAATGACTCACGACTCAAGGCTTAAAGAGAAAACAAATTACAACACAACACATATATGTACAGCGACTCAATACAAGAAGTCTTACGACTTACGACTCAAGCATACAGCACACCACACCTTTGGCCGACTCATCAACTTACCGACCTACGACTCATATATGCTGCGACTTAAGATTCATCTTCAAGCCCATCTTCATGCGCCTTAGCTTATCATAGATTTAGGTCGGCTACCGACTTATCTTAGGTCGTAGCTCGTTAGAGTTAGGTTGTTAACTCGACACAACTTCCCCTCTGGTTTCCAGTTAGCTCGAAAACGACTCAAATTTCCTTCATTAACTCGCGTCTCTCCCCCATGTGTCCCCTCTGGTCTCCAGCTAATTCGGAAACGACTTAAATCTGCCATTCTAAGTCGTGAACGACTTAAAGACATGCCTTTAGCTCGTATGCGACTTATCTTAGGTCGTTTGCAGTCAACGTCTTGGTGGTTGGCTCCTGTAACCATAAGTCGTATACACTTATCCTTCTAGCCTGAGCTGCATCACTATACATCATCATCCAATATATGCCTAAAATTATCCCAAACGTAGAAAATCCTACGACCTAAGCATCGCAATCGAACTCTACCCAAAAAAATTCCAAACCCTTACATATCCTATACTAATAAGCTGATCTTCTAACAAGTTTTGATACAATTAATGGGTTTGTAACTATGCTAGCATAAGTCTACTTGAAGTAAAAGAGTGTGGTGCTTCAATATCAAATAAGATACGAATGGATAAACCAGATAGAGTTAACACACCTTCAATCATGACATCTTCCCTTAGTTCACTATTGTAGGCGCACTCAAGCTAGGAACGACGTCCAATGTGTATGCTGAAACTAACTAGCATAGTTCTTTATGGTGCTGGACACCCCTCCTTATGTGCTCGAATTGATTGCAGTTGTAACACATAATCTTTGAGATGTCTACCTTGCACTTCTTAGCCAAATGCCCCTTCTTACCACATCTCTTACACTTCATCTCCTACTTTTTAATATTTTCTTTGGGATCTATTTTGCACTTGCACTAATTCTACTACGGTGTCTTCCCTCTTAACATCTTGGGCTCATCCTTAACTTCTTCCTTGGAGACGGTCTTAAGCAAGGCCATCTCCCTCAAATCGACATAAGTCGCACTCATAAGAACATGTCTAAGGGCCAAACCTTGAAGAGGTTGATTCAGCCCCTTAGAAAACTTCAAAGCTTTTTTGTAAGTTGCATTTATTAGCTCCATCCCAAAGCTAGCCAACTCGTTAAATTGGTTCACTAACTCCTTCACTAACATCTTCCTTTGCTACAAATGCATGAACTTCTCCAACTATACCCCCAACTTTACCATGGAAAGAAACTTTGACTCAAAACATCTTCTAAACTCTCCTAATGTTATCTCTTCCTCATCAGTCTCCGCCACTACTACATCACAGCAATTCGCAGCTTCTCCTTATAAATGCCAAGTAGCAAGCTATCATCTAACATCATCTTCAAGACCCATCAATCCAGAAACCTTTCCCCGAGTATGGATCCATGCCTTCAAGTCCACATACGACTTGCTCCCCGCGTATGACTTATAGACTAGCAAAGTCCTTTCATATCTTGGTGAAATCTACGATAGGTTGATGGGAAGGAACTGCTCCCGGCAGACACTCCATGGATCCCCTGTTAGGGTTAAGCTCGGCTTGTCTTTTTGCTTGCAAATGCTGGCAGAACCAAATTAGGACATTCACATCAGGAATCTCAACTACATCATTGAGCCACAATGTAACACCCATTATTTAAGACATTTAATTGGATAAATTAAATAAAAAATGTGGTTGATTAAGGAGTTGAGATTTAATTATCAATTAACTTGGTCATAGCTAAAATGATGAAAGTATGAGTATGATTTATAATTTATAAGTTAGGAAAATGAGAGGAGGGCAATATGGGAATAGCTACACCTATATACTCTTAAACATTCCCTTATTCTCACCTAACATTTCAAAAATTAATATACAAGTAAAAGAGAAGACATATCCAGCCATTAAAACACCTTAAGAGATCAGCAAACTTGGAAGATCCAAGAAAGAAAGCTAGAAGATTAATGCTAAGGAAAATCTCAAACTCCAACAACTTAATCAAGATAAATGATAGTATAGATCATCTCATTTTTCCTTGTTAGGTTCGGTTATGGATAGCAACCGAATGTATTTTCATGTGTTAATCATGTCTGGATCTAATAATCATTGTTTGGATAGAATAATTATTTATGATGATTTATTGGAATTTTTATGGAACTAAAATGATGGGTTTTAAAGTAAAAGCCTTAGTAAACCACCTCCAAATGAATTTATTTTTGTATATGTTGTGTAAAATGTGATTTAGGATAGGGGTTTTTTATTTTATAATTTTTGGAGTTAATAGGAATATTTTATGGATTACCCAAGGTGAAAAAACCATTTATTTCGGGTTATAATTATTAAAAGTAATGAATTTTTCTTTGAAATTTTTATAAAATGTAGAAAATTTTATTTAATATTTTTTGTGAATTTTTGGGATTTTTCCCGAGTTATTTCAATTTATGATGAATTTTCTAAGCTCAAAAGGCTTAATAATTATATTAAAATATTAATATGATTAATTATTTTAAAAATAATGTTTGAAATTATAAAATCCGATCTATCGCCGTTTTCTACCAAGAAAGTGTTAAAGTGTGTCATTAACCAATAGAAATTTGACAAAGAGTAGGAGTTGGTGAAAATAATATACTTTAATTAGCAAAATAACAGTTTTCAAGTTATTTACGACTCTGCCATTGGACCATTTCGAAAGCACCTTTCGATGGCATCATTCTGCAGTAGTTCTGAACCCTTCTGTAGCATTTCCTAAAGCATCTTTTGACGACATCATTCCGCAGCAGTTCTGGACCCTTCTGTAGCAACTTTCGACCTTGTTCTAAGTACCTTTCGACAGCATTGTTCTGCGGCAGTTCTAGACCATTCCGTAGCACCTTTCGACCTTGTCGAAAGCAACCCTTCAACAGTAGTTGTAAATGTAGCGGAAGTCCTTTTGTGGCAGTTTTCTCTAGCTTTGTTTTTAAACTTCAAATAGGTATAACTCTCTAACCACAAACCCGATTTTTTATTGTGATCACTCTACGGAAAAGGAAACCATCATTTGAACACAATGGAATAGGTTAGAGACCTTAATTCTACACCTATAAAATGTTATAGCTAAAAAAAAGTTTTATATTTTCGAAGGAGTTGATTTATTTGCTTTCGTATATGTTTGCTTTGTTTTCTTTGCCTTCGAAGGGGATACTTTCAAAGGGGTTGTAAAATTGTTTTCTTTTAAACAAGTTTTGTACTTTCAAAAGGGGTACTTTCAACTGGTTTCGAAGCTAAGCTTCTAAAGTTAAATGCTATTGCTTTAATATATTCGAAAGGTTTTGAAAGGTAGAATTTAAAGTATTATAAGGCAGGAGTCTAATGATTTTAACAGCTTTCGAATGAGGTTGTCCTATAAAGTCAAAACCACGTTTTGAAGGTATCGAAAGGTTTTATGACCAAAACTCTATTTTTAAAGGAAAATCCCTTGGTTATATTAAAAGGAGTTTTTATAATGGTTTAAGAAGAATCTATTTTTGATAAATTAAACCAACGAGAATGGTATTGCTATGTTGTTATATTTATCTTCTAATATGAATATATTCACTTTATAATGGACTCATAACTGCATTTTGGGGAAAAATGGTAGGAGAACCAGTTTGGTCAACCGAGTAGTAAATATAAATCGAATAAACTCCTGAATGAATAGAATTGCATCTAGACGGTAAGGAAGACCAGAATATAGGAGGCTAAAATTTAATGGAAAGATATTGGTAGGGGCCAATAGGTTTATGGTAAGCCCATGAAAACTCTATGATATTGGCAAGGGCCAATAGGTTCATAGTTACCCCATGAAAACTATATATAAAAGAGGATGTCTAATAGAAAGGTTCATAGTTAGCCCATGAAAAATATGTTTAAATGAAGATGTATGTAAACTATGTAATTGGACAGGGAATACTTAAATGTTTAACCAGTTATTAGTTAGCCAGTGAAAACTAATAGGTTAATAGTAATTCTAGAAACTATAATTGAGATAAATAGTCATAATGAATGGGGATGGGTAATCCAGATTTGATTTGCTTTTTTTGCATATCCTCGTAATAATTTGAAATACTATGTTTTTAACCATTGTTGACGCAGGAGCACAGTATATGGTTTTAAAAAGTTTTTAGGATACTAGTGTGGAGAAAACCAATTTCGCTATGCAGCATGGTCCCAGTAGATATCTATTTAGCTTGAGATGATAGACTATTATTCATACTATACTTTATGTCTGACTTGAAGTTTTTGTTTTCCCCTTAAACTCTCGGTTACTCAATTGATTTTGAGTAGTTTGAAGTTTAGGATTTCCAGGTTCTTTTCCTAGACGAATAAAGCTTTCAAAGGCGTGTAGGAGGCATATATTTGGCATATATTTATTTAGAGATATCTTTTTCACTGTGTGTTTTTTTGTAAAGGCGGGTTTATTAGCCATAATATATGCTCTGATCAACCAAGGGGGCATCTTCGTATATTGCTCTTGGCGTTTGTGTAATAAGTATATTTTGCTGAATGTGGTTAAAGTTTTGGGATTATATAATGAACATGAAATGTTTTGAATGGAAGGTGGGATTATTTTTTTGAATTGTTAAATTTTTTCCTTATTTTTATGATCTATGTATCAATGAATCTAGCACCGTCATATTTGGTCATCGAAGATTAGTAATTATGGATGATTGTATCATCCATAGCCATTAGTTTTAGGCCTTCAAATAGGGGGATGTTACAAAAATTTAGTTTATTATTAAAATTTTGGACTGACTATAGAAGTATATTTTTTGAAATTTAGATCATTAATGGGTTTCCACCTCCATTTCTCTCATTCTACATTTACAACATCGTCTCATCAACTCTTCCTTTCCATCTCAAATTCATCCATCGCTGCATTCACTACATCTGCCTGTAATTGTTTCTTCCCCTTGTCTCTCATTACTTTTCTAATTGTCATATTTGGATAGCTTACTAACTTTCTTCTTTGCCTTCACATAACGCCTTTCTCACTTTCTCTATATATCCTTATTGATATTATCTGACATGTCATCACCTTGCTATAGAGACTTAGCTCCCTTTAATTGTAAGATCCATTTTGCTTTATATTTTCTCATTAAGAGCGAATTCATCCTCTCCTTATGCATGACCCTACTATGCTAAAATCTCTTGAGTTTGGTGCTGGCTTTTAGGAATGAGTTTGCTCATCTTGCTTGGGGGATTTTTTTTAGTTCACTACTACTTCTAGGTTTTATGTAGATTTTTTTGTTTTGCGTTAGTTGCGATTCTATTTTAGTGTAGGCTGTGGGTGTTTTGTGCATAGTTAGTGTTCTGTGCTACCTTTGGTTTTGTCTACATGGATGATGCGTGATTCATGCAGTTGTGTGCTGCATCTACGTTTTCTTTTGGATGTGAAATTTTTTAGGTAAGATTGAACTTTCCAACGTCTTCTTCTTGTTCCCTTAGATCCACTCTATTATGACTCTAATGGACCACCTCATGCAACGAAGTAGGTTTTAATTGGAACTGGATACTACTTCATGTGCACTATTGGGATGTTGTGAATTCTTTTTGTTGGATCCAATGTATAATTTGGTAAAAGTTTTTTGGATTGAACCTTTGGCTTGTTTCGTTATCACAGTTTCATTGCTAGCGTCTTTTGTAATCGTTTTCCTTCGGTACGAATTGTAATATCTACAGTTTATTCAAACTCACTCTTATAGGAGTAATTATGAGTTAGGATGGTGATTGTTTGAGAGACTGCCTTATGCAACTTGGTTGTCATATGTTTGCACCCTACGTGTTGCTAGTGTAAAGTTGTATATGTGATGTACTCATATGTGAGTTGTATGTTGTTGAGGTGTCTTTGCCTTACACATGTTATTATTGTTGTAAAGTGGTACGTCAACTATAATCCGACCTGTCTATGTAAAATTATAATATTTTTTCTTCCTACATATTTTGTTTGGAGTATGAAATTAGTAATAATAACGTGATGGTTCTTTCATATCACACTTTCTCTCGCTTTTTCCTTCGTGATAGTACATAAAATGATGCCATCCATGATAGAGTCTCAAGATTCCCTTTTTAAACATTTTGATGTCTTAGAGCCTATCGGATTATTCGATTAAGGAAATTCTTTGGCCATATAACTTGTATTATTTTTCACTTTTCAAAAACAATAACCACCAACAAGAATTCCCAGAACCTGGTTGTGCACGTATTCTGCATAACACTTGTAACTACAAATAAATATTGTATTTAAATCAACATCGAACCAATCGATGTTTATACTCAAAACTCCCTTTGACCATTATTTCAGACTCAACGATAGAGATCTAAAGTGAATTCATTCCTCTTCAAAATTTACTATTATAAATTAATTAATATTTAAATTGATTATCAAAAGACTAGGCATTTAAAAATACGGATTCTTTTATATAACGTGGGATGCTTTCACATATGGAGTAGCACAAAAATCGAAATTCATTTTTTCTCTATTTGAAAATATACCTAAAAAATTGAACTAAAAAATTATGAAAGACTATTAAAATGCAAGATGTGGAAAGCAAAAGGAACAATACAAATTTTTCTTAGTTTAGAAGCAATGCTCCTATGTCCACGAGGTAAAAAGTATCTTTATTATCATTTATTCATTTGTAATTTTTCTACCATTAAATGGTTTTTAATAGTTTTTTTCTTGGGAAATTATTTATTTGGGGATTACAAAAGGAGATTCCATCAACATTCATGCAAACATTTATTTATTCTTGTCCTTTACTTACACTAATTACAAACATAGGAAATGGTGTTTTCTCACTTGTTCTAAACTCGTGTCCGGTGTTAGAATATAATGGTTAATGTTATAGTTGCATGGAATAAGGTTAATTGGTAGGTTTTCAATGGTATTAAGTGAATTGCAAGGAATGTGTGCACATGCATGTGCTAATGTGTGCAGGTGGAATGAGTGCCACATGTTCAATGTCGATCGATCGATGCTTATTAGCTTTTTATAAATTACTTCATTTTGGTGCAAATCTTTTAGATCATTGGTCTGATATACTAGATGCATGACACATGACCTATAATGTACATTTGTAGCTATTTGGTTATATTGCATTTAGTTGAATAAAGTGGAGTTATTTGCGCATATTGGCTATAACAGATTGTGTATTTATGTTAGCTACGGGCAAATAATAATTTGAGAAATTTGGCCCTCAATTCACTATGTTTCTTCTCACTTGACTCATAAATTTATCTATATCTCATAAATTAATTACGTTCAATTAACCACTTAGTTGGTACCTTTTGCATATAATATTAATTTCATAATTAAGCATAATGTTACCTATCATCCAACCTTTTGGCTAGGCCATATTCCAACGGATCAAACCGATCAAGCAAGAATCAAGAATGATAACCGTTAAACTTGACTATCAAATAGAGTCAAGAGATAAGGTTGCCAATATGTAAATGACCTTCTAAAGTGGTCCATACACCATACCGGTCCAAATACCAGAACAAGAGTCCAACATTAAAGCAAAGTTATGGGTTGGTACCAACCCATGCTTATGGATCGGTACTAATCCCCAATTTTTGTCTAGCACCACTTCAAATCCGCACAAAACATCCTAGAAACCAAGTTCAACCAAGTCCACAGGGTGAAATTTAAGGAATCATGAGCATTCAATATCAAGAACCATCAAAGTGATGGATTGATACCAAGCCATCCTCAAGGAGTGATATCGATCCATATCACTTCATTCGAAATGCCCCACGTTCTTCTATGCCCGATTGTTGATGTTAGCAAGGCATTCCAAGCTTGAAAGAACCGTTCGTATGCAATTCACCATCGATTTTCCTCAAGCATCTGAAATCTACAACTCAATTCCACCATCAATCGATCGCTTTAGCCAATAAACAAGCTCCTAGTAGTGCAAACAAAATGGAAAAAAACAAAGCTAACAGCAAGTAGCCATAGCACGAAGTAGTATAATCGACACATAAGGCAATCTTTTGCATCGGTAGCAATCCATGCCTATGGACCAGTATCGATGCATAGCCAATGCTGACATGGCCACGTTTCTTGAAGTTGGACAGGTGCTAGGACGTGGGTAGTACGGTGAAGATCATGTAGGAGCAAACTCCAGCAACCAACAGCTATAAACAGGAGGCTAGAGGCTCATTTTTGGAGATCCTTTGGCTTTCTTGCAATTATTACACATTTCTTTGTAATTACCCATGCACTAGTACTGATTTATAAGAAACTCTACCTACAAAATGGCAATATAATCAATAGCAATCTCAGGTGAACGTAGGAAATAGTTAGCCGAAACACTATAAATGTTTGTTGTCCTATTTTTACTCATTTTCCCATTACATATCTTTATTTCATTTTCTACCATAATTTCTCGAGTGTTTGTGCCACTTTTTGGTGCAAACCTTTTTGTTCTTTTATCGAGAAAACTTGAATTCAATGACCTGAAATTAGAAAGAGTGCAAAATGACGATACAATCTATTAGGAAGACCACTGGTGGAGGAAATCAACAAGTAGGTAGTTAAAAGGCATCCTCAAGAACTAAACCCCCATTCATCTACACAAGAACGGATAAGGGAGAGACCATGATGATGGAAATGCAAGAAAGGATGATCGCCCTTGAGGAAGTGATGATGAAAGGAATTTTTTTAGGAGAATGGGATAGATGAGAACAGTTAGAGTAGATACAATGTAGAATCAAAGGCCTAAAACTGGAATAAATGCACTTACGAGTGAAATTCAGAAACTCGAAGGGACCCCCAAAGGAGTTGTATGACTCTGTACTGATTCAATGGCATCGATCGGTACCGATCCTAAAGAATACAGATGCATGGCCAATGTTGACTTGGGTTGAAATGATGCACGTCTGAAAAGTAATGTTATGCTTTTGAATGTGAATCAGAATGCTGATGCACGACCGAAGGAGTACATGCAAGATTTCCTCGTGGGAATGGTGGACAGCTGAGAATGCATGCTTGATAGTTCTGTTGGATGATAATGATAGACTTGCTGAGATAGTTGGATGAGAAATAAGGGGTGGACTACGTAACCGAAGCCTAATGGATGTGAATAGGACTCCATTCACTTTGAACATTCACGCTGCCGACTTTAGAGACGTATAATGGAAAGATGGATACAATTGTTCATCTGATGAGGTACATCTAGCATATAGAAGTGTTGATTGCATTTTAAAAGTGATAGGACAATATTACCCTTTGCATTTGACAGATTTAGCAGTGTTATGGTTTCGAAAGTTGGAGAACAATTCCATCAACACATGGTTTGAACTGGTAGATAAAGTCATGAAACCGTTCCAAGACTGTATTTCATGATCGAAGAATGTAATGACACCATCATGTATGAAGCAATGTGCAGAGAGACCCTTAGGAGTTTTTTGACAAGGTTCAATGCGATGGTTGTCGTGGTCGATAAGCTTGACCAATCATTGGTTCTGATGGAGGCGGTTTTAGAAGTAGCTAGTAAGAAGGATTTCAAGGTTGTTTGGAACATGCTCCTCTGATGGATCTTAAAGAATTTTATCCTGGGGCCAAGAGATACGTGCGTCAAGAGGACACTAAGGATAAGAGGACAAAGATCAATGTAGTGGGTGGTTTAGGACCGTTGGAGGAAGGATTAAGCAAAGAAAAAGGTAAGCAAAAAGCTGATTATAACTTTTAAGGATCATGGTGGCAAAGAAAGAAGAAAAAATTCGCTTCTTACATGGAATTGAACGAGACCCCAAACCATATTTACTGTAACGACCCGCATTTCATTCCATAGAAAGATGCATCATTAATAAGAAACAAAGGGATAGAAAAGAGAAAAGATAGAAAGGAAAGAAATAAACAAAATCAAAATCTCATAACGTAATGAATAGATTATATTATATCACATAAGATATTACATAGTATCATATACATCAGAGTTATACATCTTACACATCGCAAACTAGATAGTTATAAACACCTGTCTAGTTATTACAACTCTAGTATAATACTGATATCATCACAGAGATATAACACAGCAGAAATATAGATATCTACAAATGCTGAAGCCACCTGCTCCATATTTCCTCCATAACTCGTCAAAGCTAGCTTGAATCCCTTGGCTACTCGTAAAAATATGAGTACCCAAGAGTTTAATAAAATAGAAAATAAACTCTGTGTCAGACATGGTCCGGTATGAGTAAACAGATTAAAGTTGCTTAACTTTGAAAAACCTTTGAAACAAAAGGTATCTCGTAAGACTTCCCGAACATAAACATAGAAAAGTTTTTACCTTACGATAACTAAACATTTGGTTGGAAATCCAGTTATATTATGATAGTGTCTAGGGTTTACAAGTTAAATACAGAAATAGCTGGAATGCTTACATCTCACGTTCCAACATAGTCGGGCACAATCAATACGTACGACACTTATTGGAGATTGGATTCCATATAATGGCAGGGCTTCTCGGGTACCGCCCGTCACAGTACATGGCCTAAATCACCGTACCGAGGATCCCTCCCGATCCCCTGCAACACAAAGCCGGAACCATCCCTTACTGGATAGTCCCAAACAAGACAACCCCGCAGTTATTCATGACCAACCACCCACTAAGCCAAATAAAAAGGGACTTCTAGATAGGGGTAAATCTCATCTACTTGAGTGCTACCGACTTAGCCTTGTTGTACCTCCCGTGTTTCAGCCATTCCCGGTTGATGAGGCTTGAGGCTACAATTATCTTTAGAACGCATCTGTCTAAGAATGCTCATCGTCCTCCCGACGATGTTCTGAAAGCATTCAATCCATACAAGTCCGTTTTGGGTTCAAACGAAACCGAAGGCACTATCTCGCTACACTCATTTTGGAATCACCCTCAGAGTTAACGACAATAGCCCTTGCATTGTGAATTTTCATCTTTGTTGAAAGCACTATCTTCGTTAACTCGTTTTGGAGTCACCCTCAGAGTTAACGACGGTAGCCTTTCCTCTTAATCTTCGTCTTCACTTGAGATTTCACGACCTATCGTTTAATTTGGATCGACGTGGTTTTCGGAATTCAAAATTTGGATATCCGATCCCGGTCTCACCGAAATCCAAAACGCCATCTTAATGTCCAAGTGGTTTAAGTTTGAACAATTTATTTAATATAATACACTGAATTCACACAACATTATTCACAAATAAATATCATATATTTATCATAGTTATAATCAATATCACATCAAGAATATCATAGATTATCAAACTATAGGTATCAATCAATCAAGACATTCGACTTAAACAATCATCCAAAAAAGGAATCTTTAATCCATATTATAATTAATTTAATCAACTTAAATTAAATTAATTACTTGATAATTAATCACCTAACTCTGCTTACCCAATCATTAATCAATTACAACCATTTAATTAATTAATCATTCTTTTATTACCTTATAAACCAATTAATTAATCTTTAATTACAGATTAATTATCCTTTAATTATTCTCTTAATTAATCATTCTTGATTAATTATTCTTTAATTACATTAAGTAATTAGCCTTTAAATTAATTACACAAATTAATTATTCTCTTAACCATTCACATTAATTAACTTTTAATTATTCCTATTAATTAATTAACCATAGTTAATTACATTGATCCTTAATTAGTTACATTAATTAATCATACTATAATCACTTCTATTGATTAATTATCTTTTAATCAATCTCACTCATAAATCAACTAACCCTTTTAATTATTCTCATTAATTACATTAATTAATGATCCTTAATTACATTTATTAATAAAATTTTCTTTTAATAAATTCCATTTATCAAGAAATCTTTAACTTAGTTACATTCATTAATTACCCTTAATTAATTACTTTCTGTAATTAACTATTCTTTAATTACTTACATTAATTAAATTAACTCCTTGATTAATTACATTAATTAATCCTTTAATTAATTACACTGAGTAATTAACACTTAATTACTTCCAACAAGTAATTATTCTTAAATTTCTTTCCATCAAATAATCCCCTTTTAATTAATTACTTCTAGTAATTATCCATTAATTACCTACACTAAGTAATTACAGTTTATTAATTATATTAAGTAATTATGCATAACCGATCATCAAGTAATTATCTTTAGTTAATTCAACTAATTAATTAATCAACTAATTAATTAACTTAAATTAATCACATTAATTTAATAAATAACATTGAGTAATTAATCCCTTTAAATTACCTCATTAAGTAATTACCCTTAATAATCCTCTTAATATTAAGTAATTAACCTCTAATTAATTATTACCTAATTAATTAACCTTTGATTACTTAGACTAATCAATCTTAAATAAAGTAATCTACAACCCTTAAATAATTACACAAATTAATTTATCATAAATAAAGTGATTACTTTAATTACTTTTGTTAAAAAACTTGATTAAATTAAGATAACCCATTGACTACATTAACTTTTACCTACCATTAAAATTAAATTTAATAGCTTGAATTTGGTTTATACAAAATCATCATCTTTTGATTTATTAAAGTTAAATTCTTTTACTTTAATCATACTTAAATTCAACAATTATATTTTATTTGGAAACACCTAGGGACTAATTACAAAATTTGTCTAATGTAATATTTATATAAACCAAAACTATTTTTAAAATAAAATTTAATACTTTGAAATTATATACTTGTAAAAATTAAATTTGTTTACAACATCATTCTCTAAACTTAAACATTTCACACATCTTTAAACTGAGTAGCATCTACTTGGAAATTATTTTGAAAACTTTGTTTAAGTTTGAACTTTGTTTAAATTTGAACTTTGCTTTAAATTTTGAAATTCAATTTACAATTTAAAAACCTTGACAGGTTTATAACCTGAAAACAAAACATTCCCGAGTTAAAACATCAAAATCCTAGAGAAAACCCATAACTTCCCCGAGCAACAAATCGCTTGCATCCTCCCCAAGATACTCTCGTAACCAACATAAAAACGTCCAGAGCAACAATACCTTCCTAAACCCACAACTTCTAGATGCACAAATAGATCACCGTGCATGTGCATGCTGATTTCGATCGTCGATGATCATCACGGTAGCCCTCTACATGACGACCCCGACCTTACCGACCCCCTCGACCAACTTGATTGACGAATCCACCATTTAAACGAAAATGAGCTCCACATCCCCAAAAGGAAAATAAACCTGGTCAACAAAAACGCCTACTGACGGTGAACATCATTACCAGAAGACCTGCCGCCTTGACCACAGTTGCGTCTCGATCCTCTGGACCGATTCCCCTACTCGCGATTTGGCCCGAAACACCCTCAACGTCGAGAATGCCACATAATCAACGTCGACAAAACTGGGTAATAAAACCCTACTTTTCCACTTCCTAATCACCACAACCATTGATATCTTCTACCGCCATTTTTACATCAAACTCTAACCATCGCTCTACCTCCAGCCAAAACCTCAACCCTCCTATTGTCGCCGACTAAAAACCCAAAATTTGATCAACACGGACTATCTCGCAACCACATGCATAAAATTCTAGATAATCACATCAAAATTCATGATTTGGTACTTCGATTCAGATTATATAAACAGAAATTTAAATTAGCTTGATTGATTTTTAAAAAATAATAAGATTATTACCGATATTTGCTATTCCAGGGCTAATTGCTAAATGTAAATTTTTGATACAAATTTTAAAATGTAAATTACACTGTTAGAGTCATTTTATCTTTACAAATCCTAGCCTATAATTCAATATATAAGCAACTATGAATTTTTTTCCTAATTAAACTGAGTCTGGTATAAGAACAGAGAACATATCTGTGCAGATTTCAACTATTTCATAGACATTGCACTATACACATATACATTCACATCTATGCATTTATATAAACATAATATACTATATTATTTCAACATGCATCAAGCATAACATCAGGTTTAAACTATTTTTAAAAGAAATTTACTCACCAGACATGAAAAAGCAAAGAACATATTTATTATATTTCTTGGAACTTTGTATTTGATTTTGTTTTAGGCACTTTATAATTTGAAATGATCTGAAGCTTGCTTAGTTTGGTTTGAATCAGATCATTAAAACTGTAATGGTTGGATCCTTGAATTGAATTCATGTTGAGTTGATTTATTGTTTTGATTATTGTTGTTGATCTTCATTTTTGTTTGCAAGATCTCAGGTTTTAAATTTTTTGAACTGGTGTTGTATTTAGTTTATATGTTTAAGAAGAAGAAGGTATTGAGGAAATTTTAAACTAGAAGGTATAAAACAAGGTGTTTGCCACTTGTTAATTTATGTTGTAAAATGCTTACAAATGTCTTTGCATGACATTATGATTATACAAATGTCCAAAAGCAATATTATATGAATAACAAATGCTTTAATCCCTCTTTTTAAATTAATTACTTATGTTTACAATTCTTTTTAAATCTTTATTAAATGCTCTCCTTAATACTTATATTTTTAATAAATTATGTAATGTATTTATATCTTTATGTTTTATTTATTTATTTATTTTTAAAATACCTTTTCCAAAGCTAAATTTAAAAGAAAGAAAATTACAACAAAGAAAAGGACATTAAAATTAAATCTTGTTTTAAAAAAAAATAAACTCATGTTATTATACTTAAATATATATATATATATATATATATATATAAACTAAATTTATTCTCAAGAACCAATTTTTTGAAAGAACCAATTTTTTGAAAGAGAACATATTAAACTTTTATTAAAATATACTATTTTAAGCTATCATATTTTTAAACAAATTAAATATTTACTTTAAGTGTTTTTGAAAATATAAGATAAATTTTTTAACAGCTTTTGAAAAGTTTTTATATTAAATTCAGTCATAATCTTCCAAATTATAATATTCATATATATATATTATAATTTGAAAATATTTTTCTTAAATTGAAACCAAACTTCCTATTCACAATGTAAATACATTGAAAATAGAATACTTTTTTATCAACTTAGAAAGATTAATTTTCATCAATTAAATATTATTAACTTTGAATAGAATAAAATTTTCCAAATTAAATTATTATTATTATTATTATTGAGAAGATAATTTTTGTTAAATTAGATTATTAAACCAATATTGCATATTTTAAAATAATTATTAATGGAAATTATCAAATAAATATTGCCCAAATTCCAGGAGATCACATTCCCCCTTTAAAAGAATTTCATCCCCGAAATTTAAAAGCAAAGATAATTTAATAATCCCACAAAGGTTTAAGATTTTTAAACAGCAAGCATGTGTTATCAACCTTATACTAACAACCATAGCAACCAATTTAAACAAACAACTCTAACGATTCAAACAAAATTCTGGATAGAACTTCCTAATATTATCTGGAGTTTCCCAGGTATCAACACTGGGATGCTCGCTTTACTGAATCTAAACTAGCTACACCACCCTGAACCAGAGCTCCCTATATCTAGATCTACAATTTGAATAGGATATCGGACCACAGACAAGTCCTGTTCAACTTCCAGATTCCCTAGATGTGCTAGTTCTAAAACTAGTGATGGATCATACACGTGCTCCCTCAGAGATACGTGAAATACATTATGAATCCCAACCATCCGAACTAGAAATTCAATCCTATAGACCAAAATGCTTATCCTTACAAGAACACAGAAAGATCCAATACATTTCTAAGCTAGCTTCTAGTCTTACCAAATCTAATTGCTCTTACGATCGGAGAAAACTTATTCAAAATTACTCAGACTTCGAATTCCGAATTCCTTTGTCTCTTATCCACAAAACTGTTCTGTCGATCCTGGGCTGTCTTCATCCTTCATGATCAACCCAATCTTCGCACATGCCTCTCAGATCAAATCTAGATCAAGAATAAGATGATCTCCGGATCCTACTCAACAAGATGGTCCTCCCAAGATCCATCGAAATCCAGTACACCAATTTACTTCAGAAGCATCGGTAGACTTCGGACTTACTTCCCCAGTCGGGAAAAACAGAACAAGTGCACTAGACAACCAAGCCTTCAGATCCTGAATGAACTTCCTATAGAAATCCTCTAATCCAAGACAAACATAAACTTCCGAGTAGTCCGAGGTTGCTTCTATTCTGGAATAGCTGCTCCTTGCTTCCGCTGCACCACTCTGATCTAAAGAAGTTGAGGATGTCATTGATGAACACAAGAACATAATTGATCCCCATCTCGGTAACATTGTCCATCAAATTCCATAAAATCTTAGTGACCGATCCAATTCGGTCACAAATACCACAGCAAAAATCCAACCATAAAACTAGATCCGATCAATCCTGGGCTGCTTTACCAATCTTCTCTCCAGGAACCCTCCCTCTCCTAGGCTGAACCCCCAATAATGCT
The DNA here is from genome assembly GCA_030765085.1 of Allium cepa. Taxonomy (NCBI): domain Eukaryota; kingdom Viridiplantae; phylum Streptophyta; class Magnoliopsida; order Asparagales; family Amaryllidaceae; genus Allium; species Allium cepa. Next base: position 32,102,056 of record CM060940.1, read on the forward strand.
CCAGGAACCAAGTCCATACAGAACTCAATCTCCTGCTATGGATGCACCCTTTTGACTACCTCGAAGATATCCGAAAAATCTCAAACCTCTTCGATAACTCCTACATCCTTTAGAAATGCCTTAATCCAAAGCAAAAGTTTCTAAGAGAACTTATGAATCATCGTAAGTCACTTTTGCGATTCTACCCTAACTCAGATTCCAAAAAACTGATCCCTCTTAACATGTCAGAACAGCTTAAGCCTTTCTAACTAGAAGAAGAAACTGATGGTCCACCCTCAACCATAAACATCATACCTTGCTGAGCTTCCAGAAGAAGTGGGCAAGCCTTCTCCCTCTGCAAGGTCTGCTGATAGTAAATCACAAAGACACCTGAACCATCGAAGAAATGGGCTACTTTGTTGCTTCCGGACTCCACCTCTAGGACACTTTTAAGACAAGGGACCTTCCTGCCAGCACACTCAACACCTCTGAGCTGCCACTGATGCCATAGACATCCTTACCCAAAAGCTCCTCGATCCACAGAGCTATATCAACCAACTCCACAAAAGATCCTTCAAGATGGGCAGATATCTCTCAAGAAACTCGGAATTCAAACCAAGCACAAACATCTTGCTGAACTGAGTCTCATGCTCCGATATAGACAAAACTCCTTCCTACAGTTGCCAAGATACCATCACTTGCTTCAGCACTTTCGACTGATCCAAACTCTAGAAAATCCGCTCGCACAAGAGTAACCAAACTTACACTCCAAAAATGGACTCCAAACCTTAAAAAGGTTTCCTTCAGAGATCGGTGAAATCCTTACACTCTGCTGCAAAGCTTACTCAAGATGCCCAATACCGCCCTGGCAGTCTCAATACTCGGACTTCTCCTATCGGTAGTCATGCTACACACACCACTACCTTAACCAAAGAACTTATGTTGGAAAACCCGAACAGGTAACCCAACCAAATAGGAATACAAATATATAAATAAAAATAACGCTCTCTTAGAAAGAAATCACTCCAAAGCATAGGTATTCACTCAACCTGGCTCTGATACCAACTGTAACGACCCACCTTCCATTCCACAGAAAGACATCATTAATGAGAAAGAAAGGGATAGAAAAGAGAAAAGATAGAAAGGAAAGAACTAAACAACATTAGAATCTCGCAGCGGAATGAATAAATTATATTATATCACATAAGATATTAGATAGTATCATATACATCAGAGTTATACAGCTTACACATCACAAACTAGGTAGTTATAAACACCTGTCTAGTCATTACAACTCTAATATAATACAAACATCATCACAGCGATATAACACAGCGAAAATACAAATATCTACAAACGCTGAAGCCTCCTACTCCATATCTCCTCTAGAACTCGTCAAAGCTAACCTGAATCCCTTCACTACTCGTGAAATTTGAGTACCCAAGAGTTTAATAAAATAGAAAGCAAACTCTGGATCAGACATGGGTCTGGTGTGAGTAAACGGGTTAAAGTTGCTTAACTTTGAAAAACCTTTGAAATAAAACGTATCTTGTAAGACTACCCGCACATATACACGGAAAAGTTTTTACCTTACGATAACCAAACATTTAATGGGAAATCCAGTTATATTATGATAGGGTCTAGGGTTTTCAAGTAAAATACAGAAATAGATGGAATGCTTACATCCCACGTTCCAACATATTTAGGCACAATCAATACGTACGACACTTATTGGAGATTAGATTCCATACAATGGCAGGGCTACTAGGGTACCGCCCGTCACATTACATGGCCTAGATCACCGTACCGAGGATATCTCCCGATCCTCTACAACACAAAGCCTGAGCCATCCCTTACTGGATGGTCCCGAGCAAGACAATCCCGCAGTTGTTCATGACCAACTGCCCACTAAGCCGAAAAAAAGGGACCTCTGGACATGGGTAAGTCTCGTCCTACTTGGGTGCTACCCACTTAGCCTTGCTGCACCTTCCCTATTTTAGCCAATCCCAGTTGATGAGGCTTGAGGCTACGATTACCTTTAGAACACATCTATCTTTAAATGCTCATCGTCCTCCCAAGATGTTCTGAAAGCATTCAATCCATACAAGACATTTTCGATTTCAAACGAAACCAAAGGCACTATCTCGCTACACTCGTTTTGGAATCACCCTCAGAGTTAATGACAATAGCCCTTGCATTTTGAATCTTCATCTTTGTTGAAAGCACTATCTCCGTTAAGTCGTTTTGGATTCACCCTCAGAGTTAACGACAGTAGCATTTCCTCTGAATCTTCATCTTCACTTGAGATTTCACGACCTATCATTTAATTTGGATCGATGCGGTTGTCGGAATTTCAAATTTTGAAATCCGATCCCGGGCTCACCGATATCCAAAGCGCCATCTTAATGTCCAAGTGGTTTAAGTTTGAACAATTTAATTCAATATAATACATTAAGTTCACATAGAATCATTCACAGATAAATATCATACATTTATCACGGCTATCATCAATATCGCATCATGGAATATCACAGATTATCAAACTATTGGTATCAATCAATCTAGACATTCTACTCAAATAATTATCCACAAACAGGAATCAATAATCCATATTATAATTAATTTAATCAACTTAAATTAAATTAATTACTTGAGAATTAATCACCTAACCCTACTTAATCAATCATTAATTAATTACAACCATTTAATTAATTAATCATTCTTTAATTACCTTTTAAACCAACTAATTAATCTTTAATTACAGATTAATTATCCTTTAATTATTCTCTTAATTAAATCATTCTTGATTAATTATTCTTTAATCACATTAAGTAATTAACTTTTAAATTAATTACACAAATTAATTATTCTCTTAACCATTCACATTAATTAAATTTTAATTGCTCCTATTAATTATTTGACCATGATTAATTACACTGATCCTTAATAAATTACATTAATTAATTATACTATAATCACTACTATTGATTAATTATCTTTTAATTAATCTCATTGATAAATCAACTAACACTTTTAGTTACTCTCATTGATTACATTAATTAATGATCCTCTAGTTACTTTTATTAATTAAATTTTCTTTTAACAAATTCCATTTATCAAGAAATCTTTATGTTAATTACATTCATTAATTACCCTTAATTAATTAATTTTAGTAATTAACTATTCTTTAATTACTTACATTAATTAAATTAAGTCCTTGATTAATTACATTAATTAATCCTTTAATTAATTACATCGAGTAATTAACACTTAATTACTTCCACTAAGTAATTATTCTTAAATTACTTCCATCAAGTAATCCCCTTTTAATTAATTACTTCCAGTAATTATCCATTAATTACTTACACTAAGTAATTACACTTCATTAATTATATTAAGTAATTATGCTTAATTAATTATCAAGTAATTATCTTTAATTAATTAAACTAATTAATTAACTTAAATTAATCACATTAATTTAATAAATAACATTGAGTAATTAATCCCTTCAAATTACTTCATTAAGTACTTACCCTTAATAATCCTCTTAATATTAAGTAATTAACCTCTAATTAATTATTACCTAATTAGTTAACCTTTGATAACTTAGATTAATCAATCTTAAATTAAGTAATCTACTACCCTTAAATAATTACACAAATTAATTTATCTTAATTTATTTACCTAGATTAAGCATCTTAGTTAATTAAGTAATTATACTTTAATTACTTTTGTTAATAAAACTTGATTAAAATAAGATAACCCATTGACTACATTAACTTTTATCTACCATTTAAATTAAATTTAAAAGATTGAATTTGGTTTATACAAAATCATCATCCTTTGATTTATTAAAGTTGAAATCTTTTACTTTAATCAGACTTAAATTTCAACAATTATATTTTATTTGAAAACACCTAGGGACTATTTACAAAATTTTCTAATGTAATATTTATATAAATGAAAACTACTTTTATAATAAAATTTAAAAGTTTGAAAATATATACTTTTAAAAACTTAAATTTTTTTACAACATCATTCTCTAAACTTAAACATTTCGCACATCTTTAAACTGGGTAGCATCTACTTGAAAATTCTTTTGAAAACTTTGTTTAAATTTTAACTTTGCTTTAAATTTTGAAATTCAATTTACGATTTAAAAACCTGGACAATTTTAAAACCTGGAAACAAAACGTTCCCGAGTTAAAACAACAAAATCCCCGAGAAAACCCACAACTTCCTCGAGCAACAAATCGCTTGCATCCTCCCCGAGACACTCTTGTAACCAACACGACAACGTCCCGAGCAACAATATCTTCCCATACCCACAACTTCCAGATGCACAAATTGATCACTGTGCATGTGCACGCTGGTTCTGATCGCCGATGACCATCACCGCAACCCTCCACATGACGACCCCAACCTTGCCGACCCCCTAAACCAACCTGATCGACGAATCCACCATTGAAACAAAAACGAGCCCCACAGCCCCCAACTGTAAAATAAACCTAGTTGACAAAAATGCCTGCTGACGGCGAACACCACCAGCAGAAGACCTGCCGCCTTGACCACAGTCGCGTCTCGATCCCTTGAATCTACTCCCCTGCTCGCGATTCGGCCCGAAACACCCTCGACGTCGAGAACGCCACATAACCAACGTCGACAAAACTGGATAATAAAACCCTACTTTGCCACTTCTTGATCACCACAGCCATTGATATCTTTTACCACCATTTTTCCATCAAACTCTAACCTTGGCTTTGCCCAAACGTCGACGCTCCTATTGCCACCGACTGATGGAAATCAACCAAAATCCCAAATTTCATCAACACAGACTATCTGGACAACCACATGCCTAAAATTCTAGATAATCACAATAATATTCATGATTTGGTATTTCAATTCAGATTATGTAAACAGAAAATTAATTTGCTTGATTGATTTTTAACAAATAATAAGATTATCACTGATATTTGCTATTCCAAGGCTAATTGCTAAATATAAATTTTTGAAACAAATTTTAAAATGTAAATTACATTGTTAGAGTCATTTTATCTTTACAAATCCTAGCCTATAATTCAATATATAAGAAGTTATGAAATTTTTTCTAATAAAACTGAGTCTGGTATAAGAACAGAGAACATATCTGTGCAGATTTCAACTATTTCACAGACATTACACTATATACATATACAGTCACATCTATGCATTTATATAAACATAATATATTATATTATTTCAACAAGCATCAAGCACAAGATCAGGTTTAAACTATTTTTAAAATAAATTTAATCACAAGACATGAAAAAGCAGAGAACAGATTTGTTACATTTCCTGGAACTTTTTATTTGATTTTTTTCTGGCACTTTATAATTTGAAATGATCTGAAGTTTGCTTAGTTTGGTTTGGATCAGATCCTTGAAACTGCAGTGCTTGGATCCTTGAGTTGAATTCATGTTGAGTTGATCTTCATTTTTGTTTGCAAGATCTCTGGTTTGAATTTTTTTGAACTGATGTTGTATTTAGCTTATATGTTTAAGAAGAAGAAGGTACTGAGGAAATTTTGAATTGGAAGATATAAAACAGGTTTTTCTTTTTAAACATTGTTATATACTCATATTTTAAAAACAAGGTGTTTGCCACTTGTTAATTTAAGTTGTAAAATGCTTACAAATGTCTTTGCATGAAATTATGATTATACAAATGTCCAAAAGCAATATTATATGAATAAAAAATGCTTTAATCCCTCTTTTTAAATTAATACTTATGTTTACAAATCTTTTTAAATCTTTATTAAATGCTCTCCTTAATACTTATGTTTTAAATAAATTATGTAATGTATTTACATCTTTATGTTTTATTTGCTTATTTTTATAATACATTTTCCAAAGCTACATTTAAAAGAAACAAAATTATAACAAAAGAAAAGGATAATGAATTAAATCTTGTTTTTTAAAAAAAATTTAAAATTTAGTTATTATACTTAAATATATATATATAAACTAAATTTATTTTCAAGAACCAAATTTTTAAAAGGGAACATATTAAACTTTTATTAAAATATACTATTTTAAGCTATCATATTTTTTAAAAAAATAAATATTTACTTTAAGTGTTTTGAAAATATAAGTTAAATTTTTATATAGCTTTTGAAAAGTTTTTATATTAAATCCAATCATAATCTTCTAAATCATAATATTCATATACATATTATAATTTGAAAATATTTTTATTAAATTGAAACCAAACTTCCTACTCACAATGTAAATACATTATAAATAGAATACTTTTTAATTAACTTAGAAAGATTAATTTTCATCAATTTAATATTATTAACTTTCAAAAAAATAAAATTTTCCAAATTTAATTATTATTATTAGTTTTGAAACGATAGTTGCTGTTAAATTAGATTATTAAATCAATATTGCACATTTAAAATAAATAGTAATGGAAATTATCAAATAAATATTGCCTAAAATTCTGGGACATCACATTTACCTTCACTCTAGGGGACAGATCCCGTATTAAAAACCAGTATGAAGAGAGCCCACTGACCTTGAGAAGAGGTCAGGGAAGTATTGCATATTCCATAAGCTAGATGAATATAATACAAATGACCATGGGCACTTGTGTTATTTGATCGAGGAATAGTCAAAAACAACAAATTACAATAGTATGTGAATATCCAAGCAATGGTGGTGGAACAGGAGCAGCCATCATCTTCAGTTAATGGAAATGGCCTTGGATCAAGATCGAGGATAGTCATATCTAGATTAGGATGGTATGGAATCAGGTTCAGTCCTCACACTCTATTTTCAGTTTCAATGAATAATGCAATATTAGAACCGAGCCACTTACTCGTGTAAGGGGTCTCGAACAGTACCTAGGTATGCTTTGAGCTAGGTACTAGGTTGTAAAGCCTAATGAGGCAGTTATCAAGATATTTGTCTCTATGTTTATTAATGCTTGACTTCGAATCCAATAGATGAATCCTTGATTTTTGAAATCCACATGAATGTGATAACTTATATTGATTGCGGTAGTCTCGATTGGAGAAACGGGTGATGGCCACAAGGTATAAGTTCTCTTATCAGAAAGCAAATGGATGGACTTGTATGATATTGATCGTGTTAAGTCTGATTCAGAGAATTGGGATTGGAGTGTATGGTGCAACTTCCCTTGATGGAGAGCAAGTGGGTTAGTCTCGTAATAAAAATAAGTCACCTCGCTAGAGTGTAAACAAATGGGCTTGCGTGATCGTTGAGTCTCCTTGTCGGAGAGCGAGCAGATTAGGCTCAACAAGGGTCCAAAGAGACCATAAACTTAACTATCGGCCGTGATAGGACACAAATTCAATTAACGATCCGGAAAGATCATGGACTTATCTATCGGTCACGAACATCCATGATTTCAATTAACAATTCGGAGAGATCATGGATTTAACTGTCCAACTGGAAATGTGATGCGTTTCAATTAATGATCCAAAGAGATCAAAATTTCCACTAACGATGTGGAGAGATCTTGACATAAACTAGCAATCCAGAGAGATCAAGCTTTCAACTAATGATCCAGAGCAATTAGGAACTGAATCGATCATTGAATGCATGATTCAGAGAAATTGAAACCTAACCGTTGGCTTTAAACTCCAATTGACCTTGAAGCGATTCGGTGGTGATTATCGAACCGAGCAATTGATTTCAACACATGACTACAAACCTACGAATGGGACACGGGATGATCCTAATTCGTGATACGACACAATACTTACCGATTTTGAGAGGAGACAAAATCATTATCTGTGACTGACACTCAAGCAAGGACTCGAATCCTTAAACTATCACAGTTTAGAACAATGTTTGATTTACAGCTAAATCCAAAGGGATAGATGATTTTCCATTACCCGATCGGCTAATAACCAAAAAAATCAACTATTAATGTTCCATTGACTTCGACACTTGTTCTCGATTCAATGCACAACTTGTAAAACAATACGAGCTTTAGGACGCAAATGGTATCAATCCTTTATTTCAGGTCATATTCGAATGGATCAAACTGATCAAACATGAATCTAGAATGATAACCACTAAACTTGGATACCTAACAAGGCCAAGAGATAAGGTGGCTAAGGTACAAATAACCTTCCAAAGTGGTCCAAGCATCATACTACTCCAAGAACCAGAACCGATGTCCAAAAATCAGGCAAAGTTATAGATCGGTACCTACCTATGCCTATGGATCGGTCCTATCCATGCCTATGGACCGGTACCAATCCTCAATTTTTGTCTAACACCACTTCAAATCCACATAAACAAGCCTAGGTGCCCGGTTCAACAAAGGTCACAAGGTGAAATTTAAAGAATCATGAACATTCAACATCAAGATCCATCAAAGTTATGGTTCGGTATGGAGCCATCCTCATGGATCGGTATCGATCCATAACACTTCATAAAACATGCCCCACTTTCTTCCTATGCTCAAGCGTTGATGTAAGCAAGCCATTCCAAGGGTTTAAAGAACCATTCACATGCAATTCACCATCGATCTCCTCAAGCACCTGACATCTGCAACTCCATTCCACCACCGATCCATCACTTTGACTAAGAAACAGGCTCCTAGCAGTGCAAAAAAGATGGAAAACATGAAGCTAACAGTAAGTCTTTATGACACAAAGCGATAGAATCGATCCATATGGTAATCTTATTGATCAGTACCGATCCATGCCTATGGATTAGTATCGATCCATAGCCAACACGGAGATAACCATGTTTCTTCGAGTTGGATAGCTATTGGGACATGGGCAACATGGTCGAGATCGAAGAGGAGAAAATCCTAGCAACCTACGGCTATAAATTGAAGGCTAGCTGCTTATTTTTGAGGATCCTTCTTTCCATGCAATTATTGCATATATTTTTTTATGATCACCCGTGAAGTGGTATCGCTTCATAAGAACTGCACATACACAATGACAAAATAATCAATAGAAATCTCAAGTGGACTCGGGCAGTAGTTGGTCGGACCACTAAATAAAAGTTTAATGTTCTATTTTACTCATTTTCCAGTTATATTTCTTGATTTCATTCTCTACCATAATTTATCGGGTTTTTTGCCACTTTTTGGTGCAAACATTACACAAGTAACTTAACTTATATTTTTTCTTAGAAGATTGCAGGCTCACCAATCCTTTCTTTTTTGATGTTGGGTAATTCGGCAATCCTGTAGCAAAGGATGTGCAAGAGAAATAATTTAGATAATATTAGTTATGGTGAAAATGGTGAATAACTACAAAATAAAACACACACACATACACAATATACACACACACAGATATATATATATATATATATGGTAATTTTCATCTATGAGGGTAGGTAGTAATTATGTGGAAAATATATTTACTATAACAAAAATAAAATTATATTTATAATGATTATGTTTTTGATATGCTTAAAAATATTAAACAAAATTAGTTCCTCATTTTCAATGTTAAAACGCTCAATTTTCAAAAGCAAAATTAAATTTGAATAGTTAGCATTAATTATTAACCAAATGACTCTATCCATCAATGAATAAGTAACATATAATTTAACTAGCCAACAATCTATTTCCATATGCCGCTCGTATGCTCCTCGTTTTAAATTGCCAAATCGATCGTATCTTGTAAAAATTAAAGGCAACAGCGCGAAAGGCAAATGTAATGTTTGAAACAAATTCATTGCTAATCCAATATCTTAGACGCATGAATAAGAAGTAGTGTTATATAACTTGCATAACTAACCTAAAGATCTGTTAATACATGTAGTTAAAATTTTCACCTTAGAAATAGCACTTGAACTTTTGTTTGACACGAAACCCCAAATTTGGACCTATTTTGGCTTTGTTTCTCAAGTAAAACAAAATAGGCCAAAATAAATTTTATTTATAACAAGTATGATTTACCCATCTTAATAGGAAATAGCATTGTTTTATGCATATATATTATTTAAGAGTGCTAACTTGTGAAAGTGTAGGGATCTAGTGGCGATCACTATTATAGCATTGCTGTAACAACCCGCATATTTGTCGATTATATATTTAAATATTTTATTTAAATATTTTTTCGATTGTCGGATTTTAGTCCGAGAAGCTACTTTTTTGCATACGGTCGAATTAGGACTCGGGACCACTCCCATTGAGTTTAAAATGATGTTTGCGTCCTTTTTGAGTATAAGCTTCGATATGTTAGGAGAAAGTTGATTTTTGCTACTTTTCACTTTGGGTTTGGTTTTGGGCTCAGCCCTATGTTAACTTATGCTCAAATCTGAGCCACTCTTCCCCACTCACCCTCATTCTCTTCTCTTTTCTTTTCAAAGGCATTAATGGTGGGTGAGACAGGAAATTAAAACTCCAAAACCCTAGTTCCTTTTGCAAATTCAAATTCCTAGCTCCAAACTAATAGAAGAACCCATTGGTAAGCTTCTCTTCTTCTTCTCCAACTCATTCTCTTATCAATTTCAGAAATTCCTAAACCTAATTTTGGGAATGTTCTTGTTTTGAGCTTAGATTCAAGCTCATTTGGGTTGTGTTGAAGAGAGGTTGATTCTCCATTTGCTTTCAAGCTTCTTCTTGTTTGATTTTTTGAAAAGGTGAGATTTTTAATCTCACATCTAAGTCTATGAATTATCTTCGAATGTTAGGTATGAATATTCGTGTGCATTTTCTTTTGGTTTGGATTGTATTGGTGTATATTCCAATTTTTAGTGTTTTGAGTTCAATTCATTAAGAATCCTAACTTTGATGTTTGAACATGTTTTTGGTGATGCATCGAGGAGCATATAGGGCCGGGTAGTCGATTGACATAAACCCTTAGCACCGTTGCTCGTGCGAATGCAATTTTGGTCAAGATTGAACCTCAATTGTAATAGGCAGGGAAGAGGCTGGAAACATGTTCGGCTGACCGACCCCTCTGGTCCGGTCGACCGACCTGCTTCCAAGTTCATAAGCGCTTTCTGTTTTAAGGTTCGGTCGACCGAGTACAGGGTTCGGTCCACCGACCTGCTGTCTCGAGAGTTTTTCAGAACAGGGTCCGGTCGACCGAGCTCTGTAGCCGGCCGACCGACCTGATGATTTTTTGCCTACTTCGCCTAGTTGCTTGAATTTCCAACTTAAATCGATTCGTGTCGTTTCCTATTTATTGTTATCAATTAATATGACTTTGATGACTCCTTTTTAGCGATTTTTGACTATCCATTTTGATGGATTCTTTATCGGTTTCGTTGGATTTTTATTCACATCTCCGTATGTGAATTTTAGTGATTGATTGTTCCTACAATCTTCTTTGTGTTTTGTCACTTTAAAAATATAAAGGTTTTCTATACTAGTAGTAAATATCAAAACTCTTTCCTCAAACGATTTCAATACTATTTTAATACCAAATTCGTTTATAAAACCGTTTTCCAATCTATTAGTATATATAAACCTTTACCTCACTCGTATGAGAAATCTAATTAAACGACTTAGTAAAACAGGTGGTATGAAACGATTGCGTTCACTTTGTTGGTTAATTCTTGGACTTGTTCGATTGAAACCCTTGTGACAATTTTCTAGTGGAAATCTACAGTTTGTTCGTAAATATTTAAGTTAAGCAAGTGGTTATGGGACATGAAGCTAAACTCATATATTTACTAGCTTAGTGTAATTGACACTTCTCGTTGATCATGACGATCATCTTTGTGATTTAGACTAGCAATGTGCGATGTCTCTTTGTCTGCGAGGGAGACTAAACCCCGTTTTGTGGAGTTTCGACTCAATTTGGTGGGGTAGCAACCCATGGTCTTCGGGCCGTTTGTGGAGCTTCGGCTCAATTTGTGATGGTTAGCGACCATGGAATTAGCGTTCCGTTTTTGATACACGTGTTGGCGAGCTTTATGCTCCCGTTTTTGATAGGCCTCCCCCCTTTGTGATTTCTGGCCTTCTTGAGATGATTTCTAGAATTTGTGTTTCACCAATTTTTCATGATTTCTATTGATAAGCCTTATCGATATTTGTGCATTGGTGAATTTGTGTGTCATTGACTTTAGTGATTTCTGGATTTCTTGTGTAGTCTTCTGGAATTTGTGCGTCATTGACTTTTGTGATTGGCATTGATATTATCGTCAATATTTGTGGTTTGATGAACGAAATAAAGAGTATGACATTTCTTTGATTCTTGTGTAGATTTTGTGATATTGATTAATCTCTTGTTGATTATCAACTACTTATATATCACAGCTTGGCATTGTGATTATTATGTGTTTAGTCATAGCTCTGATTCTATATCGTTTCATCCGATATTTATAGTTAGACTGATCCGTTTATTATTTTCTTATTAAATAATACTCGGGTCAGACCGAGATGTTACAGGTGCTTCAGCTTGACTTCTCTCTTAGGATTGATTTCTTTGACTTTTGGTTGACTACTTAGATTAGTAGTTTTTGTTGTATACATTTGAGATATAGACTCCTTAATGTATACTTATTCTTTTGTGTAGTTTGTGTAACTATTCTTTTGTGGTATTGTGGATCTTTCTAGACCACTACTCTGATGAACACTTCTATGTGTTATATATATTTATATCTTATTACGCCTTTGTGATATGAATTGTCTGTGACTGATTTATGTTATGTTTATTCCTATATTTGTTTTCCGAAGATATTTATAGCCACTTTTTAGTAGCTTTGAGTTTGTGTCGTTGTGTCGGATTTCCTCTTGATAAAGCATTGCATGTTATACTATCTGACATATCGGTGCTCGCGCAAAGAAATTACACGGATGGTCTCTCCTCAACAGCCTTATTCTCCGTGCTAGTTGACAACATTCACCGTAATGTTCTTGGCTAGCGTGGGTATAGAGGTGGGGTGTCACAGCTTGGTATCAGAGCCAAACTTCGGAACAATATGGAATATTATAACAAGGATCATCGTCCTAAGTCTTTCTTAGGAGTCGTGCTTTAGGATTTAATTCGAGTCTTCGTACCGATTCATCCTATTTTCCTTATGATTCCTTGTTTATCTATCAAGATTGCTTGATATTCAATTTGGTGAATAAACTTTTTCTTCTTCTTCTTTCTTTCTAAAGGGAGAGAAATGTCTAGACCAGGCCTCCCCAGTGCCGTACCGTCTAGCACTCCACCCCAAGATGGAGTTTTTATGACTGCTCAATAGCTTCTTGATTTAGTGACAAATGCTCAAGCAGCTGGAGCTAACCCGGAACCTACTCACCCAAAGTCGGGATTTGCACGCTTGTGCAGCGATTACACTAATTTGGGTGGGGAGCCATTCAAAGGTTCCGAAACTGTTATTGAAGTGCAGGCTTGGCTAAGGTCATGCGATCGAATCTTTTCTCGCATGAATCTTATTGACCTTCACCGAGTTCAGGTGGCCTCTAGTATGCTCCGAGAAAGAGCATTGGACTGGTACGAGCTTCTTATTTCTGAGATTAATGAAGCGGATCTCACTTGGGAGCAATTCTGAGAATGCTTCGAGTTGAAATTTGTACCAGAAGTTGAGAAAGTGACATTGGCTCGACGATTTACAGACCTTGTTCAAGGTGAGTCCTCCGTGACTAATTACGTCGCCTCCTTCGAGTCGCTTTCCAAATATGGGGTTGAATACATCAACACCCCTTTAAAGAAGAACCAGAGGTTCGTCTATGGCTTAAACAAAAGTCTCAAGAAGCCATTACTTCTAAAATTAGAAGTTTCTTTTGACCAACTCGTTGATATCGCTCTTCGTCTTGAAGAGGCGGATAGGGAGAATGATGTTGAAGTGGTGGGTTGCAAACCAAGCTTCAACAACAACAAGAAGAGGCCAAACAAATTCAAAGGCCCCTATCCTAATAAGAAAGGGAAGCAAGCAAACCCAGTGGCAAAGACTTCTTCCTTTGGTCGTGGGGAATGCTATAATTGTGGTTCGAAGGACCATTATGCGAACAAGTGTCCAAAGTCTCTCTCTTGTCGCTACTGCAAAGTTCTCGGTCATGTTATATCTTCTTGTCCCAAGCTTCAGGGCAAGAAGGAGGGAAAGTTGAATGTGGCTCAAGCCCCTGGCAACACATCTCGTGGCCAAGGCATTTCTCATTCTATTCTGGATGGAATTATTTTATTTTGCGATCATCCTATTCGAGTTCTTTTTGATACGGGTGCGTCCCATTCTTTTATATCAAAAGAACTTGTTGATACTTTTTCTTTGGATGTTTTGTGTTTAATGACTTCTTTGAGAATTGTGAATCCGGTTGGTGGATCCGCAACAATCAGTTTATTGTGTAAAGATGTCGAGATTATTTTGTATGATTTTCCTTTTCTAGCCGATTTGCATGTCATGCGATATTTAGGCTTTGGAATAATTTTGGGAATGGATTGGCTTAACCGTTATGAAGCGACTTTATTATTGGGAGGGAATGAAACTTGACATCGCTAACTTCGTTAAGCGTTGCGTGACTTGCCAACTTGTTAAGGCCGAACATCAAAGGCCCGGTGGGTTATTGCAACCTTTAGAAATTCCAATTTGGAAGTGGGACCAAATTTCCATGGATTTTATAGATGGCCTTCCCCGTTCTCGATCGGGTTATGATAGCTTATGGGTGATTGTTGATAGACTTACTAAATCCGCCCATTTTATTACCGTTTGGTCTAACCGAACCGTTCCTCTTTTGGCCAAACTCTTTGTTAAAGAGATTGTTAAATTACATGGAGTCCCTACTTCTATTGTTAGTGATCGTGATCCATTGTTTACTAGTGTATTTTGGAAGAGTCTTCAAAAAGCTTTGGGAACGAAGCTTAATTTTAGCACCGCTTATCATCCACAGTCCGATGGACAAACCGAGCGTGTGAATCAAACTCTTGAAGATCTTCGTGCTTGTGTGCTTGATTTTGGTGGAAGTTGGGAAGATCATATTTCACTTGTTGAATTTTCCTATAATAATAGCTTCCAATCTAGTATTGGTATGGCACCTTTTGAAGCACTCTACGGAAGGCCATGCCGATCTCCTTCTTGTTGGCTTGAGACCGGTGAGAAGCTGGTTTTAGGTCCAGATTTTATTCGTGATTCCACATAAAAGATTGATCTTATTCGACGTAGGATGAAAGAAGCACAGAGTAGACAAAGGTCCTATGCCGATAACCGGAGAAGGAAGTTAGAATTTTCTGTGGGAGATCGTGTGTTCATTCGTGTTTCACCAATGAAAGGTGTTGTACGTTTCAGCCGATCGGGAAAGTTAGCGCCTCGATATATTGGGCCATTTCCTATCACTGAACATATTGGTTCCATGGCTTATCGCCTCTTGTTACCGGCTCAATTTTCTGCTATCCATGACGTGTTTCACGTTTCTCAACTTCGGAAATGCCTTCGAGATTCTGATTCTATTCTTGAGCCCGATGTTGTGGAAGAGATTGAAGTTTCGCCTAATTTAACTTATGAGCAACATCCTATTTGTATCATTGCTTCGGAGGTCAAACGAATTCAAAATAAAGATATTCCGCTTGTTAAAGTTCTATGGTCTTCAAATCCTGAGGATTGTTCTTGGGAATCTAGAGAGTACATCGAGCGAACACATCCGGACTTGCTTTCTCGTGCTCTTTGAGGTGAACTTCTTATTTCAAGTTTCTTTTGTGTTGAATATGCTTTTATGGTTGTTACTTTATGTTCTCTTCTTAAAATATTGCGAGGACGTAATTTCTTTAAGGAGGGGAGTCTGTAACAACCCGCATATTTGTCGATTATATATTTAAATATTTTTTCGATAGACGGATTTTACTCCAAGAAGCTACTTTTTTGCATACGGTCGAATTAGGACTCGGGATCACTCCCATTGAGTTTAAAATGCTGTTTGGGACCTTTTTGAGTATAGGCTTCGATATGTTTGGAGAAAGTTGATTTTTGCTACTTTTCACTTTGGTTTTGGTTTTGGGCTAAGCCCTATGTTAACTTATGCTCAAATTTGAGCCACTCTTCCCCACTCACCCTCATTCTCTTCTCTTTTCTGTTCTAAGGCATTAATGGTGGGTGAGATTGGAAATTAAAACTCCAAAACCCTAGTTCCTTTTGCAAATTCAAATTCCTAGCTCCAAACTAATAGAAGAACCCATTGGTAAGCTTCTCTTCTTCTTCTCCAACTCATTCTCTTATCAATTTCAGAAATTCCTAAACCTAATTTTGGGAATGTTCTTGTTTTGAGCTTAGATTCAAGCTCATTTGGGTTGTGTTGAAGAGAGGTTGATTCTCCATTTGCTTTCAAGCTTCTTCTTGTTTGATTTTGTGAAAAGGTGAGATTTTTAATCTCACATCTAAGTCTATGAATTATCTTCGAATGTTAGGTATGAATTCCTAACACTTACTCGTGTGCATTTGCTTTTGGTTCGGATTGAATTGGTGTATATTCCAATTTTTAGTGTTTTGAGTTCAATTCGTTAAAAATCCTAACTTTGATGTTTGAACATGTTTTTGGTGATGCATCGAGGAGCATATAGGGCCGGGTAGTCGATTGACATGAACCCTTAGCGCCGTTGCTCGTGCGAATGCAATTTTGGTCAAGATTGAACCTCAATTGTAATAGGCAAGGAAGAGGCTGGAAACAGGTTCGGCCGACCGACCCCTCTGGTCCGGTCGACCGACCTGCTTCCAAGTGCATAAGCACTTTCTGTTTTATGGTTCGGTCGACCGAGTACAGGGTTCGGTCGACCGACCTGCTGTCCCGAGAGTTTTTCAGAACAGGGTCCGGTCGACCGAGCTCTGTAGCCGGCCGACCGACCTGATGATTTTTTTCCTACTTTGCCTAGTTGCTTGAATTTCCAACTTAAATCGATTCGTGTTGTTTCCTATTTAATTTTATCAATTAATATGACTTTGATGACTCCTTTTTAGCGATTTTTGACTATCCATTTTGATGGATTCTTTATCGGTTTCGTTGGATTTTTATTCACATCTCCGTATGTGAATTTTAGTGATTGATTGTTCCTACAATCTTCTTTGTGTTTTGTCACTTTAAAATATAAAGGTTTTCTATACTAGTAGTAAATATCAAAACTCTTTCCTCAAACGATTTCAATACTATTTTAATACCAAATTCGTTTATAAAACCGTTTTCCAATCTATTAGTATATATAAACCTTTACCTCACTCGTATGAGAAATCTAATTAAACGACTTAGTAAAACAGGTGGTATGAAACGATTGCGTTCACTTTGTTGGTTAATTCTTGGACTTGTTCGATTGAAACCCTTGTGACAATTTTCTAGTGGAAATCTACAGTTTGTTCTTAAATATTTAAGTTAAGCAAGTGGTTATGGGACATGAAGCTAAACTCATATATTTACTAGCTTAGTGTAATTAACACTTCTCGTTGATCATGACGATCATCTTTGCGATTTAGACTAGCAATGTGCGATGTCTCTTTGTCTGCGAGGGAGACTAAACCCCGTTTTGTGGAGTTTCGACTCAATTTGGTGGGGTAGCAGCCCATGGTCTTCGGGCCATTTGTAGAGCTTCGGCTCAATTTGTGATGGTTAGCGACCATGGAATTAGCGTTCCGTTTGTGATACACGTGTTGGCGAGTTTTATGCTCCCGTTTTTGATAGGCCTCCCCCCTTTGTGATTTCTGGCTTTTTTGAGATGATTTCTAGAATTTGTGTTTCACCAATTTTTCATGATTTCTATTGATAAGCCTTATCGATATTTGTGCATTGGTGAATTTGTGTGTCATTGACTTTAGTGATTTCTGGATTTCTTGTGTAGTCTTCTGGAATTTGTGCGTCATTGACTTTTGTGATTGACATTGATATTATCGTCAATATTTGTGGTTTGATGAACGAAATAAGGAGTATGACATTTCTTTGATTCTTGTGCAGATTTTGTGTTATTGATTAATCTCTTGTTGATTATCAACTACTTATATATCACAGCTTGGCATTGTGATTATTATGTGTTTAGTCATAGCTCTGATTCTATATCGTTTCATCTGATATTTATAGTTAGACTGATCCGTTTATTATTTTCTTATTAAATAATACTCGGGTCAGACCGAGATGTTACAGGTGCTTCAGCTTGACTTCTCTCTTGGGATTGATTTCTCTGACTTTTGGTTGACTACTTAGATTAGTAGTTTTTGTTGTATACATTTGAGATATAGACTCCTTAATGTATACTTATTGTTTGTGTAGTTTGTGTAACTATTCTTTTGTGGTATTGTGGATCTTTCTAGACCACTACTTTGATGAACACTTCTATGTGTTATATATATTCATATCTTATTCCGCCTTTGTGATATGAATTGTCTGTGACTGATTTATGTTATGTTTATTCCTATATTTGTTTTCCGAAGATATTTATAGCCACTTTTTAGTAGCTTTGAGTTTGTGTCGGTATGTCGGATTTCCTCTTGATAAAGCATTGCATGTTATACTATCTGACATATCGGTGCTCGCGCAAAGAAATTACACGGATGGTCGCTCCTCAACAGCCTTATTCTCCGTGCTAGTTGACAGCATTCACCGTAATGTTCTTGGCTAGCGTGGGTATAGAGGTGGGGCGTCACAGCTTGGTATCAGAGCCAAACTTCGGAACAATATGGAATATTATAACAAGGATCATCGTCCTAAGTCTTTCTTAGGAGTCGTGCTTTAGGATTTAATTCGAGTCTTCGTACCGATTCATCCTATTTTCCTTATGATTCCTTGTTTATCTATCAAGATTGCTTGATATTCAATTTGGTGAATAACCTTTTTCTTCTTCTTCTTTCTTTCTAAAGGGAGAGAAATGTCTAGACCAGGCCGCCCCAGAGCCGTACCGTCTAGCACTCCACCCCAAGATGGAGTTTTTATGACTGCTCAATAGCTTCTTGATTTAGTGACAAATGCTCAAGCAGCTGGAGCTAACCCGGAACCTACTCACCCAAAGTCGGGATTTGCACGCTTGTGCAGCGATTACACTAATTTGGGTGGGGAGCCATTCAAAGGTTCCGAAACTGTTATTGAAGTGCAGGCTTGGCTAAGGTTATGCGATCGATTCTTTTCTCGCATGAATCTTATTGACCATCACCGAGTTCAGGTGGCCTCTAGTATGCTCCGAGAAAGAGCATTGGACTGGTACGAGCTTCTTATTTCTGAGATTAATGAAGCGGATCTCACTTGGGAGCAATTCCGAGAATGCTTCGAGTTGAAATTTGTACCAAAAGCTGAGAAAGTGACATTGGCTCGACGATTTACAGACCTTGTTCAAGGTGAGTCCTCCGTGACTGATTACGTCGCCTCCTTCGAGTCGCTTTCCAAATATGGGGTTGAATACATCAACACCCCTTTAAAGAAGAACCAGAGGTTCGTCTATGGCTTAAACAAAAGTCTCAAGAAGCCATTACTTCTAAAATTAGAAGTTTCTTTTGACCAACTCGTTGATATCGCTCTTCGTCTTGAAGAGGCGGATAGGGAGAATGATGTTGAAGTGGTGGGTTCCAAACCGAGCTTCAACAACAACAAGAAGAGGCCAAACAAATTCAAAGGCCCCTATCCTAATAAGAAAGGGAACCAAGCAAACCCAGTGGCAAAGACTTCTTCCTTTGGTCGTGGGGAATGCTATAATTGTGGTTCGAAGGACCATTATGCGAACAAGTGCCCAAAGTCTCTCTCTTGTCGCTACTGCAAAGTTCTCGGTCATGTTATATCTTCTTGTCCCAAGCTTCAGGGCAAGAAGGAGGGAAAGTTGAATGTTGCTCAAGCCCCTGGCAACACATCTCGTGGCCAAGGTATTTCTCATTCTATTCTGGATGGAATTATTTTATTTTGCGATCATCCTATTCGAGTTCTTTTTGATACGGGTGCGTCCCATTCTTTTATATCAAAAGAACTTGTTGATACTTTTTCTTTGGATGTTTTGTGTTTAATGACTTCTTTGAGAATTGTGAATCCGGTTGGTGGATCCGCAACAATCAGTTTATTGTGTAAAGATGTCGAGATTATTTTGTGTGATTTTCCTTTTCTAGCCGATTTGCATGTCATGCGATATTTAGGCTTTGGAATAATTTTGGGAATGGATTGGCTTAACCGTTATGAAGCGACTTTATTATTGGGAGTTAATGAAACTTGACATCGCTAACTTCGTTAAGCGTTGCGTGACTTGCCAACTTGTTAAGGCCGAACATCAAAGGCCCGGTGGGTTATTGCAACCTTTAGAAATTCCAATTTGGAAGTGGGACCAAATTTCCATGGATTTTATAGATGGCCTTCCCCGTTCTCGATCGGGTTATGATATCTTATGGGTGATTGTTGATAGACTTACTAAATCCGCCCATTTTATTACCGTTTGGTCTAACCGAACCGTTCCTCTTTTGGCCAAACTCTTTGTTAAAGAGATTGTTAAATTACATGGAGTCCCTACTTCTATTGTTAGTGATCGTGATCCATTGTTTAATAGTGTATTTTGGAAGAGTCTTCAAAAAGCTTTGGGAACGAAGCTTAATTTTAGCACCGCTTATCATCCACAGTCCGATGGACAAACCGAGCGTGTGAATCAAACTCTTGAAGATCTTCGTGCTTGTGTGCTTGATTTTGGTGGAAGTTGGGAAGATCATATTTCACTTGTTGAATTTTCCTATAATAATAGCTTCCAATCTAGTATTGGTATGGCACCTTTTGAGGCACTCTACGGAAGGCCATGCCGATCTCCTTCTTGTTGGCTTGAGACCGGTGAGAAGCTGGTTTTAGGTCTAGATTTTATTCGTGATTCCACATAAAAGATTGTTCTTATTCGACATAGGATGAAAGAAGCACAGAGTAGACAAAGGTCCTATGCCGATAACCGGAGAAGGAAGTTAGAATTTTCTGTGGGAGATCGTGTGTTCATTCGTGTTTCACCAATGAAAGGTGTTGTACGTTTCAGCCGATCGGGAAAGTTAGCGCCTCGATATATTGGGCCATTTCCTATCACTGAACATATTGGTTCCATGGCTTATCGCCTCTTGTTACCAGCTCAATTTTCTGCTATCCATGACATGTTTCACGTTTCTCAACTTCGGAAATGCCTTCGAGATTCTGATTCTATTCTTGAGCCCGGAGTTGTGGAAGAGATTGAAGTTTCGCCTAATTTAACTTATGAGCAACATCCTATTCGTATCATTGCTTCGGAGGTCAAACGAATTCAAAATAAAGATGTTCCGCTTGTTGAAGTTCTATGGTCTTCAAATCCTGAGGATTGTTCTTGGGAATCTAGAGAGTACATCGAGCGAACACATCCGGACTTGCTTTCTCGTGCTCTTTGAGGTGAACTTCTTATTTCAAGTTTCTTTTGTGTTGAATATGCTTTTATGGTTGTTACTTTATGTTCTCTTCTTAAAATATTGCGCGGACGCAATTTCTTTAAGGAGGGGAGTCTGTAACAACCCGCATATTTGTCGATTATATATTTAAATATTTTTTCGATAGACGGATTTTACTCCAAGAAGCTACTTTTTTGCATACGGTCGAATTAGGACTCGGGATCACTCCCATTGAGTTTAAAATGCCGTTTGGGACCTTTTTGAGTATAAGTTTCGATATGTTTGGAGAAAGTTGATTTTTGCTACTTTTCACTTTGGTTTTGGTTTTGGGCTAAGCCTTATGTTAACTCATGCTCAAATTTGAGCCACTCTTCCCCACTCACCCTCATTCTCTTCTCTTTTCTGTTCTAAGGCATTAATGGTGGGTGAGATTGGAAATTAAAACTCCAAAACCCTAGTTCCTTTTGCGAATTCAAATTCCTAGCTCCAAACTAATAGAAGAACCCATTGGTAAGCTTCTCTTCTTCTTCTCCAACTCATTCTCTTATCAATTTCAGAAATTCCTAAACCTAATTTTGGGAATGTTCTTGTTTTGAGCTTAGATTCAAGCTCATTTGGGTTGTGTTGAAGAGAGGTTGATTCTCCATTTGCTTTCAAGCTTCTTCTTGTTTGATTTTGTGAAAAGGTGAGATTTTTAATCTCACATCTAAGTCTATGAATTATCTTCGAATGTTAGGTATGAATTCCTAACACTTACTCGTGTGCATTTGCTTTTGGTTTGGATTGAATTGGTGTATATTCCAATTTTTAGTGTTTTGAGTTCAATTCGTTAAAAATCCTAACTTTGATGTTTGAACATGTTTTTGGTGATGCATCGAGGAGCATATAGGGCCGGGTAGTCGATTGACATGAACCCTTAGCGTCGTTGCTCGTGCGAATGCAATTTTGGTCAAGATTGAACCTCAATTGTAATAGGCAAGGAAGAGGCTGGAAACAGGTTCGGCCGACCGACCCCTCTGGTCCGGTCGACCGACCTGCTTCCAAGTGCATAAGCACTTTCTGTTTTATGGTTCGGTCGACCGAGTACAGGGTTCGGTCGACCGACCTGCTGTCCCGAGAGTTTTTCAGAACAGGGTCCGGTCGACCGAGCTCTGTAGCCGGCCGACCGACCTGATGATTTTTTGACTACTTTGCCTAGTTGCTTGAATTTCCAACTTAAATCGATTCGTGTTGTTTCCCATTTAATGTTATCAATTAATATGACTTTGATGACTCCTTTTTAGCGACTTTTGACTATCCATTTTGATGGATTCTTTATCGGTTTCGTTGGATTTTTATTCACATCTCCGTATGTGAATTTTAGTGATTGATTGTTCCTACAATCTTCTTTGTGTTTTGTCACTTTAAAATATAAAGGTTTTCTATACTAGTAGTAAATATCAAAACTCTTTCCTCAAACGATTTCAATACTATTTTAATACCAAATTCGTTTATAAAACCGTTTTCCAATCTATTAGTATATATAAACCTTTACCTCACTCGTATGAGAAATCTAATTAAACGACTTAGTAAAACAGGTGGTATGAAACGATTGCGTTCACTTTGTTGGTTAATTCTTGGACTTGTTCGATTGAAACCCTTGTGACAATTTTCTAGTGGAAATCTACAGTTTGTTCGTAAATATTTAAGTTAAGCAAGTGGTTATGGGACATGAAGCTAAACTCATATATTTACTAGCTTAGTGTAATTGACACTTCTCGTTGATCATGACGATCATCTTTGTGATTTAGACTAGCAATGTGCGATGTCTCTTTGTCTGCGAGGGAGACTAAACCCCGTTTTGTGGAGTTTCGACTCAATTTGGTGGGGTAGCAGCCCATGGTCTTCGGGCCGTTTGTAGAGCTTCGGCTCAATTTGTGATGCTTAGCGACCATGGAATTAGCGTTCCGTTTGTGATACACGTGTTCGCGAGTTTTATGCTCCCGTTTTTGATAGGCCTCCCCCCTTTGTGATTTCTGGCTTTTTTGAGATGATTTCTAGAATTTGTGTTTCACCAATTTTTCATGATTTCTATTGATAAGCCTTATCGATATTTGTGCATTGGTGAATTTGTGTGTCATTGACTTTAGTGATTTCTGGATTTCTTGTGTAGTCTTCTGGAATTTGTGCGTCATTGACTTTTGTGATTGGCATTGATATTATCGTCAATATTTGTGGTTTGATGAACGAAATAAGGAGTATGACATTTCTTTGATTCTTGTGTAGATTTTGTGTTATTGATTAATCTCTTGTTGATTATCAACTACTTATATATCACAGCTTGGCATTGTGATTATTATGTGTTTAGTCATAGCTCTGATTCTATATCGTTTCATCTGATATTTATAGTTAGACTGATCCGTTTATTATTTTCTTATTAAATAATACTCGGGTCAGACCGAGATGTTACAGGTGCTTCAGCTTGACTTCTCTCTTGGGATTGATTTCTCTGACTTTTGGTTGACTACTTAGATTAGTAGTTTTTGTTGTATACATTTGAGATATAGACTCCTTAATGTATACTTATTCTTTGTGTAGTTTGTGTAAATATTCTTTTGTGGTATTGTGGATCTTTCTAGACCACTACTCTGATGAACACTTCTATGTGTTATATATATTCATATCTTATTCCGCCTTTGTGATATGAATTGTCTGTGACTGATTTATGTTATGTTTATTCCTATATTTGTTTTCCGAAGATATTTATAGCCACTTTTTAGTAGCTTTGAGTTTGTGTCGGTATGTCGGATTTCCTCTTGATAAAGCATTGCATGTTATACTATCTGACATATCGGTGCTCGCGCAAAGAAATTACACGGATGGTCGCTCCTCAACAGCCTTATTCTCCGTGCTAGTTGACAGCATTCACCGTAATGTTCTTGGCTAGCGTGGGTATAGAGGTGGGGCGTCACAGCTTGGTATCAGAGCCAAACTTCGGAACAATATGGAATATTATAACAAGGATCATCGTCCTAAGTCTTTCTTAGGAGTCGTGCTTTAGGATTTAATTCGAGTCTTCGTACCGATTCATCCTATTTTCCTTATGATTCCTTGTTTATCTATCAAGATTGCTTGATATTCAATTTGGTGAATAACCTTTTTCTTCTTCTTCTTTCTTTCTAAAGGGAGAGAAATGTCTAGACCAGGCCGCCCCAGAGCCGTACCGTCTAGCACTCCACCCCAAGATGGAGTTTTTATGACTGCTCAATAGCTTCTTGATTTAGTGACAAATGCTCAAGCAGCTGGAGCTAACCCGGAACCTACTCACCCAAAGTCGGGATTTGCACGCTTGTGCAGCGATTACACTAATTTGGGTGGGGAGCCATTCAAAGTTTCCGAAACTGTTATTGAAGTGCAGGCTTGGCTAAGGTTATGCGATCGATTCTTTTCTCGCATGAATCTTATTGACCATCACCGAGTTCAGGTGGCCTCTAGTATGCTCCGAGAAAGAGCATTGGACTGGTACGAGCTTCTTATTTCTAAGATTAATGAAGCGGATCTCACTTGGGAGCAATTCCGAGAATGCTTCGAGTTGAAATTTGTACCAGAAGCTGAGAAAGTGACATTGGCTCGACGATTTATAGACCTTGTTCAAGGTGAGTCCTCCGTGACTGATTACGTCGCCTCCTTCGAGTCGCTTTCCAAATATGGGGTTGAATACATCAACACCCCTTTAAAGAAGAACCAGAGGTTCGTCTATGGCTTAAACAAAAGTCTCAAGAAGCCATTACTTCTAAAATTAGAAGTTTCTTTTGACCAACTCGTTGATATCGCTCTTCGTCTTGAAGAGGCGGATAGGGAGAATGATGTTGAAGTGGTGGGTTCCAAACCAAGCTTCAACAACAACAAGAAGAGGCCAAACAAATTCAAAGGCCCCTATCCTAATAAGAAAGGGAAGCAAGCAAACCCAGTGGCAAAGACTTCTTCCTTTGGTCGTGGGGAATGCTATAATTGTGGTTCGAAGGACCATTATGCGAACAAGTGCCCAAAGTCTCTCTCTTGTCGCTACTGCAAAGTTCTCGGTCATGTTATATCTTCTTGTCCCAAGCTTCAGGGCAAGAAGGAGGGAAAGTTGAATGTTGCTCAAGCCCCTGGCAACACATCTCGTGGCCAAGGTATTTCTCATTCTATTCTGGATGGAATTATTTTATTTTGCGATCATCCTATTCGAGTTCTTTTTGATACGGGTGCGTCCCATTCTTTTATATCAAAAAAACTTGTTGATACTTTTTCTTTGGATGTTTTGTGTTTAATGACTTCTTTGAGAATTGTGAATCCGGTTGGTGGATCCGCAACAATCAGTTTATTGTGTAAAGATGTCGAGATTATTTTGTGTGATTTTCCTTTTCTAGCCGATTTGCATGTCATGTGATATGTAGGCTTTGGAATAATTTTGGGAATGGATTGGCTTAACCGTTATGAAGCGACTTTATTATTGGGAGGGAATGAAACTTGACATCGCTAACTTCGTTAAGCGTTGCGTGACTTGCCAACTTGTTAAGGCCGAACATCAAAGGCCCGGTGGGTTATTGCAACCTTTAGAAATTCCAATTTGGAAGTGGGACCAAATTTCCATGGATTTTATAGATGGCCTTCCCCGTTCTCGTTCGGGTTATGATAGCTTATGGGTGATTGTTGATAGACTTACTAAATCCGCCCATTTTATTACCGTTTGGTCTAACCGAACCGTTCCTCTTTTGGCCAAACTCTTTGTTAAAGAGATTGTTAAATTACATGGAGTCCCTACTTCTATTGTTAGTGATCGTGATCCATTGTTTACTAGTGTATTTTGGAAGAGTCTTCAAAAGGCTTTGGGAACGAAGCTTAATTTTAGCACCGCTTATCATCCCCAGTCCGATGGACAAACCGAGCGTGTGAATCAAACTCTTGAAGATCTTCGTGCTTGTGTGCTTGATTTTGGTGGAAGTTGGGAAGATCATATTTCACCTGTTGAATTTTCCTATAATAATAGCTTCCAATCTAGTATTGGTATGGCACCTTTTGAGGCACTCTACGGAAGGCCATGCCGATCTCCTTCTTGTTGGCTTGAGACCGGTGAGAAGCTGGTTTTAGGTCCAGATTTTATTCGTGATTCCACATAAAAGATTGATCTTATTCGACATAGGATGAAAGAAGCACAGAGTAGACAAAGGTCCTATGCCGATAACCGGAGAAGGAAGTTAGAATTTTCTGTGGGAGATCGTGTGTTCATTCGTGTTTCACCAATGAAAGGTGTTGTACGTTTCAGCCGATCGGGAAAGTTAGCGCCTCGATATATTGGGCCATTTCCTATCACTGAACGTATTGGTTCCATGGCTTATCGCCTCTTGTTACCGGCTCAATTTTCTGCTATCCATGACATGTTTCACGTTTCTCAACTTCGGAAATGCCTTCGAGATTCTGATTCTATTCTTGAGCCCGGTGTTGTGGAAGAGATTGAAGTTTCGCCTAATTTAATTTATGAGCAACATCCTATTCGTATCATTGCTTCGGAGGTCAAACGAATTCAAAATAAAGATGTTCCGCTTGTTAAAGTTCTATGGTCTTCAAATCCTGAGGATTGTTCTTGGGAATCTAGAGAGTACATCGAGCGAACACATCCGGACTTGCTTTCTCGTGCTCTTTGAGGTGAACTTCTTATTTCAAGTTTCTTTTGTGTTGAATATGCTTTTATGGTTGTTACTTTATGTTCTCTTCTTAAAATATTGCGAGGACGCAATTTCTTTAAGGAGGGGAGTCTGTAACAACCCGCATATTTGTCGATTATATATTTAAATATTTTTTCGATAGGCGGATTTTACTCCAAGAAGCTACTTTTTTGCATACGGTCGAATTAGGACTCGGGATCACTCCCATTGAGTTTAAAATGCCGTTTGCGACCTTTTTGAGTATAAGCTACGATATGTTTGGAGAAAGTTGATTTTTGCCACTTTTCACTTTGGTTTTGGTTTTGGGCTAAGCCCTATGTTAACTTATGCTCAAATTAGAGCCACTCTTCCCCTCTCACCCTCATTCTCTTCTCTTTTCTGTTCTAAGGCATTAATGGTGGGTGAGATTGGAAATTAAAACTCCAAAACCCTAGTTCCTTTTGCAAATTCAAATTCCTAGCTTCAAACTAATAGAAGAACCCATTGGTAAGCTTCTCTTCTTCTTCTCCAACTCATTCTCTTATCAATTTCAGAAATTCCTAAACCTAATTTTGGGAATGTTCTTGTTTTGAGCTTAGATTCAAGCTCATTTGGGTTGTGTTGAAGAGAAGTTGATTCTCCATTTTCTTTCAAGCTTCTTCTTGTTTGATTTTGTGAAAAGGTGAGATTTTTAATCTCACATCTAAGTTTATGAATTATCTTCGAATGTTAGGTATGAATTCCTAACACTTACTCGTGTGCATTTGCTTTTGGTTTGGATTGAATTGGTGTATATTCCAATTTTTAGTGTTTTGAGTTCAATTCGTTAAAAATCCTAACTTTGATGTTTGAACATGTTTTTGGTGATGCATCGAGGAGCATATAGGGCCGGGTAGTCGATTGACATGAACCCTTAGCGCCGTTGCTCGTGCGAATGCAATTTTGGTCAAGATTGAACCTCAATTGTAATAGGCAAGGAAGAGGCTGGAAACAGGTTCGGCCGACCGACCCCTCTGGTCCGGTCGACCGACCTGCTTCCAAGTGCATAAGCACTTTCTGTTTTAAGGTTCGGTCGACCGAGTACAGGGTTCGGTCGACCGACCTGCTGTCCCGAGAGTTTTTCAGAACAGGGTCCGGTCGACCGAGCTCTGTAGCTGGCCGACCGACCTGATGATTTTTTGCCTACTTTGCCTAGTTGCTTGAATTTCCAACTTAAATCGATTCGTGTTGTTTCCTATTTAATGTTATCAATTAATATGACTTTGATGACTCCTTTTTAGCGATTTTTGACTATCCATTTTGATGGATTCTTTATCGGTTTCGTTGGATTTTTATTCACATCTCCGTATGTGAATTTTAGTGATTGATTGTTCCTACAATCTTCTTTGTGTTTTGTCACTTTAAAAATATAAAGGTTTTCTATACTAGTAGTAAATATCAAAACTCTTTCCTCAAACGATTTCAATACTATTTTAATACCAAATTCGTTTATAAAACCGTTTTCCAATCTATTAGTATATATAAACCTTTACCTCACTCGTATGAGAAATCTAATTAAACGACTTAGTAAAACAGGTGGTATGAAACGATTGCGTTCACTTTGTTGGTTAATTCTTGGACTTGTTCGATTGAAACCCTTGTGACAATTTTCTAGTGGAAATCTACAGTTTGTTCGTAAATATTTAAGTTAAGCAAGTGGTTATGGGACATGAAGCTAAACTCATATATTTACTAGCTTAGTGTAATTGACACTTCTCGTTGATCATGACGATCATCTTTGTGATTTAGACTAGCAATGTGCGATGTCTCTTTGTCTACGAGGGAGACTAAACCCCGTTTTGTGGAGTTTCGACTCAATTTGGTGGGGTAGCAACTCATGGTCTTCGGGCCGTTTGTGAAGCTTCGGCTCAATTTGTGATGGTTAGCGACCATGGAATTAGCGTTCCGTTTGTGATACACGTGTTGGCGAGTTTTATGCTCCCGTTTTTGATAGGCCTCCCCCCTTTGTGATTTTTGGCTTTTTTGAGATGATTTCTAGAATTTGTGTTTCACCAATTTTTCATGATTTCTATTGATAAGCCTTATCGATATTTGTGCATTGGTGAATTTGTGTGTCATTGACTTTAGTGATTTCTGGATTTCTTGTGTAGTCTTCTGGAATTTGTGCGTCATTGACTTTTGTGATTGACATTGATATTATCGTCAATATTTGTGGTTTGATGAACGAAATAAGGAGTATGACATTTCTTTGATTCTTGTGTAGATTTTGTGTTATTGATTAATCTCTTGTTGATTATCAACTACTTATATATCACAGCTTGGCATTGTGATTATTATGTGTTTAGTCATAGCTCTGATTCTATATCGTTTCATCTGATATTTATAGTTAGACTGATCCGTTTATTATTTTCTTATTAAATAATACTCGGGTCAGACCGAGATGTTACAGGTGCTTCAGCTTGACTTCTCTCTTGGGATTGATTTCTCTGACTTTTGGTTGACTACTTAGATTAGTAGTTTTTGTTGTATACATTTGAGGTATAGACTCCTTAATGTATACTTATTCTTTGTGTAGTTTGTGTAACTATTCTTTTGTGGTATTGTGGATCTTTCTAGACCACTATTCTGATGAACACTTCTATGTGTTATATATATTCATATCTTATTCCGCCTTTGTGATATGAATTGTCTGTGACTGATTTATGTTATGTTTATTCCTATATTTGTTTTCCGAAGATATTTATAGCCACTTTTTAGTAGCTTTGAGTTTGTGTCGGTATGTCGGATTTCCTCTTGATAAAGCATTGCATGTTATACTATCTGACATATCGGTGCTCGCGCAAAGAAATTACACGGATGGTCGCTCCTCAACAGCCTTATTCTCCGTGCTAGTTGACAGCATTCACCGTAATGTTCTTGGCTAGCGTGGGTATAGAGGTGGGGCGTCACAGCTTGGTATCAGAGCCAAACTTCGGAACAATATGGAATATTATAACAAGGATCATCGTCCTAAGTCTTTCTTAGGAGTCGTGCTTTAGGATTTAATTCGAGTCTTCGTACCGATTCATCCTATTTTCCTTATGATTCCTTGTTTATCTATCAAGATTGCTTGATATTCAATTTGGTGAATAACCTTTTTCTTCTTCTTCTTTCTTTCTAAAGGGAGAGAAATGTCTAGACCAAGCCGCCCCAGAGCCGTACCGTCTAGCACTCCACCCCAAGATGGAGTTTTTATGACTGCTCAATAGCTTCTTGATTTAGTGACAAATGCTCAAGCAGCTGGAGCTAACCCGGAACCTACTCACCCAAAGTCGGGATTTGCACGCTTGTGCAGCGATTACACTAATTTGGGTGGGGAGCCATTCAAAGGTTCCGAAACTGTTATTGAAGTGCAGGCTTGGCTAAGGTCATGCGATCGAATCTTTTCTCGCATGAATCTTATTGACCTTCACCGAGTTCAGGTGGCCTCTAGTATGCTCCGAGAAAGAGCATTGGACTGGTACGAGCTTCTTATTTTTGAGATTAATGAAGCGGATCTCACTTGGGAGCAATTCTGAGAATGCTTCGAGTTGAAATTTGTACCAGAAGCTGAGAAAGTGACATTGGCTCGACGATTTATAGACCTTGTTCAAGGTGAGTCCTCCATGACTGATTATGTCGCCTCCTTCGAGTCGCTTTCCAAATATGGGGTTGAATACATCAACACCCCTTTAAAGAAGAACCAGAGGTTCGTCTATGGCTTAAACAAAAGTCTCAAGAAGCCATTACTTCTAAAATTAGAAGTTTCTTTTGACCAACTCGTTGATATCGCTCTTCGTCTTGAAGAGGCGGATAGGGAGAATGATGTTGAAGTGGTGGGTTCCAAACCAAGCTTCAACAACAACAAGAAGAGGCCAAACATATACAAAGGCCCCTATCCTAATAAGAAAGGGAAGCAAGCAAACCCAGTGGCAAAGACTTCTTCCTTTGGTCGTGGGGAACGCTATAATTGTGGTTCGAAGGACCATTATGCGAACAAGTGCCCAAAGTCTCTCTCTTGTCGCTACTGCAAAGTTCTCGGTCATGTTATATCTTCTTGTCCCAAGCTTCAGGGCAAGAAGGAGGGAAAGTTGAATGTTGCTCAAGCCCCTGGCAACACATCTCGTGGCCAAGGTATTTCTCATTCTATTCTGGATGGAATTATTTTAATTTGCAATCATCCTATTCGAGTTCTTTTTAATACGGGTGCGTCCCATTCTTTTATATCAAAAGAACTTGTTGATACTTTTTCTTTGGATATTTTGTGTTTAATGACTTCTTTGAGAATTGTGAATCCGGTTGGTGGATCCGCAACAATCAGTTTATTGTGTAAAGATGTCGAGATTATTTTGTGTGATTTTCCTTTTCTAGCCGATTTGCATGTCATGCGATATTTAGGCTTTGGAATAATTTTGGGAATGGATTGGCTTAACCGTTATGAAGCGACTTTATTATTGGGAGGGAATGAAACTTGACATCACTAACTTCGTTAAGCGTTGCGTGACTTGCCAACTTGTTAAGGCCGAACATCAAAGGCCCGGTGGGTTATTGCAACCTTTAGAAATTCCAATTTGGAAGTGGGACCAAATTTCCATGGATTTTATAGATGGCCTTCCCCGTTCTCGTTCGGGTTATGATAGCTTATGGGTGATTGTTGATAGACTTACTAAATCCGCCCTTTTATTACTGTTTGGTCTAACCGAACCGCTCCTCTTTTGGCCAAACTCTTTGTTAAAGAGATTGTTAAATTACATGGAGTCCCTACTTCTATTATTAGTGATCGTGATCCATTGTTTACTAGTGTATTTTGGAAGAGTCTTCAAAAAGCTTTGGGAACGAAGCTTAATTTTAGCACCGCTTATCATCCCCAGTCCGATGGACAAACCGAGCGTGTGAATCAAACTCTTGAAGATCTTCGTGCTTGTGTGCTTGATTTTGGTGGAAGTTGTGAAGATCATATTTCACTTGTTGAATTTTCCTATAATAATAGCTTCCAATCTAGTATTGGTATGGCACCTTTTGAGGCACTCTACGGAAGGCCATGCCGATCTCCTTCTTGTTGGCTTGAGACCGGTGAGAAGCTGGTTTTAGGTCCAGATTTTATTCGTGATTCCACATAAAAGATTGATCTTATTCGACATAGGATGAAAGAAGCACAGAGTAGACAAAGGTCCTATGCCGATAACCGGAGAAGGAAGTTAGAATTTTCTGTGGGAGATCGTGTGTTCATTCGTGTTTCACCAATGAAAGGTGTTGTACGTTTCAGCCGATCAGGAAAGTTGGCGCCTCGATATATTGGGTCATTTCCTATCACTGAACATATTGGTTCCATGGCTTATCGCCTCTTGTTACCGGCTCAATTTTCTGCTATCCATGACGTGTTTCACGTTTCTCAACTTCGGAAATGCCTTTGAGATTCTGATTCTATTCTTGAGCCCGGTGTTGTGGAAGAGATTGAAGTTTCGCCTAATTTAACTTATGAGCAACATCGTATTCGTATCATTGCTTCGGAGGTCAAACGAATTCAAAATAAAGATGTTCCGCTTGTTAAAGTTCTATGGTCTTCAAATCCTGAGGATTGTTCTTGGGAATCTAGAGAGTACATCGAGCGAACACATCCGGACTTGCTTTCTCGTGCTCTTTGAGATGAACTTCTTATTTCAAGTTTCCTTTGTGTTGAATATGCTTTTATGGTTGTTACTTTATGTTCTCTTCTTAAAATATTGCGAGGACGCAATTTCTTTAAGGAGGGGAGTCTGTAACAACCCGCATATTTGTCGATTATATATTTAAATATTTTTTCGATAGGCGGATTTTACTCCAAGAAGCTACTTTTTTGCATACGGTCGAATTAGGACTCGGGATCACTCCCATTGAGTTTGAAATGCCGTTTGCGACCTTTTTGAGTATAAGCTTCGATATGTTTGGAGAAAGTTGATTTTTGCTACTTTTCACTTTGGTTTTGGTTTTGGGCTAAGCCCTATGTTAACTTATGCTCAAATTTGAGCCACTCTTCCCCACTCACCCTCATTCTCTTCCCTTTTCTGTTCTAAGGCATTAATGGTGGGTGAGATTGGAAACTAAAACTCCAAAACCCTAGTTCCTTTTGCAAATTCAAATTCGTAGCTCCAAACTAATAGAAGAACCCATTGGTAAGCTTCTCTTCTTCTTCTCCAACTCATTCTCTTATCAATTTCAGAAATTCCTAAACCTAATTTTGGGAATGTTCTTGTTTTGAGCTTAGATTCAAGCTCATTTGGGTTGTGTTGAAGAGAGGTTGATTCTCCATTTGCTTTCAAGCTTCTTCTTGTTTGATTTTGTGAAAATGTGAGATTTTTAATCTCACATCTAAGTCTATGAATTATCTTCGAATGTTAGGTATGAATTCCTAACACTTATTCGTGTGCATTTGCTTTTGGTTTGGATTGAATTGGTGTATATTCCAATTTTTAGTGTTTTGAGTTCAATTCGTTAAAAATCCTAACTTTGATGTTTGAACATGTTTTTGGTGATGCATCGAGGAGCATATAGGGCCGGGTAGTCGATTGACATGAACCCTTAGAGCCGTTGCTCGTGCGAATGCAATTTTGGTCAAGATTGAACCTCAATTGTAATAGGCAAGGAAGAGGCTGGAAACAGGTTCGGCCGACCGACCCCTCTGGTCCGGTCGACCGACCTGCTTCCAAGTGCATAAGCACTTTCTGTTTTAAGGTTCGGTCGACCGAGTACAGGGTTCGGTCCACCGACCTGCTGTCTCGAGAGTTTTTCAGAACAGTGTCCGGTCGACCGAGCTCTGTAGCCGGCCGACCGACCTGATGATTTTTTGCCTACTTTGCCTAATTGCTTGAATTTCCAACTTAAATCGATTCGTGTTGTTTCCTATTTAATGTTATCAATTAATATGACTTTGATGACTCCTTTTTAGCGATTTTTGACTATCCATTTTGATGGATTCTTTATCGGTTTCGTTGGATTTTTATTCACATCTCCGTATGTGAATTTTAGTGATTGATTGTTCCTACAATCTTCTTTGTGTTTTGTCACTTTAAAAATATAAAGGTTTTCTATACTAGTAGTAAATATCAAAACTCTTTCCTCAAACGATTTCAATACTATTTTAATACCAAATTCGTTTATAAAACCGTTTTCCAATCTATTAGTATATATAAACCTTTACCTCACTCGTATGAGAAATCTAATTAAACGACTTAGTAAAACAAGTGGTATGAAACGATTGCGTTCACTTTGTTGGTTAATTCTTGGACTTGTTCGATTGAAACCCTTGTGACAATTTTCTAGTGGAAATCTACAGTTTGTTCGTAAATATTTAAGTTAAGCAAGTGGTTATGGGACATGAAGCTAAACTCATATATTTACTAGCTTAGTGTAATTGACACTTCTCATTGATCATGACGATCATCTTTGTGATTTAGACTAGCAATGTGCGATGTCTCTTTGTCTGCGAGGGATACTAAACCCCGTTTTGTGGAGTTTCGACTCAATTTGGTGGGGTAGCAACCCATGGTCTTCGGGCCGTTTGTGGAGCTTCGGCTCAATTTGTGATGGTTAGCGACCATGGAATTAGCGTTCCGTTTGTGATACACGTGTTGGCGAGCTTTATGCTCCCGTTTGTGATAGGCCTCCCCCCTTTGTGATTTTTGGATTTCTTGAAATGATTTCTAGAATTTGTGTTTCACCAATTTTTCATGATTTCTATTGATAAGCCTTATCGATATTTGTGCATTGGGGAATTTGTGTGTCATTGACTTTAGTGATTTCTGGAGTTCTTGTGTAGTCTTCTGGAATTTGTGCGTCATTGACTTTTGTGATTGACATTGATATTATCGTCAATATTTGTGGTTTGATGAACGAAATAAGGAGTATGACATTTCTTTGATTCTTGTGTAGATTTTGTGATATTGATTAATCTCTTGTTGATTATCAACTACTTATATATCACAGCTTGGCATTGTGATTATTATGTGTTTAGTCATAGCTCTGATTCTTTATTGTTTCATCTGATATTTATAGTTAGACTGATCCGTTTATTATTTTCTTATTAAATAATACTCGGGTCAGACCGAGATGTTACAGGTGCTTCAGCTTGACTTCTCTCTTGGGATTGATTTCTCTGACTTTTGGTTGACTACTTAGATTAGTAGTTTTTGTTGTATACATTTGAGATATAGACTCCTTAATGTATACTTATTCTTTTGTGTAGTTCGTGTAACTATTCTTTTGTGGTATTGTGGATCTTTCTAGACCACTACTCTGATGAACACTTCTATGTGTTATATATTTTCATATCTTATTCCGCCTTTGTGATATGAATTGTCTGTGACTGATTTATGTTATGTTTATTCCTATATTTGTTTTCTGAAGATATTTATAGCCACTGTGTAGTAGCTTTGAGTTTGTGTCGGTATGTCGGATTTCCTCTTGATAAAGCATTGCATGTTATACTATCTGACATATCGGTGCTCGCGCAAAGAAATTACACGGATGGTCGCTTCTCAACAGCCTTATTCTCCGTGCTAGTTGACAGCATTCACCGTAATGTTCTTGGCTAGCGTGGGTATAGAGGTTGGGCGTCACAATTGCTTTTTAGCAGGGATATAAATGCATAGGTTTAATGTACCACTTTATCGTCAATGCTCTCTTTGTTTTTCCATGTAATAAACTTGGTGCAACAGATAATTTAAAAACATTATAGGTGAAAATTTCTTAATAGTGGGGAAAATTATATCATCAAAAGTTCCAAGTTTTTTTTTGAAATGGTACTTTATATACAACAAATCACAAAGCATATGTCAATATATGTTCGAATCACGCTGCGCAAGTTTCGAACCTTTGACCTTTAGCACCAAAGTCAAAGCAATTAACCAATGAGACAATAGTGCTTGTCTCACTATTAAGACCCATCTACTATTAACTGCTTAAAACATGATGTTACTATTAACACCGAGCTACAAACTTACCAATACCAATCATACATTTAATAAAACTAAATCATAAAAATTACTTCAAAACCCCGTCTTAAACAATTGATAAAATTTTATCATAAAAATTTCATATTAGAAGTTAGTGAGTTAAATATTTAATTATATTAAAAATGTGCATAAAAATCGATAATTTTGTGATCCGTTAATGTTCTAGAAAAAATGATGATAATTAAATATATTGACTATATTATACTTTTTTCTGTTACAACTAGTTTCGTATTTCATTTATTCTTATTGAAATGGCCTCAAAAGTAATAATGATTAGATATTTTTATTGAAGTAATAACAAAAGTTTTTTATATGTTCTACAATAGCACTGTATTTGAGGTGTATATTATTATTTGCTATTTTAGTCGTAGTTATGGTAAAATTGTAACAACCATATTTTTCGACACCCGAAAAACCGAACCATTAGGGTAAAAATAAGAAGGGGATAGAAGAAGAGAAAACAAATAACACAGAATCTTACCATCGCAACGGAATAAAATATAATAGATAATAACAGATCTTTAGACAAAAGAAAAATATATCCTTTTTATACATATATCATTAGAATACAACATCAGAGTTCAATACAATCAACAACACACCCAGGACAATTAAAATATCACATCCTTCCAAATCTTAATACACAGCCGAATTTACATCAAATACGTCGGATACGTCTCGCCATACAGCTCGTCTCCTGAGCCCCACAGCAGTCCATCCAGTATCCGTACTCTATAATACTCGGTCTGACCCGGGCATTATAGTTAAATAACACCTAAGTCGGTCTGGAAAACTAGTGTAAGAAATCACACTCAACTGGATTATTAAAGTTTCAAAAATTCTTTGAAAATCAAAAGCATCTCGCAAGACCACGCCACAAATAAACATGTCGGGTTTTTGCTTTACGATAGCTAAAACATTTCTTATAAAATCCTCTGATATTATAATATGGTCTATATACAAATACTTATTCAAATATCCAAAATTGTTACATTTATTAAATTCCAGCTAATAGTTATACAAACAAAACCATAAAGGCACGTATGGAGAATGGATATCCAAACTAATAACTAGGCATTGGGGTACCACCTGTCATAGTATGTAGCCTAGATCACAGTACCGAGGATCCCTTCCGATCCCCTGCAATAGAAGACTGGGACTACCCCTTATTGGATAATCCCAAGTAAGATCACCCCGCGGTTGGGATCAGCAACGGCACCACACAACCGAAATAAAAATGGACATCTAGACAAGGACGACCTTACCCTAATGGGCGCGACCCACTTAGCCGTGCTGCATAACCCCTGATTTTTAGTCATTCCCGGTTGATGAGGCTCGAGGCTAAGCGTTACCATTTTAGAACATTTCACTTAGAATGCTCACCCTCCTCCTGACGATGTCTGAATGCATTCATCCATACTAGTCTGTCTCGGGTTCGAACGGAACCGAAGGCACTAGTTCTACAACATCCATTTTGGAATCACCCTTAAGATTAGTAGTGATTAACCTTTGCACTTCACCACTCCATCTTCGACTCTAAGATCTTGTCTTCATCACGAAAACATTCAAACCGAATAGAAGAGGTTTCCGAAAAATAAATCCCGAACGCGGTCTCTTCGAAACGATCAGCGCATTGGCCAATATTGATAGTCAGTTATTTAACTATCAAATAATATTCAAAAACAATCATCAAGCCATAATAATTTCTCCCAAATTATTTATTAACCTCAAAACATCTTTGCAAGATATTTTTCCACTTTTCAACCCCTTTTGAAAACAGTTTCAAACCAATTTGCTCTCGCGGAATAAATTCCCTAAATATTTTAGATTCCCACTGAAATCACCAAGTACAAAATACATAAGATTTTAAAATAGTTTAAAACATTATTATAAAATATACTTTAAAACATTTAAACTAAACTACTTAAACACTTTATTCAAAAATATATGCTTTGAAAATATTTAAAACAGAACTACTTTATAAATTTTAGATATCAATAATAAATTTTTAATAAACAGTTACTTTTAAAATTTTAACAACTTAAACAATAATTTCTTAAAAAGAACATTCCTTTAAATAACTTTGAAGCATTCAAATTATTCTTAAAAATCAGCTTTGAAAACTTACCCAGTTTTTCAGGGAATCCACTTCTCTTCCACGCCTTTTAAAAATAAACCACTATTTATTATTAAAACAAATTGCCCACCTCTATAAATTTCCATGGTGAAATTTATATTTCCAAAATATCCATTGATATCTTAATTTACTTTATAAACACAGTTTATAAAGTCCCATAGTCTTATTCCATTAAAATCTCAGTTTCCAAATTCTTTATCAATTTCCAAATTGATTTTCAGATTTTACTCCATTTCAAAATAAATTCCTTTACTTACTCTATTTTTATTTCATATCCCAACAACTTCAGATTTTATTTCTTGAATTATGATTTAAAATCTTATTTAACTGAAATTACCAATTTCATACTTTTCCAAATTCCTTCTTTTATCCTTTCCAAAAGACTTAAACCTTGAATTTTAAAATAAATTCTTTATTTCTTCAAGTAATATTACTTAGGTTTTAAAATCCATTATTTCCCCTTTTTATTCAAAATCTCCTTTCCCATATTTGGAATTTATTTATTAGAATTTAAAAATTCACTTTTATCTCTTTTTTTCATTCTTTAATTTATCCCAAATTCTCTAAAATCATTTTACTTACAAATTATCTCTTTTAATTTTCTTTTCAAATATCAAATCTATATATTTTGGGTAACTCCGTATACCCAAATATATTCAAGCACACCATAGCATCCATTATTTCCAATTACCATCGTAATCTATCACAGATTATCCAATAAATCATAACACATAATAGTTAAACAATTCAAATATTATGAGGAATTCTGTTGGATCTCTCCAACCTGTTTTCCTGCATCCATAGATGATAGCACAATATAAAATACCAATTCTACTTCGAGGTGGAATATCGCTGTATATGGGATTAAATAATATCATCCGCTATTATGCGGCGCATAGGATCTCATACGCTATATAATGCGGGAAATCAATCACTCAAAATACATATCTAATACAATTCCACTTCGAGGTGGAATATCGCAGTATATAGGTTTAATATAATATCATCCGCTATTATGCGGCGCATAGGGTCTAATCCAATATAACTGATAATAATCTATCATCCAAGCACACAATCAACAATTTTAAATTTAACTATTTAAATTTATATAAAACCAAGATGAGTGAGATTAACTCACCATTAAATTTTTTTGCAGTCCAGTTCAATTTCAACTTGGTTTCCTGGGTTATAACCTTGCATAAAAATTTATAATTTTTATCAATATTCGAGTCAATTGAACAATTAAATTTTCAGAGATTTCATTTTAAACAAATAAATTTAATTTTAAACTGATTTCCATTTATAGAATATTTTAGCAACCAGACAATTCAATAAGTTAATTAAATAAATAAATTTCCAAAAATAGACTATTTTTGTTAAAATTTATAGATTCAAAAATAAAGCTTTTTATAAAATTCTTCGGTATATAAAATCCTTATATACCTTTACTTAAACTAATTTTCCAAAATAAAAACATTTCT
The DNA here is from genome assembly GCA_030765085.1 of Allium cepa. Lineage (NCBI taxonomy): Eukaryota > Viridiplantae > Streptophyta > Magnoliopsida > Asparagales > Amaryllidaceae > Allium > Allium cepa. The sequence goes on from CM060940.1 coordinate 32,141,581, forward strand.
AGTTACCAAAATAATTAAATAAGTTTACTAATAGGTTAATCACTATAATACATATTGCTATGTTTATTTTTATTTTTAAAATAAGCTAATAAGTTTTATATGTAAAATCCCTCTTTCTTTTTTCTTTTTTCTTTTTCTTACCTCATTTATAAATTGCACACATTAAAAATAAAAGTTCAGATTTAAAAATCTTTTTTCCTTTTCTGTAAAACGCAACAATTTATGTAAATATATACATATATATAAAAAATTATAGATTGCATAAAATAGATTGTTTAATAAAATCTACTACTAAACTATTATTATTCTATATTTTCCTGTACAAATCTATATGGATATTACCAATTTAAGTTGCAAAGAACAGCATACATACCTCACAAAAATCAAACACGAGATTGACCTCATCTCGTTCATGCATAGACCACCAAGCCCCGTTCTTCCTTCATCTACCTCGCGTCAATCTCATGCACTGACCATCACAAATGCCACACTCCAGAGTGTAACCTCTCCCTCTTCGCGAATTTGGCCTCGACTCATCCCCGATTGATATTGAGCCCCACCGAAGTCGATCAACCACACGACACCACCGCAGTTGAACATCTCTCGCCGCCTTGCCGAGCTCATAATGACGCGAAATCCTAACAAGACCACGTAGCCAAAGTCGGGTCGCACCCCATCTAATCACGATGTCGTCCCAAATGAGCAATCGCGCGTGAGCGCCGCGATCCTCCATAGGTTTTCTCCATCGCGATCGCGCGTAAGCGCCTCTTCGATTTGCTGATCGATCCTTTCTTTACTGGGTTCTGATTTGCAAAGGAGAAGGGTTCGGGTCAGATTTAAATTCAAAGAGCGGCCATTAATTTGCTCAGATTGGTTTCGATATTGAAAGAGTAGGTCTAATTTCAAATAAGTTTGTAACGATCCCGGATTTTGACTGAGTTTAAATTGATAATTAATTTATTTTTTGAATAAAAATTGTGAAATTTATTGGTAAATTAATTTGAGTTTCTCTAAATTCAAATAAAATATGTTATTAATAAAGAGATAATTTCCTTTATGAATTATTTTAATTTAATAATGAGTTATTTTTAAACAATGTTAATATTGTAATGTCTTTACAAATGGATTTGTAATACAAATAGAAATGGTTATTTCAAATTTATATATATATATGTGTGTGTGTGTGTGTGCATTTTGGAAAAAAATCTATGGTTTGAAAATTTGAAATAAAATCTTTCAAAATTATTTAAAATAAAATAAATCTTATAAATATTTAACATAAGTAGAAATAAATAATAGTTGGCTAAGTATTTAATAGTTTAAGTTTAAAAATAAAAAGAGGTAAAAATAAACATTTGTGTTAAGGATAGAATTAAATACTTAAGTTAAAAACTTGTAATGACTAAGACAAAAAATAATATATGAACATAAAGTAAAAGCATAGGTAGGCAAGTATAGTATGTTGCCTGTAAGTAGTAATGCAAGATAAGAAACAAAGTAAAAATAAAATATCTATGTATAAATAAAGATAAGTATAAGACAAAAGAAAATGTAAACACTATATACACTTAAACAAAACAAGAGAAGAAAAATCTGCAAAGCTTATAAAACAAGAAACAAAAAGTATAAAGTGAATACAAAGACAAAAGAAAGATAAGTGTAAACTTGCAAAAAGAAGAAAATGACAATAATAATTAACACAATATCTATAAGTACAAAATGAGGATATAGATGCTGCCAAGCAAATAGAATTTTATATGTGAAGTTTAGTAATGCAAAGCAAAAGAAAATGTAAATATCACAAGTAGAAACACAATGTATTTAGTAATTAATGCAAGATCTCTCTAACATACCAAAGTTAATTCGAAAATGTACAAAATGCTTTCAACCTTAGCCACAATACAAGTATCAACAGCCACCATATCAAAAAAAATTGTCAATGAAATGTTGTATAAAATGTATAACCTGTATTGTACATAACAATATTGTCACCTACAAACTTTTCTCTATATATTTGTACATCCTCTTTATTTCATTCATTCATCAAATATAGAAAACCTAAAATAAGAAAAAAATAAACATCATCATTCTACAAACATTAAACAACAATCTAGATCATTATCAAACCTGAGATCAAATTGAAGATTTCAACTGGAAATTCAAAGCTTGTTTCAACGTAAATGAAACTCTGTTCTTTCTTTAGGAAATAAGGTGAGTAACATTCAATTTTAAACTTAAATATCTGGATTAGTAGCAGGTTTATATCTAGAAGATATGTGTGTTGAACTTGTTGCTATGGATATATATGAATATGTAATATATGCATACGTATATAAAATGAGTTACCTGCTTCTTCCAGATTTGCAAACTAAATCCATGTTCTTTGATTTAATGACCATTGCATCTTAAAATATAAACAAAAAATTGTTTGTTACAGTATGTATGAAGTTCTAAATTTTAATTTAAGTTAAAATAACCTTTCAAGGTTGTTGGAAATCAATATAACTAGGAACCACTTAAATTTTGTAAAAATTTGAACTTCTTAATTTACAAACTCAGGTTTGTAACTTAAATCCGTACACTTTAACATGAATTTTAAAACAAGAATCATAATTTTTAGATGAGGGGTTAAAGAGCAGTTCAAAGAGGATCGAAAATGGTACTTTGATCAATCCCCTGCGATATGTTGAACTTGGGAAGTCGAGTTTCCTCCTGGAGGTGGAGGAATGATCAGTGGCTCTGGGAAAAATAGGGTTAGGGTGGTCAGGTGATCGTGGTCGTGTCGGCGATCGTGTGAAGGCTGTAGCACTAGTTTTGTCAATGCCTGATGATTCGGTTCGTTCTTCGTCGACGAATGATCGAGCGCTACGAAACTTAGGGAGATGGTAGAGGTCGAGTTGACGAAGTGATGTTCGAAGTTTCGCGTGTTCAGATGATCATTATTGCGAGCACGAGGCATTGACAGGTTTGGGGTTGGTTGTAGTCTCGTATTCCAGGTTTTGATTTAGAACTCGATTTCGATTTTGAGTTTTTGGTGGCGATGCGATGATCGTGATCGGCTGCGTGGTTGATCGACGATGTGTAGGGGTCATCAGAGTTGATCGGAGCGGGCAACGTTGTGGGTGCACGTGCACAGTGCACTTCTTGGATCTGGGCATTTTTGTTTTGAGCTAGAGCTGGGTTGTTCATGAGTTTACTCGAGTATTTAGTCGAGGTTTTAGGCGTTGGTACCGAAGCAAGAAAGCGACTGGCTAGGGTGGAATGTTTGTTTAGTTTTGAAAACAGAACCTGTTTTGTTTGTTTTGAAAATTCAAAACTTAATTTGAAATGATAAAACAAAGTTAAAATAAGTTTTGAGTCAAAGTTTTAATATAAATTCCAGTTTAGTTCGACACTTAGTTTGGAAATAAAGTTTTTTTAAATTTAAGTTGTTTAAATAACTAAAAGTGCTTCAGTAATTAAAGGTATTTTTAAAGACTTGAATTTAAAATAAAATATGATTGGTAAAGGAAGAATTTAAACATAATTTTAAACCAGGACATGAACATAAGTTGAATTCCAGATTTTGAAAATAAAATAGAGTTTTACAAATCTTAATGTTTATATAAGTAAAGTATATTTTAAATATGTGAATTTAAAACGGAATTTGATCTAACTCTTTTAAATTCCTTTATAACAAAAGTATTATTTAACATGTGAATTTAAAGGTTTTAAAATTTTAGCTGTAGACTTTATTAAAGATAAACTGGTATTTCATTTTAAATCTTGAATTTAAAATAAAATTTAAAAAGTAAATTTGAAAAAAGTATATTATTAAACATATTTGTAAGTGAAAATTTAACCATTAATAAGAATGAGTTTCACTTTAAAGTTAATGAAAATTTAAGGAGTTATAATTCATTAATTTTTGAGTTAATTAGAATAGATAATTTATGTTTTGTATTAATTGAATTAGTAATTCCAAGTTAAATTTATTTATGAAAGTTAAGTTAATTTAATTAAGGAATAATTAAATCGTAATTAAGAATTCATTAAGTTACAGTTGACACTTAATTAATTCAATAATAAGGATTAATCAATGAGTTCTTAATGGTTAATCAATCGCTAATCAATAATGATTAATATAAGTATATTTCTTTAACAAAGCAATTAAAGGAAATTTAGTTGTTAATCATGGTCATTAACTAAGATTATATAAATAATTAATTAATGTGATTAATTTTAACAATTAATTAAATTAATTAATTAATGATAATCATTTATGAAATTTTGTAAGTGTAATTACTTTATGGTAAGTAATTAAATATTTAATTTCTTAAAATAATTAATTAAGGGGTTAACTAATAATGTAATTGGTTTAAAGGTTGATTTAATTAATACGATTAATTTAATTAATTAAGGTGATTGATTAATAAATTTATATCAAACGATTTGTAATTAATAAATCAGGATTGGATAATTAATTTATAAGTAATTAATTTAATTGGAAATAAATTGAATTAATTAGGATTAAACAATTAAATTAATCCTGCTTATAAATGATTATTAAATGCTTGACCTTACTTATGAATGATTGTATTGTATGAGATGCCTTGAATTGATTGTCCTATCTGTTATGTGATATTTTGTTCCGTGGATTGTGCTCTGTATAATTTATTCATTTATTTGTGATAAATCTGTTTATTATAAGTGAATCTGTGAATGGAAGATAAATGTTATAATTCATACCGCTCATCAACTATATTTCTGTGTTTTGATCTATGATGACTGAATGATGTTGCACTATTGTGTTAAACCTTGGACCACACTTATACACACAAATATGGATTTCATGAGAAAATCGGTTAAGTCACAGATATTTGAATTTAATTCAAAATAGTTTTAAAAGTCGAATATTTAAATCCAAATAGTTCTGGAAATGAATTGGGTTTAAAGTAAAAAGCTTTTGAAATGGAATTTCAAAGATGAAATTTATTTTGAATAACTTGATTAAGTTTTGGAATTTAAATAATTTAATTTAAACTTAAATTCAAGATTTGGAATTGAATTCCATGTTTGGAAACTAGGGACTAAAGATGTTATACCAGTTATATATGGGTTAAACTATTTTAAAAGTATTGATTTGGGAATGTGAATATAATTTAAGAGCTTTAACTCGTGCAATATAATTGGATCTTTCTGAAATGAAAACTATTTGTTTTCAAATAATAAACTTCCGATTTGTGTTAAAGGGATTTCAAGTTAAAATGAAAATGATTTTCCAAGTTATGGAAACTGGTTTGAAAGCTATAAGTTAAATCCTTAACTTGAAGATTGGATGAGTTAATCCAAATTGGAATGGAAATTGTTTTGAAATCTATGAATGGATCTTTGTGAAACTGGGTGAACTTTGTGAAATTAATCTTATTGTTTAAAAAAGATTGGAAATGGTAATTTGTTTAAACCATTTGAAAGAAAAGTTTTGGGTAATAAGTTGTGACTTAACTGAGACCCTAATATCCATATGTGTCTTGTAAATAAGCGCTCACTATTCGGCTTAGCCGGGAGAGGACCTTTGTGTCATATAGCCCATTCCGAATATGTGATACGACGTTATGGATAGCATTTGAAGACCAGTGGTGAAGACCGGATATTTTCGAAAGAGAACGGATAACTCGTCGAATGTCTCTGCATCGACTGGTCCCCGGTATAGAGACTCCATATGTGATTGGAAGTCCGGACGTGATTAGGGAGTATCCGGATTTGCAAGGGCATCTTCGGAAGTGCCATCGGTTCTGTTCGAAACCATAACAGACTTGAATGGATTGTATTATGACATTACATTTTGAGATATAAAGCAGATTTCTTTCAAATACATTTCTGTTGGTGGCGGAAAGTTTATTCTCTTAGCTTAACACCCTTCTCTGAGACGCACGAGCTCAGAGGTTATGTAGTTGAAGGTTATCAGTAATATATTCCCAACTTGGTAATGTGGCACGCTGAGTGCTGCTGATCATTTGTTGATCAAAGCGTGGCTTTTGTGAAAAGAGTAGCTTTGTGGACGAGACTTCGTCGAACCTCACAACCCAGAATGTTCGAAACAGGAAGAATGCAGCAAGGTTATTTAGGGGTAGCGCCCCTTGGGGGTATGTTCATTTCCTTCTGGATAGAGGTGGTATCATGGTATCGAGCCCAGATACTTAACCTATGTGGTTTCTGCAAATTTATTACTTTGTGGTTGTTGGTGAATCCCGGGATAAAGGTCGGTTACGATCGGGGGATGGCATACTCGTGTCAGTGGTTACCTAGTTATAGAGGTAACCCGGCCTTGTGTTGGCAGAGATCCGGTTAGGTTCTCGTGGCATCCCTCCAGAGGCGTACACATGTGGCAATGGGAAGTTCCTTGGCCTGACCATTTGTTGGAAATCCAAACAAAACAATACGCGTCTTGTACGGTTTTAGTTGTAGAACCTGCCTTTTATTTTGTGGTGGTCACCACTGTTTAGATGGTAGCTATAGTAGGCATAGTTCGGAATGTCCATGATGGCTAAGATTAATATTATACTTTCGAAATGTTTTCTGCACTTTGCACTTATAGTAATAATATAAAAGAAATTCGCGTATCAAGCATGTTTGACTATCATAAGAAGAAATCTCCTCCCATTTTGCGATTGCATTGTGTGTGTGGCAGGAGGTCTTATGGTAGTTTCATTTTCCAAAAAGCATTGCGAATTGACTTTAAAATTCTCTTGTTGTTTGTTTTTAAAGATAAATTCTTTTTGTTACTCATACCGGTCCCATGACTGACCTGGAGTTTATTGTTCCTTTCCTAAACTCTGGGTGCCCACAATTTTCCACACGGGCAGTCTAGAGTTGGGTTTTTCAGATAATTCCATAATAGGAATCGATGGCTTTTGAAGCCTTTTGGATTTGTTGATCGCATGTTCTACACTTCAGCTTCCACGGCTGACCTTGCTTAGCTTTGTGCGACTATATGGGAGTTCTCGCTAGCTTTGGATTTGAGATGAGTTTGGCACTGAAGACATTATATTTTCGCTGCAGTTGCCTAGTTTGCTTATCTTCTGCTGTTTTTTCTTTCCGCTGCTATTTCTTGTATATCTGATAGTGTTGATATCTGTTGTATCATTCTGTTGTATCATCATTGTATCTGATATTGTATCATATGTATTATTCATTTCTTCCGTTGTGTTGTACTTAATTGTTGTTATAAGCTCCGGCGAACCAGGTTCGATGTTTGGATCTGCGACATTGGAATATGAGTGCCGTATTCGGTGCCGATTTTCGATGGTCGAGTCAGGATCGTCACATTTGGCATCAGAGCTGAAGGTCGAAACTTTAGCTCTGGAGTATAACACATTAAGTAGCTCATTAGAGCTAGGGTGAAGAAAACCCTAGAATGAATATATCCCTAAGATATCCGTCCGAATGCCTCAGTAAATTCTCTTGCTATCTACTGATGGTGAGTATGAGTGCAAGAAGCGAACAAGATAGGGGACTGGGAAATACGACTATAAATGGTCGATACTCTGTAACAACAAGGAACAATCTTTCCTTTATCAATCTTGTTTGTTCAGCATCTCTTTTCAATTCTTCGATAGTTCCTTGGAGCTCCAGGAGAAAGATTTGATATATCTGCATGGGACATAAACTCCAAATAGGTCAATTGTTTGTTTGGATGAATTGGTTGATTTGGTTGATATGGTTAATAGGTATACTTTGGTTTTTAAACGAAAAGTTTTGAAATTGTATCCATATATCTGTCTATTTTTGGGTACGTATATGTTCTACGAATGGTTAGTTATTCCTTCGGACTAACCGGTGCCCTGCATATTCGTAGATCCGGATAACCCGAGTATCTTGCGAAGTGGAAAATAGTTTCTCTATCTTTGTTGTTTTCGTGCCTACAAATTTCGGGGACGAAATTTCTTAAAGGGGGAATCTATAACGATCCCGGATTTTGACTAAATTTAAATTGATAATTAATTTAATTTTTGAATAAAAATTGTGAAATTTATTGGTAAATTAATTTGAGTTTCTCTAAATTCAAACAAGATATGTTATTAATAAAGAGATAGTTTCCTTTATAAATTATTTTAATTTAATAATGAGTTATTTTTAAAAAATGTTAATAATGTAATGTCTGTACAAATGGATTTGTAATACAAATGGAAATGGTTATTTCAAATTTATTTATTTATACACACACACACATACGTGCTTTTTGGAAAAAAGCTTTGGTTTGAAAATTTAAAATAAAGTCTTTGAAAATTATTTAAAATAAAATAAATCTTATAAATACTAACATAAGTAGAAATAAATAATAGTTGGCTAAGTATTTAATAGTTTAAGTTTAAAAATAAAAAGAGGTAAAAATAAACATTTGTGTTAAGAATATAATTAAATACTTAAGTTAAAAACTTGTAATGACTAAGACAAAAAATAATATATGAACATAAAGTAAAAGCATAGGTAGGAAAGTATAGTATGTTGCCTGTAAGTAGTAATGCAAGGTAAAAAAAAAAGTAAAAATAAAATATCTTTGTATAAATAAAGATAAGTATAAGACAAAAGAAAATGTAAACACCTATGTACACTTAAACAAAACAAGAGAAGAAAAATCTGCAAAGGTTATAAAAAAAGAAACAAAAAGTATAAAGTGAATTCAAAAGACAAAAGAAAGATAAGTGTAAACTTGCAAAAAGAAGAAAATGAGAATAATAGTTAATACAATATCTATAAGTACAAAATGAAGATATAGATGCTGCCAGGCAAATAGAATTTTATATGTGAAGTTTAGTAATGCAAAGCAAAAGAAAATGTAAATATCACAAGTAGAAACACAAAGTACTTAGTAATTAATGCAAGATCTCTCTAACAAACCAAAGTCAATTCGAAAATGTACAAAATGCTTTCAACCTCAGGCACAATACAAGTATCAGCAGCCACCATATCAATAAAAAAAAGCAAATGTCTCTGAAATGTTGTACAAAATGTAGAATCTGTATTGTACATAACAATATTATCACCTGCAAACTTTTCTCTATATATTTGTACATCCTATTTATTTCATTTGTTCATCAGAATATAGCAAACCTGAAATAAGAAAAACATAAACAACATCATTCTACAAACTTTGAACAACAATCTAGATCATTATCAATCCCGAGATCAAATTGAAGATTTCAACTGGAGATTCAAAGCCTGTTTCAACATAAATGAAACTCTGTTCTTTCTTTAGGAAATAAGGTGAGTAACATTCAATCTTAAACTTAAATATCTAGATTAGTAGCAGGTTTATATCTAAAAGATATGTGTGTCGAACTTGTTATTGTGGATATATATGAATATGTAATATATGCATACCTGTATAAAATGAGTTACCTGCTTCTTCCAGATTTGCAAACTAAATCCATGTTATTTGATTTAATAACCATTGACTCTTAAAATATAAACAAAAAGTTTTTTGTTACAGTACGTATGAAGTTTTAAATTTTAATTTAAGTTAAAATAACCTGTCAAGGTTGCTGGAAATCAATATAACTGGGCACCACTTAAATTTTGTAAAAATTTAAACTTCTTAATTTACAAATTCAGGTTTGTAACTTAAATCTGTACGCTTTAACTTGAATTTTAAAACAAGAATCGTAATTTTTAGTTGAGGGGTTAAAGAGCAGTTCAAAGAGGATCGAAAATGGTACTTTGATCAATTCCCGGCGATATGTTGAACTGGGGAAGTCGAGTTTCCTCCTGGAGGTGGAGGAATGATCAGTGGCTCTGGGAAAAATAGGGTGAGGGTGGTCAGGTGATCCTGGTGGCATCGACGATCGTGTGATGGCTGTAGCCCTAGTTTTGTCAAGGCCAGATGATTCGATTCGTTCTTCGTCGGCGAGTAATTGAGCGCTACAAAACTTAGGGAGATGGTAGAGGTCGAGTTGACGAAGTGATAACCGAAGTTTCGTGTGTTCAGATGATCGTTGTTGCGAGCACGAGGCGTTGACAGGTTTGGGGTTGGTTGCAGTCTCGTGTTCCAGGTTTTGATTTAGAACTCGATTTTGATTTTGAGTTTTTGGTGGCGATGCGATGATCGTGATTGGGTATATGGTTAGTCGGCGTAGTGTAGGGGTCATCAGATGTGACGACCGCCCATGAATCCCACACTAAACAAGAGACTGGTGCGCTGAAAAGTCGTGTCAGGCAGCCATGGACGATAGTCAGGGTAAAATAAAACAGCGGAATCTATCGCATTACTCACAGCGCATGGACAAAATACAATAGAAAATATACATAGTGAAGCTCCATAGAACAGAATCATATAAACTCATAATAGTTTTATACAATCGTCTGAATAGTCAATACATCAAGCCTCACTACATAACACTCAGAGCATCAAACAAACAGCGGAACATCCAGTACATATAGTAGGAAAACTAATATGCTAGCCTCCAGCTCGTCTTCGTCATCAACATCGTAGACCCTTAAGAACAGCACCTGTCACCTGCTACCTAGTCTGCCCATCCGAACATGGATGAACAGCCCAAGGTAATAAGAGTTGAACATAAAACCTTGAGTCAGACAACAGTCTTAGTGAGCAGTAAATTAACTATCAATCATACCAAAAGAGCATAAAGGGTAAAAGAAATAGGAACCCAACCATCCCACTCCACATCTTTCTACAGTGATAGCCCCCAGACACACTAAACAGAAGTAAACATAGCAATTCAGACATTAAAAGCAAAGTAAATATCACTCGAGTCAAGGTCGGTGTTTTACGAGCACAAACCCCTAAGGCCTAAACCAAGATCAGATAAGCACCCTGAAAACATCGCTCTTGAGTCCGAATGACGATACAACCAAACATCCATGACTCTGGCTATCACTGTTATCATTGCCTCGATTTCACCGTTAGTTGAATGACCACCTCTCAAGGGCTAATGGTAACCCCGGTTCTAGACATAACTCCGCACGTCGTCGCAGCCCGTGCCTAGGAATTTTTGCAACTACCAAGAGAACTAGCACGTCGTCGCAGCCCGTGCTTGGAACGTCGTCGCAGCCCATCCCAACGTACTCTTGCTTTGAGCATGCTAGAACCTTCAACAATGATAATGTCTCAGCCTTCTAGTCATCCTCCTCGACGACTATTCACATACTAGCTCAAGCGCCTCTCAAGCTAACCATTATCAACCAACTCGCATCGCATCATCGAGTTATCAACATGCTTGGAATGATCCCGTCTGGATTAAACCAAGGCTATCTCACATCCTGCTTTGCTTCATTGCATCATTGCAAAGTCCCATCTCAACATCATGCTTTGCCTCATCGCATCATAGCAAAGTCCATCATCATCGAATCTATCCATATGAGCTTCATCACACGGTTCATATGCCACAAGCAGCTTTCTCCATTCAAGAGCCTTTCCACTTAGCTTTTGAATCATCATCACCCAACTTGACCAAATCAAGTTATCAATCAACTAATCAATCAAATCAAACATTAATCCAAGCAATCAATCATTCAAACAAGATCTAAATAAACAATTACAACAATAATGGCAATTTCGTAAATAAAGGGTCCAAATCTAACATGCATTCTAACATACATGAATCATGAACAATACCTCTACAACTTGATGAATGAACTTGCATAAGTGAACATGTAGTAAAATAGGTGTTGAATTATCATTAACCATAGATCTACATGCAGACTTAAGAAAAATGCACGAAATCACTCTCTTTAACACATATACAAACCACCGATCCAATATACACCTTTGGGTCCGTGTGAGAGATAACTACCACTCACCAAATCACCTAAACACCTCAAAATCCACTAACTCCAGATCTGGACAGCAAAGATCTAAGCTTGATCTGGCAAAATCTCGCTTCAAACGATGAAATCTCACTTCAATGGTTGAAGATCTTCAACTTTGGCTCTTGGATCTTCGATTTGATCTTCAATCTTGAATGGATGTAATCACTAGATTAGAGTGGAGAAAAGAAGTGAAGAAATGTTGTAGTCGAGTTCTCAAAATGGCAGCACTTCGTCGCTTCAAAATCCGGTGCCAAAAAGTGAGCCAAACCCCTCTATTTATAGGCTGGAAAACTACTTAAGTCGCCGCCCCTTGAGTCGCCGCCGACCTATCCGCTGAGTCGTCCACGACTCAAGCCCTTAACGACTCAACACAACAGCCGACCCAACCACCTAACGACCTAACACGCACGCGAGTTACGACCTACGACTCATGCGATTTAACGCTACACAGGGTCACACGACCTAGTCTCCTGCCGACCTAACGACCTAACAGGCCTACCGACCTAACAATCTAACCCTATGGCCGACCTAACGACTTAACCACCACGCGACCTAAAACACAAGCCGACTCAACATTGGCACGACTCATCTCCTTAACCCGCTAACTACCTTAAGCCGGCAAACATCTTAAGTCGGCTAATCCCCTAAGCCGTTAACACACTGAGTCGCTAGTTACTGTAGGTCGTCCCAATCCTTAGACCGCTAACCCTTGAGTCGGCCAGTTCCTATAAGTCGTTAACTCGGCAACCCCTTAACTCAGCAACCCCTTAAGTCGGTCAATACTTAAGCCGGCTACCTCCTTGACTCGGCCACACCCTAAGTCAGCAACACCTATGAGTCGGTAATCCCTTAAGTCGCAACCTCCACTAAGTCGCTCCATATCTTAAGCCGTAGCCTTCTTAGGTCGGTCACCCTATGAGTCACTCAACACCACTAAGTTGTACAACCGACTTATCTCCTACACGACTCAAGCTATCACACGATCTAAGCTACCCATGGCTTAAGCACCACACGAGTTAGGCCTTATCTCGTCTACGACTTAAAGCAAATAGTTTAACAATGTTTCGATCCGTAAAAATATGGGTCGTTACATTCTCTCGCCCTTAGGAATTTCGCCCCCGAAATTCCAAACAAACAAGAGCATCCAAAGTTATTCCGCATGCCTACCATCCATAGCAATCAACAAACCATGCATCCAATTACTAGCCTAGCATGCAGAATTCTAAGACTTAGAACAAGCTACAAATTCATGAGATGTCACGACACCCTAGGGCCATACCTCGAAGAGTCCATGATGAGTTTCCTTCATCCTCTCTTCCTCCTCTCATTTACAGTCGTTAACATCATCACTCCATTGTACCTTGAGCAACGTAATCGTCTTCCTCCTAAGCTGTTTCGTGTCGGTTCCAACAACACGAAGCGGCTTACGAGGTCTCGTAACAACTGGATCAACCTCTAAATCTTCACAGCTATCAGCAGAAACCACCGTATCCGAGTCATTCACATACTTCCGTAGATACGATACGTGAAAACATTGTGCACACCCGCCATCTTTTCCGGTAACTCCAATCTATAAGCGAGCATTCCAATTCGCTCGATAATCGGGAATGGTCCAACAAATCTCGGAGTCAATTTCCCTTTCTTGCCAAATCGAATAACATTCTTTAGAGAAGAAATCTTCACAAAAACCATATCACCCATGTCGAATTCCAAATCCTTACGACGCTTATCGGCATAACTTTTCTGACGGTCTTGGGCTGCCTTCATTCGTCGCCGAATGATCTCTATACAATCCGAAGTCTGTCAAATCATTTCTGGCCCAAGTATCAACTTTTCCCCAGTTTCCAACCAACATGTCGGAGAGTTACACGGTCTTCCATACAATGCTTCATACGGTGCCATACCAATACTTGTCTAATAACTGCTATTATATGCAAATTCCACCAAATGAAGGTGATCTTCCCATGATCCTCCGAAATCCAAAACACATGCTCTAAGGGGATCTTCCAAAACTCGGTTGACTCTCTCTGTCTGACCATCTGTTTGGGGGTGATAAGCTGTACTCAAACACAACTCGGTTCCCAAAACTTCCTGGAAGCTCTTCCAAAATCCACTAGTGAACAATGGGTCTCGATCGCTCACTATACTCTTCGGAATACCATGGAATCGAACTATCCACTTAACATAAAGCTCAGCCAACTTCGATGCAGTCCTAGTTGATCGAACAGGAATGAATCTTGCACTCTTGGTCAAACGATCTACAGTGACCCAAATCCCTTCATTCCCTGCCCTGGTTCTAGGTAGTCCATCGATAAAATCCATCGATATCTGCTCCCACTTCCATGTAGGAACCTCTAATGGCTGAAGCAATCCACTGGGCTTCTTCTGCTCGGCTTTCACCAACTGGCTGTTCATACATTTGAAAATAAAATTTCCAACATCCTTCTTCATACCTTCCTAGTAATAGGTTCTCTTTATATCTCGATACATCTTATTTCCACCTGGATGAATCATCAACTTCGAATGATGACTTTCCCTAAGAACTTCATCTCTCAATCCATCCATATCAGGAACAACTAATCGTCCTTGCTTCCGAAGCTAACCCTCTCGATCGACCTCGAATCCTTTATCCTTCTCTGGGTCCAATCCAGATTCCAACTCACGGATAATCTTGACAAGCTTATCGTCTCGTTTTTGGCTCTCGCCAATTCTTTCCACAAGAGTAGGTCTTATCAATAAGTTTGCCAACATCTCAGGTTCCAATTCACATCTAGGCCTAAAGTCAAATCCAGCCAAATACTCGAGACTCTTCTATTCTGAAAACATGGCTCCCAATCCTGCATGTCTTCGACTTAACGCATCCGCCACTGCGTTACCTTTTCCCGGAGTATAGGCTATACCAAAATCATATGATGCTAAAAACTCTAGCCATCATTGCTGTCGAAGATTCAAATCCTTTTGGGAGAACAGATACTTCAACGACTTATGATTCGTAAACAACTCAAATCGAACTCCCAATAGGTAATGTCTCCACATCTTCAAAGCAAATACGATCGCCGCTAACTCCAAATCATGAGTCGGATAATTCCTTTCATGAGGCTTTAGTTGTCGACTTGCATATGTAACAACTTTATCCTTTTGCATTAGCACTGCTCCAAGTCCAGTACCACATGCATCGGTGTAAACCACCATCTCATCATTCCCACTTGGAATAATCAAAACAGGAGCACTCGTCAGTCGCCCTTTCAGGATTATGAAAGCTTGCTCACACTTAGCATCCCATCTGAACACTTGGTTCTTTTTCGTCAATCCTGTTAACGGTGCAGCTATCTTGGAAAAGTCTTTGATAAACCGACGATAATATCCTGCTAATCCAAGAAAACTTCTCACATCAGATGCATTCTTAGGTCTAACCCAATCTTGGATCGCTACCACCTTAGCGGGATCAACAGCTATTCCATTTCCACAGATAACATGGCCTAAGAACCTCACTTCACTCTTCCAGAAGTGACACTTCAAAAACTTAGCCTTCAGCTGATGTTTCCGCAAGATCTCCAAAACAATCCTCAAGTGCGTCTTGTGCTCTTCTTTAGTTCTGGAATAAACCAAAATATCATCCACAAACACAAGTACAAACTTGTTCAACTGATCTCTGAATACTCTATTCATAAGATCCAAAAAATATGCTGGTGGATTGGTCAATCCAAACGGCATTACCAGCCACTCATAAAAACCGGATGGTGTCCTAAAAGCAGTCTTCGGCACAATATCCTTAGCCACTCTCAACTGGTGAAATCCCGTTGCCAAATCCATCTGAGAAAACACCTTAGCCTCGTGAAGCTGATCAAACAAGTCAACTATTCTCGGCAATGGATACTTGTTCTTCTTAGTCACTTTATTCAGCTCACGATAATCCACACACAACCTCAACGATCCATCCGCTTTGGTTGCGAACACAACTGGTGCACCCCATTCAGACACACTACGCCGAATGAATCCTTTCCGAAAAAGGTCATCAACCTGCACCTTCAGCTCTTGTTGTTCTCTTGGCGCCATCCGTCTAAGAGGCATCACAACAGGTCTGGTTCCCTCAACTAGATCGATACGAAACTCGATCTCCCTATGCGGCGGTAATCCTTTGACTTCGTCAAAGACATCCTCAAATCCATTCACAATAGGCACTGATGACAGCCCATCCCGTGGAACAACCAGCGAATACATGAAGCTCATGAAGACGCCTTCCTCATGCTTACATCGTATCATAACCTTTCGCCCTTCCAAATTCTCGACTGTCACCTCCAGCCTCTCACAATCAATCCTTGCCGCATACTTCCTAAGCCAGTCCATACCCAAAATAATTCCGAACCTCGAAAAGTTAAGAACAATACAATCACAAACATAAGAGCAATCATGACTCGATACAACTAGACCACGGCATACCATACACAAACAAGACGAACCCCCAACTGGATTAGTCACAACCAATGGTCTATCAACAATATCCGGTTCCCAACCCAACCGGCCTACAAGTTCACTACAAACAAAAGAATGCGATGCTCCAGTATCAAACAACACTCTAACTGGAATACCATAAATGGAAAGAGTACCTTGAACCACCACACTCTTCCCCTTCTCTTCAGCAGTAGGAGCTTTTGAAGACGATGGAACAGCTCCCAAAGCATAAGCTTACACAATCTGCTTATCTTTCCTCGGTTCTGGACAATCCCTCTTAAAATGCCCCGGTTTGTCACAGTTGTGACACTTCGCCGGCACTCTCGATTTCTTGCAATCTCTGGAGAGATGACCCTTCTGCTGACAATTGTAGCAGATTACTTCGCCCTTCGGTTTCTTCTGGCCATCCTTACCCTTCTGCTGCTGCTGCTTCCTCTTCTTGTTTCCATTATACTCCTTGGTCACAGCAACAACAGATCCTTCCTTAGGAAACAGACTCTCATGCCTGAGAGCTTTCTCCACAAGCTTCTCAAATGGATCGTCCAAATGATGCACCAACTGCCTCCCAAGATAAGTGTCCAAGCCTGTCACGAACTTCTCATTCTTCTGATAGGGAGAATCAATATACGATCTGGCATACTTGGACAAAGCTTCAAACTCAGAAACATACTCAAGAACTGGTCTCCCACCTTGCTTGAGCTCCACAAACTTCTTAAACAAAACCGATTTTTGAGCCGTAGAGATGAACTTAGCTTCAAATCTAACTTGAAATTGCTCCCAAGTGATCTCTTCCTCTGGAGTATCAATGGTGATAGAATTCCACCAATCAGCAGCTCTTCCCTGAAGCTGTCTCGATGCAGCTTCCTCTTAGTTGCATCCCCAATTCCCAAATCACCAAAGATCCTTCTACAAGCATCAATCCATCTCTGAACTTCAACGGTTGATTCCGTTCCCAAGAAAACCTTCCCTCCAAGAGCAGTATAGTCCTTACACAACTTAGAAAAATCCACTGGTCTTGGAGCTTGAACTTGAACTCCAACATCCACTGATGACCCCGAGGCTGGTATCCTTCTCATGATCGAAGTCATCATAGCTTCGAACATTGCAGCATAGTTAGTAGCTCCCCCAGCAGCACGGCTTTCCCTAGCAGCTTGCCTCTCACTTCGACTCATCCTTGATATCTACAAAAAGGAACGATTTAGAACACCTTGAGAAACAACTGCATAAGGAATTCAAATCCTTCTAAACTATTATATTATATATATAGTAACCATCCATCAAAATACAATTACGTCTCTCATACGTAGTTACATCAGTGAGCGTTGGCTAAAATCGATTAACCAAAGCTCTGATACCAAATGTGACGACCGCCCATGACTCCCACGAACAAGAGAATGGTGCGCTAAAAAGTCGTGTCAGGCAGCCATGGACGATAGTCAGGGTAAAATAAAACAGCGGAATCTATCGCATTACTCACAGCGCATGGACAAAATACAATAGAAAATATACATAGTGAAGCTCCATAGAACAGAATCATATAAACTCATCTGAATAGTCAATACATCAAGCTTCACTACATTACACTCAGAGCATCAAACAAACAGCGGAACATCCAGTACATATAGTAGGAAAACTAATTTGCTAGCCTCCAGCTCGTCTTCGTCATCAACATCGTAGACCCTTAAGAACAGCACCTGTCACCTGCTACCTAGTCTGCCCATCCCAACATGGATGCACAACCCAAGGTAATAAGAGTTGAACATAAAACCTTGTGTCAGACAACAGTCTTAGTGAGCAGTAAATTAACTATCAAACATACCAAAAGAGCATAAAGGGTAAAAGGAATAGGAACCCAACCATCCCACTCCACCTCTTTCTACAGTGATAGCCCCCAGACACACTAAACAGAAGTAAACATAGCAATTCAGACATTAAAAGAAAAGTAAATATCACTCGAGTTAAGGTTGGTGTTTTCCGAGCACAAACCCCCAAGGCCTAAACCAAGATCAGATAAGCACCCTGAAAACATCGCTCTTGAGTCCGAATGATGATACAACCAAACATCCATGACTCTGGCTATCACTGTTATCATTGCCTCGATTTCACCGTTAGTTGAATGACCACCTGCCAAGGTCTAATGGTAACCCCGGTTCTAGACAAAACTCCGCACGTCGTCGCAGCCTGTGCCTAGGAATTTTCGCAACTACCCAGAGTACTAGCACGTCGTCGCAGCCCGTGCTTGGAACGTCGTCGCAGCCCGTCCCAACGTACTCTTGCTTTGAGCATGCTAGAACCTTCAACAACGATAAAGTCTCAGCCTTCTAGTCATCCTCCTCAACGACTATTCACATACTAGCTCAAGCACCTCTCAAGCTAACCATTATCAACCAACTCGCATCGCATCATCGAGTTATCAACATGCTTGGAATGATCCCGTCTGGATTAAACCAAGGCTATCTCACATCCTGCTTCGCTTCATCGCATCATTGTAAAGTCCCATCTCAACATCATGCTTTGCCTCATCGCATCATAGCAAAGTCCATCATCATCGAATCTATCCATATGAGCTTCATCACTCGCTTCATATGCCACAAGCAGCTTTCACCATTCAAGAGCCTTTCCACTTAGCTTTTGAATCATCATCACCCAACTTGACCAAATCAAGTTATCAATCAACTAATCAATCAAATCAAACATTAATCCAAGCAATCAATCATTCAAACAAGATCTAAATAAACAATTACAACAATAATGGCAATTTCGTAAATAAAGGGTCCAAATCTAACATGCATTCTAACATACATGAATCATGAACAATACCACTACAACTTGATGAATGAACTTGCATAAGTGAACATGTAGTAAAATAGGTGTTGAATCATCATTAACCATAGATCTACATGCAAACATAAGAAAAATGCACGAAATCACTCTCTTTAACACATAAATAAACCACCGATCCAATATACTCCTTTGGTTCCGTGTGAGAGATAACTACCACTCACCAAATCACCTAAACACCTCAAAATCCACTAACTCCAGATCTGCACAGCAAAGATCTAAGCTTGATCTGGCAAAATCTCGCTTCAAACGATGAAATTTCACTTCAATGGATGAAGATCTTCAACTTTGGCTCTTGGATCTTCGATTGATCTTCAATCTTGGATGGATGTAATCACTAGATTAGAGTGGAGAAAAGAAGTGAAGAAATGTTGTAGTCGAGTTCTCAAAATGGAAGAACTTCGTCGCTTCAAAATTCGGTGCCAAAAAGTGAGCCAAACCCCTCTATTTATAGGCTGGAAAACCACTAAAGTCGCCGCCCCTTGAGTCGCCGTCGACTTATCCGCTGAGTCGTCCACGACTCAAGCCCCTAACGACTCAACAAAAAGGCCGACCCAACCACCTAACGACCTAACACGCACGCGAGTTACGACCTACGACTCATGCGATTTAACGCTACATAGGGTCACACGACCTAGTCTCCTGCCGACCTAACGACCTAATAGGCCTACCGACCTAACAATCTAACCCTATGGCCGACCTAACGACTTAAACACCACGCAACCTAAAACACAAGCCGACTCAATACTGGAACGACTCATCTCCTTAACCCGCTAACTACCTTAAGTCGGCAAACATCTTAAGTCGGCTAATCCCCTAAGCCGTTAACACCCTGAGTCGCTAGCTACTGTAGGTCGTCCCAATCCTTAGACCGCTAACCCTTGAGTCGGCCAGTTCCTATAAGTCGTTAACTCGGCAACCCCTTAACTCAGCAAACCCTTAAGTCGGTCAATACTTAAGCCGGCTACCTCCTTAAATCGGCCACACCCTAAGTCGGCAAAACCTATGAGTCGGTAATCCCTTAAGTCGCAACCTCCACTAAGTCGCTCCATATCTTAAGCCGTAGCCTTCTTAGGTCGGCCACCCTATGAGTCGCTCAACACCACTAAGTCGTACAACCGACTTATCTCCTACACGACTCAAGCTATCACACGATCTAAGCTACCCACGGCTTAAGCACCACACGAGTTAGGCCTTATCTCGTCTACGACTTAAAGCAAATAGTTTAACAATGTTTCGATCCGTAAAAATACGGGTCGTTACATCAGAGTTGATCGGAGAGAACGGCATCGTGGGTGCATGTGCACGGTAAACTTCTTGGATCTGGGCATTTTAATTTTGAGTTGGAGTTGGGTTGTTCATGACTTTACTCGAGTATTTGCTCGAGGTTTTAGACGTTGGTCCCGAAGCAAGAAAGGGACTGGCTAGGGTGGAATGTTTGTCTAGTTTTGAAAACAGAACCTGTTCTGTTTGTTTTGAAAATTCAAAACTGAATTTGAAATGATAAAACAAAGTTAAAATAAGTTTTGAATCAAAGTTTTAATATAAATTCCTATTTAGTTTGACACTAGTTTGGAAATAAAGTTTTTTTTTAAATTTAAATTGTTTAATAACTAAAAGTGCTTAAGTAATTAAAGGGATTTTTAAAGACTTGAATTTAAAATAAAATATGATTTGTAAAGGAAGAATTTAAACACAATTTTAAACCAGGACCAGAACCTAAATGGAATTCCAGATTTTGAAAATAAAATAGAGTTTTATAAATCTAAATGTTTAAACAAGCAAAGTATATTTTAAATATGTGAATTGAAAAAGGAATTTGATCTAACTCTTTTAAATTCCTTTATAACAAAAGTATTATTTAACATGTGAATTTAAAGGTTTTAAAAATTTAGTTGTAGACTTTATTAAAGATAAACTGGCATTTCATTTTAAATCTTGAGTTTAAAATGAAATTTAAAAAGTAAATTTGAAAAAAAAATATTATTAAACATATTTGTAAGTGAAAATTTGACCATTAATAAGAATGAGTTTCACTTTAAAGTTAATGAAATTTAAGGATTTATAATTCATTAATTTTTGAGTTAATTAGAATAGATAATTTATGTTTTGTATTAATCAAATTAGTAATTCCAAGTTAAATTTATTTGTGAAAGTTAAGTTAATTTAATTAAGGAATAATTAAATCGTAATTAAGAATTCATTAAGTTACAGTTGACACTTAATTAATTCAATAATTAGGATTAACTAACGAGTTCTTAATGGTTAATCAATTGATAATCAATAATGATTAATATAAGTAAATTTCATTAACAATGTGATTAAAGGAAATTTAATTATTAATGAAGGTCATTAACTAAGATTATATAAATAATTAATTAATGTGATTAATTTGAACAATTAATTAAATTAATTAATTAATGATAATCATTTATGAAATTGTGTAATTATAATTACTTTATGGTAAGTAATTAAAGATTTAATTTCTTAAAATAATTAATTAAGGGGTTAAATAATAATGTAATTAGTTTAAAGGTTGATTTAATTAATACGATTAATTAAGAATAATTTAATTAATTAAGGTGATTGATTAATAAATTTATATCAAACGATTTGTAATTAATAAATCAGGATAGGATAATTAATTCATAAGTAATTAATTTAATTGGAAATAAATTGAATTAATTAGGATTAAACAATTAAATTAATCCTTCTTATAAATGATTATTAAATGCTTGACCTTACTTATGAATGATTGTATTGTATGAGATGCCTTGAATTGATTGTCCTATCTGATATGTGATATTTTGTTCCTTGAATTGTGCTATGTATAATTTATTCATTTATTTGTGATATATCTGTTTATTATCCGTGAATCTGTGAATAGAAGATAAATGTTATAATTTATACCGCTTATCAACTATATTTCTGTGTTTTGATCTGTGATGACTGAATGATGTTGCACTATTGTGTTAAACATTGGACCACACTTATATACACACAAATATGGATTTCAAGAGGAAATCGGTTAAGTCACAGATATTTGAATTTAATTCAAAATAGTTTTAAAAGTCGAATATTTAAATCCAAATGGTTCTGGAAATGAATTGGATTTAAAGTAAAAAGCTTTTGAAATGGAATTTCAAAGATGAAATTTATTTTGAATAACTTGATTAAGTTTTGGAATTTAAATAATTTGATTTAAACTTAAATTCAAGATTTGGAATTGAATTCTATGTTAGGAAACTAGGGACTAAAGATGTTATACCAGTTATATATGGGTTAAACTATTTTAAAAGTATTGATTTGGGAATGTGAATATAATTTAAGAGCTTTAACTCATGCAAATATAATTTGAACTTTCTGAAATGAAAACTATTTGTTTTAAATGATAAACTTCTGATTTGTGTTAAAGGGATTTCAAGTTAAAATGATAATGATTTTCCAAGTTATGGAAACTGGTTTGAAGGCTATAAGTTAAATCCTTAACTTGAAGATTAGATGAGTTAATTCTAATTGGAATGGAAATTGTTTTGAAATCTATGAATGGATCTTTGTGAAACTGGGTGAACTTTGTGAAATGAATCTTTTTGTTTAAAAAAGATTGGAAATGGTAATTTGTTTAAACCATTTGAAAGAAAAGTTTTGTGTAATAAGTTGTGACTTAACTGAGACCCCAATATCCATATGTTTCTTGTAAATATTATGCTCACTATTCGGTTTAGCCGGGAGAGGACCTTTGTGTCATATAGCCCATTCTGAATATGTGATAAGATGTTATGGATAGCATTTGAAGACCGGTGGTGAAGACCGGATATTTTCGAAAGTGTAATGATAACCCGTCGAATGTCTTTGCATCGACTAGTCCCCGGTAAAGAGACTCCATATGTGATCGGAAGTCCGGACGTGATTAGGGATTATCCAGATTTGCAAGGGCTTCTTCGGAAGTGCCTTCGGTTCTATTCGAACACAAAATAGACTTGTATGGATTGTATGTATGACATTAAATTTTGAGATATAAAGCATATTTCTTTCAAATACATTTCTGTTGGTGGCGGAAAGTTTATTATCTTAGCTTAACACCCTTCGCTGAGACGTACGAGCTCGGAGGTTATGTAGTTGAAGCTTTTTCGGTAATATATTCCCAACTTGGTAATGTGGCATGCTGAGTGTTGCTGGTCATTTGTTTATCAAAGCGTGGCTTTTGTGAAAAGCGTAGCTTTGTGGATGAGACTTCGTCGAACCTCATAACCCGGAATGGTCGAAATAGAAAGAATACAACAAGGTTATTTGGAGGTAGCGCCCCCGGAGGGTACGTTCAATTCCTTCTGGATAGAGGTGGTATCATGGTATGGAGCCCAGATACTTAACTTATGTGGTTGCTGCAAATTTATTACTTTGTGGTTGTTGGTGAATCCCGGGATAAAGGTCGGTTCCAACCGGGGGATGGCATACTCGTGTCAGTAGTTACCTAGTTATAGAGGTAACCCGCCTTGTGTTGGCAGAGATCCGGTTAGGTTCTAGGGGCATTCCTCCAGAGGCGTACCCATGTGGAAATCGGAAGTTCCTTGGCCTGACCATTTGTTGGAAATCCAAATAAAACAATACGCGCCTTGTACGGTTTCAGTTGTAGAACCTGCCTTTTACTTATGGTGGTCACCACTGTTTAGATGGTAGCTATAGTAGGCATAGTTTGGAATGTCTATACTGGCTTAGATTAAGATTATACTTTCGAAATGTTTTCTGTACTTTGCACTTATAGTAATAATATAAAAGAAATTCGTGTATCAAGCATGTTTGACTATCATAAGAAGAAATCTCCTCCGATTCTGCGATTGCATTGTGTATGTGGCGGGAGGTCTTATGGTAGTTTCATTTTCCAAAAAGCATTGCGAATTGACTTTAAATTCTCTTGTTGTTTGTTTTTAAAGATAAATTGTTTTTGTTACTCATACTAGTCCCATGACTTACCTGGAGTTTATTGTTTCTTTCCTAAACTCTAGGAGCCGACAATTTTCCACACGGGCAGTCTAGAGTTAGGTTTTTCAGATAATTCCATAAAAGGAATCGATTCGATAGCTTTCGAAGCCTTTTGGATTTTTGGATCGCATGTTCTACACTTCAACTTCCACTGATGACCTTGCTTAGCTTTGTGCGACTATATGGGAGTTCTCGCTATCTTTGGATTTGAGATGGAGTTTGGCACACTACTACAAAACATGCCATTTGCATCAGTTGTTTACCCCCCTTTTGCATCAGTTCAACAACCGATGCATATGCAACCGATGCAACAGGCTTAACACTTTTGCATCAGTTTTGAAACCGATGCAAAAAGGTCCTTTTTGCATCGGTTGTTACTAACAACTGATACAAAATATCATGGTTGGTTGCTTGAACACAGCCCCCATGTTGCATCGGTTGTAATGAAAACTGATGCAACAAAGGAACTTGTTGCATCGGTTGTTGTTAAAAACCGATGCAAACTAATCCCTCTATTGCATCTGTTTTTTATCACAACCGATGCAAATTAATCCTTCAGAAACCATTATTACAGTACTCAAATAGACTATATATATATTATTGATAATCTTTATATATATATATATAGAGAAAAAACATACACAAAAAATTAGAAAAAAAAGATTATTTCATTATCATTTACAAATTCTGCTTTGGTTTACAAATTTTCACCATCATTTACAACATTGATTTCTAATTAGATTACCAGTTGAAACTGAGGCATAAGTGAACCGCTCACAAAATGTAGCTCATCAGATTATCAACCTGCAGTCAAAAGTGATAACTAGTGAAATGAAACTTGCTCTATGTGCTTCAATCCAAAATGTGAACTTGAAACAAAAATTGACCAATTTTGATATCAAGAAAAGTGGAGGAAAAAAAACAGGTTCTTTTCGAGAATGAGAGACTCTTTATAGTTGATCAGAAAGAATTGGAAAATAACAGTGTGCTAAAGACTGGTAATCTAAGTTTAACCTGAATATTAGGGCATGAAAGCAATAGACTACCAGTGGGGCAAAGAACCTGAATATTAGGGCTAATATGAATTATGCTGATGGCATAAGCAGTGCACACAAACTCACAAATACATCCTACGAAAGATTTAACCAAACTCTCTATAGCACAAAATAATTATGCTTTTGAAGGTCATGCCTCAGTTTCCACTGAGAAAACTAATTGCATGCTAACTCAATGTTCAGACCATAAGTGTACATTGCATTAAAATGCTTCACTATTCAGAACTAAGAAGCATCAAAGTTTTAGGATTATACCAGTTCCTTTAGTCTCTCTTTTCGAATTAGCTCCCTTACAGGTCTGTATGCTACTGTCGTGCACAAGTTCTGTGAAACAAACGCATTAGTAAATATACTATAATCCAAATTGCATTAGACAGCAACGCATGATTACAGTAGTTAAACCACTATTGCATAGCATAGTACAACAAACCTTAAGATCACTGCCACTAAACCCCTCTGTGATGGTTGCAAGTTCTTTATAGTCAAAATCTTCTTCAACCTTTTCCTTGGCCAATAATTTCTTCAATATCAACTCTCTGTTCTCTATTGACGGTAATCCAACCATTATTCTGCCAATCAAAGATCATGCAAGTGAATAACCTATGCACAATTTCCAATTTTCGTGATTGCAGACATCGATTTAATGCCTCTGCCTTACAGTGCATCATCAACATCCCCTGCACTGCCTCTTTTCCAGCCATCATTCACCTTCAACTCATGGCCAATTACATCAACTGAATCCACCTGACAGCAACTACACATCCATAACAATCAACCATCCTCCTTTGCTTGCACATCAACTAGCCTACACCATCCACTGCCAAAACAGTTCCACCACCATCCACCAATTGTGCAACTTTTCACACTAGTAACATTGTCTCCACAACTCACAACAGTAATTGATTGAATAAAAAAGTATTAAAACTTTAACTACAGTTTGACTAAATAAATTTTGTGAAATCAAAACTGCTGTCATTGAATAAAAAAGCAGAAAGCACGATAATTAGTGCATAGTTTCACTTAGGTGGTGCGAAGAATATTTCATTAGAAGTTCTCTTCGACCTGAATAGCTTCTCTGTTTCAGGAGTCGTGTTGAAAGCTGCCTCTAAAATTTCAGGAGACATTGCCTTCCAAACTGATGTCCTTCCTGCTAAATGGCTGAAGATTGGACTGCATTCCAGAAGGAAAAAAAGTCATGGATCAGACGGGTAATTTTCTTGCAAGCACAACTTAAAGTAGTGATATGTACTCTTTGATTAGCTCAAATGGTAACCCATCTAGATTTTTTAAAAAATCAAATGTAGACGTGATTGATTTTCAACAATCAATTTCATCAAATTTAAATTGTTCAACTAATGAAGAGGCAACTGATTCTTGAAATGGACACCAAAAAAGGCGATCTTTTTAGAATTGTTAATGCTAAATTATGCTGATAATAAGTTATGGCTCATAGTCAAAGTGATAATCTGAGTAGCATCCTTTTTATAAAAGAAAAATAAAATAAAGAAACGAACTTACTTGGGTGTAGTGATGATGGAGAACCACTCCATGCCATCAGCATCTGTAATCTTTGACAGGACAAAGAACCTAGGCACAATGAACAAGTATCCACCTTTAACATGCGTCTCAAGGACTCGCTTCCCATCTACACCCACAACCTGAACACTTCCACTTCCCCTCACTATATATGTCACCTAAACACAACAAACATCATCACTTCACAACAAACATCTTCCACTTCTCGAATGCAGCAGGCAAAGCAACTTTATACCCTATACGCCTATAGTCTCCGTCACCTAATATTGAAATCGATATGCCTATTAACATGTTATAATAATGTTTTTTCAATCAAAATCGCTCATTCTCAGTAGTAATGAGAACTTCTCAGCCAATATCACAGGCAACTACTTCTCTTCCCTGGCAATTCAGTTATCTTGGTTAAGACCTTGGGATTACAACAGTTATGAGATATATTCTCAGGCCAATTCAATTACTAATTTAGAAAACATCCAAGATATTGTATTTAAACTCAAATCATGAATGAAAGAGCGTATCAAACACGACATGTATGGAATCAGATGACCTATATACCCATCATGTATGTCCTCAAAGAAACACAAAATGATACCATTGATGCAAAAATTTGATTAGGATCAGATGACCATATTAGTTGTGCAGTTTGATGGATGATAGATTCTATATTTTAAACTTCGTTTATCATATGGATGAAGTTAATACGCTGAAAACAGTTGTGTTAGCAAAATTGCACTCTGAATTCTAACTCTGACATTAATCCAAGCACCAATAGCTCAAAGTACCCTTTGCCAAAACGACCTAAAAGTACAGTAGCTAAAGAGGTATCAATTTATAACCCAAAAAGAAGGGATGTTTAGATATATTCGAACCTACAGGCTGAAGTATCCATTTCACTTGGAAATCAGAATTCGTTGTTTCACCATTTGAAGAAGCTCTTACAAAAGTTAGCGTTCTTTGTTTCTTGGGTAATGAAACATGAACTTGCTGCGTCCTTGACGACAATCTGAATGAGATTAATGGGAATGAAAATGAGCCAGTGATGGGTTTGTGGGAATTTGAACGGAAATGAGTTGAGATTGAAGTGAAGTGAAGAGAAGCTGCCGATTCCATTTCAACTGTTTATACT
This sequence comes from Allium cepa, assembly GCA_030765085.1. Classification (NCBI taxonomy): domain Eukaryota; kingdom Viridiplantae; phylum Streptophyta; class Magnoliopsida; order Asparagales; family Amaryllidaceae; genus Allium; species Allium cepa. Next base: position 32,169,379 of record CM060940.1, read on the forward strand.
CACTCAATTATTACAAATTTATTTTATTAATTTTCTGACTGTTATCACGCTTCCGTTGATATTCATCTTCAGAATCTGATCGTTATGAAATATCAAGTTCACAAAGTACTCTTTCGTCATCACAATCCTTCCATAAATCGGCAGTTGCCCTCTTCTTTCATCCAACATCATGTTCTGTATGCAGGTGTTCCATCTCCTACGCATTTTTAAGTAAACAAAAGAATTATTATAAGGTTAAAGCTTAATATAATTAATGAATTGCTTTACCGAGAAGAAGATAATTACCTATAGAAAAACTCCAGAATGTAACATTTTCCTAGACTGGAACCATCGCAAGTGAAGAACAATGACCTCATATCCACAGTATTGGGACCAACCCTTCTCCACACAACATTACTGCCTTTCCCACTATCCCATCACCACTACAAAATTGTTGCCTACTCTACACCATACATACAACACTCTGCTAACTTCTTCCATCCACCACAACTCTTTCAAAATCCCCTCTGCCTATCAACATCCTCTGCTCGCATCCATAACTTCATCACCACAAACCAACAGCCCACTTCATTTCTACCTGACCACATTTTCCAGTGCAACTGTGCACACCATACTTCAACTCCACTACCCACTTTCAAACTGTGCACATACCAGTGCCATTCCCAATTCATCCAAACACATCGCTACTCTGCACCATATTACAAACTGCTGCCATCCTTGTCCACTGTCAAACCATACCCTCCCTGTCACAACACATTATTGTGCATTGTGCACTACTTCGAACTGCACTACTCCACAACAGTGCACATACAACCATCATCTTACATACATACAAATCAACCACCTCCCCACCCTTCCATATCCCTTATGCACAACCACCCTTTTCAGTGCACTGCAGCCATCAAATTGCCACTAGTGATTAACAATACAACTGCCTCTGTGCAAAAACCTCAATTGTGCTTCTACATACAACTGCCTGTATGCATCAATTCAATTCATACAACCTGTCTCATCTCACAGTGACAGTACAAACAACATCTCACCCAGCAACCAACACAATACTGTCATAACCACCCATTTCATAACACCCTAACATTTCACAACCACCAACACATCCAACAATCACCCGAACATCACCCCAACCATCTACCCACTGACCATCATTTCTAAACATCACCACCGTCAAAACAATCCATCACATAATATACTGCTCTACCGCCCCATACATCAATTCCTCAACAGTCTACTTCTACAACTTTTGCCTCTATCCGTTCCCTGTCCACTATCATCTCACTTGCCTCCTGTCAACCCACCTTGTTAACTCTCGACATCTGTTATACTTCCTAACATCACCCTCCGTATCAATTCTTCATAACATCACAACTGGACTGCTACTACACACTATTACAAAGTTCATCTCAAATCACCCTCCATATCCTCCTCAAAACTGCAATATACATTCAACTTCACAAACAAACCATCAAAACTCATCACATTTGATTGAACCATCAACAAAAAATCCACTGCAAACTCGCGACCTCATTGCCATTTTTATACTCTTAAACTTTAACCTTAATAAATTAATAAGGTAGTATCAAAATCATGGAAAGAGAACGACACAGTAGGAGAATAAGGAATTACAAAATCTTCCCCAAATTATTCATAGAATGGAAAATACATTATCAAATTGAGACATCAAACTTTGGTACTATATCTTGGTGGTAAAGCGACTTGATTTATAGATCAGTGTCATACAGAATCAAAATATTGATTGTATTTGATGGTGTGATTAACATAATTGTAGAAATTGACAGCGGCTAGCAAAATAGCATCTTAGAATAGTTGTGATTACTTACGGACAATGAGATCAAACTTTAGCAGTGTAGTAAGCAAATGAAAAGATGTAGCTAAGCCATTCAATCGATATTGAGCTGGTTGGTTGATAGAATCTGACTACAGTCGGCGGTAGGTAGGCGTCATGTTCTCAAACTACAATTGACAGAAGGTAGATGTATTGTAATTAATATGAATAAAGTGGAGGAGATAAGGAACACAAATCGGGAAAACGAATTATTCACGGTAACACAAATCATTATTTTTATTGATTTAGCATATCATTTTCACTCACCTGTTAACATAGGTAAACTACAGACAACATAGTAATGGGAGATGTTGTCCAGTAATTAATTCCATTAATGATAGCATTATGTGTAGATTCATCGAATACATAGAGATCTGGACCTATATATTAAAAGTTTAAATCTAGACCATGTTTGGTCAGACCCAAACTGCATCAAGATAAGATGAAAACATTCGCACAAATGCTTAAAATGTAGTAATAAACGTTTGCATTGTCGTTGATTTTTCGTAATGATCTAAGATGATAAATTACCACCAACCACTAAACTAACCAATCAATGAGCTATAGTTTACTTACAGCAACCTCTCATCGAATTTAGGTGTTGTAGGCGGTACCTGCAATGTCAATCATATGCCATTAGTTATTGTAAAAAACAAAGTGAAAAGGTATATGACGAACATGATTAGAATACAAACATATGCATCCAAAAAAATAAAAATACATAATTGATGAAACCAACTGTGGTTGCAGAGGTAGAATTTTGTCACTCAGAACCGTGCTTTGGTGTTTTCAAACCTATCTGCCAAAGAGAATCTATCAAGCGAAATAAATAGAATATTCTGTATATTTCAAAAGTGCACTTATTGTAATGTCCAAAGAATATAAATGAAAAATATATATGATCAACTTCCAGATTTAAAAAAGATCTGAAGTAATCATATATTGTTTATTTAAACTTAAACTAGTGAATCTTGAAGTAATCATATAAGATCTGAAAAAATGCCTTACGACTTACCACTTAAACTAGTGAATCTTGAAGTAATCATATATTGTTTATTCATATTTTTTTCATATTGTTTCAGCATTGTGTTGCTCTGCATGAGTAATAATGCAAGATTTTAACTTGCTGACTGCTCAGCTATTTATTCAAGTACACATTTGAATTTGAATTAATATGTTGCAAAATTTTCATTCAATTCAAAAAAATATGTTTTATGCTTGAATTCAACAATATTTGAATTAATTTAAGTCTATCACTAAACCGGAGTTAATTGACTCAATAGGTTTCAAATGATATTCAGACTTAATTTCAACTTTATATCACTTTGAATCCATCTAAAAATTAGACATTGAAAACCAATCTCAAAATTTATTTCAAACATTATTATTTGAACTTCTGGATTTTCTAACCTAACTCGCTATGCTTCAGACTTGAACTTGCATATGTACTAACAGTCAACCAAACAATCTGGTTATAAATTTTTATCGCGACGTCTAAGTTTTCCAGTCAATGTAACATACATGAACAATCACACATGCACTGCCATGAACATTACTAAAGAAATGCCAAAGTAGGAAATTTCAACTTGCAAACTATGGTCCAGGCCAAAAGAAACTATAAAAACACATGACATCAAAATGCCACGAACTACACAGGTCCCAATAGGGCATTACCATTACGTAGAAAGATACATATCCTGTATTGGACTAAATTTACATCTCAAGAAAGCCCAAGAATAACAGCTTCACCATGCACAAACAAATATCAACTTTACCAGGCAACCATAATAGTATATGAACATGGGTTCAAACAGCTATAAGAAGCCAACATCATAAAATAAACCAGCTACATATTTATCAACTGTAAGAAATGTAACATAAATAAAAACATAAGGCTTCCAAACAGGTTTCTCAACAGCATAGCTTAAACAATACATAAGTAAAAAAACAACCAACGACTATCAATCAGGATCACTCCATAATAGTAGAGAAAATATTCAGACAGCAGCCACAAACTATTGAATGTTAATAATTATTAAAATAACAAAAAACGCTTTAAATTATAAATATCTAATCGATTACCTATAATTTTGAAAAATTATTTCCCACGATAATTTGAAACAAAAATTCTTTTTAACTAGCCGGTTCGACTAAAAAACATTAACTATAAATTTCTATAAAAACAAAATTAGTTTTTATCAACAAATCTTGTGTTAACTAGCCATTAAAAAAATTCATTAACTATTACCAAATCAATTCTTAGTATACAATTATTTCAAATAACAAATTAAATACACCAATTCTAATTTAAATCATATTATACAAATTAATCTTTAATATACAATTAACTACTGACTTAAAATTAGAACATAGAGATCAAAATTGACGCTGGAACATAATGCTATTTGCAAATTACAAGTACCGCAAACTTAAAATTAGATAATACAAACCAAAATGTTTCAAATTTTTATACAAACATTTAAATTGCCACTTGATCTGTTGCTAATAGGATAATTCAGTAAAGACGGAGATCAACATATCCATACAGCAGACAATTTCTAAAACAGAGTTACGAATGGAAGAAACAGCCAAGTATGGTAATTGATAAGTAATAAATTAAGTACCTTTTCACTTTTCAGCAAACAAGCAGCCAAGCATGAAGTAGCCATGTCATCCTCGATTGGAGTCGCCACCTAATCATTGTCGATTGAAGTCGTCACCTAATCACCGTCGTTTGGAGTCATCGTCGGCCATCATTGTCGATTATTATCAAGTGAAGTTGCGATAATTTTTCCTTTTGCTGCAGATTGAGATCGTGATTTTTACCCTCTTTTTGTTGCGCATTTGGTAGTGATGATGGTGCCCTAGAATTTTCGCAGCCCAAAGCCACTGCTTTGCTAGCTTTACCCAAAGGTCGGCCTTGCCAATATGCCATCGCCTTCTACAAACATCGCCTCTGCAAATACCCCCTCCTTTCAACCACTGCAATTCGCCCCTCTTCAAATCGTGCAACCCAAATTAAAAAGTAATACAATTCGAGTAACGTAATAAAAGGAAGATTTGGTACCTTGATAATGAGAAGCCGTGGCCAAATCTAATCCGCGAAATCACGTTCGAAATTAACGGTGAAAATCAATTTTAGGGTTTTTTTTGTTTTGAAGAAACGAATGGGAAAATAAGAAATTGGGATGCCAGAGATAATGGGTGCGTAAGGAAAGGGGTTTCATCTGACCTGCATGACCTAAATAATTTGAAATTGCATCGCCTTTGCTAATGAACCGATGCAAATTAACGTAGTTGCATCGGTTGGTTTTAAAACCGATGCGACTAAAACTATTTGCATCGACGTATTTGCATCGGTTGTTGGTGACAACGGATGCAAATTTAATTTTTCATTACCTATTGCTTTCCACGTACCAATTGCATCGGCTATTAAGACAGAACTGATGCAAATAGTTCTATTTGCATCAGTTTTTACTTCAACTGATTCAAATGAGGCGATGCAAATGGCCTGTTTTGTAGTAGTGGCACTGAAGACATTATCTTTCCGCTGCAGTTGTCTAGTTTGCTTATCTTCTGCTGTTATGACTTTCCGCTGCTATTTCTTGTATCTCTAATAGTGTTGTTATCTGTTGTATCATTCTGTTGTATCATCATTGTATCTGATATTGTATCAAATGTATTTTTCATTTCTTCTGTTGTGTTGTACTCGATTGTTGTTATAAGCTCCGGCGAACCAGATTCGACGTTTGGATCTACGGCATTGGAATATGAGTGTCGTATTCAGTGTCGATTTTCGAAGGTCAAGTCAGGATCATCACAGAATTTGAATTATATTTTATTAATTATTTTACAATGCTCGGCGAAAAAAAGAAGGACATCCGGTAAGAAACCAAAGAAGGTAGAAGACGCGTGTACAAAAGAATGAGATATGTTAAATTTGTCGATTGAATAAATATATATTTAATTTAAATTCAAATTCAAATCATCACGATATCGCAATTCAAGATCTCGATCCCCAATTGAGGCATGGCCGCTTGGCGTTTATATTGTTAAACCCCTATGTTGAACGCAATGGAAAAGGTTTCTAGGCCTAACTCGATCGTATGGAGAAGATGGCATTTTGGACCGAGTTACAATATTAAATTTCGATTTAATTTTCCGTGCGTTTACTTATCGTTTGCCCACACGATAATTCCAAATACTATGGAAATTAAAATCTGACAATAATACACCATTACGGATCTAATGGAACTGGTTTCTTTGAATTCCGAGACTGTGCCTCGGAAGGCTATTTTACATTCAATTTAAACTATATATTTTTAAAACTAAACCAAACACTTTCAAATTTAATGTTAAAAGTTCTATTACCTTCATAATGACTAATGTGAATTTTCTAAGCATTTAAAATATTTTTGACAAGCTTAGAATTCCCGATTCAACATCTTTCCCAATCCAATCATTAAATTTAATTACCAATTAAATAGTGATATTTGAAATTCAAATTAGAAATTAACCCTTAAATATTTAAAATAAAATAAATATTCCAATTTCATATATCTAAAAATTCTGGGTTGTCACATTCCTCCCCCCTTAAAAGAATTTCATCTCGGAAATTACTAGTCAAGAGGAATGATCCATAACCCGATAACTTAAAATCCCACTACCAATAGTTTTTAACACCACCCAATACAATCTTTTAATGAAGACATTATCATCCTTACTAACTTTCCAAACTTCTTTCCAATGTTTCCAAACAAAATAACTTATCCAACCATTCCAATTTCAATTTAAAGCCAAATTTTAAATTATCAAAATTTCCTCCAAATTTTTTGAACTCTCTAAATTTCCGAAATTTTTTGTCAGCATCTCCTTTGCGCGGCTAGCTTGGTACGACTACAAAATGCCTCTACGGGCCCTCAGATTTCAAAAGAAAACAAAATGCCAAGTGGTTAGACTAGAAAATCATCAAATTTGATATAAAAATTTAAACACGTACCTCTATGTTATCCAATTCAAATTTATCATTGAAAATCATCCATTTATCCTTTACCTTTAGATACCTATATATCTTACTAAGCAATCATATCCAATTACAAATTTCAAAGTCATTTTATACATTTCCTTACAATAGTTTCAATATCTATTTCATTCAAGCCCGTACGATGTACATATACCATCCGTACGCAATATCAAATCCGATCGCTCACGATCACACAATTTCACCTCCGAACTAGTATCGTCAACCCGCCTTCCTAGTGCAGACTCAAATCTGGTTTCTTGATCAGAAACCGTCATTCTCCTTGCGTGGACGCCAACTGTGATAGAGAATTTCCAGAATCAATCAGAAATCAATATTTAGAGTTCGCCCTCAAAAATCGAGTGAAAAATCCCAACTCAGATTGCTGCAACTACCTCGAAATTCTGTGCTCGAATCTAGATCAAATCACTATGCGAATAAATAATAATCTTATGTATTTATATCCATTTATTATTAACTATATCAATTCTCTTTTATTCACATTATTTTGATTTCTATTCACTTATCCACAATTATCCCATTTCACAACCTTACTTAATCTCCATTTCTATATTACTTAGTATAATTCCAATACCAAATTTACTTAAGAACTTCACCACATTTCTTAAGTTTAATATAAGCAACTTATATATTTTTATATTATTACTTTCACATTACCACTTGGTTTTTTTAATCTACATTTAATCAATTTGGATTCCATTTCCATATAGATTCAATTTGCTTCAATTTACTTATAAATCTTAAATCTCAATACTTTGTTTTATTTAGTCCAACCTGACCAATTTTCCCATTTCACAAAATTCAACTCTTCAATTTTAATTCCAATATTCAGCTTCAATTCTATATTCTTACAAATGAAAATTCATTTGTCTACCCACAATTTTATTTCCATTCCATTTACCAACTTGCTTTAATTTTCTTATCTTTTCTAACTTTATTCTCTAGTCACACTTTCCTTTATTTAACCCTTTCAAGTTGAATCTTATACCACAATTTCAATAAAAAGTTTATTTCTAAACTTTTACTTCCTTTAGTTCCTTCGAACAAATCTACAATTCAATTTTCTTCACAATCTATTATTTACAAATAAAATAAATTTGTTCTTCCATAAATTTTCTTCCAATAAATTTTAAATTCCTAGAAATTTGTTCCTTTAGTCCACTTAAACAATATCTCTCAATTCCACTTAACAAAATTCAAATTAACTCCAAGATTAAATTTTCAGTTCATTATTTTGTTCAGTCCAATCTTGACTAATTTTCCATTTACTTACAAATTCAAAATGAATTTCAACATTCAATTTCAATTTCATTTACTCGCGATTGTAAACAAATTTATTTAAGTAACCATTTCACTTAGTACACGTAGACTTTTCCTCAAATTAACTTTTTGATTTAACTAGATGTATTTATGCTCCGTTTCAATTCAAATTTTTAACTTTTAAAAGCTTTCCCACATATTTTAATTTGACACTTCTTAAGTTAAATTTTTATTCTAAACAAATTTCAAACTTTTATAAGTTCCCAAATTTATTTTCTTATAAATGCTAATTCATTTGTCTATCCACAACTTATTTAACTAACTATTTCTCTTAGTTTCTTTAGACTTCCTCTAAATTCACTTTTACTTAACTTTATTCAATTACACTCCCTTAAATTTAAATTTTAAACTTCTATAAGTTTCAACTTATATAAATTACATAAACATTTCAAATTAACTTCCAGAGTTCAAACCACTACTCATACACTCAAACTTTTAATCCAATTCCAGAGTCTTCAACAATCATTTAAGTATTTCAAAATCATTTTGAAATCAATTATATCCAAAATCCTTTGGTATCAAATTATCCTTTTAAATTAAAATCAAAAGGTTTTACCAAACCAAAACTTCAACATTTCAAAAACCATTTTTGAAATCCATAATTCAATTGCATATCTAATTATTCCTTGATTTTTAAAACCAACCCAGTTCTACAAACAACTCCAAATTTACATCATTCGGGTAGCAAGTCCTCTCTTGGAAACTCGAAAATGAACATCGATGATGCTGCAGTCATCACCAAAGTTACTTTCCAGCGACCAAAAAGAGTTTAATGCTATTATCTCTTAAAAACCCCTTCAAATATTTCTAAATTCCAAATTTCTCTAGATTTCAAACCCAATTCAAAATATTTCTCAAATACTATCACCGTTATTTCTCTAAAGCTCTTGAAAACCATTTTCAAACCCAAAGGAATTTTAACTTTCCCACAATTTCAAATTCCAAATTCTTTCAATTCATATCCAATACTACTCTTGAATTTTATTTAAATTATAAATCACACTTATAATTCACATTTACAGATCTTATTTTGTTATATTATTTTATTCCTTAACCTTTGGTTATAATTTTAATTCTTTGTTCAACTTCCATTTAACAATGATAATAGTTTAATATTATCATTTACTAACAACCAAGCAACCATATATAACTATAATAATTTACAGAAAATTAATTCTTTTATATACAAAGTATTTTGGGTAAAATTATTTCAATTACCCTATTTTAAAACAATACTGTGTTAGTTTATCTTGTTTAAGAGTTTAGAAACACTATCGATGACATGGCATCTCACATATCGACAAGATTCTATAAACACTCAACCGATAAGTCAACACAATATAGAAACAAATTTATTTTATATTCACTAACAAATACGCGCTCATATCTATTAATACACTCAAACTCATTCTAGAGTACTACGGACTCTATTTAATGAGTAATCCCCACTAGAGCCAAGGTTCTCGCTTAACCTTCAGCTCTGATACCAAATGTAACTACCCGATTTTTCAATGCCCGAAAAACCAAACCATTAGGGTAAAAAGAAGAAGGAGATAGTAGAAGAGAAAATAAATAACACAAAATCTTACCATCATAGTGGAATAAAATATAATAGATAATAACAGATCTTTACACAAAAGAAAAATATATCTATTTCGTACATATATCATCAGAATACAACATCAGAGTTCAATACAATCAACAACACACTTAGGATGGTTATAAAATCCCATCCTTCCAAATCTGAATAGACAGCGGAATTTACATCAAATACATCAGATACGTCTCGCCATTTAGCTCATCTCCTGAGCCCCACAGCAGTCCATCCGGAATCTGTACTTTATAATAATCGGTCTGACTCGAGCATTATAGTTAAATAACACCCGAGTCAGTCTGGAAAACCAGCGTGAGAAATAACACTCAATTGGATTATTAAAGTTTCAAAAATTATTTGAAAATCAAAAGCATCTTGTAAGACCACGCCACAAATAAACATGTCGGGTTTTTACCTTACGATAGCTAAAACATTTCTTGTAAAATCCTCTGATATTATCATAGGGTATATGTGACGACCCGACTTTCTACTCCCAGAAAATCGCATCATCTTGAAGAAAGAAAGGGATAGAAGGAGAAAAGAAAGAGAAAGAAGAACACAAACAACATCAGACAACTCACAGTGGAACGAATAAAATATAATATATCTCATAAAATATTACATAGTATCTCATTACATCAGAGTACACAACTTAAACAACAGGGATTAGACAGTTATAAACATCTGTCTAATTATACAACTCAGGTATACAAGAAACAGATACCAAACAAACACAGCGGAACTGTGACGACCCAGAATTATTGAGCATTAAAAATCGAAATATTTAATTGATTTTAAATTGTTTAATGGTTAACTATCAACTTAAATTACGAATATCATGATTTATTTGACGATTAAATTATCGAATTAAATAACTGGAAGTTGAATAAAATGTCGAATTTGGCATTTTACGCCTGTTAAAAATAATTTGAAAGCTTGTAAAATTTATATTGATAGTACAGAGGATAATAGAAGTTGTAAAATCGAATTTAATAGTGGTTGGTTCAGTTTTAAAATTTTATATCGTTTGAATTGAATTCTAAAATAGCCTTCCGAGGCGCAGTCTCGGAATTCGACGAAACTAGTTTCATTGGATCCGTAATGTTGAATTATTGTCGGATTTCAAATTTCGTTTTGATCGGAGTTAGTGTATATGTGTTCGAAATATAAACATGCTAAAAAAATAATAATTTATAATACTCTAATGACATGTACTTAGTGAAGCTTCTAATATACGCTATTTCCTTTAATTTAACCGTGTCCCCCCTTTCTCTTCTATAAGGGCAGGTAAATTAACTCCTTCTCATTATCGAATCACTCGACCGAAAAAAAAATGGCCGCAAGTAGTTTCTTCCCAAATCAATCCCATTAAAAAAAAAATATGTAGTTCCTCGCGCCGCGCTCGAATCCTCGGAGCGAATCGAACGTGAAGCTGCATTCATACGGTGTTGTCGCGATTAACACGATCGAGGGGGTGGCGAATGAATCGCGAGCTTCGTCTCTCAAGACGTACGCAGCGTCGACATCGAATTTGAGGGGTTTTCGCGTGTTGGTTTCGAGATAGGGCTCGCGACTGTGTATGCTGTGTAGTGGTCGTCGACGTTAGGGCGAGGTCGTGCGAGCTTGGAAGGGTCATTCGAAGTCGCGCTTGGATTTTCTGGTAACGAGTTAGGGTTTCGGCATAGGGATTTGCGTGCGTTGGTAGCTGGGAGGGAGCTGTAATTCAAGCATTAAGGTATAATATAAATTTTGTTTAATTAAAATGAATTTATTTATATATATAGGCAGTTTTAAATATACATATTTTAATTTTCTGCTAGGGTTGTTTAATAATGGGTTTGGGGAAAAATTGTTTATTTAACTTATTTTAGATTGTTTATCTACTAAAAAGAAATTTATTAGAGAGAAAAAAAAAATATCTGTTCAAACTCTCCAAATATTTTATTTCAGGAAAATTGATTTAAACCAAATTTAATAGTTAAAACCCTAGTAGTAGGAATTAATTAATTGGTTAGTCCAAATATCAATAAGCTGCAAAATATTTATAAAAGTTAGAGTTTTGAAATCTATAATTTATTTTCATAAGTGTATGAGAGTTTAAAAAGGGGAAATTACTAGTTTAAAATTTATTATTTATTTACCGGAAACTATATAGGGCTAAACAGGAATTTTAAAATATTTTGATCTGAACAGTTATATTAAAATTTAACTTTCGGTTTATATAAATTATCTTTTAAAGATATGTATTAGGGTGATTAATCTGTTTAAATTACTTGTTTAATTACTTTAGACACTAAAATATTTTATCAAAGAAAATTAATTAAAATAAATTATTGGTTTAAACCCAAATCAGTAGCTAAATTAATTGAATAAATAGAAATTAATCGATTGACTAATTCAAAGATGTTAATAGAGTCATATAATGTTTATACAAGGTATAAAATCGTGGGAACAAGCTGGATTGAATCTGATTGCTAGGAAAAGCAAAGGTGAATTAAATCTCACTCAGTTTAAAATTTAAATTTAAAATGATTAAATTTAAATAATTGTTTGAATGGTTGAATGAATTGATGTGATAGAGTATGATTGGACTTACTATATTTTATATTGTGCTGACGTTTGTGGATGCAGGGAAAATAGGTTGGAGGGATCCAACTGGATCCCTCAACAGTTATTTAAATTATTTAAATTCCCCTGTTATGATGATTGGATATTTTATGATGGATTATGTTGAATATTGAATGCTATGTTTCGATTGGATAATTGGGTATAATGTATTTCCAGAAAATATATAACTTGGATGTTGGAAAGAAAGAAAGTGAATTTATAAGTAAAATAATTATGAACATTTGAATAAATTTAAGAATGAAATAAAAATAAAATAAAGTGATATAAGAATTCTAATTAATAAATCTTGAGTATAAAAAGGAGATTTTTGAATAAGTAGAAAGTTAATTAATTGGAAACTCCAACGCTAATACCTAAAAGAACAAAACATTTATTTTAAATTTAGGATTCTAAATTTTGAAAGAGTCAAAGAAGAAATGGGAAAAGCCTGAAATTTGTATATTCAGTTAAAAGGTTTAAAATCAAACAGCAAATAATAATAATAAAATAAAGTCCATAAGTAATGAATTTTGAAATGAACCGAGCAAGTAAAGAAATTTATTTTAAATAGAATGAATTGGAAATCAATTCGGGAAATTGATTTAAGTGCATAGAGTTGGAATTCTCTCTGGATGGCCAAGTACACGTTTTTAAAAGTAGATTTGTAAATATAAATTAAATGCTTTAAAGTTATTTATTTTAGAAAGCAAGTTTTGTAAAATTTATTATTTTTAATATTTAAATTCTATAGTAAGTATTTTCTCAAATCTATTATAGTAGTAATTATTTAAACCAGTGACTTAGTATTTTGTTTCAAGAGTGAAAATTTAGTTTATATTTTATTAAGTAACTTTATTTTCAAAAAAATTATATAAGAATGTATTTTAACAAATTATTTAAGTAATTTTACTTTAAATGTTTTAAAAGTATATATATTTCAAAGTAAAGTGTTTAAAATTTTTTAAAAATTTATTTTTGTGCTTGGTGATTCCAGAGATGGATAGAAAATATTTGGGAAAGTTGATTCTGAAAAGAAAGATGAATTTGAAACTGTTTTCAAAGGATTGAAAATAGAAATATATCTTGTGAAGATATTTTGAAGCCAATAAATAATTTGGGAAATTATTTATTGTGTGATGGATGTTGTGAATATTAATTGATAGTTAAATAACCGACTATCAATATTGGCCAAATGCGTTAATCGTTTCGAAGAGACCGGGATCGAGATTAATTTCTCGAAAACCACTTCGATTCGGTTTGTACGTTTCGTGTAAACGATTTGGATTCGAAGATGGAGCATTGGAGTGCAAGGGCTAGTCGCTACTAATCCTGAGGATATTTCCAAAATGGATGTAGTAGGAGTAGTGCCTTCGGCTCCGTTCGAACCCGGGACGGACTTGTATGGATGAATGCTTGCGAAACATCGTCAGGTGGGCGATGGGCATTCTAAGTGAAACGTTCTAAACGTAACACTTACCCTCAAGCCTCATCAACCGGGAATGACTGAAAATCAGGGGATATGCAGCAAGGTTAGGTGGGTCATGCCCAAGCAGGACAAGATAATTCCCCTGTCTAGATGTCCCTTATATATTTCGGCTTAGTGGGTGGTTGGTTGCGCCAACCACGGGGTTTATCTTGTTCGGGACTGTTCCGTAAGGAATGGTTCCGGCCTTGTGTTGCAGGGGATGAAGGGAGTAGTCCTCGTTACGGTGATCTAGGCCCCGTACTGTGACAGGTGGTACCCCAGTGCCTAGTCATTGTTGGAAATCCATTCTCCCTGCGAGCCTTGTACGAGTTTTGTTTGTATTACCCACTTTTGTGGCTAGTAGATGGAATTTAATAGATGTAACAATTTAGGCTATTTTATAAGTATTTGTATATAGACCCTATTATAATATCAGAGGATTTCTATAAAAATTGTTTTAGCTATCGTAAGGTAAAAACCCGACATGTCTATTTGTGGCGTGGTCTTACGAGATGCTTTTGTTTTCAAAGGAGTTTTGAAACTTTAATAACCAATTGGGTGTGATTTTCTCACGCTGGTATTCCAGACTGACTCGGGTGTTATTTAACTATAATGCTCGGGTCAGACCGAGTATTATAGGATACAGGACAAGTTGCTGTGGAGCTCAGGAGACGAGCAGGATGACGACACGTATTCTCGTACTTATTTATATATTTGCCGCCGTTTGAGTTGTGTATTCTGAGTTGTTGTGTATTCGTTGTATGATAGTGATGTTGTGTCGTGATTGATGTACTCTGATGTGTAATATATAAACAGAAATATTTGATGTTGAGTAAAGATTATATATTATCTATTATATTTTATTCTACTGCGATGGTTAGATTCTCATGTTGATTTTGTTTTCTCTTCTTCTACCTCTTCTTCTTAAACCCAAACGGTTCGTAATTCTGTGCAACTTGAGTTGATTGTTGTAGAATAGGGTTAACTCAAGGGGTACGGATTTGCGGGCTGTTACAGTTGGTATCAGAACTTAGGTTGGTGATAACCTTGGCTCTGGTGGGAATTACTCATAGAATAGAGTCCATAGTACTCTAGAATGAGTTTGAGAGTATTAATAGATATGAGTGCGTATTTGTTAGTGAATATGAAATTGTTTTTATATTGTGTTGATTTTTCGGTTGAGTGTTTATGGATTCTGGTCGATGTATGGGACGCCATGTCATCGATAGGGATTTCTAAACTCTTGAACAAGATAAACCGACACAGTATTGTTTTAACTAGGGTAAATGAAATAATTTTACCCAAATTTATTTTATATATATAAGAGAAAATGATTTTCTTAATTATTATAGCTATACATGGATGTTTGGATGATGGAAGTGATAAATATTAAATTATTATCATCATGAGATAATTGAATAAAGCTTGAAATAATAACTGAAAATAATAATAATAGTAATTAAGGAATAAATTAACACAATAGATGAAATTTATGAATGTGATTCATAATGGAATAAGGAATTGAATTCATAATTAAAAACTAAGAAACCAATTCATATCAAATGAATTTGTAAATGTAAACTATAATGTAAATTATAGTGTAAGTAATTATTAAATTAAGATAAAACTCCAAAGAAAAGTTTGAATTTAAAATCTAAAGAGTTTGGAATTTAGAGATTTAAGTTTCTTTGGAGTGGATAATGATTTCCAAAGATTGGGAAAGATATTATATATTGAGAAATATTTTTGGATCGGATTTGAAATCTAGAGGGATTTGGAATTTAAAAATATTGGATGAATTTTAGAAAGAGAATAAAAGCATTGAACTCTTTTGGTTGCTAGAAAATAACTTCGGTGATGACTGCAGCATCATCGATGTTTATTTTCGAGTTTCCAGAAGTGAAATTGCTACCAAATTGTTTTGAATTGAAATTGTTTGCAAAACTGGTTGAGTTTGAAATCCAAAGAGATATATTGAATTTATCAAACGAATTTTGGATATAGAAGGTTTTAAAGGGGAATTTTGAAATGTTGAACGGTTGTTTAAACTTTGAAATTTGTTGAACAACGGTGTAAGTGAAACTGAGTATTGGAATTTAAAATGGAATTGTGTGGAGTTATGTGAAATGGGAAAATTAGTCAGGATGGACTAAAGATAATAAATGTTTGGAAATAAAATTTATTGGTTAAATAAAGAATTGGTGAATGAATAAATGATCAAATAATGTACTGATAAAGAGGAGTTGGTATTAATAAGAAGGGATTGAAAATTCGAATTCAGCAAATAAAATTTAACTTAAACGAATGGAAATGAAGGAAATATAAGCTTTGAATAATGGAATTTAAATTTAAAAGGCTAAAATGAAATTGACTTGGATTGAGAATAAAATTTTAACTGAATTAAAATAAATTGAATAAGCTGAAAATAATATCCAGTTGTATTCGAATTAAATTGAAATCGAATTGAGTTAAATAAAGCTGAGTTAAAATAAAATTTAATTGGAATAAGAATTCAATTGAATTATTTGATAGAATTAGATTCACACCTAAGCAAATGGAAATTGAATAAGGATTAGAATTGAAATCCATAAATAAGAATAACGAGTAAGAGAATTAAAAATCCATAGTAATAAAATATGTTTGGGCAATGAATAAATAAGAGGCTTGAGTTAAAAATAAAGAGGAATATATTCAAGCCTATAATAAATGGAATTGTGTAAATAATGAGTTGTAACTTATAGATTTTGAGAGGGGAATGGCAATTCCAAAATAAATGTTGTTTGATGTTTTGGATAATAGGATAAAATCCAAACTTGAATTATAAAGTATATTGAACTTAAGAAAATAAAATGAAGTGATATTTGGAATAAAAATTCAAGTGTTGGATTATAAACAAGGGAAGAACTAATTAGATAATAAATTAGTTAATGAAATTGAATGGTGAATTTATGATGAAATTTGGAAATAAACTCAAGTTTTAAATTAAAATGGATTCAAGTTGTTGATGAAGTGGAAGTAATTGTGAATGAAATTGAATTGTAAGTTAATAAATTGAATGGTAATTTAAAAGTGAATGGTAATTTAAAATGGATAATGGATTTAAATAGTAATGGTTTGAAATGTAAATAAGATCCAATTAAGTGAAAATAAATTGGATATGACCATGTATAAAAATTGGATGAACTGAATCTGAAAGGTTAAATGTGATACTAACCAATCAAATGAAATTGCAAATTAAAAATGAGATTGGATTGAAATAGAATCAAGTTAAAATGAAAAGAGAACTTGTTTGCAAACTGAGAATGAGCTTAAGAATAAAATTTGTATAAATTGAAATAAATTGACTTAAGCTGAATGAATGAAGGAGGGTTGAGTTGAATTCAACTTAAACAAAGTTTAAAAATATTGGATTGGCTTTAAATCAAGTGAAAATAAATTTTAATTGAAATAAAATTCGGTGAGCTGCCGATAATATTTAATGAAATTCTTAATTTAACAATTGTAAACCATTTAAATTATTAAGGGATTGAATTAACTTGAGACAATAAGGAAAATAGAATGTTTCGAGTTTATTAGTATGGTTTAAGTGAATATGGATAAACTAATTATATTGAATAAATAAATGATGGAATAAATAAGTATAAAATGAAGTGTTGGTTTAAATGAGTTGAGAAATGGTTATTGAATGAAATAGCTTGGATTGTTTCCGAGCTAAATAAAATAGTTTGGAATAAACTAACATGGAATGAAATGTAAATAAATGAATTGTAAATAAAATTTAAATGGAATGTGTCGAGCTAAATAAATGATTGTGAGTGGATTAAAATAAAAGGGAAGTTTAATTGGCAAATAAGATGGACCTAAATTGTTAATGGTTTTGAATGGAACTTGTTTGAATAAACTAATTTGATTAATAAAATGAAATGCAAGTGAATGGATTAAAATTTAAAATGCAATAAAAATGAGGATATATGGATTGTGAATAAATTTAAGATGTAATAGAATTGAGTATAAATTGAGTTGAAATCCATTTAAAATTTATTATAAAACTCAAATACTTATTTATTCACATAGATCTTGTCAAATTGCAAAGAATAAATTATCATTGGATGTAAATGGAAGTAATTAAAATTCTATGAGTTGATAGAAGTAAAATAAATTGATTTTGAGAGAAATTGAATTAAATATGAGCTCAGTTTGCTTAAAAATAAATTAAATGTAAGTGATTGAGATTAAAACCATTTTAAATTGATGAGGTTGTATACGAATGGATTGAAAACCATTCAAATTGCATAAAAACGGTTTATAGATAAATTGGAACAGTTGAATTAACATGGAAATTGTAGAAGTTACTTATGGAAAATGTTTGGTGTGAATTTCTTTTAGAATTCATATGTTTTAACTATTGCAAGTAAGTGAAATGTGTTAAACTTCTTATATTTGGCACTTACAAGTTTAAACTGAGTAAGTACAGGTACCTGGAAGCCGTGAGGCTGGATTTGGTTATGCTATTTGCTAAAAATAAATAAGCTGCTTGCTTAAAATGCTAAATAAGGTACGCCTACACAATAAAAATAGGAAATATGAACTGTTTTTGGTTTTTCCGACCGTGTGGGTCGATGTATATATATTTATCTCTTTTGTCAAATTGCAAAAGCTCCTCCGTACAAAGGAGACTCTGCCAAAAATTTTCAGAAATTTTGGGAGTTAGAAAAATTTTGAAATTTTTTATTAGAATTTTGTAAAAGACAAAGCGAGTTTAAGTTGGATACTAAGATTAGTTAGTAAATGAAACTAATTAAAATAATGTCATGAATTAGTTATAAATGGAAAATAAAATTCACTATTTGAAATTAAAGATAAATTGAATTTGTATGAAAAAGAAAGAATCAATTTGAATAGAAATGATATAAACTGAGGTGGTAAGGTGATAATGAATATAAAAAGCATATTAAATACTTATACCAAACTTAAGAGAGGAATAGTGAATTCTTAATTGGAAATTGATAATATAATTGTATTCCAAGTTAATGTTTGAATGAATAGATAATGGCATTTTGTGAGAAAGTTGATATAATGTTTGGGAATATTGTGATTGGATATTAGTATTGAGCAGGATATGCAGGTAATCTAAAGAAAAAAAATAGAATTGGATGGATTACAAGAGATAAATTTGAAATGCTCGACAAAAAGGTATGTAGTTAAATTTGGTATGGAATTTGATTGGGACTTGGATTTGGATTGAGCCACTTGGCTTTTTGTTTTCTTTTTGGATTTGGGAGGCCGTAGAGCCATTTTGTAGTCGTACCGAGCTAGCCGCGCAAAGGAAACGCTGGCAAAAATTTTCGGGAATTTAGGGAGTTAGCAAATTTTTGAGAAAATTTTGAGAATTCAAAATTTGGTGTTAAATTGAAACTTGAATGGTTAAACAAATGGTATAGTCTGAAAGTAGGAAAAGGTTTGGAAAGTTAATAAGAATGATAATGGTCTTTTATAAAAAGATAGTTGGATAGATGTTGAACTGTTAGAAACTGTTTGGTTTTTGGAAAACAATAGTAACGGGTATTGGGTCATTCTTCCTAACTAGTAATTTCGGGGACGGAATTCTTTTAAGGGGGGGGGAATGTGACGACCCAGAATTTTTGAGCATTAAAAATCGAAATATTTAATTGATTTTAAATTGTTTAATGGTTAACTATCAACTTAAATTACGAATATCATGATTTATTTGACGATTAAATTATCGAATTAAATAACTGGAAGTTGAATAAAATGTCGAATTTGGCATTTTACGCCTGTTAAAAATAATTTGAAAGCTTGTAAAATTTATATTGATAGTACAGAGGATAATAGAAGTTGTAAAATCGAATTTAATAGTGGTTGGTTCAGTTTTAAAATTTTATATCATTTGAATTGAATTCTAAAATAGCCTTCCGAGGCGCAGTCTCGGAATTCGACGAAACTAGTTTCATTAGATCCGTAATGTTGAATTATTGTCGGATTTCAAATTTCGTTTTGATCGGAGTTAGTGTGTATGTGTTCGAAATATAAACGTGCTAAAAAAAATAATAATTTATAATACTCTAATGACATGTACTTAGTGAAGCTTATAATATACGCTATTTCCTTTAATTTAACCGTGTCCCCCCTTTCTCTTCTATAAGGGCAGGTAAATTTACTCCTTCTCATTATCGAATCACTTGACCGAAAAAAAAAATGGCTGCAAGTAGTTTCTTCCCAAATCGATCCCATTAAAAAAAATATGTAGTTCCTCGCGCCGCGCTCGAATCCTCGGAGCGAATCGAAGGTGAAGCCGCATTCATACGGTGTTGTCGCGATTAACACGATCGAGGGGGTGGCGAATGAATCGCGAGCTTCGTCTCTCAAGACGTACGCAGCGTCGACATAGAATTTGAGGGGTTTTCGCGTGTTGGTTTCGAGATAGGGCTCGCGACTGTGTATGCTGTGTAGTGGTCGTCGACGTTAGGGCAAGGTCGTGCGAGCTTGGAAGGGTCATTCGAAGTTGTGCTTGGATTTTCTGGTAACGAGTTAGGGTTTCGGCATAGGGATTTGCGTGCGTGGGTAGCTGGGAGGGAGCTGTGATTCAAGCAGTAAGGTATAACATAAATTTTGTTTAATTAAAATGAATTTATTTATATATATATAGGCAGTTTTAAATATACATATTTTAATTTTCTGCTAGGGTTGTTTATTAATGGGTTTGGGGAAAAATTGTTTATTTAACTTATTTTAGATTGTTTATCTACTAAAAAGAAATTTATTAGAGAGAAAAAAAAATTATCTGTTCAAACTCTCCAAATATTTTATTTCAGGAAAATTGATTTAAACCAAATTTAATAGTTAAAACCCTAGTAGTAGGAATTAATTGATTGGTTAGTCCAAATATCAATAAGCTGCAAAATATTTATAAAAGTTAGAGGTTTGAAATCTATAATTTATTTTCATAAGTGTATGAGAGTTTAAAAAGGGGAAATTACTAGTTTAAAATTTATTATTTATTTACCGGAAACTATATAGGGCTAAAAAGGAATTTTAAAATATTTTGATCTGAACAGTTATATTAAAATTTAACTTTCGGTTTATATAAATTATCTTTTAAAGATATGTATTAGGGTGATTAATCTGTTTAAATTACTTGTTTAATTACTTTAGACACTAAAATATTTTATCAAAGAAAATTAATTAAAATAAATTATTGGTTTAAACCCAAATCAGTAGCTAAATTAATTGAATAAATAGAAATTAATCGATTGACTAATTCAAAGATGTTAATAGAGTCATATAATGTTTATACAAGGTATAAAATCGTGGGAACAAGCTGGATTGAATCTGATTGCTAGGAAAAGCAAAGGTGAGTTAAATCTCACTCAGTTTAAAATTTAAATTTCAAATGATTAAATTTAAATAATTGTTTGAATGGTTGAATGAATTGATGTGATAGAGTATGATTGGACTTGCTATATTTTATATTGTGCTGACGTTTGTGGATGCAGGGAAAACAGGTTGGAGGGATCCAACTGGATCCCTCAACAGTTATTTAAATTATTTAAATTCCCCTGTTATGATGATTGGATATTTTATGATGGATTATGTTGAATATTGAATGCTATGTTTCGATTGGATAATTGGGTATAATGAATTTCCAGAAAATATATAACTTGGATGTTGGAAAGAAAGAAAGTGAATTTATAAGTAAAATAATTATGAACATTTGAATAAATTTAAGAATGAAATAAAAATAAAATAAAGTGATATAAGAATTCTAATTAATAAATCTTGAGTATAGAAAGGAGATTTTTGAATAAGTAGAAAGTTAATTAATTGGAAACTCCAACGCTAATACCTAAAAGAACAAAACATTTATTTTAAATTTAGGATTCTAAATTTTTAAAGAGTCAAAGAAGAAATGGGAAAAGCCTGAAATTTGTATATTCAGTTAAAAGGTTTAAAATCAAACAGCAAATAATAATAATAAAATAAAGTCCATAAGTAATGAATTTTAAAATGAATCGAGCAAGTAAATAAATTTATTTTAAATAGAATGAATTGGAAATCAATTCGGGAAATTGATTTAAGTGCATAGAGTTGGAATTCTCTCTGGATGGCCAAGTACACGTTTTTAAAAGTAGATTTGTAAATATAAATTAAATGCTTTAAAGTTATTTATTTTAGAAAGCAAGTTTTGTAAAATTTATTATTTTTAATATTTAAATTCTATAGTAAGTATTTTCTCAAATCTATTATAGTAGTAATTATTTAAACCAGTGACTTAGTATTTTGTTTCAAGAGTGAAAATTTAGTTTATATTTTATTAAGTAACTTTATTTTCAAAAAAATTTATATAAGAATGTATTTTAACAAATTATTTAGGTAATTTTACTTTAAATGTTTTAAAAGTATATATATTTCAAAGTAAACTGTTTAAATTTTTTTTAAAATTTACTTTTGTGCTTGGTGAATCCAGAGATGGATAGAAAATATTTGGGAAAGTTGATTCTGAAAAGAAAGATGAATTTGAAACTGTTTTCAAAGGATTGAAAATAGAAATATATCTTGTGAAGACATTTTGAAGCCAATAAATAATTTTGGAAATTATTTATTGTGTGATGGATGTTGTGAATATTAATTGATAGTTAAGTAACCGACTATCAATATTGGCCAAATGCGTTAATCATTTCGAAGAGACCGGGATCGAGATTAATTTCTCGAAAACCACTTCGATTCGGTTTGTACGTTTTGTGTAAACGATTTGGATTCGAAGATGGAGCATTGGAGTGCAAGGGCTAGTCGCTACTAATCCTGAGGATATTTCCAAAATGGATGTAGTAGGAGTAGTGCCTTCGGCTCCGTTCGAACCCGGGACGGACTTGTATGGATGAATGCTTGCGAAACATCGTCAGGTGGGCGATGGGCATTCTAAGTGAAACGTTCTAAAGGTATCGCTTACCCTCAAGCCTCATCAACCGGGAATGACTGAAAATCAGGGGATATGCAGCAAGGTTAGGTGGGTCATGCCCAAGCAGGACAAGATAATTCCCCTGTCTAGATGTCCCTTATATATTTCGGCTTAGTGGGTGGTTGGTCGTGCCAACCACGGGGTTTATCTTGTTCGGGACTGTTCAGTAAGGAATGGTTCCGGCCTTGTGTTGCAG
Source organism: Allium cepa (assembly GCA_030765085.1). Lineage (NCBI taxonomy): Eukaryota > Viridiplantae > Streptophyta > Magnoliopsida > Asparagales > Amaryllidaceae > Allium > Allium cepa. Next base: position 32,192,440 of record CM060940.1, read on the forward strand.
GGGATGAAGGGAGTAGTCCTCGGTACGGTGATCTAGGCCCGGTATTGTGACAGGTGGTACCCTAGTGCCTAGTCATTGTTGGAAATCCATTCTCCCTACGAGCCTTGTACGAGTTTTGTTTGTATTACCCACTTTTGTGGCTAGTAGCTATAATTTAATAGATGTAACAATTTCGGCTATTTTATAAGTATTTGTATATAGACCCTATTATAATATCAGAGGATTTCTATAAAAATTGTTTTAGCTATCGTAAGGTAAAAACCCGACATGTTTATTTGTGGCGTGGTCTTGCGAGATGCTTTTGTTTTCAAAGGAGTTTTGAAACTTTAATAACCAATTGGGTGTGATTTTTCTCACGCTGGTATTCTAGACTGACTCGGGTGTTATTTAACTATAATGCTCGGGTCAGACCGAGTATTATAGGATACAGGACAAGTTGTTGTGGAGCTCAGGAGACGAGCAGGATGATGACACGTATTCTCGTACTTATTTATATATTTGCCGCTGTTTGAGTTGTGTATTCTGAGTTGTTGTGTATTCGTTGTATGATAGTGATGTTGTGTCGTGATTGATGTACTCTGATGTGTAATATATAAACAGAAATATTTGATGTTGAGTAAAGATTATATATTATCTATTATATTTTATTCCACTGCGATGGTTAGATTCTGATGTTGATTTTGTTTTCTCTTCTTCTACCTCTTCTTCTTAAACCCAAACGGTTCGTAATTCTCTGCAACTTGAGTTGATTGTTGTAGAATAGGGTTAACTCAAGGGGTACGGATTTGCGGGCTGTTACAGGAACCAATCTATATCTACACGTCGAAGCCTCCCGCTCCATTCTCCACCAGAATTCGTCAAGCTAACCTGAATCACTTGACTACTCATACACAATATGAGTACCCAAGATTTTAATAAAACAGAAAATAAACACTCGGGTCAGACAGGGGTCTGGTGTGAGTAAATGGGTTAAAATTGCTTAACTTTAGAAAACCTTTGAAAAGAAAAGGTATCACGTAAGACTTCCCACACATAAACATGGAAAAGTTTTTACCTTACGCTAACCAAAACATTTGATAGGAAATCCAGTGATATTATAATAGTGTCTAGGATTTTCAAGTAAATAAGAAATAGCCGAAACTGTTACATCTATTAAATTCCAGCTACTAGCCACAAAAGTGGGTAATACAATCAAAACCGTAGGGTCTCGTAGGGAAAATGGGTTTCCATCAATGGCTGGGCTACTGGGGTACCGCCCGTCATAGTACTTCGCCTAGATCAACGTACCGAGGAGTACTCCCACTCCCCTGCAGAACAAGGCCCGAACCATCCCTTACTGGACAGTCCCGAACAAGACAACCCCGCAGTTGGCCGCGACCCAAGTGCCCACACAGCCGAATAAAAAGGGACTTCTAGACAGAGGAAAATCTTGCTCTCTAGTGGAAGCTACCCACGAAGCCTTGCTGCACCTCCCCTGTTTTAGCCATTCCCGGTTGATGAGGCTTGAGGTTACGATTACCTTTATAGGACACATCTATCGTAGAATGCTCATCGTCCACCTGACGATGTGCTGAAAGCATTCAATCCATACAAGTTCGTTCCGGGTTCGAATGAAACCGAAGGCACTATCTCGTTGCACTCGTTTGGAATCACCCTCGGAGTCAACGACCATAGCCCTTGCACTCTGATTCACCATCTCGAATCTATAAGCACTATTCCATCAAACTCATTACGGAATCACCCACAGAGTTATACTGACGTATAGCCCTTACACCTCGAGTCTTCACTAGCTCTCCTTGGATACACGTCCTAACGTTTAATTGGAATCGATGTGGTTTTCGGATTACAAATATGGAAATCCGATCCCGGTCTCACCGAAACAATGTACCATTTTAATGTCCAAGTTATACTTAAGGGTTTAAACAATTTAAGCTCATATTTAGGATGATATAAACCATTAGATGAATCATATTATCATAAGAGATAATTTATAACAACATTCATCCTTATAAAGCAGTATATCACATACAAAGATATCCAGTATCAACCAATTATCAAACATCCAATATCAACCAATAATCCAATATTAATCTCCAAATATTGATCATCCAATATCAATCAATTATCCAATATTAATCAATCAATCCATATTAATCAAACATCCAAAACAGAACTGATTTATCTAGTAATCAATTGGATTACTAGAATCCTTCTTCATTAATTATTATTCCAAATAAATTAATCAATCATCTCAAATGATCTTCACTAATTAATCTTCCTTGATTAATTATATTAATCATATTCAAGTAATTATCCTTAACCATATACAGCAATTAACCCTAATTACTATCATTAATTACAATAATTAATGATCATTCATTAATTAATTAACTATAATTAATTACATTAATTCTTAATTAATTATAATTAATTAATCATATTTAAGTTAACTACTTATATTAATCAACCTTGATTAATATCCTAAATCACATTAATTAATGATCCTTATTAATTAATTATACTTTAATTAAACAAATAATTAACTTATAATTAATCAACTCATTAATCATAATTAGTAACTAACAATTTGTAATTACTTATTTCAATTAATTAACTTCTTAATTAATTAATTCCTAATTTAATTATATTAATCCTTGATTAGTTAATCCAATTAATTAATCCCTAATTACTTCATTAAGTAATTATTAATCAATTAGATAAATAAATAAATCCTTAATTAATTACTTCATTAATTAATTTCAATTTAATTAATTACACTTAGTAATTAACCTTAAATTAAATTCATTAATTAATCAATCACACTGATTATTTAACCAAATAATTAAGTAATTAACTCTTAATTACTTACATAAGTAATTATTCCTAATTACTTCCATTAATGAATCTTCATTACTTTCTTAAATAATTAATTCCATTATTAAATAATCCTTAATCCTTTAATTAATTACTTAATAATTAATTATCTCAAAAACATTTATATTAATCAATTCTTAAATTGGTATTATTAAGTGATTAACCAATAATCACTTCAACTAATTACTCCGTGAGTAATTATCATTAATTACTTCCATAAGTAATTAACTTCCTTAATTACATTCAACAATTCATCATTAATGACTTTATCAAGTAATTATACTTAATTAATCTATAATTAAGTGATTATTTAAAATTTAATAAATAATTAACTAATTATTTAAAATTACTTAAACAATTAATTAATTAACTAATCTTCTTATAATAAAAGAAAATCTTTAATTAATTAAGAAAAAAATAAATTTTATTTAATCACTTACTTATTAACAATTATACTTAATTAAGTATTCTTAAGTCATATTCAAATAATTTAACTTTAATTATTTCCATAAACAAATCATTTCAATTAAATAAATTAATTTTAAAGGCAAGTTATTAATCTTGGTTTACAAAATCATAATAATAATCATGTTTGAAAATAGAAAATTTAGTAATGAATTCGAAAATTTCCAATATTTTAAACCATTTAAGCTAATCTTATTTATTTCAATATAAATTTTAAAATCATAAGTTTTGAATTATTTCTTAACATTTTTAACCTAAAATTTGATTTAATATTTATATTCAAAATATCCTTTTTAAATTGAGATCTAAAATGTAATTAAATTACCTTCAATATGAAATCATCTCAAACGTTTTAAATTTGAAAGTAAATTCAATTTACATTTCGAAGTTTGAATAACTTAATTTCAAAACAAACAAGTTTAAACTTGGTTACAATATTGAAGCTTGAACTTTCAATTATTTACTCGAGTTGCCATTGCAACTTGACTTCAATCTATACCAACATAAATTTGCTTGCAACTGTATATTATTATACAGTAAATATCAGTAAAAAACCATCAGTAAACCCGAGTCAAAACGTGGTAATACACGAACCCTCCCCGAGTTAATCCCTAACCCTCCCATCTTCGAGTCAGCTCAACAAAAACACGAGAGCAACCCAGGAAAACGCGAGTTCCACTTGCGTTCAATTCGTCTCCAGTACTCATTCCCCAGTCCAAACTGTGCACGAACATGGTGCACGTGTGCATCGTCCTCCGACGAACTTTAGTCGCCGCGACCATAGGTGATGATCACCCGTCCACTCGCAACGAAAACAAACCCAGAAACAAAAAAACTCGATCGAATCGAAATATGATCATCATGCTCAAAATACTCCAGAACTCAAACCTAAAAACTTCCTTGCCGCCGCAAATCTTGTCGCCGTTCAACCTCGCCGATCACACCATCAACACCTTTCGTCCACGAGCATTCTCCCCTTCAAACGCGATTGAACTCGAACCCATGTCCAAGTCGCAATTGTCTCGGCAAATCAAGACAGTCAGAAACAATCCTAAACCGTAGTTACATCTAATTCGCACGATTCTGCCATTAGAAAAATTCTTAGATATTTTTCCCATCATCAATAGTATTCATGCAAGATTCGATTCAAATTCCATACCGATTTAATGTATGGATAATCAGAAATTTCCAAAAACCCCTTTTTCAAACAAAACCAAATTCCTAATCAAATTGTCCACTAAAAGTTTTGATGTTAACACCTAAATTCATTATTTACTGTCATGATTACAATCATGCAAGCCAAATCCGAAATTGCAAAAGTTGATTTTCTACTATTTTAGCTCTTCACTGTATTAAATACTTTTATATAAAAAAATGCTAAATGTAAAAAAAACTTCAAACTATTTTATAACCTCCCTCTAACAATTACTAACAGTTCCCATTCAACTACTTAAGCCTAATATGGATTAGATTTTGGAATTTGAATACTATATATATTTTTTTAAACAGAACACTCCACTGAATAACAGGCTCTCACAACAAAATCCATATAAATTCAAAGCATCCGACTTCAGTACAGGTTATAACATCATATGGAAGGTAGTTAAAAACAATTCAAACTGTTTTTAAAAGAAGTTCACTCACCTGTATTATTGTAGAGCAGAGCAGACTTATGGTTAATTTCCAGGCATTGAAATTTAAATCTGGAAAATACTTTTGCTTTTGAAATTTCCTTTGCATGCTTCAATTAGTTGTTTTAACTTGCTGTTGAAACTGAACTTGATCATCCCTTAGTATTGCAGATTGCAGTTGTAGGTTTGAAATGTTGAAGATTGAAGTTGTAGTTTGAATTGAATTGCAGGTTTGTTGAATTCCAATTTTGAAAGTTATTTACTGATTTAAGCTTTTAGATTTAATCTTGCTTTTCAGTTTCAAATTAACATTATCTTTTATCAGCTGAGAACTAATGGATGCAAATATGATTAATAAACTTAATTTTGATTTTATAAAAATTAAAGAAAGTGAAATTTTCTTAAAAAGAAGACACTTGTTATTTAAGTTTTACACTTGTCATTTTATTACTTAATTAACTTACATGTGTTTATGAAGGAAGTTAACATGTTTACACATGTTCTTAAGTCTTTTGAAATTAATTTTACTTAGTTTTAAATGTGAATATAACTTACCAATTAAATTTACTTTATAAATAAATATAAGTTTGCCTTTTAAAAGAAAATATTATAAACTAATAAAAATGCAAATAATTCCTATATATGTATTTAAAATCTAAAATATTTATACATATACATTTTTAGCCATTTAAAATTTAAACACTTTAAAGAAAACAAAAATAAAATATTGATAAATTTCCTTTATAAACTATCATATTAAAATAAACAATTATCTTACATTTTGAAAGCAAATGAATAAATCTAAATTAACTTTTTGAAAACATTGATTTTAAAACAAAGCTTAAAATTACAATATTTATTCATATATCAATTATTAATGGATTAAAATTCAATTTCAAAACAATATCAAACTATAACATATACAAACATATATATTACAATTTGAAAAACTTCAATTTTTAATTTGAAACAAAAGATCTCATATTCACAATATATATCAAATGTATAAATTATAAACAGAATAAAAATTTGAATTAGCTTTTGAAAACCAATTCTTATCAAATTTAAATTGTCAGAAAGATATTGATTACTATTAACAGATTAAATATTTATTAATCTTAAAAAGATCGAATTCACAAATTTTAAATTAAAAATACAAAGAAAATTATCAAACCAGTTAAATTATTAACACAGATTATTAAATTTATATTGCCCAAAATTCTGGGTCGTTACAATCCTCCCCCCTTAAAAGAATTTCGTCCCCGAAATTTAAAAGCAAAGGTAATTTAATAATCCAGTACAAATTTTAATTTCAAACAGCAAAGCATTCCTAACAACCAGCTACTAACATCCATAGAAATCACATAAACAAACAAACTTAACTAATTATTCTGACACAAATCAGAATAAAACTCTAATACTAACTCGAGTTTCCCAAATATAAATCACCGGGAGACTCGCTCTTCAAAAGCCAACAAACAAACTACACAACCAAAATTCAGAGCTCCACTCATCTCTAGATCTATAATCTGAACAGAACATCAGACTACTCTCAAATCCAGCTCAACATCCAACTCCAGCCGAACTATAGATTCAACAAACAATGATGAAGCATACACGTACTCTCTCAGAGACACGTGATACACAATGAATTCCAGCTATCCAAACTGACAATTCAATCTTATCCTATCAAAAACACAGATAAGAAATCCTCAAATGCCTCAGTATTAACCAACCAATCTTATCCAATAACTGTTCTCTTAACCAGAGAATTCTAACAACACTGAAGATTCCAACTTCAAATTCCAAACTCCTTATCTCATATCTCATATTTGTAACTCAACAGACAATCCAAGGCTACCAAACTTCTTCCGATCAGCTCAACCTATGCTGATACTTCCAGAAACAACATGACCAAAACAAATAAGCTTCAGGATCATATTCAACAAAAAAGTCTTCCAAAATCTGTCGAAATCCAGAACTCAAACTCTACTACTCAAGCAATAGCAAACAGAACTAACTTCCTTCCTTGCACAGCAGCTACCTCGCTTCCGCTGCACAATTCTGATTCTGAAATAGATGAGAGTATTGTTGATGAACACGAACACAAACTTATCCACTATCTCCGGGAAACCTTGTTCATCAAATCCATAAAAATCTGAGTGACCTCTGACTCAGTCTCACAACCCTATAACAGAATCCAATTCGAAAAGCTAAATCAGTCCAATTCCAATTCCATAAATATCTGAGTTGCTACATCAAATCTACTACTAGGCTGACTACCAAAATTACATCTGGAAACCAAATCGATATGGAACTCAACTCCAGATGTAGACGACCTTCTTAGTACCTCAGTAGCTCCTACTTCCCTTGAGAATCCTCTGTCTCAAACAAAAGATTGCTTAAGATAAATTCCCAAATTAATCGCAAGTCGCTTTTGCGATCCTACCTAGTTCGGATTCCAAACAAACTATCCTCTCTTTACCAATTAGAACAGCCTTAATCCTTTCCAAACAAAGGTAACCCTTTCAAGATAACTTCCACTAACTGCCCAAGCTTCTGCTAGAAGAACCACCAAGATTCCGGGACCATCGAAGAAACAACCAACACTGCTGCTTCTAAACTCTACCTCAATGATACTGCAAATCTAAAAGATCTCCTCGTCAGCACACCGAACACTTCGAGCTGAAACTGCTACCCAGCTAACCAAAGACTCTAATCCAAAGGCTTCTTAAAACCAAAACCATCAACAGACCACACAAAAGACCTTCGAGATGGCAGACATCCCAAAAGGAACTTAGCCTCCAAACCAAGCATCAACATCTCGCTTTCCTTAAGGAATAACAAATGAGACCATGCATAAGCAAATAACTTATAGACCTTAGTCTCATATTCCAGCACAGCCAAACTCCTTGCTAAAGATCCTGACAACTTCTATACAGATGAATCTTCTCTGCCGCAGGTAAGACTGCTCCTCAACTACTACTACTAAAACTGCTTCAAAAGAAAACATCTTTGGAAAATATCCAAGGATACTGCATCTCATCACGCAGTTATCAGGATATCATTACTTATTCCTGCACTTCCAACAAATCCAAACACTAGAAAAATTCGTTCATCCTAGCGAAATCCAAACTTACACCTCAAAGATAAATCCCGAATCTTCAAAAGATTTCCTTCGGATATCAGAGAAATCCTTATTCCAAACTACAAAACTTACTTGAGACAGTATTAGGTCTACAGTCTCGACAAATACTTCCAACCTCAAACATATGGAACCTCTTCCATCAGTGGTAGTCGTGTTACACACACACCACTACTCCATCTACCTCTAAAATTTATGTTGGAAAATCCGTACAGATAACCCAACAGATTAGGTGTGTGTGTGTATATATATATATATATATATATATATATATATATATATTTATATATAAAAATTACAAGTACGCTCTCTCAAGAAAGACACCACTACAGAGCCTAATGCTCTGATACCAAATGTGACGACCTGACTTTCTACTCCCAGAAAATCTCATCATCTTGAAGAAAGAAAGGGATAGAAGAAGAAAAGAAAGAGAAAGAAGAACACAAAAAACATCAGAGAACTCACAGCGGAACGAATAAAATATAATATATCTCATAAAATATTACATGGTATCTCATTACATCAGAGTACACAACTTAAACAATAGGGATTAGACAGTTATAAACATCTGTCTAATCATACAACTCAGGTATACAAGAAACAGATACCAAACAAACACAGCGGAACCAATCTATATCTGCACGTCGAAGCATCCTGCTCCATATCTCCTCCAAAATTCGTCAAGCTAACCTGAATCACTTGACTACTCATACATAATATGAGTACCCAAGAGTTTAATAAAATAGAAAATAAACACTCGGGTCAGATAGGGGTCTGGTGTGAATAAAGGGGTTAAAATTGCTTAACTTTAGAAAACCTTTGAAAAGAAAAGGTATCACGCAAGACTTCCAACACATAAACATGGAAAAGTTTTTACCTTACGCTAACCAAAACATTTGATAGGAAATCCAGTGATATTATAATAGTGTCTAGGGTTTTCAAGTAATAAGAAATAGCCGAAATTGTTACATCTATTAAATTCCAGCTACTAGCCACAAAAGTGGGTAATATAATCAAAACCGTAGGGTCTCGTAGGGAAAATGGGTTTCCATCAATGGCAGGGCTACTGGGGTACCGCCCGTCACAGTACGTGGCCTAGATCAACGTACCGAGGAGTACTCCCACTCCCCTGCAAAACAAGGCCGGAACCATCCCATACTGGACAGTCCCGAATAAGACAACCCCGTAGTTGGCCGCGACCCAACTGCCCACACAGCCGAATAAAAAGGGACTTCTAGACAGGGGAAAATCTTGCTCTCCAGTGGAATCTACCCACGAATCCTTGCTGCACCTCCCCTGTTTTAGCCATTCCCGGTTGATGAGGCTTGAGGTTACGATTACCTTTATAGGACACATCTCTCTTAGAATGCTCATCGTCCACCTGATGATGTGTTGAAAGCATTCAATCCATACAAGTTCGTTCCGGGTTCGAACAAAACCGAAGGCACTATCTTGTTGCACTCGTTTGGAATCACCCTCAGAGTCAACGACCATAGCCCTTGCACTCTGATTCACCATCTCGAATCTATAATCACTATTCCGTCAAACTCATTACGGAATCACCCACAGAGTTATACTGAGGTATAGCGATTACACCTCGAGTCTTCACTAGCTCTCCTTGGATACACGTCCTAACGTTTAATTGGAATCGATGTGGTTTTCAGATTCCAAATATGGAAATCCGATCCCGGTTTCACCCAAACCAAACGCCATTTTAATGTCCAAGTTATACTTAAGGGTTTAACAATTTAAACTCATATTTAGGATGATATAAACCATTAGATGAATCATATTATCATAAGAGATAATTTATAACAACATTCATCCTTATAAAGCAGTATATCACATACAAAGATATCCAGTATCAACCAATTATCAAACATCCAATATCAACCAATCATCCAATATTAATCTCCAAATATTGATCATCCAATATCAATCAATTATCCAATATTAATCAATCAATCCATATTAATCAAACAACCAAAACAGAATTGATTTATCTAGTAATCAATTGGATTACTAAAATCCTTCTTCATTAATTATTATTCCAAAGAAATTAATCAATCATCTCAAATGATCTTCACTAATTAATCTTCCTTGATTAATTATATTAATCATATTCAAGTAATTATCCTTAACCATATACAGCAATTAACCCTAATTACTATCATTAATTACAATAATTAATGATCATTCATTAATTAATTAACTACAATTAATTACATTAATTCTTAAATAATTAAAATTAATTAATCATATTTAAGTTAATTACTTATATTAATCAAACTTGATTAATATCCTAAATCACATTAATTAATGATCCTTATTAATTAATTATAATTTAATTAAATAAATAATTAACTTATAATTAATCAACTAATTAATCATAATTAGTAACTAACAATTTGTAATTACTTATTTTAATTAATTAACTTCTTAATTAATTAATTCCTAATTTAATTATATTAATCCTTGATTAATTAATCCAATTAATTAATCCCTAATTACTTCATTAAGTAATTATTAATCAATTAGATAAATAAATAAATCCTTAATTAATTACTTCATTAATTAATTTCAATTTTAATTAATTACACTTAGTAATTAACCTTAAATTAAATTCATTAATTAATCAATCACATTGATTATTTAACCAAATAATTAAGTAGTTAACTCTTAATTACTTACATAAGTAACTATTCCTAATTACTTCCATTAATGAATCTTCATTACTTTCTTAAATAATTAATTCCATTATTAAATAATCCTTAATCCTTTAATTAATTACTTAATAATTAATTATCTCAAAAACATTTATATTAATCAATTCTTAAATTGGTATTATTAAGTGATTAACCAATAATCACTTCAACTAATTACTCCGTGAGTAATTATCATTAATTACTTCCATAAGTAATTAACTTCCTTAATTACATTCAACAATTCATCATTAATGACTTTATCAAGTAATTATACTTAATTAATCTATAATTAAGTGATTATTTAAAATTTAATAAATAATTAACTAATTATTTAAAATTACTTAAACAATTAATTAATTAACTAATCTTCTTATAAAAAAAGAAAATCTTTAATTAATTAAGAAAAACATAAATTTTATTTAATCACTTACTTATTAACAATTATACTTAATTAAATATTCTTAAGTCATATTCAAATAATTTAACTTTAATTATTTCCATAAACAAATCATTTCAATTAAATAAATTAATTTTAATGGCAAGTTATTAATCTTGGTTTACAAAATCATAATAATAATCATATTTGAAAATAGAAAATTTAGTAATGAATTCGAAAATTTCCAATATTTTAAACCATTTAAGCTAATCTTATTTATTTCAATATAAATTTTGAAATCATAAGTTTTGAATTATTTCTTAACATTTTTAACCTAAAATTTCATTTAATATTTATATTCAAAATATCCTTTTTGAATTGAGATCTAAAATGTAATTAAATTACCTTCAATATGAAATCATCTCAAACGTTTTAAATTTGAAAGTAAATTCAATTTACATTTCGAAGTTTGAATAACTTAATTTCAAAACAAACAAGTTTAAACTTGGTTACAATATTGAAGCTTGAACTTTCAATTATTTACTCGAGTTGCCATTGCAACTTGACTTCAATCTATACCAACATAAATTTGCTTGCAACTGTATATTATTATACAGTAAATATCAGTAAACAACCATCAGTAAACCCGAGTCAAAACGTGGTAATACACGAAGCCTCCCCGAGTTAATCCCTAACCCTCTCATCTTCGAGTCATCTCAACAAAAACACGAGAGCAACCCAGGAAAACGCGAGTTCCACTTGCGTTCAATTCGTCTCCAGTACTCATTCCCCAGTCCAAACTGTGCACGAACATGGTACACGTGTCCATCGTCCTCCGGCGAAATTTAGTCGCCGCGACCATCGGTGATGATCACCCATCCACTCGCGACAACGAAAACAAACCCAAAAACAAAAAAACTCGATCGAATCGAAATATTGTCATCATGCTCAAAATACTGCAGAACTCGAACCTAAAAACATCCTTGCCACCGTAAATCTTGTCGCCGTTCAACCTCGCTGATCACACCATCAACACCTTTCGTTCACGAGCATTCTCCCCTTCAAACGCGATTGAACTCGAACCCATGTCCAAGTCGCAATTGTCTCGGCAAATCAAGACAGTCAAAAACAATCCTAAACCGTAGTTACATCTAATTCGCACGATTCTGCCATTAGAAAAATTCTTAGATATTTTTCCCATCATCAATAGCATTCAAGCAAGCTTCGATTCAAATTCCATACCAATTTAATGTATGGATAATCAGAAGTTTCCAAAAACCCCTTTTTCAAACAAAACCAAATTCCTAATCAAATTGTCCACTAAAATTTTTGATGTTAACACCTAAATTCATTATTTACTGTCATGATTACAATCATGTAAGCCAAATCCAAAATTGCATAAGTTGATTTTTAACTATTTTAGCTCTTCACTGTATTTAATACTTTTATATAAAAAAATGCTAAATGTAAAAAACTTTAAACTATTTTATAACCTCCCTCTAACAATTACTAACAGTTCCCATTCAACTACTTAAGCCTAATATGGATTAGATTTTGGAATTTGAATACTATATATATTTTTTTAAACAGAACACTCCACTGAATAACAGAATAACAGGCTCACACAACACAATCCATATAAATTCAAAGCATCATACTTCAATACAGGTTATAACATCATATGCAAGGTAGTAAAAACAATTCAAACTGTTTTTAAAAGAAGTTCACTGACCTGTATTATTGCAGAGCAGAGCAGACTTATGGTTAATTTCCAGGCATTGAAATTTAAATCTGGAAAATACTTTTGCTTTTGAAATTTCCTTTGCATGCTTCAATTAGTTGTTTTAACTTACTGTTGAAATTGAACTTGATCATCCCTTAGTATTGCAGATTGCAGTTGTAGGTTTGAAATGTTGAAGATTGAAGTTGTAGTTTGAAATGAATTGCAGGTTTGTTGCATTGCAGTTTTGAAAGTTATTTACTGATTTGAGCTTTTAGATTTAATCTTGCTTTTTAGTTTCAACTTAACATTATCTTTTATCAGCTGAGAACTAATGGATGCAAATATGATTAATAAACTTAATTTTGATTTTATAAAAATTAAAGAAAGTGAAATTTTCTTAAAAAGAAGACACTTGTTATTTAAGTTTTACACTTGTCATTTTATTACTTAATTAACTTACATGTGTTTATGAAGGAAGTTAACATGTTTACACATGTTCTTAAGTCTTTTGAAATTAATTTTACTTAGTTTTAAATGTGAATATAACTTACCAATTAAATTTACTTTATAAATAAATATAAGTTTGCCTTTTAAAAGAAAATATTCTAAACTAATAAAAATGCAAATAATTCCTATATATGTATTTAAAATCTAAAATATTTATACATATACATTTTTAACCATTTAAAATTTAAACACTTTAAAGAAAACAAAAATAAAACATTGATAAATTTCCTTTATAAACTATAATATTAAAATAAACAATTATCTTACATTTTGGAAGCAAATGAATAAATCTAAATTAACTTTTTGAAAACATTGATTTTAAAACAAAGCTTAAAATTACAATATTTATTCATATATTAATTATTAATGGATTAAAATTCAATTTCAAAACAATATCAAACTATAACATATACAAACATATATAATACAATTTAAAAAACTTCAATTTTTAATTTGAAACAAAAGATCTCATATTCACAATATATATCAAATGTATAAATTATAAACAGAATAAAAAATTTAATTGGCTTTTGAAAAACAATTCTTATCAAATTTAAATTGTCAGAAAGATATTGATTACTATTAACAGATTAAATATTTATTAATCTTTAAAAGATCAAATTCACAAATTTTAAATTAAAATTATAAAGAAAATTATCAAACCAGTTAAATTATTAACACAGATTATTAAATTTATATTGCCCAAAATTCCGGGTCGTTACAGTATATATACAAATACTTATTCAAATAGCCGAAATTGTTACATTTATTAAATTCCAGCTAATTGGTATATAAACAAAACCGTAAAGGAATGTAGGGAGAATGGATTTCCAACTTATAACTAGGCACTGGGGTACCACCTGTTATAGTTTGTGGCCTAGCTCACAGTATCGAGGATCTCTCCGGATCCCCTGCAACACAAGACCGGGACTACCCCTTATTGATAATCCCGAGTATGATCATCCCACGGTTGCGATCAACAACCGCACCACACAGCTGAAATAAAAAGGGACATCTAGACAGGGATGACCTTACCCTAATGGGTGCGTCATTTAGACTTGCTGCATAACCCCTGATTTTCAATCATTCTCGGTTGATGAGGCTCGAGGCTAAGCGTTACCTCTTTTGAACATTTCATTTAGAATGCTCATCGTCCTCCTGACGATGTTTTGAAAGCATTCATCCATGCAAGTCCGTCCCGGGTTCGAATGGAGCCGAAGGCACTACTCCTACTACATCCATTTTGGAATCAGCCTAAGGATTAGTAGCGATTGGCCCTTGCACTTCACTGCTCCATCTTCGACTCAAGCTCTTGTCTTCATTATGAAAACGTTCAAACCAGATCGAAGTGGTTTTCGAAAAATAAATCCTGATCCCAGTCTCTTCGAAACGAGCAGCGCATCAGCCAATATGGATAGTCAGTTATTTAACTATCAAATAATATTCACAAACAATCATCAAGCCATAATAATTTCTCTCAAATTATTTAATAACCTCAAAAATATCTTCGCAAGATATTTTTCCACTTTTCAACCCCTTTTGAAAAAAGTTTCAAACCATTCTACTCTCACGGAATAAATTCCCCAAATATTTTCGATTCCCACGGAAATCACCAAGTACAAAATACTTTAGATTTTATAATAGTTTAAAACACTTATTATAAAATATACTTTAAAACATTTAAACCAAACTACTTAAACACTTTATTCAAAATTATATGCTTTGAAAATACTTAAAATAAAACTACTTTTTAAAATTTAGATATTAATAATAAATTTTTAATAAACGATTACCTTTTAAAATTTTAACAATTTAAATAATAATTTCTTAAAAAAACCATTCCTTTAAATAACTTGAAAACTTTCAACTTATACTTAAAAATCAGCTTTGAAAAAGTACACGGCTTTTCAGGGAATCCACTTCTCTTTCACTCCTTTTAAAAATAAACCACTATTTATTTTTAAAACAAATTACCCATTCCTCTATAATTTCCATTCTGAAATTTATATTTCCAAAATATCCGCTGATATCTTAATTTACTTTGTAAACCCAGTTTATAAAGTCCCATAGTCTTATTCCTTTAAAATTACAGTTTACAAATTCTTTATCAATTTCCAAGTTGATTTTCAGGTTTTACTCCATTTCAAAATAAATTCCTTTACTTACCCTATATTTATTTCAAAACCCAATAACTTCAGATTTTACTTCTTAAATTTTGATTTAAAATCTTATTTAACTGAAATTACCAATTACTTTTCCAAATTCCTCTTTTTATCCTTTCCAAAAGATTTAAACCTTGAATTTTGAAATAAATTCTTTATTTCTTTAAACAATATTACTTAGGTTTTAAAATTCATTATTTCCCTTTTTTATTCAAAATCTCCTTTCCCATACTCAGAATTTATTTATTAGAATTTAAATATTCACTTTTATCTCTTTATTTTTCATTCTTCAGTTTATCCCAAATTCTCTAAAATCATTTTACTTACAAATTATCTCTTTTAATTTTCTATTCAAATATCAAATCTATATATTTTTGGTAACTCCGTATACCTAAATATATTCAAGCACACCATACCATCCATTATTTCCCATTACCATCGTAATCTATCACGGATTATCCAATAAATCATAACACATAATAGTTAAACGAATCAAATATTTTGAGAAATCCTGTTGGATCCCTCCAACCTGTTTCCTTGCATCCACAGATGTTAGCACAATATAAAATACCAATTCTACTTTGAGGTGGAATATCGCGAAATATGGGATTAAATAATAACATCCGATATTATGTGACGTATAGGGTCTCATCCGTTATATAGTGCGGAAAATCAATCACTCCAAATACATATATAATACCAATTCCACTTCGAGGTGGAATATCGCGGTATATGGGTTTAATATAATATCATCCGCTATTATGCGGCGCATAGGGTATAATCCAATATAACTAATAATAATCTATCATCCAAGCACACAATCAACAATTATAAATTTAACTATTTAAATTTATACAAAATCCAGATGAGTGAGAATAACTCATCTTTAAATTTGTTTGCAGTCCACTTCAATTTCAACTTGGTTTCCTAGGTTATAACCTTATATAAAAATTTATAATTTTTATCAATATTCGAGTCAATTGAACAATTAAATTTTTAGAGATTTCATTCTAAACAAATAAATTTATTTTTAAACCGATTTTCATTTATAGAATATTTTAGCAATCAAACAATTAAATAAGTTAATTGAATAAATAAATTTCTGAAAATACATTATTTTTGTTAAAATTTGTAAATTCAAAAATCTTACTTTTTATAAAATTCTTCGGTGTTTAAAATCCTCATATACCTTTACTTAAAATAATTTTCCTAAATAAAAACATTTCTAGTTACCAAAATAATTAAATAAGTTTACTAATAGGTTAATCACTATAATACATATTGCTATATTTATTTTTGTTTTTAAAATAAGCTAATAGGTTTTATATGTAAATCCCTCTTTCTTTTTTTTCTTTTTCTTACCTCATTTATAAAACTACACACATTAAAAATAACAAATACAGATTTAAAATCTGTTTTCCTATTCTATAAAACACAGTAGTAATTTTCTTTACTATGTAAATATATACATATATATAAAAATTTATATATTGTAGAAAATAGATAGTTTAATAAAATCTACTGTTAAACTATTATTATTCTCTGTTTTCCTATACAAATTTATATATGGATATTACCAATTTTAGTTGCAAAGAACAGCATACGTACCTCATAAAAATTAAACAGGAGACGGACCTCATCTCGTTCGATGCCTAGAACACCAAGCCCCGTTCTTCCTTCATCAACCTAGTGTCAACCTCACGCACTAACCATCACAATGCCAACCCCAGAACATAACGTCTCCCTCTTCGCGAATCTGGCCTCGCCTCATCCCCAATTGATCGTGAGCCCAACCGAAGTCGATCAACCACACGACACCACCGTAGTCGAACATCTCTCGTCGCCTTGCCGAACTGGCAACAACGCGAAATCCTAACAAGACCATGTCGCCAAAGTCAGGTCATAGCCCATCCAATCGCGACGTCGTCCCGAATGAGCAATCACGCATGAGCGTCGTGATCCTCCCTAGGTTGCCTCCATCACGAGAGCGCGTGAGCGCCTCTTCGATTTGTTGATCGATCTTTTTTCACTGGATTCTGATTAGAAAAGGAGAAGGGTTCGGCTCAGATTTAAATTGAAAGAGTGGCCATTAATTTGCTCAAATTGGTTTCGGTATTGAAAGAATGGGTCTAATTTCAAATGAATTTGAATTATATTTTATTAACTATTTTACAATGCTCGGCAAAAACAAATGAAGGACATCTGGTAACAAACTAGAGAAGGTAGAAGACGCGTGTACAAAAGAATTAGACGTGTTAAATTTGTCGATTGAAAAAATATATATTCAATTTAAGTTCAAATACAAATCGTCATGATATCGCAATTCCTGATCTCGATCTCCAACGAGGCATGCCACTAGGCGTTTATAATGTTAAACCCCTATTTCCAATGCAAGGGAAAAGGTTTTGAGGCCTAACTCGATCGTATGGAGAAGATAGCTTTATGGACCCAGTCACAATCTTAAATTTCGATTTAATTTTCAGTGCGTTTACTTATCGTACACCCACACGACAATTCCAAATACTACATAAATTGAAATCCAATAATAATACACTATTACGGATCCAATGGAACTGGTTTCGTCGAATTCTGAGACTGTACCTCGAAAGCCTATTTTTTAATTCAATTTAAACTATATATTTTTAAAACTGAACCAAACACTTTCAAATATAATGTTAAAAGTTCTATTACCTTCAGAATGGCCAATATGAATTTTCTAAACATTCAAAATATTTTTAACAAGCTTAGAATTCTTGATTCAACATCTTTCCCAATCCAATCATTAAATTTAATTACCAATTAAATAGTGATATTTGAAATTCAAGTTTGAAATTAACCCTTAAATATTTAAAATAAATTAAATATTCCAATTTCAAATATCTAAAAATTCTGGGTTGTCACACAAATAATTAAAAGAAAAAGCCATGAAAACCTATAACTATAGTCACAAAATAATTTTTTGGATTTGAATGTATTGATGAAAAATATCATTTGTGGAAAAATTGAATGTATTCTTTATTTGAAGAGCAGAAGGAGAAATTGAGTTTTGATTATGAGACAATTAAAAAATGTATGTAGGCAGGGAATGAAATATTTAATTGCACGAGAGGATAAACAGGTGAGAGAAGTTTCCCTTAAATTTTCATCATATTACTTTCATTTTAATTAATTTTGATTCAAGAAAAACCGACAACATATATTAAGCTTCATCATGTTAGGGTCCATTAACCATCAGTTTATAGTTATTTTTATGGATGTTTGAGCAGTGCCTTTTGTGTGAAGAAAGTGCATATATGCATATGAAAATACAAAATTATTGCTTAAAGGATCATACTATTTTGGTATATGCTTCTTTAATTTGCCTAAACCAGACACGTTGTTTAACCATATCATCACTTGCACACCATTACCAATCCTTACAAATAATACCGATACAAGAAAAATCTATAATCAATTTGGTTGCCATGGTTCATCAAACGATTTGAAAATGTGTCGTCGGATAGCGATAACTAAAAGTTTATAACAATAATTATCATACTCAAACACATGCATCAAAAATAGCTTTTATACATTTCCATTGTTCTTTTTTGTAAATTTCATACGATCCAAGATGAAAAGGGTAAAATTTTACATACAGATAAATTTTCTTATATTATTTGATCGAATATTCTTTTTAATGTACCCGATAAAAGTAGATCAATTCGTGATATTTTAGCATCTTACATAACAAAATTTGTGTATGTCTTATAATTAGGTGCTCGAAAATAAAAATAGAATACATAACTAAGTAAATATCATATCTGTTAGTATCAACCTTTTTGTATTACATGATATAAACTAACATAAAGTAACATAAATTATATGTATTTCATAAGTCCATTGATATATCCTATTGTAATTGTGACAGTGTACACTTTGCTCAATCTGATACATTTCTTCTCTCCTAATTATGTTATTAAACATATCAAAACGATGTGGTCTTTTACAGAATAAAATATATGTGGTAAACATTAAATCCTCTATTTCCAAATCTTATGTGTCGCTTGTACCATTGAAATCAACATCATTCGTCTCTTTTAATCAACTGATTAATTAATTTAACGCAAAATAAGGTGGATTTGGTAATATTCCATATTTAAGTGCAAATTAAAAAAGATACATGAATATCAACAGCTTCATGTTATAATGTAATAATGGCAGGATAAAAAAAATGTATTATTTTTAGCACCTAAATGCACTATCCTACCATAGTTACAAGAATGTTGGATGAACAAAACAAAAATCTAAATTGAATGCGTTAAATTTATGTGTAAACCGCGGTATGTATTTGTATTTCAATGTACATTTACTCCCCACATTTTATAAATGGGGTCCCTTGTACACAAATTGAATTTAGATGTATTTAATAATGATATTGGGTCTCCATTCATCGTATGAATCCTATCTTTTACTTATAATTTATGTAAATTAACGCCTTGTAACTTCAATCTTTAAAACATAATATAATATTTTTTAGTTAAGTTAGATTCAAGGATTGTTTTCACTAATAAATCATAAATATTTTAATTTTCTATTGTTATTCAATATTAATATATAAAGATTAACAACTTAAAGTCATATTTTATTTAATGTAGATTTAACTACTTTGAGAAAGACAGCTAAAATTTTAAGCATTTTATAAATAAAATAGCCTTTAAAAGCAATATAAATATGACTGCTTAACAACTATAGTTATATGTATGAAATAATTATATGAATGAGATATTATTAAAACCGTGTTGCTCAGATGTAATTCAATTAAATAAATAGGAAAGAAAAGCCATTACTTTAGACTTTTTACCCTATTTTTTGACTGCATAATAGAAATAAAATTTTATATTGTTATGTGTTTTGTAGTCTATTTAAAATTAAATTAATTGTTTTAATGGCATTTTATTATAATGAAAATTCATTATGCAAAAAAAAATTATAAAAACAATAATTATGTATCTCTAGTGCAGTATTAGGGAAATATAGTCATTGTTTACAAATAATTTTTAGTGATATATAGGGCATGAATAAAATGTTGTTGTCATTTAAATGAAACTAATTTAAACAAGTGAGAAATATAATTATTTGTAACTTAAATGATCGGTATAATTTGTGGCTGCATCTTGAAAATGCAGTTATCAATTTGTAGTCAACTTTGGATGCTATATTGTACATAAATGCATTATTATTATCACCGAACCACAATTAAATAAACAAAAGATAGCCGCAGTTATTTTATTCTAGATTTTAACACATAATTTGACTCCATAATAAAATTGTAGCTGTATATTGTTCCTTGTATGTAATTAAAAATGTAACTATTTGTAATTCAAATTAGCACTATACTATTTCGATTTTTGACACTGTATTATGGGAAGGCAATCAAATATATACATACTATTATCATCATACAAATGTACTAAAATGTACTATTATGGAAATGTGATTATTTTATACAAGATGATTTTAATGCTGTATATACAATCAGTTTTTTTGAATGACAGAGTGCATATAAAGTAACCTTATCATTTAAATGCAATTAGACTAAAGAGAGAAATGTAGCGTTTTACAATTTAAATCAACAAAATATTTTTTAACTAAAATAAATGCATTTTTTTGCCACATAAGGAATGCATCATCCTACCTTAATTCCATGTATTGATAACCAAAAAAGTTTAAAATTGATTGCGTTAAATGTATCTGTGGACCACGTTAATATTTTGTTTTTCAATTCACATTTATGGCGTACATCAAGTATAAATATGAAGTAAAAAGAACCCTCTCTAGTAATCTAATGGCATCAATCATTTTCAAATTGTATATTTTTCTCCTTTCAATCCAGATATTTGGAGAGTTGGCTCTTTCAGGTAAATCTATTTGAATGTTACATTTCTAAGATGAGCCTTCCTTATTGCTTATGTTTTTTTAGTCGTAGTTGTTCTCACAATAGAGTGTATTCACGAATATGTACATAAACATATACATATACATATGTACATGTTCATATACATATAACACAATTCGATGTTAATGTGATAACTTACATTTTGTCCTTCTTTACAATGTATGTTTATGGTAGAAGAAATTTCATGTTGACGATTTTTTACCAGGGTAGACGATTTCACGTTAAACATAGAACAGTTTTGGTACAAAGGAATAAAAAAGTGAAAACTTTTATTGAATATTTTATTGAAAAATCAAATTATTAAAGATTCTTCTCTCCTTGTAAAAAAATTGTTCAATTGAATTCTACATAAAAAAAAATTTATCTTCTTTCTAAATGCTCTTCCTCCCTTTTATTACACTTTTCCTTCAAAGTCTTCATATGTAATCCCTATATCTTAAACTCAAAAAAAATTAAAATAAAAAAAACAAATTAAAAAATAAGGAATAAAAGTAAAAAGGTGTCATGGTAAAGAACTCTTCTAAATCTCTATCTAACTTCTCATATCCATCTCCATTTTCTATGTTCCTCTAATACTCCAACAACACAAAAGAATACGAGTATTAATGTCCTCCCTTATATTCATGGTTCTACCAATGTTTTGAATGTAGTTTCCAATAAATTTGTCTATTAACAATTAGAGAAACAATTTGCATGTAGATTCCACCGAATTTGGCATATGCTATGGCATGATAGCGGACAACCTACCACCACCTGTGCAAGCAACTGCACAGATAAAAACATGCGGGTTTTCCAAGTTTCGACTATATGATCCTCACCCTGAAGTCATGAATATAACTGACAGTCTTATCACAATTGGCACCAAAAATGAGGACCTTCCCAAACTTGCTAGTGATCCCCAATATGCAATGCAATGGATCGAAAACAACTACCTTCCCTACAATAATGTTCTCGACATCATTGTCGGCAACGAAGTCATTCCAGGACAATTTGCTGATTACGTGGTTCCCGCTATCCGCAACCTTCGTGTCGCACTAGATCAATCCTCCAAACCTGAAGTCCTGGTAATATCATATGTTTGTTTTTTTCTTTGGTTGATATTAATATATACCTAAAAAATACACGATGTATTTCACCTTTTGCTATAAAAAAAGACTAGATTTTATCCAAAAAAAATTACACAAATAATAAACTATAAATTTAATAATTTTTCCATGTTTAAATTAGAAAATTGAAAATCATATATTAACTCTTACCTATAAGGTTTTTCTGGGGAATCAATTAGTGCTAAGAGAGTTTACATGAGTCAATTTTGATCGTTAATATTCAAAAATGTTTAAATATTTATGTGAAGTGTTATTGTAATCAACCAACACATGCTTGGGGGCTTAACATGAAAATTAGCTTTAGGCTGTGATTAGCAAGTATACAATTGAAAGTAAAAAAAACAAAAATCCGTCAGTATAACTGTAATATATAGGTGCCATGTAACATTTCAGAACCCATTTACCATCTGAAAATTAAAGCACTAAATTATTTTGTCTATATGCTAAACTGATCCAATTCACCATACATTTGATGTCAAACTATCCTGTTTCTAGGTAACGACTACCATCTCTGGCGCAGCTTTGGCCAATAGCTACCCACCGTCGAGCACTACCTTCACTCCTAATTCAATTGAAGTGATGACAGACCTAGTAAAGTATTTCACCAGCTTGCCGCCAGGACATCGGCGGAATTTGTACATTCATGGTACCCGTACTTTGCCCATGCGCAGGACCCAGCAAATGTTCCATTGGATTATGCGCTGTTTGAGATGAAGGAGCCGAAGTTCCAAGATGGGGACTTGTCTTACACGAATTTGTTTGATGCCATGTACGATGGGTTTGTATGGGCGTTGGAAAAAATTGGTGGTGGGAGTATTGGACTAACTGTTGGGGAGACAGGATGGCCATCGGCAGGCGGCGGGGAGTCAACGACTCGGGTGATAGCTAGCACTTATTTGGCAAATCTATATGATCATTACGTGAAAGTCGGAGGTTCACCAAAAAGGCCGAATTGGTTTGGAGATTTGTTTGTGTTTGCAATGTTCAATGAGAATCTGAAACAGCCTGGAGTGGAAAAAAATTGGGGGTTATTTAATCCAAATTTGCAACATGTCTATGATACTCCTTTCTGCCCATATGAACGTTTTCCCTTTAGTACTTTTTGTTTCAGCTTAATCGAGGAAAATTGTTTTGTGCCTCGGTAAGTTTCTGTTATTTTATATAATGGCATGCGTAGTATGATGAACATTTTATTAATGCAACTTTCGTTGCAATTGATATTAGCTGGCATTACTCAATAAGTTATGTTATACAAAGTTTCTCATAATGGATTTTGCCAAAATGAGTTTTTCCCACTGTAATATTTTTTGTCTAACCGATAATTTTTCGTTAAAAGTAGTTTCCTTTCTGACAGCGTTTTTTATGTGCATTACAACTTGCAATAATGTAAATACTACTTAACCATGACTTAATAATACCCCTTAATTTTAACGTTGTTTGGAAATTAATATTAGTTTCTGACGCAGTGGTATAAACTGATAGAACGATAAATGCCCAATTCCGTTGATCGTGATGATGTCGGAATCTAGCTATCTCCAACCCGTTGATCTCGCAAGATACCGTGTTGAAAGATCTACAATTCTATCGTTGATCACTCGCAAGTGATACCGAGAATTGGCTTCTACTTCGTTGATTCGCACAAGAATAACCCGAAGAAGGAAAGAAGAAGGAGATCACACTCAACTTCAACAATGTTGGCAAAAGCTCACACAAAATTTTTATTCAAAAATCAACTCCTTTACATATGACATCACGGCCCTATTTATAGGAATTTACAACCCACACAGGCGACCCAACATCCACGACTTACGACCTAACAATCACGATACATACGAGTTACAACTCATGCGACATAACAACACAACACGACATACGACTTAACAATACAACATCACACGACTTAACATACGCGACTTAACAACATACAACACATATGCGACATAAGAAAATACAACACGAGTTACAACAATACAACATACGACTTAACAATACAGCATAAGCTTCGGGCGACTTAAGAATGCGGTATAAGTTTCAGGCGACATAAGGAATCATGCGACCTCGCGACATAACAACATAAGAGAAAACGAGGCTTGTTATAATGAGTCACGAATGATTTAATAGATGCGGGCTTGATATATTAAGTCGCTTAACGAAGCAGGCGACTTAGGACTTAAGGTAGGTCAGTGACTTAAGAAATGCGCCTTGTTTTCTTGAGCTGTTATCTTTAAGGCATGCGATTGATGGCGAGCGACTTAAGGCGAGCGACCTATGTTGGTTGGGCGACTTAAGGCCAGCGAGCGACATAAGATGGTTGAGCGAATTATCATGGTGCAATGCATCATCCTCCCCTGGTTGAAAAGAATTCGACCCCGAATTCACACTTTCCTCTTCTTCGATATACACATTCTCGTGATATGGAATCAAGTGTTTGACGTTGAAAATGTCAGCAGTATGGATATGATACGGTAATCTTAACTGATAAGCATTCTCATTAATCTTCTTTACGACTTCCAAAGGACTAATCTTTCTAGCAACTAGTTTGTTGTAAGTATTAAAAGGAAATCGATCTTGCACAACCTTGTGACACTCTTGCAACTCATTCACAAAATCACTAGCTCGTTTGATCACTCCTTTCTGCTGTGGTACTATAGATAAATGCAATGGTCCTTTAGGAATTGTTGAGTAAACGACCTGGAGTGGACTGAACCCAGTGCTACGATTAACTGCATGGTTGTGTGCAAACTCAGCTTGACACAGCTTGGAATCCTAACTCTTCAAATTGTCATTCACGAGGCATCTCAATAGATTACCTAGGGATCTATTCACAACTTCTGTCTGTCCATCCGTCTGTAGATGATAAGCACTACTAAATTTTAGCTTTGTCCCGACCATTCTCCATAGACTCATCCAAAAATGACTCAGAAAACGAGTGTCTCTATCCGATACAATAGATTTAGGCAACCCATGAAGTCGATAGATCTCTCTGAAGTATAACTGTGCTACATTAACTGCATCTGCCGTCTTCTTGTATGCGATAAAATGTACCATTTTTGAAAACCGGTCAACCACCACGTAGATAGAATCATTGCCACGTTGCGTCCTCGGCAAACCCAATACAAAGTCCATACTAACATCCACCCATGGTTTAGTAGGTATAGGCAATGGCATATATAAACCTGCAATTGTTGCTATCCCCTTTGAAACTTGACAAATATAGCACCTCTGAATGAACCTTTCAACTTCCTCATTGACGACCAAAAATAAGACTTTGAGATCAACTGCATAGTACGGTCGCGACCCACGTGTCCTTCTTCATGCAATTCTTTGATGATTTTCATTCGTAGACTGCAATCTGGAATACACAAATGATTTCCTCTGAACAGAAAACCTTCAACCAGCATATATCCATCCATTCTTCCCTGCTTGACTTTGTCTAGGATTTCGGAAAAATATGAATCTGAAATAAGAAGATCTGGAAGTAAGTCAAAACCCATCACCTCTACTCGCATGGTTGTTAGTAAATTCTCCCTTCGACTCAATGCATCGGCAACACGATTAGTTACTCCAGACTTGTGTTTTACGACGAATGTAAATTGTTGCAAATAAGCTATCCACGATGCATGCCAAGCTACAATTTTATTCTACCCTTGTAAATGTTTCAACGCTTCATGGTCCGTATACAAAACAAATTCTTTGTGGAACAAGTAATGTCTCAAATGCTTCACAGCCTGCACAATAGCATAAAACTCCACATCATAAGTATTGTATCTCATCTTTGCTCCAGAAAGTTTTTCACTGAAATAGGCAATTGGACATCCCTTCTGACTCAACACTCCTCCAATCCCAACTTTTGATGCATCCGTATGTAACTCAAATAGTAACTGAAAATCTGGCAACACTAGAATCGGTGCTGAGGTTAAAAGTTCCTTGATTCGTTCAAAAGCATTTCCTGCCTCTTTCATCCATGAAAATTGCTTTCCATTCATACAATCAGTAACAGGAGCCATTACACTACTAAAGTGCGGTATAAATTTTTGATAAAATGAAGCTAATCCATGAAAACTTCCGACTTCTGTTATAGTTTTAGGCTATGGCCAATTTCTGATTGCAGCTACTTTACTCTGGTCCACTTAAATCCCTTCCTCAGACACGACATATCCCAGAAATAAAACACTTAGCATTATGAACATGCATTTCTTCGTCGCTGCACAGAATTGTTCTTGACGAAGAATAGTTAACACCTTTCGTAAGTGTTGAATGTGCTCCTCTGTGCTAACACTATATATCAAGATATCATCAAAGTAAACTATAACAAACTTCCCGATGTAAGGTCTGAAAAATTGATTCATCGCCCTCATAAATGTACTTGGTGCATTAGATAGACCAAATGGCATGACCAGCCATTCATATAATCCTTCCCGAGTCTTGAATGATGTCTTCCATTCATCACCTGGTCTTATGCGAATCTGATGGTAACCACTCTTAAGATTGATCTTCGAAAAAATTACAGACCCACTGAGCTGATCCAATAGATCATCAAGTCTTGTCATAGGAAATCTGTATCTGACGGTTATTTTGTTGAGTGCCTTACTCTCGGTACACATTCTCCAAGAACCATCTTTCTTCGGTACCAACAGAGCTGGTACAACACAAGGACTGAGACTCTCTCGAACACGCCCTTGCTCAAGCAACTCCTCAACCTGTCTCCTCAACTCTTCATGCTCTTCTGGACTCATACGATAATGTGGCCTATGCGGTAAAATAGCACCTGGCATTAGACCAATTTGATGTTGTATATCCCTTAGTAGCGGTAATTCCTTGGGTAATTCCGTAGGAAAGACATCTTCAAATTCATTTTACACCGGTCTAACCTCCACAGGAATTTCAACATCTTCACTTGTTTCATACCCAATCAACATAAACAATTCAGCACTATCTTTCACTTCTTCAACAAATTCTCTTGTAGATAATAGACTAGTCGATTCCACTTTCTTCTCTGAGTTGCTTTCACTTTGTTCACGCTTCTTAGGAACCAAGGTAATTTGAGTACCTTCGAACATGAAATTGTAGCCATTGGTGCGACCATTATGTTGTACAGCTCTATCATATTGCCATGGTCTTCCCAATAGTAGATGACACACATCAATATCGACAACATCACACCATATATCATCTTTGTACTTCTTCCCAATAGAAAATGTAACAAATGCTCGTCTTTCCACTGTCACTTCTCCACCTTTCTTTAGCCATGCAAGTTTATAAGGTCTAGAGTGTTTTTTAGTCTTTAACCCTAACTTCGTGATGGCTTCTTCAGAAATAATGTTATCGCAGCTTCCCGCATCAATAACAAATCGACAAACCTTTCCCAAGATAGTACATGTAGACTGAAAGATATTGCTTCTCAGCCAACTAGAATCATTCTCATGCTTTGGCACTAAACAAGACCTCCTTATCATCAAGTTACACCCTTCGTCTCCTAACAAAACTTCTTCATCTTCATCAAACTTCGATGGTTGAGAATAATCAACTTCAGCTTCCACGTCCTCATACTCACATTCCTCTGTAACTAATGCTCTCTTCTTTGGCTTTGTACATTCATTACTTTTATGGCCAAACTCCTGACAATTATAGCACTTGATACTGTTATTGACCTTTGCTTTAGCGGCATCATTGACAATTGGTTTATTGACTGCCTTGGAAACATTAGCACTGCTACTAGCTCTATTATTCTGGTTGTTAGAACCCGCAAACACACCACTTCCTCGTCTCCCATGTTTCTCCCAAGCTAGTGCTTTCTGATGTGCTTCACCAACGGACATTGGATTAAACATATTAACCATGTCTAGAATTTGCATTCGTAACCCTCCAACATATCTAGCCTTTAGCTGTTCCTCTGTTTCCATAATATCATTCCTTGCAATCAACTGATAGAATTCATCTGCATAGTCATTCACTGTCTTCGTCCCTTGTCTCAAATTCTGCAAACGTTGATACATAAGAGATTGATAATTGTACGGCATGAAAGTCTCTTTCATCATCTTTCTCATCTTCTCCCAAGTGACAACTTTTGATTTTCCCATTCTCTCCCGAGTTAGTTTAGTTTGTTGCCACCAAGCCATGTCTCTTCCCCTTAGTCTTATAGCAACTAATTGGACTCTGCGATTCTCAGGCACCTCCTTGAATTTCAAAATTTATTCAACAGTTGACAACCAATCAAGAAATTCTTCTGCTTGCATACCACCCTTGAATTCTGAAATTTCCATCCTCATACCTAACTCCCATTTACGATCATTTTCTGAATCCAGGTATTGATTTTGCACTTGACCTCGATTACGATAATGAATACTACCTCTATCACCATCC
The DNA here is from genome assembly GCA_030765085.1 of Allium cepa. NCBI lineage: Eukaryota > Viridiplantae > Streptophyta > Magnoliopsida > Asparagales > Amaryllidaceae > Allium > Allium cepa. Next base: position 32,221,432 of record CM060940.1, read on the forward strand.
TCCTCAAAATTAGATGAATTTCGATATCGATCCTGACCATATACGTCCCTACGACCATACATGTCCCTTCTACCCTGTCTTTCAGCATCACGATATGGTTCATTGTCAAACCCACGTTGAGTTCTTCTTTCTTCATTTCGATATTCATGGTGTTCTCGCATCATTGAAACTAATGATTCTCTCCTATCTCGATAAGGCTGAGGTTCTCCTTTCTCCCGAAACCGATGATGAAACCCTGTTTCCACTCTGGTTCGAAACTGGTGATGTTCTCCTTTGACTTTGATTCATGTCTTTCATCAATTTCTCTAACTTTTCAATACCCTCATTGAACTTTTCATTGATACGATGTTCCATCTGCTCATCTTCTTGTCTTCTATACAAATCTTCAACATTATGAAAGCGATTAGCACGTCTCGGAGGCATGATTATCAAACAATCTCATTTCCGTCTCTAACTTAGATCTGATTTGAATTGACGCAATCTTTGACTTAGCTTTGATCTAGCTCTGATAGAAATTGACGCAGATTGGCTCTATCTCTGATATGGCTTTGATCTGGCTCCGATCTAATATGGATTGAATCTGGTATGGATCGACTTGATATGGATTGAATCTCGTATGACTCGACTTGATATGGATTGAATCTGGCTCTGATACCGATTTGGCGCAGCGGTATAAACCGATAGAACGATAAATGCCCAATTCCGTTGATCGTGACGATGCCGGAATCTAGCTATCTCCAACCTGTTGATCTCGCAAGATACCGTGTTGAAAGATCTACAATTCGATCGTTGATCACTCGCAAAGTGATATCGAGAATTGGCTTATACTTCGTTGATTCGCGCACGAATAACCCGAAGAAGGAAAGAAGAAGGAGATCACACTCAACTTCAACAATGGTGGCAAAAGCTCACACAAAAAATTTATTCAAAAATCAACTCATTTACATATGACATCACGGCCCTATTTATAGGAATTTACAACACACACAGGCGACCCAACATCCACGACTTACGACCTAACAATCACGATACATACGAGTTACAACTCATGCGACATAACAACACAACACGACATACGACTTAACAATACAACATCACACGACTTAACACATTACACGACTTAACATACGCGACTTAACAACATACAACACATATGCGACAAAAGAAAATACAACATGAGTTACAACAATACAACATACGACTTAACAATACAACATAAGTTTCAGGCAACTTAAGAATGCGGCATAAGTTTCAGGCGACATAAGGAATCATGCGACCTAGTGACATAACGACATAAGAGAAAACGCGGCTTGTTATATTGAGTCGCGAACGACTTAAGAGATGCGGGCTTGATATATTAAGTCGCTTAACAAAGCAGGCGACATACGACTTAAGGTAGGTCAACAACTTAAGAAACGCGCCTTGTTTTCTTGAGCTGTTATCTTTAAGGCATGCGACTGATGGCTGAGCGACTTAAGGCCGAGTGACCTATGTTGGTTGGGCGACTTAATGCCAGCGAGCGACATAAAATGGTAGAGCGAATTATCATGGGGCACTGCATCCATTTCCATACTATTTAACCAAAAGTGATACATAAAAACTAAAGCAATGCTAGCTATCTGTATCCATCTAAGTACTGAAGACCCTATGAAAAATCTGCCATGGACCTAGTTTTATGTGTAATGTTTTCTTATACCTTGTTTATCACTAGGATATAATATCTGGTATGAATACTATCTTTGTATTTGTCCAAATTCATACGTGAAAAATAAAAACTATTTTTTGGTGTGCATAAAATATTGGCCTTAATGATCATTAGAATCGATTAATTAATGTTGGGAATTTACAAGGAAATACACAAAATGACATCCTAGGAAAGGGGAAACTCCTATTCTTAGGCAAAAATTGATATTCTATATATGTATCTGTCATATAATCACATACGTGTAATACACAACATAACTTACCAAATCATAACCTAAACATCATGAAATCAATAAACTTAAATTATCAGTGATTCAATATCACATCATGTGTTCAAGCATTTGATATCATGGTATATTTGTTTGTCACTATTTTGAAGATCATACTAACATATGTGATCATTCAGCAGTCTTATTCATCGTATCAATAATTGTATAGGCAAAGTTCATCACAAAATATATCTTACAGAGGAACTCCTAAAACAATGGTTAAATGGCTGGAACAATTCTTTCACTTTTTGGTTCCATAATGTTATAGTTCCAGAATGCTAAGCAGACATTGGAAAATTACTGAAACATGAGCTGATGTTCAAAAGGTGTGGAAATGAAAAACATGTGTATTACATAGCGGATTGGTTTCTCAAAGAAATTCGGCCACATTTATTAATTTTAGTTTTGCTGAAATGCAATAATTTTTTATGAAGATGACTCTGTAATTTAATGATAGTATCTACAGAAAAATATCTTAATCTATATTCTCTAAATACAAAAGTGCTGCGAATTTATTGGAGCCATCGATCTATTTTATTTTATTATTTTTCATACAAGTGTTAAAATTCATTGAGAAAAGAACTATACGATAGAGGGTACTCCTTGTTCCTGTATACGTGCACACACACAGGCAGATCATAATAAAGCTGATAAAATACTTTATTTAGGACACATATAAATGCACCTCCCCATGCATACACGACTTTGACAGTAAATAAAAACAAAAGACGCATGATAATTAATGCAACAACGAATAAAGAATCAAGGTGGAGGACAGAGAAACCCAGGAATATTCCGACCACAAGAGCTCAACAAAAGGGGAATTTGAAGAGGCAGATTAAGGTTAGTACCATGCAGTTTGGCATTAACTGCAAGTCAATGGCAGAGGGCAGCTTCAAGGTCAAACAAACCTGCAATCACAGGGCAGCAACTAGGCGCTGGGGTCGCCCCTACGTTGACTTTGATCATACTGAGCGCATTTAGGCATACCCCTAGTTGAGCTGCATTGAGTGGGCACGTGAATGGGTTTGGTGCAGGACTGGGGGCCCTGTCGCATGATGGCATAAAGGAAGAGTTTAAGGATGAAGGTAGCCCTTGCTATTTTATTAGAGTCAAATAATTTATGGTTTACAAAATTGTTTAGTAATAATGTAGGAAACTGTTAACAACATGCCACTTTTGAATATGAGAAAATGATTGTTTTTTTTTAATTTTTTTTTAATATGCTGGGTACTAATAAAAATATGGCCCTCATAAAGTTTCGATCTAAATTGACCAATTTGCTCCTTTTTTATTCCTAATTTCTTTAATCTTCTTTTTTAATCTTTAAAACAATCAATAACTAATGGAGAAATTAATGCCGATGAAATTTCAAACGAAAAATAAATAAGGTTAATTTTTACTCAAGAAAACATTTGTAACATAAATTTTGTTCAATAAACCAATTAGTGGAAAAAAAATTCTAGGGTTTTGTAGGCATGGTTGAACGTGTTTGTCAACCCAAAAAAATCAACGTATAGTCAATATTTTAATAAGGTTCGAAAAGGGAGGACCGAAATGAATAATTTAAATCGATGGGCCCCTTGCTGTTTAACTTTTTTTATTCTGATAGTCTGTTTTTGTTTTTCTGATTTGTCCAGCATAAACCCATCGAATTTCATACATTTCATTAAATTAAAATATAGTTTAAATTCACTTTTTCCTTATATTTATTGGTTCTCATCATTTTTTGTTTGTTTGTATAAAAGCAAGAATGAGAAAGAGTTATTTTGGATGTTCACTTTTTGTTATAGAGTTTTGTATCTTTATCCAAGGACAAAATAGGAAAAGATGCTAACTTTAATTAAAGGTCGTGTGCCCATCATATCAATTTTAATAAATATATTGATTGCTCATATAATTTGGCCCCCTCATATTCAAAATTGTAGTGTCAGTAACAATACCCATGATGCATTATTACATGAAAAATAATTAGATATTATGATAATGATGAAATTCTTACTCAAATGCAGAAGGGATAGATGGCCATTAACACTTGCTCCCAGTCAAAATCGTCGAGTTTCTCCCTCTATTTCCTTCCTCAACTGGTTCGGCTAGAAACTTAAGTGAATGACTTGTTAAATACACCTCTCTTCCCAGTTCATAACAAACTGAACTGACTTTTTTGATCTTGTCGAGAAGTTTCTTGTATATTCTATCATTCACCATCTGAAAACATCCCCACTCTTCACATCCATTTACTATTTCGATTCAGACAATGTTATCTTTAACTTCTTTCCCGACCTTGGACTATTTCTTGTTAATTTATATTTTATATTTTAAACTTTGCTTATACTGTTTATTTTCTTCTTCTTTTATTGTGCAAGTAGAAGATGCTACTGGCGATCATATGTAATTATTACCCTATTACCAGAAGTGATTTTATTAACATGACAAACTCTTAATGCCATGGCTTGTTGGAATGCGCTATTATAATCCTTTGTAATTAAGTAGCACTATATTTATACTTTCCAACGTATTTTGTATAGGAAAGAGATGTGTTTATACATATGTTGCACTTGATGTTACATATAGATAATACCGTTCTTTTCATGGTAGAATGGTGTGAAGGAATTTATTAATTATGTGAATATATAAATCATTTTAGCCTTTTTTGAAATGTGAACCTTCCATGCTATTTTTAATTAATGTGAATGATTTTGTGATTAGTATATGTCAACTTGCGTTGCGAAATGATATTAAATCTATAGGTGCATGTTGCACCAATGCTTGGTCTTTTTTTTTTTTTTGCATCATTTTAACAATCGGCAAAAACAATTGCAAATGACTTATTATATCTGCAAAAACAGTTGTAAAAGATCTATTACAGTAGGCACGAACAATTTTAAAGGCTTTATTACGACGGTCTCCTACAATAGTCTAAAACAATTGTAAAATGCTCATAACATATTACAACTTCGTTTATTAAAACTTTCGGTAAACCACTGTCATAGGTAAATTACAACAATCATTGCAAGTTGCAAAATGAATATTTTATTGTAGTGACGTTTTTGTACATGTGGTAATACTTATTTTGGATCGATCGGCAATAATCCATGTATGAATTGATACTGATAAAAAAATGTTTTTAATAATACAGAGATAAATGGAGCTATTTAGTAGATTTTAAATTGGAATAATTTTCAACGTTGAGAAAAACTAACGACCTTTTAAGGCGTAGAGCTACAAGATTTATATGTACCGAATGATGTAAATCGATAATAGTGTGAAAATAAAGTTTTGAAAACATGAAATTCCATAGAAACGGCTTGGCTAATGGAAGCGTCTGCACAAATTAAGATTTGGTCATTTATCCTCAATCAAAGCACACTTTGTGTTCATAAAAGTGTCTTTTGGGTGAAAGTGTTATCTTGTATTTTCCACACGTGATAATTCGATAAAATTAGACTAATAACCGATAAAGGTTTGGATGCTAGTTGAAAGATGGTTGATCATAAAGAATAGATAAGGGAAAAAGTAGAAAAATTGATTAGGCCCATGGATCGATGCTAATCCATAGATAGATCTGTACCGATCCATTATTTGTCCCATTTTTCATCATTTCTCAATGAATACATGGAATATCGATGAAATATTTTAAACTTATATTTTACTCTTTAATACTTCAAACAGAAATTTTAATCTCAAATATATTTTTCGACTAGAGATTCAAAGAGTGATATTTGAATCTAAAATCGATTTTTAAAGCTTTTTTAGAGGCTGAACTTATTAAAGGAAGATTGAAATCATCCGTCCCCAAAAAACAATCATTTTTTATGGTGGATCTATTTTTTGAAGTTTATAACTTAGTGTTTAAAATGAAATGTTATGTGATTCAATTATAAAAATAATATTTTGGCACGTCCTATAAAAATATAACATTATAATATTATTATTCTTAACTAATCTTAAACATTTGATGCGACGACCGATAATTTCAAACACTTCATCTCCGAATATCTGTACTTTTGAAAAATGGTTAAGTATTAATATATGTGATTTTATAACATTAATAAATATTTTTTAATTGGTAACTATTGCTACAAAAATTATCTTTGAAATGTGTTTAAAAATATGTTCTTTGGAGAAATATAAAAAATGTGACTAAAAGACGTTTTAATAAAAAAAAAATTATTCGATTAAAGTTGTTTCGACTATTTGGTCATTTATAGTAACCTATGAACACATTAGTAAGAATTAATCCATCTCTCTTTTCATAACAAGATTAATAGCAATTAAATAGGAATAAAGGAGACAAAGTAAGAGTATTTGAGGAACGAGGCATGCAAAAAACGAGGCAAGCATCTAAGCCTAATTCTAGGAAGGAAGGTGTGGAGAAGTATTCTCCTTTGGCTGGCCATATGAGGATATGGATGGTCTTTTACCGCAATTCTTAATCTTATAAAAGCATGTGCATACTGTTCGTAAGTGTTTTTTCAATACCCCACCTCTATACCGATTATATCCAAGAGTATTACTTGGTAATACTATTAGATAATATAGAGAATGAGACAGTATGAGGTACACAGGTGAATATTCTCCTGCGTTAACCCTGATACGTATTTCAAAAAAATCATAAACAACCCTAAAAAATGTACATGGTATCGACACAAAACAATAAATATGTGTGCCCCACTACAACAAACAGAACCTCTTACAACATTTTAAAAATGCTATAAAATATATTGATAGAGTTTTTACATACGCTGTATGTCGACTTGCAGTTATATGTCAAAGATATATGATGACAAGAAATAAACGCTGTTAAATGTCATTTTTAACAGCGTTTCCCTGGTGTCATGAAATCATTTAACAATGTTTGGTTGGGTGCAGTTAGAGATCTTTCTTAGCGTTTGTTTCGTGCTAAGATAAAATTTTGTAGTATTTTTTCAATGCTGTGATATTTATTTACAGCGTTATCTTATTGCAATAAATCATGCTTTATGTTTTTAGACATAATTTAACGACATTTTTAAAACGCTATTAAAACTTTCAACGGCGTTTAAAACACGCTGTGCAATGTTTAACAACGTTCTAAAAACACTGTAGAATGTTTTAATTCCATTTCAGTAAACAACGACCACAATGTGTATATATCACATTTTAAAATTAGCAAATTATATCAATACCACATTTCAAAATCAACATATTGTATCAATACCACATTTTGGACACATATTTGATAATCAACGTATGAAACTTCATAATCAAAATACACAATATTCTTACACCAATCATAAGTAGTTTGTCATCAATAGTTCAAAAACAAAATATAGAACAAGTAGCAATAGCAAAACAAAAGCAAGCAGTACATACGTTAAATCCAAAAAGTAGTTCTAGTAGCAAAAATAACTTCGATCCATAACTCGTTGGAATCTTTTTTTGCATCACAATCATCTATCTACCTGTAAAGCAAAAGTAATGCTTGAGAATCAATTCGTCAAAAAAGTGTAAACAAAGTTAAATTGGATTCATAATGCAAACACTAAATATTCATCACACTATTTCAGTAGGCGACTGACTAGTACAAAGTATACAACATGCTATAAAATGTAAAACAAAAAAAATTAAAGAAGGTCAATAGTAGTAAATGAAAGGTCACTGTAACGTGAAAGGACTATATGCCCAATTGGACAAATACAAATACCATATGCGTTCATTTGCTGTAAAACCATTACTCTTGTTTTCTGTGCTTTATTTCCCATATGAACAGCACTTCATGTTTGTATTAGTAATAATCTTTGTCAATAAAACCATTAGTTTAATAAAATATTAGCATGTTGCCTTATATAAATCTTTCCTTTCGATCGCCACTGTGGCACAATTCAATATATATATGATATCACACTGTAATTTTGAGCTCATTATGAAGTTGCGGTTTACCTACAGTGGCTTGAAATTCAATTGTATACGGTTACTTTAATATTCAATGAATCCAAAGTGTGTAGCATTTTACTCTATATTTGTTAAGTTATGTTCAAAGGGAATATATAACTGTACTTTTATTTCATTACTCTATATTCATTATGAATACAATATAAGTTATATACAATGTTTCAATGTAGAGCGTATATATAAGCTATATAACTTAAGTCATATTACGATGTTTTCATTATGATCACTTATTTCACAAATATTAACTTAAAATAGTAATACGATAAAACAGTAATATGACTTTATATAGCAATATGTTGTTTCAAAACGAAACATTACTTAAGTTATATTCGCTGTTTCATTGCAATCTCGTGTGTATATGCTTATATATACGTCTAAGAGTTGTGACTACTAGATTTTTTCATGTCGTTTAACTTAATAAATACCCTGAGAATAATGTACATCTTACTCAGTCAACATTGGCATTGACTAACTCCAACTTTGGGTTTTCATTAATTAATGGTGTCTGCTCAGATGTATGGCAACTACTCTTCTATTTTTAACATGGCACAAGATGGAGGATGAACTTGAGATTTGCAGTACTAAGTCTTCTTGCTTACTGAAGGACATTTTTTTTATTTTTGTCCCTTTTTTCCTTCCACAAGAGCACTGTTACAGTCCATGCCTCAAAGTTTCATACTTTATGGTGCGTCGCCTTTTAGGTTTTTGTTTCCAAAATCAGTATTTAGTATCTGTATTTACTTCTTCTTCAATATAAATATACTACTACTTCCCTTTTAATTTTGGTTACACTATATTTAGCTTACTGTTATAAGCATACTATTACTGATTTCTTTTGTATGTCAAGCACTGCTGGAATTAGGTCCCAATATTTTTTTTTTTTTGAAACTGGGTACTTATATTTACAAAGTAGTCAGCACACAAGTCTGCAAGAATCATCATGGCGCACAGTTTAATATGCCAGAGGCAGGGATCGAACTACCGACCTTGTCGTCAACAGCCTGGCGTTTTACCACTGCACCAAGGCCTCGGACAGGTCCCAATATTGATGTCACTTACTGTTCTTAAGCACGAATACAATTACGAGAGAGGGAGGCAGCAAAGAGGAGGTTTGCACGACTCCTTACTGTACTTATTAGGATGAATGACATCTCACGCTTTTATGAGCACATCAATTCATAGGTATAGCTCAGCAAATTAACAATGAAACAAATGAACTTTTGTCTCTTTTTAAAATACTACAGAATTTTGTACATACATTCATATCAATTTCATATCCACAAAATTTTGATTTAGTCAAATGTATCTAGCATAATATGCCAGAGGTTAAAAATCAAGGGCTCAGATATTTTAAAACATCGAAGAAGTTATTATTTTTTGAAAATAATCATAGTTTCGTAAAGACTTACAATATTGATAATGTATTTAAAGTATTTATCATAGTAAAGATCAATATATTATAAGGATGCAAATGGATGGTGGGAAGGAAATGTGTGATATATATCGTTGTTTTTACATAGGAAACGATACGAGTGGACGCATTTATTTTGTTCCATTGCATGTTTCCCTGTAGCGGTTGATGAATCTACAAGGAGGATGAATGCTTGAAATCATGTTAGTACATGAAAACTTCTTAGCTTTCCTTTTACTAACGTTATATATTATGGTAAACTGATTGGTCTGTACATGTTATGATCATGTTAGTTAGGTTTGTAATGGTATACTGTATATAAGTGAATTTATATATTGTTTGTGTAAATATGATTAGATGTACGGTTTCAATCCATCTTACTTAACTCTTAAGATCGTATATGCATTAGCAACAGAATCTTAATAATATACATATGTTCACTTAAAGTTATTAATTTATACAATTTAAATTAATTATGTACTTAGGTTTATTAGTTCATTTGGGATATAATCACAGAAAACATGATATTCTCTTTTCTGAAAACGTAACTGATATTTATGTGCATTTATCTGTGATAGACGCCCGATATTTATGCATTGATTATAGATAAAATACTCAATTATCTTTATATGATAGATGCTAGATGCATTAAACTAGTTTGGTCGGTGTACGTAGGATGCATTTTATGTTAATGTCACCGCAGACGGTTTTAGAAGTGGACTAGAATGGTGCTTCATTGTTCACTTTAAGAATTACTTTTTACAGATATAGTCGTCCAATATGAGCCATTAAGCATTTGTTTATTCTTTTAGCTTAAAAAAACATAGGATTCCTCCTAAATTTGTTATCGCCGATGATGGATATCAATCCATGAGTATGGACCCAACTGTGGGTTGCTAATGATTTTGACAATCCTGCAAAGTATTTTTCTAAAGTTTTAAAACAATTACCTTTTTACTAGTTGATAATTGTTTTGCATTTCCCTATTCATTGTTTTTCCACTACAAAATATTGAAGTCTTGTTATAAAATGAAGAAAGTGGAAGCCATTGGAGAGAGAGGCAAAAGATATATTATTTATTTCTGAGAATAGATATGTATTTACATTACATAGCCTCCTTTATATAAAGGCTTCAGAGCAAAGGACTTAACCAATTCCACGATGTGGGACTAAACAAAACAACATAAAAGCATATTCACTCCATAATTTACATATATTGTAACACTCCCCCTTGAATATGTGTCTTCAAAATCTTAAATGCACTGATAACTTGAAATTTTCCGTTTTGAAACTTGTATGATGATTGCTCCCCTTCATTATTATCTTGCTTGCATTTATCCATTCAGTCGATATAGATATTGTTCGTTGCCTCACTAAAAACCTCTGTATGGAAAACCCAATGGGAAAAACTGTAATGCCCCAGAAATTCATAGAATCTTATTTGGTTGAATTTTGAAAATATATGAATTCATTTGTATAAGAATACATGAAAAAAAATAAAGTGTTCAAGTGTGTGCACACTGATATGGCACAAGAAAGAACTCCAAATCCACTGAAATCAAAACAAGAATTAAAAAGTATTACAAACATAATTTTGTGATATGGATATTTGATCTCTGGAATTATATGAATCATCCAAGAAAATAAGGAAAAGTAAGTTTTGTTTTGAATCAGTAAACATATTTTATTTAAACCCAGAAAAGAAAATATTACAGGGATTTAAAAGTCTGTATGCACATATAGGTGCATATCTTTCTGAAATTAAGGAGGAGTTAAATAAGCCTAGATAGGATATGTATGCAAATGTACATTTCTGTAAGAATAGAAAATGTTAAAAAGAAATAAGCAAGTAAAAGAAAACTGTAATACTAAAATGGCAAAAGACAAATTGCAAGCAGAATAATTGCTTTAGGCAGAAATAGAAAGGAGGATTTCTAGAAAATAAACAAGTGACAATGTCACACAATTTTCATGACTTGGTAAGAATAGGATATATTTTGAAAAGGTAAAGAAAAAAAAAAATATAAGGGAAAGTAAGCACCACATATGGCCGGGGTATCAAAAGTGAAAATGAACAAATCTGAAATGCAAAATGCATGAGTCTTGGCCAGGGTAGGAATGGGATTTTACAATGATAAACCCTAGAAAACTTCTCTTATAAATTCAAGTATAAACCAGAAAAGAATCATTTTGCTACCCAAAACATTTAAGAAAACAAAGAGGAAAATATTTGCAAGCAGAAAAGCAAGTTTTAAAAGGTTTTCTTTCTGATTTAAGCAGGAGAAGCATTTTTCTGTGAGTAATCTCACTAATCCATGGCATTAAGTCCTGTTATGAGGCAGCCTAGCTTATGCTAATTTTTCTGCATATTTTGGATTTTATTACTATGGTTTTAATGGATGCTTTAATGGGTGTTTCTAAATGCTTTTAGTTTTGATAGTGAGTATTATGCTCTGATTGTTTATACCCAGAAATGTTATAGTATGAAAATGTAATAGTAAATAGAGAATGCTTGTAGCTGGTTTAGTTATGGCATGACAAACATATGTATATGAGTTGCATTACACCTGTGTAAGTGCTGAGGCTCAAATGAAAGATTCAAGGTTGCAATGGAAATTCCTAATGTGCTGAACCTTTGATCAAATAGAAAACCATGGGCCAGAAATCTTGTTTAAGCTAGATCTTGGATTTAGTTCAAACATGGTTGCTTGTGAAACAATAATAACCCACATGCCTAGTCTTTATTCCCAGTTACAAATATTCTTGTATTTTCTTTTAAACCAGAATACTTGTAGATATGAATTCCCTGGATATGAAAGTTAGCTTGTTCTGGAATTATGCTTGAGAGCTCTATATAATGTTTCATGTACACTGTGATTCAGTCACCTAGCTATCTCATGATAGGATCAAACATGAACACTTAGTAAATAAACAAAGGATTGTGAGCCAAGAGAACTGCTGGAATGCTTGTTGTATTTAAAGTATGCAAGTTGACACATGGTTTGTTTAAGCCCTGAGATCTTTGTGCAATATTGTGAATTATTTTATTGCAATGTGTCCCCATGATTCCTTATGGCAGATGAGGCTAGGAAGAAATTTGGTAAATGCAATCTATACAAAATGTTTAGGTCTCACTTAATTACTTAATATCATGGAATTTTTGATGATGCTCATACCAGATCTTGTATCTGACCCTTGTTTGTTTATGGCAACTGGGGTGTCTCATTTAAAATGGGGCAGCCCTTAATGCTTTTTCAGGGAATGCTGGCTCTAAATAGGAAGCTGCTAAGGCTAATGAGAATGATTGGATAAGCATGCTAAACTAGAGTTAAATAAGAACTTAGAATGAGATATTTGCATGTAATCTGGAAAATTTGATAGTTCTGTTTAGGCTGTTATGCAAAACCTTGAAAGTTTGGAATTATTCAGTTATTTTAAATGAATCTAGTGATGTATTAAGTAGGAAGAACTTGCAAGAGATATGTGTTATGTTATTCCTGTTTTCTGGTTTGGTATGTATTAAGAATATTGAAGTTAAGCTGAATTGATTATCTATTTGCTAAAGTTGTTTTGATTAAAGGAAAAACTGGATTTTATAAGTATGATCACTTTATGATGGTTTTAGTTAATCCTAAATCTTTTCAAAAGATAGATATATAGGAAATTATATTGGGAAAATCCAGAAAGAATTATAACTGTTACACTTTCATGTCTTGATACTGAAACTTGTCCAAATGCAAGTAAAAGAATGGTTTCTTTAACCAAACAGTTAGACCATAGGTCAGGCCACATACACACTTTAAAAAAAATGGAGCTAGGAACCATTTGAACCCAGTTTTTCTGGAAAATGAACAAAAACATAGACATGTACCTGTATATCTGTGTACATGTTGATATTTAGGCAACAAAATAAATACAAATTCCTAGAAAAGTAGTAGGAATGGGTTTTGAAAATAATAAAGCAAGAAATATTGTTTTGTATGTTAGATTATAGGCAAAACTTAAGTGTATATGTATAGAGATAGGTAGGTATCAGATTTTAAAACCCTGCAGGAAAAAAAAAAAAAGAAAGCAAAAATTGAGTTTGAACTGACCAGCATAGTACTTGAACTCGTGACCTCTCATGTGTAAGTTAGGCGCGTTTCCATTACGCCTAGATGTTGCTTGTGTTCACTTAGGATCCACTTTCTTTTAGCTTGAGTTTGAAACTATGCAGATTTTAACACAAACATCCATATTAAAAAGCTTTCTTCCACTAGATTATTACTTAATCATTCCTTAATTAGAATAACAGACCAAAGTACATGTTTACAGTGGATTCTATGGTCAATAATCAGAATGTGAAAATAAATCTTTTATTAGGGAATTATCACATTTTAATAGATTTAAAAAGATTTCTACTTCCCTATTATTATTATGCTCTGATTCTAGTAGGATATAACATAGATATCTTCATATATGTATGTTAGGAAAGATTTAGATTTAAAACAATATTTTTATATTGAGAAAGATCCTGGATAATATGAGAATAGGTAAGGATGACCCTAGGTAGTCTTAGTTAAGTATGTAAGCAAAAAAAAAAAAAAAAAAAAAAAATTTTGCTTAAGAATTAGGGTCATTGCATTTGGTATCAGAGCTATGTTAAATTTATACATAGCTAAGAATGATTGTATTGATTGATTGAAGTACTATAATCATATGTATGTACTGTTTGAGTAAAATAATAATATAGATAGAAAGTTAAAATATATAGATATATATATACTCTCATGATAAACTAACCTTATCTACCCATACTGTAGTTGTCCAATTATGGTAGGAAGAGGATCTCAACACAATGCAGGGTCATGTACACCACAAATGCTTGATATGCAAGACTTTATGAGGGCTTTAAGGGATGGAGTAGGGCAGAGACTTGAGAATCCACATGAGGAACTTTCCAAACTATTAAAGACTTATACCAATTTAGGAGGCAAGAGCTTTGAAGGGACTGAAAATGTGATGGAAATTCAAACATGGTTGAGAACACTGGATAGAATTTTCAATGACATGCAGTTGGATGATCAAAGGAAGAGGCAAGTGGCCTCAAGACAACTGAAAGGTGTGGCTTTGAGTTGGTGGGAGGTAGTCATAGCTGGGAGGATTGAGAATGAAATCACTTGGAATCAATTCAAGGAGATGTTGGAAGCTAGATTTGTTCCAGCATCAGCCAAAACTCTACTGCTTGAAGAATTCATCAGATTTAGGCAGGGAACTTTTAATGTGACTGAATATACTCATAGGTTTGAAGGCTTGTCTAAGTATGGAGCTATGCTTGTGGCTGATGAGGCATCAAAGAATGATAGGTATATTAAGGGTTTAAATCCAGGGCTTAGTAGGGCCATGTTGCCATATGTAGATAAAACTTTTGATCAAGTCATTGATCTGGCCTTAAAATTTGAGCAACATGACAAGGAAAGGGAGAAGTATAGGAGTTTTAAGAATAACAACAATAAGAAGAATAAGGGAAGATATCACCCCTATGACAAGAGGAAGGAGGAGATAGAAAGTAAGAAAACTAATGATACTAAGACCACTGATACAAAAAGGAAAATAACATGTAATCATTGTGGAAAAGAAGGACATATCAAACCAAGGTGCCCAGAATTGAAGGGAGGAGCTTTCAAGTGCTATCTATGTGGAAAGGAGGGACATATCAAGAGAAACTGCCCTGAGTATAAACAGCAAGGGAAGCTAGCAAGTTTGGAGAGCAAGGGCAAATCCACAGTAGAGACTATTGCAGAAAATCATGGTCAAGTAGAAGGTACCTTATTTATTTGTACCTTACCTATATCAGTAGTGTATGATACAGGGGCAACACATTCTATGATTTCCCATGAATTAGTTGCATTGCTTAAATTAAATTGCATATTGGTTGAAACTCCTTTGTTAGTGCAAAGCCCATTGGGAAGTTCTAGTGTTTTAAACATGATTTGTGTGGATGTGGGATTAAACATAGGAGGAAATGTTTTTATTTCCAATTTATATGTTTTAAATTACCCAAATATAGGTGTTATATTGGGTGTAGACTGGTTAAGGCAATACAAAGCCATAATTAATTTAGACTCATCCACCATATCATTACAAAATTCTAGAGGTCAAAGAATCACAATTTTGTGTGAAACAGCCAAAGAAAGAAAATTATATCACTTGATCGACTTAAATAAGGATTCCAGTGAGCCTTCTATTGAAGAAATCCCCATAATTAACGAATACATAGATGTGTTTGGAGAAGTTGAGGGGGTTCCACACCACAGACCAGTGGAATTTCAGATTAGTCTGATACCAGGAGCAAGTCCAATTATTAAGAAACCCACTAGGATGGGGCCAAATGAGTTGAAGGAATTAAAGAAACAGTTAGAAGAGTTAGAAAGCAAAGGATTTATAAGACCAAGTAACTCTTGCTGGGGTGCTCCAGTAGTATTTGTAAAGAAACATGATGGTACTTTAAGAATGTGCATAGATTACAGGGAGTTAAACAAAGTCACTATCAAGAACAAGTACCCCTTACCTAGAATTGATGATCTTTTTGATCAACTTAGTGGAGCAAAAATATTTTCTAGGTTAGACTTGGCATCTGGATTCCATCAGATGAAGGTTGAAGACTCAAGTGTTAAGTATACAGCCTTTAACACTAGGTATGGTTTATATGAGTTTCTTGTCATGCCATTTGGGTTGACAAATGCCCCATCATATTTTGTAGACTTAATGAATAGGATATTCAGGGATTATTTAGACAAGTTTGTATTGATTTTTATTGATGATATTTTGATTTATTCTAGAACAGTAGAGGAACATGAAAATCACTTACACCTTGTTTTGTCAAGATTAAGAGAAAAAGATTTAAAAGCCAAATTTTCTAAGTGTGCATTTTGGAAAGAAGAGGTGCATTTCCTTGGGCATGTTGTATCTGCCAAAGGCATTTCAGTGAACCCCAATAAAATTGTGGCTATCCAAGCATGGAAAAGGCCAAGCACAGTGGGAGAAGTTAGGTCATTTATGGGAATGGCAGGGTATTATAGAAGATTTATAAAAGATTTTTCTAAGATGTCATCACCTCTTACCAACCTAACTAGAAAGAACCAACCCTTTAGATGGACTGAGAAATGTGAACAAGCCTTTAGTAAAATCAAAGAGGCTTTAGTCAATGCACCAGTGTTGAGAGTACCAGAAGGAAATGAGGATTTGATTGTTTATACTGATGCAAGTGGCTCTGGGCTAGGAGCTGTATTGATGCAGCAAGACCAAGTTATAGCCTATGCATCAAGGCAACTGAAGCCGCATGAATCAAAGTATGCAACCCATGATCTTGAATTGGCAGCAGTGGTATATGCACTAAAGCTCTGGAGACATTATCTTCTAGGTGCAAAGTTCATTTTATACACTGACCATAAGGCATTGAAATATCTTTTTTCACAAAAAGATCTGAATATGAGGCAACATAGATGGGTTGAATTTTTAGCAGCATATGATTTAGACATACTTTATACTCCAGGAAAAGCTAATAAGGTTGCAGATGCTTTGAGCAGGCAGCACGCAAAAGTAGCCATGTTAATGATAGAAGAGTTTAAAAATTTATCCCTACTTACTGATTTGGAAATTGAGGAAGACAATGAGGTAAACATGGAGATGATTGAAGAAGGGAAAAAGGGAAAATTAAGTTTGATAACTTTGCAATCAGATTTAATTTTGAAAGTGGGAAAAATGCAAGAGGAAGATCCAGATTTGTTAGAAAAGAAATCTCTAATAGAAAAAGGAGAAGAAGTACCAAACTACCACATTGATAAGAATGGTTACTTAAGGAATAAGAGTAAGATATGTGTTCCAAAGAATATAGGATTGAAGGAAGAGATACTTAATAAATATCATAGAAGCAAGTATTCTATACACCCAGGTAGCACCAAGATGTACCAAAACTTGAAGAGGGATTATTGGTGGACAGGGATGAAAGCTGATGTGGCCAAATATGTTGCAAAGTGTATGACTTGCCAACAAGTCAAAGCAGAAACCCAAAGACCCTCAGGCCTATTACAACCTCTAAGTATACCACAGTGGAAGTGGGAAGATATATCTATGGATTTCATAGATGGTCTGCCTAGATCAAAGAGAGGAAATACAAGCATTTGGGTAGTAGTTGATAGATTGACCAAAGTGGCACATTTTATACCAGTAAAGGCAGAAAGAAATGCCCCTAAACTAGCTCAGATATTCATGAAAGAAGTAGTAAGGTTGCATGGAATCCCTAAAACTATAGTGAGTGATAGGGACACAATCTTTACCTCCAGATTTTGGAAGAGCTTTCAAAAAGCCATAGGGAGTGAATTATGCTTGAGTACAGCATACCACCCCCAATCAGATGGTCAAACTGAAGTAATAAATAAGGTTTTGGAGGATTTATTGAGGGCATGTATATTAGACTTTGGAGGTAATTGGGAAGATCACCTCCATTTGGCTGAATTTACATATAACAATAGTTATCAAAGCACCATAGGCATGGCACCATTTGAAGCCTTGTATGGAAAACCATGTTTGTCACCAATATGTTGGGTTGAAGCAGGAGAAAAGGCTGTCTTAGGGCCTGAGTATATAAAAGAGACCACAGAGAAAATTGAACTGGTGAGGAGAAGAATGGCAGCAGCTCAAGATAGGCAAAAGAAGTTTGCAGATAAAAAGAGAAAGCAGGTAGAATATGAAGTTGGTGATTATGTTTTCATCAAAGTTTCACCTATGAAGAAGGTGTTAAGATTTGGCAAGCAAGGAAAACTTACCCCAAGATATGTTGGACCTTACAAGATTTTGGAAAGAATAGGTTCATTAGCATATAGGCTAGAGCTGCCTGAAGAGATGAGTGCAATGCACAATGTATTCCATGTATCACAACTTAGAAGATGGGTACATGATAAAGAAGAGATTCTAGAGAAACCCACTCAGGTTCAAATAAATTCTGATTTGGTCTATGAGAAAGAACCCGTGGGGATTTTGGCTAAAGAGGAAAAGAAGTTGAGGAACAAAACTTTAAAATTGGTAAAGGTTCAATGGAGCCTAGACCCTAAGGACTGTACATGGGAATTGGAGGATAAAATAAAGATGGATTACCCTAAACTTTTTGTAGTGGAAGGTAAAAAACTAAATTCCTAAAAGTTTAATATGTATGGTTGTTTTGACTGAATTGTTTGCTTATGCAATGTCTGATAGATTTTAGGAGAATCTAGAAATATAAAAAAAAAATGAATGAGAAAATTGTGAGGACACAATTCCTAAAAAGGTGGGGTGATTGTAATGCCCCAGAAATTCATAGAATCTTATTTGGTTGAATTTTGAAAATATATGAATTCATTTGTATAAGAATACATGAAAAAAAATAAAGTGTTCAAGTGTGTGCACACTGATATGGCACAAGAAAGAACTCCAAATCCACTGAAATCAAAACAAGAATTAAAAAGTATTACAAACATAATTTTGTGATATGGATATTTGATCTCTGGAATTATATGAATCATCCAAGAAAATAAGGAAAAGTAAGTTTTGTTTTGAATCAGTAAACATATTTTATTTAAACCCAGAAAAGAAAATATTACAGGGATTTAAAAGTCTGTATGCACATATAGGTGCATATCTTTCTGAAATTAAGGAGGAGTTAAATAAGCCTAGATAGGATATGTATGCAAATGTACATTTCTGTAAGAATAGAAAATGTTAAAAAGAAATAAGCAAGTAAAAGAAAACTGTAATACTAAAATGGCAAAAGACAAATTGCAAGCAGAATAATTGCTTTAGGCAGAAATAGAAAGGAGGATTTCTAGAAAATAAACAAGTGACAATGTCACACAATTTTCATGACTTGGTAAGAATAGGATATATTTTGAAAAGGTAAAGAAAAAAAAAAATATAAGGGAAAGTAAGCACCACATATGGCCGGGGTATCAAAAGTGAAAATGAACAAATCTGAAATGCAAAATGCATGAGTCTTGGCCAGGGTAGGAATGGGATTTTACAATGATAAACCCTAGAAAACTTCTCTTATAAATTCAAGTATAAACCAGAAAAGAATCATTTTGCTACCCAAAACATTTAAGAAAACAAAGAGGAAAATATTTGCAAGCAGAAAAGCAAGTTTTAAAAGGTTTTCTTTCTGATTTAAGCAGGAGAAGCATTTTTCTGTGAGTAATCTCACTAATCCATGGCATTAAGTACTGTTATGAGGCAGCCTAGCTTATGCTAATTTTTCTGCATATTTTGGATTTTATTACTATGGTTTTAATGGATGCTTTAATGGGTGTTTCTAAATGCTTTTAGTTTTGATAGTGAGTATTATGCTCTGATTGTTTATACCCAGAAATGTTATAGTATGAAAATGTAATAGTAAATAGAGAATGCTTGTAGCTGGTTTAGTTATGGCATGACAAACATATGTATATGAGTTGCATTACACCTGTGTAAGTGCTGAGGCTCAAATGAAAGATTCAAGGTTGCAATGGAAATTCCTAATGTGCTGAACCTTTGATCAAATAGAAAACCATGGGCCAGAAATCTTGTTTAAGCTAGATCTTGGATTTAGTTCAAACATGGTTGCTTGTGAAACAATAATAACCCACATGCCTAGTCTTTATTCCCAGTTACAAATATTCTTGTATTTTCTTTTAAACCAGAATACTTGTAGATATGAATTCCCTGGATATGAAAGTTAGCTTGTTCTGGAATTATGCTTGAGAGCTCTATATAATGTTTCATGTACACTGTGATTCAGTCACCTAGCTATCTCATGATAGGATCAAACATGAACACTTAGTAAATAAACAAAGGATTGTGAGCCAAGAGAACTGCTGGAATGCTTGTTGTATTTAAAGTATGCAAGTTGACACATGGTTTGTTTAAGCCCTGAGATCTTTGTGCAATATTGTGAATTATTTTATTGCAATGTGTCCCCATGATTCCTTATGGCAGATGAGGCTAGGAAGAAATTTGGTAAATGCAATCTATACAAAATGTTTAGGTCTCACTTAATTACTTAATATCATGGAATTTTTGATGATGCTCATACCAGATCTTGTATCTGACCCTTGTTTGTTTATGGCAACTGGGGTGTCTCATTTAAAATGGGGCAGCCCTTAATGCTTTTTCAGGGAATGCTGGCTCTAAATAGGAAGCTGCTAAGGCTAATGAGAATGATTGGATAAGCATGCTAAACTAGAGTTAAATAAGAACTTAGAATGAGATATTTGCATGTAATCTGGAAAATTTGATAGTTCTGTTTAGGCTGTTATGCAAAACCTTGAAAGTTTGGAATTATTCAGTTATTTTAAATGAATCTAGTGATGTATTAAGTAGGAAGAACTTGCAAGAGATATGTGTTATGTTATTCCTGTTTTCTGGTTTGGTATGTATTAAGAATATTGAAGTTAAGCTGAATTGATTATCTATTTGCTAAAGTTGTTTTGATTAAAGGAAAAACTGGATTTTATAAGTATGATCACTTTATGATGGTTTTAGTTAATCCTAAATCTTTTCAAAAGATAGATATATAGGAAATTATATTGGGAAAATCCAGAAAGAATTATAACTGTTACACTTTCATGTCTTGATACTGAAACTTGTCCAAATGCAAGTAAAAGAATGGTTTCTTTAACCAAACAGTTAGACCATAGGTCAGGCCACATACACACTTTAAAAAAAATGGAGCTAGGAACCATTTGAACCCAGTTTTTCTGGAAAATGAACAAAAACATAGACATGTACCTGTATATCTGTGTACATGTTGATATTTAGGCAACAAAATAAATACAAATTCCTAGAAAAGTAGTAGGAATGGGTTTTGAAAATAATAAAGCAAGAAATATTGTTTTGTATGTTAGATTATAGGCAAAACTTAAGTGTATATGTATAGAGATAGGTAGGTATCAGATTTTAAAACCCTGCAGGAAAAAAAAAAAAAGAAAGCAAAAATTGAGTTTGAACTGACCAGCATAGTACTTGAACTCGTGACCTCTCATGTGTAAGTTAGGCGCGTTTCCATTACGCCTAGATGTTGCTTGTGTTCACTTAGGATCCACTTTCTTTTAGCTTGAGTTTGAAACTATGCAGATTTTAACACAAACATCCATATTAAAAAGCTTTCTTCCACTAGATTATTACTTAATCATTCCTTAATTAGAATAACAGACCAAAGTACATGTTTACAGTGGATTCTATGGTCAATAATCAGAATGTGAAAATAAATCTTTTATTAGGGAATTATCACATTTTAATAGATTTAAAAAGATTTCTACTTCCCTATTATTATTATGCTCTGATTCTAGTAGGATATAACATAGATATCTTCATATATGTATGTTAGGAAAGATTTAGATTTAAAACAATATTTTTATATTGAGAAAGATCCTGGATAATATGAGAATAGGTAAGGATGACCCTAGGTAGTCTTAGTTAAGTATGTAAGCAAAAAAAAAAAAAAAAAAAAAAAAAATTTGCTTAAGAATTAGGGTCATTGCAAAAACCTTGAAAGAGGAAAAGAGTGCAACTTGTGAAATTTTAGATATCATACTAAAAATGATATTCCTTTAAAGGGTTTGATACTTCGGGATCAAAATAATGCCGCATTAAACCCTTACTAAGAGTTTGATACTTCGGGATCAAAATAATACCTCATTAAACCCTTACTAAGAAAAACCCAATGGAAAAATCTCAGTGAAGAAAAAAAAGTACAATGACATATCTTATTTTCTCATTTCTTCAAATGAAGTTTGACACTTCTGGATCAAACTAATGCCTCGTTAAAACCTTATTAAGAAAAACCCTATGGGAAAAATCTTAGTTAAGGAAAAAGAGTACAATATAGTATGAGATATTTCAATAATTTACAGAATCAAATAGAGTTTGATACATCTGGATCAATATAATACTTCATTAAAAACCTTACAAAGGAAAACCCAATGGGAAAAACCTTAGTCAAGGATAAAAATACAATTTAACTTAAATAACATATTTGAGATGTTATTTCTTGAAAATACGTTTGATTCTTCCGGATCAAGACAATGCCTTGTTAAAACCTTAGTAAGAAAAACCCAATGGGAAAAATCTTAAATAAGGAAAAATAGTACATTATAACTTATTTCAAAAGTTACTGGGGAGTTGATACTTCTGGATCAAGATAATGTCTTATTAAAACCTTACTAATAAAAACCCAGTGGGAAAAATCTTAGTAAAGGAAACAGAGCAATTATAAAATTATTATGAATGCTCCCCCTGATTTAAAATTTTCCTATAAATTCATATTCGTCTTTCGATAACTCAAATTTTTTATAGATACTTTTGGATCCATAAATATGTATCTCGTTAATAATACAATTTATTAATAGTTTCCTTCGATACAATCAAATTTTCTAAGATTGTTTCTCCCAAATATGGTTTGCATTTTATGCATTTTGTATGCTACTTTTATGAAAAACACTTCATGTGCTTTCATTTTTGTGCTTCAAATTAGTTTTGCACATTGCAACTATACATCTTTCATGAATATTAAAAATTTCATTACAACATTACTAGAAAGCAGGAAGTAATCTACTCATGTTGAAGTATATCAAGATTTTCATTACAACAATACTTAGAAGAAATTTGTAATCTAAACTTCATGTCTTTTTCATTCTTTATAACTATAAAAGTTATATATATTCTTAAGAAATTTGTATACTTTAATAAGTATTTGCATATCGCAACTATCACTTCAATGGATATTAAGAGTTTCATTACAATGATACTTAAAAATAGGAAGTAATCTACTCATCATGAATTATATCAAAATTTTCGTTACAACAATACTTAAAGGTAGGTTGAAATCTACTCTCCTTGTTCTTTGCATTCTTTATAACAATGAATGTTATTTATATTCTTCAGGAATTTGTGTACTTTCATTATTTAATATGATTTTAAACCACATTTATACCTTCAGGGTATATTAAGCATTTCAAGTATTTTCGGTACTTTGTGGACTACATGTCCATATTTCTCTACTATTAAAGGATTCATGATGGCCAGTCATGTTTCCCCTAATTCAAGATATTTAATCTTTTTATAAACATAAGAGCTTTATTACTTATAAATTTATCTTTGATGATTATTTCTTTGTCAGTTCTAGACATGATTTATTGAGATCTCTTTAATTATCATGTTTTAGGTACCTAACCCACTTGTAGGATTATTTGACAATCACGTCATGGATCTCTTTCAGAGCACCCTTAAGTGTTTCTTCAAGAACACTCACCTCCTTCATTTGGCATCTTTGTTACTTACTCCAAAAATATTTTGAACTGACTTTTGCACCATATTTCAGATGTGGTTTACAAATTTTGATCCTTTAAAGATTCGAATCTATATTGGAGAAAGTCTACTAAGGATAATATTGATAATATTTTGCATCATTGTATATTTTAAGAAATATTTAACACTGATGATCAAAGTGAACTTGTATTCCATTATCCTCCCTCTTAATGATTACAATTGTCACATTAAATTATAATCCTCTTTGGATTCTCATTTTGATCCATTATCACATTGCTACTAGCAAATACATTATATGTATATAAGTTATAGGAGGATGATCCTTTTATTAGTTAATAAGGTGCATTCAATTGATATTGCTTATTAGAGTTTGTTCTCATTCATTGATCTAGAGAACTGGAGGAATTTACTTATTATATAGATCATTTAAACATAAACGACTTCAGGTGATTCAACATTTCTGTTGATTGAATTTTAAATCACTAAATAATATCCATACATAATCTATATGATGAGCTCATAACAAACTACAGGTTCTTAGCTAAATATTTACATATATGGATATATACATGCGTCCACGTATTGCATATATATTATAATTTTGTATATTCTTTCTCTTTTGAATTAGTGATTTTTAAAACAAAATATTGTAAGGATTCAAACTATTGATTTCTATTTATAGATCAATGTCAATATGAATCCGTCAAAACCACATGATAATGTTCAAAACAAATGGTTGGAACCATATCGAACTTCTGGTTCGAACAAAACATACATACGACTTAAAGTTATTAAGTTTTATTCCTTAATTATATCCCAAACATAAAATTTCTATGCATTTATTCGGTATAATAAAATTACCAAATATATAAACAAATCTCTTCTAGAGATATGTTATCATTTTCAAATTTATGAATCTCTTCTAGAGATATTTTAGTATCATCACTTCTGAAGTGAACTTATCTCTTCTATATATATGCATTATTGGAATGCCATATCAATATACGATATTTCTTTTATATAAATTACATAATTACTACTTTTACAGTGGCATAAAAAATCTCTGCTGGAGATTTTTGTTGTAACTGTCTTTGAAATGGCATATCAAACTTTAAATACAGTAACAAAATTAGATTCACCAAATGAAAGTAAGATGTAAGAGATAAAACCACTACTTCTGGAGTGTAATATTGGCATACAATATCCTTTTTTGTTTGAAAAATTATTGTTATTGTTTCAAAAAAAAAATTATGGTTATTCCTTCAGGGAATAAAGTGTTTCCTTTTAAGGAATTGCAGTGTAACAAAAATAAAATTCTTATAACATCTCTTCTAGGATGTTATATTTGGCAATATAAATACAAATAAATCTCTAAAACATCTTTTCAATAGATTAATACACACACACATCCAACGATGTTTGAAATATCATATAACATAACATCTTCAGGATATTTGGTTAATATAATGTAAATGTAAAGATATAACGTAAGGTATAACTCATTTGGAGATTTTTGTAATCTCATGATTGCAGCATCATTTTCTCATATGATTATTTATTAATTTTCTTTAACTTCTTCAGGAAGTACAACCTTACCATTTTACATAATTTCCATAGAGCTTCGGGCTTCTAATTCATGAACTTCATGTTTATTAATTTGTTATGAACTTCAGGTTCTCAAATTCTGTATAAACTTTTTTTGTACCACGTTGCTACAGAATAAAAGTCTATTCTTAATTCAAGACCTGTACATTTTGACAAATAAAAAAATATACTGACAAGAATTCGAGCTTGTAAATAATTCAAGACTTCAGGTCTTGGACTTTGAGTTGTACAACTTCTATTAAAATAATTTCTTTACACAACTTCAAGTTGTTGTTAAACCTATTTCTTCTGTTACAAAAAATATTACTTGTCAAAATAAATACATCAAATAGTAAATCATACGTCTATTCTTATTCCAAACACAAACATACAACTTCATTTAATTTACAATAATCAATGCATTTAATGCATTTATGATAATAAATAATTTAGTTTATTACCATAACACTTGCAATTAATTCATTTATGATAAAAAACTACAATTAACCTTTACGTGGTCTAG
This sequence comes from Allium cepa, assembly GCA_030765085.1. NCBI lineage: Eukaryota > Viridiplantae > Streptophyta > Magnoliopsida > Asparagales > Amaryllidaceae > Allium > Allium cepa. The sequence goes on from CM060940.1 coordinate 32,247,170, forward strand.
GATATAGCTACTGTCACAGCAAAATAATTTCATTATAAATATATATGAACCAATTGAACAAACAGTACATAAAGTAACACAATTTCATCTGAAATCTAGGTTCGATATTACTCAATAATAAAATTAAAATGAATATCTTAAAGTGAAATTTTATTTCCCAATAACCTGAATTTCTAAATAAACAGAATTATTATCTCAAATCTATCCATATCATTCATAGTCATAAATAACTATACATCTCAGATCCAAATTATTATTATTTTCATAAGAAAACTAACTTCATAATTCTTTACCAAATATATTAAAACAAACATGTAAATCTTCAGATAAACACAAGTTATTCCAGAAATTTAGGGATTTAAGATTATTTCAGATCTATTATATTTGATCTATTATATTTTACCTTTTGAAAGGCGATTGGATGCATGGAAGAAGGACTAAAAATTAAGAAATAAACTTTCTATTAGAATACCTTATTTTTAATTAAAAAGAAAGAGAGTAGGAGAGTAGATATATTTCTACGTATTTATTTGGTTTAGTAAAAGCACCAAATATATCAACAAATCTCTTTTGGAGACTCTTTTTTTTAATATATTATTATCACTACTTCTGGAGTGAACAAGTTTCTATACATTTATTTGGTTTAGTAGTTAATACCATTGGCAAATATTTTTTGGACCTTCAGGTTCCAATTTTACTTTAAATAAAGTCTTTGTGTAGTACTTTAGATCCTAAATAGTACAACTATGTTTTCATTATCAAACTTCAGGTTTGATTGCAATTGGAATTTACCATAATCTGAATTAGCTTTTCTAATAATTCAAAGCTTCACATCTCAAATTTATATAATTGAATTTTGATATATAATCTTTTTTTTTGGAATGCAAACCTATATGTATAATTTTTATTTGAGAATTTCAGGTCTCCAATATTAAATAAACACAATGAAACAAGAGGACTATTCATAATTGTATTCGAACATGAGAATCATAATACTATCTCTCTTCGAGGAAATATTTTTTACCATATTTGTAATGTTATTCCAACATATTGTTTTTATGTTATGTCTTCTGGACACATTAGTATCTTCTTCTAGAATTGCTCGTTTTTTTCATGGCTTTATTTCAGCATATGAAAACTTTAATCTTTCACCTTCGCACATATGAACTTCAGGTTCCTATTCTTTTATATAAACTTAATACGATCTTCTAGATACGTATTATCCTTATATTTGTTTCTCTAAGAAATAATGAAATATTTCTTCTGAAAATATAAATCATGTGCCAAAATTATTTCTATAATTCTCAATCAAACTAAAATCCAAACAAAAAAAAAATTCAAAATGAAAACTTTTTTTTATAACCAAATAATGGAATGAGATCTAAAATGATAAGATTAATAGAGAAAGATCTATGAGATTATATATATATATATATATATATAAAATAAAATCTAGAAAGTTTGATCTACAACAAAATGAGATCTAAAATACATGGACAAAAATAAAATAAAATATGCAAATAGATTCAGATCTGAATAATTAGATCAATAATAAAATGAGATCTAAAAGAAATAAAATTAATTGAACGAGATCAGAAAGATTTGAGTAATCAGATCAAAAATGGCTTACCGCTTTGAAGATTTATAATCAGATCTGAAATTTTCCTTTTGTTTAGAGATCGTGCTGATAATGTGTTATAAAATGAAGAAAGTAGAAGCCATTGGAGAGAGACAAAAGCTATATTATTCATTTTTGAGAATAAATATGTATTTACATTACATAGCCTCCTTTATATAAAGGCTTCAGAGCAAAGGACTTAACCAATTCCACGATGTGGGACTAAACAAAACAACATAAAAGCATATTCATTCCATAATTTACATATATTGTAACAAGTCTGAATTTGTTTGAATTTTCTTTAATTTTAGCTTTTCAAGTTAATATAATCAATGAATTAGGAGTATGAACAAAACAATATAATACAAAACTATAATGACAATAGTAGAATGTACATCATCAAGTATGACAACACCTCTTCAACCATTCTCAACTAACATATTATCTTCAGCCTTCTACCCTAGAATAAGTGTCACAAATCACACAAAGCCTGTCAAATAAAAATGATTCGTGAAGTTAAACATATCTAGTTCATAAACAACACTATCTTGGATGGACTTCTTGTGTACAATTATTTGTGAAGTTAAACATATCTAGTTCATAAACAATAATATTTTAGCTAGCTCTCATTCAAATAGAGGCACGATCATCAGCCCAGCAGGCATAATCTTGCTTGCCAACACATTACGTACTAACATAAGCAAGAAAAAAAGAGCAGAACATAATAGATCATCCATGCAAGGTTAAATAAAGCTAATGTCAGAAGTATAATATTATCATATCAGGTCCATGCCACAAATTATCTACATGAAATTTATTTTTTGATCTACATTAGGCACAGTAAAAGGCTGATCAAGGACATGCACATGATTTATAGTTCTGTTCCATTTACAGATATCATGAAATGCAAAATACATATAAGAAAATAGTTTCATATTCAGCTCAAAATTATAAGAGGATAGTACACTACAAGAAAGGCTTCGATTAGCGACGAAGGGGGGCGACGGCTAGTGACGACTAAAAAAAGCGGCCGTCGCTAGCCATCGCTAGCCGTCGCAAATCGAAATATACAGATCCTGGCCGAGAGCTTAGATTTCATTTTCCTCCTTCCCCAAATTTTTCCTCCTTCCCCAACTCCGTCGCCCCCCGTCACCCCAGCCGGCACCCAGCCCTTCAAAGCCTCCAAATCACCCAAATTTGTGTCGGTATGCTCCTAATCTCTTGTTTGAATGTAAATTTGATGTTTTTAGGTTTAGTTTAAACCTTAATTCAATTATGATTTGTTGTAAAATTTAGATTTTTTGTTAATTTGAGTATTAATAGTGTTGTTAAATTAGGTATTAGTAGTGTTGTATGTTGATTTGGTAGATTAATTAGTTTATTATAATGAACTTGAATTAAGTACATATTAATTATTTCATCATGATGAAGTTAAATAAATGGTTGATGTATATAATTAGTGTTGGCGATTAACATGGTTAGTTGTTTTAGGTGAAAAAATAGTGTATATTAATGATTAACTTGGTTATTGATAAATTTACATGAAAGTATTTCATAGTTTATGAAATTGATAAATTACAAATTTAAGTTGTTAAGTAAATTTAAATTGACAAATTTTTATTTAATAATTAGTTTTTTATTGTTTTCTAAATATCTATTCGATAATTAGAATTTGTTGTTTTCTAATTATATTCATTGATAATTGTTTTATTTACCCTGTTGATTGAGCGACGGCTAGCGACGATTAGCGATTGCCATTTTGATAATTTTAGCGATGAATCGCGACGGCTAGCGACGGACAAAATGCAAAAGGTTGTATATATTGTAAAAAATAAAGTTTGTACAAAAAATTAAAAAATGAATATGAGAACATTAAAAATTCTGCAAATATATAATTTATTTGAAAACAAATTAGGAAATGACTTTAAAAACAACTGATATTGTACTAAAATCGATTTTGTAAAGAAATTAAGAAATGAATATAACAACAACAAATAGTCACATAAAATCTATGTCGTTAAAAAAAATAAAGAAATTAATATTGAAGTAAAATTGTTAATTGAATGTTGAACTAAAATTTAAATACACAAATTTTTGAAATAAAATATAAATAGTTGAAACATTGTCAAAATTTGAAAAGAACAATAAAATTTGATAAAATTTAAAGAAATTTCTTTATTTCTTAGATTGTCTTTGGCCCCGTCTGGCAAGTGTTGTATATGATCGTTATATGGATGTTCGTTTTGTAACGGAACGGACATTTATATTCATCTGATACAATATTTGTCGGATTTGTCCCTGTATTGGACAAGTTACAAACACAATAAAGTAATTACATGTTATAAATCAATTTATTTTAAACGGTTACAAAATTTCGACAGCACTTCCTTTACGTTCCCTGTGTACACGCATTTGTGTACGATACAGGGAACATAAGGGAAGTGCTGCTGAAATTTTGTTGAACCGTTTAATCTGAAATGATTTATAGAATGTAATTACATTATTGTGTTTGTAATGGGAAGTAGGATGACTGACCACCGAAGTGAAAATCAAAATACCCAAAAATAAAAAAATAAAGTGAAGTTTATATTTTGATTTACCTGGAACGATGAACTTTTTACAATGGAGAATGGTTGTAAATTAATCATTTAAATTGTCTAACATACATTTTCAAATCAGGAAAATTGTTCAATTATTTTCTCGACCGTACGTGGATGTATGAAGTCAGAACTGGAAAGAAAGGATGAATAAAGCAACATTTCTACAACGGTGTACAGGAATTTATTAGATTTGCTAAATCTAATAACCGAAACTATACAGAAATTCGTTGCCTGTGTAGTAAGTGCCAATATTTGAAGCATTGGAAACCGGATATAGTTGAAGTACATTTGTATCAATATGGTTTCGTGCCTGATTATTATTTCTGGGATCGTCATGGAGAACTTGTTGAACTTACACCTAATACTGAAGTTTTAGAGGACGGTAATATGAAGTCCACTGGTCGGGAAGAGCTTACATTAGAGGAGGAGAACCATACCTGGGATGCTATTATTGACCCGCCTTCTCGGACCAGTCGACGGTATAGCTATGGAAATGTGGAGGTAAATTTTGACATGTACTAATATATAAATTTAATCATGTATATGAATAGTTTAACAATTTTAATAATATTATATATATATAATAATATATAAATAATTATGAATTAGTTTATAGGCCATGAGAATGCAGAGTGCATATAGGAGGTCGCAGCAAGATGCGGAGATTGCCCAGTTGAGGGCGACAGTTGAAGAAATAAATGATTGGAGGAAGAGTTTCTTTGAGCTACAGCTGGATGAGCGGATTGCGGCCTATTTGCAACAGCATGGGAGGATGCCTGGAGAGGACTGCAGCTATGGCGAGGAGTAGGTATGTTTGTTTGCTGATAGTTTGGTATATACACATTTTGGTTGGTTTGGTGTATATATTTCAGGATACTATGTACATATATTTTGATGACTTCTAGTTGGTGGACTTGGTTGGATATTATGTATATATATGTCGGGATATTATGTAGAAATTTCGGTTTACTATTTACATATTCCGATTATTGGATTTGAAAATTAGATTTGGTTGGATTTTATATTGTTTGAATGTATAGTTATGTTATATGATGGATATATGATGGATATATGATGGTTATACTTGATGAATATAGTGTATAGTGGTTGTTTGGTTCAGATTGGTTGAGGTGTATATGGGCTGTGCATGTGCACTGAAAATTTACCCAGTTTAGCGATAGCTAGCGACGGCCAAATGGTGTAGGTTAGCGACGGCTAGCGACGGCCAAATGGTGCAGGTTAGCGACGGCGATCTACGACTAGCGACGACATTTAGATGTTGGAAAAATTTCCACGTGACACATTTGCAGTCGCTAGCCGTCGCTATTTTGGTGACGGAGCCGTCGCTAAAGTCGTCGCTACACTATTGGGCGACGACAAATATAGCGACGGCTTTTAGCGTCGGCTAGAGACGGCCGGCGACGGCTAAAAGCCGTCGCTAACTGGTGCCGTTCTTGTAGTGGTAAGATTTACCAAAAAATAGTAGTCAATATGATTTGAGATCCAAACTTTTTATATTAACCTATTTATAATGGACTAATGTGCACACAAATTTATTTATATAATCTGGATATGAAGTACTATAAATTGGTATATTTATAATGGACTAAATTTCAAAAACAATACCTTATTTTTCTTTATATCGAAGAGTTATGAAATATTAGATATACTGTTTAAACCTTCATGTGATCTGTAGACTATGCATGTTTTGCAAGAAGGGCGAGTAGCATTGTATGTGTGTTGTGAACCCAAAGAGAATTTCGAAGAAGAACAATCAGTTGGGTCATAGAATTGCCTGCAAAGTTTTAATCAAAAAAGAAGAAAAAAGAGATGAGACAGAGGTACAACATTTGATTTAGCCTTCTTATTTATTAATTAAGAGAACCTATGAAAGAAGGATATGCTTTCCAGTAATATAACACACTCCTTTGCATTCTTCCATAATAGGTATTATAACTATTACTCTACACAGCCTATATTCTCAAGTAATTATCCTTTAAATCAAAGATAGTTTCTTTCTTTTCCATTGTATATATAAATAAGTTATAGTGATAATTTATCCTGTATGCTTGGGGGCCATCTAAAGTGCAGTTTATGTGTTTCTACTTTTTAGTTAAGGATCTTGAGTCTGATTACTTGCGAACAGAAAAAGTAACGTCCAAAACTTTTATTTGTTCACAATTACGGTTGGTGAATTATTTTGCTTCCCTTTTGAGAATAGATATGTATTCTGTAAACCAATGACAATCCTAGCAAATCCAGCTGACAAAATAGTTAGAAACAGATTAACGGTGACATACGCCACAAAAAAAATTCAGGAAAACAAAGCATAAACAATAAATTTATCAAATGCTTCTAAATTTGACTTAGTAGGGCATGTTGGTCGGCAATGATGATGTAGTTTGAAGAATCTTGCATGCAAGTTGGATTATACAAATATATTTATGCATAAACTTCTTTAACTATATTTTTTGTGACTATATTGTTTTTTTGTTCTGTACAATCCATTGACTGGCTTGCATCATCAAAAGCTTTCATCGAAATAGCAAATTGACACACAAAATGCTAAATTTTGATTAGACAGAAGTTATGAATTGTTCTGCAAAGCTTTCTTTAGTTTTGATGAGACTGGTTTTATTGCAGTAATGTGATGATACCTTATTAAAGTTTATGCTGATTTCAAATTGAAATGTGGTAACAATAAGTGGAAATAGGAATGCACAACAAGTTCATTATTAACTCATCATCTCAACAAATTCATAGCAACAAATCAACTATAATGAATTCATTATTTTTTATCTGCATAATAGATTCTTTTTTAAAATGATGTATTAATTTTTTTTAAATTTAAAATTCTTTTATGTAATAACATTAATGTGTGCGACAAGAAACAAGAATCACCAACAATATTAATTGGAGCATAGAAACTATGTTCTTTTCTATTATCCCAAAATGTGTGTCCTTTTATTTTCTTTTTCCTTCCCCCTTTTTTCTTCAAAAATTTGTATTAATTGGAGCAAAAGAAACACCAACACTCAAATTAGCAATTTGTACCAGACCTATACATATTTAAGCGAAATCAATTGCAGTCCATTTTTAATCAAAAGCGAAGGTCTGTATAGAAGCTACCTCTTAATTAACCAAATAGGTACTGTTGGAAAATCATGCACGTGGAGTTTAAGTGTAACTCACATAACCATTTAAAGCTAGAAACGATCTATACATGATGTTATCTATCAATAATAATTTGTGAAGTGCATATAAAGCCTCCTTTTAATTAAGCTAACCGCGTCTTTGTAGTTTATCTAGAGTTCTACAAAACTAGATTATATAAAAAGCAATTATCTACACTTCATATCTAACGATCCTTCGACTGATTTCTTTTTTTTTGAAAACCAAACTTGCTAGCTAATTGATCGCACCCAAAATACCATACAAAAAATTATGTAAAACTCATTTTAATTGATTATTTGTGATGACATAAGTTGTAATGAAAAGAATTCTTAATTGAGTTGAAATGAAATGCTGATTAACTAAGTTAATATCCAAGATACAATGATATGTTTCTTAGAAATTATTTCTGGGTACTTAATAATGTCTTCATGGATTACATCTAAAATCCTTCTCGAAAGTATAAGAAATTGAAAATAAAAAATGAAAATGTTTACTATATAAATTGAAATTTTAAAATTTATTCCTTAAATGCTAAATAAGTCACAATAAGTTTCTCTTACTCTGATCCAATTTATTTGCTACTTCTAAATCAATTTTTTTAAGGTTGTCAAAAGATACTTCAAGTTACAAAGTAATTACTATGCTATTTTTTATATCTACAAGCCATTGTCATCCTTTCTTGTTCATCATACATATCCGAACGTATTTAGTAGTAAATTAAGCTTCATTTCCTCTTCAGTAAATATTATTATTTACTATAAATAAAAGAGGACTTTGTTTTTTGTTCTCAAATCCATCATCTTTGAATCCAGTGTTAAAGGCTTTATTACCGTAAGTAATTATTTTCGTTAAATACAATTATATGGGTAAGAAAAAATGGTAGGGCAGTCTTCCTACAGCATATTTTAATTGTGATTTTGTCGAAGAAAAAAAATAAACTAGTTCAAAAAGAATCAAATGAAAAAGGAAAAGTAATATAAATCATCATACCAGAAAGTAACATTGTCTGTCTTTGTAAGCGACTCAAACATCTAGCTCCATAACTGAAATAAACCCACAAGACATGCATATAGATCTACACTGTAATACAAATGTCACTAGATTAGTGCATGTAAGTAGAAACAAATAGATATTTCAGGTATATATCAAAATTACACAAAAAATAAACATGTAATGTACAGCAACACATAAGTTATCTAAAATCCATAAAGTAAATGATTCAATATTGCGAAGCACATCATGGTTCTTGCATGCACAAACTATACATAGCTAAACCATATTGTTTGTTTACAAATAGCAATACATCAAACACACGAATGTGAAGCACAAATAATCCACAGAGACACTAAAAACTAGTTCTCACTGCAATTCATATTTAAAAGAATACACACACAACTAAAACAATTAAAACAATTTTAGAGTAAACTATACTGTTTTTTAACGTTCTTTATGATAAAATACATAAACAATGGCAATATGCAAGACAGTTCCTCTCAAAGCATTAACCAATAACAACCAAAGCAGCAGTTAAAAATGAACAATGCCAATATGCAAGACAGTTTCTCTCAAAGCAACAACCAACAGCAAGAAAAACGAGCAACCGATCATGAATTAGCTAATGAATTATTTCAATCCCAACTAACTTGCATAATACGAATGAATCTACATGTTGAACTAATTTGTAATTAGCTAAACATCATTATTTAATTTGCAAACATGGAAAAATAGTAAAAAAACCAAGCCAAAATAAAAAATTATAAATATTAAATAGCACAATTAAGACCATTTAGAATAATTTAATCCAACCATTAAATGCACAATTATAAAAAAACAAAAATAGGAACATATACCTGCACTCAACTTCGAGCTTGGTCGAGGAATAGAGTTTGGTCAAATATTAGAATCATGCTTCAGCTTCGTTGGGGATCGAGCTTGGTCGAGAAATAGAGCTTTGTTGTAGAATCGTGCCGAAGAAGCCTTGAAACGTGCTTCGTTGTGGAATCGTGCTTCGTTACGGAATCGTGCTTCAGCTTCATGGAGGAATCGACGTCATTGAAGAATCGCACAGTGAGGGAATAGAGAGTGGAAGAATTGAGCTTTCAGAGCGAAGAGGGATTAGCTACTGAAGAGATTTCGAGAGTGGAGAGGAGATTTGTCAGTGAAGTGGAGAGGATCTAGGGAAATTGGATGTGTCACGACCCAACTTCCAAACACCAGGAAGTCGCATCGCTAATTAAGAAAGAAAGAGAAGAAGAAGAAACGACACATCAGAATCTAAACAGCGGAACGAATAAATTATATTAATAACATAATATTACATAGTTTACAACCACTATCAAAGTACACAGATAATACAACACATACTAGACAGTTATAAACACCTGTCTAGTATTTACAACATAATACAACTCAGAGACAATCGCAGAACACACAGCGGAATACTATATATCTAACGCAGAAGCCTCCTGCTCCATTGCTCCTCCAATATTCGTCAAAGCTAACCTGATTCCCTTGGCTACTCGTAAAAATTTGAGTACCCAAGAGTTTAAGAAAACAAAGAATAAACTCCGGGTCAGACATGAATCTGGTATGAGTAACAGGTTAAAGTTGCTTAACTTTCAAAAACCTTTTGAAAAGAAAGGTATCACGTAAGACTTCCCACACATAAACATGGAAAAGTTTTTACCTTACGCTAATCAAAACATTTGATAGGAAATCCAGTGATATTATAATAGGTCTAGGGTTTTCAAGTAAATATGAAATAGACGAAATTGTTACATTCATTAAATTTCAGCTACTAGCCACAAAAGTGGGTAATACAATCAAAACCGTTGGCACTTATTGGATTTTGGATTCCATACAATGGCTGGGGTACTGGGGTACCGCCCGACACAGTACGTGGCCTAGATCAACGTACCGAGGAGTACGCCCGCTCCCGTGCAACACAAGGTTGGACCCATTCCTTACTGAACAGTTCCGAACAAGACAACCCCGCAGTTGGTGCGCATATCCAACTGCCCACTAAGCCGAATAAAAAAAGGACTTCTAGACAAGGGAAAATCTTGATCTCCAGTGGGAGCTACCCACGAAGCCTTGCTGCACCTCCCCTGTTTTAGCCATTCCCGGTTGATGAGGCTTGAGACTACGATTACGTTTATAGGACTCATTATCTTAGAATGCTCATCGTCCACCTGACAATGTTCTGAAAGCATTCAATCCATACAAGTTTGTTCCGGGTTCGAACGAAAACGGTGGCATTATCTCGTTACACTCGTATTGGAATCACCCTCAGAGTTAACGACGATAACCCTTGCACTCTGAATCTCTATCTCGAACCTATAAGAACTAGTCCGTCAACTCATTACGGAATCATCCACAGAGTTATACTGACGTATAGTCCTTCACCTCGAGTCTTCATAGAGCTCCACTTGGATTCACGACCTAACGTTTAATTGGAATCGATGTGGTTTTCAGATATCCAAATATGGAAACCCGATCCCGGTCTCATCGAAATCCAAAGCGTGTCTTTTAGGTCCAAGTTGTTTTAAAGTTTAAAACAATTCAATTTAATTATCTATATACACACAGATAGATAATTCACATCACAATAGATAATCAACATTTTCATCATAACAGATAGTCCACATTATCACTATCAAATATAATCTATATCATCATCACAATGCAACCAATGCATCCATATCACACAATATTACTAATCTCATGGTTGAGATTCAAACCATTAAAGGCAACCAATATCAACCATTCATAAGCAATGATCTATAATCATACATCTATAATTAATTTAAAATGAATTAAATTAATTACATCTCCTCTAATTAATTTAAAGTGAATTAAATTAATTACTTAACTCAATATAAGTCTTTCTTATATCACCATTAATTAATTACAAAATAATTAATTAATTATCCTCCAATTAATCACTTTAATTAATCACCCATGATTAATTATTCTTTAATTAATTTCATAAAATTAATTACTCTAAACCAAATATAGTAATTAACCTTTAATTTCTTCATTAATTAATTAACTATAATTAATTACATTAACCTTAATTAATTAAAATTAATTAATTACCCTTAATCACTTATTAGTGATTAATTAATCTTAGTTAATCAATCTTAATTACTTCATTAATTATATTAATTAATGATTCTTAATTATATTTAATTAATTACTCAATTAGATTAATTATCTTCAGTAATTAATCTCACTTAAACTATAATTATTAATCACCTTTGATTAATCTCAATCTGTAATTAACTACCCTTAATTACTTATCAAATTAATTACCCCTGAATTAATTCCTTTAATTAATCTCTTGATTAATTATAAAAAATAATTTAATCTAAATAATTTCCACAATCCCAACATCATCCACTAATTACATCCAGTAATTATCTCTAATTACTTCTGTGAGTAATTTTACTTTATTAATTACATCAAGTAATTACTATCAAATCCAATGTTTAAAATTAATTAAACTTAATTAATTAATTTAAACATATCTCAATAAACTCGATTAATTACATTAAGTAATTAATGTCTTAATTACTTTTATTTGAGTAATTAAACTTAAATAAATTTCATAATTTATTAACATTAATTAAACAATCTAATTAATTATTAAAAATTAATCATTTTAACTAATTACTAAATAAATTTTAGTTAATGATCATCATTAACTATTATTTATTCTTTAATTACTTATTTTTTTCTTAAGTAATTAATTTTCATAAATCAATATTAATTATAAACTAATTAATCTTAATTATCTATTAATTAATCTTTAATTAAATTAATAAAGTGTTAGCTGTAATTTAATTTATTCTATATTACTTGATTAATTAATTCCCAATTAATTAATCTCACCCGTTGATAAATTAGTTTAAACCTTTGACTACTTATTTAATTAATCCAAATGATTTATTTATCAAATTAAATTAATTATCCATTAAATCTCCTTATAAATTTAATGAACACAAATCTTTGAATTCTAATTACTTTAAGATCAGACTTTGTTATTAATCAAGTTACCATTTACAAAGTACTCTAAAACAAATTATTTTAAATTTACTTTCAAATTTCATTTTTAAATTTAAGATTTAAAATTTGAAATCAAATTATCTTTAACAAAGTTTTAAAACACATTTCAAACCTTTCATTTCACAAGTTTTAAGAATTTCTTATTTAATAAAGAAGTTTAAAAGGATTTAAGACCAATTCAGATTTAAATTCAAATCAAATTGAATTACCTTTTAATGCTTTCAAAATTGTTTAAAACATTTAAGTTTTAAAACTTCCCTACATTTCAAAATTTGAATTAAATTTTGAATTCAGATTAATCTTTAAAACTCTACTTATATTTGTAACTTTATTTTAAAAAAAATTCAAACTACTTTGTCATTTTAAAGTATTTAACAATTCAAGTTAAAAACTTATTTTATTTCAAAACTGAGATTTAAACTTAAATTTAAATTCTAAACTTCAATCTTGGATTTAAAATTTGGTTTAAACCTTTCTTTCCATTTACAAGCTTCAGTTTTACAAATTATAAATCTAACAGTACAGGCTTGTTTAAAACCTGTAACCTTCCATTTAACCAGAGAAACACAATGTCCTACTTCGAGTCCTCAAACCAATTACTTCGAGCAAACTCACCAAAATCATGAGTCCTTCTCTACTACCACCAAGAAAACATCAGGATTCAAAAGTGCACGGTGCACTTGCACCGTGCCTCCGGCTCACTTCATCTACCGCCGGTGGCCTCCCCCATCGACGTCCAACTGCTCGTTCCAATGCAACCATCAATCCACTCTTCTACAGTCCAAAATCGAATTCGAGTTTCAACTCCAACTTGGAAACAACCGAATGCAACATCTCTAAACCTGTCATCGGCTCATCCACGGCCCTCTGGTCACCAGTATCTCAGCAACTCCATCCACAGCATCATCATCCACCATTCCATCGTTTCCCAAATTCTTGTTGAACTCGATCGCCTCTATAGGTCGAGCCAACCAAATCAATTTACACAGCTAAAACTAGGGTTACATGAGATAAATCGCTCTCGTAGCCACCTCGACGAAGTTCAACACCACTCCCCATTTTTCCACACATCACCGATCACTCCTCTATCAACACCCAAGATCCCGACCTCTCCAAACACGCAGATCAACAAAAATTCCCAAAAGCCCAAAAATAGTGCAAATAAGAATTGCACCTTCAGTCCTAATTTAAAAATTGGGATTTTAGTGTTATAAATCATGGTTTGGATTATGTGTTCACTTTATAATACTGAATTCATAGATTTTGCGGTTTGAAATTTTCATATTATTCAACATTCTCTGAATTTCTTGGTTTAACAGAGATACCGGATTTTAATTTAGCTCTATTAAGTTTTAAATCCTTAATCTATACTAATTTAAACATCCTTGGTTTGTAAATCAAGTACTAACAAACACTAGATTAGGTGGTAAGAAATTAAAAATAAAATCTTGAGTCTGGGAATCAATATAAGAACAGAGCAGAAAATCACTATACACACCAATACATCCATATAAATAATCAGAGATATACTTATAAATGCATTCACAAACATATTTGTTTCAGTGATAAAACATGCAACATAGTTATACTTTAAACCTTTTAAATTATGATGTTACTCACCTTAATCTTGATGGGCAGAGCAGTGAATTTTGAAAAAGACTGGTGCTTTAAAAACTGGAAATTTCCTTTGCTTCACATCTTGAATTGTTAAATGCAACTGGGTTGCTTTCTTCTTTAGTTTTGAAAACTGCAGTTGCTTTTGTTTAAAAATGCTTCAGTGCTCAGATTGTATGCAGAGAACAATGTCCAGATTGCATTTTTAAAAATGTACTAGTTTGCATAGATTATGAAAATGTTACAGGGAAATGAATCTTTTGAAATGCATTACAGGTTTTAACTTTGGTTTGAGGATTGAACTTTTGGTTTGAACTGAGCATTTGTTTCAGATTGGATTTGAGGAAATTTCAGGTTTCAAGGGAAGTGTTTATTTTTCTTTTTTTTCAGATTTGTTTTGCAATTTGGTTTGAAGATTTATGTTTAGCTTTCATTTAGAAAAAGGAAAGAAATGAAAAAGGAGATTTGTTTATATCAGCAGAAATTAAACTTTACTAAAATAAATAAATAAATAAATAAATAAAAAACCAAATTAAATGATACTTGTTTTAAAATTTTACATTTGTCAATTCCTTAGTTTATTTTCTAACATGTGTTATATGTATCTTAATATTCTTACACATGTCTCATAAAAGTAATTAGTATTTAATTAAAAGTTAATTAGTATTTATTTAGATATTAATACAAGATGAATATAAACCTATGTTTAAATAAATTAGTTAATCATGTATTTATTTACATGTACATAAATTTAAAATGAATAAATCAAATCTAGTTTTATAAAATGAAACTCATACAAGTAAATTCAAAATCAAAACAAATTAAAAATATTTACACTTTAGAATTTAAAAATTTTGAATTCAAGTTCGTATTAAATTTTGAAATCCAGTTTATTTACAAATATAACTACACAACTTAAATTTTTAAAAATTTATTTGTTAAAATAATGTATTATTATATTTAAAAATAACCACATTCAATAACCATAAATAACTTATAAAAGAAATTATCTTCTATATTAATAAATTATTTATTTTATTCAATTATATCAAAATAACTCTTATTGTTATTTTATTAAAATTTAAACTTGAGTTACACATATTTTAAATCATTTCAATATTTTTCTTATGTATTTAAAACCATATTTATTTATGAAATAACCTTTTAAAAGTTTAACTTTTAAATAAAATCATAATTTCCAATTTTTACTAAAGATATAAATTTTATAGAAAACAGGATTCATTTATTAATTAAATTTAAAACAAGATCTATTTACAATATATACAATATTCTATATATATTATAAATATAAACAATTTATTAGATTTAAAAAGATAAAATTTATCATTTAACTATTTATTTTATTGAATTATTAAATTAATTCAAATCTTATTAACAAAATTATCAAAAAATTTAATTTTTATTTCAGATTATTAAATTGATATTGCTTTCAAATTCCGAGTCATCACATCCCTCCTCCCTTAAAAGAATTTCGTCCCCGAAATTTAAAACAAAGGTAATTTAATAATCTATTTAAAGGATTAAATTTTAAAACACAAGCATATACCAATGATATGCTAACAACCATAGCAATCAATTCACCCAATCAATCAAATCTAATTATCCAGAAAAAATTCTGGATAAAACTTTCACGAGTTTCCCCGGTATAAATATCAGGATACTCGCTCTATAGATTCCATACAATCAATACTATTCAGGTACAGAGCTCATATTCATCTATATCTTATAGAACTCGACAGCATATCAGACTACAGACGAGTCTGACTCAACAACCAAACTCCATAACTGCTGGTTCTAAAACCAGAGATAGACCATAAACGTACTCCCTCAGAGATACGTGAAACTCATCGAATTCCAGTTATCCAAACTGACAATTCAATTCTGAAAACCAAACACTGATCCAACCAAAACAAAGATGAGATCCAAAACATCTCGAATCAGCTTTCCAGTTACTCAAAACTTATAGCTCCTTAATCAGAGAAAACCCCAACAACAACGAAGTCTCCAATTTCGAATTCCAAATTCCTTCGTCCCGTATTCACAAAAGCCTTCAGACAAATCCTGGGCTGCCAACATCCAAACTGATCAGCTTAACCCTTGCTGACAAACAGAACCAAAAACAACCCAACATAATGATCTCCTCAAGATCAATACAAAACCAAAACACAATCTTACTCCATAACCAGCAGAAGACAACAGACTTCTCCTAATCCGAAAAAACAATCAAAAATACTTCCAAACTACTTTCGCTGCACAACTCTGATCCACAGTAGATAAGAAAATGCTGATGAAAAACACAAGCACCAACTGGACATCACTTCCCAGAAATATAGGTCAACAGATCCATAAAGAATACTCAGAAATTCCATCAAAACTGAGTTGCTTCATCAAAATCCATCTCTAAAAATCATCCTTCAGCTAAACAGAACCATCGATTCCATTCCTGGAATGCTAATCGATAAGAAAACTCAATCTCCAGATGCGAACACACCTTTGTTTTCCCAGAGGACATCCAGAAAATCATCAACAATCCAAGAGAACACTCAACTATCGCAAGTCACTTTTTCGATCAACCCAAATCAATTTCCAAAAAAAACTGTTCTCTCTTTACCAAACAGAACAGCTTACACTGGTCAAGACAATCCATTGAAGAAATGGATTCACTCTGCAGCTTCTGAATTCCACTTCAGAAAAACTACTCCGCTAAGACCTCTCTGTCGGCGCACAGAACACTCTAAGCTACGCGGCTGACACCAATACCAAACTTCCTGATCCAAAGCTCTTCGAGAAACTCGAACTCCAAAACTGACCACAACATCGAAGCAGACACACTTCACAAACTTGTTCCAAAGAAATATCATTGGTCACATCCATAGTCACTGCATCTCATCACGCAGTTACAGCTTCCTGAGGTATCAAGATACCTTCACTTATTCCAGCTCAATTGAACAGATCCAAACCTAACTAACCAAACTCTGCACTTCAAAGATGACTCCGAACCTTAACAGGTTTACTTCAAAGATCGATGAAATATTTCAACACAACAAAGCTTACTCGAGACGGTATTAGGTCTACAGTCTCGATAGATACACTTCCAACCTCAACATCAGACTCCAACCAATGGTAGAAATAGTGTTACAAACACTACTACCTTATCTACCTTTATAAACTATGTTGGAAAAACCCGAACAGGTAACCCAACAGATAGGTAGAAATATATATATATATATATATATATATATATATAAATAAATAAATAAAATTACAAATACGCTCTCTCAAGAAAGACACCACTCCAGAGCTAGGTATTCACTCAACCTAAAGCTCTGATACCACTGTCATGACCCAACTTACAAACACCAGGAAGTCGCATCACTAATTAAGAAAGAAAGGGATAGAAAAGAGAAAGAAAGAGAAGAAGAAACAACACATCAGAATCTAAACAGCGGAACGAATAAATTATATTAATAACATAATACTACATAGTTTACAACCACTATCAGAGTACACAGATAATACAACACATACTAGACAGTTATAAACACCTGTCTAGTATTTACAACATAATATAACTCAGAGACAATCACAGAACACACAGCGGAATACTATATATCTAACGCAGAAGCCTCCTGCTCCATTGCTCCTCCAATATTCGTCAAATCTAACCTGATTCCCTTTGCTACTCGTAAAAATTTGAGTACCCAAGAGTTTAAGAAAATAAAGAATAAACTCTGGGTCAGACATGGGTCTGGTGTGAGTAACAGGTTAAAGTTGCTTAACTTTCAAAAACCTTTGAAAAGAAAGGTATCACGTAAGACTTCCCACACATAAACATGGAAAAGTTTTTACCTTACGCTAACCAAACCATTTGATAGGAAATCCAGTGATATTATAACAGGTCTAGGGTTTTCAAGTAAATATGAAATAGACGAAATTGTTACATTCATTAAATTCCATCTACTAGCCACAAAAGTGAGTGATACAATCAAAACCGTTGGCACTTATTGGATTTTGGATTCCATACAATGGCTGGGCTACTGGGTACCGCCCTTCACAGTACGTGGCCTAGATCAACGTACCAAGGAGTACTCCCGCTCCCCTGCAACACAAGGCCGAACCCATTCCTTACTGAACAGTTTCGAACAAGACAACCCCACAGTTGGTGCGCATATCCAACTGCCCACTAAGCCGAATAAAAAAAAGGACTTCTAGACAGGGGAAAATCTTGCTCTCCAGCGGGAGCTACCCACAAAGCCTTGCCGCACCTCCCCTGTTTTAGCCATTCCTGGTTGATGAGGCTTGAGACTACGATTACCTTTATAGGACTCATTATCTTAGAATGCTCATCGTCCACCTGACGATGTTCTGAAAGCATTCAATCCGTACAAGTTCGTTCCGGGTTCGAACGAAACCGAAGGCATTATCTTGTTACACTCGTATTGGAATCACCCTCAGAGTTAACGACGATAACCCTTGCACTCTGAATCTCTATCTTGAACCTATAAGAACTAGTCCGTCAACTCATTACGGAATCACCCACATAATTATACTGACATATAGTCCTTACACCTCGAGTCTTCATAGAGCTCCACTTGGATTCACGACCTAACGTTTACTTGGAATCGATGTGGTTTTCGGATATCCAAATATGTAAACCCGATCCCGATCTCATCGAAATCCAAAGCGTGTCTTTTAGGTCCAAGTTGTTTTAAAGTTTAAAACAATTCAATTTAATTATCTATATACACACAGATAGATAATTCACATCACAATAGATAATCAACATTTTCATCATAACAGATAGTCCACATTATCACTATCAAAGATAATCTATATCATCATCACAATGCAACCAATGCATCCATATCACACAATATTACTAATCTCATGGTTGAGATTCAAACCATTAAAGGCAACCAATATCAACCATTCATAAGCAATGATCTATAATCATACATCTATAATTAATTTAAAATGAATTAAATTAGTTACATCTCCTCTAATTAATTTAAAGTGAATTAAATTAATTACTTAACTCAATATAAGTCTTTCTTATATCACCATTAATTAATTACAAATTAATTAATTAATTATCCTCTAATTAATCACTTTAATTAATCACCCTTGATTAATTATTCTTTAATTAATTTCACAAAATTAATTACTCTAAACCAAATACAATAATTAACCTTTAATTACTTCATTAATTAATTAACTATAATTAAACATTAACCTTAATTAATCAAAATTAATTAATTACCCATAATCACTTATTAATGATTAATTAATCTTAATTAATCAATATTAATTACTTCATTAATTATATTAATTAATGATTCTTAATTATATTTAATTAATTACTCAATTATATTAATTATCTTCAGTAATTAATCTCACTTAAACTATAATTATTAATCACCTTTTATTAATCTCAATTTGTAATTAACTACCCTTAATTACTTATCAAATTAATTACCCCTGAATTAATTCCTTTAATTAATATCTTGATTAATTATACAAAATAATTTAATCTAAATTATTTCCACAATCCCAACATCATCCACTAATTACATCCAGTAATTATCTCTAATTACTTCTCTGAGTAATTTTACTTTATTAATTACATCAAGTAATTACTATCAAATCCAATGTTTAAAATTAATTAAACTTAATTAATTAATTTAAACATATCTCAATAAACTCGATTAATTACATTAAGTAATTAATGTCTTAATTACTTTTATTTGAGTAATTAAACTTAAAAAAATTTCACAATTTATTAACATTAATTAATTAATCTAATTAATTATTAAAAATTAATCATATTAATTAATTACTAAATAAACTTTAGTTAATGACCATCATTAACTATTATTTATTCTTTAATTACTTATTTTTTCTTAAGTAATTAATTTTCATAAATCAATATTAATTATAAACTAATTAATCTTAATTATCTATTAATTAATCTTTAATTACATTAATTAAGTGTTACCTGTAATTTAATTTATGATATATTACTTGATTAATTAATTCCCAATTAATTAATCTCACCCATTGATAAATTAGTTTAAACCTTTGATTACTTATTTAATTATTCCAAATGATTTATTTATCAAATTAAATTAATTATCCATTAAATCTCCTTATAAATTTAATGAATACAAATCTTTAAATTCTAATTACTTTAAGATTAGACTTTGTTATTAATCAAGTTACCATTTACAAAGTACTCTAAAACAAATTATTTTAAATTTACTTTCAAATTTCATTTTTAAATTTAAGATTTAAAATTTGAAATCAAATTATCTTTAACAAAGTTTGAAAACACATTTCAAACCTTTCATTTCATAAGTTTTAAGAATTTCTAATTTTATAAAGAAGTTTAAAAGGATTTAAGACCAATTCAGATTTAAATTCAAATCAAATTGAATTACCTTTTAATGCTTTCAAAATTGATTAAAACATTTAAATTTTAAAAACTTCCCTACATTTCAAAATTTGAATTAAATTTTGAATTCAGATTAATCTTTAAAACTCTACTTATATTTGTAACTTTATTTTTAAAAAAAAATCAAACTACTTTGTCATTTTAAAGTATTTAACAATTCAAGTTAAAAACTTAATTTATTTTAAAACTGAGATTTAAACTTAAATTTAAATTCTAAATTTCATTCTTGGATTTAAAATTTGGTTTAAACCTTTCTTTCCATTTACAAGCTTCAGTTTTACAAATTATAAAACTAATAGTACAGGCTTGTTTAAAACCTGTAACCTTCCATTTAACCCGAGACACACAACGTCCTACTTCGAGTCCTCCAACCAATTACTTCGAGCAAACTCACCAAAATCACGAGTCCTTATCTACTACCACCCAGAAAACATCAGGATCCAAAAGTGCACGGTGCACGTGCGCCGTGCCTCTGGCCCACTTCATCCACCGCCGGTGGCCTCCCCCCATCGACGTCCAACTACTCGTTCCAACGCAACCATCAATCCACTCTTCTACAGTCCAAAATGAAATTCGAGTTTCAACTCCAACCTGGAAACGACCGAACACACCATCTCTAAACCTGTCATCGGCTCATCCACGGCCCTCTGATCACCAGTATCTCAGCAACTCCGTCCACAAACTCATCATCCACCATGCCATCGTTTCCCAAATTCTTGTTGAACTCGATCGCCTCTATAGGTCGTGCCAACCAAATCAATTTACACAGCTAAAACTAGGGTTACAGGAGATAAATCGCTCCCGCAGCCTCCTCGACGAAGGTCAACACCACTCACCATTTTTCCACACATCACCGATCACTCCTCTTTCAACACCCAAGATCCCGACCCCTCCAAACACATAGATCAACAGAAATTCCCAAAAACCCAAAAATAGTGCAAATCAGAATTGCACCTTCAATCCTAATTTAAAAATTAGGATTTTAGTGTTATAAATCATGGTTTTGATTATGTGTTCACTTTATAATACTGAATTCATAGATTTTGCAGTTTGAAATTTTCATATTATTCAACATTCTCTGAATTTCTTGGTTTAACAGAGATACCAGATTTTAATTTAGCTATATTAAGTTTTTAATCCTTAATCTATACTAAATTAAACATCCTTGGTTTGTAAATCAAGTACTAACAAACACTAGAGCAGGCGGTAAGAAATTAAAACTAAAATCTTGAGTTTGGGAACCAATATCAGAACAGAGAAGAAAATCACTATACACACCAATACATCCATATAAATAATCAGAGATATACTTATAAATGCATTCACAAACATATTTGTTTCAGTGATAAAACATGCAACATAGTTATACTTTAAACCTTTTAAATTATGATGTTACTCACCTTAATCTTGATGGGTAGAGCAGTGAATTTTGAAAAACACTGGTGCTTTAAAAACTAGAAATTTCCTTTGCTTCACATCTTGAATTGTTAAATGAAACTAAGTTGCTTTCTTCTTTAGTTTAGAAAGCTGCAGTTGCTTTTGTTTGAAAATGCTTCAGTGCTCAGATTGTATGCAGAGAACAATGTCCAGATTGCATTTTTAAAAATGTACTGGTTTGCATACATTTTGAAAATGTTACAGGGAAATGAATCTTTTGAAATGCATTACAGGTTTTAACTTTGGTTTGAGGATTGAACTTTTGGTTTGAACTGAGCATTTGTTACAGATTGGATTTGAGGAAATTTCAGGTTTCAAGGGAAGTGTTTATTTTTATTTTTTTTCAGATTTGTTTTGCAATTTGGTTTGAAGATTTATGTTTGGCTTTCATTTAGAAAAAGGAAAGAAATGAAGAAGGAGATCTGTTTATAACAGCAGAAATTAAACTTTACTAAAATAAATAAATAAATAAACCAAATTAAATGACACTTGTTTTAAAATTTTACATTTGTCAGTTCCTTAGTTTATTTACTAACATTTGTTATATGTATCTTAATATTCTTACACTTGTCTCATAAAAGTAATTAGTATTTAATTAAAAGTTAGTTAGTATTTATTTAGATGTTAATACAAGATGAATATAAACCTATGTTTAAATAAATTAGTTAATCATATATTTATTTACATGTACATAAATTTAAAATGAATAAATCAAATCTAGTTTTATAAAATGAAACTTATACAAATAAATTCAAAATCAAAACAAATTAAAAATATTTACACTTTAGAATTTAAAAATTTTGAATTCAAGTTCATATTAAATTTTGAAATCCAGTTTATTTACAAATATAACTACACAATTTAAATTTTTAAAAATTTATTTCTTAAAATAAAGTATTATTATATTTAAAAATAACCACATTTAATAACCATAAATAACTTATAAAAGAAATTATCTTCTTTATTAATAAATTATTTATTTTATTCAATTATATCAAAATAACTCTTATTGTTATTTTATTGAAATTTAAACATGAGTTACACATATTTTAAATCATTTCAATATTTTTCTTATGTATTTAAAACCATATTTATTTATGAAATAACCTTTTAAAAGTTTAACTTTTAAATAAAATCGTAATTTCCAATTTTTACTAAAGATATAAATTTTATAGAAAACAGGATTCATTTATTAATTAAATTTAAAACAAGATCTATTTACAATATATACAATATTCTATATATATTATAAATATAAACAATTTATTAGATTTAAAAAGATAAAATCTATCATTTAAATATTTATTTTATTGAATTATTAAATTAATTTAAATCTTATTAACAAAATTATCAAATCAATTTAATTTTTATTTCAGATTATTAAATTGCTATTGCTTTCAAATTCCAGGTCATCACAGGAAGTGAATGGAAAAGTAAAGTATGGCAGTAGAATAATAAGAAGAGGAAAACACATAGAATATTACAGCCAAAATTTCATTTTGCTTAAAGATTGCGTGCACACAAGCTGTCTTAGACGGTAATGGCGACTGATATACTTAACTATAACAAGCTAGGTTTCAATGCAATCCCTAGTTGCTATTGGTATATCATTTTTTGTAGTGCCTTCAGGATAGAATAATACATAATATAAAATAAATCATAAAGAACATAGAGTCAATAATGTAGGACAACATATATGATACAACTATATACAAATCGAAGTGGGATATAAAAGTTTTGATTACCCACTATCTCAAAACTATAAAATGTATATCCAATAAAACATAGTGTCATACATGCATGAGGTAATATAATACCCAGTAATATGCAATGATATCATATTCTCCATCTATGCTCAACATCTACATGATGGTCTTCTGTTACTGAACTTGTAATGCCTCGGACGGATCCGAGTAATATGTAAATATTGGGTCAGACTATAAATATAAGGTAAAAACATAATCATAAGCATGGTATTAAAAAGAAAAGTATGTATATGACTCAAAATAACATCGCATAAACATCATAATAATAAACTATGCCATACATTCTCAATGTCCCCAAAGGAGTACACCTAAGAAAGTGAGGATCGCAATAATCCATAAATCAGGTGAAAGCAATCAAATCTATCAAAATCTCAATATAATATAGATAGGCATATCGTAAAAATCAAAATAAAGGAATGTATCCCAAATCAAACCATATCAAAGGGAGAATGACCAAAATATCTATTTTGACTTGCAAACATGATGGAAGTGAAAACTTTCGACTGCCAAATCCCAAAAGGTAAATCAAGAGACATAGACCCAAATTGAGTGAATTCCAGCCTAAATGCGAAAATCAACATCCAGGAGCATTATCTCAACTTTCAGTCCTAATGGATGTATAGACTTCTAAACGTTAGTCCTAGGAGATAGCTAAAAATACAAATCCCAAATAATATACAATTCAACCAAAATATCGAAAATAGTAACCAAATAACTATCTCGACCTGTAGTCCTGATGGAAGAGAAAACTTCCAACTGTTAGGCCCTCAGAGATATTGCAACGACCAGCCTTTTTGGACAGTTTAAATCGACGATAAACCACACAAGTCAGACTTAAACCATTCAAAGGGGCAGATTATTATGGGGTAAATAAGAAAAGAAGAGAAAGAAATAAAACATATACATAATCTCGCAGTGGAATGATAGAATATAATAAAAAATAACAGTTTATGAAGCTGTTTTACAAATATATTTGATTATTCTTTTACAACACAAAAATCAGAGTTACATAAACATGAATAAATAAGTAAATGCAACGGAACAACATGATGTAGTGGAATAAATATAATAAATAATAATAGTATAAATTTTCATCTTCGTCCTCAAGAAATAAGGTCTTCATCCTTGAAATACTCAGGTTGACCCGAGGGAATTGAAAAGAAAAAACACTCGAGTCAAAACTAAAATATCTTATGTAAGTTAAATTAACGGTAAATATTAGTTTGAAGGCGTCAGAGATGTTTATGAGGTTCGATATCTCTTATCTAGTGTCTAACATGAGTGCAATAATTTAAGAGATGTTTGGGATTACCATCTCCTAAGGATCCGTTAAGATATTTACTATGTAGTACAAAACTCTATTATAATAGTGTCTACGGTAAAGTATCAAAATAGCAATAAGGAATTACCCATATACCCCTTTACACATTTTTAAATATTCCCATAGTCTTTACAGCACTGTAATTCCTCCGTAAACTAGAGACTTATCAGAGGGCACTCTATTGGTATGGTACAAACCAAATTCGTAGAAGGTGCTATATTGCATGTGAACATGAAACTCGAAGCAATGCCAGGGTAGATATACCAACTGTAATGACTAGCCTTTTTGGACAGTTTAAACTGATGATAAACCACACATGTCAGACTCAAACCATTCAAAAGGGAAGATTATTATAGGTAAATAAGAAAAGAAGAGAAAAAATAAAACAAATACAGAATCTCGCAGCGGAATGAAAAAATATAATAATCAAATAACAGTTCATGAAGCTGTTTTATAAATATATTTGATTATTCTTTTACAACAAAAAAATAAGAGTTACATAAACATGAAAAAATAAACAAATGCAGCAGAAAAACATGATGCAGTGAAATAAATATAATAAACAATAATAGTCCACATCTTCTTCGTCTTTCAAAAATAAGGTCTTCATCCCTGAAATACTCAAGCTAACCTGAGCGAATTGAAAAGACAAAAGAGTTGAGTCAGAACTAAAAGACCTTATGTAAGTTAAATCAGCTGTAAATATGAGTGTGACGACGTCAGAGATGTTTATGGGGTTTGACATCTCTTATCCAGTACTTAACATGAGTGCAATAACTTAAAATATGTTCGAGATTACCATCTCCTAAGAATCCGTTAAACTATCTACCATGTAGTACAATACGCTAATATAATAGTATCTATAGTAAAATAAATTATTAAAATAGCGTTAAGGCATTACCCATATCTCCCATAGCACATTTTTGCATATTCTCATAGTCTATACAGTACCGTAATTCCTCCTTGAACTGAAGGGCTATTAGAGGGCACTCCAAAGGTATGGTACAAACCAAACTCGCAGAAGGCGATCTTGGGCATGTGAACACGACACTCGAGGCAATGTCAGCGTAGACATACCAATTGCACTTGCGGACTGGTGGTAACGCATAGAAGCTACTACCTCCCACCTCAGAATGCACTCCCATAAAAAAAATCAAGGGAGGCCACCAAAACAATCACAAAGTCAAATTATGGTATCGAAGAAATGTGTCCGATCGGAGGAATGACCTCACTTGGTCCGGTATAGCTCCTGTTTTAGCCACATCAAGCTGGGAGTTAGGGTCGCGCAAATACCTCATACAGAATCATTGCCAAACTATCCTACTTCATTTCTATATTTTCCACGATGTACACAGTTGTTAAAGTGGTTTTCGGTATTGGCAGAGAGTATGACAATACTGATCCCGGTCTCTTTAACAACCCAATGCTTATTTCACACCAGATGGTTCTTTTACATTTCAAAAAGTAAATTCACAATTTATATCAAAATATTCTATTCAATTTCAAACCATATCTCTATCAAAGTCATAATAACTTTCAAACTATATTAACTTTCAGAACCATATTCACTTCGAAATCATATCACATTTGAAATCATTTCATTTCCGAAATTACAATTTGTTTCAAAAATCTTATTTCAAAAATAGATTAAACCCTCATTTCAAAATCATAATATTCAATCAATTATGTCATTTAAATACCAACTTAAGTTTTTACATCATTTAACCGTATTCGCTTTCTAAATCAAGGAATTGAATACACACAATTCCACTTTACATAGTCTGAAATTTAGAAAATAGTTTAGATAGTATAAATAGTTTGAATTGTTCTAAAAATAGTTTAAGTAGAAAAATAGTTTAAATAGATTCAAATTTGATAGAATTGGGTTTAAAGTGCTTAAATAAATTCAAATATAGATTAAATATAGAATAAATACATTTAAACTATGTTAAGTAGTTTAAATGAATTTAAAATAGATTTGAATTATAATAAAAAGGTTTAGAATAGATTAAATAAATTAAATTAGTTTAAAATAGGTAAGTGTGATTAAATAGAATTAAATAGGTTATACTAGATTGAAATAAGTTAAATATTTTTAAATTGATTAAAATAGATTTCAAAGTTATACCTAAATAATTCCAATAACTCAATTCTGATAAATTCATTTATCCTTGATACTTCAAATTTGAAATTTCGATTTGAATCCTTTGAACAAATCATTAAATCAATTCTAATTTCACATTTCGCTTGGACTTTCGAAAATAATTCAGTTTATATAAACCAATTTCTATTTCAAAATACCAGTTAACTGAATTCAAAATTTCAAAGATTCAAAAATCAATTAATTTAACCAATCCGGTGTCTGTATATAATTTTCTGCCCTAGGGTAAAGTGGTACAGATATTTACCATTTCAATTCGCAATTTAAAAATTTACAGTTATATAACATTTCAAACCGCAATCCAAATTAAATAAAATCCATAAAATCTCTCGATTCTATCATTTCAACCCATAAAAAAATTTTCCTAATCTATAGATCATTTGGGTATGTATCATTTCAACCCATAGGGAACTTGCAATATTATAACAATATAAAATATAACATCCAGTCATCTAATGTCAACCATTCAAACATACATCATAATCATCATCCAAATTAATCAATGAACATCAATAGGTAACTGAAAATCAATACAGGTATTAAATTGACAATTTAAATTTCAATATTAAATTAAACGATGATTAAATGCAATAAAAGTCAAATTTAACTAAAATGACAATTTAAATATACCAAACGTTGATCAATAAATTTCAAATCGCATCATAAATTAAATTTAACTAACATAAGATAATTTAAAGTTGTGAGTGGGTTAAAACACCTAGCTTTGATTTCAAATCGATTTGAAATCAAAAATTGGTCCTAAATTTAAACAGTCTAAGTATTTTTCCAAACTAGCGTTAAAATGTCTGAAATTTCAATACGATCGCAGTGGAGAAAACCGCCTGTAAATTCGAGGTCGTATATAAAAGATACGACGATTACAAGATTATACGATTTAAATTAAAAATAGGTAAAATAATTTAATTATCCACGTACTCCGCACCCTCGTTCTGTCGTCCAAGGGAAACCCTATAGCGCTGCACGTCCAACTCTGTACCGATGCACGTGACGAGTTGGAGCCGCTGCCATCATGTCGTTGATCACCGCCAACCACCCCAAGATCTCCGGGCGACCATGCGACCCAGTCGCGTTCCCAACTTCCCCAGCACCCGCCACCGACTTCATCCTTAGATCGAATTTTCCCAGTTGATCCAACCATCATCTCATTGAACCATCCACTTCGATGAACTACGTTGGCCGCTCACTACGACCCAGTGACCTCCGAGTGACGATCGGTCGATGTCGATCACAATGCAATGAACAGTCGAGATTAATTCGCCGCGTTCTAGCCACACAAAAATCCAAATCAAAAAAAAAAACTGCAAATTTGAATTGCGCTCATCGAGGGCTTTGATATGGTATATAATTTGATAAGGTTTGGAGGAGTTTGATTTTTGGATTTGGTTTTGAAATTGGGTTTAAAGTTTTGAGATTGAATCAGTTTCTGCAATTGAGGAGAAGAAGTAGACAGCATTCTACGCAAAGAATAAATGGAATAAGAAATAGCTAGGATTTATAATAGGCTATTTATAGGAAGATCAGAAATAGAAATGAATGGGCTAGATCGATTTGAATGTTGAATGATAAACGAATTGAAAAGTTTGTTTCATTCTCGAAACGAAAATGAGCAATCCCATATATAAAAACGGATGTTCTCGATATTTTTAAACTTAATGGAACAGGTTTCAAGTCCTAATTCTATCGTATGAAGAAGTTGGCTTAAAATTAGCTTATTTCAAATTGATTTTAATTGAATTTAATTAAATTGATTTCTAGGCATTTCGAGTATGTACGATCAAACGACATGTTCGATCGCTACGAAACTTGAAATCTTATAATAACTCACCCTTACAGATCCGATGAAACTAATTTCGTCGGAATGAGAAAGTGGCCAGGATGGTTATTTTCACGCAAAATAAATAAATAAATAAATATTAAATTAATTTTATCACTTTTTAATTCAATATTTATAAACTAACAAATTTCATCATTATTGATTACTTAGACATTTATAATAACTTAAAACAAGTTTACCTAAAATTTCAGTGTTAATTATTTTCGAAAATACAGAGTTCAATTTCAACTGCAATTAATCCAACTAATTATAACTTAATTCCAATAAACTAATATAATTTGATTTCAATCTTTATATTCAATCAATCACTATTCTATAGACCTAGTTAATATTGTTTTATATTTCACTACATTAATATTCTCTAATTTCCATTTTTTTACCATATTGGTTGCGATATTTCAATTACACTGAATATTTGTAAATTTTATTATGATTTCAAATCTCAGTAGATTTATTTATCTTTGGTTTACTCTTCTTATTACATCAATTATTTCCTTGTGAATATAATTAACATTTCTATTCATTTTATTACATTCACAATTTGCAGTTATTGTCTTAATTCACATTAGTGTAACATTTAATGACATTCAATTGCAATTGATTTTAAAAAATTGGAAACAAATAATAATTGTCACCATTTCTATATTAAATAACATCTGTTAGTTTATTATCTACAACAAGTGTTATAATTACTACTATAACACTAATTTTATTCACTTACAGTTAGTTACATCTATTTCATTGATTAATCAGCATTTAACTATCAATTATTATTTAAATCCGGTTATTAATTAATACACCCATTATTGTAATTAATTTACAATCTATAACCAATTATAACTTTGTTATCATTTTAATTAGTTGGAATTACATTTAAAATAGTTATCAATAACATTAAATTTACACTGCTACATTTCATTCCAGTTACATTCTTATTATTAAATCATAAATTTTTATTTCTTCCAACAATAAATTACAAAACTTTACTAAATTAACTATTTTTATTTATCGAAAATTATGGGTCGTTATAGATATCCAGAAATATAAACTCAAATCAATATCAAGCCCAATAAAAAAACTCAATATGAAAAACCATGTATCTCGACCCTCGCCCTTAAAGAGGAAAACTCTCAACTAAGTGGTCCTATGAGATAGAAACAATATGTCATAAAAAACGATTATTCAACCATACGCTCTTATAAATGGATGATAGACAAGCTCTCATTATGTCTCTAGTATAATAAATTGAAAACTCACAACTATCTCGGTTTAGGTATCTCAAGCAACAGGCGGACACATAACTAGTCTCAAATGTCAAACAATAATTGTATAAAGAGGTGTCAATATCAAATACCTCAAATATAATACGGCAACCAAAATAATCCATATAGGAGATTGATGTACCGCAACTGATTGAGGAAATGATAATGACCCAGTTCATTTCCTACAGTCCCTTAGTTACTTCCAGAATCATGACCCTCGTATCCATCACATGTCATAAACACGTTGTCGGACTACACTGAAAATTTGCAACAATTCCCACCAGCCCTTAGCAATGGACTATTAGTCCTTACATGACATCAGATAATGGCTCTAATGAGAAAAATAACCCCCAGTCTAAAAACACAACAAGGTAACATTATGAATCCAAGGAGGGACCTCAAAATCAGGACCAGTACAATTGATAATTAAACTATTTGTGGCTCTAATTCACGCGCTCTTTATAGTGGCGTGAACCCTAAGACGTAGATTCACAAAAATACTCTCAACTATACAAGGCCTAATGAGATCAATAACTAATACTCTCGACCCTAGGAGCCCTATTGAGAGTGACAACCACTACTGTAACAATCCACTACTAATAGGCCTAAATTTTGACCCATAAAATGCCCATCGAAACATAGATCCATTTTAAGATAAGCCTTGGTAGCAAAAAGAAATAATATTACTGAGTCATAAATCATTTTTCAGAACTCATAGTAGATGGAACAAAATATAATAGCAAAGTGTACTCATTTATTTGAAAACAATAAAAATATCATAATACAAAATTCCATAAACATCGTAACATAATATCGTTACAACAATTATCTAAATACACGGTACACATAAAACTAGTAATAATAACAAATACTGCCGCAAGCCATGCTTCTCTATTGCTAAGCATTTTCAATACCATCACTCCGTCCTTATCATGTGTTGTAATGAAAAGGTAGTCAAAATAACAAGTGAACTGGTGAATTAAAACCTCGAGTCTTACCTTTTCAATACTTGGGTAGTATATTTTAAAATAAGAATATGGCTATGAACTAAAACCATTAAAACTATTTACTACTTCTATAACGACCCAGAATTTTTATTAATAAAAATTTGAATATTTAATTAATTTTAAATATTAATAAGTGAATTTATAAGTCGAATAAATTTTTATTTGAATTATTGGATTTAATTGGATTATTAAATCGATAATTTAATATGTTAAATTATGGAAATAATTGAAAATTGGGTTAAATATGATTGAAAATGATTTATAAAATTTTATTTTATCATATTGGAGTTAGAATGATATTTTAGAACTTTTAAAATCGAATTAAAAGTTAATTTGTGAAAATTGAATATTTTAATATTTAATTATCGAATGTAAAATAGCCAATTTTTGAACAGTCTCAGAATTGAACGAAACAAGTTCCATTGGATCCGTAATAGTTAGTTATTATCGGATTTCAAATTTCGTGTCAATCGGAGTTATCGTTTGATCGTGGCAGCTCGAAATGCATCGAATTATTTTTAATATTAATTTGGCGAGTTAAAATAGCCATTTTTCAAAAAGCCTCGGATTTCGACGAAACAAGTTTCATCGGATCCGTAATGTGATATTATTGTAAGGTTTCAAATTTCGTGTCAATTGGATTTACCGTTTGTCCGGTACAAATTAAAACGCCTAGAAATCGATTTAAATCGGTTTAATTTAAATTGAACGTTTGTAGCCATAACTCGCACAGATGTCCGAATTAGCTTCCGAAACCTGTTCCATTGTGTCCGGAACGCGGGGTAAACCTTAGAAACGCTGGTTACGGCGCGTAAATCGGAGTTCGGAATTTCCGGATGAATAGTGTCGATCGTTTCTCTATAAATAGCCCCACCCTTCATAAAAAAAAAAAAAAAAAAAATAGGAAAGTCAAACCTTAGCCGCCTCCACCAGAAATGAATGGCCGAAATTGCCTAAATTTCTTCCTCAATTCGTGATCAATCCACACAATATTTTTGCAAACTCTCTAAACGAAGATCGAAGAGCTCTGCGAGCTCTACCTGTTGTACGGTGGAGATTGAAATCGAAGCTTCGAATCAGCGGAAATATTCGTTTGAATTGCCGGCCATCGTGCACGAAAATCGAGATATGGTGACCACCGAGTACGACCGCGTTTTGCACGGTGATAGAGTTGGCGAAGCACTTCTGGATAGAGGTGGTTGATCGGAGTGGATGTCGACGAGGAGGCTCGAAAAATTCGAACCCTAGGGCGGCCGTGGGTTCCTTTGTTCGAACGTGTTCCTGTACGTGAGGGGGAAGATGGATTAGGGTGCGGCCCTGATGTGTTTGAGATGGAAATGGATGGTAGTGATTTATTTTAGGTATAAAATTATAAAATAAATGTTGTAATTGTTATATAAAATTCGTATAAACTTGTAAAATCAATATCTTTTTCATACGAGGTCGAAAACACGCGAAACCAGTTGCGTTGGAATCGTATGGATGAGCACTACGCGATGGAGTTTGTTTGGAGTCATTTGGATTTAGTGAGAATTTTGGGTAAAATTAAACGCGCGTTGCATTTTATTCGAAATAAATCGCTAAAACGAAATTTAATCAAGGTGAGAACTTCTCACTCAATCGAATCGGTTTCGATTTTATTTTAAATAGTTAGATTTAAAATATTTGAATGCATGTTTGAATGATGATTGATATCTATTGATTGTTAAAATAGACATTATACGCCGTTATTAAGCGGATGTTATTTATTAAAAACATATACCGCGAATATTTCATAAACAGTGAAATTGGTATTATAAATAATATCAATATATATATATTGGCATATGTATATATTGCAGTTGTTGATTCCCCGCATTTTTTTTAGCGGATGAGACCCTATTGCGCCGTTATTAAGCGGATAATATTTAATAAAAACATATACCGCGATAATTTCGTATTGGAGCGGAATTGGTATTGTGCTAATGTTTTTGGATGCAGGAAAACAGGTTGGAGGGATCCAACTGGATTCCTCAACAGTTTTTATTTGATTTCAGATATTTTGATATTTGATGGACTTTCATATTGATATATGATATCGTTGTAGTCGTGATTGACTATTTGGTGTGTAGCATCATTGGACCCAAATTTTGGGATTTTAAAATGATTTTTAAAAGTGATTGTTGAAAATATTTTTATATTTTTGGAAATTGATTTATTTTAAATAAATAAACGTTATAATTTTTAAAGTTATAAAAATTATGATTTTTGAGGAATACGGCTAAAGTTGATTTTTGAGAAATATGGGTTAATGATTTTATAAAATAGTTTAAATTGGATTTTTGAATATATTATAAAAAGTTTAAATATAGGATTTATAAAATTTGATTATTTTATAGAGCAAGAGAATGGTGAAATTATAAAGGAAATTAAAGACGTTTTAGAATAATAATATAAATTTATTTATATTAAGAGATTTATAAACGGATATTTATAAATCGAAATATTGACATTATAAAACGATTTTTTATAAGTGTTTGAATGAAGTGAAAATGAATTTCATAAATGAATGAAATTTATAGAATCATAAACTGTGAAGTTATAAATGAAATTTATAAATAGTAAGATTTATAAATTTGTGAAGTTAATTGAAGAACAGATTTGGTTAAATAAATGAATCTTATAAGTTATAAGATTTATAATTATGAAGTTCAAAGGAACGATTTTTGTAAACGAATAGATTATAAGTATTTAACTTATAATATGAACTTTTAGTTTATAATTGAGTTATAAACTGGAATAGGTTAATAAAGGAATTTATAAAAAGGAAGTTTTTATAAATAAATAGAAATGGAATTTATAAACGTTGTTTTATAAATTCGCAAATGACTTATTTTGATAAGTTAATTGTTATAACTTATAAATGGAGTTATATTCACATTTTTGAATAGTGAATAATCCTTTGAATTAAAATGAATAGAAATGATGAAGTTAGTTAACGTAGTATATTCACGTTTTTGAATAGTGAATAATACGTTAAAGAAAATGTTTAGAATGTGGTGTTTTAAATAGAATTAAAACGATCTAACGATGTTTTAAAAATTGTTGAGATTCGAAACCATAGATTTCAACATTTATTGTTGAAATAGACGTTTTCGAGAAATAGAAGGAAATGGTGGACTATAACACTGTTGTTATAGTAAATGATTTCCGAAAGGAAATGTTTTGAATAGTATTGGAATTTATATATCTATTTTAATTTCGAATCCCTATACTAGTGATTTTGGGGTTGTCGTAACGATGTTTTACGCAACATTCGTTTTGGCCCAAATAAATATGTTTAAGAGAATGATTTCCTTAAAGAATGAAATATATACTTAATTCAATTTAAGTATATTGAATATTTTCCAAGGTTGAAAATAAAAAGATTTGAATTACTTATTTTTAATAAGTATAGAATTGTTTTCCAATATAAAGTGAATATATTGAATTTATCTTTTTGAAGATAAATTGAAAGGAATTATTGAAATAATATGCATGGATATTTTGAAATATAAATTCATTATGGAATTTATATGTGAAAGAGGAATTTGTATGGAAAATAAATATTGATTTATTTTTGAAGTGTTGAAATTATATATCTTGTAAAGATATTTTGGAAAATAAATAATTTGGAAAATTATTTGGAATCTGGTGATGTTGTGCATATCCAGTGATAGTTCAATAATCGACTATCAATATTACCCTTTGAATGGGTATTTGATGTGATTTGATTGAATTTGAATGCCACACTTATTTTTGAATAAGCGCTCACTATTCGGGTTAACCGGGAAAGGACCATGGGGTCGTATAACCCATTCCGAATATGTGATACGTCGTTGTGAATTGCATTTGAAGATCGGTGTTGAAGACCGGATATTTGCGAGAGCGATAGGACGACCTGTCGATTGACTCTGCACCGAGTTGCTCCGGTATTGAGTTCTCCATATGTGATGGTGAATCCGATCAGGATTGTGGATATCCGGATTGCAAGGACTTCTTTGTAAGTGGCTTCGGTTTTGTTCGATCCCGGAACAGACTTGTATGGATTGTATGTCTGACATTACAATTTGAGATATAAAGCCGATTTCTTTCAAATATATTTCTGTTGGTGGCGGAGAATTTATTCTTTTAGCTTAACACCCTTCTCTGAGACGTACGAGCTCAGAGGTTATATAGTTGAAGGTTATCAGCGATATATTCCCAATTTGGTAATGTGACATGCTGAGTGATGCTGAAATGATCATTGTGTTGATTATTTGTGATAGGATCATTTGTTTGATCGTCTATCTTGGTGATCATTGTGTTGATCATTTGTTGACCCAAAGCATGGCTTTTGTATAAAGTATGTTTTTGTGGACGTGACTTCGTCGAGCCTCACATCCTGGAATGGTCAAAACAGGAAAGATGCGGCAAGGTTATGAGGGGTAGCTCCCTTTAGGTTATGTGCATTTCCTTCTGGAAAGGGTGGTATCATGGTATGGAGCCCAGATACTTACTCATGTTGAAACACTATATTTATTACTGTGTGGTGTTGTTGATGACGAGCGCTCGGTTAAAGGTCCAATGGGATCGGGGGATGCCATATTCGTGTAGTAGTTACCTAGTGATAAAGGTAACCCGGCCTTGTGTTGGCAGAGAGCTGGTTAAGTTCTCGGGACGTCCAGCCAGAGGCGTTTCCATGTGGCAATGGGAAGTTTCTTGGCCTTGACCATTTGTTGGAAATCCAAAGAAACAATACGAAACTTGTACGGTTTTAGTTGTAGAACCTACTTCCTCAGGAGGTAGCTATAGTAGGCATAATATAATGGTACCTATGCTGGCTAAGATTTATATCTTTACTTTCGAAATGATTTGTTCTACACTATGCACTAGTAATAATATCAAATATTATTTTTAATGCGTATCAAGCATCTTTGACTAACATAAAAAGAAATCTCCTCCAAGTCTGCGTTTGCATTGTGTGTGTGGTGGGAGGTCTTATGGTAGTTACATTTTTAAAAGCATTGCGAATTGAATTTAAAAATATCCCTCTATTTTTGATTTAAAGTAAATAAACTGTTTTTAGTTCTCACACCAGTCACATGACTGACTCGGAGTTTATTGTTTTCCTTCCTAAACTCTGGGTGCCCACCAATTTTCCACACGGGCAGTCAAGAGTTAAGGTTTATCAGGATATTCAGGAGTTGCTGGAGGCAAGCTGGATGGCATGGCGTATTACTAGTATATAGTATTTCTTTTCCGCTGTTTATTGTTGTTTGTTGTTGTACACTCTGATGATATGATGTAATATAATGTGATGTAATGTAATAACTGATATAGTTTTTTGTTTAAAGATTATTCATTTATTATTATATGTTGTTCCGCTGCGAATTGTGAGATTCTGATGTTGTTCAGTTATTTCTTCTGTTCTTTTTCTTTTCTTTTTAAAACCCTAACTATTCGGTTTTTCGGCAACGAAAAATCGTATGCGTTACATTTGGTATCAGAGCTGATGGTTAAGCGACAACCATGGTTCTGTTGGGTATTACTCATTAGAGATGGAGTCAGTAGTACTCTAGAATGAGTTTGAGTGTAATAATAGCTATGAGAGCGTATTTGTTAGTGATATATAAAATTGTTTTATATTGTGATGATTGGTTTATTGAGTGGTATATGAACCTTCGTCGGCACAGCCTCGAAACTGAATCGAAGGGGTTTCTAAACACTTGAATAGAACAATTCGGCACAGTATTGATTTTAAATTGGGTAAATGAAATGATTTTACCTTGATTATATTTTATATATAAAGGAATAATTTTTCAGAATTATTAAAGTATATATGAATTGATTGTTAGTTGTTTGAATAATCTAAATAAAAGAATAATTGTATAAGTAAAATGAATTATAAGAATTAAATTATAACTAAAGTGATTTACAATTGTGAAATAAACTTATATATATAAGAGGTGAAATTATATGAATATATTTATGAATATGTGTTGTAAATAAAAGTGAATTTAAAGTTAAATGGAAATATTACTTAAGAGATATTGAATGAAATTGATATTGGTATCGAAGTAAATAATCAAGTGGATTAAATGAATATGAACTTGAGTTATATAAATGAAATTCAACTGTTGTAATTGGATTGAATGTTAATCAATTTAATGTAAATAAGGTTGATATGAAATAATGAATATAAGTGTTAATTCATTAAAATCTAATGTTATTGGAAGTTGAATAATTGAATGAATGAATATAAGCAAAGGAATTTGGTTGTATTGAATATACATTGGTTGTTATATGATTGTTAGTTGATTGTATATAATTCATTAAGAGTTAATGAAATTGAAAGCTATGTAAATTGACAACCAATTCATTGAATATTAATGAGAATACGAATGAATCTTTATTGATTGGTTATGGATGTTAGTTGGATGATGGTTGAATATATATATTGCTATTGAATGCATTTGCTATGTAGACATATATAGTTGTTATGGAGCTATATGTTGTATATTGAGATTATTTTCATATATGCATGTTCTCATGTTGTTTGTTGAGTGTTTAGTAGGTGCGGATTGCGTTTGCTTCGCATTTGGAGCTCGCTTTCGCGCTATATTAGCCGTATACGCTTGCTAATAAAATATAAGGTACATATCTCGGATTAAATATCGTACTTTTATACTTTTTTCCCTGCGGGATGCCTCATTACTTGATGAGATGTATATTTATGATATATATACTGTCATTTTTTTTTTCGGATCGAGCCGCGCAAAGGAGACTATGGCGAATTTTTCCGGAAATTTAAGGCGTTAGAAAAAATTTGAGAAAATTGGAAAATTTTGGGAAAACTTAAACTTTGTTTTGAAATTGAAAGTTAAACGATAGTAATTGTTTTTGAAAGATAACTAAGTATGATTTGAAAACTTAGTGAAGTTATTATAAGAAGTTTAACTATGAATTTTGGGAAAATTAATAGATTCTGTAATTTTCTTACTTGTAATTTCGAGGACGAAATTCTTTTAAGGGGGAAAGATTGTAACGACCCAGAATTTTTATTAATAAAAATTTGAATATTTAATTAATTTTAAATATTAATAAGTGAATTTATAAGTCGAATAAATTTTTATTTGAATTATTGGATTTAATTGGATTATTAAATCGATAATTTAATATGTTAAATTATGGAAATAATTGAAAATTGGGTTAAATATGATTGAAAATGATTTGTAAAATTTTATTTTATCATATTGGAGTTATAATGATATTTTAGAACTTTTAAAATCGAATTAAAAGTTAATTTGTGAAAATTGAATATTTTAATATTTAATTATCGACTGTAAAATAGCCAATTTTTGAACAGTCTCAGAATTGAATGAAACATGTTCCATTGGATCCGTAATAGTTAGTTATTACCGGATTTCAAATTTCGTGTCAATCGGAGTTATCGTTTGATCGTGGCAGCTCGAAACGCATCGTATTATTTTTAATATTAATTTGGCGAGTTAAAATAGCCATTTTTCAAAAAGTCTCGGATTTCGACGAAACAAGTTTCATCGGATCCGTAATGTGATATTATTGTAAGGTTTCAAATTTCGTGTCAATTGGATTTACCGTTTGTCCGGTACAAATTAAAACGCCTAGAAATCGATTTAAATCGGTTTAATTTTAATTGAACGTTTGTAGCCATAACTCGCACAGATGTCCGAATTAGCTTCCGAAACCTGTTCCATTATGTCCGGAACGCGGGGTAAACCTTAGAAACGCTGGTTACGACGCGTAAATCGGAGTTCTGAATTTCCGGATGAATAGTGTCGATCGTTTCTCTATAAATAGCCCCACCCTTCATAAAAAAGAAAAAAAAAGAAAATCAAACCCTAGCCGCCTCCACCAGAAATGAATGGCCGAAATTGCCTAAATTTCTTCCTCAATTCATGATCAATCCACACAATATTTTTGCAAACTCTCTAAACGAAGATCGAAGAGCTCTGCGAGCTCTACCTGTTGTACGGTGGAGATTGAAATCGAAGCTTCGAATCAGCGGCAATATTCGTTTGAATTGCCGGCCATCGTGCACGAAAATCGAGATATGGTGACCACCGAGTACGACCGCGTTTTGCACGGTGATAGAGTTGGCGAAGCACTTCTGGATAGAGGTGGTTGATCAGAGTGGATGTCGACGAGGAGGCTCGAAAAATTCGAACCCTAGGGCGGCCGTGGGTTCCTTTGTTCGAACGTGTTCCTGTACGTGAGGGGGAAGATGGATTTGGGTGCGGCCCTGATGTGTTTGAGATGGAAATGGACGGTAGTGATTTATTTTTGGTATAATATTATAAAATAAATGTTGTAATTGTTATATAAAATTCGTATAAATTTGTAAAATCAATATCTTTTTCATACGAGGTCGAAAACGCGCGAAACCAGTTGCGTTGGAATCGTATGGATGAGCACTACGCGATGGAGTTAGTTTGGAGTCGTTTGGAGTTAGTGAGAATTTTAGGTAAAATTAAACGTGCGTTTAATTTTATTCGAAATAAATCGCTAAAACGAAATTAAATCAAGGTGAGAACTTCTCACTCAATCGAATCGGTTTCGATTTTATTTTAAATAGTTAGATTTAAAATATTTGAATGCATGTTTGAATGATGATTGATATCTATTGATTGTTCAAATAGACATTATACGCCGTTATTAAGCGGATGTTATTTATTAAAAACATATACCGCGAATATTTCATAAACAGTGAAATTGGTATTATAAATAATATCAATATATATATATTGGCTTATGTATATATTGCAGTTGTTGATTCCCCGCATTTTTTTAGCGGATGAGACCCTATTGCGCCGTTATTAAGCAGATAATATTTAATAAAAACATATACCGCGATAATTTCGTACTGGAGCGGAATTGGTATTGTGCTAATGTTTTTGG
The DNA here is from genome assembly GCA_030765085.1 of Allium cepa. Lineage (NCBI taxonomy): Eukaryota > Viridiplantae > Streptophyta > Magnoliopsida > Asparagales > Amaryllidaceae > Allium > Allium cepa. Next base: position 32,287,461 of record CM060940.1, read on the forward strand.
ATGCAGGAAAATAGGTTGGAGGGATCCAACTGGATTTCTCAACAGTTTTTATTTGATTTCAGATATTTTGATATTTGATGGATTTTCATATTGATATATGATATCGTTGTAGTCGTGATTGACTATTTGGTGTGTAGCATCATTGGACCCAAATTTTGGGATTTTAAAATGATTTTTAAAAAGTGATTGTTGAAAATATTTTTATATTTTTGGAAATTGATTTATTTTAAATAAATAAACGTTATAATTTTTAAAGTTATAAAAATTATGATTTTTGAGGAATACGGCTAAAGTTGATTTTTGAGAAATATGGGTTAATGATTTTATAAAATAGTTTAAATTGGATTTTTGAATATATTATAAAAAGTTTAAATATAGGATTTATAAAATTTGATTATTTTATAGATCAAGAGAATGGTGAAATTATAAAGGAAATTAAAGACGTTTTAGAATAATAATATAATTTTATTTATATTAAGAGATTTATAAATGGATATTTATAAATCGAAATATTGACATTATAAAACGAGTTTTTATAAGTGTTTGAATGAAGTGAAAATGAATTTCATAAATGAATGAAATTTATAGAATCATAAACTGTGAAGTTATAAATGAAATTTATAAATAGTAAGATTTATAAACTTGTGAAGTTAATTGAAGAATAGATTTGGTTAAATAAATGAATCTGATAAGTTATAAGATTTATAATTATGAAGTTCAAAGGAACGATTTTTGTAAACGAATAGATTATAAGTATTTAACTTATAATATGAACTTTTAGTTTATAATTGAGTTATAAACTGGAATAGGTTAATAAAGGAATTTATAAAAAGGAAGTTTTTATAAATAAATAGAAATGGAATTTATAAACGTTGTTTTATAAATTCGCAAATGACTTATTTTGATAAGTTAATTGTTATAACTTATAAATGGAGTTATATTCACATCTTTGAATAGTGAATAATCCTTTGAATTAAAATGAATAGAAATGATGAAGTTAGTTAACATAGTATATTCACGTTTTTGAATAGTGAATAATACGTTAAAGAAAATGTTTAGAATGTGATGTTTTAAATAGAATTAAAACGATCTAACGATGTTTTAAAAATTGTTGAGATTCGAAACCATAGATTTCAACATTTATTATTGAAATAGACGTTTTCGAGAAATAAAAGGAAATGGTGGACTATAACACTGTTGTTATAGTAAATGATTTCCGAAAGGAAATGTTTTGAATAGTATTGGAATTTATATATCTATTTTAATTTCGAATCCCTATACTAGTGATTTTGGGGTTGTCGTAACGATGTTTTACGCAACATTCATTTTGGCCCAAATAAATATGTTTAAGAGAATGATTTCCTTAAAGAATGAAATATATACTTAATTCAATTTAAGTATATTGAATATTTTCCAAGGTTGAAAATAAAAAGATTTGAATTACTTATTTTTAATAAGTATAGAATTTTTTTCCAATATAAAGTGAATATATTGAATTTATCTTTTTGAAGATAAATTGAAAGGAATTATTGAAATAATATGCATGGATATTTTGAAATATAAATTCATTATGGAATTTATATGTGAAAGAGGAATTTGTATGGAAAATAAATATTGATTTATTTTTGAAGTGTTGAAATTATATATCTTGTAAAGATATTTTGGAAAATAAATAATTTGGAAAATTATTTGGAATCTGGTGATGTTGTGCATATCGAGTGATAGTTCAATAATCGACTATCAATATTTCCCTTTGAATGGGTATTTGATGTGATTTGATTGAATTTGAATGCCACACTTATTTTTGAATAAGCGCTCACTATTCGGGTTAACCGGGAAAGGACCATGGGGTCGTATAACCCATTCCGAATATGTGATACGTCGTTGTGAATTGCATTTGAAGATCGGTGTTGAAGACCGGATATTTGCGAGAGCGATAGGATGACCTGTCGATTGACTCTGCACCGAGTTGCTCCGGTATTGAGTTCTCCATATGTGATGGTGAATCCGATCAGGATTGTGGATATCCGGATTGCGAGGACTTCTTTGTAAGTGCCTTCGGTTTTGTTCGATCCCGGAATAGACTTGTATGGATTGTATGTCTGACATTACAATTTGAGATATAAAGACGATTTCTTTCAAATATATTTCTGTTGGTGGCGGAGAATTTATTCTTTTAGCTTAACACCCTTCTCTGAGACGTACGAGCTCAGAGGTTATATAGTTGAAGGTTATCAGCGATATATTCCCAATTTGGTAATGTGACATGCTGAGTGATGCTGAAATGATCATTGTGTTGATTATTTGTGATAGGATCATTTGTTTGATCATCTATCTTGGTGATCATTGTGTTGATCATTTGTTGACCCAAAGCATGGCTTTTGTATAAAGTATGTTTTTGTGGACGTGACTTCGTCGAGCCTCACATCCCGGAATGGTCAAAACAGGAAAGATGCGGCAAGGTTATGAGGGGTAGCTCCCTTTAAGGTATGTGCATTTCCTTCTGGAAAGGGTGGTATCATGGTATGGAGCCCAGATACTTACTCATGTTGAAACACTATATTTATTACTGTGTGGTGTTGTTGATGACGAGCACTCGGTTAAAGGTCCAATGGGACCGGGGGATGCCATATTCGTGTAGTAGTTACCTAGTGATAAAGGTAACCCGGCCTTGTGTTGGCAGAGAGCTGGTTAAGTTCTCGGGACGTCCAGCCAGAGGCGTTTCCATGTGGCAATGGGAAGTTCCTTGGCCTGACCATTTGTTGGAAATCCAAAGAAACAATACGAAACTTGTACGGTTTTAGTTGTAGAACCTACTTCCTCAGGAGGTAGCTATAGTAGGCATAATATAATGGTACCTATGCTGGCTAAGATTTATATCTTTACTTTCGAAATGATTTGTTCTACACTATGCACTAGTAATAATATCAAATGTTATTTTTAATGCGTATCAAGCATCTTTGACTAGCATAAGAAGAAATCTCCTCCAAGTCTGCGTTTGCATTGTGTGTGTGGTGGGAGGTCTTATGGTAGTTACATTTTTAAAAGCATTGCGAATTGAATTTAAAAATATCCCTCTATTTTTGATTTAAAGTAAATAAACTGTATTGAGTTCTCACACCAGTCACATGACTAACTCGGGGTTTATTGTTTTCCTTCCTAAACTCTGGGTGCCCACCAATTTTCCACACGGGCAGTCAAGAGTTAAGGTTTATCAGGATATTCTGGATATTCAGGAGTTGCTGGAGGCAAGCTGGATGGCATGGCGTATTACTAGTATATAGTATTTCTTTTCCGCTGTTTATTGTTGTTTGTTGTTGTACACTCTGATGATATGATGTAATATAATGTGATGTAATGTAATAACTGATATAGTTTTTTTTTTAAAGATTATTCATTTATTATTATATGTTGTTCCGCTGCGAATTGTGAGATTCTGATGTTGTTCAGTTATTTCTTCTGTTCGTTTTCTTTTCTTTTTAAAACCCTAACTATTCGGTTTTTCGGCAATGAAAAATCGTATGCGTTACAACTTCTTTATAAGGAAAGGAGGCGGGTCCAACCTCTTAATTCCTTCCATTCAAAAGTAGGTTACTGAAATCTCATATACCAATCATATGCCACAAAAAGCTAAATAATGTAAGAGATGGTACCCAAGCCACGCAGTGCCTTCTATTAGAAAATAGGCATACTCTAGTCATCTAATACTGCCACATTGTACCTTCTATTGGAAAATAGGGAGACTCTAGTCATTTAATACCTTAATTATGGCAGACCTCATCATTTAATATCTATTTCCAAGACGTGCTCCTTAATGGTACTATCTGGCTGACATTGTATGAAATCTCTTAGGCCACTAAATACTTCCATATGGTAAATAGGCAAACTTCGGTCATTTGATATCTTAATTAAGGCGGACCAATCATTCAATACCTATCTTTAAAAGCAGACCCCTTCATAGAGATACTACCTAACATGACCCCTTGACCATTTAATACTTCATCTGTGGAAAAAAGGTGAGTCCAACCATTTAACACCTCAAGACCCTAAAGCAGGTCCTTCATTTTATAGCCCATACTCATAATGATATCTCACATTAGTCTGACATCATTGGAACTGGTAGCCAGATTAGCTAGCCAGATTTCTCCTAAAGAATTTGGGACCAACCTCACATCATTACAAATATTTATCATAAGGATATCTCATATCAATCGAAGTGTACACAACTGCTGGTAGCCGTATAGCGAAGGGTAGACTTCTGTCATGTAACTCTATTGATCTCGCATCCCTATGATTTAGCCATACACAATTACTATATATACATACTTATATATATGTATATATTTATATTTATATGTGTATAAAACACACACACACACATATACACTCATACGTAAATAAGGCCTTGTAAGGAATCTTCCTTATTACGCCTTAAAGTAATAATTAGGCTGTATAAGAGTTTCCTCTTAGTTCTACCTCATAATCAATCACCTCTCTAATGAGGAAAATAAATGCCTTATTAACTATGCCTTATATGCAATAATTATATGTTAATCATGCAAATAGAGATAAGTAAATATTCGATCCTAATAAGTTCAAAATGCATGGATTTTACGCTCTAAACTAACGTTAAATATCGACTCCCTAAACAACTATTATTACATGTCCTTTTTCTTCATAGTCTCGAGACATCGTGGGATTCTAATATCCGAAACAGGTAATAAATATTCATTAGCAAAACTACAATAACAGAGTTATAAATAAAATAGAAACTTAATTTTTTATACCAATTCAATGGAATGTCCTAACAATAAGAATTGCAATCTAAACCTCATACTCTATTCAAACTCCTCTTTTACAAAGAAATTAATAAGAATAAGTTTTGTAAATTACGAAAAAAATTTATAATATAAACCCCTATTTTATTGTGGAATCATAATTTGAACCCAAAAAAGAAGGTGAAGTGGATTAGATTATGAAATTAACAAAAATTGCATAAACGAGATGGATTCTATCAAAATAATGTAAATAATTGAGAATCTCAACATAGAACTTGATATTTTGAAATAAAAAAAATTAGGGGATTTAATCTATCAAATTTTCGAAATCCCAAAATCTCTAAGGCATATTCAAATCGGAGATGAAATTACTAAACAATTACTGAACAGAAATACTAAGGTTTCTACTCACCAATTAGTCTTAGCTTCACTTAAATGGATTTATAGCCTTCCAATCTCTTCCGTAATCTCTCTCTTTTGATACACACACATAAAAGAGAAGAGGTATATATTCTTTACATTTAAAATAATTGGAAAAGAATATGATAAGAATAGAGTGGTGGAAAAAGAAATGAATAATAAATAAGTTGAATTCTTACCTGGATTCCCTGTAGAATTTCTGAATCTTATTAGAGAGAAAAAAATGGCAGAATATCATCGTATTCCCCAAAATAGTATGAGTAAAAAGCGGAGAGGATAGGGTTCTATTTATAGGGGTTGAAACACACCGGAACCGCAGGATGGAAACAGGTAAGAAACGGATAAATCTGCATTGTGCAACTCACTATAACACAGCTTCAAACCCTAGCCATATCTTTATCAAGTGATCGACCGCCTATGCGAGACCGGTCTACCAGTTGATCTATATAGGCTGATCGTTACTCTATTTTGGGGAGCGTTTATTTGGTTCCGTTGCATAATTATTTAATTCCCTAATTAACGTTTTAACGTTAAACGTTTACTTAGCCCCTAAGCTAATTTTGAAATTTAATCCCTAATTTGATTTTCTTATTTGAATTTGGATTCAAAATAAATTAATTAAATTTGAAAACCTTTAAATGCTCATAATTTCTTTGGTTGAGCTCCGTTTTCAACATATTATACATGAAAACCACTCAAAATTTCACTACTAACGCAAAAGAATAATTTTCATGGTCAAATTCCAACTTTTACAAAATTTCCATAGTCGGCTCTTATCATATTTAATTCTATTTACTTTATTTATTCATGGTTTGTCTTATGGGGTACTACATTCTTCCACTGTTAAAAAGGATTTCGTTCTGAAATCTTCCAATGGGCAAATATTGTAACGCGCAATAACGTACATATTATACAACAAAGTTCTCTATAGAACCACCAACTCAACTAACAGTGCAATGCGATTATGTACTACAGACATGCTAAAATGAGCTTAATCCTACAGTGATGTGTAATTGTGTCATGAATGTATATATGCAAATACCCTAAACATGAATAAAATTTTCCACATAAGTGTAAACTCATTGTGAAAAGTGTAACAACCATCCAGAACCATCAATCTAGCAAACACTATGCAACAAAAATCCTTATTTTGAGAGAAAAATTACTAGTGAAAAGCTTTGGGTGAGTGCTCTTCATCTTCTCTTTGGTCTTCCATGTGCTTTCCGTCAGACTGTCCCCTATTATACTCGGACCAACTTAATTATTTTCTTATGGAGTATCGTAGTACCGTGCTCCATAATGTGTGTGGCGGCACGAGGCACTGTCGGCTCCATCTCAAAATCCCCTAATTAATCGGGCTCTATTCTGTTAGTAGTGTCATGAAGGTATTTACTATGGTGAGAAACATGAAAAACATTATGAACTCCTACTAATTTGCCAGGAAACTCCACGCTATATTCAATTTTCCTATTCTTTCTAGAATTCTAAAGGGCTCAACAAATCTAGGCCCTAATTTTCCAAACATGCCAAGCCTAACAACATTTCTAAGAGGGGAGATTTTAACAAATACCTTATCTCCAAACTTAAATTCTAGCTCTTTGCTTATTTTATGCTTATTAGATTTATGACAGTCCTGTGCTACCTTCATCGTTCGCCTAATCAACTCAACTTTTCGATGGTATTACGGATCAACTAGAACCTGAGTAATACTTTATTGATGGTTCCTCACGAATAACTACGCAATTTGCATGGCGCCCATAAAGCGCTTCAAAAGGGGCTATACCAATCATCACTTAATAGGTATTATAATACGCAAACTCAACCAAAGGTAAATGCTGCTCCCAATGTCCTCCGAAATCCAAGACATAAGCTCTCAACAAGTCCTCCAAAATCATACTCACCCACTTGTCTTGTCCACTAGTTTGTGGGTAATATGCCATACTAAGTTTCAAACAAGTTCCGAAAGCTATTTATAGGCTCCTCCAAAAAATCGCTAGTGAACAAGGGTTCACTATCACTAACTATGCTTATAGAAATTCCATATAAATGAACTACCTCCTTAATATAAATTTGTGTGGGAAAGTCACTAGTACTATTTCTCCTGACTGATAAAAATAAGCACTCTTAATGAGTCTACTCATAACAACCCAAATAGTCTCATCGCCCTTCTTACTTTTATGCAATCCTTCCACAAAATACATTGAAATATGTTCCCACATCCAAGTCGGAATTTCCAAAGGTAATAATAATACGCCAGGCTTCCCTTGCTTGGCTTTTATTTTCTGACATGTCAAACACCTAGCAACAAACTCAACTATGCTTCTCTTCATTCCAACACAAAATAAAATTCTCTTCATGTCCTTGTGCATTTTATCTCCTCCAAGATGACTGGTCATCCTTCAGTGGTGAAACTCCATAAACAGACCTCTCATCAAATCATCAGACATTGGAACACAAAGATGTCCATCTCTTCTCAACATCCCTTCTCATCAACTGAATACCTCTTAGCATGGGGAAATGTTCTCCTTTACTCAATTTCTCAAAATCTCTACTAACCCTCATAATCAATTACTCACACTCTATACGATCCATTAAGGCTGCTCTAATCTTCGTAATGGTTAGAAAATGTTGAATGGGTTCTTTTGACGGTTGGAGGTCAAAATTCAAGAGAAATTTCGAATGTCTCCTTCATATATAGCACCTAGAGTATCGTGTCTCCAACTAAGAGTGTCGTCAACTACGTTCCGTTTTCTAGGGGTATATTGAATACTAAAGTCAAGGGATGCTACGTATTCTATCCATTTCTAGCGCTTAAGATTAAAATCCTTTTGGGAAAATATTTATTTGAGTGATCTATGATCAATGAGTAACTCAAACATTTCGCCTAAGAGATATTGCCTCCACATCTTTAAAGAAAAAAATAGCGGTTGCTAATTCTAAATCATGCATTGGATACCTCTTCTCATGGTCCTTATGGTGCGTACTAGCATAGTCAACTATCTTTCCTTCTTGCATAAAAACTGCCATTAACCTTGTGCCACATGCATATGTAAAAATCGTGAATAGCTTGGTTCCATCGAGAATAGTGAGTACATATGCACTAACCAATGACTTCATAAACTTCTCAAATGCCTTTGCGCGTCTATCATCCCAATAAAAACTATATTCTTCATGGTCAATCGGGTTAAAGAGGCTGATATTTGTGCAAAGCTTTTGATGAACTTCCTATAGTGGACTACCAACTCTAGAAAACTTCTTACCTCTAATGCATTACTAGGAGTCTTCCATCCTTAGATAGCTTCTGCTTCAGTAGAGTTCCCAACAAATCCTTCTTCCGAAATGCTAGCCATAATATATTCTCAATGATAAAAGTATAAAAGAGGGGGCAAGAGAATTGATGAAGATCAATAAGCATTAGGGTAGTCTATCTTAACACTAGATAAAGCTTATGACTAGAAGATGATGGCACCACCAGCACCATTTGAAGAGGTCAAAAAGATATTTTCAATAGAGATATGGATAAGCAAAGAGCTTTCAATGACGTCAAAAGCCACCTTTCTAAGGCAATGAATAATATACTTCTTGCACATGCTTTAAACCATTTGAAATGATTCATTTTGTCTACATCTACATTCATCATTAGAGCACTCTTCAAAAGTAACTCTTTAGAAAGCATATGTTAGCCTTTCGAACGTGTCAGAATCACCCTCACCTAAAGGGGAAAGACTAAACATCTGATAACACCAAAAGACGAGGTTCCATACAAGCCAATGAGGATGTTTTCAAATGGAGTCTTTTGCAGCAATGGTTTCTACAGTGTTTCGAATCATTCGAAATCCAAAGCACATGTTTTGATAGCAATGAAGGCCAACACACATGCCAAATTGCATGGCACATAAACGGCTAATCAAAAAGCACATCTATACACATTTCGAAGACGTCAAAAGTTACAAAGCAATACCTTTTAACGAGGTAGGAGCAATCAAGGAACGCACCTTCCCATGGAGTCGAAAGGATTAAAGCAAAACAGAAAGAACGCCCAGTTTTTAACGGCAGCAGAAGGGTGGAAATATTTTCATTTTGACTAAGGCAAAAGCCGTGATCCAAGGGATGCACATGAAAGTAGGCAAGCAAAGCTTTCGGCCGTGTCGAGAGCATTGGGTCGAAAGTTGACAACCCACCCCTATAAATAAGACCTCGGGAGTCTAGTTTATAGAGACCGATTTCTTTCACTTTTGACTTGTATTTTCTAAAAGCTTAAAAAACCTAATTATCAAATCAAATTTGGGATTTTGTCAATTTACTAAACTGAACTCAATAAAAGGGAGGTTATGTAAATCTTGATTACATCATATTTCTGAGTTTCTTATTTTACACAGATATGTCAATCAACTATCAAATTAGTCGAAAGGATTACCTTCGACTAGGTCGAAACCCCTAGTTCACATATTTCTTGAAGGTTTTAGCCCAAGTCCATAAGATAACAAGTGCTTAGCCTTATGATGAAGTCGAAATCCTTCCTGCTCAACTATTCCCAAAAACCATTAAGTCCTCAACTTAGGCCATCTCGTTAGTGTTAAAAGGTGGTTTCAAATGAGTCACAACCGATCAATTCGAAAGGATTTAGAAAAAGAGGAATTAACCTTTTGATCGCATCGAAAGGTACAAGAAGGAAATTTTCAACTGTCTTTCCCAAATTGAAGAGTTTTAGCTTTCTTCTTCTAATTGAAATGAGGTTTTGAAGGAATCAACTTCACATCAAGCTTCATTGTGAGGTGTTGAAAAGTTATCTTATCAACATTTTTGACGCTAGAAGGAGGGCTTGAGCCTTCGATCCCTGATCGCTTTCATAACATATTAAATCGCATAAGTTTATTATTCAAAAGAGGAAAATAGTAAGAGAAAGGAATAACATTGCCAATCCAATGAAGAAGCTATATCACAACCAACTTTGGAAGATAACATAGTCCAAAACTTTAACATAGAGAATTAGAAATTGGGCAAAAACCAACCTTAATGAGATTTGAAAACAATGAGATCAAAGTCCAGAATCTACAACAAAAAATGATAGTAATGTAAGGATTTCTTGAAAGAGCTCCATCTCAAGAAACATTGAGAATTATGGAAGGAGAAGATGAAGCACAATCACTAAATGAAGTTAGAAATGAAAATTTAAACCAAGAAAGTCAAGCTAAAAGGTCCCTCGAAAAATCAGATAGTCAAATCAAGAGAAGTAGTAAAAGCTACCAGAATAATGAAGCCGACCAAGAAGATATCCTATGCCAAATGATAATGGATATGCTTAAGGAAAAAGGAATCAATAACCCGGAGAAATATGTTATCCTTCGAAAGACTACTTTATAGAAGAATTAATGGTTGTTAGTCTTCTCCCTCACATTTAAATTCCCCCATTGAAATATGATGTGACTACTGATCTAGATAATCATCTTGTAACTTTTGAAAGTTGGATGAACTTATATAATGCTTTTCGGCTAATTCGCTGCTAAGTTTTCCTGGCTTCTTTTCAAGGAATATGCATCAAATGTTATGTGAATTAACAAGTGAAAACTATCTATTCTTGGGAATAATTTTCTTATGACTTCATGATGCAGTTTTACACATATAGATATTCAACTATGGACTTTAGCTTGCTAGTTACTATTAGGAAAAACCAGGAGAACTACTAGCGAATACTGGAAAGTATTATGTTAAAAAAATTTCTTGTCAACACCCCAAAATGATACTAAGGGAGGTGAATAATCCTTTATACGAGCAGTGCAGAAAAGAAGATATGAATCCTTTTAGAACCGCCTTTCGATTAGGCTTTATTTAATGATATTCTTCTAGCAGGCCTTTCGGCTACATCGAAAGGGTTGATTTTTGGGTTAAGTGACCTTTGAATCCAGTTGAGTAGGTATGATATCACCCTCGAAAGCCTTCCTTTCGATCTGATTGAAATACCTTGAGTTAAGTTTTTTAGACAAGTTTCAATCTGGTTGGAGGCCTAAAGCTGTAAACTGTCTTGGGTTTCTGTTATTAAGTAGGATTAGGGGTTTCGACCTTGTCGAAAGCTTGGGTGCTTGTCTTTCTAATGTTTAGGTTGGAAATCTTAAACTTCAATAGATCTAAGATAGGTTTCGACCTAGTCAAAAGCCATGCATATAACTTCTTTGTATTTGAATCTGTAATTTTATGCCTTGATGTTTAGTGGATAGGCTTCGACCTTGTCGATGACTTTAGATCATAGAGTGGATCACTTCGAATTAGTTACAAAAATTATTAGAGCTCGAAGAGGTATCGACTATGTCGATAGGAGCCTTTAGATAGAGGTTTGGCCTGAAAGATAGAGGTGAATCCGATAAAAGATTTAGTAAAATAGTAAAGTAATAAAAAGTGCTTAGGACTTTCCCTTTTCCACTTAAGGAAAATCTATTTCATTAAATCCCAAATCAACAATCTTGAAATTAGGGTAACAATGCTATATTTAAGAGAATACAAGTTCAGGATGAGAGGGAACTGATCCCTAAATCATGACCCTTTGGATCTTATTCAAAGATGTGGCTTGGCACCTTTCAACCCCGATGCTTTTGACTAGGTCGGAAAGCGACTATGAGTGACGTAAGAAAGATATTGTCTTTGACGAAAGGAATGGTGGTGATCCCCTTTTTTGTGTTACCTTGTAAATAATTCTGACTCTATCGACAGCCTTTAGTCAATGGTTTCGATGGTGTTGGTTTCTCTTATGCTCTTCTCCAGATTCGGTGCAGAACCCTTCCTAGATCATATGGGTTTTGGCCGATTCGAAAGGCTTACTATAGCTTTTGAAAAGGTTGCTTCAGCAATACCTGCTTCCTAGTAATTTGAATGATGGAGAAACCTTTGGTTTCGAATGGTTTGGCGTATATTCAAAGGGATATTCTTCTTTATCTTTGGAAGATGTGGCTTCGACTTGATCGAAAAATCTTCATCTAGTTGAAGAGTTGTCAATGACAGCGAAAGGGTGCTCTTGACCCCTTTGTCTTCTCCAAACGGTAGAAACCCTCTGAATTTGATAGAAGTAACCTTCCGACACCTTCAAAAGGGGTTGAGGCTCCTAAAATTTGATGGTAACATCCCTTCGACTCCTTCAAAATGTTTAGCTGAAGCTCTTCTTCTTGCTCTTTGATTCAGAAGGTCTCGACTTGGTCGAAAGGTGAATATTTAGAGTAACATTTGCCCCCCATTACGAAGGGATACTCTTTACTTTCCAAGTTGTATTTTCTGAAACATAGAAGTTTCCCGCTTCTTAGCCTTCCTGCATGGATCTGGATCATTTATTCAAATCCTATCCAATGGTTGACAATCTGGGTAACTTTTCTTATACTTTTATTCTTCTTCCTCTTTCACTCTTCCTACAACCAAAATTTCAAATGCAAGTAAATTGTTCTAAAAAATTTCAGACTCTCAGTTTGCTTCCAGAAATCAAAACGACCAACAAATCCAACTCCTAAGCTTTAAATTTAACCTTATTTTATTGATTTCAATTGGACTCTATGCTTCCCTATTTTTAAAATTAAAATTCGCTTGTGAAAATGTTCGAATTTTGATTTTCCTGAAAATAGATTCCAATTGATTTACTAATAAACTTTTTCTAATCCCATTTCAAGAATTTTCAGAGTTTTATTTTTCATTTATGATTTTAAAATTGCTAGTGGATGATACTTAAACACATTTTCTTATCGGGTTTGAATTTTTCAAAATTTACTATTTCTGTTCATTATTAGTGAATTTGGATCTTTAACTTGTTAATTATTTAGTACCTTTGAAAGTAAAAAATTATTTGAATCTCTTTTCTCAATCGATTTGGGTTCACTTATTTGTGAAGAATTTTTTTGAAAACCTAGATTTGTAGTTAGGTTTTATGGGTTAATTAAACCCAATTCATTTATCAGGTTCACAAGTACAGATGAAAAACTGAGGCCACAAAATGACTTTTCTGCCCCTTCTAAGGAGATTAATGCGGCAACACTGGTTCGCTTCCTTAGCCCCTTTCGATGGGGTCAAAAGTGCTTTATGCTAATTAGACCATCCTTGTCAAAAGGTAATGCTAGTATGTAGGGGGTAGGAACTCCTTGATAGCAAAACATTTCGACCTAATCGAAACCCCTTATTTCGATTACAATCCATTTTCTTTAGTTAATTTTAGGAATCACCAGATCCATTCAACCTCTTCGACACCACCTTTACCTCCTAGGTCAAAACCCCTTTGAGTTGTTTTTGTTCAGCTTTGTCAAAACGTTCTAAGTGTATATGCGTTTAAATTGGAATCTTTCGACATCAATGAGTCGGTTAGTTTTCGATACCATAGGTATTTTTTTCTCAAATAACCTGAGTTGTTGGTTTCAACAATGTCAAAGGTTCTTGTTGCCTAGTTTGTGAAATGTTTGTAGTGTATATTTTTAGTTTCAGTTTTTAAGTTGATCCTAAATATCTTTCCTTAGCAATTAGGTTTCTATAGAGCTTTGGACACTGTTGAAAAGTGATGAATGAATAAATATTTTGCCCTATCCTTTTGACTTTGTTGATAGCCCTGGAAACATATTTACTTAGGCTTTCGACAATGTCGAGATGTACTTGTTAGATGATGATGTTCTTTCCCTTTCAACTTTGTCAAAAGCCCAATGTCTTTGGTTTTATACTTAAACTATTTACACAAACTAGAATTTTCATATTCATTTTTATGTTGAAGTTATCTAAATAGCTTTCTTTGACTAATTCATGAAAGTATTCCAAACTTATAATTAACTATGAATGTTTACTTAAATGTTTTCACCAGGTAGAATCATTAGGTATCCAAAGATAGCCAGAGCCATTTCCGTGTGTTCTTCCATCGTAATCCAAGATTAAGTTAATGTCATCCTCGATGATTTGGGATCATCGGAATTGAAGCCATTTGCTCTTAGGAAATTGACATCATAAACAACCCTCTAGAAGGGTATGTTGCCTATACTGCCATCCACATATGGCATTGAGGATTCTCGCCCTTCCTGGAGTTCTTATCTACATTTCTAACTCATGTTGGAATCATCCCGATCCAATTGTCTCCTAATATTTACACTCATCTTCTTTCTCTAAAAATGATGGCGCAGGAATCAGGGTTTCCTCGTAATGCTGAAGTACTAAACTTCTTAACCCGGCTGGTAAAGCTGAGAAATCTCAACAACTAAATTAAATAGTTAACCCCTAGAGAAAGTTAGTATCGGAAGGGGTAAACAATTTATGGGACCAGAAGAACCAGTTCTTCTTCGTTAAATGCTTTGATAATATTTGTCGGAATTTCGCTTCCCCTATAAGTCTTGACTTGTGTTGCCTTTACTTACTCAAAGTTTTATATTAACAAATCTCATGTTTTTATCAGGTGCCCCAACAAAGAAGCTTAATTATGTCAAAAATAGAACGATTATATCTTTGATAACGGCTTCAAGCAAAGTCCGGAGCAGACTGACACTACTGACTCTCTCAAACTTCAGAAAGCACTCTCTTCTTCCAGCAAGCCAGAAGATCCTTGGAATTCCACCTTTCGTTCAGCATACTTCTCATGGAAAACATTTTCTATCCTTGGAAGATCCTTTGACTTCCTCCCCTATGTCTTCTATTTTCACTGACCTGTTTGGTATGTCATAAGCCAAGCGTTTACTTTCTATTTCTTTTGCTTTTTTAATTATTGTGCTAACTATAATCCGCTTTAATTTTTTCCAGCTATATCTCAAGCTACAATACCTATCAGCGGTGCTGCCCCTCCCATTCCATCTTTCGGAGTGGCATCGATTACGAAATCTTTTGCTAAATCCAAGCAAACTTTCAAAAGGAATTTAATGGAATCTTCTAAAGATGTACCTCCAAAGAAAGTCACTAAAATCACTGATGTAAAGGAGGAGGAACACCTATCTTCTGAAGAAGTTTTGTAGAGTCCAACTATGGATGTAACGACCCGCAAATCTGTACCCCTTGAGTCGACATTATTCTACAACAAACAACTCAAGTTGCACAGAAATACGAACCATTTGGGTTTAAGAAGAAGAGGTAGAAGAAGAAAATAGAAAACAACATCAGAATCTAACCATCGCAGCGGAATAAAATATAATAGATAATAAATGATCTTTACTCAAAAGTTAAATATTTCTGTTTACATGTATTACATCATCCGAGTACATCAATCACAGCTCAACATCAATATCATACAAATGGATACACAACAACTCAACATAGCATAAATATATATATATATATATATATATATATATATATATATATAAGTACGAGAGTACGTATCGACATCCAGCTCGTCTCCTGAGCTCCACAGCATTATATCCTGTATCCTATAATACTCGGTCTGACTCGAGCATTACAGTTAAATAATACCCGAGTCAGTATGGAATATCAGCGTGAGAAAATCATACCCAATTGATTATTAAAGTTTCAAAATCCTTTTAAAACAAAAGCATCTCGTAAGACCATGCCACAAATAAACATGTCGGGTTTTTACCTTACGATAGCTAAAACAATTTTTATAGAAATCCTCTGATATTATAATAGGGTCTATATACAAATACTTATAAAATAGCTGAAATAGTTACATGATTAAATTCCAGCTACTAGCCACAGATGGGTAATACAAACAAAACTCGTACAAGGCTCGTAGGGAGAATGGATTTCCAACCAATGACTAGGCACTGGGGTACCACCTGTCACAGTATGGGGCCTAGATCACCGTACCGAGGAGTACGCCCGCTCCCCTGCAACACAAGGCCGGAACCATACCTTACTGGACAGTTCCGAGTGAGATCACCCCGCGGTTGGGATCAGCAACCGCCCACTAAGCTGAAATAAAAAGGGACATCTAGACTGGAATGACCTCACCCTGCTTGGGTGCTACCCACCTAACCTTACTGCATAACCCGTGATTTCCAGTCATTCCCATTTGATGAGGCTTGAGGCTAAGCATTACCTTTTTAGAATATATTCCTTAGAATGCCCATCGTCCACCTGACGATGTTTCGCAAGCATTCATCCATACAAGTCTGTCCCGGGTTCGAACGGAACCGAAGGCACTATTCCTACTACATCCATTTTGGAAATATCCTCAGGATTAGTAGCGACTAGCCCTTGCACTTCACTGCTCCATCTTCGCATCCAAAATCGTTTACACGAAACGTACAAACCATCTTTCTTTCCAGAATAAACTTTCTCAAATATTTTCTATCTCCACTGAAATTGCCAAGCACTAAACTAGATTTTAAAAATAATCTTAAAACATTTTACTTTGAAATATATACTTTTAAAACATTTAAAATAAAACTACTTTAATAATTTGTTAAAAATACATATTATATAATAAGGTTGCTTAATAAATATAAAACTAGATTTATACTTTTAAGAACATAATATTAAGTCATTCTTTACATATTTACTACTAAAATAGATTAAGAGAAAATACATACTTTAGAATGTAAATATTAGAAATAAGATATTTTCCAAAATTTGCTTTTTAAAACAACTTTTAATTCTTTAACTTATATTTAAAAATTTACTTCGAAAACGTACTTGGTTATCCAGGGAGAATTCCAACTTCAATCGCTTAAATCAATTTTCCAAATTGATTTCCAATTTATTTTATTTGAAATAAATTTCTTTAATTACTCAATTCATTTCAAAATTCATTAATTATGTACTTAATTATTATTCTTATTATTTTCCATTTGATTTTAAATCTTTAACTGAAATATACAAATTCCATTTCTTATCCCAGTGTCTTCTTATTCTTTACAATATTTTAAATCTTAATTATTAAACAAATGTTTTGTTCTTATAAAATAGTAATGCTGAAGTTTAAAATTCATTAATCTTCTGTTAATTCAAATTCCCTTTAATTATTTAATTCTATATATCTTGATCACTTATTGCACCGGCATATATTCAGGTAAACCATAACATCCAATATTCCAATTATCAATAGTATTCATCACAGAATATAAAATAATCACATCAGAGGGTATTAAATAATTTAAGTAAATGCTGAGGGATCCAGTTGGATCCCTCCAACCTGTTTTCCCTGCATCCACAAACGTTAGCACCATATAAGATATCTTCACTATAAAATGAGGAAAATCAATCATTTCAGGGTGTAGTGTATACTACTATATAACACAACAATCAATCCAACCATTCAAACAATTATTTAAATTTAATCATTTAAATTTAAATTTAATTGAGTGAGATTAACTCACCTTTTTATTTTATTAGCATCCACTTGCAATCCAGCTTGCTTCTTTTCAGATGTGGACCTTGAAAAAAATAATTTACATGATTCATTAATATTCGAAATATAAATCGACCTTTAATTACCATTTTATAATTCAATTAAATTTTAAACTAATCTTCTTGTAAAAAAATATTTTTTTTTCTAGGATAATTAGATAAGTAAATTAAACAAAATAATCATCTACTCCATTATTTTCTCTAGAAACTACATACCTACTTATGAAAATATATTACGGATTTCGAAAATCTAGTTTTATATAAACATCCAACGTTCATAAATCCTTATTATTATATTTTTTTCCAAACCTTATCTATATACATATTTATTAACTTACCCATATACATTCTGTTAAATTAAAATAGAATTTTTTATATATAGTTACTGTAATCATTATTCTCTAATTACAGTAAACAACTAAATAAATGGCTACCTCACTTGTAAAATTTCCTTTGTTTCAACCCAACATCAAATTTAAATCAAAAGATAAATCTTATACCTCACTGGATTCAAAAGCGAAACCCTAGCCTCCCCACGTCGCCGCGTCGCCTGCCGCTCCACGTCGAGCCAAGCTTCCCTAACCTCGAGCAACGAGGTGATCTGTACTTGATTGCCTAGCCACCCAGTCGCGCGAGACGTTGATTTGACTATCTCCACAACCTCAGAATCGAACACGACCTTGGCCTATCACCATCACAAGCATTGATCGTCAACCGCTTCGTTCGAACGCCAAGAACTCGAGCTCGGCCACTAATTTACTTCGAATTTGATTTGAACGAAACGTATAATTTTTTTTTGGAAACGAAACGTGGATGTGGAAGAAGAAAAGAAAGAGGGCTCGTGCTTCCTGATTTAAGTTGAAGAAGCAAAATATTGATGCCGAACATCGTATAAACCCCCCGCCCTTTAAAATTTCAATTTGCGTTCCATTATAAAGGAAGAAAGGGAAAGGATGGCTTCACAAAGAAGATTAATATGTGAATTCGTGAAGAAGGCTTGGCTGAAAAGGAAGAAGGGGCGACGATTTGAAAAAAAAACGTATACAAGAATGCTCGATTATTTAAATTAAATTTCATCAGACTATTTATCAATTAAGTTTCCAGCACGTTTATACTTCGTGCACTTACATACTAACTCCGACCAAAACGAAATTTGAAATCCGATAATAATTCAATATTGCGGATCCAATGGAACTGGTTTCGTCAAATTCTAAGACTGTCCCACGGAAAGCTATTTTAAATTTAAGTTAAACGATATTATGTTTCAAAACTTAACAGACCATTCCTAAATTTAATTTCAACACTTCTATTCTCTTCAGTAATATCAATATCAATTTTATAAGCCTTCAAATTATTTTTAACCAACTTAAAACTTCAGATTACATATTTTACCCGATTCCAAATTATTTAATCTAATAATTTAAATATCAAATAAACTGTGATACTCGTAACTCAAGTTAAAATTACTCTATTGAATATTTAAAATCAATTAAACATTCCGATTTTAAATGTTTGAAAATTCCTGGTTGTCACATTCCTCCCCCCTTAAAAGAATTTCGTCCCCGAAATTACTAGTTAGGAAGAATAGTCCAATACC
The DNA here is from genome assembly GCA_030765085.1 of Allium cepa. Classification (NCBI taxonomy): domain Eukaryota; kingdom Viridiplantae; phylum Streptophyta; class Magnoliopsida; order Asparagales; family Amaryllidaceae; genus Allium; species Allium cepa. Next base: position 32,306,553 of record CM060940.1, read on the forward strand.
CATTACTAGTTTTCCAAAACCAACAATTTAACATCCTACCAACTATCTTTTTAATAAAAGACACATTACCTTCCTTATTAACTTCCCAAACTTTTGCAAAACCTTCTATAATTTCCAGATAACTTACTTGTTCAACTATTCAAATTATAGTTCAAAACTAAATTTTGAATAATCAAAATTTTCTCAAAAATTTTCTAACTCTCTAAATTTCTGAAAAATTTCGCCAGCGTCTCCTTTGCACGGCTGACTCGGTACAACTACAAAATGGCTCTATGGCCTCCCAAATCCAAAAAGAAAACAAAAAGCCAAGTGGCTCAGTCCAAAAACCCAATCAAATTTCACACCAAATTTAAACACATACCTTTTTGTTGAGCACTTTCAAATTTTATTCTTTGAAATCAAATCCAACTTTCTTTTCCCTTTATAATACCTGCATATCCTGCTTAGCACTAATATCCAATCACAATATTCCAAAAACATTTTATCGACTTCCTTACAAGTGTCAATTATTTACTCATTCAAATATCAACTTGGAATATATTTGTAATATCAATTTCCAACCAAGAATTCACCATTCCTTACTTAAGTTAATATAAGCATTATATATGTTTCCTATACTTATTTTCACCTTACTACTTTAGTTTACATCTATTTCTATTCAAGGTAATTCTTTCATTTCCATACGAATTCAATTTATCTTTAACTTTAAATATTGAAATTTATTTTCCATTTACAACTAATTCATGTCATTTTTTTATTAGTTTCATATACTAACTTATTTCAGTTTTCCCATTTAAACCGTTTTGTCATTAACAAAATTGTCCAAAAATTTTCTAACTTCCAAAATTTCTGAAATTTTTTGGCAGAGTTCCCTTTTTACGGAGGAGCTTTTGCAATTTGACAAAAGGGATAAATATATATACATCGACCCACACGGTCGGAAAAAAACAAAAACATTTCATATTTCCTATTTTTATTGCGTAGGCGTACCTTATTTAGCATTTTAAGCAAGCGGCTTATTATTTTTAGCAAATAGCACAACCAAATCCAACCACACGGCTCCCAGACACATGTACTTACTCAATTTAAACATGTAATTGCTACATAAATAAAGTTTAACAACATTTCACTTATTTACAATAGTTAAAACATATGAATTCTAAAAGAAACTCATACCAACATTTTTCCGTAAGCAATTTATATAGTTTCCATGCTAATTCAACTGTCTCAATTAATTCATAAACCATTTTCATTTAATTTGAATGGTTCAAAACTCTATTGTTTACATTCAATTTATTTTTAAGCAAACCGAACTCATATTTAATTCAATTGCTCTCAAAATCAATTTATTTTACTCCTATCAATTCATAGAAATTTTAATTACTTTCATTTACATCAAATGATATTTTATTCCATTTAATTTGACGAGATCTATGTGAATAAATAAGTCTTTTTGTTTTATAACCAATTTAAATTGATTTCAACTTAATTTATACTTAATTCTGTTCCATTTTCAATTTATTCACAATCCATATATTCTCATTTTCATTGCATTTCAGATTTGAATCCATTCACTTGCATTTCATTTTATTAACCAAACTAGTTTATTCAAACCATTAACAACTTAGGTTCATCTTCATTACCAATTAAATTTCCTTTTTATTTTAATTCATTCACAACCATTTATTTAGCTCGACACATTCTGTTTGAATTTCATCCACAATCCATTCATTTACATTTCATTCCATATTTGATTATTCCAAACTATTATATTTAGCTCGAAGACAATCCAAGCTATTTCATTCCATAACCATTTCTCAACTTATTTAAACCACACTTCAATTTGATTCCTATATATTCTATCCATTTATTTATTCAACATAATTAGTTTATCCACACAATCCACTAGGAATTTTCATTTCTTTGAATATTATTTATAACTTACCAAATTCTATTTCGATCCAAATTTATTTTTTTCTTGCTTCAAAACCAATCCTATATTATTAAACTTAATTTTAAGTTGAATTCAATTCAACTCCTTTCCATCTTTTAGCTTAAGTTTACTCACTCCAATTTATACTAAAGCTCATTCTCATTTTGCAAACAAAGTTCTCTTTTCAATTTAACTTGATTCTATTTCAATTCAATCTCCTTTAGAACTACAAATTTATTAGATTAGTTATTATAAATTTCAAATTTCCAAGTTCGATCCATTCTCAGTTCACTTAATAAATTACAAGGTCATTTTAATTTATTTCTACATATTTGGATTTTATTCACAATACAAACCATTATTATTTTAATTGTAACGACCCAGAATTTTTAATAATTTAAATTTGAATATTTAATTAATTTTAAATATTTATAAGTGAATTTTTAAGTCAAATAAATTTTTATTTGAATTATTGGATTTAATTGGATAATTTAATCGATAATTTAATACGTTAAATTATGGAAATAATTAAAAAATTGAGTTAAATATGATAGAAAATGATTTGTAAAATTTTATTTAATCATACTAGAGTTAGAACGATATTTTAGAACTTTTAAAATCGAATTAAAAGTTAATTTGTGAAAATTGAATATTTTAATATTTAATAATCGACTGTAAAATAGCCAATTTTTGAACAGTCTCAGAATTGAACGAAACCAGTTTCATTGGATCCGTAATAGTTAGTTATTACCGGATTTCAATTTTCGTGTCAATCGGAGCTATCGTTTGATCGTGGCAGCTCGAAACGCATCGAATTATTTTTAATTTAAATTTGGCGAGTCAAAATAGCCATTTTTCAAAAAGTCTCGGATTTCGACGAAACCAGTTTCATCGGATCCGTAATGTGATATTATTGTAAGGTTTCAAATTTCAAGTCAATTGGATTTACCGTTTGTCCGGTACAAATTAAAACGCCTAGAAATCGATTTAAATCGGTTTAATTTAAATCGAACGTTTTCAGCCATAACTCGCACATACTTCCGAATTAGCTTCCGAAACCTGTTCCATTGTGTCCGGAACGCGGGATAAACCCTAGGTACGCTGGTTACGGCGTCTAAATCGGAGTTCGGAATTTCCGGATGAATAGTGTCGATCGGTTCTCTATAAATACACCTCACCTCTTCATAAATTAAAAAAAATAACAAACCCTAACCCTAAAAACTAGTAGCCGCCAGTTTCATAACCTAGGGCCAGAAATTCTCCTTCTTCATCTCTTAATCTCTTCCAATCTATCAAGAATTAGCCAAGGTGTTCAACATGAAAGTCGTAGAGCTCGACGAGAGCTTCGATTCCATACGGTGATGATCGGAAATGGTGTAACGGAGAGGGAGCTAAGCGTGGCCGTTCGTGGGCTGTTGTCATACGTGCGCACGCACCTAGATGAGGCCGAGCTTGACATGGTGGTAGGTGGTGATAGCTTGTGACGAGAGCTTCGTGTTGGTGGTTGTGTGATCGAGTATCGTCGAGCGTAGGCGAAGCATAATTCAACCCTAATTTAGCAAGATGGGTTCGGCCTCCTATTCATCACCTGGAGATAATAACGTGAAAGGGGGAAGAAAAGCAGGGGCCGTTGGATCTGGAGTGGATGGTGGATGATAGATGTAGGTTATAAATTTTTAAAGTTATGTTGTAGTTAGTTATAAAAAAATCGTGTAACTTCAAAATTTGATATCTTTTTCATACGAGGTCGAAAAAATGCAAACTCAGTTGCGTTGGAATCGTATGGATGAGCACTACGCGATGGAGTTGGTTTGGAGTCGTTTGGAGTTAGTGAGAATTTCGGGTAAAATTAAACGCGCGTTTAATTTTATTCGAAATAAATCGCTAAAACGGAAATTAAAACCAAGGTGAGAATTTCTCACTCAATCGAATAGGTTTCGATTTTATTTTAAATAGTTAGATTTAAAATATTTGAATGCATGTTTGAATGATGACTGTAAATTATTGATTGTTAAAATAGACATTATACGCCGTTAGTAAGCGGATGTTATTTACTAAAAACATATACCGCGAATATTTCATAAACAGTGAAATTGGTATTATATATAATATCAATATATATATATTGGCATATGTATATATTGCAGTTGTTGATTTCCCGCATTTTTGTTTAGCGGATGAGACCCTATTACGCCGTTATTAAGCGGATAATATTTATTAAGAACATATACCGCGATAATTTCGTACTGGAGCGAAATTGGTATTGTGCTAATGTTTTTGGATGCAGGAAACAGGTTGGAGGGATCCAACTGGATTCCTCAACAGTTTTTTATTTAATTTCAGATATTTTGATATTTGATGGATTTTCATATTGATATATGATATCGTTGTAGTCGTGATTGACTATTTGGTGTGTAGCATCATTGGACCCAAATTTTGGGATTTTAAAATGATTTTAAAAGTGATTTTGAAAATATACTATATTTTTTTGGAATTGATCCATTATAAATAAATGAACGTTATAATTTTTAAAGTTATAAAAATTATAATTTTTGTGAAATATAGTAAAAAAAGCTAATTTTTAGAAATACGATTAAAAGTCGATTTTTGAGAAATATGAACCAATGATTTTATAAAATAGTTTAAACTGGATTTTTGAGTTTATTATTAAAAGTTTGAATATAAGATTTATAAAATTTGATTATTTTATAAATCAAGAGAACGGTGAAATTTTAAAGGAATTTAAAGACGTTTAAAAGAATAATATAAATTAATTTATATTAAGAGATTTATAAATGGATATTTATAAATTGAATTATGGACATTATAAAACGAGTTTTTATAAGTGTTTGAATGTAGTGAAAATGAATTTCCTAAATGAATGAAATTTATGAAATTATAAACTGTGAAGTTATAAATGAAATTTTATAAGCAATAGGTTTATAAAATTTATAAAGTTATCGAAAGAATGAATTTTGGATAAATAAACAATCTTATAAGTTAAGATTTATAATTTGGGAAGTTAAATGAACGATTTTGTAAAATAATCGTTTTATAAGTAATTAACTTATAATATGAACTTGTAGTTTATAATTGAGTTATAAACTGGAATAGGTTAATAAAGGAATTTATAAAAAGGAAGTTTTTATGAATAAATAGAAATGGAATTTATAAACGTTGTTTTATAAATTCACAAACGACTTATTTTGATAAGTTAATTGTTATAACTTATAAATGGAGTTATATTCACGTTTTAGACGGTGAATAATCCTTTAAGTTAAAAAGTATAAAAAGGATGAAATTTGTTAACATAGTATATTCACGTTTTTAAATAGTGAATAATACGTTAAAGAAAATGTATTGAATGTGAATGTTTTAAATAGAATTAAAACGATTTAACGATGTTTTAATTGTGTTGAGATTCGAAATCATAGATTTCAACATTTATTGTTGAAATAGACGTTTTCGAGAAATAAAAGGAAATGTGGACTATAACACTGTTGTTATAGTAAATGATTTCCGAAAGGAAATGTTTTGTATAGTATTGGGATTTATATATCTATTTAATTTCGAATCCCTATACTAGTGATTTTGGGTTGTCGTAACGATGTTTTACGTAACATTCGTTTTGGCCCAAATAAATATGTTTAAGAGAATGATTTCCTTAAAGAATGAATTATATACTTAATTCGATTTAAGTATATTGAATATTTTCTAAGTGTTGAAAATAAAAGGAATTTGTGAATTACTTATGAATAAATAAGTATGGAAATGTTTTCCAATATGAAGTGAATAATTAGAATTTATCTTTTTTGAAGATAAATTGAAATGGATTATTGAAATCGCATATGCATGGATATTTTGAAATATAAATTCATTATGGAATTTATAAATGAAAAGGAGAATTGTTTTAAAAATAAATATTGATTTATTTTTGAAGTGTTGAAATTTTATATCTTGTAAAGATATTTTGGAAAATAAATAATTTGGAAAATTATTTGGAATCTGGTGATGTATGCGTATCCATTGATAGTTAAATAGCCGACTATCAATATTTCCCTTTGATTGGGTATTTGATATGATTGTTTGAATTTGAATGCACACTTATTTTTGAATAAGCGCTCACTATTCGGGTTAACCGGGAAAGGACCATGGGGTCGTATAACCCATTCCGAATATGTGATACGTCGTTGTGAATTGCATTTGAAGATCGGTGTTGAAGACCGAGTATTTGCGAAAGCGATAGGATAACCTATCGATTGTCTCTGCACTGGGTAGCTCCTGGTATTGAGATCTCCTAAGTGATGGGAAATTCGATCGGGATTGTGAATACCCGTATTGCAAGGGCTTCGTAAGAAGTGCCTTCGGTTCTGTTCGAGCCCGGAACAGACTTGTATGGATTGTATGCCTGACATTACAAGTTGAGATATAAAGCCGATTTCTTTCAAATATATTTCTGTTGGTGGCGGAGAATTTATTCTTTGCTTAACACCCTTCTTTGAGACGTACGAGCTCAAAGGTTATATAGTTGAAGTTATCAGCGATATATCCCATTTTGGTAATGTGACATGCTGAGTGATGCTGAAATGATCATTGTGTTGATTATTTGTGATAGGATCATTTATTTGATCGTCTATCTTAGTGATCATTGTGTTGATCATTTGTTGACCCAAAGCATGGCTTTTGTATAAAGTATGTTTTTGTGGACGTGAATTCATCGAGCCTCACATCCCGTTAATGGTCAAAACAGGAAAGATGCGGCAAGGTTATGAGGGGTAGCTCCCTTTAGGGTATGTGCATTTCCTTCTGGAAAGGGTGGTATCATGGTATGGAGCCCAGATACTTACTCATGTTGATACACTATATCTATTTCTGTGTGGTGTTGTTGGTGACGAGCGCTCGGTTAAAGGTCCGATGGGACCGGGGGATGCCATATTCGTGTAGTAGTTACCTAGTGATAAAGGTAACCCGGCCTTTTGTTGGCAGAGAGCTGGTTAAGTTCTCGGGACGTCCAGCCAGAGGCGATCCCATGTGGCAGTAGGAAGTTCCTTAGCCTGACCATTTGTTGGAAATCCAAAGAAACAATACGATCTTGTACGGTTTTAGTTGTAGAACCTGCTTCCTCAGGAGGTAGCTATAGTAGGCATAATATAATGGTACCTATGCTGGCTATGATTTATATCTTTACTTTCGAAAGGATTTGTTCTACACTATGCACTAGTAATAATATCAAATGTTATTTTAATGCGTATTAAGCATCTTTGACTAACATAAGAAGAAATCTCCTCCAAGTCTGCGTTTGCATTGTGTGTGTGGTGGGAGGTCTTATGGTAGTCTCATTTTTAAAAGCATTGCGAATTAATTTAAAAATATTCCTCTATTTTGATTTTAAAGATAAATAAACTGTTTTGAGTTCTCACACCAGTCACATGACTGACTTGGAGTTTATTGTTTTCCTTCCTAAACTCTGGGTGCCCACCAATTTCCACACGGGCAGTTAAGAGTTAGGTTTATCAGGATATTCTGGATATTCTGGAGTTGCTGGAGGCAAGCTGGATGGCATGGCGTATTACTAGTTTATATAGTATTTCTTTTCCGCTGCACTGTTTGTTGTTGTATGTTGTTGTACACTCTGATGATATGATGTAATGAAATGTAATGTAATAACTGATATAGTTCTTTGTTTAAAGATTATTCATTTATTATTATATGTTGTTCCGCTGCGAATTGTGAGATTCTGATGTTGTTCTGTTTTGTTTCTTCTGTCCCGTTCTTTTTCAAATTTTCTGTTTTCTTTCTCTATTTCCTATCTTCTTATCTTCTTTTTTCTTCTTTCTTTTTTTCTTTTCTTTTTAAAACCCATAACATCTCGGTTTTCGGCCTTTGATTTCTCGGCAGTCGATAAAGTGAGTGTCGATGTCGAATTTTCGAGAGACGAAAATCCGTGATCGTTACATTTGGTATCAGAGCTCTTATGGTTAAGCGACAACCATGGTTCTGTTGGGTATTAATTCATTAGAGATAGAGTCAGCAGTACTCTAGAATGAGTTTGAGTGTAATAATAGCTATGAGAGCGTATTTGTTAGTGAATATAAAATTTGTTTTATATTGTGATGATTGGTTTATTGAGTGGCATATGAACTTTCGTCAGCACAGCCTCGAAACTGAGCCGAAGGGGTTTCTAAACACTTGAATAGAACAATTCGACACGATATTGTTTTTAAATTGGGTAAATGAAATAATTTTGCCTTGATTATATTTTATATATAAAGGAATAATTTAAAAAAAAAATTATTATTAAAGTGTATATAAGTTGATTGTTAGGTTGTTTGAATAATCCAAATAAAAGAATAATTGTATAAGCAAAAGAATTATAAGAATTAAAGTTATAATTAATGTGAATTACAATTGTAAAATAAACTTATATATAAGAAGTGAAACTATATAAAATATGAGTTGTGAATAAAAGTGAATTTAAAGTTAAATGGAATATAACTTAAGAGATATTGAATTAAGTTGATATTGGTATCGAAGTAAATAATCAAGTGGATTAAAAGAATATGAACTTAAGTTATGTAATAGAATTCAACTTTGTAATTGAATTGAATGAATGGCTTGGCTGTTAATCAATTGAATGTGAATAATTGATATGAAAAGATGAATATAAGTGTTGATTCATTAAAATCTAATGTTATTAGAAGTTGAATAAAAAAATGAATGAATATAAGCAAAGGAAATTTGGTTGTAATAAATATACATTGGTTGTTATATGATTGTTGATTGATTGTATATAATTCATTAAGTGTTAATGAAATTGAAAGCTATGAAATTGAATTCAAACTTGAAGAAAATAAGTTGAATAGAATTGAATGTGAATTAGATTCAATTAGTAAATGTAAACTAATTGAATTGAAAATGAATGTTGATAAAATCCAATGTAAATAAATCAAATGTGATTTAAAGTGAAAACCAATTCATTAAATATTAATGAGAATATAAATGAATATTGTTGGTTATGGAATGTAGTCGGTTGATGGTTGAATATATATTGCATTTGCTATATTATGTAGTTGTTATGTTGCTATATGTTGTATATTGAGATTATTTGCATATGTGCATGTTCTCATGTTGTTTGTTGAGTGTTTAGTAGGTGCGGATCGCGTTTGCTTCGCATTTGGAGTTCGCTTTAGCGCTATATTAGCCGTATATGCTTGCTAATAAAATATAAGGTACATATCTCGGATTAAATATCGTACTTTTACACTTTTTTCCCTTCGGGATGCCTCATTACTTGATGAGATGTATATTTGTGATATATATACTGTCATTTTTTTTTCGGATCGAGCCGCGCAAAGGAGACTATGGCGAATTTTTCCGGAAATTTAAGGCGTTAGAAAAATTTGAGAAAATTGGAAAGTTTTGGAAACTTTAACTTTGATTTGGAATTGAAAGTTAAACAATAGTAGTTGTTTTTGAAAGGATAACTAAGTATGATTTGAAAACTTAGTAAAGATTTGTAAGAAGTTTAATTTTAAATTTTGGAAAGTTAATAGATTCTGTAACCTTTCTTACTTATAATTTCGAGGACGAAATTCTTTTAAAGGGGGAAGATTGTAACGACCCAGAATTTTTAATAATTTAAATTTGAATATTTAATTAATTTTAAATATTTATAAGTGAATTTTTAAGTCAAATAAATTTTTATTTGAATTATTGGATTTAATTGGATAATTTAATCGATAATTTAATACGTTAAATTATGGAAATAATTAAAAAATTGAGTTAAATATGATAGAAAATGATTTGTAAAATTTTATTTAATCATACTAGAGTTAGAACGATATTTTAGAACTTTTAAAATCGAATTAAAAGTTAATTTGTGAAAATTGAATATTTTAATATTTAATAATCGACTGTAAAATAGCCAATTTTTGAACAGTCTCAGAATTGAACGAAACCAGTTTCATTGGATCCGTAATAGTTAGTTATTACCGGATTTCAATTTTCGTGTCAATCGGAGCTATCGTTTGATCGTGGCAGCTCGAAACGCATCGAATTATTTTTAATTTAAATTTGGCGAGTCAAAATAGCCATTTTTCAAAAAGTCTCGGATTTCGACGAAACCAGTTTCATCGGATCCGTAATGTGATATTATTGTAAGGTTTCAAATTTCAAGTCAATTGGATTTACCGTTTGTCCGGTACAAATTAAAACGCCTAGAAATCGATTTAAATCGGTTTAATTTAAATCGAACGTTTTCAGCCATAACTCGCACATACTTCCGAATTAGCTTCCGAAACCTGTTCCATTGTGTCCGGAACGCGGGATAAACCCTAGGTACGCTGGTTACGGCGTCTAAATCGGAGTTCGGAATTTCCGGATGAATAGTGTCGATCGGTTCTCTATAAATACACCTCACCTCTTCATAAATTAAAAAAAATAACAAACCCTAACCCTAAAAACTAGTAGCCGCCAGTTTCATAACCTAGGGCCAGAAATTCTCCTTCTTCATCTCTTAATCTCTTCCAATCTATCAAGAATTAGCCAAGGTGTTCAACATGAAAGTCGTAGAGCTCGACGAGAGCTTCGATTCCATACGGTGATGATCGGAAATGGTGTAACGGAGAGGGAGCTAAGCGTGGCCGTTCGTGGGCTGTTGTCATACGTGCGCACGCACCTAGATGAGGCCGAGCTTGACATGGTGGTAGGTGGTGATAGCTTGTGACGAGAGCTTCGTGTTGGTGGTTGTGTGATCGAGTATCGTCGAGCGTAGGCGAAGCATAATTCAACCCTAATTTAGCAAGATGGGTTCGGCCTCCTATTCATCACCTGGAGATAATAACGTGAAAGGGGGAAGAAAAGCAGGGGCCGTTGGATCTGGAGTGGATGGTGGATGATAGATGTAGGTTATAAATTTTTAAAGTTATGTTGTAGTTAGTTATAAAAAAATCGTGTAACTTCAAAATTTGATATCTTTTTCATACGAGGTCGAAAAAATGCAAACTCAGTTGCGTTGGAATCGTATGGATGAGCACTACGCGATGGAGTTGGTTTGGAGTCGTTTGGAGTTAGTGAGAATTTCGGGTAAAATTAAACGCGCGTTTAATTTTATTCGAAATAAATCGCTAAAACGGAAATTAAAACCAAGGTGAGAATTTCTCACTCAATCGAATAGGTTTCGATTTTATTTTAAATAGTTAGATTTAAAATATTTGAATGCATGTTTGAATGATGACTGTAAATTATTGATTGTTAAAATAGACATTATACGCCGTTAGTAAGCGGATGTTATTTACTAAAAACATATACCGCGAATATTTCATAAACAGTGAAATTGGTATTATATATAATATCAATATATATATATTGGCATATGTATATATTGCAGTTGTTGATTTCCCGCATTTTTGTTTAGCGGATGAGACCCTATTACGCCGTTATTAAGCGGATAATATTTATTAAGAACATATACCGCGATAATTTCGTACTGGAGCGAAATTGGTATTGTGCTAATGTTTTTGGATGCAGGAAACAGGTTGGAGGGATCCAACTGGATTCCTCAACAGTTTTTTATTTAATTTCAGATATTTTGATATTTGATGGATTTTCATATTGATATATGATATCGTTGTAGTCGTGATTGACTATTTGGTGTGTAGCATCATTGGACCCAAATTTTGGGATTTTAAAATGATTTTAAAAGTGATTTTGAAAATATACTATATTTTTTTGGAATTGATCCATTATAAATAAATGAACGTTATAATTTTTAAAGTTATAAAAATTATAATTTTTGTGAAATATAGTAAAAAAAGCTAATTTTTAGAAATACGATTAAAAGTCGATTTTTGAGAAATATGAACCAATGATTTTATAAAATAGTTTAAACTGGATTTTTGAGTTTATTATTAAAAGTTTGAATATAAGATTTATAAAATTTGATTATTTTATAAATCAAGAGAACGGTGAAATTTTAAAGGAATTTAAAGACGTTTAAAAGAATAATATAAATTAATTTATATTAAGAGATTTATAAATGGATATTTATAAATTGAATTATGGACATTATAAAACGAGTTTTTATAAGTGTTTGAATGTAGTGAAAATGAATTTCCTAAATGAATGAAATTTATGAAATTATAAACTGTGAAGTTATAAATGAAATTTTATAAGCAATAGGTTTATAAAATTTATAAAGTTATCGAAAGAATGAATTTTGGATAAATAAACAATCTTATAAGTTAAGATTTATAATTTGGGAAGTTAAATGAACGATTTTGTAAAATAATCGTTTTATAAGTAATTAACTTATAATATGAACTTGTAGTTTATAATTGAGTTATAAACTGGAATAGGTTACTAAAGGAATTTATAAAAAGGAAGTTTTTATGAATAAATAGAAATGGAATTTATAAACGTTGTTTTATAAATTCACAAACGACTTATTTTGATAAGTTAATTGTTATAACTTATAAATGGAGTTATATTCACGTTTTAGACGGTGAATAATCCTTTAAGTTAAAAAGTATAAAAAGGATGAAATTTGTTAACATAGTATATTCACGTTTTTAAATAGTGAATAATACGTTAAAGAAAATGTATTGAATGTGAATGTTTTAAATAGAATTAAAACGATTTAACGATGTTTTAATTGTGTTGAGATTCGAAATCATAGATTTCAACATTTATTGTTGAAATAGACGTTTTCGAGAAATAAAAGGAAATGTGGACTATAACACTGTTGTTATAGTAAATGATTTCCGAAAGGAAATGTTTTGTATAGTATTGGGATTTATATATCTATTTAATTTCGAATCCCTATACTAGTGATTTTGGGTTGTCGTAACGATGTTTTACGTAACATTCGTTTTGGCCCAAATAAATATGTTTAAGAGAATGATTTCCTTAAAGAATGAATTATATACTTAATTCGATTTAAGTATATTGAATATTTTCTAAGTGTTGAAAATAAAAGGAATTTGTGAATTACTTATGAATAAATAAGTATGGAAATGTTTTCCAATATGAAGTGAATAATTAGAATTTATCTTTTTTGAAGATAAATTGAAATGGATTATTGAAATCGCATATGCATGGATATTTTGAAATATAAATTCATTATGGAATTTATAAATGAAAAGGAGAATTGTTTTAAAAATAAATATTGATTTATTTTTGAAGTGTTGAAATTTTATATCTTGTAAAGATATTTTGGAAAATAAATAATTTGGAAAATTATTTGGAATCTGGTGATGTATGCGTATCCATTGATAGTTAAATAGCGGACTATCAATATTTCCCTTTGATTGGGTATTTGATATGATTGTTTGAATTTGAATGCACACTTATTTTTGAATAAGCGCTCACTATTCGGGTTAACCGGGAAAGGACCATGGGGTCGTATAACCCATTCCGAATATGTGATACGTCGTTGTGAATTTGACGCAGCGGATTAATCAAACAAAACTTCAATCGATGAATGTAGCAATCGGTGAGTTAAAGATACCAAAACGCCCAAGTTCGTTGATCCAAAGATACCGAACTCTAGCTATCTCAAACACATTGATAGCGCACTATACCGTGTTTCAAGATCTACGATTCTTCGCACGTTGATCTAGCGCACTAGATTCCGTGAATCGGCTTCTACGATCGTTGAATCGAGCGCACTCGATTAACCGAAAGAGGAGATAGGAGATTACACTCAACTACCAATTGGTATGAAAGCACAAAGCTAACAAAAGAGAAATTTTATTCAAAATCAACAACCCAAAAATTTACAACACACCCGCTATTTATAGGCATTACAACTCAACACAACATACAACACTCAACTCCTAGGTCGGCACCGGCTCAACAAATACGACTCATCTCGGCCGACTCAACATAAGTCGCTGCCGACTCAACAAGGCACGACTTAAAGACACAGCGGGTCACACGACTCAACACATGTACAGCCCCAACAATACACGACTCAAAAAATGCAACCGACTCATCAAACCCAGCAACCCACGACTCAATTATATACCGACTTAAAAACTCGCGACATACGACTCATACAAGACCGACTCATATAGTATATACATGACTCGTCTCAACACGACCGACTCAAGATACACAGCTTATCTCCTTGCCGACTCATCTTAGGTCGTAGCCCCTTAGCTCGGTCCCGACTCCTCCTTTCTGCATTAACTCGCACCTTTCCTTCCTGTGTTCCATTGAATCGGGAACGACTCATACTAAGTCGTAAACGACACATCTCCGAAGCCCACTTTGCTCGACCTATGTTATCTCCCCCTTGTAAACTCTTAAACCGGAAACGACTCATCACTTTAAATTGTGGACGACTCATCAAGCAGGAACTCCTCCAAGCTTTGTTAAATCGGCACCGTCTCATGCTCCCCCTATCTCGTGACCGACTCATCAAGCATGCATGTTTTAAACTTGTGTACGCCTTACGAGTTAAATCCGAAGCTCCTTGACTCGTGCATGATTTAATATGGTTTAACTTCTGAATTCCTATATGCCTTGCTGCATCATCCTTCCCAGGTTGAGAAAAATTCGACCTCGAATTTGCAAATTCTTTCTCATCAAAATGTTCATCCCCATGATACGGAATTAAATGTTTAACGTTAAAAATATCAGAAGTATAAACATCATCTGGTAGCTTTAATCGATAAGCATTCTCATTAATTTTCTTCAAAACTTCCACTGGACCAATTTTTCTGGCTTTCAACTTGTTGTAAGCACCCACTGGAAAACGATCCTTTGTCAATATAGCATAAACCAAATCACCTTCGTTAAATTCAACATTTCGACGTTTCAAATCTGCAGACTTCTTATACTTCTCATTCGACTTCTCCAATCGTTCCTGAACGATTTTATGACATTCATTCAGCTCTTCAACAAAATCAGTAGCTCGTTTAACTGTTCTCTTTGACTGTGGTACAACTGCTAAATCCAACGGCCCCCTGGGTAAATTTGAATAAACAATCTGAAACGGACTGAATCCTGTGCTTCGATTTACTGCATGATTATGAGCAAATTCTGCCTGGCATAGCTTCATGTCCCAACTTCTCAAATTATCCTGTACAAGACAACGCAACAAATTCCCCAATGACCTATTAACAACTTCTGTCTGCCCATCAGTTTGCGGATGATAAGCACTACTAAATTTCAGTTTCGTTCCTACCATCTTCCACAAACTCAACCAAAAGTGACTCAGAAAACGAGTATCTCTATCAGAAACAATAGATTCTGGTAAACCATGAAGTCTATAAATCTCCTTGAAAAATAACTGTGCTACTCGAACTGCATCTGCTGTCTTCTTGCAAGCAACAAAATGTGCCATCTTCGAAAATCTGTCCACCACAACAAATATCGAATCATTTCCCCTTTGAGTTCTCGGCAAACCCAAAACGAAATCCATGCTGATATCAACCCATGGCTTAGATGGTACTGGTAATGGCATATACAACCCTGCATTCGTTGCTGTCCCTTTTGAAACTTGGCAAATATGACATCGCTCCACAAATCTCTCAACTTCTTTTCTCATCGATGGCCAAAAGTAAGATTGCGAAATCAACTGTAAAGTACGATCACGGCCCACATGCCCTTCTTCATGTAATTCCTTCACAATCTTCATCCTCAAACTACAATCCGGAATACATAAACGATTTCCTTTAAACAGAAAACCATCAACCAACATGAATTCATCGGCAATCCCATCCTTCACTTTTTCAACATATTTCACAAAGTAAGGATCTTCTTCAAGCATCTCTGGCAACATTTCAAACCCCGTCACTTCAATCTTCATTGTCGTTAGTAAATGACTCCTCCTACTCAAAGCATCTGCTACTCGATTCGTCACCCCTGATTTGTGTTTAACGACAAAAGTAAACTGCTGCAAATAAGCAATCCATGACGCATGTCTCGCAGAAATCTTATCTTGCCCCTGTAAATGTTTCAAAGCTTCGTGATCAGTGTACAGAACAAATTCCTTCTGAAATAAGTAATGTCTCCAATGCTTAACCGTCTGAACAACAGCATAAAACTCAACATCGTATGTACTGTATCTCATCTTTGCCCCTGACAACTTTTCGCTGAAATAAGCAACTGGCTTCCCATTCTGGCTCAGAACTCCTCCAATACCAACCTTCGAAGCATCAGTATGCAATTCAAACAACAACTGAAAATTAGGTAGAACAAGAATTGGTGCAGACGTCAACAATTCCTTGATCCTTTCAAAGGCAACCCCCGCTTCCTCTGACCACACAAACTGTTTACCCTTCATGCAATCAGTCACTGGAGCCATCACGCTACTGAAGTGTGGTATGAACCTTCGGTAGAATGACGCTAGCCCATGAAAACTTCTCACTTCTGTAATTGTCTTTGGCTGTGGCCAATTCTTGACTGCTTCAACTTTGCTCTGGTCAACTTGAATACCTTTCCCTGAAACAACATAACCCAGGAATAAAACAGTAGGTGTCATAAACACACATTTCTTTGTAGCAGCATAAAATTGTTCTTCACGAAGAATAAGCAACACTTCCCTCAGATGTAGAACATGCTCCTCCGTACTCCTGCTATAAATCAAAATATCATCGAAATACACCACGACGAACTTTCCAATGAATGGTCTAAAAATTTGATTCATCACCCGCATGAATGTACTAGGTGCATTAGACAAACCAAATGGCATAACCAACCATTCGTACAACCCCTCTCTAGTTTTGAAAGCTGTCTTCCATTCGTCTCCAGGTCTGATACGAATTTGATGATAACCACTCTTCAAATCAATTTTCGAGAATATAGTTGCCCCACTCAACTGATCCAACAAATCATCCAACCTCGGCATAGGAAATCTGTAACGAACAGTGATCTTATTCAAAGCTCTACTATCAGTGCACATTCTCCAAGTTCCGTCCTTCTTTGGTACTAACAATGCAGGTACAGCACACGGACTCAAACTTTCCTGAATACGACCCTGTTCAAGTAATTCTTCCACCTGCCTTCGTAACTCCTCATGTTCCTTCGGACTCATTCTGTAATGTGGTCGGTGTGGTAACACTGCTCCGGGAACAAGATCAATCTGATGTTGAATGTCTCTAAGTGGTGGTAACTCCTTTGGCAACTCCTCTGGAAAGACATCTTCAAACTCTTCCAAAACTGGCTTTGCTTCTTCGGGAATCTCAACTTCTTCACTACTCTCTCTCCCAATCAACAAAAACACTTCCGGTTCTTCCTCCACTTCTTTAACAAACTCCTTCAAAGTCAACAGAGTTTTCAATTCTTCAATCTCTTCTAGCTTGCTCTCCTTCTGCTGCTGTCTCTTAGGAACTAAAGTGATTTTAGTACCCTCGAACATGAAACTGTAACTGTTGGCACGACCGTCATGCTGAACTGCTCTATCAAACTGCCATGGTCTGCCCAACAATAAGTGACAAACATCCATATCTACGACATCACACCAGATTTCATCTTTGTACTTCTTTCCGATTGAAAAATTCACACAAGCTCTTCGACACACTTTCACTTCACCTCCTTTCCTTAACCATGCTAGCTTGTATGGTTTAGGATGCTTCTCGGTCTTCAAATTCAACTTCCTAACTGCCTCTGTAGAAATAATATTATCACAACTCCCCGCATCAATAACGAACTTGCAAACTTTCCCCAGAATAGTACATGTCGATTGAAAAATATTGCTTCTCAGCCAACTACAATCCTCCTCTTGCTTAGGTGTCAAACAACTTCTCCTCATCATAAGATTACAACCTTCATCACCCGACACTTTTTCTTCCTCCTCAACATAAGGTACATTTGAATACTCTGCCTCCTCACCATCATCTGCTTCAACCTCTGCAACCATGGTTCTCTTCTTCGGCTTCGGACATTCGTTGCTTTTGTGACCCAACTCCTGACAATTATAACATTTGAAAATACTGCTAGCCCTTGCCTTCTCAGCCTCCTTCACCACTGGCTTGGTAACTGGTTTAGGAGTATTAGAACTTCCGCCAACACCCCTTGCTTGGTTATTGGAATTAGTAAACACACCACCTCCACGCCTTCCTTGTTTCTCCCAAGCTAACGCTTTCTGATGTGCCTCTACAACGGATCTAGGATCAAACATATTAACCATATCCTGGATCTGCATTCTCAAACCCCCAACGAATCTAGCAGTTAACTGCTCTTCTGTCTCCATGATATCATTCCTGGCAATGAGTTGGTAAAATTCATCAGCATAATCACTAACAGACTTTGTCCCCTGCCTCAGATTCTGCAACCTCTGATACATAAGTGACTGGTAATTATAAGGTAAGAAAGTAGATCTCATCAACTTTTTCATCTTCTCCCAAGATTCTATCTTTGACTTCCCCATTCGTTCTCGAGTAAGTTTAGTTTGCTGCCACCATGCCAATGCTCTCCCCCTCAGCCTTGTAGCAACTAACTTCACCCTTCGATTCTCCGGCACCTCCTTGAAATCAAAGATTTCCTCCACATTAGACAACCAATCTAAGAATTCCTCAGCAACCATCCCGCCTTTAAACTCCGGAATCTCCATTTTCATACCCGACTCCCAACGACGGTCATCCTCCACATCACGGTAAGAATTTCGAACTTGGTCTCGATCTCGATAATGAATACTTGCTCTATCACCCTCTTCAACAAAATCAAAAGTACGCCTACATCGATCTCGACCAATGTCATCCCTTTGTTCATGCATGCTTCTTTGACTATGTCTCTCCTCATCTCTATATGCTTCATGGTCAAATTCACGTTGACTTCTTCTCTCTTCATGTGCATAGTCATGATGATCTCTTCGTGATGAAATTGATGTTTCTCTTCTATCTCTACAAGAATGTGGCGATACCCTCCTCGCTTCCGTAACCGATGGCGAAACTCGGTTTCCTCCATGGTTCGAGTTTGGTGATCTCCTTCTTTGATTCAAATCATTCATCAATCTCTCCAATTTACCAATGCCTTCATCAAATTTTTCATTAATACGTTGTTCCATAAGCTCGGCTTCTTCTCTACGATACAAAGCTTCAACGTTTTGATGTCGGTTAGCTCTCCTCGGTGGCATGGTTAAAAACTTCACAAAACTTCACACAATACAACCAACAATGTCTCGGCTATGCTTATATACGGCTCTACCTTAACTCGGCGCACTTGTCTCGGCAAGGCTTCACGACTTAACTTGGCTCAGTCCAAACTTGTCTCGGCTACCCATTACAAACACTTCAATGCACACAACAAGGCACGGCCACTCCCAAGTATACACGGCCTTCACACTTTAATCCTTGGCGCGCAAAAACCCAAGACCAAATTCAAACACCTTTGCTCCTTTTGATCCAAAATGAAATGGATCCAACACTCCAAACTTGATGCAATCCAATATGACACGATGAACTACTTCAAACTTCAAAAACTTGGCTCCAAGAATCAAACTTAGCTATGATTGGCTAAGTATGGCTCTGATACCAAACTGACGCAGCGGATTAATCAAACAAAACTTCAATCGATGAATGTAGCAATCGGTGAGTTAAAGATACCAAAACGCCCAAGTTCGTTGATCCAAAGATACCGAACTCTAGCTATCTCAAACACATTGATAGCGCACTATACCGTGTTTCAAGATCTACGATTCTTCGCACGTTGATCTAGCGCACTAGATTCCGTGAATCGGCTTCTACGATCGTTGAATCGAGCGCACTCGATTAACCGAAAGAGGAGATAGGAGATTACACTCAACTACCAATTGGTATGAAAGCACAAAGCTAACAAAAGAGAAATTTTATTCAAAATCAACAACCCAAAAATTTACAACACACCCGCTATTTATAGGCATTACAACTCAACACAACATACAACACTCAACTCCTAGGTCGGCACCGGCTCAACAAATACGACTCATCTCGGCCGACTCAACATAAGTCGCTGCCGACTCAACAAGGCACGACTTAAAGACACAGCGGGTCACACGACTCAACACATGTACAGCCCCAACAATACACGACTCAAAAAATGCAACCGACTCATCAAACCCAGCAACCCACGACTCAATTATATACCGACTTAAAAACTCGCGACATACGACTCATACAAGACCGACTCATATAGTATATACATGACTCGTCTCAACACGACCGACTCAAGATACACAGCTTATCTCCTTGCCGACTCATCTTAGGTCGTAGCCCCTTAGCTCGGTCCCGACTCCTCCTTTCTGCATTAACTCGCACCTTTCCTTCCTGTGTTCCATTGAATCGGGAACGACTCATACTAAGTCGTAAACGACACATCTCCGAAGCCCACTTTGCTCGACCTATGTTATCTCCCCCTTGTAAACTCTTAAACCGGAAACGACTCATCACTTTAAATTGTGGACGACTCATCAAGCAGGAACTCCTCCAAGCTTTGTTAAATCGGCACCGTCTCATGCTCCCCCTATCTCGTGACCGACTCATCAAGCATGCATGTTTTAAACTTGTGTACGCCTTACGAGTTAAATCCGAAGCTCCTTGACTCGTGCATGATTTAATATGGTTTAACTTCTGAATTCCTATATGCCTTGCTGCATCAGAATTGCATTTGAAGATCGGTGTTGAAGACCGAGTATTTGCGAAAGCGATAGGATAACCTATCGATTGTCTCTGCACTGGGTAGCTCCTGGTATTGAGATCTCCTAAGTGATGGGAAATTCGATCGGGATTGTGAATACCCGTATTGCAAGGGCTTCGTAAGAAGTGCCTTCGGTTCTGTTCGAGCCCGGAACAGACTTGTATGGATTGTATGCCTGACATTACAAGTTGAGATATAAAGCCGATTTCTTTCAAATATATTTCTGTTGGTGGCGGAGAATTTATTCTTTGCTTAACACCCTTCTTTGAGACGTACGAGCTCAAAGGTTATATAGTTGAAGTTATCAGCGATATATCCCATTTTGGTAATGTGACATGCTGAGTGATGCTGAAATGATCATTGTGTTGATTATTTGTGATAGGATCATTTATTTGATCGTCTATCTTAGTGATCATTGTGTTGATCATTTGTTGACCCAAAGCATGGCTTTTGTATAAAGTATGTTTTTGTGGACGTGAATTCATCGAGCCTCACATCCCGTTAATGGTCAAAACAGGAAAGATGCGGCAAGGTTATGAGGGGTAGCTCCCTTTAGGGTATGTGCATTTCCTTCTGGAAAGGGTGGTATCATGGTATGGAGCCCAGATACTTACTCATGTTGATACACTATATCTATTTCTGTGTGGTGTTGTTGGTGACGAGCGCTCGGTTAAAGGTCCGATGGGACCGGGGGATGCCATATTCGTGTAGTAGTTACCTAGTGATAAAGGTAACCCGGCCTTTTGTTGGCAGAGAGCTGGTTAAGTTCTCGGGACGTCCAGCCAGAGGCGATCCCATGTGGCAGTAGGAAGTTCCTTAGCCTGACCATTTGTTGGAAATCCAAAGAAACAATACGATCTTGTACGGTTTTAGTTGTAGAACCTGCTTCCTCAGGAGGTAGCTATAGTAGGCATAATATAATGGTACCTATGCTGGCTATGATTTATATCTTTACTTTCGAAAGGATTTGTTCTACACTATGCACTAGTAATAATATCAAATGTTATTTTAATGCGTATTAAGCATCTTTGACTAACATAAGAAGAAATCTCCTCCAAGTCTGCGTTTGCATTGTGTGTGTGGTGGGAGGTCTTATGGTAGTCTCATTTTTAAAAGCATTGCGAATTAATTTAAAAATATTCCTCTATTTTGATTTTAAAGATAAATAAACTGTTTTGAGTTCTCACACCAGTCACATGACTGACTTGGAGTTTATTGTTTTCCTTCCTAAACTCTGGGTGCCCACCAATTTCCACACGGGCAGTTAAGAGTTAGGTTTATCAGGATATTCTGGATATTCTGGAGTTGCTGGAGGCAAGCTGGATGGCATGGCGTATTACTAGTTTATATAGTATTTCTTTTCCGCTGCACTGTTTGTTGTTGTATGTTGTTGTACACTCTGATGATATGATGTAATGAAATGTAATGTAATAACTGATATAGTTCTTTGTTTAAAGATTATTCATTTATTATTATATGTTGTTCCGCTGCGAATTGTGAGATTCTGATGTTGTTCTGTTTTGTTTCTTCTGTCCCGTTCTTTTTCAAATTTTCTGTTTTCTTTCTCTATTTCCTATCTTCTTATCTTCTTTTTTCTTCTTTCTTTTTTTCTTTTCTTTTTAAAACCCATAACATCTCGGTTTTCGGCCTTTGATTTCTCGGCAGTCGATAAAGTGAGTGTCGATGTCGAATTTTCGAGAGACGAAAATCCGTGATCGTTACATTAATCCAATTTCATTTTTTTTATTCGATACCTTTCCAAGTATATCTAATTTGTTAACACCTCAAGTTAAATTTAAATTAATAACTCAAGTTCCAAATCCTCTATCCATTCTCAATTCACTTAAATTTATGAACTCACGGTTCAATTATATTTACTTCATCGACAATTTAAGTCGAATTTAATTTAGAACTTGAGTTTTATTTTAAAACTTCAATATTAATTTACCAATTCATCTTTTCTTTAACTGCATTGGGTTCTCATTACATATTTCATTATCTAATTCATTATCTAAATAGTTTTTCCCCAACTTATAATCCAAAACTTGATTTTAATCTCAACATCTCTTCATCTAAATTTTCTTAAGTTCAAATTTATTTTCTAATTTAAGTTTGGATTTTCATTTTATTTTTCAAGTCATCAAACAATATTTATTTTTGGGTTCTCATTTCCACTTATAAATTTTATAAGTCACAACTTATTGTTTACACAATTTCATTCATTATAGGCTTGAATTTGTTCATCTTTTATTATATATTGTTTTTAACTCAAGCCTTCTATTTATTTATAGCCCAAGCATATTTTATTTCCATGGATTTTTAATTCTCTTATAAGTTATTCTGATTTATTTATTTCAATTCCAATCCTTATCCAATTTATTTTCCCTACATTAATTCATTGAATTCTCATTCCAATTGAATTGACTCGATTCGATTTTCAAACCTAAGTTCAACATTAAACTTCAATTTCCTTATAAATTTTAGATTCCAGGAATCAGTTTTCACTTTACTTACTTACACGGTCGAATTTTCTTCAACAAATCCCAAATTTACTAGTCATCAAACTTTTTATATTCCATAAACATTCTTAGTTAAAATTCCAAAGTTTAAACAATCTTTCAACATTTCAAAATTCCCTTTGAAATTTTCTATATCCAAAGTTTCTTTGATAAATTCAATTTATCACTTTGAATTTCAAAACTCAACTAGGTTTTGCAAACAATTTCAATTCAAAACAACTTGGTAGCAATCTTTCTCTTGGAAACTCGAAAATGAACATCGATGATGCTGCAGTCATCTCCGAAGTTATTTTCCAGCTACCGTAAGAGTTCAATGCTTTAATCTCTTTTAAAACCCTTCCAATGTTAAATTCCAAATCTCACTGCATCTCAAATCCGATTTAAAAATATTTCTCATAAGTATAATATTTTTCCCAATCTTTGGAAATCATTTCCAAATTCAAAGAAGCTTAAATTCTAAAATTTTCAAATTCCAACTCTTTAAATTTATATTCAGACAATACTTTGGAATTTTATTTTATTTTACTTATTAATCACGTTATAATTTATATTATAGTTTACATTTACACATTTCATTTATATATGAATTTGTTTCCTAGCTTTTAATTATGGTTTTCAATTCCTTATTCAATTTTACTAATTAATAATAATTCAATGTTGTTATTCCTAACAACCAAGCATTCATATATAACTATAATAATTTACGAAAAATCATTTTCCTTCATATACAAAAATAATTTTGGGTAAAATTATTTCATTTACCCTATTTAAAACAATACTGTGTCGGTTTATCTTGTTTAAGAGTTTAAAAATTCCTATCGATAATATGGCGTCCCATATATCGACCAGAATCCATAAACACTCACCCGATAAATCAAAGCAATATAAAAACAATTTTATATTCACTAACAAATACGCACTCATATCTATTAATACGCTCAAACTCATTCTAGAGTACCATAGACTCTATTTTATGAGTAATTCCCACCAGAGCCAAGGTTATCTTCAACCTAAGCTCTGATACCAAGTGTAACGACCCGCAAATCCGTACCCCTTGAGTCGACATTATTCTACAACAAACAACTCAAGTTGCACAGAAATACGAACCATTTGGGTTAAAGAAGAAGAGGTAGAAGAAGAAAATAAAAAACAACATTAGAATCTAACCATCGCAGCGGAATAAAATATAATAGATAATAAATGATCTTTACTCAAAAGTTAAATATTTCTGTTTACATATATTACGTCATCCGAGTACATCAATCACAGCTCAACATTAATATCGTACAAATGGATACACAACAACTCAACACAGCATAAATATATATATATATATATATAAGTACGAGAGTACGTATCGACATGCAGCTCGTCTCCTGAGCTCCACAGCATTATATCCTGTATCCTATAATACTCGGTCTGACCCGAGCATTACGGTTAAATAATACCCGAGTCAGTCTGGAATACCAGCGTGAGAAAATCACACCCAATTGATTATTAAAGTTTCAAAATCCTTTGAAAACAAAAGCATCTCGTAAGACCACGCCACAAATAAACATGTCGGGTTTTTACCTTACGATAGCTAAAATAATTTTTATAGAAATCCTCTGATATTATAATAGGGTCTATATACAAATACTTATAAAATAGCCGAAATTGTTACATGATTAAATTCCAGCTACTAGCCACAGAGTGGGTAATACAAACAAAACTCGTACAAGGCTCGTAGGGAGAATGGATTTCAAACCAACGACTAGGCACTGGGGTACCACCTGTCACAGTACGGGGCCTAGATTACCGTACCGAGGACTACGCCCGCTCCCCTGCAACACAAGGCTGGAACCATCCCTTACTTGACAGTCCCGAGTGAGATCACCCTGCGGTTGGGATCAACAACCGCCCACTAAGCCGAAATAAAAAGGGACATCTAGACTGGAATGACCTCACCCTGCTTGGGTGCTACCCACCTAGCCTTGCTGCATGACCCCTGATTTTCAGTCATTCCTATTTGATGAGGCTTGAGGCTAAGCGTTACATTTTTAGAATATATTCCTTAGAATGCCCATCGTCCACCTGACGATGTCTCGCAAGCATTCATCCATACAAGTCCGTCCCGGGTTCAAACGGAACCGAAGGCACTATTCCTACTACATCCATTTTGGAAATATCCTTAGGATTAGTAGCGACTAGCCCTTGCACTTCACTGCTCCATCTTTGCATCCAAAATCGTTTACACGAAACGTACAAACCGGATCGAAGTGGTTTTCGAGAAATAAATCTCGATCACGGTCTCTTCAAAACGATCAGCGCAGTTGGCCAATATTGATACTCGGTTATTTAACTATCAATTAATATTCACAAACAACCATCCAACAATAAATAATTTTCCAAATTATTTATTAACCTCAAAAGTATCTTCATGAGACATATTTCTATTTTCAACCCTTGAAAACAGTTTCAAAACCATCTTTCTTTCCAGAATAAACTTTCTGAAATATTTTCTATCTCCACTGAAATTGCCAAGCACAAAACTAGATTTTAAAAATAATCTTAAAACATTTTACTTTGAAATATATGCTTTTAAAACATTTAAAATAAAACTACTTTAATAATTTGTTAAAAATACATATTATATAATAAGGTTGCTTAATAAATATAAAACTAGATTTATACTTTTAAGAACATAATATTAAGTCATTCTTTAAATATTTACTACTACAATAGATTAAGAGAAAATACCTACTTTAGAATGTAAATATTAGAAATAAGAAATTTTCCAAAATTTGCTTTTTAAAACAACTTTTAATTCTTTAACTTATATTTAAAAATTTACTTTGAAAACGTACTTGGTTATCCAGGGAGAATTCCAACTTCAATCACTTAAATCAATTTTCCAAATTGATTTCCAATTTATTTTATTTGAAATAAATTTCTTTAATTACTCAATTCATTTCAAAATTCATTAATTATGTACTTAATTATTATTCTTATTATTTTCCATTTGATTTTAAATCTTTAACTGAAATATACAAATTCCATATCTTATCCCAATGTCTTCTTACTCTTTACAATAATTTAAATCTTAATTATCAAACAAATGTTTTGTTCTTATAAAATAGTAATGCTGAAGTTTAAAATTCATTAATCTTCTGTTAATTCAAATTCCCTTTAATTATTTAATTCTATATATCTTGATCACTTATTGCACCGGCATATATTCAGGTAAAACATAACATCCAATATTCCAATTATCAATAGTATTCATCACAGAATATACAATAATCACATCAGAGGGTATTAAATAATTTAAATAAATGTTGAGGGATCCAGTTGGATCCCTCCAACCTGTTTTCCCTGCATCCACAGACGTTAGCACCATATAAGATATCTTCACTATAAAATGAGGAAAATCAATCATTTCAGGGTGTAGTGTATACTACTATATAACACAACAATCAATCCAACCATTCAAACAATTATTTAAATTTAATCATTTAAATTTAAATTTAATTGAGTGAGATTAACTCACCTTTTTATTTTATTAGCATCCATTTGCAATCCAGCTTGCTTCTTTTCAGATGTGGACCTTGAAAAAATTAATTTATATGATTCATTAATATTCGAAATATAAATCGACCTTTAATTACAATTTTATAATTCAATTAAATTTTAAACTAATCTTCTTGTAAAAAAATATATTTTTTTCTAGGATAATTAGATAAGTAAATTAAACAAATTAATCGTCTGCTCCATTATTTTCTCTAGAAACTACATACCTACTTATGAAAATAAATTACGGATTTCAAAAATCTAGTTTTATATAAACTTCCAACATTCATAAATCCTTATTATTATATTTTTTTCCAAACCTTATCTATATACATATTTATTAACTTACCCATATACATTCTGTTAAATTAAAATAGAATTTTTTTATATATAGTTACTGTAATCATTATTCTCTAATTATAGTAAACAACTAAATAAATGGCTACCTCACTTGTAAAATTTCCTTTGTTTCAACCCAGCATCAAATTTAAATCAAAAGATAAATCTCATACCTCACTGGATTCCAAAGTGAAACCCTAGCCTCCCCACGTCGCCGCGTCGCCTGCCGCTCCACGTCGAGCCAAGCTTCCCTAACCTCGAGCAACGAGGTGATCTGTACTTGATTCCCTAGCCACCCAGTCGCGCGCGACGTTGATTTGACTATCTCCACAACCTCAGAATCGAACGCGACCTCGGCCTATCACCATCGCAAGCATCGATCGTCGACCGCTTCGTTCGAACGCCAAGATCTCGAGCTAGGCCACTGATTTACTTCGAATTCGATTTGAACGAAACGTATATTTTTTTTTTTTGAAAACGAAACGTGGATCGGTAAGAAGAAAAGAAAGAGGGCTCGTGCTTCCTTATTTAAGTTGAAGAAGCAAAATATTGATGCCGAACATCGTATAACCCCCCTTTTTTAAATTTCATTTTGCGTTCCATTATAAAGGAAGAAAGGGAAAGGATGGCTTCACAAAGAAGATTAATATGTGAATTCGTGAAGAAGGCTCGGCTGAAAAGGAAGAAGGGGCGACGATTTGAAATAAAAAAAAAACGTATACAAGAAGGCTCGATTATTTAAATTAAATTTCTTCAGACTATTTATCAATTAAATTTCCAGCACGTTTATACTTCGTGCACTTACATACTGACTCCGATCAAAATGAAATTTGAAATCCGATAATAATTCAATATCGCGGATCCAATGGAACTGGTTTCGTCAAATTCTGAGACTATCCCTCGGTAAGCTATTTTAAATTTAAGTTAAACGATATTAAATTTCAAAACTTAACAGACCATTCCTAAGTTTAATTTCAACACTTCTATTCTCTTCAGTAATATCAATATCAATTTTATAAGCCTTCAAATTATTTTTAACCGACTTAAAACTTCAGATTACATATTTTACCCGATTCCAAATTATTTAATCTAATAATTTAAATATCAAATAAACTATGATACTCGTAACTCAAGTTAAAATTACTCTATTGAATATTTAAAATCAATTAAATATTCCGATTTTAAATGCTTGAAAATTCCGGGTTGTCACAATGGAAGCTCCCAAAGATAAGTCTATGCAAACCTTAGGCATCCCTGATCCAATTTCCAATATTTTTGTCTCAAACTCGCTAGCTGCTCTTCCTCAAATGCAACTGGCCTTGAATATGCCTCCTACCCTAAGGCACGATCCTTCTTTGCAAGAATATTCTTTTCGTTCAACCATCAATTTTGATGAGACGGTCGAGCCTATTCTCCATTTTGAATCCTTTATCCTTATTCATCCATCTTCTTCTGCTCCAGATTTGGCGGGGCATTGTCGCTCTTTAACGGAGCAATAGCTTTTGGTAAGTTCATCTCTTCAGATGACCTTATCGTGATTGGTTTCTTTTTAACTCATTAACTTCCGTTACATGTTTCTTTCATATTTCTAAGAGTTGATTGGCTTTAAACGAACATGTTTCAAAGTCTTCCACCGAATCCTCCAAGTTCCTGGAGGAAAATTCTAAGCTCAAAGATCAAGTGTCTTCCCAATCTGTCGCAAAAAATGATGCTACCACCGAGTCGGAACGAGTAAAAGCTTTTCTAGCTCTAGCTGAGACTGTTTTAGAAGCAGAGAGGCAGGCTCGCCAACTCCTTACTGATGAAAAACTAGCCATGGAGCATAGTTTGAAAGACTCAGAAGAAAAAAAGATCCGCTTGGTCGCAAAGAACGTCTCTCTGAAAGAAATTTGAGAAGACTAGAGCTTCACTAAAACTTTATGTCCATACAGTTAACGACATTAAGCAGCGATTTCCTAGTTTATCGACACAACTCTACAACAGATGATGATAAAGACTTATGAAGATGCCCTTATGCTTGAATATACCAACAACTACAAGAACTGCACTGACTTTTGCTTTCCCTCACTTGATCCGTCCCTAAACGAAAGAGTGAGGGAAAAATTAATAAAATGAAGTAGGAGATTGAGCCAATGGACAAGGAAGAAATTAATCCTTCTAAAGCCCTTTCTTTTGATGTCCCTTCTTTTGATATCAAGTCAGACTTCAAAGATGAGGGCGACAATGAACACACCACCAGGGAGGAAGATAGTGATGACGACGATGATCATGATGATCATGATAATGGTGGTGATGACAACGACCTTACCAGCGGTCGGGGTTTAGACAGGGATAAATAGGGTCCTTCGGGAACCTCTATGAAGGATGGCAACGACAACGTTGAATTTCCCGAACAAGAGCCATCTCCTAAGAAGGATTTGCCACCCGCAACTCTTGGGCCTTTTGATTCTCTAGGGAAGGAAACTGTTTCCATTCATATTGAGGTCCAAAAGGAAAAGAGCAGGCCTCCTAGGGTTCTGTCCCAATTTCTCAGTTATGGAATTCCTTGTTTAAATGTCTTTCTCTTTGAAGATAATAATTAGCGTATAACCATTCATTTAAGATATGGAAGAAGTCCCAATTTCATTATAGAACAAAATTTGTAAGAAAACAAGTAGAAATTAACTAGTTATATAGAGAGTTAGGCAGACATATAAAGGAGCACTACATCCTCTCCGAAAAATATCGTAGCCTCGAAAGGAATGCCTTAGTTCTAGCGTCTTTTAAACATCAGAGAGTTTCCCCTTTATTAAAGGGAGCCGGCCTCCGGTACGATGCCCTCTTAAAGGAGAATCAGGAGTTAATCACTTTATTTTGGATGATAATCGAATAAAGAGAAAATTTGGTTAATTTTTTTTGTATAAAGCTTATTGTAGACACTCGACTATAGACTGTTCGTACTTAGGCGAATTCATCTGGGGGTTTACTTAGACATTTCCACAAAATGTACTTAGACGAATTTGGATCTGAGCCGCATCCGAAAGCCTATTGGAATTTACCACTGGTCAGGCTAAATCCTCAAAATCTTCCTACTGAAAAGCTTAAGTGCTATAAGGATAAAAATAATTGATGTTTTCCTCTAAGTCTATTTTCTATGAATCTGATGAATGATTGTAAATATATAACAGTTTATTGATTTATAGACATATGTTTTCGACTTTTATTCCATGCTTTGTTCCTTTTTATTATGCTATTACACAATATTTGTTTACTAGGTTGACTTGTTCTTAGAGACCACTTGACTTAATATGTTAAATTGAGGAGATTTTACCTTGAAGAGGCATCACTTTTGAAGTCTTCGAAATTAGAAAGATACTACTTTCTTCGAGATTTACAAGAAGTTTATTTGGAATACCCTCGCCTCCACTTTGATTTCCTTGGTGACGAAAAGAAACATTTCAGAACATTTCCCGCAAAATTAATTCGTAGTCGAGATAGTCCTACAGTCGAGAAATGGGGTATAGTAATTGTCCGCCGAGTATTACTCCAAAAGAGTCACCATCCCTTCGATTCAACAGTTATACATTTTTTCCAATTCAGTAGATATAGTTAGAAAAGTAGTTTCTAAACTTTAATGTAATCCAATTTTTTGTTACATCTTTTAACTTTGTTGTTGTTTAAGTTATAATCCGTTACTAATAAAATTAAGATATCTTCTGTCCCGATCTTGACTTTCATTTTGTTTCTTTTGTTTAAATAGGAGCTACAATTATCTACAGCTTCTCTTCCTCATAATTTATGGTCGCGCATCGATGCCCTCTGAGAGAAGTTGTTGCAAGTTAAGTGGAGGAATTGTGCCTAGAGATGAAGTTTTATTAGAATGCTGAAGTTGTGAAATGGCACAAGAGGTATCTTCTTCAGAAAACCATAGCCAGCAACCACAAAGATCATATTGCTATCTCAAGGCGAAAATTAAAAGTAAAGTTGAGATGATTACCACCCTTAAGTGACAAGTAAAGACTAATTGCTCAATTGAATTTAACGAATGGAGCTGAAATTAAAAGATAGCCAAGCACCATGTGCCTTTTTGGAATTCATTATGGGGGACAAGACATCGAATGTCGATTTAGTGGTTCCTCGTGCTGCTCCTCCGACAACAAAACTCACTTGGTCAACACAACTCGCTGCTTAGAAATTCACAACTAAGCTCAACCCTCCCCCGAGCTTAGATGATAATATAGTGGGGAACTGGTGCCGGGTAGTAAAATTTGAAATAGCCAAGTATTCTGATGAGAAGAAAAAAGTGAAATACTCCATACTTTTAATAATTATGTTACCAAGAATCAAAAGCTCGAATGTGATAACTATATGCTTATGAAGCGCATTGCGGAGTCAGAAAGGGAAAACAAAACCTTTAGGGCAGCCGATAGAGCTTTTAATTGAGCTCTGAAAACCAATATTGATGCAATGATGATGAAAGCAAAATAAGAAGAAAGGAAAAGTGTAACAACCCGCATATTTTACGATTGAATATTTAAATATTTTATTTAATATTTCATCGTTCGTCGGATTTTGGTCCGAAAAGCTACTTTTTGCAAATAGTCGAATTTGGACTCGAGACCACTTCATTTGGGTTCAAAATGTCGTTTGCGACCTTTTTTAGTATAAACTTTGATGTGTTTGGAGATAGTAGAATTTTGCTACTTTTCACTTAGGGCTTTGGGTTGGGTTTCAGCCTATTAACCCCACTTATCAACCTTGCTCCAACCCTCTCCTCTTCATTACTTCATTTATGTTTCCTAATACTCAAGCTTTAGCAATAATGGTGGGAGTGATTGGAAATTAGAAACTCCAAGCCCTAGTTTCTATTTGCAAATCCAAGTTCTATCTCCAAATTCAAGAAGAAGCTATTGGTAAGCATCTCCTTCTTCTTCTACAACTCATTCTCCTTTCAATTTCAGAAATTCCTAAACATAAATTAGGAAATATTTCTATTTTAAGCTTAGAATCAAGCTTTTTGGGTTGGAATTGAAAAGTGATTGTCCTTGCCATTGCTCTATAGCTTCTTCTTCATTTGTTTTGGGTTTAAAGGTGAGATTTTTATCTCACATCTAAGACTATAACTATCTTTGATTGTTGGGTATGAATTCCTTACACTTGTTCATGTGCATTTGCTTTTGGTTTAGATTGAATTGGTGAATATTCCTATTTTTGGTGTTTTGAAGTTAAATCTTTAAAAATCGTAGCTTTGATGTTTGATAATGCTTTTGGTGGCGTATCGAAGAGCCTATAAGGATGGGTTGCCGATTGGCGTAATCCCTTAGCGCCCCTCGCTCGCTCGATCGCAAGTTGTAGGATTTTTGCCCCTTGGGGCATGGACTGAAAATACTGGAATTCCCAGTTCAGTCAATTGAACCAGAGTGTCAGTCAACTGAACCGAACCCAGGAAATTACCTGGGCCAGTGTCAGTCGACTGACCACTCTGGGTCAGTTGATTGAACCTAAAAACCGAAGGTTTCCAGGCATGATTCAGTCGACTGACCACCCTAGTTCAGTCGACTGGACTTTGAAACAGAAAGTTTCCAGATCTTAGTTAGTCGACTGACCATCCTAGTCCAGTCGACTGAATTTGCTGTTTTTTCCCATTTTGCCTTTTGGGTTTGATCATCCAATTTTTAATCGATTATTTTTCTCCAATTAGTTGTTATCACCTTTGTCGACTTTGATAACTTCTATTTTTGGGATTTTTGGGAATATCCATTTTGTTGGGTTCGGTATCGGTTTCTTTGGATTCTATTCACATCTTCGAATGTGAATTTTCATGATTGGTTGTTTCTACAATCATTTCTATGATTTGTCACTTTAAAAATATAAAGGTTTCAATACTAGTAGTAAATATCAATACTCTTTTCATCAAAACGATTTCAACACTATTTTATTACAAAGCTCGTTTCTTAAAACCGATTTCCAATCTATTAGTATATACAAACCTTTACATCACTCGTATGAGAAATCTAATTAAATGGCTTAGTAAAACAAGTGGTATGAAACGCTTGCGTTTACTTCGTCGGTTAATTCTTGGACTGGTCCGATTGAATCAACTTGTGAAAAATTTTCTAGTGGAGATCTACAATTTGTTCGTAAATATTTAAGTTAAGCTAGTGGTTATGGGACATGAAGCTAAACTCATATATTTACTAGCTTAGTGTAATTGACACTTCTTGATGATCGACGATGATCATTTTATGGTTTAGACTAGCAATGTGCGATGTCTCTTTGTCCACGTGCAGGACTGTACCTCATTTTATTGAGCTTCGTCTCATTTCTTTGTGGGCTAGCGACCCATATACTTTTAATGTGTTTCGATTCATCTGATGTACTGTTTGTACAACATCGATGTTTCGGCTTTTCGGTTCATTGGACGTACCGTTTGTACTGCGTCGATGTTCTGAATTGTTTTGTGTTTTGATTCATCTGATCTACCGTTTGTACTACATCGATGTCTCAGATTTTCGGTTCATTGGACGTACCGTTTGTACTACGTCGATGTTCTGAATTGTTTTGTGTTTCGATTCATCGGATGTACCGTATGTCCTACATCGATGTCTCGGCTTTTCGGTTCACTGGATATACCGTTTGTACTGCGTCGATGTTCTGAATTGTTTTGTGTTTCGATTCACCAGATGTACCGTATGTACTACATCGATGTCTTGGCTTTTCGGTTCATTGGACGTACCGTTTGTACTGCGTCGATGTTCCGAATTGTTTGCGATACACGTGTTGGTGAGTTTTCATGCTGCCTCTTAGGTTTGGCCATTCTTTTCTTGTGATTTCTGGATTTCTAGTTATTGATTTCTGGAATTCATGTTTCACCAACTTTTACAATTGGCATTGATATATATGTCAATTTTTTTGGCTTGGTGAATTAAATAAAGTATATGACTTCCTTTTTGATGCTATGAGATCCTTGAGATATTGTATGACTTTTGTGGATTTTCTAATGCATACTTGTTGTAGTACGACATTTTTGGTTATCATACGTTTTTATCATATCTCTTCTTATATCTCATTTTATCTGATAATTATAACTAGACTGATCCGTTTATTATTTTCTTCTTAAATAATACTCGAGTCAAACTGAGATTTTACAGGTGCTTCCTCATGACTTCTTATCTAGAACCATCATCTGATTTTGGCTAACTACTCAAGTTTAGTAGTTTTTTGTTGTATACATTTGAGATTGAGACTCCTTGATGTATACATATTATTTTGTCTTACTCTTGTACCTATTCTTTTGTGACATTGTGGATCTTGTTTGACCACAACTCTGATATACACTTACATGGGTTGTATTCATATATGTTTCCTCCTTTGTGATATGAATTATCTATGACTGATTTATGTTATGCTTATTTCTATATATTTTTCTGACGATATTATAGCCACTGTGTAGTATTTTTGTGTTTGTATCGGTATGTCGGATTTCGTCTTGAAAAAAAGTTAATATTTTATCTGACACATCGGTGCTCGCACGAAGCCATTACACAGATGGTCGATCCTCAACAGCCTTATTCTCCGTGCTAGTTGACGGCATTACCCAGTAGTGTCCTTGGCTAGCGTGGGTATTGAGGTGGGGTGTCATAAAAAGAAACTTAAAGAAGTTCTTTGCATAACCATTCATCACTTTGTAGATCCTTCAATTGTGGAAACTCTTGATGAAGCCACTCAAGATTTGTAATCAATTCACATGTTTGGGCTATGTAAATTTAACTTGTATATATGTAAATAATTTTGTAAATAATTTCATAACTTATGTAAATCACATAAGATTTGTAAATATCATCTGATTTTAATCCTTTTTTGTAATGTCACTTTTGAAATGACTTTGAATTGCTTATTCATTAATTTTTGGACTTGCTAAATCTTTCATTAGTCCTTACTGTCCTGATTTTGCTGAAATGCATGTAGCAAACAATTTTTCTTATTGTTAGCTTGAAATTGACATATTCATCTATGTATGTCATTTTCTTAGGTTAACAAATCATCTTATTAATTGTATAAAAACTACTTTATACTAGGTATCAAAATCTCATCTTTAACCATGATGAGAGATGATCAAGTATTTAACTTCTCCCATTAGGCTAGAATGTATGAATTTTTTTGATAAAAAATATTGCCTTATTGCGAGGAGATAAATGTTAGAATATAATCTTGAATGGATATTTACTGAAGGATCAAATTTAGAAATCATTATATGAATTATTGTGGATGTAACCCTCCGACCCATTCCTTAGCATTCATGTGATTTGAAGAAATTAGAAATCCGAATTCACATTTAAAAACTCTTAATAACAATCTTTGTGATAATATTCTTTGACCCACATTCTAGTATTTGTGATGGATACATAGAAATTTGTCGAAATCTCATATGCAGATTATGGCTTAATAAATAATAATCTTGATACCTAGCTTCGGGCATAAAAAAATGGCGATTAATATTGACCTAAAACCCGGATTAGGGTATTAGATGATGTAATTCATATATAAAAGTCTTGAAACCCAAACTTGGGTATTGATTGATGAAATTCAAATGTGAGAGACCCAAAACTTAGATTCGAGTAATAATAAGTGGAGTTCTATTTATTTCTCCGCTTTTGTCCTCTTATACATGTATGAACCCTTAAGGTTTTGAATATATAGAAATAATCTGATTAGCCACCTCCTTAGCTAAGAGATTTATGTCCATAATCGAATATGCTTTTTATCAAGCTTGAACATCTTACTTCATGATTTGATGAGACTCTTCTCAGGTTTGGACATCTTAGTCCATCACCGAATGTGCCTTTTCTTCGGCTTGGACTCGGTCCTTTACTTAATGAGCCTCCCCTTGGGCTTGGACATCTTAATCCATTATTTGATGGGCCTCTTCCTAGTCGTAGACTTCTTAGTCCATTGTTGTCTAATTCTCTTAGTTAGCTCATCTTAGAGGCTGGAACCAAGGACCTACCCGAACTCCCTACAGGAGGTGTACACTCCCCGGCCCTTTTGAGGTGTGAACAGGGGCTTGTTCGTTGCTTTAACCTGGCCATCTTATGGCGCGGTTAAAGACTTACTTCGTCCTCTCTCTATAAGTTCCTTATCCTAGCCATATCGTGGCGTGGATAAGGGCATGTTTGTTGCTTTAACCTAGCCATCTTATAGTGCGGTCATAGGCTTACTTTATCCTCCCTCCATGACGTGCGTTGATCAGGCTAGAGGGATGGCCAATGGCTTGTCCATTACTTTAACCTGGCCATCTTATGGCACAGATAAAGGCTTACCCACCTCCCTCCAGGAGGTGCTCTGCCCTGGCCATCTCGGCGCAGACGGAGGCTTTTCTGCCATCTTAGGTATATCCATATATAAGGATCATTTCACTCTCAACCATGTAGATTTTATCTTTACAGAAAAATAGCTCTTTATTAATTCCATCTCAAATTCCTTTTACATATTCATGGATCTTCCCTTTTTGATAGAAATTTATGATCATCCCCTCCAAGGCTCTGCGCTGGTTAGTTTAATGACCATTCATCGTATAGTAGTGGCGATAGGATCCTCTAAAGTTTCTTTCACATTTTGGCTTTTTCTTTTGTGATGGCCATTAGTTAAGTTCATCCTTATTAAGCAAGTAGACATTTTCCATACATGTCGTTAAGTTGCATTCCATATGAAGTCCAAGTTTAAAGCTTGACTCTTGAGGATAACTCCTTGACTTTTTGTTTCTTGGCCTTATTGTTTCATGCTTTTCAATTTCTTTTCTTTTCGGTACCCTTTGGAATTCTCGAATAGGAAGTGTTCTTAATGCAGTTGGTTGCCATTTGTGTGCAAAGGTGTTGTAAACATTCATTATTTCTTTCTCAAAGATCGTGCCTTTAGAATAATGTTGAATGATTCTTCTCGTTTGACTAAAGATATTGTCACTTCCATTTGTCCTCTTTCCAAGTGTAAAGATAGGGGTAGGGCTAACATGAAAAGGATTTAAGCACCAATTTTTAGGGTCATAAGATTTCGACTTCTTTTGATTTATAATTGTAAGAGCTTCTAGCCTCAATCTTTGCTCTTCGTCTTGATTGGAATCCTTAATGATTACGTAGGAGAACCTTGTCAAATGTGGTTCAGTGGATCTTTATTCAGATCTCATAATTCCTCTAACCATGATTTTCCAAAGCAGGTAAATTTGAAGTGGGATTGACTTATGTAGGTTTAGAGAATAGTGTTGTAAGGGGTTTATCCTAGTTGGAGATTCGAGCCCTCCTTCTAACGCTAAAAATGTTAACAGGATCTCTTATCAACAACTCAAAACGATGCTAAGAGAGGTGAATAATCCTTTACACGAGTAGTGCAGAAAAGAAGGTGTGAATCATTTTAGAACTGCCTTTCGATTAGGCTTTATTTAATGATATTCATCAAGCAGACCTTTCGACTGTGTCGAACGAGTTGATTTTGGGTTAGGTGACCTTTCAATCAGATTGGGTAGGTATGATATCTCCCTTGAAATCCTTCCTTTCGATCTGATTGAAATACCCTAAGTTAAGTTCTTTTACATAGGTTTTGACCTATTTAGAGGCCTAAAACTGCTGACTGGCTTGGGTTTTTGTTATTAAGAAGGATGGGAGGTTTTGACCTTGCCAAAATCTTAAGGGCTTGTCTTTCTTAAGTTTAGGTGGGAAATCTTAAATTTTAGTAGATGTGAGATAGGTTTCGACCTTATCGAAAGCCGTGGGTATAACTTCTTTGGGTTTGAATATGTAAATTCAGGCTTTGATGTTTAGTGGATAGGCTTTAACCTTATCAAAGATTTAGATCACAGAGTAGATAGTATCGAATGGGTAATACAAATTATTAGAGCTTCAAGAGGTATCAATTATGTCGATAGGAGCCCTTCGATAGAGGTTAAACCTGAAACATTAAGGTGAATCCAACAAAAGCTTTAGTAAAACAGTAAAGTAATCTGAATGCTTAGGACTACACTTTTTCAACCTAAGGAAACTCTATTTCATTAAATTCCTAAATCAACAATCATGAAATTAGGGTTACAATGCTTTATTTAAGAGCATACAAGTTCAGAATGAGAGGGATTGGATCCCCAAAACATGACCCCTTGGGTCTTATTTATAGATGCGGCTTAGCACCTTTCATCCCCAGTGCTTTCGACTAGGTCGGAAGGCGATTACAGAGTGACCTAAGCAAGCTGTCATCTTGGTATGGCAGTGCTCCCCTTTTTTGAGTTATCTTGTAAATGCTTCCAACTCTATCAACAGCCTTTAATCACTGGTTTCGATGGTGTTGGTTTTGCCCATGCTCTTTTCCTGACCTGATGCGGAACCCTTCCTGGATCACACTGGTTTGGACTGGTTCAAAATCTTACTATAGCTTTTGAAGGGGTTGCTTCAGATAATAATTGCTTCCTAGCTGTTTGAGTGATGGTGAAACCATTGATTTCGAATGGTTTGGCATACAATCAAAGGGTTATTCTTCATTGTCTTCGGAAGGTATGGCTTCGACTTGATCGAAAGACCGTCATCTAGTTGAGGAGTTGTCAATGATGCTTGAAGGGTGCTCTCGACCCCTTTATCTTCTTCGAAAGGTTGAAATCCTCTAGATATTGGTAGAAGGAACCTATCAACACCTTTTAAAGTTGTTGAGGCTCCTAAACTTTAAAGGAAAACATCTTTTTGACTCCTTCAAAAGGTTTGGCTGAAGTTCTTTCTTCTTACTCTTTGCTTTAGGAGGTCTCGACTTGGTCAAAAGGTAAATATTTGGAGTAACAGATTCAGTACAAAAGCACTAAATGCGGATACTACAACTGATAGAGAAAAGCTCATGGCAGTTCGATCGGATTTGATCAAACGAACCCCTTTCTAGAAAGATCTTCATATCCATGGATGTAAGTATTTACAACAATTCTATCTTTAAGCCAAAAAATTTGTCTAATTGGAAGAGATGCATCATGCCGTGGAGAAATATCAATAGAAACTGAAGGAAGAAAAATTTAACTTCAATCATCCTAGTAAAAAGCCTAGGTGGAAGGAGAACAAAAAAGCAATCGGACAGTAACATCTAAATATAGACCAACAGAATTAAACAAACCTCTTTCCTATATCTTTGCAATGAAAAATGATGATGAGAATTTCTCCATTTCGTATAAGACAAGAACTCCTACAGAACCCAAAAAAGGAAGGAATTATTATGCTTATCATAAAGTAAATGGACATAAAACTGACAATTGTACTGCTTCGGCAAAAATAGTTTGAAACCTAATCAAGTCGGGATTCTTAAATGAATTTGCCAAAGAGGATTAGAAGGTTTTCTACCTCGAAGGTAGCAGCTAAATCACTTAAATTCTTAATAGAGAATTAGTCTTAAAACTTCATCTTCAGACTCTGATCAAGCAATGAAGCCTAACATCATTTGTCTATTATAAATTTTCTTTTCTTATAATTTATTTAATTTGAATTGTAGTTTGAATTTATCATATTTTAATACAAAATTCGAGTGTCATTACAGGTTAAAACAAAACCGGTCCATGGCATTCAACATACTCTCGACGTACAACAAACTTTTAGCTGCTTAAGAAACACTACTCTAATTCTGTGAGTGGGACAACTCATCCTCATCTCAAAGTTTGAATCAATATATTGAAAAGAACTATTCTCAAAATAAACTATAATTACTGGGGATTGATTGTTTTATCATTTTCGAGATAAACTTGTATAAACCCTTAAAAAAAATTATTTCATATTAGTAAATACAAATCAAAAATTTCCAGCTAAGCAATTCCAATGTGTCAAAAATTTCTAGGAAACTATTGGTAAGGAGAAAACTTATTCTTATCTTTTTAGAGAAAGTATTAAAGCTATCAAAAGTTCATCAACACAACTTAGATTAGATATTCCTATTCTCGACTACAAGATTATTGGTTCACATGACCCCCTAGTCTCCTATTTGAGATCTATTTCTCTACAGTGAGGATGGTTAAAGATCTTTTCAAAAGGAAGTAATGTGAAAATATTCTTTTTTGATCAAATTCTCTTTTCAGAAAAATATTCCCTCAATATATTAAGAGGGTTTCATTTACTAGAATCATTTGATATTCTAAAGGATCTTCATAAATATTTTAATTGGCCAAAAATGATTTTCACATATAAGTTTTAGCCTACAGCTAATCTGTAGCACCCCCTAAAAGGAGAGAGGTCCTTCACCTGCTGTTTTGGTCTACGCCCAATCCATAGCACCTCATAAAGGGAGGGGGTCCTGCACCCACCAAAAGCCCATGGCCAATTCATGGCACCTCTTAAGACGTAGGGACAGAAACCTATGGCCAATCCATAGAACCTTCAAAGTTGAAGGGAAAATGCCTACGACCTATCCTTAGCACCTCCTAGAGGAAGGGTTTAAACCCCTAACGTCCAAATCACCTCTTATGGGAAGGGTCGAGTTAAGCACCCATCAACAACCTTATAGAAGAAGGTCAACTTAACATACATTACATCGCTTAGAACCAAGGGAAGCCCAGAAGAGGTAGCAAACAAATGAAGAAGGACAATGATGTTTACAACTCAAAACAAAAGTCAAAATCCAAAAGAACAAGGGGTTAAAGAATTTTTTATAATCTTTTATTGAGTCCCTAATTTTGTGATTTTTATATTTCCTAATTGATTTCGTAATTATTTATGGATTTCGTATTGTTGATTTCCCTACTGAATTTTTGATGATCTCTAATTGAACTTCTAATTTCATGAATTCTAAATTCCCTTGTCGATTTTCATGATAAATGGTGAATTTCATAGTCTTAAATTCCTTACTGAATTTT
This sequence comes from Allium cepa, assembly GCA_030765085.1. NCBI lineage: Eukaryota > Viridiplantae > Streptophyta > Magnoliopsida > Asparagales > Amaryllidaceae > Allium > Allium cepa. The sequence continues at coordinate 32,347,342 of CM060940.1, forward strand.
CGTGAGGATTTCCTACTGAATTTTTTATTTCATGGATTGTAAATTTACTGCTTAATTTTGATGATCATTCATGAATTTTATGTTCCTAGTTTCTTTATTGAGATTTCATGGTGATTTCTTATTGAATTTCGGGTCTTGAGAATTCTAGACTTGTATACTTACCTTATGATGATTTGTGGATGATAAACACTTGATTCCCCATTTGATTTTCATAATGATTTCTTGTTGATTTCTTGTTTTCATGAATTCTTTACTTCTAGACTTGAATTTCCATATGTTATATAAACTTTTTGTTGAACTCCTGCCTTGCATTGTTTTAGACAAAGGTTAAAGTTGTTTAATTGAAAAATGAAACCTCACAAGTTTTTGGATACACTCCTCGATTCATGAGTTTTCGGTCTCTTTCGTATTGGTTTCTTGGTTTTACGAACTCTTAATTTCTTACCCATTGAATTTTTTATGATTTTTCTATATGAATTTTGATATTTTATATCAAGATTTATTTGAAAATTTAATGTTTCCACACCAATATCAGATAGGAATTCTAGAAATGAGAGATTCTTATCAAGCAGACTTTATTCCTTTTCGTTAGAAAATGATGGTGAAAGGGTGTAAGAATTCACTAATTTTCATGTAATATCAATGTTAAATTATGTGCCGATTTGTTAATGAATATAGTGTAGGTATAAAATAAAGTCATAACAGGAAAGCAGGGTAAAACTGCCAAAAAATGAAGAATCAATCCTCAATGGCTGAGGAAAACATAACCAAAGATCAGAGGATGTGGAGTATATGATGGCCTTTTTGGATGGTTTATTTATTTGAATGAACGACATAAGACCATGTGATATAATTTTATATTTGGCATATAATAATTTGAATGCTCTACCAAACAAAACAACTGTATATTGTCGTAAAATTACTCATCATGGTCTCATAACAAGGTTATGACCCTAATAAAAGTTATTATATGTTTTATTGGAAATAAGGAAAGAAATTATTTAGAGTATTTCTCCTAAAGAACAAAATCTTCTTTCATACGAGGAGGGGGGCTAAATGATACCCATAAAATATTCACAAGGATAGAAGCATGAAAGAAGGAGCAAGAGAATTGATGAAAATCAATAATCATTAGGGTGGTTTATCTTAATATTAGATAAAGCTTATGATAAGAAGATGATGGCACTAGTAGCACCCTTCGAAGAGGACAACGGGATGTTCCAATAGAGTTTTGGATAAGTAAAGAGCTTTCGACGAGGTCAAAAGCTACCTTTTGAAGGAAATGCATAATATATTTCTTGCATATGCGTCAAACCATTCGAAATGATTGGTTTTGTCTACACCTACATTCATCAAAAGAGCATGCAGAACTCTTTTGAAAGCATATTTTAGCCTTTCAAACTGCTTAGATTCATCCTCCCTTATAGAGGAAAGATTAAACATCTGATAACACCAAAAGACATGGTTCCGTACAAGCCAAAGATGATGTTTTCGAATGGAGTCTTTTGCAGCAATAGTTTCTACAGTGTTTCGACTCATTCGAAACCTAAAGCAAATGTTTCAACAGAAATGAAGGCCATATGTACCATATGCATGACTAACTGAAAAATGCATCTATACAACTTTCGAAGAAGTCGAAGGTTACCAAGCAATACCTTTAGACGAGGTTAGGAACAATCAAGTAATGCACCTTCCGTTAAAGTCGAATGGAATAAAGCAAAATAGGAAGAAAGCCCTATCTTCTGTGGCATTGCATGAGAGGTCAAATAGTCCTCTCGACTAAGTGAAAAGATGTGATCTAATGGATGCACACAAAAGTAGCAAGTAGACCTTTCAATTGTGTCAAGGGCATTGGGTCGAAAGGTGCCAACTCGCACCTATAAATAAGACCCTAGGGGTCTAGTTTATGGAGGCCGATTTCTTTCACTTCTAGCTTTTATTTTCTAAAAGCTTGGAAATCCTACTTACCAAATCAAACTGGGGATTTGGTCAATTTATACAAAGGAGCCCAGTAAAAGGGAAATTATGTAAATTTGGATTACATAATATTTCTAAGTTTCTTATTTCACATAGTTATGTCAATCAACTATCAAATTAGTCAAAGGGATTCCCATCGACTAGGTTGAAAACTCTAGTTCACACATTTTCTCAAGGTTCTAGCTTAAGTCCACAAGATAACAAGTGCTTACCCTTTCGACGAAGTCGAAACCCTTCCTGCTCAACAATTCCCATAAACCATTAAGTCCTCAACTTAGGCCATCTCATCAGTGTCGAATGGTCGTTCCAACAGAGTCACAAACCAAGCAATTCGAAAGAATTTGCTAAAAGAGTAATTAATCTTTTGATTACAACGAATGATACAAGAAGGAAATTTTCAATTGCCTTTCCCAACTTGAAGAGTTTTAGCTTTCTTCTTCCAATTGGAAGGAGGTTTCGAAGGAGTTAACATCACATCAAGCTTCATTGTGAGGTGTTGAAAATTTATCTTGTTAATACGACATAATACGCACAAAGAACATGACTTCATTTTTTTTAAAGTGGCATTTACAAAACTTGGATTTGAGTTGGTTTCTTCTCAAGGCCTCCAATACCTCCCTAAGGTGGTCCTCATGCTACTTCTTACCTTTGGAGAAAACAAAGGTATAATCAACAAACACCATGACAAATTTATTATGTTCCCCTATAAATACTCTACTCATCATATACCCAAAGTACGGCGGGGCATTTACCAGTTCAAAAGCCTTGCTTCGCACTCATAGTGCAACAACCGAGTTCTAAAAGCTGTATTATTAAATTAATTTAATTAATATAAAAGAGTATGAATTATATTTTGATAATTATTAATTTTTTAAATCAAATTATTGTTCAATTAAATTCAATTTAATAAAGGATTTTGTTGTAGTAAATTTAATTGGTTAATAAAATTCATTTTTGGCAATATAATAAAATTCAAATAAAATATGTTAATAAATAAGAAATATTTGAAGAGTACGAATAATTTTTTTTAATTGAAATAGACGAAAAGAAGTTCTATTTGATATTCTCTAACATCGATAAAGTTACGAAGATGAATAAACTTATTTATGTCAATTCAATGGATAATTAAATTTAAGTAAAACAAGTACTGAATTGAAGTGAGTTGTCCAGATATTGAAATATAACTTGTTGAATAAAGTGTAACCCATTTTAAATTAGATCGAAGGATATTTATAAATATATATATAGCAAGAATAAATAATAAAACTTTAATGCAAAGGAGAATAATTGAAGCTAAAATTTGATTTAAACCCATTCAATAAAAGCCCAGAGCCCATTCTCCTTTCTCCATTCATTTTAATTACAAGTCTATTAGTGATTTCTTAAAACCAAGTAACCCTATGCCTAGAAACCCTAAAATCAAATATCCTAAGCCCTAAGTCCTATTTCATCTCATATGAAAAAAACGCGAGGCTTATGATTTGGTGAACAAATGCAAGATGTAGGGGGCCGAGGTAGGCGCGTGCAGGAAGGAAGTGCGTTCATGGACGCAGCCACGACCTTTAGTTGTCTTGTGCGATTGTGGGAAAGGCAGAGTTGGCTGGAGCATCACAAGTGAATGCTCGGTTGTGGAGATATCGCGGTGATGGGATGCGACATCAAGAGTTAAGGCAGATGTTTAGGTCGAAGGCTGGTAGAGTGGACGTACGCGCGACATGATTGAAGTAGGAAGGATTTCAAGCATAGTTGATGGATGGAGTCCTTGCGACATTGGAGCTGCAAGGCGATTTGTTGGGTCGACGATGAGATGTTGCAGTTTCAGGCAGCGATTGTTGAAGACCTAATTGGTTTCTACCCTTCGATAAAGTGAGTTATTTTTAACTCACAAAATCTATTTCTAGATATTTGAATTTCTTTTGCATGTTCATGGTTGATTGTATCAGAATCTTGGTTGTTAATGGTTGAATTGGATAAGAGATGATGTATGAATTGATTGAATAGTATGTAATTTGAATAGATAGTTGAAATTGAATCAAATGGTTAAAATAAGATTACATGTTAAGATTTAAATTTTCATTGTAAGTTTGGATTGATGGTTGATTACTGAATAACAAGTATATTCAAAACCATCAAAATACATTAATTTTAGGGTTAAATTATACGATGATTGTACATTTTTTATAAATCGGTGTTTGCCGAAAAGCAGCTCGGATTTATAGACAATCCTATATTAAGAAATTATATTTTATAGAGCGATATGAGCTCTAGATGCTGAATTTTCATTGGATTTATTGTTTAATTATTTAAATGTTTTTAATGAATTTCAAAAATGAGATTTTCTTCATTTTGATCCTTATTGGAGATTAGTTTATTAAATATATAGTTAAATTTTATTATCTTCTTAACTTATTGCTTAACACAAAGTTTCCAATTAAAACTTCTAAAGATATGTAATATTTATTTACAAAATCTTTTTAATTTTTTTATTTCTCAGTATAAAACTTTGGAATTGCTTTAGAGGCAAATAATAAGGTATGGTATTATTTTAGAAAAATAGTTATGAAAACAATAAACTCAATTTCAAGTAAATTTTATCTATAAAAGTTGTTTAAATGAATTTAGAAAGAGTTTGAAAGCCTTTGAAAAATTATTTCTTTATTCTATGTATTTAAATAGATTTTCCAAAATAAATTAATTTATCAATTATAAAAGTAAAGCTTTGTTTTAAAATAAAATTAACTGAGATTTTTAAGTTTATACCTAATTTATGCTTTTAAAGTGTTTATGAAGTAATATAATATGAATATAGGTTTGAAATAAAGTGAAATATAAATTATCTTAATATTGTTTTGATTCAAAGACATAATAAAGGCATTTTATTTTTAAGACTTATAACTTCGTAACTTTTTTTATGTACTAGAATTGGCACGTGCTTCACACACGGGTTGTTTATATTATTATAAACGGAAAGCAAGGGCATTTTTCGAATTTCGAAAAGACGCAGAGTAAATTAATTCAATGAATTTTCTTTATTAGTAGTAGAGATGAGTTATTAAATTTTAAAAGGTGGAAAGTTTAAAAGTGAATTATAGATAAAAAATTTAGAAATCATTTTTGGTATGATAAAATTATATTAATTAATTTCAACCTATATATTAGTGTTGCTTTTATTGTATTTAGCTTTTGGCTTTTTTTATGCAAATTTGAATTTGATTTCTAGTGAATTTCGTGGTTATTTATGAAACAAAGAATTTTAATAAAAGATTGAATTGTCGGGTGGTTGAGACACTTTGCAATTCTTTCGATTATTATTATAATTTGTTAAATAGAGTTTGAGTGGAAATTACTAGCTCTTAGTATATACTTGAATTTACGTTCTAGTATGAGATAGGCAACTAAATTCTTGTAGCTACTAGAGTGACAGTAAGTAACACTTAGAGTTGTATTATCTTAGGGTGTTCAGGTTTCAGACTGATGGATCCTCGAGGGAAGATAACTCATTTTATGAGAAATGCGGATTATGGATCTTAAGGCTAAGATTATCACTAGAGGGGGGGTGAATAGTGTTAATGAAGAATTACTAAATCTTTTGAATTTATGTTAATTTAGACACAAAATTATGCAATATACAAAAACAGGAATGGTCACAGAAACAAACACAAATGCAGAAATAAAATAAAAGCAGTAAAGGAAAGAACACACCGGATTTTATACTTGTTCGGAGTTACCCTACATCCAGTCCTGCAACACAAGTATGGATTTACGTTCAACAGCAATCGTATAATTACACCGACGGTTTCAAGGCTACGAGGTACACCCTCCATAATTTCGATCCTTTGGGTAGAGATATTTGATTTCCGGGCCACAAGTTCACCCAATTTATTTACCAAGGCTACAATCACACCTTTTCCCTTTTGATTGATTTCCAAGGCTACAATCACACCTTTTCTCGCTTAATAGATTACAAAGAAGTCTATAACTCTGAATAACATTGAGAATCTTGCAGAGATAGTGATGGAGAATCAAACTAGAAGTAATCGAGTATGATTCGATGTTGATTTTGGCAGATTAAGGGTATGCATTTGTATTAAGAAATGTGGAAGAAGAAGAGGAGTAAAAACCAGAAAAATATGAATGAAAATTCGTTGAAACTGACCCTTATTTATAGAAGAACAACAACCGTGACCATTCATGCAGAGTTATGGCGAATAGACACTTCTTTTGAAATTTGAATTTTGAATTCAAACTGCCACCATGTCGATATGGTACCCCTAGGCATGTCAACATCCCAAAGCAAATTTTGATATCTTGTTTTTCTTTGAAAATAACCTTTATATTATATTAAAACTATTTTAAACTTTATAAATATACTTGAATATAGTTAAAATTCATAAGTAAATATAGAGAATAATATATATAGATTTTAACTATAATTTTATATTTAAATCTATGTATAAATATTTAAAAGTTAAATATATTATTTGAAAAGATAGTTTAAAAACATGAGTAATTTGATTTTGAAAATAAAGACGTTTTTGAGGCTAAAATTATTTAAAATCAGAATCGAGTGTTTTGAATCTTTTAAAAGGAAAGTTTTTTGAAATCATTTTGAAAACAAGATAATTTTGAAAAATCATTTCAATTAAAATTAGTGGATACAAAACAATGTCCCACTAGATTTTCGTAGGTTCCATCCTACTTAGGGTTCCATCCTACTTAGGGTTCCATCCCTTTAACGGGCTCGAAGTCGATTCCCTTCCACAAATAAATTGGATTTTAAGATGCCAGTGCTTTTCTACGAGTTTTAACAAAAATTCCTATTAAAAAATACTTATCCTTGAAATCTTGAACTCTCGATAATCTTGATACTCATGAGTCTTCAATCTTGATATCTTGAATCTTTATACTGTACAGTCTTCATTCTTGGTACCTGCATGGTTAGATCCTGCATATACATATATATCTATACTTAAAATGTTAGTATTTATATTTTATAATCCATTTTAAGGTTGTTGTCCTAAGGTTGTTGTCATCAAAACCATCATCTCACGGACTAACAATCTCCCCCCTTTTGATGATGACAACCTTTGTTTATAAAATATTACATCTATTCTAATAACTCCCCCTTAAACTAACAACTACCCCTTTATCTATGCCTAACTACCCTATTTTATATTTCTCCCCCTTTGTCATCAACAAAAACTTACTCCCCCTCATTCTTGGACTTCAATACCTGTATTGATAAACTATACAAAGGAAATATATATATATATTAGAAATGATACTTGAGAACGTGATAACTTTTGATTAGAGACTATGTACATTTCAATGTATATATACATATGTTTTTCACACCAAACTTCAAACCAAATCAATCCACACAAATTATTATTTCAAAGCAAATTAATTCAAACAAATCAAACAAAGCAGACAAATTAAACGTTACGTGGAACTTCCACCCATCCTTCTTCTCCAAAGATTGGGTCTGCCGTAATAGCATCCCAATTATCACTGTAATTGGTGAGAGAGACAGGAGGATGTGCTTTGTTATCATCCTTGTGCAGAGAAGAGATCATCCATCATATCGCATCGAAGTGCCTCTCTTGTTTCTTGATCATCTGCATTTGACTCAATTCCAAGTGACGCTGGTTTCGTAGAATAAAAGAGAGAATATTCTTGAATGATTTGAAAGTTTCTTCAAGATTTTCAAATAAATTGTAAATAGGATTGGCCATTGTTGAATTAGAGAAAGAAATGGAGGATATAGATGATAAGAAATAAATTTTAGTGAAGAATTCTGGAAGAAACAGGTATTTATAGGTGTAGAATTTCATTTGAAATGAATAGACATTTGGTAGTTATTCAAATTTCAAATTCAAAATCAATAGTCATTTCTGACCAGTACATGTCGACATGGTCAAGTAGGGGATGTCGACATGGGTTAGTGCAAACTTATGACAAGATTGATTTTGAGAATAATTATGTATGTGTATACATATATATATTTATATACAATACTAACATTTATTCTTGAGATATGATAAGGTAGATAATAGAAAGGAAATTTCATTTTATTGCATGCTACGATAACACAATGATTAAGCACACAACAAACTACATGAACATTCGAAATAAAGCAAACTAAGACAAATACAACAAGATACTAAAAGATAAAACTAGTTAGAGGATGAAGATGATGAAGATAATCCAAGTTTCTTGCTGACTTTTGAAAAGAACTTGTTCATCTTCGAAGAAATGTTATCCAACTTCTTACTAATGGATCGTTTTAGAATCCGTTGATTCTCCATAATAAGCTTTTGGTTTTTGAGGAGAGTTTTGTTGGATGGATTGGAAGGATATTCGATGCTTTCCAAGGACATTTCACCTTCTTCTTCGTCTTCTTCTTCAATTTTCATTTCATCCCCTTCTTCTCCTTCTTCCTCTTCCTCTTCTTCCATATCCTCATGAGCAAAATGTTCTTCCTTTTCGGTAAAGGTCTCATAAGGTTGAAATATAAATGGAATTTTCATAAGTGAAATGTTGGAATGGTTGAAAACTTTTCTAGAGACAAATCCTTCACCTTTGAAATCCACTCCAAAATAGTTGAAAATCCAAGTGAGATAAATTCCATGATATAAAGTGATCTTACCCATTTCAAGGTTTTTAGGACGAAGTTCATCCAAAATAACTTACGCCCAATTTATGTCATAATTTTCGAAAATAGCAAAAAGAGCTTTGAAAATTTTCAAGTAGGATTGTTAAAATTTCTCGATCTCGGGGTCAAAGTATGTTGCAAAAGAAGGTTAACAATTCTTTCTTTTGGTCGAAAATTTCTATTTTTAAAATCAAAATCATCATCTCCTTCGTAAATGTGATGAAATGCCTCACGATCATGTTCATCGATTTCAAAGTTAGAAATATCCATTCCCGAATTCTTGCAATTGAGAATGGTACCCAAAAGATCACAATTCAAAACAATTTAAGTGCCTTTGACACTACTCCAAATCTCATTCTCATTTATGACATAAAATCCACGATTTAAATTCGCATAGAAAATTTTGACAAGATTAGGATAGCAAACAAAACCATTTTGAAAAGAATCAATGAGACTCAAAACACCATTGTTTGCAAAAAGAGAATCAATTTCAAAACTAGAAAAATCTTGAAAAATAGCAAATTTTCCGAGATGGACTTTGGCATAGTTAGCATAATTGATGTATGCTTTTATTGCCTCCGGATCATTGAATGATGCAGCACGAGCTACAGATTCACAAGGCTTAAGTCGGCCACAACCTAAAGGCCTAGGTCGGCCACGACCTAAAGGAGGAGATTCAAGTGCAGAAGAAGAAAGGAGCAGAAGTTACCGACCTAACCTCACCGACCGATCTAACTTCACCGACCTAACCTTTCCCTCATTTCCCGACCTAATCCATTCTCCGACCTAACTTCTCCCTCATTCCCCGACCTAAACCATTACCCGACCTAATTTCCCATGCGATCTAATGCACTTCGACCTACTTAAGCCGCGTTGAAGCATTTCTGGAACAAGCTACGTCATAGGTCGTAGGTCGGCCTGTGTTAATTCGTATAAGTCGGCATGTTTTAAGTCGTGGTGTTATAAGCTGTTAAGGCGCTGGGGCTCGTTATGTACTTAACTCGTATATGTTGTATTTTATTTTAAGTCGTTTGTAACTCGTGATGTGTGTCTTAGGTCGTTACCGACCCAGTATATGTCGCTGTGGCTGTAAGGTCATGTTGTGTTCATGTATAGGTCGTGTCTTGTATTGTACCTGTTTGTTAGGCCGCGTACGACCCAAGATAAGTCGTGGCCGACCTAAGTTAGGTCGGTGACCCTGTTTTGTTGAACGGTATGATGTTGTAGCCTATAAATAGGCAAGTGTTGGTCATTTGTAGGGGGTTGATTTTTTGAATAAAATTTCTTGTTGATTGTTGTGTGCTTTCATCTTAAATTGGTAGTTGAGTGTAATCTCCTATCTCCACTTTCGGTTATTCGAGTGCGCTCGAATCAACGATTGTTGAAGCCGATTCGCGGAATCAACTGCGCTTGATCAACGCTTGAAGAATTGAAGATCTTCTTTCACGGTATCGTGCGCGATCAACGTGTTAGAGATAGCTAGAATTCGGTATCTTCGGATCAACGAATTTGGGCATTTTGGTATTCATCAATCCACCGATTGCTACATTTCATCGATTTTATCGATTTGTTATTATCCGCTGCGTCAGTTTTGGTATCAGAGCTAGACTTAGCCAATCATAGCCAAGCCGAGAGTTGGAGCCAATTTTTGAAGTTTGAAGTTGAAGTTTGAAGTTGTTGTTCATCGTGTTCATCTTGAAGTTACAACAAGTTTGGAGTTTTCGATCCATTTCATTTTGGATCTAAAGTTGGAAAAGTGTTTGTATTTTGGCCGTGAGATTTTGCGCGCCAAAGTTTGAAAGTGAAGTGTTGGGGCCGAGCTAGTAGTTGGAGCCGTGCCTTGTTATTCGAATTGAAGGGTTGGAGTAGGAAGCCGAGCCAAGTTAAGCCGACCTATCCTTGAGTCGTTGCGTGTGGCCAAGCCGGGTCAGGTGATAGTTGAGCCGAGTTAAGGTTGAGGCCGTGACTTTTTTGTTTGTGTTTGAAGTTTTGTGTTCGATTTGTTGAAGTTTTTGAGAAGTTTCCAATCATGCCGCCGAGGAGAGCTAATCGTCATCAAAACGTTGAAGCGTTGTACAGAAGAGAAGAAGCCGAGCAAATGGAACAACACATTAATGATAAATTTTATGAAGGCATTGAAAAGTTAGAGAAGTTGATGAATGATTTGAATCAAACTCAAAGGAGGAGATCACCAAACTCGAACCATGGAGGAAACTGAGTTTCGCCATCGGTTACGGAAGCGAGGAGGGTATCACCACAATCTTTTAGAGATAGAAGAGAGACATCAATTTCATCATGGAGAGATCATCATGACTATGGACATGAAGAGAGACGAAGTCAACGTGAATTTGACAATGAGGCGTATATGGATGAAGAGAGACATAGTCGAAGAAGCATGCATGAACGAAGGGATGTTGATGGTCGAGATCGATATAGACGTACATTTTATTTTGATGAAGAGGGTGATAGAGAAAGTATTCATTATCGAGATCGAGACCAAGTTCGAAATTCTTATCGGGATGTAGAAGATGATCATCGATGGGAGTCGGGTATGAAGATGGAAATTCCTAAGTTTAAAGGTGGGATGGTAGCTGAAGAATTTCTTGATTGGTTGTCAAATGTTGAAGAGATCTTTGATTTCAAGGAGGTTCCTGAGCATAAAAGAGTGAAGTTGGTTGCTACTAGGTTGAGGGGGAGAGCTTTGGCGTGGTGGCAGCGAACTAAACTTACAAGGGAGAGAATGGGAAAGTCAAAGATTGAATTTTGGGATAAGATGAAGTAGTTGATCAGAGCTACATTCTTACCTTACAATTATCAATCACTTATGTACCAGAGATTGCAGAATCTGAGGCAAGGGACGAAGTCAGTTAATGATTATGCAGATGAATTTTACCAACTCATTGCCAGAAATGATATCATGGAGACAGAAGAACAGCTAACTGCTAGATTTGTTGGAGGGTTGCGAATGCAGATCCAAGATATGGATAATATGTTTGATCAGAGATCTGTTGCCGAAGCACATCAGAAAGCGTTGGCTTGGGAGAAACAAGGAAGGCGCGGAGGTGGTGTGTTTACTAATTCCAATAATCAAGTGAAGGGTGTTGGTGGGAGTTCTAATATTCCTAAACCTATCAGTAAGCCAGTGGTGAAGGAGGCAGAGAAGGCGAAGGTTAACAATGGTTTCAAATGTTACAATTGCCAGGAGTTGGGTCACAAAAGCAATGAATGTCCGAAGCCGAAGAAGAGAGCAATGGTTGCTGAGATTGAAGAAGATGATGAAGAGGCAGAATGTTCAAATACACCTTATGTTGAGGAGGAAGACTTATTGTCGGGAGATGAAGGTTGTAATTTGATGATGAGGAGGTCTTGTCTTACACCAAAGAAAGAGGAAGATTCTAGTTGGTTAAGAAGCAATATTTTTCAGTCGACATGCACTATTCTGGGGAAGGTTTGCAAGTTTGTTATTGATGCCGGAAGTTGTGATAATATTATTTCTACTGAGGCCGTGAGAAAACTGAACCTGAAAACAGAGAAGCATCCTAAACCGTACAAGTTAGCATGGTTAAGGAAGGGTGGTGAAGTGAAGGTATGTCGAAGAGCTTGTGTGAATTTTTCTATTGGGAAGAAATTCAAAGACGAAATTTGGTGTGATGTTGTGGACATGGATGTGTGTCATCTGTTGTTGGGTAGACCATGGCAGTTTGATAGAGCAGTGCAACATGATGGTCATGCTAATAGCTATAGTTTTATGTTTGAAGGTACTAAAATTACTTTAGTTCCCAAGAAGCAACAACAGAAGGAGAGCAAGTTGGAGGAAATTGAAGAGCTGAAAACTTTGCTATCTTTGAAAGAGTTTGTCAAGGAAGTTGAAGAGGAGCCTGAAGTCTTTTTATTGATTGGGCGAGAGTGTAATGAAGAGGTTGAAGTTCCTGAAGAAGCGAAGCCAGTTTTGGACGAATTTGAGGATGTGTTTCCAGAAGAGTTGCCTAAGGAGTTACCACCACTGAGAGACATTCAACATCAAATTGATCTTGTTCCGGGAGCAGTATTACCGCATCGACCACATTACCGAATGAGTCCGAAGGAACATGAGGAGTTACGAAGGCAAGTAGAGGAGTTGTTAGAATAGGGACATGTTCAAGAAAGCTTAAGTCCTTGTGCAGTGCCAGTCTTGTTGGTACCGAAGAAGGATGGAACATGGAGAATGTGTACCGATAGTAGAGCTTTGAACAAGATTACCGTTCGCTATAGATTTCCTATGCCGAGGTTGGATGACTTGCTAGATCAGTTGAGTGGAGCTACTATCTTTTCAAAGATTGATTTGAAAAGCGGATATCATCAAATTCGGATTAGACCTGGAGACGAATGGAAGACAACCTTCAAAACAAGAGAGGGGTTATACGAATGGTTGGTTATGCCTTTTGGTTTATCAAATGCACCTAGTACATTCATGCGGGTGATGAATCAAATCTTTAGACCATTCATTGGGAAGTTCGTGGTGGTTTTTTTCGATGATATTCTGATATATAGCAGGAGTATGGAGGAGCATGTTCAACATTTGAGGGAAGTGCTGATTATTCTTCGTGAGGAACAATTTTACGCTGCTACGAAGAAATGCGTATTCATGATGCATAGTGTTTTATTTCTGGGATATGTTGTGTCAGGAGAAGGTATACATGTGGACTAGAATAAAGTTGAAGTAGTCAGGAACTGGCCACAGCCAAAGACAATTACGGAAGTGAGAAGTTTTCATGGGCTAGCGTCATTCTATCGAAGATTCATTCCACACTTCAGTAGCGTGATGGCTCCAGTTACTGATTGCATGAAAGGGAAACAATTTGTATGGTCAGAGGAAGCGAGGGTTGCTTTTGAGAAGATCAAGGAACTATTGACGACAGCACCGATTCTTGTTTTACCAGATTTTCAGTTGTTGTTTGAATTGCATACTGATGCGTCGAAGGTGGGAATTGGTGGACTCTTGAGTCAGAATGGGAAACCCGTTGCTTATTTCAGTGAGAAGTTATCAGGAGCAAAGATGAGGTATAGCATGTACGATGTGGAGTTTTACGCAATTGTTCAGGCTGTTAAGCATTAGAGACACTATCTGTTTCAGAAAGAATTTGTTCTGTACACTGATCATGAGGCATTGAAGCATATGCAGGGGCAGGATAAGATTTCAGCGAGACATGCATCGTGGATTGCTTATTTACAGCAATTTACTTTCGTTGTCAAACACAAGTCTGGGGTGACGAATCGGGTAGCTGATGCTTTGAGTAGGAGGAGTCATTTGTTGACTACAATGAAAGTTAAGGTGACAGGGTTTGAATTATTACCAGAGTTGATTGACGAAGATCCTTACTTTATGAAGTTTGTTGAGAAAGTTAAGGATGGGGATACTGATGAATTAATGTTGGTTATGGATTCTTGTTTAAAGGAAATCGATTATGTATTCCAGAGAGCAGTTTGAGAATGAAGATTATCAAGGAGTTGCACAAAGAAGGCCATGTGGGTAGAGATCGTACTTTGCAGTTAATTTCTCAATCTTATTTTTGGCCATCGATGAGGAAAGAGGTAGAGAGGTTTGTGGAGAGATGTCATATTTGTCAGGTTTCGAAAGGAACAGCGACGAATGCGGGATTGTATATGCCGTTACCTGTATCGTCTAAACCATGGGTTGATGTCAGCATGGATTTCGTTTTGGGTTTGCCTAGAACTCAAAGGGGAAATGATTCTATATTCGTTGTGGTGGACAGATTTTCAAAAATGACACATTTTATAGCCTGTAAGAAGACAACAGATACAGTTCGAGTAGCTCAATTATTCTTTAAAGAGGTGTATCAATTGCATGGACAAACCGAAGTTGTTAACAGATCGTTGGGAAATTTATTGCGATGTCTGGTGAAAGATAATCTGAAAAGCTGGGATATGAAGTTATGTCAAGCTGAGTTTGCTCATAATCATGCAGTGAATCGTAGTACAGGTTTCAGTCCATTTCAAATTGTATATTCAAGCTTACCAAAGGGGCCGTTGGACTTAACGATAATACCACAACAAAGCGGGATAGTTAAACGAGCTGCTGATTTTGTTGAAGGTTTGACGGAATGTCATAGAATCGTTCAGGAACGATTAGAGAAGTCGAATAAGAAACATAGGAGATTTGCAGATTTGAAACGATGAAGTGTTGAATTTAACGAGGGTGATTTAGTGTATGCTGTGTTGACAAAGGATCGTTTTCCAGTAGGTACTTATAACAAGTTGAAAGCTAGAAAAATTGGTCCAGTAGAAGTTTTGAATAAAATCAATGAGAATGCGTATCAATTGAAACTACCAGATGAAATTCATACTTCTGATGTTTTCAACGTCAAATACCTAATTCTGTATTATGGGAATGAGATTGTTGTGGAAGAAGATGGTGAAAATTCGAGGTCGAATTTCTGTCAACCGGGGGAGGATGATGCAGCACGAGCTACAGATTCACAAGGCTTAAGTCGGCCACAACCTAAAGGCCTAGGTCGGCCACGACCTAAAGGAGGAGATTCAAGTGCAGAAGAAGAAAGGAGCAGAAGTTACCGACCTAACCTCACCAACCGATCTAACTTCACCGACCTAACTTCTCCCTCATTTCCCGACCTAATCCATTCTCCGACCTAACTTCTCCCTCATTCCCCGACCTAAACCATTCCCCGACCTAATTTCCCATGCGATCTAATGCACTTCGACCTACTTAAGACGCGTTGAAGCATTTCTGGAACAAGCTACGTCATAGGTCGTAGGTCGGCTTGTGTTAAGTCGTATAAGTCGGCATGTTTTAAGTCGTGGTGTTATAAGCCGTTAAGGCGCTGGGGCTCGTTATGTAATTAACTCGTATATGTTGTATTTTATTTTAAGGCGTTTGTAACTCGTGATGTGTGTCTTAGGTCGTTACCGACCCAGTATAAGTCGCTGTGGCTGTAAGGTCGTGTTGTGTTCATGTATAGGTCGTGTCTTGTATTGTACCTGTTTGTTAGGCCGCGTACGACCCAAGATAAGTCGTGGCCGACCTAAGTTAGGTCGGTGACCCTGTTTTGTTGAACGGTATGATGTTGTAGCCTATAAATAGGCAAGTGTTGGTCATTTGTAGGGGGTTGATTTTTTGAATAAAATTTCTTATTGATTGCTGTGTGCTTTCATCTTAAATTGGTAGTTGAGTGTAATCTCCTATCTCCACTTTCGGTTATTCGAGTGCGCTCGAATCAACGATTGTTGAAGCCGATTCACGAAATCAAGTGCGCTTGATCAACGCTTGAAGAATTGAAGATCTTCTTTCACGGTATCGTGCACGATCAACGTTATAGAGATAGCTAGAATTCGGTATCTTCGGATCAACGAATTTGGGCATTTTGGTATTCATCAATCCACCGATTGCTACATTTCATCAATTTATATCGATTTGTTATTATCCGCTGCGTCATTGAATAATTGATCTTTGATTTTTTTTGAAATTCTCATGGTTGAGGGGTTGCTTGAAGAAGCCATTAGAGTAGAGAGTAGAGAGCTTGAAGTTATGAAGAGAGAGTTTGAATTTGAAAATGAGAGTGAAAAGATATGATAAAAGATAGTGAATAAATAGATTCTCAAAGGACATATTCTCTGGTCAAAAGGTAACTTTTAAGAGAATTGAATGAAGTGAAAAGGTGGAGGAAAATTCAAACATTTGAATTCAAATTTTGAAATTCAAATTCAGGTAGGCATGTCGACATCATGGTAGGGACCATGTCAACATATCCCTTTGAATTTTCATGATTTGATTTTTCCTAAGTTATCTAATATATATATTATTATTAATGTCTATTATATATTTCTGAAATATTATTATACTTGTAATATATTTCAGAAAGAATTAAAAATAGTAAAAATAATAATAAAAATAATAAAAAATAATAAAATAATAATATAAAATAAATTTTAAAATTCAAACAACACACCAATTCAAAATCAATCAATCAAACAACTAATTCTAAGCAAGCAATTTCAACCAATTATATTGTAAACGTGTACCTTCTTCTGAGTCTGTTTCTCTGAATTCGTTGGAGTCGTGAACTACAGTGAAACACAAAGTCGAATTATCCGTCTTCTGATCATCATCACTTGAGGACGAGTCTGAGTCATCTAGAGTAGCAGTAAATGCACGCTTTTGTTTCTTTGCTGATTCATTGTTCATAGGAGGATTCTGCCCATCTGGATATGGACAGTCTCTTTTGAAGTGGCCTGGTTTATCACAGTTGTAACTCTTGTCATTATTCGGCATAACATTCTGATTTCCAGGATTCTTATAGTTGTTTCTCTTGAGATTATTCATCTTTCTGTATTTCAAAAATTTCCTAAAATTTTTGGTCATAAAAGCTATCTCTTCATCATTGTCACTGTTTGAATACGATCCATATCTCAATGCATTGAATGCCATTGATTTCTTTTCAGATGCTTGGCTTTCTCTTCTCCCGATCATTTGAACTTCATACGACATTAGATTTCCAATTAGTTCTTCGATCTTCAAAATACTGATGTCATTTGCCTCTTCAATCGCAAGTGTCTTTTGATCCCATTCTGGAGTTAGAGAATTTAAAATCTTTCTGACTATATCTTCTTCAGGAAATTCTTTTCCCAAGGATATTAGAGAGTGCACAATATCCTGAAATCTACTATACATATCTGAAATAGACTCGTTAGTTTCATCTTAAATAATTGAAACTGATTTGTGAGCATGGAAATTTTGGTCTGTTTAACTTTGCTTGTTCCTTCATGTGTAACTTGCAAAGTTTTCCAGATTTCATATGCAGACTTACAAACTGACACTCTATTGAATTCATTTCTATCTAGTGAACAAAACAGAATATTCATTGCGTTAGAATTATTTTGTGCAATAGTCTTTTGCTCAGTAGTCCACTGTGAAAAATTAGTTGTGGGTTCAGAATATTCAGTTTGTGTGATATTCCAAGTATCTAATCCAATAGATTGTAAATATATTTTCATCCTACATGCTCAATATGCATAATTACTGCCATTAAAAAGTGGTGATCAAATAGTAGGCTGGCCCTCTACAAATGAACTAGTGACAGGAATACTAATGTTAGTAACAGTACCAGTGTTGGTAGCCATTTTGAAAACTTTTCAAAAGTCATATTATAAAACTTTGAAAACCTTGCTTTGATACCAATTGTGAGAAATGCGGATTATGGATCTTAAGGCTAAGATTAACACTAGAGGGGGGGGGTGGATAGTGCTAATGAAGAATTACTAAATCTTTTGAGTTTATGTTAATTTAGACACAAAATTATGCAATATACAGAAACAGCAATGATCATAGAAACAAACGCAGATGCAGAAATAAAATAAAAGTAGTAAAGGAAAGAACACACCGGATTTTATACTAGTTCGGAGTTACCCTACATCCAGTCCCGCAACACAAGTACGGATTTCCTTTCAACAGCAATCGTACAATTACTCCCTCGGTTTCGAGGCTACGAGGTACACCCTCCATAATTTCGATCCTTTGGGTAGAGATACTTAATTTCCGGGCCACAAGTTTACCCAATTGATTTACCAAGGCTACAATCACACCTTTTTCCCTTTTGATCGATTTCCAAGGCTACAATCACACTTTTTCTCGCTTAATAGATTACAAAGAAGTCTTTAACTCTGAATACCACTGAGAATCTTGTAGAGATAGTGATGGAGAATCAAAGTAGAAGTAATCGAGTATGATTCAATGTTGATTTCGGCAGAATAAGGGTATGAATTTGTATTAAGAAATGTGGAAGAAGAAGAGGAGTAAAAACCAGAAAAATATGAATGAAAATTTGTTGAAACTGACCCCTATTTATAGAAGAACAACAGCCATGACCAATCATGAAGAGTTATGGCGAATAGACACTTCTTTTGAAATTTGAATTTTGAATTCAAACTGCCACCATGTCGACATGGTACCCCTAGGCATGTCGACATCCCAAAGCAAATTTTGATATCTTGTTTTTCTTTGAAAATAACCTTTATATTATATTAAAACTATTTTAAACTTTATAAATATACTTGAATATAGTTAAAATTCATAAGTAAATATAGAGAATAATATATATGGATTTTGACTATAATTTTATATTTAAATCTAAGTATAAATATTTAAAAGTTAAATATATTATTTGAAAAGATAGTTTAAAAACATGAGTAATTTAATTTTGAAAATAAAGATGTTTTTTAGGCTAAAATTTTGGAATCGAGGGTTTCGAATCTTTTAAAAGGAAAGTTTTTTGGAATCATTTTGAAAACAAGGTAATTTTGAAAAATCATTTGAATTAAAATTAGTGGATACAAAACAATGTCCCACTAGATTTTCATACATTCCATCCTAGTTAGGGTTCCATCCCTTTAACGGGCTCGAAGTGGATTCCATTCCACGAATAAATTGGATTTTAAGATGCCGCCGCTTTTCTACGAGTTTTAACAAAAACTCCTAATAAAAAATACTTATCCTTGAAATCTTGAACTCTTGATAATCTTGATACTCATGAGTCTTCTATCTTGATATCTTGAATCTCTATACTGTGGAGTCTTCATTCTTGGTGCCTGCATGGTTAGATCCTGCATACACATATATATCTATACTTATAATGTTAGTATTTATATTTTATAATCCATTCTAAGGTTGTTGTCCTAAGGTTGTTATCATCAAAACAATCATCTCACGGACTAACACATTTTTCATAGATCTGAGAATCGATACATTTTTTAGATTTGGTTAGGCGGTTCTCTTTCAAAAGATATTTATGGTGTAAATACGGCTCTCTCCTTTGAAAGGCAGATTTTTACATGCATTGTACTCTAAAGATATAACAACCTATCAATTTATTTTATTTTACACATTTAGATCATGTTTACCTCTTTTGGAAGGTAAATTTGCATAGGACAAAGAAGGTACACGACTGCTCCTTTCTTTGCGCGGTGTCCGTAATTTGTAGTCTTTTTCGAAAGGCTTCCATTCTATATAGTGGGTCTCTTTCGGTAGATTTTGTTTCATTGTATTAAACTAAAAGAACTACCATCATTATTTCATTATTGATGATTATTTCTCTAAAGATTTTTAGTATGGATATTCTTTATCCATTACAGCTTTGAAGAATTTTGAATTGGTTATCACCATATGTTGAGGTGATAGTCTATTGAGAATTGATATGTATTTATGAAATGGCAACTTGCAGATATGCCTTACTAGAGTATTTGTTTTGGGCATATTTTATTTATGGATTAGTTGGTTATTATGAAGTCAAAATTTTGAGATCTGTATTTATTGATTTGATATGCCTTTTTGAATTTTTGGGATCTAGGTATACTTTGGGATGTCTATTATAGAGTTAAGTCATTTATGGATTTATATAGTGAATTTAATTAGTATTCCCTAACATGATTGTTTGTTTAGCATATATTATATGGCTTATTATTTTAAGTCATAAAGTTATGATATTAGCCCTATATTTAGATATAGTCTAACCCGTTTATTATTTTAGTACTTGGGCCAGGCCAAGACTTTATAGGTACAAAGAACCATTGACCTTTGGATTTTAGGCTGGCATTGGAGTAGACTATTTTGATAGTTTATTTTACTTCATACTTGTACGTATTGACAGCAAGGAGTTTATGTCATCTATATTGAATAGTAATGAATTTGTACCTAATACCAGATTTTGGTTATGATGTATATATTTATATGGGTCTAGTATTGATATTTTGAAGACTCAAATCTATTATGTATATGACGATGTATATTATTCCACTGTGATCTATGACTCTGATTTTGATTTATCTTTATTATATACTTCTGAATATTTTTAATAGGTGGTTTATTACTTTATGCTAATACTGCACACGTCAAATTTTCAGTTCAGATCCTCAAAAAGATAAGTAAGATGTGTCAGTGTTAGTATAAAGATATATTCACATTCGATCGCCCATAACCAGCCGTATTCTTTGGATTAGCAGACGACATTACTTGTAATGTTCTTTGCTAAACGAGACACAGCGATGGGGTTGTCACACCTAGAACCCATCTAGATTACGGAATGCATCCTTTAGCTTGCTATCCTCTGCAATCCTCAACTTATGGAAACCCATTGCTAAGTCTAACTAGGAAAAGACTTTAGGCACTATAAGATGGTCGAAAACGTCATCTATTCTAATTAGAGGGTAACTATTATTCCTTATCAACTTGTTCAACTCCCTATAATCAACGAAAAGTATCAAAGAACCATCTTCCATATTAGTAAAAACAACAGCAGCTCCCCACTAAGAAGTAATCCTACTGATGAATTATTTCTTCAGTAGCTCTGAGATTTGCTTATACAATTCCCTTCTTTCTTTAGGGGACATATGTTTCAATGGCAAGATGATGTGTCTTGCATCCTTCTCCAAATCAATTCAGAATTTAATCTCCTCATGAGGTGGGAGACCTGAGATCTCCCATATGACATCAAGAAATTCACAAACTACAAGTGTAGATGAAGGCTCTCTAATGACAGATAAATTTAGTGAGTATAAATGGCTTAACTCAACTAAAGCTTTGGTTCTACAAAGAACTTCTAGGTCATGACCTTAAAAACTCCTTAAACATGCTACCATCTTATAACAATCAAGAATGGCTCCATAATATGACAACCAATCCATACCCAAGATAAGTCCATACCCTCAAAATTTAGAACTTACAAAGTACATATAAAATCAATGTTGCATACGTCTAACACTAGGTCTTTACAAGTAAGAGAAAGATGTCAAACCCCAATGAGATTGGAAATCTCTATTGGGCTATTGAACATCTGGGTTTTGAAGGTTCAAAGAATTTACTACATCTCTAACTATAAAATAATACGATGCCCCTAAATCTAACAGGGTGAATAGTAACCCTAAAAATGAGAGTTATACCTTCTAGAGCTACTTTTCCTTAGTTTCTTGGTGGCTTACTGGCAATAAGGATGACTTCAATAACATAGGCATGTCTGCTTGATCCTTCCTTAGCCATCTCGGGACATTGATTCTTATGACGTCCTTCCTCCGACTGTTAAAGAACCTATCTTTAAAGACTTCCATTATCAGACTCACCCTATAGTCTTTAGCACATGACCCTTCCTTTGGCATTTCTGGCACACCTTCCCATCCTTCTTAAACTTCCCATTCGATTTTTTTGGCCCAAAAGCTCCTCTTCTTGGACTCTCCTTGCTTTTGACTCAGTGAATGTTAGAACATTAGAGTTTGATGTTTTGATGGTGATAACTATACAAGTATATATTGTATACGTTAACTACTCTTGCAAGAAATATCAACTTCACAAAGAGAAAGCTACATCAGAATCAAGATCAAATTGACACTATAAAGTACTATCATTCATAGTGACTATGTCTAGAGGTATAAAATTGTTTAAATCTCTCCTATGCATTATACACACACACACACGCATGATCTTACATTAAAATTTATAAAAAATCCCAAAATTTAAAATTCATCTAGCTGAAATACCCATGTCAGCCTATTGAATCTACGCATATGCACATATTGCCGACTGACAAAAAATATTCGACCGGCTAAAATTGGGCTAAAATGAACTATTTTCTTGCTGATTTAAAATTTTAGTCAATTCAGATGGCTGCCAAACTTTATTCAGTTGGCTGAAACTATATAACGTTTGGCTTTCAAAAAAGGTACCTCTTCTTTATGAAGAGTTACATCTTTAAAACCAAGAGTTATAGTCTTGATATTTCACAGTTTCTTTTCACGAATATTTGCAACTATTAAACTCTATATAAAGCAAATTGTTTCATTGTTTGTTCTTAAAATAAATTCTATTCTCAATTCTTTCTTCTTTACAATTGAACTCTCAAGCACTATATTACAAACAGCTTTATATTTTTGATCACCTGATCATTCAAGAAAATTTTCATATGATCAAAATTACTTTCTTTCTTCACAAACTACACGATATACCACAAAGGAGAAGATTATGGGAAGGGTGTACATTATTCACTTATCAGTGCTATTCAAGAGCATATTCTGTCAAATAATTTTCTACAATTTATAAGTTGAAGTCCTATTATAGTATCCTCAGGCGATTGAAGTCATATTCGGTTGTCTAGGAAGTTTAAGTCCTATTCCATTGCTCAATTGGTGTACTACCCATTCCTCCAGTTTAAGTAAGGGTATAGATTTAATCTAGAAGGAGTCTAGGACTTGACGTAGAATGCGTAGTCCAAACTAGAACAAAAATCTCTAGTGTTATTTACTTTATTATTTTCATATTTATATTTATATTCCATACAAGTAAATAGTTTAGCTAATATTTCATATTACTCGATCCTAAGTGACTTTCATTTAGTATTAGAGCAAGGCCATCATATAACCATAAAAAAGTTTTGATATTCAAGTAATATGGAAAATAACACAGCATCAAGTTTTGTTGAAGGTCAATCACTACAAGACCACCAATTTTTAATAGATTAAACTATAATTATTTGTCAACAAGGATAAGAATTTACATGCAAGCAAATGATACGACACTTGGAATATCACTCAAGAAGAATATTTTATACCGACCACTTCTTATGCACAATGGTCAAATACAATGAAATTAGACATTATTACAAATTCTAATGCTATGAATATATTATTTTGTTCCTTAGAGAAAAATGAGTTTAATAGAATTAGTATGTGTACCTCAACATATGAAATTTGGTGCACTCTCAAAGTTACTCATGGAGGTACTAATATGGTTAAACAACGCAAGATATCTGTGCTTAAGAATCAATTTCAATATTTTAGAATGAAGCAAGATGAAACCATTAATGTGATGTATTCTAGGTTTCAAGATATATCAGTCATTTTTGGCATTAGGAAAAAAAATATACTGATTTAAATATTGTTTCAAAAATCCCAATCTTTTTAAAAAATGAGTGTGAACGAAAAGTCCTAGCAAGTGAATAAGCTAATTACATTTGTAAAATAAAATCAGAAGAGTTAATAGGAAATCTCATGTCATATGAAGTTAATTTGCAAGCAAAAAGAGTTCAAGCTCAAAATAGAGAAACAATAACATTCCAGGCCGAACAAGAAGAATTTGATGAAGATGAAGATGATATGGCGTTTATAGCTAAGAATTTGAAAAATAAAATAAAATTTAGGAAGAATAAAATGTTTGCAAATAGCAAAAAAAACCGCTTTCTCAATTCTTGAATGCTATGAATGTCACAAAATGAGGCGTATGAAGAAAGTCTGTCTAGATAGCAAGAAAGATAAATATAACTAAAAAAGCAAGAGAAATAGATATAAGAAGAAATAATATTTTTCTGTTACATAGGCTGATTCAGATACTACTTCCTCATCAGGCAACGACAACGATAATGATTCAGAATAAGCCAACGTATGCTTTATGGCCACAAATGATGATGTAAATGATCTTACTTTTGATGATTTAGTTGATATAAATTCTGAATTACTAGATAAACTATGAAATCTTACGAGAACGTATAAAGATTCGCTAGAAAGGCTAAATAGAAATAAAATTGAAGTTGATAAGTTAATAGATGAAAAGAAAATCTTAGAAGAAGAACTTGTTATTTCCCGAGAATCTTGTTCTAATATTGCTTCTCGACTTACTATGTTAAGTTGTAAAATCAAGACTCAAAAAGAAAAGAATGACAGATTATCAATAGAAAATCATAAAATAAAATCAACTGTTAAATTATTAGAAATAGATATTACTAGTCTTAAAACAAAGTTAGATAATATTACAAAAAATGTTTCTAACTTTAATAGAGGTAGAGAAAATATTTTTAAGATTATAGAAAATTCTTAATCCGCTACTACTAAAAAGGGATTAGAATATAAAGAATTTTCAATAGTAAAAACTAGTACTAAATAGTATAACTCTCTATATACAAATATCGAAAGAATAATAATATTAAAAAGCCTAGTTTAAAATCTATTAGTGAAAAGAAAACTGTAGCCCTTTCAAAATATATCAAGATTTGGGTTCCAAAGAACAATAATAATTTGATTAGAAATAAGTACATTAAATATTTTACAATTTTAATTCGTAAGAATAATAATTTTATTTGCAAAAGGAATTCTAAACTCTCATGGTTTTGGTTTCCAAAGATCTAACTCTTAGGACCTTAACAAAGGATGTAACAACCAGAAAAACTAGAATTACAATAATTAATTAACAAATTAATTGAATAATAAAATAAGGTTGGGAAATTTTCAAAATTGATCCAAGGGAGTTGTACTATTGGGTCTGTGGTAATTTTCAAGCAATTTTCATATATAACTTGTCGAAATTCGAGCTAGTATGAAGATTTTACGAGAGAAATAAGAAATCAGAATATATAATTAAAAGGAAAAAGGGGCATAGGTCGACCCTGGTTCGGGTCGGGTCAACCCCCAATGAACGCTGGTCGACCTGCCTTTCTTCCTGGATGATTTTTCATCCAAGTACAAGCCGAAGACTATAAATCCGATTTTTGTGAAATCCTGTACGTCCGTAGGTGCATCCTATGATTCCTAGTGAGCCTATGACGTGGTTGCACTAGATTAAATCTTCAAATCTGACGGTCTGAGATCTCTAAACCATACTATAAATAGAACCCTAGGCCTAACAATTTTTCTCATTAAGATTTTCTCCCAATTAGGTTCATTGCCTGAGGCTGAAACCTAAATAGAAAAATTTCTGGGGAGCAAATCTTTTTAATAAAAATATTTTACGCCCTAGAAGTGGATCCAAAAAGGCCAAGGATTAGAGCTAAGGACCACAAGTGAGTGTTTTGTAATTATTTTATATTTCTAAGTAGTTTAAAATAATAGGGTTCTCAATAGTTGTAGTTTTTCCATAATTTTGTGACAGTATTTATGTAAGTTTATTTACAGTCAGTTTTTAAGTAAATTTCAGTTCTTTTAAGTCTATTTTTATTTAGCTATTTTATTCAGTTATTTGCAGTTACTTACAGCTTTTTACATTTTTTTTATGTTGGAATTTAGCTTGTAAATGTTAGTTTCTCTTTATAGAAATTTAGTAATTTTTGATGCGAATAAAATATTGAAAAGCGAAGAATTCGCAAATATGGTTTAAAATAAAAAAATATTAAATTTACAAAAATCGGATGAAAAATGAGAAAAACTGAAATAAAATAGAGATGGACCGAAATAGGCAAATTTGAGATATAATAAGTGGTTATAACTAAAAAGAGAAAATAAAAGAGTAACAGTTGTAAGAATAATTATAACACGTCGGTTACAATTAGAAAGAAAGAAATAACTGAAGGGGCTTATTGTAAAACTTAGATCTTGTATTAAGTTAATAAGCAAATATTGCAGTAATGGCCAGTACGGTAGCATTCCCTTTCAGGTCTAGGACTGATGGTCTCACACGTCACTAAGCATGCTTATGCTGATTAGGGTAAATAAGTGGCTAATATATAGAGGCTCAAATTTGGAGGTTTGGAAAAGGGGCGTAAAGTCAGAAGATTTGTTTGTTAGGACCTTTTAGGTCGAGGACTGATGGTCTCACATGTGGGTGAGGCTGGGCACGCTTATGCTGATTAGGGAAACAATGGGTCAAATAAGGGGGCAACGCTTAGTGTGTACCGGCGATGACCATGTGTGCGGCATCGATTAAGGTAAATAATTCGCTACTGTGTCCCAAGCGCTAAGAGGTGTTTTTTGCTGTGGGACCAACAAGATTGGCTCACAGTGGAACAACAGAGATAGGAAAGGCCGATCAATGGGCAAGATTAGGATTTCAGCCTAATCAAGATTAGCAGTTGAGATAGGATTAGGGTTTTAGTCTAATCACAACAGTTTAAGATAAGTGCAAGCAATCAAAGCATACAATCAAAGCAAACAATCAAACAGATCAGAAACAATATTTTATGTGAGTTTATCTTTTCTGTATTTTCCTTTCGTGCTAGAACTACTGTTAGTCTATTATCTTTACCTTGCTTAAAAATGATAGTAATTACTTTCACTCACCAAACATATTATCTGACTCAGCCCTCTATCTTTCCTTTTCCCCCCATAGGCCAGCAGATTCGAGGAAAGTTGATTTAGGTTGCTTGGAAATTCATTTCTAGAGTTTTCTCATTTCAGACGGCTTCTTTTGCTTTTCATCATTTTCATTTGGTTTATGGCACATGTGAGAGGGATTATTATTATTGTTATTTTGGTACTCTGATTTTGTGAGACTGCGATGTATTTTCATGAGACAAGAGATTTTGAGACATGTTATGTTTTTATGACTTATTTTGAAATGAAGTTTAATTCTGAATTATAAGTTATTATTTAATGTTTTCCACCGCTTTTACTTATTTGTCTTATGAATCTTAGTCTCTATGATGCTCTAGCTATACCTATGATGCACCACATCCTTTGGTGTGCCCTTTTGGGGGATACTAAGGGGAGTTCCAAAGGAAGTGGGTACCAACGTCATTTCTATATTTTTTGCAGATACGACATAAAAAAGAAAAATGGATACTTGATAGTGGTTGCCCAAAACATATGACGGGAAATAAAGATATGCTGACAAACATTATCTACTCAGATGGAGGATCTATCATATTTGGAGATAACTCCAAAATATATATCATCGGCAAAGGCGATGTGAGCAACAACAGTACATCTAACTTACCTCTTATAACAAATGTCTTATTATTTAGAAATTTAAAACATAAACTTCTTAGTATAAATCTGTTTTCAGTAAGGGATTTAATATATCTTTCTTGGAAGATAAATGTTATATATATATATATATAATCAAGATAAGAATCTTATTTTTGAAGGAAACAGCAAAAGAAATATATACGTTATAAATTTGAAAATTAATAATAACACAATTGTGTGCTTAATGGCCAAAGAAATTGATCCTTTGTTATGGCATAAAAGGTTTCATCATATAAATTTCAAAGAAATAAGAAAATTATCTAAAAATAATTTAGTAAAAGGTTTACCAAAAATGAATTAAGAAAAAACAAAATTTGTAATGTCGATCAATAAGGTAAACTAACATAATCATCTTTGAAGTCTAAGAAAATTATTTTTACGTTACAACCACCTAGGTTACTACACTTGGATCTTTTTGGACCAACTCAAGTTTGATCAATAAATCGTAGTAAATATGTATTTGTTATTGTGGATGATTTTTCAAAATATACATGAATAATATTTTGGAAAAATAAAGCGACACTTATGAAAATTTTAAAATTTTTGCTAAAAGAATACAAAATTTCAAAAATTTGAGAACTCAAAATGTAAGTAGTGATAAATTTGAATTTGAAAATGATTTATTTCAAAACTATTGTAACAAAAGAGAATTTTTCATAACTTTTCTTTTCTTATAAATCCACAATAAAATGGAGTTGTAAGAAAGAAAAATAGAACACCACATGAATGTGCTAAAACTTTACATGGCTCTAGTAATCTACCAAAACATTTTTGGGCCGAAGTTGTATCAACTGCATGCTATGTTCTAAATCATATCTCTATTCGCCCTTAACTAAGCACACTGCTTATGAGCTGTTTAATAAAAAGAAATCTAATATATCAAATTTTGGAATTTTTGGTACAATTTTTTTCACTAAATGCAGGAGATCAACTTGGAAAATTCGATCCAAAATCCAGTGAAGCAATATTTATTGGATATTTCGAATGAAGTAAAGCACACATGATATATAATAAAAGAATAGAAATAATAGAAGAAACACTACATGTCTCTTTTGATGAATATTCAAATATTAACAATAATGAGGACGACGAAATAAATACAAAACATAGTAATTTAGGAATTTGGAATATGGAAAATAATTTTGAAAATAATATTGAAAATTTGCCCACTGAAAATGAAATACGTTCTCCTCCTAGAGTATTAAAAAATTATCCTATAAATTGTATTAATGGAGAAATAAATATAAATGTTAGAACTAGAAGTAAAATTAATCAAATGGGACATATTGATTTTATTTCTAACATTGAACCTAAAAAATGCAAAAGAAGCTTTAACCGATGACTGTTAGATTTTAGGTATGCAAGAAGAGCGATGATGGAGAGGCCAGATGCTGCTTCGGTGTAGTTTAGGTGTATGCAACATCGGGTGCTACTGCATGCGATCAAAAGGAGGGAAGCGGGTCTGAAAAAATGTGGCATGGCAGCAGAAAACTTTTTGGGTGCGAGGCTAAACACAGGCGATAGGTGGATGGCGGACGTAGGCGGCAGGCAGTTGTGTTCACGTGGAGGCTGAGATAGTGGCGAATTCGACTCGGTTTGTTTGGTGGTCAGGAGGGAATGGGACGGTGAGCTATGGGCTGCCATGGATGTGACTTGGTGGAGCAATCTGGAGAAGACTAACTTTGGTTTTGATGGCAGCGATGGAGTGTGGTGCAACAAGTTGAGGTGGGTGGATCGGCCATGGATGTTGCATGATCAAGGCGTGGTCAGGGAAGTATGTTCGGGCTTTGGTAATGTGATGTTGAAGTGCAACAAAGGCAGGTGGTTAAGAGGACGGCGGAGCCAATTGGGCTTACGTGTGGAGATGGAAGGTGGATAAGTAGCGGGTAGGAGAAGAGAGCCGGGTTTGCTGCAAGGTTTAGGGGTGTATGGGCTATGGCGTGGTGGGTTGGGGTTATGAGGGGATGAAGGTGTAGTGGTGGTTCAGGCAGAGAGAGGGGGAGGACCGGATCTCAGTCACAAAGGGAAAGGTAGACTATGGTGCTTGTTGAAGGCGGATCTGCTGCATTCATGAATACGGAGGAGCAAAGACGATGGAGCAAGTTTGGTCGAGCACGAATATGAATAGTTTTGAAGGCCTATATATTATTTGATATGGTTTGAAATAGTTGAAAGAAGACAATGAGGAGCTGCTACAGGAAAACAAGGAGATGACCAAAGTTACAGCAACATGAACGCAAACTTGATTATCATATATATTTTTTTATATAAGAGAAATGACAGAACGAAAAGCATAAGGAGAGGAGAATGAAAGCACAAGAAATGAACCACCAAACATAAGTGAAATAATGGAATGACAAAATCCAACAGGTTGGATTCAGCAAATAGCAAAGGTGAGTGGCTATTTATTTTCTTGCCTGGGCAATTGAGTTGTCACCGGAAACAAATGGACATAAACTAATACCGATATGACTAATCGTTTCACGGTTCCCCTCGTGTATAAGGCACCGAAATGCACACATGAATATACCGTGGAGATCGACAAGACGAGATGAGCATAATGGCATACAGATATCAACGATATGATCATCCTATCAAAAGTCAATATTTGCTGCCGAAAATGCTATTAAAACGCTGAAAATAAGATAAACGGAGGTAGAGTAATCCAAATTTGACGAAACGATGTATGATGACTCACTTAGAAAATGATTTACATTTTATTATATAAAAATATTCAAATTTCAAAAACATTTTATTTTCATCAGATTAACTGATTCTAAATTTAAAATTACACAACAGAACCGACATTCATATTTTTCAATGAAAATCTTCATTTGTTGTGTTTTAATAGACGCATTCCAAATATCAAACTTTCATTGTTAAATTTTATTTTATTTTTTTAAGAAAAAATTAATTAATTAGGTTATTAAAAACTGACGCAGCGGATTAATCACAAAACGATGTAAATTGATGAAAGTAGCAATCGGTGGATTGAAGATACCAAAATGCCCAAGTTCGTTGATCCAAAGATACCGAACTCTAGCTATCTCAAACACGTTGATAGCGTACTATACCGTGTTCAAAGATCTACGATTCTTCGTACGTTGATCTAGCGCACTAGATACCGTGAATCGGCTTCAACAAACGTGGATTCGAGCGCACTCGAATGACGTAAGTGGAGATATGAGATTACACTCAACTACCAATTGGAGAAGAAAGCACAAAGCAATCAACAAGAAATTTTATTTCAAAATCAACCAAATGTCAAATGTACAACTCACACGTATTTATAGGGTTTTCACAACACAGCCCCTTAAGTCGTGGCTGACTCATGACTCACGACTTACCTAAGTCATTGCCGACTTAACAGATGTTACACGCTTCAGTTACAACACAACACACGCAACCGACTCAAGCAAGCCACGACTCAACAGACAACACATATATACAACTCAGAACAAGCATGATTGACTCGTGACCTACGACTCAACTATATATGCGTACAACACGACTCAACATATGTCACGACTCAACCGACTCAACACCTATACAAGTTACAACAACTCACGACTCAAGGCTTCACCGACTCATAGCTTCCCTGCGGCATATCCCTTCAAGCGAGTTAATTCCGAACGACTCATCTAGGTCGTAACTCGTTGACTCGGCACAGTCTCCTTCTGATATCCAGTTAGCTCGGAAGCGACTCATGCTTTCACTGAGTCGTGGACGACTCAAGTCCGATAACTCGTTAACTCGGGCTAACTTCCCCCATGGCTTGTTAGATCGTGGCCATCCTTCCTTATCTCGGAAACGACTCAAGCCTTCATTGAGTCGTGGACGACTCATCAAACTACACCACAAACTCATGCTTAAAGATTGCACCATTTCTTCCCTGGCCTTAGCTGCATCATCCTCCCCTGGTTGAGAAAAATTCGTCCTCGAATTTGTACATTCTTCTTCATCTGATTGTTTACCTCCGTAATAAGGAACAAGATGTTTAACATTGAACACGTCAGACGTGTAAACATCTTCTGGCCGCTTCAACTTATAAGCATTTTCATTAATTTTCTTCACAATTTCAATTGGACCAATTTTCCGCGCCTTCAACTTGTTATAAGCACCAACCGGAAAACGATCCTTCGTCAATACAGCATAAAACAAATCACCTTCCATAAATTCAACACTCCGTCGTTTCAAATTAGCAGCCCGCTTATACTTCTCATTTGACTTTTCTAATCGTTCTTGAACGATCTTATGACATTCCGTCAACCCGTCAACAAAGTCTACAGCTCGTTTAACCGTCCCCTTCAGTTGTGGTACTACTGCCAAATCCAGCGGTCCCCTGGGTAAATTTGAATATACAATCTGGAATGGACTGAATCCCGTGCTACGATTCACTGCATGATTATGAGCAAACTCTGCCTGGCATAACTTCATGTCCCAACCTTTCAGATTATCTTTCACCAAACATCGCAACAAATTTTCCAATGATCTGTTCACAACTTCGGTTTGACCATCTGTCTGCGGATGATACGCGCTGCTAAAGTTCAGCTTCGTTCCCACCATCTTCCACAAACTCAACCAAAAGTGACTCAGAAAACGAGTATCTCGATCAGAAACAATAGATTCTGGTAAACCATGCAATCGATACACCTCCTTAAAGAATAATTGCGCCACTCGGACTGCATCCGCTGTCTTCTTGCAGGCAATAAAATGTGCCATCTTCGAAAATCTGTCCACCACAACAAATATAGAATCATTTCCCCTTTGAGTTCTAGGCAAACCCAAAATGAAATCCATGCTGATATCAACCCATGGTTTAGACGGTACAGGTAATGGCATATACAACCCTGCATTCATCGCTGTTCCCTTTGAAACCTGGCAAATATGGCATCTCTCCACAAATCTTTCAACCTCTTTTCTCATCGACGGCCAAAAGTAAGACTGTGAAATCAATTGCAAGGTACGATCACGGCCCACATGTCCTTCCTCGTGTAACTCCTTGATAATTTTCAATCTCAAACTACAATCTGGAATACATAATTGATTTCCTCTGAACAAGAATCCATCAACCATCACAAATTCATCCGAACTTCCATCCTTAATTTTCTCAACAAACTTTACAAAGTAAGGATCCTCCCCAAACAATTCTGGCAACATTTCAAACCCTGTCACTTCAACCTTCAATGTTGTTAACAAATGACTCCTCCTACTCAAAGCATCAGCCACACGGTTCATCACCCCTGACTTATGTTTGACAACAAAAGTAAACTGCTGTAAATAAGCGATCCATGATACATGTCTCGCTGAAATCTTATCCTGTCCCTGTAAATGCTTCAAAGCTTCATGATCAGTGTAGAGAACAAATTCCTTCTGAAACAGATATTGCCTCCAATGCTTAACAGCTTGTACAACAGCATAAAACTCGACGTCATATGTATTGTATCTCATCTTTGCCCCTGATAACTTTTCACCGAAATATGCAATAGGTCTCCCACACTGACTCAACACTCCTCCAATCCCAACCTTTGATGCATCAGTATGTAGTTCGAACAACAACTGAAAATTAGGTAATACAAGAATTGGTGCTGTTGTTAAAAGTTCTTTGATTCGTTCAAAAGCAACTCCCGCTTCCTCTGACCATACAAACTGTTTACCCTTCATGCAATCAGTAACCGGAGCCATCACGCTACTGAAGTGTGGAATGAATCTTCGGTAGAATGACGCTAGCCCATGAAAACTTCTCACTTCCGTAATTGTCTTTGGCTATGGCCAATTCCTGACTGCCTCAACTTTACTCTGATCAACTTGAATACCTTCTCCTGAAATAACATAACGCAGAAATAAAACACTGTGTGTCATAAACACGCACTTCCTCGTAGCAGCATAAAATTGTTCCTCACGAAGAATAATCAACACTTCCCTCAAATGTAGAACATGCTCCTCCATACTCCTGCTATATATCAGAATATCATCGAAATAAACCACGACGAATTTCCCAACGAATGGTCTAAAGATTTGATTCATCACCCGCATGAATGTACTAGGTGCATTTGACAAACCAAATGACATAACCAACCATTCGTATAACCCCTCTCTTGTTTTGAAAGCTGTCTTCCATTCGTCACTAGGTCTAATCCGAATCTGATGATAACCACTCTTCAAGTCAATTTTTGAAAAGATAGTTGCCCCACTCAACTGATCTAGCAAGTCATCCAACCTTGGCATAGGAAATCTGCAACGAACAGTAATCTTGTTCAAAGCTCGACTATCTGTGCACATTCTCCATGTCCCATCCTTCTTCGGCACCAACAAAGCTGGCACAACACAAGGACTCAAGCTTTCCTGAACACGTCCCTGCTCAAGTAACTCTTCCACCTGCCTTCGTAACTCTTCATGTTCCTTCGGACTCATTCGGTAATGTGGTCGATGTGGTAAAACTGCTCCCGGAACAAGATCTATTTGATGTTGAATGTCTCTCAATGGTGGTAACTCCTTAGGCAACTCCTCTGGAAATACATCTTCAAACTCTTTCAAAACTGACTTTGCTTCTTCTGGAATTTCAACCTCTTCACTGCTCTCTCGCCCAATCAACAAATAGACTTCAGGTTCCTCTTCAACTTCTTTAACAAACTCCTTCAAAGTCAACAGAGTTTTCAATTCCTCAATCTCCTCTAGCTTGCTC
Source organism: Allium cepa (assembly GCA_030765085.1). Lineage (NCBI taxonomy): Eukaryota > Viridiplantae > Streptophyta > Magnoliopsida > Asparagales > Amaryllidaceae > Allium > Allium cepa. The sequence continues at coordinate 32,381,382 of CM060940.1, forward strand.
TCCTTCTGTTGTTGCTTCTTAGGAACTAAAGTGATCTTAGTACCCTCGAACATGAAACTGTAGCTATTGGGACGACCATCATGTTGTACTGCTCTATCAAACTGCCACGGTCTGCCCAGCAACAGATGGCACACGTCCATGTCCACAACATCACACCAAATTTCATCTTTGTACTTCTTCCCAATAGAAAAATTAACACAAGACCTTCGACACACCTTCACTTCACCACCCTTCCTTAACCATGCTAGCTTGTACGGTTTAGGATGCTTCTCAGTCTTCAAGTTCAACTTCTTTACTGCTTCTGTAGAAATAATATTATCGCAACTTCCAGCATCAATAACGAACTTGCAAACTTTCCCCAGAATAGTGCATGTCGACTGAAAAATATTGCTTCTCAACCAACTAGAATCTTCCTCCTGCTTTGGTGTAAGACATGACCTCCTCATCATAAGATTGCAACCTTCATCTCCAGACAATTCCTCTTCCTCCTCAACATAAGGTGCATTTGAACATTCTGCCTCCTCACCATCATCCTCCTCAACTTCTGCAACCATTGCTCTCTTCTTCGGCTTCGGACATTCATTGCTCTTATGACCCAACTCCTGACAATTGTAACATTTGAATCCACTGTTAACCTTCGCCTTCTCAGTCTCCTTCACCACTAGCTTTGTAACAGGTTTAGGAACATTAGAACTTCCACTAACACCCCTTGCTTGATTATTGGAATTAGTAAACACACCACCTCCACGCCTTCCTTTTTTCTCCCAAGCCAACGCTTTCTGATGTGCCTCTGCAACGGAGCTAGGATCGAACATATTAACCATATCCTGGATCTGCATTCTCAATCCCCTAATGAATCTAGCAGTTAGTTGTTCTTCTGTTTCCATAATATCATTCCTGGCAATGAGTTGGTAAAATTCATCAGCATAATTACTAACAGACTTCGTCCCTTGCCTCAGATTCTGCAACCTCTGGTACATAAGTGATTGATAGTTGTAAGGTAAGAAAGTATATCTCATCAACTTCTTCATCTTTTCCCACGATTCTATCTTTGACTTCCCCATTCTCTCCCTGGTAAGTTTAGTTTGTTGCCACCACGCCAAAGCTCTCCCCCTCAACCTAGTAGCAACCAACTTCACCCTCCTATGCTCAGGGACCTCCTTGAAATCAAAGATCTCTTCAACATTAGAAATCCAATCGAGAAATTCTTCCGCTACCATTCCTCCTTTAAATTCTGGAATTTCCATCTTCATACCCGATTCCCATCGACGATCATCTTCAACATCCCGATACGAATTTCGAACTTGGTCTCGATCTCGATAATGAATACTAGCTCTATCACCCTCTTCAACAAAATCAAAAGTACGCCTACATCGATCTCGACCATTATCATCCCTTTGTTCTTGCATGCTTCTCCGACTATGTCTCTCTTCATCCCTATATGCTTCATTGTCAAATTCACGTTGACTTCTTCTCTCTTCATGTGCATAGTCATGATGATCTCTTCGTGATGAAATTGATGTTTCTCTTCTATCTCTAAAAGAATGCGGTGATACCCTCCTCGCTTCCGTAACCGATGGCGAAACTCAGTTTCCTCCACGGTTCGAGTTTGGTGATCTCCTCCTTTGATTCAAATCATTCATCAATTTCTCCAATTTACCAATGCCTTCATCAAATTTCTCATTAATACGTTGTTCCATAAGCTCGGCATCTTCTCTTCGATACAAAGCTTCAACGTTTTGATGACGATTAGCTCTCCTTGGTGGCATGATTGAAAACAACACAAAACTTCAACAAATCGATTCCAAAGTGATACTTCACAAGCAAATCATGGCTTCACAAGCTTCTACTCAACTTCACAAGGCTCGGCCTTAACTCCTCAGCTCGAAACAAGCTTCCAATGATCCTCCCTAGGCTCGGCTACTTCACTAGTATACACGGCCTACTTCAAATTCAAACACTTTCAACACTTTGATCCAAAATGGAATGGATCGAAAGTTCTTCCTCTTATTGCAACTTCAATATGAATGCGATGAACAACTTCAAACTCCAAAACTTGGCTCCAAGAATCAACTTAGCTATGATTGGCTAAGTATGTTTCTGATACCAAACTGACGCAGCGGATTAATCACAAAACGATGTAAATTGATGAAAGTAGCAATCGGTGGATTGAAGATACCAAAATGCCCAAGTTCGTTGATCCAAAGATACCGAACTCTAGCTATCTCAAACACGTTGATAGTGCACTATACCGTGTTCAAAGATCTACGATTCTTCGTACGTTGATCTAGCGCACTAGATACCGTGAATCGGCTTCAACAAACGTGGATTCGAGCGCACTCGAATGACGTAAGTGGAGATAGGAGATTACACTCAACTACCAATTGGAGAAGAAAGCACAAAGCAATCAACAAGAAATTTTATTTCAAAATCAACCGAATGTCAAATGTACAACTCACGCGTATTTATAGGGTTTTCACAACACAGCCCCTTAAGTCGTGGCCGACTCATGACTCACGACTCACCTAAGTCGTTGCCGACTTAACAGATGTTACACGCTTCAGTTACAACACAACACATGCAACCGACTCAAGCAAGCCACGACTCAACAAACAACACATATATACAACTCAGAACATGCATGATTGAATCGTGACCTACGACTCAACTATATATGCATACAACATGACTCAACATATGTCACGACTCAACCGACTCAACACCTATACAAGTTACAACAACTCACGACTCAAGGCTTCACCGACTCATAGCTTCCCTGCGGCATATCCCTTCAAGCGAGTTAATTCCGAACGACTCATCTAGGTCGTAACTCGTTGACTCGGCACAGTCTCCTTCTGATATCCACTTAGCTCGGAAGCGACTCATGCTTTCATTGAGTCGTGGACGACTCAAGTCCGATACCTCGTTAACTCGGGCTAACTTCCCCCATGGCTTGTTAGATCGTGGCCATCCTTCCTTAGCTCGGAAACGACTCAAGCCTTCATTGAGTCATGGACGACTCATCAAACTACACCACAAACTCATGCTTAAAGATCGCACCATTTCTTCCCTGGCCTTAGCTGCATCAAAAACGTGAAAATTACCAGATCGTTGCATTCTCCCTAATTCAAAACATTTTATCCCTGAAAAGGTACGATATAGGAGAACAGAAATAAGCAGAAAGAAAAGATAGATTGAAATTCATAGTACTAGATACAACAGCTAAATAAAAACCATGTAAATTTTATTTATTTTCTTTTTAAATTTGTTAATATTCAACAAATTTGGCTTCATTCCATTTTATTCAATTAATAATTATTCATTGTATTCATATTTGGTTGATTTCAATTCAATGTTTTTCATTTAATTGATTTGTTTTAAATTTAATAACATTTATTAAAAAAAAATCTTTCAAAACCAAATTTATTTAATGTAACTCATTTATTTTATCCATTACCTTCACTTAAATTAATTCTAATTATGCCTCAGATTCAACTATGCTTAAGTTCGTATTTATTTACTTAAATAGTATTTCTTTGTTTATTATTCAATTTATTTCACGTACAGTTCTTATAACCTAAATTAAATGTATAACATTCAGTATAACCCCTCGATTTTATTTATTAATTCTCTTAACAAAATTTCGTTTCTGGACATCTTATTACTTACATCCATATTGTATATTAGTCACATACATATTCACATTACATTCTAACTTTTTGAAAATTTTAGGTAAGTTATATCTGTTCTAGAATGCAATTGAGTATTATACAAATATATTCATCCTAGTTCAATTGTTTCAAGTTATTTCAAATTCATTTTTTATTTAAACACTCCAATTATTCAAAAAAATTGCTTCGTTTCAATAATTTAAAATCATTATCTAATATACAGCTTGAGAGTTAAATTTTCGGTTTCATTTCAAACCATTTTGAAATAAATATACATGTATACATTTTATACATCAAATCATAAGAAAAAAATCCAAAAAAGAAACATTTTCCAAAATAAAAATGTAGCAAAGCTACTAACTTGCAGCAACTCGGTATTTCCAACCATTCGCATCCGCACATTGTCATAATTGAATTGCTCAAAATACGAGATTGTTAATTTAAATTTGGCAAAACTCAACATATACCGTAAATAAATAAATCATAGAATCATAGACATAGAGTAATATGAAATAGCAACGGAAATAAATGAACATTAATTCATAGAGCTACTATACATATAATAGAATTAAACTAGTTACAACAGAAGTATCGAATACAATAATCAATACAAAATCTTAAAGCTCGATAGATAGATGGATCTCCAATCGAAGCTCCAACTACAAAGGTGAGTCTCAAAAGCTGTGACACTCATTCTGACCCGAGCATAAAACAAAATATCAAAACACTCGAGTCAGGATTAACATTCTTATATCAATAAATCCAACTAAAGTGAAATATCAACTGAAATACAAGTAACTTAAAGGATGTTTGTGATACCCATCCTCTACGGATCCGTGGAACTATCTATTATGTAGTAATAAACGTTATTAACAACCAAACGTCATTATAGCACCATGGTCATTTCAAAATAATTTATACTTCAAAACAAAAATATCATATCCATTTCAAAACCATATCAAAACAATATCATTCTTCACTTCAAATTGATTTATTTTGCAAATCAATAACACTTTCAAAGTTATAACACATTCGACATTATAACTTAGAATTTATAATACTCTGGAAATCATATGACTTTGAAAACATAACTTTGAAAATTCATAACTTTGAAATCATTACTTTCGACTTGACAGTTTAGATAATAATAATAGTATATATATATATATTAAAGTAGTTTATAAAATAAAATAGTTTGTATAAAATAGTTATAAGTTAAAATAGTTTATAAATTAAAGATGATTTATATTAAAAATAGTTTATATTAAACTAATTTATAAAGTAATATAAATTTTTTAAATATAATTTAAAATACTTTATATAATAAAATAGTTTACACAAATTTCATAAATCAATTCAAATCAACTCGAATTCCAAAATTAACATCTAATTCAATCTCAATTCATCAATTTCAACTCAATTCATTTTCTAAATAAACCATTTCAAATTATATCGATTTCAAATAAAGATTTGAACCATAAAATAAACCATTTCAATTTCAATATATTTCAAAGCATTATACACACCACAATTTCAAAACTAAATTTGATAATTTCATATATATCTTAATTTAACTTCATTATTATTTAGTTTTGAAACATTCACTTAATAAATCCAATATCGTTTAAATAAAACCCCAAATTCCAAATGGACTAAATATTTCGTTCAATTTATTTAAACTTGAAATATTCATTTAAATCACCTTATACCAAAATCTAATTATAAAATCATGTCCTTTAAAAATCTCAAATTCAATAAGTTTCAAATCGATTTAATTAAATAAATTCTTAATTAAATATCATTTCAAATAAATTTCAAAACTATCTTCCCAACCTTAATTTATTAAACATTATTATAAACTCTATATTCACTTAATAAATCCAATATCGTCTAAATAAAACCCCAAATTCCAAATGGACTAAATATTTTGTTCAATTTATTTAAATTTGAAATATTCATTTAAGTCACCTTATACCAAAATCTAATTATAAAATCATATCCTTTAAAAATCTCAAATTCAACAAGTTTAAAATCGATTTAATTAAAAAAATCTTAATTAAATATCATTTCAAATCAATTTCAAAACTATCTTCCAACCTTAATTTATTAAAAATTATTATAAACTCTATATTTAAAAATATAAATTTTAAATAAATACTTAAACATACTATATATTAATTACATCAACTTTATTAAATCAACTTTAATAGATCAAATCTTATTATTAAACATATTTTATATATATTTTAAAATAGTAAAATTGTAAGTAAGGTCTTAAAATTTATAATTCCAAAACTAACTTATAATTTTTAAAATTTTCAAAATATACAAATTAAAAAATCAAAATTAAAAACCTTTATAAAATAACATCTTATATATATATATATATATATCTTAAAATCAATATTTATTAAAACCAAAATATTCATCTCAAAAACCTTGGAAATTATTTCAAAATATATATATTGACCAACGGTGTCTATAAATAATTTTCTATCCTATGGTCAAGTGATATGGATATTTATCGTTTTAGTCCGCAATTTAAATATATACGGGTATATATCATTTCAACCCGCAATCCCAAATTTAATTTAATGAAAATCGCTTAGGTTTATTATTTCATCCCATAATGATTTTCTCCTATTCTACAGATCGTTCGGGTATGTACCATTTTAACCTATAGTGAATTCTATACTAATAGGAAACTTGTAGAGTGATAATAAACATAATGATAATATAACAGGCATATATCATTAATATGAATAACAAATAATGGTGTCAGAATTCACAGGTGAACAGATACAGATAATAACATACATATAACAATATAAATAACTAACATTAGTATATTTCAATTGTCGTTTTAATTGAAATCCAATTTAATAAATATAAGAACGTTAATCATGAGTGATTGCTCACCTTTCGAGGCTAGAGAAGAACGAGAATAAGATGAGTTACGAATCCAAGCACGAATTCCAAAGAGAAATAAGATGGGCACGAATTCAATGATCAAAGCTCATAGATAAGAATTGATGAAAATGAATCAGAACCACCCTAACATAACTGAAATAATATATATATATATATATGAATGTATATATATATATATATATGTATATATGTATATGTATACGTATATGTATACATATTATAAATTTTCCTAAAACCAATTCTTAAGCATATATTTAAAAGAAGATATATATATTATATTATTCTTTTTCTAAAAATCAATATTCAATTTTTAAACGCATATTTAAAATTTAATATATATATATATGTATGTATGTTTTTAAATAAATATTAAATTTAAACACCTGTACAAAAAATCTCTATATATGCTTATCCAAATCCAGACTCATATGTACTTATATAAATAAACTAATATAAAATCATGTACTAACTTACATACTTACTACAGGAACAAAAGGAAATAATATATATAAACCATATGAACTTAGGATCAAATAAATATATATATATATAACTTATATAAACTCATATAAAAAATCAAACAAGTTGAAAATCTGTTATAACAATATACTTATTAGATGTATATACAAACATAACATATACCAGGTTACTTATATAACTCACTGTACATATACACTAACATATATGTATACAAAAGAATAATCTCGAAAATATATATAACAAATCATATAAATTGTCAAGTACAAAATATAAGCTTGAGTAAATACTAACACATACAAATATCTCACTGCATATATATATATATATATATATATATATTCACATAAACATTACGTATAAACAAAGTTACATATATATGGTCAAATATATATAGTCTTCAAGAAAATTAGAACAACTTAAAAGTCTAAACAATATATATATATATATATATAATATCAAAAATTTAGAAGTAAATATATATATATGTGTGTGTATATATATATATGAAGACTTTCCATGTGCTTACAGCAAAATATGTAAGCGAGCTATTCATATATGCAGAGACACAAATAAAATGTATGCGAGCTTCTCATATAAACTACATATATGTATTAACATGACTTGTAAACTATTGAAATTATATATATTTATACACACTTTACATTGTAGAAAATACTACCTTATACTTCGAACACACTAACTCAGTACAACATCGTACTCATGCGTGCTAGAATAACAAATTTAAAAATCAATATTTTAGTGAAACCTATATATACACACACAATATTGTGGCATCACTGAACATATTATATAATACTAGCATAATTTAATATCTATAACCGAATATAACTTACATACTACATATGTATTATATGTATATTGTAAAAGCATGCGAACATAAAAATATAAGTTAAATATAAAATTTACATATCATAAACAACTTTATAAATATATATAGCTTATAAACTTAAATAGCTTTCATATAACAGATCGAGATGACTATCTAAGCTAATATATAAAACAATAAATAACATACACTTTTTTGGAGAGGAGGGGATACATGGTAGGTACGAGGTGGTAATCTAATGGCTGCCAGGCCGTAGAAGGTTTGGGCCATGCTTAGGGTTGTTGTCGGAGTCTTGGAGTGGCGGGTTCGAGGGTGTATGTGAGGAGGCCTGAGGAACTGAGTTGCCGAGGTGGAAGAGGGGAGTTCTCAGTGGTGCTGTGGTGCTAGGCGCTTGGTTTGGGAATGGGTCACCATGGGTTTGAAAGAAGAAAGACAGGTGAGTTTAGATGAAGGAGGGGACAGTGCAAAAGGCTTAGATGTAAATATAAAATGATTTTTTCTTTTCCAAATGAACAGAGCAAATATGAAATCATGGAAATGAATCAATGCAAGATTATGTTGAAAAGTGGCAATATTAAAGTTATGGCTACTACATGGAATGCTAAGAGTTGGTAACCATTTAAATTCAACTGGTGGAAAGTGAATGGTCATTGCGAACCAAAAGACATAGCGATGTGGTTAACCATCTTACGGGTTTCGCTAGGTAGCAGACACTAAAACACAGAATTGAATATACCACAGAGATCAGCACGACGAGACGATCAAAAAGGCATACATATATCAGTGATACGATCATCCTATCAAAGTCAATATTCAGTATCGAAAATGCTACATATCTGCCAGAAATAAGATAGACGGAGGAATAGCCGCCAAAATTTGGAGAAACGCAAGATGACGTCACGCTGAGAAGAAGTTTTACAAATTTATTGTGCAAAATATTCAAGTTTAGATTGCATTTTATTATCATCAATTTTTAACTGATTCGAATTTAAATAAAATTTCACAATAAAATAAACATTCATATTATCTGATGAAAATATACCATTTGCTATGTTTAAGTAGACATATTCCAAATATTAAATTTTTATTTCAAAATTCAGTTATTTAAAATTTCACAAAACTTCAATTAATTAAGTTATTAAAATCAATAAAATTGATGGGTTGTTACATTAAGTGGTCTTTCCATATCGAGACTCGAAAATGAATGCCGATGATGCTACAGTCGTCATCGAAATTATTTTCCAACGAAAAAAGAGGAGAGTACTAATTCACTTCTTTCAAAATTCTTTGAAAACAACTTCCATTCGAAATTACTTTCAAATAATGTATTCCAAAACTTTGAAAACTAAATTTGGAAATGCACCGGAAATTCAAATTCTCAAATTCTTAATTTAAATTCATGTTATTTGTAGATCAATAAATAATAATCTAGCATTTTCATTTCCAACAACCAATTCATACACTATCTCATTTCATAAAATTATACTTTTATATATAACATATAGTCATACATAAAATTATTTCATATACCAATTTTGAAAACAATATTGCATCAGTTTTCTCTGTTTAAATGTTTGGAATTCATATCGATAGTGTTGTCCAGAATAATCGATGGAAACCCTAAATCAAACTTAACAACTCAAATAACACAATAAAAAACATTTTTATATGAAATACGTTCCCTCACAAGATGGTTCAAGAATGGGTTTAAAACAAGGATATAGAGATTCAAATCTAGGCGGATCCTAATCAAAGAGGATTCTAACTAAATAAATAGGTTCGAAATGGAGCTAAGAAAATTCAATTACAAAAGAGGGAAGATGACATAATGATATTAATCACCGGTGACCTTACTCGGGTCAACCGAAACTTTCCAAAGACGAGAACATCATTAATGAAAATGAGAGAAACTTGTTGAGAGCATCACGGAATACGTGATTTAATGAGTTCGACGAAGAAGACAAGAGCATTGGTTAATCAAAAGGGCATGACTAACCATTCATAGAAATTATTCATCTGAGAGGAAGGACAACAAGTCGAGCTCCAGGAATAAGACCGATGTGGCATTCCAATTTCCCACTTGAGAGGGGGAGAAATGATTTCATCGATGACATCAGGATAATCTCTGACTATCGGTGTGATGTCGAGATCACTAGGCTGAGTATCAAACAAAAGATAGAACTGTCTTCATAACCCGAGGCATTTGATATTCGATCCCAAGATATTTTTCTTGGGTCGTCTATTAGAGAATGGTTCGGGATTTGCAAGAAGTAACAGCATCATAACCCGAGGTCATAGAAATCTCTGGTAAATCGACGTTGGTTGTAAAGGAGTTTCACCCTTTACAAGTCATACCAAGGTTGACAGAGCCGCCAATGGGATCTGTCACAAATAAGTATGAAGTTGCCAATTAAGGAGGCAAGTTGTGCTCAAATTTATTACAGAGATCAACCAAAATGAAGCAATGGGATGCTCCATTATAAAGGAGAACACAAATAGGAAAAGATACAAATGTACTTCAGAACAAAGGGAAAAGAAATCATAATCAAAGAGAATCGTAACAATGAATTTCAAGCATGAACGGAAGATGAGTCTATAATTGATTCTACTTATTCTAGGGTATCACTACCCTATCTCTAATGAGTTTTTACTCTATATGCTTAGTTTATCTAAACATAGCTCTGATACAACTTGTAACGAGCTGGTATTTTGAACCCTTCAAATCGACAATTATCCACACATGTCAGAGTTGAATTGCTCAAAATAATAGATTGTTAGTTTATATTTAGAAAAACTTAATATATCTATTAAATAATAGTAAAGCAGAAGAATTTAGAGCTCTCTCATTAATTCTAGGAGTTATCTGTGTTCTCCTTAATTCTCTCTAAGTGGATATTTTATTTTCAAAATCCTATGATTTACTACTTTACAATTATTCTACTAAACTTTTCACACTATTTTACACATTTGAATACCTATTATTAAAAGGATCTACAATTATTTATAAATATTTTACGGTTCTTTCTCAAAATTTTACATTATAGTCCACACATTTAAATTAATTACATAATCTAAAATATATTAAATAATAGTAAAGCAGGAGAATTTAAAGCTCTCTTATTAATTCTATCTATTTCCTCCTCTCTCCTCGATTCTCTCCGGATATTTTATTTTTTCCATCTCACAATTTATTGTTATTATCATAATTACGATGTTTTTATTGGTTCTCTTTTCTACTATTAAAATTTAATACTAAGTTTTACAATTATTTACATATTTCTTTCAAGTTTTTTTGTTATTTTTACACTTAAGTCCATATATATTAAATTTGGGTAAATGGTCTTTAATTTAAGCTTTTTGAATAAACAATTAACAAATATTCATTGGTCGATCTAATAAATTTTGAAAAATAACAATTCAATATGCATACTGCATTCATATTGACAAAAATAATAAAACTAATTTTTTATTCAAGTCCATAAGTTTTAATTTTCCACAACTATATACAAATTATACAATGTTCTACTAATATTCCCTCCTAGCATTTTGCATTTAAATGCCAACATTCAATAATTTTTACAATTATTTACGGATCTCTCATGAATTTTCTTATATTATTTTACATCCAACTCCACATTTTGAATTTATTAATTGATCTTGAATTTAAACTTTTTAACTTAATCCAATTAACAAACATTTCTTAATTGGTTAAATAAATCATAAAAAATAATAATTCAATGTGTATACCGCATTTGTACTGATACAAATGGTAAAACTATTTTTGCACTCAAGTCCGTATAATCTAATATTTTCATAATTATATACAAAATTATCTTTGATACTTTTATATTTTTCTACATTCAAGTTCATAAATTTCTTTCTTTCTAAAATTAGTTATTTAATACAAAGAAATATATGCATAGTTCTTTCTTTCTAAAATTAGTTATTTAATACAAAGAATTAGAAATATATACATAATTTTTTCTTTCTAAAGTTGTTATTTCATTATAGACAAATATATACAAAAAAATTCTTTCCAAATTGGTACATTATTACAAACATATGTAATGTTTTTTCTTCCTAAAACTGGTAAATCAAATGGACTCTTTATCATTAAATTATATTTTATGAAGAATAACATTACAATTAATGATAATTGATGAATGTTTGTATTTTGTATTATTGAAAAAGAATAAGTATTTTCAATTAGTATGTTTTTGTACAAAAAGTTACAGCTTGATTATTTATATCGTAATATGAGTTGATCAATGGACAAAAATTATACCATATTTTGATTAGAAATATTTTTCTTTCATATTTTATTATCGTTTTTACATAAATGTTAAATATTTTTTGAAAAGTTTTGCTATAAATAAAAATAGTAAGGCTTGAAACAATGTGATTTGTAACGCTTTAGATCTTATTTTCACTTAATATTTCTTTTAATAGTTAAACAAATATTTTTATAAATATGTGCTGCAGGAACTTTAAATGCATACAAATATATTGAATCTTTGTTATTACAATTCTATTTTTAGGTAATAGTCAACATTCTCTCAAATAATATTTGATATTTAGTGTATACATCATTTATCTTTTAGCCAAGTGTATCAGAAGCTAAATGTCAAATTCAGAATATATGTACATGAATATTTATTTATGAAATTTTATAAAAATATTAATTTTAAAATTTATTAAGAATACTTATTTTCATTTATTTGATTAATAAATAATGAATCCTAAAAAAAGAAAAATTAATATATAACTCATTTTTATCAACAAACATGGTAATTTAATTTTTATTCAAATATAAAAATATATGAATCTCATAAAAAATACACATTTATAATATTGTAATTTCATTTTATAATTCATTTATCTTAACAAATTCATGATATGTTGCATAATAAATTATGTTCTTAAAAAATAGTTAAAATATTATTTTTCTACAACATACCGTATGCAACGCACGGGTAACACACTAGTACAGTAAATAATTCAATCATAAAATCACAAACATGGAGTATTACAACAATAAGTAGCGGAATAGATAAATAGTAATTCCTGAAGCTAATATAGAAGATCAGAGTCTGAAACAAAATACAGCAGAATCTCAAATGCAAATGAATCTCTAATGCATAAGCAACTGACAAGTCTGAACATAAATGACTGGAATAAACTGAAATAACTGAAAGCTGGATATATAGATCTTCAAACAAAGCTCCAATCTCCAAAGGTGAGTCTCAAATGCTATAACACTTAGTCTGACCTGAGCATAAAGCAAAATACAAAACAGTCGAGTTAGGATTAATATTCTTATATCAGAAAATTCAACTCAAGTGAAATGTCAACTGAAATATAAATAACTTAAAGGATATCAAGGACACTCGCCCTCTAAGGATCCATTAAACAGTCTACAAACGTAGTGTAATACACTACATATATAATGTCTACAGTAAGATAAACTATTAAAATAGCGTTAAGGCGTTATCCATATCCCCCTTAACACATTTTATATAATGTCGTGGTCTATATAGTTCTGTAAATTCCACCAAACCAGTGGGCTATCTGGGAGCACTCCATAGGTACAACACAAACCAAATTGGTAGAAGGCACGATAAGATATGTGACAAGGAACACAAGGCAATGCCAGGGTAGGATTCTATCATTTGCATTCCCGGACTGACTGTCACACATAGCAGCTACTACCGCCCACCTTGAGACACACTCCCAAATCAAAGATGCACCCAATCAAAGCACAAAAGCAATATAATGGTATCAAAAAAGCATGCTTGATCGGAGGAGCGACCTCACTTGGCTCGGTATATCTCCTATTTTAGCCATATCAAGCTGACTCACGGGAATTAGGGATGCATTAATACCACATACAGAATCATTCGCCATACCATCCTACTTTGTTCTAGAATTCCACCACGTACACAGTTGTTAAAGTGGTTTTGGGTATTGGTAGAGTGTATGACAATATTCGATCCCGGTCTTTTTAACAACCAAACGATTATTTCACACCGCGGTCATTTTATTTAAAAAAAGTTAATACTTCATATCAAAATATCATATTCATTTCAAAGTCATATCCCTTTTGATATCATATTACCTTTAAAATCATATCACTCTCGACATTATTATTCACTTTAAATCATCTTCATTCCAAAATCATAACCACACAATAGTTTATATATTAGATTAGTTATATATACGAGAATAGTTTATATATTAAAAAACTGTAGAATACAGATTAAAAATAGTTTATATTTTGAAATATTTTATGTATTAAAAAGAGTTTATAACGAAAATAGTTTCAAATTAGAATTATTCCTTCCAATTTCACAAAATAATTTACATCAGCTTTAGTTCCAAATTCAACTTAAATCGATCTCAATTAAACAACTCCAAGTTCAATTCAAATTCTCATTAAAACCATTTTTAATTTATATCAATTTCAAATTTGAACCACTTCCAATTCAATACACTTCAATATTTAATAATTTAAAATAACTCGAGTTGATCAATTTCATTATATTTCAACTTTAATCTTATTTGAAATTTCATAATATTCACTTAATCATCGTTAATGATATTTAAATAAAATCTCATATTGCAATTTAATTTAGTATTAAATATTCAATTTCAATTTTGTTTAAAGTTGAAATATTCATTTAATCACTTTTATCAAATCAAGTTATAAAATCATACCATTCAAAATCTCAGAAACCAATAAGTTCAAATCAAACCTTATTTAAATTCAATTATAAACAAAATTAAAATTATATCAATTCTTATTTAAATTCAATTATTAATAGATTAAGTACAATTCAGTTCTTATTTAATTTATCTTTCCAACCTTCTATTAAGTTATTACAAAATCTATTTTTCAAATATTAATGCAAATTTAAATAAAAAATTTAAACATATTATATATATAGTAGTTAAATTAAATTCTTATTTAAAATTTATTTTATTAATTATTATTAAATTAAATCTTATTGTTATTAAATCTATTTTAAATTTTATTTTATATATATTTAAAAATAATAACGTTATAAGAAGTTTTTTATAATTTTCATTTTAAAACTTAACTTATAAATATAAAATTTCCAGAAGATATAAATTTAAAAACCCAAATTTTACACATATTAAAATAAATATTTATATTATAATTTAAAATCAATATTTATCAAAACCCATAAATTTCCATTCAAAAATTTTGAAAATCATTTAAAATAGACCAAAGGTGTCCATATATAATTTTCTATCCTTTGGTCAAGTGACACAGATATTTATCATTTCAATTCGAAATTTAAATATTTTCTGGGTATGTATCATTTCAACCCGCAATCCCAAAATTCCAAAATCAATGAAAATCGCTTGGGTTTATCATTTCAACCCATAATGATTTTTCCCTAATCAATAATATCGTTCGGGTATGTACCATTTCAACCCGTTGGGAATTTCTAAATTAATAGCGAACTTGCAGAGCGATAACAATGAAATAATAATATAACATATTTACAACGGGCATATATTACAATTGACAATATATATATATATATATATATATATATATATAACTGGTTACAATATTGTCGATAAGCGTAGGTGAACAATTGCAAATAATTGTAGATCATATTTAACAATTAAATAACTAACAATTTAAAGAACATATTTCAATTGTCATTTCATCTACATTTAACTTACTAAATGTAAGAATGCTAATCGTGAGTGATTTCTCACCTTACGAGGCAAAGTTAAAATGAGAACGTGACATGGACATGCATACGGATACGAGCACGAGTAAAACAAATCAAAAGTTGTTGAGGTTTCCGGACAGCGACGAAGTAAGAAAGAGAACCATTGGAATCCGATGGGAAACAAAATATATACATATTTTTATGAAATATTATCTATATATATTTTATTTTAAAAACAATATTTAATTGAAAGAACATAACAAAATAATATCTTTGTATATATTTATATATTTTAAAACCAAGATATATTAAAATAGTATTTTCACATATATATATTTCAAAATCAACATTCATAAAAACTACTTATTTCTTTCAAAATTTCCCAAATACATTTTTGAAAAGAATATGAATATATGTTAGAAATCAAGATATTTATATATTTTCAAAATCAAGGCATCCATGTATATTATGTTTGAAAATCTAAATAAATTTGAAATCAAAATACCTTTATATATAATATATTAAAACACATAAACACATTATTAATTAAAATCAAAAATCAAATGTTAAACTCATATATATATATATATAACTAATATATAACATACATATAAAATAATAGAAGAGGAGGGTAGATGCGATGATGGAGAGGCCAAAGGCAGTTTGGATGTAGTTCAGGAGTAGGCGGCATCGGGCTACTGCATGTGAGCAAGCGGAGGGAAGCGATTTTGAAATAATGTGGCATGGCAGCGGAAAATTGTTTGGGTGCAAGGCTAAACACAGGCGGAGGGTGGATGGTGGACATAGGCGGTAGGGAGTTGTGTTCATTTGGAGGCTGAGATGGTGGCGAACTCAGTTTGGTTTGTTTGGTGGTTAGAAAGGTGTGGGTCGGCGGGCTATGGGCTACCATGGATTTGAGGTGGTGGAGCAATCTGGCGAAGTTTGACTTGGGTTTTGATGGCATCTGTGAAGTGTGGTGCAACAAGTGGAGGTGGGTGGATTGGTCATGGCTATTGCGTCGTCAGGGCTTGGTCGGGGAAGTATGTTCGGGTTCTGGTGATGTTGAAGTGAAGCCAAGGTAGGTGGCTAAGAGGAAGGTGGAGCCGACTGGGCTCGCGTGTGGAGATGGAAGGTGGAAAAGTAGCCAGTAGAAGAAGAGAGCTGGGTTTGCTGCAAGGTTTAGGGGGTGTATGGGCTCAAGAATGATGGATTGGAATTGCGTGCGGATGAAGGTGTAGCAGTGATTCAAGGAGAGAGAGAATGGGAGGATTGGATCTTGGTCATGAAGAGAGAGGCAGACTGTGGTGCTCATTGAGGGCGGATCCACTACATTAATGCTCACGGAGGAGCAAAGATGACGGAGTAAGTTTGGTCGAGCATGAACATGAACAGTTTTGAAGGCCTATATATTATTTTATATGGTTTGAAATAGTTGAACGAAGACAACAAGGAATTGCTGCAGGAAAAGAAGGTGATAAGCAAAGTCACAGCAAAACGGCCGCAAACTTGATTATCATATATTTTATTTTTATATAAGACAAATGATAGAATGAAATGAATAGGGAGAAGAGAATGAAAGCACAAGAAACGAACCAACAAATATAAGTGAAATGGTGTAATAACAAAAGTCAATAGGATGGATTCAGCAAATAATATAGTTGAGTGGCTATTTATTTTCTCACGTGGGCAATTGAATAGTCACAGGAAACAAATGGACTCGAATGGGTACTGATACGGCCGACAGTTTCGCGGTTTTCCACACGTATCGGACACCGAAATGCAAAATGCATATATTGCGGAGATCTGCACAATGAGACAAATAGAATGGTACACAGATATCAACGGTACGATCATCCTATCAAAAGTCAATATTCGCTGCCGAAAATGCTGCTAAAATGCTGAAAATAAGATAAACGGAGGTAGAGCAGTCCAAATTTGATCCAACGAAGTATGACGTCACACTCAAAAAATGATTTATATTCTGATTATATAAACATATTCAAATTTCAAAAACATTTTATTTTCATCAAATTTATCTATTCTAAATTTAAAATTACACAATAGAATCAACTTTCATATTTTCCAATGAAAATCTTTCATTTGCTATATTTTAATAGACACATTCCGAATATCAAATTTTCATTGTTAAATTTTATTATTTATTTTAACAAAAAAATTAGTTAATTACGTTATTAAAACCTTTAAAATTACCGAGTCGTTACTATTCAAAAGCTAGGTTAATTCATCATGCTCTTATTCGGTCGCTTCAACCTCATACCGATAGCTATGAAAATGTATATAAAAGTGATTTTCAAGCTCTATGTGAGATTTACTCATCTCAACCTATCAATTGGGGTAAGATAAATTTGGAATAATTTAAAAGTGTTAATCATAGTATAAATTACATAACAATTAACTATGGAGCTTATATTATGCGCAGCTTGCAAAATTTTGGAGTAGTTACATATTCCAAGTTTACTACGATAAGCGAACTCAACTCTAAAAACATTATGTCTCATGGTCCTTCCAAAGTGTCCTGCAAGTGATGACATAATTTCTTTTCAACAATGGGTTTCAAATAGTTTCCAACGTATTTCACAACCTCATGAAACTATTTTTTCTTCCTCTCTCCAAGGACCACAACCTCAAAAAGATATTAATGTTGAAGCCTCTACCGAACAAGTTTTTATTACCTTATCCCAAAATAAAACTAGGCTCGGTAATGACCTGAAATTTTAACTATTTTAAATTATTAAATTTAGTATAATTTTTTAATTAAAGTGGTTAAAAATAAAATTTAATGATTTATTAATGTAAATTTATTGGATATGAACTTAGATAAAATTTTAAATAACAAAATTCGATATTAGAAAAAAAAGATTAACTAATTTTAAATATTGAAATATTAATTTTTATTAGTCAAATATTAATTTATGATATATGAAATATCTGTACGTATATATATATATATATATATATATATATATATATATATATATATATATATATATATATATATATATATTAGAGCCTTAGATTTGAAGGTTTAAAATTTAATTTCTAAAAAATGTTTAAATGAACTTCGCATTTCAAATATAGGAATATATATATATATATATATATTTGTGTGTGTGTTTGTATATACTAAACTTATGATATAAAATAAAATAAAATATAAAATAAAAATAAAATACTTGTAAGTAGCTATTTATGTTTGTATGTTATGAATATAGTGTTTATGTACTAACTTCAGTATGTTATATATTATGTTAGTAGGCAAAGCATATTCACATTCTAAAGAGTATAGGAAATATATATATATATATATATATATATATATATATATATACGAAGGTGTTTATATATATATATATATATATATATATATATATATATATATATGCATAAGGGAACATAATGATGAACAAAGAACAACTCAAGGATGAATTAAATCAAATCATTCACCCAATTTTCAAATAAACTAAAAATCAAGTCAACAATTTATCAAAATCAAATCAAGTCAAAAAATTTCAAATCGAATTAAGGAAAATAATAAAAAGAAAAGGAAGAGTACTGCATATGATAATAAGCTTCAACCTTGTTCTCTCCATCTATATATACACCACTACCTTAGTTTGTTCACGTATAAAATTCTAGTATATATGAAAAAAAAAGAAGGATGCCATTAAAACTTGTAGAAGACAACATTCAAAAACTCCAACAAAATAGAAAGTAGCAGTGTCACATTTTATCAAAGCCTATGGGTAAAACATCTTCTACTTACTATAACTTTTGTATGCATATATATGTTGAGACTTGGTTTTGATTCATGACATGAAGCTATCACTACGACATACAAAATTGACGACTGCTATGATGAAAATAGAATATATGCTACAAGGAGACGAGACTATAAAACTGGTGCATCAATTATATTATTTTGTTTTTACGTCTTAGGTCAATATTTTTAAAATCTCTCCTCCATTACGTATATATTAGCTTATATATTTAATCGTTCTATTTTCCAAATATTTTATACATATATAAGCATATATTAAATTATAAAAGTAATTAAGGTTTTATATATTTCTATACCTGTGTAAACTGTGCATATTGCATAGATTTCACCAGGTCAGTCGAATGACCTAGAGGTTCAATTGACTGACACTGGAAAATTTGTGCAACATGCACAGGTGCACGGCTATATGGATATATATTTAAAAATTATTTTGAATATTCAGTCGACTGACCCAAAGGCTTAGTTGACTGAATTTCTGTAACGGCTACTTTTAGAAAAGACACGACTTTTTATGAAGAGTTACGAACTTCTACAAAAAGATTTGGATGCAAAACTTCAATCGAAACTCTTCATCAACAGTCATTGCTTTCTAACCTCTATAAATAAAAACTTCAACTTGATTCCAAATCACTTACATGCAAAAGAAATTACAATCGAATTTTCTTATCTCTCTAATCTAACTCTTTGGAATCCATTTTCTATTATACTTTCAATTGTTCTGCATTAAAGCAATACTATACCTTTCAATTCTTCATATACTTCACGCACATATATATATATATATATATATATATATATATATATATATATATATATTTATACTCGAGGAGAAGATTATAGGAATGATGTACTACAAGTGACAAATCCATGTTATCAGAACACACAAAAGTCAAAACTATTTCTGTATTTGTTGAAGTCCAGTTCTGCTGCTCAGGCGAGTGAAGTCCTCTTCGGCTGTTGAGGCGAAATCCTATTCTGCTGCTAAGGTCCCTGTTCGGCTACTCAGGGGTTGTATAGAACCGTTCCTCCAGGTTAAGTGAGGGTTGTTGTTTTAGTGAAATTCCGGAAGGAGTCTGGGAGTGGACGTAGGACGGTGCTCCGAACCAGTATAAAAATCTCTGGTGTCATTTTACTTTACTACTTTTATAATCCACACTATTTACTGTATTGCTATCATCACTATACTCTGTTTTATCATATTACACCATCCGTAGCATACTTTCATTTGGTATCAGAACAGGACTTCAACAAATACAGAAAATAGTTTTGACTTTTGTGTGTTCTGATAGCACAGATTTGTCACTTGTAGTATACCCTTCCAATAATCTTCTCCTCGGGTATAAATATATATATTTGAAGTATATGAAGAACATAAAGGTATAGTACTGCTTTAATGCAGAATAATCGAAAGAATAATAGCAAGTAGATTCGAGATAGTTGGATTAGAGAGATAAGGAAATTCGATTGTAATTTCATTTGTAAATAATTGATTTGGAATCAAGTTGAAGTTTGTATTTATAAAGGTTAGAAAGCAGCTACTATTGATGAAGAGATTCGATTGAAGTGTTGCTTTCAAATCTTTTTATAGAAGTTCATAACTCTTCATAAAAAGTTCTGTCTTTTCAAAAAGTAGATGTTGCAGAAATTCAGTCAACTGAGCCTCTGGGTCAGTCGAATGAATATTCAAAATAATTTTTAAATATATATCCACATATTTATGTACCTGTGCATGTTACACAAAGTGTTAGTCGACTGAACCTCTTGGTCAGTCGACTAACCTGGTGAAATCTGTACAATATGCACAGTTTACACAGGTATAGAAATATATATAACTTTAAACACTTTATAATTTAATATATGCTTATATATGTATAAAATATTTGGGAAATAGAATGAATAAATATATAAACTAATATATATGTAACCGAGGAGAGATTTTAACAACATTGACCTAAGACTCAAAAACAAAATAACATAATTGATGCACCGTTTTTGAAGTCTCGTCTCCTTGTAGTATAAATTCTCTTTCTCGCACTTTTTGATCGATGACAACCTGCACCCCCTAAATCTTTGACACTGTATATCCTGCATTCTCAACATTAGCAATAATATTTCTCCTCCTTTGTCATCGACAAAAAGGAATAAGGAACATGAACAATATGCAACAAAAATAACTACTATTATAATGTAAGTTATCGGAAAAAATTAACATTCAAAAGCATGCAGTACCCAAGGTTCTTATAATTTTCTAATTTTTAGGAAACCATACCCATTTGAGTACAGTTGAACCAAAACATATAATTTTTATTATTAACTACCATATGAAAATAGTCATAAATATATTTTTCTCTATTTTTCTAATTAACAGGAACCCAAATATTTAGTTAATTTTTATTCATATTTATCGTTAATGATTTTGTACTTCTAAAGAAATTATAAACATCATTGGTTATAGTAGTATTTGAATTTCTAGAAAATTTGAATTCAGACTTTACTCGAAATTTAGGAGTAGCACTAACATATTTACTATACATGAAAGCGTGTCTAGTGCTACTTCTATGATCAGTTTTATTATATCCTAAACAACTTTTATCATTTAAAGGTCTAAAACTAGATAAAATCATGTTTAAATCGTTTTGACCTTTATTAAATTTTGTGACTTCAGTGTTGAGTTTATCAAATTTAGCTTTAAAGTCACAATTATTATTTTCAAAAGAAATACTACTGTTTTTCAAAATAAATATTTGCTTGTTTAATTGAAAATTCTTCTTTTATAACCTATAATTCTCATTTTCAAGAAGAAAAATTCGAGATTCTGAATTATCTAAAGATTATTGTAATAAATCATTTTGTCTTTTCAAATCCGTAATTTCTTCTCAAAATTTTTCTTTCTCTTTTTCAAGTAAGGTGTTTTGTTCATCTAAATTATTCTTTAAAACACCAAGTTGACTTTTTAAATTTAACTTCTCATTTTCCAATTTCTCATTTTCAAGTTCAATAGATTTCATCTTTTCTAAAATAATAAAATTAAGATTTGAAATCTTATTGCTTATACTAACTAATTCATTATTGTCTTTTCCTGAAATTTGTAAATCAAAAAGTACCTTCTTGTAGTCGTCACACTGGTGGCATTGACTGGGATTTTGCCTGATGTATTTCGACTGGATCATTTCTAGTCATTATTCTACAATGCTGTGACGATCGATAGTGTGACGACCCGACTTTCTAACTCCAGAAAGATGTGTCATCAATAAGAAAGAAAGGGACAGAAATAGAAAGGAATAGAAAGAAAGAATAACAACATCAGAATCTCACAGCGGAATAGAACAAAATATAATACATCAACATAACTATTACATAGTTATATACACATCAGAGTTATACAATATCATATAACAGACTGTCATATACATATATGTCCATACATACAACCAAAACATGTCATACACTAACTAACATAGCGAAACTATATAGATAGATACATATGTTTGGTCTTCTGCTCCAACTCCTCCAAAAATCTCTATACATCAAATACCTATCACTTGGCAACTCATAATAATTTAAGTACCCAAGAGTTTATGAAAAAACAAAATATAAACTCCGGGTCAGACATGGGTCTGGTATGAGTAAACGGTTTAAAGTTGTTTAGCTTTGAAAATCATTGGAAATAAAGGTATCACGTAAGACTTCCCATACATAAATACAGGTAAGTATTTACCTTACGCTAACCAAAACACTTTATAGGAAATTCAGTGATATTATAATAGTGTCTACGGTTTTCAAGTAAAATACAAAAATAGCTGAAATGCTTACATCTGACATTTCAACATACTTGGGCACAATCAAAACGTACGGCTCTTATTGGAATTTGGATCCCATACAATTGCAGGGCTATTGGGGTACCGCCAGTCACAGTACGTGGCCTACATCACCGTACCGAGGAGCCACCCTAACTCCCCTACAACACAAGGCTGGAACCATTCCTTACTGAACAGTCCCGAACAAGATAACCCCGCAGTTGGCTGCAGACCAACTGCCCACACAGCCGAATAAAAAGAGACATCTAGATAGGGGTATATCTCGTCCTGCTTGGGCATGACCCACCTAACCTTGCTGCACATCCCCTGCTTTAGCCATTCCCGGTTGATGAGGCTTGAGGCTGCGTTTACCTTTATAGAACATATCTCTTACAATGCTCATCGTCCGCTTGACGGTGTGCTGAAAGCATTCGATCCATACAAGTTCGTTCCGGGTTCGAACGAAACCGAAGGCATTATCTCGTTACACTCATTTTGGAATCACCCTCAGAGTTAACGACAATAACCCTTGCATTTTGAAAACACCATCTCGATCTTCGCTTGAGATGTCACAACCTAACATTTTATTTTGATCGATGTGGTTTTTGGAATATCAAATTGACACCCGATCCCGGTCTTATCGAAATCCAAACGCCATTTTAAAGGACAAGTTGTCTAATTAACTTAAACAGTTTAAATTCAACAATTGAATTCACAGAGCAATTTATCACAGATAAATCATACACAGTCATCACAGAAATATCAAGAATATCAAAGAACATTACAGGATATAAATAAACATTAGAGTCAATGAAATAGAATCATCGATTCATATCAACATTTAGTTTGATTTATTTTAAACTTAATTATTTTCTTAAGAATAAACCATATTTAATTCTTGCTTAGTTAATTACTAATTAATTAACTTATTTAAATAATTATTAATTACTTATTAATTATGCACTTAATTAATTAATTCCTAATTATTAATCAATAACCTTAATTATTGATTGATAAAACTCAATTACTTATTTAATTATTACTAATTACTTAATTAAACATTAATTACTAATTAACTTAATCGTTTAATCCTTAATTAATTATTAAATTAGTTAACTTCTATTTTTTAATTAATTAACTTCAAATGGTTAATTAAATTCTTAATTTCAAATTGATTTACACAAGATTATTATTAAAATCTTTAGTTGCAATTTTGATTAAATCTTAAGCTACTTATTTAATTTTAATTATAAAATTTATTACATTCTTAGTTAACTTTGATTTAAATTAATTACTCATCTTATGTTACTGTAAAACCTTCTTAATAAATTTAAAGTTAATCTTAGCTTAAAACAATTTGTCAACACTAATAATTCAATTGATATTCAACTTATTTACCTTTCAACTTAGTATTATAGTTGGGTACTCCCCTGTAAATTGAAACCGGAGAAAACTATGCGCAAATCTCGTGCTAAACTTGAGTTTACCCTGATGTTTCACGCGTCTATCACCTACATCCCTCCTTCTTCTTCCTCTGTTCTTTTCTCTTCTTTTTCATTGTTATAATTTTTTTTAAGTTAAATCAAAAAAAATGTTGTAACCCATTAATAGACGCGCACGCACTTAAGCCATGCTCCAGAAGGAAACCCGAAGCAACAACACAATTCCCTCGAGCCAACCATGTGACAAACCCACACGCTCGAACCAGAAGATCCCCCCATGCCACCGTGCACGTGCACGGTGGTTCGCCAACATTTCTGGCGACCCACGGCGTTCCAACAACCCCAATACCACCACTCGTTCGAAATCAAAGCCCAGTTTAACATATTAATATCGAAATCAAAATATGCTTGAAAATACGAACAACAACTCAAACACGATAGAAGAATCGCCACGTCCTCTCGATTTCAACCACTTGCGACGGCGTGGCTCTGACCATACCTCGCCATCAACCCCCTCTACCACCTCCCAAAACCTCACGGCGCTCGGTTGAGCTTCGGCGACGCGAACATCAAATATACAAAACCCAAAAAATCGAACCCAAAAACCATACTTTCAATCATTCCCAAATATCCACGCATTCGAATTTTTTTTAAACATTTTTCTTGTGTTCACAAATCAATGCTCTTGCTTCACGTCAAATTTCATCAACAATAATTAATTGAATCATCAGATATTCATGAAAAAGCATTTTTGGTTCACTAACGAACTGCTCCGTGAATAGTTAACTAAAAATCATAATTTTTGTCTTAAAAATCAAACTTTTGTATGTTGTTCGAATATATAAATTCAAATTTACAATTTAAGTTATTCGAATTTTTACCATTATTCACTTTGTACTGTAAATTAAACTTACCGTAACTATGTTGTTATTAAAAAAAATTTCCAGGTCCTTATGCTTTGTTTATACAACTTAATAAATTAAAATTAATAGTTTTAAATTATTTACATGAGAGGTATAAATCATCCTCTGTTTCTTTGCGTCAGAAACATGAAAAAAAACTTGAAGAACATCAAAAAACAGTACATCCAGTAATTACACCATCATAGAACATTGTTATATCAACATAATATTTTTCATGTATCAATTATTAATAACTAAATTTCAAAAATTAAGTTTACTCACAAAATATATCGTTGAAACAGAGGGATTTGTTGAAAAGAATAGCAGTTTGCAATTTGAGTTCCTGTAACTTCCTTTGCTTTGAATTTGTCTGAGCTTGGAATTCCAAAATGATGTTATTTGTATTTCTTTTCTTATCTCAGTTTTTACTTGTAAGTTATGAACGAACTAATAATATGTACAGGTAGAATGATGCGGTATTTATAGATAAGAATAGTTTTTATAGGGTATTAGCTTCTAATATAAGCCTTCCCTGAATATGATCAAATTTTGCTTTATGTACTAAAAATCTAAGATGAAGCAAGTATTTCGGCTGAAAGATATATTTTATAAAACTGAAATGACAATTTATGGAGCTAATTAATGCATGTCTTCTTATAGGTTTACAACTTATTACGTTTGCTGACAAGTTTATTTTGTTTACAGAGTTTGTATAAAGATATTTGCTAATCTTTGTATTTGTACAAAGATTTTTGTATAAAAATTTTGTTTTATCTTCATCTAGCTTGAACACAATCTATACATGTCAGGTATTCTTACTTGTCTATTTTATACATATATTAATATTATGGTTTCCTATGTTTATGTACTTATGTTTATATCCATATTTTTATGTTATACTTATGCTAAATATTTATAAGCTTTATTTTATTTTAATTATAAAAGTTGTTGTCAGAAACACTTCCTAATTTTATTTTCATTTAAAGTTAAATCCTCCAAATATTTGATTTATAACTTATATTTGTATTAATATACTTTATATTTATATTTAATATGAATAGAATTGTGTTATTGTACCTATTATTATTGTTAACTGCATTTATATATCTGGTATTAAATGTCATTTATATAGAACTTTTAATTTAATTGAATAAAATAGATTTTAAATGTTGTTAAAAGATTCTATTTCATATTTTGAAATTAAAATTTCCTTTATAACACATATACAACTAATAATGTCCAAAATCTTATTTATTTATACATGAAAAACTTGTATTTTATTTAAATTAGATTAAAAACTTATTATAATAATATGGTCAAAATTCCGAGATGTTACATTCCTCCCCCCTTAAAAGAATTTCGTCCCCGAAATTTAAAAACAGTTAATTCAAAAGCTTAATATTAACAATCCAAACATACTTATTATCCATACAAAAACAAAAAAATCAAACAGTCAATTCTAACAACCATCACCAGCTATCCGGACACAAATCTGGATAAGCTTTCCTAAAACTATCTAGAGTTTCCCAGGTACAATCTCTGGGATCCTCACTCCACTACACCTTGACGAGATTCACTACTTTGTTCCTGAGTTGCTTCTCGTCTTGTTCTACAATCTGAACAGGATTTCTAACCACAGTGAAGTTGGGTTCCACTTCTAAATCTTCCTGAAAAACTGGTTCTACCACCAGTGATGGGTCATGAACAAATTTCCTTAAATGAGACACACGGAATACATTGTGAATCCTAGACATCCGTTCTGGAAATTCAATCCTGTAAGTTATAGCTCCAATTCTTTCCAGTACTCGGCATGGACAAATATATCTCGGAGCAAGTTTTCCAGTCTTTCCGAATCTTATAGCTCCTTTGATTGGGGAAACTTTAAAAAAACTAAATCTCCGATCTCAAATTCCAATGGTCTTCGTCTCTTATCTGCATATTTCTTCTGACGATCCTGAGCAGCTTTCATCCTTTTCTTGATAAGCTCAACCTTCGCAGAAGCTTCTCGAATTAGATCGGGTCTGAGTACAAGACAATCTTCCGATTCAATCCAACAGGAAGGGGATCGACACGGTCTTCAATACAGAGCTTCATACGGGGCCATCTTAATACTTGCTTGGTAGTTGTTATTATAATAAAATTCCACTAAATGAAGATGGTCTTCCCACGATCCACCAAAATCCAATACACAAGCTCGCAACATATCTTCCAGAATACGATTAAGCCTCTCTGTTTGTCCGTCTGTCTAGGGATGATAGGTTGTACTTAATCTCAAACTTGTTCCCATAGCTGATTGCAGAGCTTCCCAGAATTTTCTAGTGAAAATAGGATCACGGTCACTTACTATGCTGATAGGAACACCATGCAATCTGACTATCTCCTTAAAGAAAATTTTTGCCAGAGAAACTGTAGTACGAGTTGCCTTAACCGGTACGAAATGGGCACTCTTCGTTAAACGATCAACAATAACCCATATTCCTTCATTTCCTTTCCTGGTTCTAAGGAAACCGTCAATGAAATCCATCGAAATCATCTCCCACTTCCAATCTAGAATTTCCAAAGGCTGCAATAGTCCGGTAGACTTTTGTTGATCTCCCTTCACTTGTTGGCAGACGGCACAACTATTTACAAAAGCAGCTACATCCTTCTTCATATTAGGCCACCAGAAAACTCTCCTCATATCTTTATACATCTTCGAGATTCCCGAGTGAATATTCAATTTGGAGCGATGACACTCAGCTAAAACTTCTTGCCTCAGTCCATCTATATTAGGCACAGACAAATGACCATTAATTCTTAAAGCACCATGATCGTCCATCTTGAAATCCGAATATCGATTTTCCTTAGTTCCAAGAATTACTTCCTCAAAAGATTTATCCTCCATTTTCTTACTAATGATCCTTTCTTGGAGAGATGGAACGATCTCCAAAAGAGATAAGACCGCATTTCTACTAAGAGCATCAGCCACGACATTCGCTTTCCCCGGAGTATACAAAATATCCAGATCATAAGATGCCAAAAATTCGACCCGTCTCTGCTGTCTCAGATTAAGATATTTTTGAGAGAAAATATATTTCAACGGTTTGTGATCCGTGAATAACTCAAACTATTCTCCCAAAAGATAATGTCTCCAGATCTTCAAAGAAAAAACAATGGCTAACAGTTCAAGATCGTGTGTAGCATAGTTCTTCTCATGTGGCTTCAATTGCCGACTAGCATACGCAATTACCCTTCCATTCTTCATCAGAACTGCTCCCAGTCCAACTAAACATGCATCCGTATACACTTCAAATTTGCTCTTTCCATCCGGAATAGCAAGTAATGGTGCACTGGTTAGCCTTGTCTTCAATTCCTGAAAAGCTTCTTCACACTGGGGTGTCCATTTGAGTTTAGTTCCTTTCCTAGTCAGCTTAGTCAGATGCGAAGAAATCTTGGAATAGTCCTTAATAAATTTCCTGCAGTAGCCAGCCAATCCCATAAAACTGCAAACTTCAGTCGGTGTCTCCGGCTGCTTCCATTCCAAAATAGTTTCAACCTTCGCTGGATCTAAAGAAATGCCTTCACCAGAAACAATGTGTCCTAAAAATTTGACTTCTGATTTCCAGAAATGGCACTTCAAGAACATTGCCTTCAACACATGCTTCCTTAGAGTCTCTAATACAATTCCCAAATGATGCCTGTGCTCCTCTTCCGATTTGGAGTAGACAAAGATATCATCAATGAATACCAGCACAAACTTATTTACTACATCCCTAAAGACTTGGTTCATAAGGTCAACAAAATAGGCAGGACCGTTGGTTAACCCGAAAGGCATAACCAACCACTTATAAAAACAATTCGGCCCCCTAAATGCTGTCAAGGGAATACTGTCTTCAGCTACTCTCAATTGATGGAAACCTGAAGCTAGATCCAGTTGAGAAAAGATAGAAGCTCCATGCAACTGTTCAAAGAGATCATCAAAGCGAGGAAAAGGATATTTATTTCGAATGGTCACTTTGTTTAGTTCTCTATAATCAACAAAGAACCCTAGAGAACCATCCGATTTGGTGACAAACACCGCAGCAGAGCCCCAACAAGAAAAACTGGGTCTAATCAAACCCTTCTCCAAAAGATCCTGTGTCTGCTTAATCAACTCTTTTCTCTCTCTAGGAGGCGTTCTCCTACTGGGCTGAATCACCGGCACTACTCCTGGAATTAAATCAATACGAAAATCAATTTCTCGATGTGGCGGTAGACACTTAACTTCTTCAAAGATATCATAAAAATCTTGAACTACCATGATGCCCTCAACTTTCTCTTAAGAAGTCTTAACTCCTTGCAAAAGACTACTCAAGTGAAATCAAGAACTATCGCACAACACTTTGGCAATCCTTCCCAAATCAGTCACCAACGAAATTGTCCTCTCATCACAATTCAGGACTGCATTATACTTATTGAGCCAATCCATTCCCAAAATAAGATCAAATCCCTTAAAATTTAACACATAAAAGTCACAAGAGAAACTATGGGACAATTAAGAAATCATCAAGTCCGTACAGATCGCATCTAATTTGGTTGCCCCACCAATAGGACTAGCTACAATAATGGGAGGATCCACAGTACTAGGGTTAAGAGAGAACTTTTCTACTGATTCCAGAGAAATGAAACTCAAAGATGCACCCGAATCAAACAAAACTTTAATATATTTGCCATCTAAGAGTAAGGTACCTTCCAATAACCCATTTGCCTTGAGGAGGAGAAGATGGACCGACTTCCAGAGCAAAAACTTTATTTTGAGGTGCCCTCTGCAAAAGTGGAAAATTCTTAATCATGTGACCGGGCTGGTGACAATTAAAACACAACGATCTCTGAACTATTGCTGATCCTGGACCACTCTGACGTTGTTATTGCTGAGATCGTCCTTGAGGACACTGATTTGCCAAATGTCCAATTTGCTGACAATTATAACACTTGCGGGGTCCATTATTGCTTCCTCCCGGTTTCTTTCCCTTGCCTTGCCTTTTCCAAAGTGGATTAAACTTCCTTTTATTTGGGTTAGTGAAATTCCCTCTCGAAACTGCTGCTGTTGCCTCTGATTTCTTGCTCATCAAATTTTCATACCTCAAAGCCATATCAACCAAATCAACAAAAGATCCTTTCAAAAGCACCGTCGTCTTATCGTGAAATTCAGACTTCAATCCTTGCACAAACTTTTCATTCTTCTTGAGGGTAGTATCAATGAGTCCTGGCCCATAGCATGAAAGTTCGTTGAATTTGGTCTCGTACTTAGTAACAGACATGCTTTCCTACTTCAAATTCAGAAAATCCTGGTACAATTGAGTTTTCCCTGCTGTAGGCATAAACTTCTCCTCAAATAACTCCTTAAATCTTTCCAACGAAATATCTTCCTCAGGAACATTTGCAATTGTTACATCCCACCATGCTGCTGCGCCTCCCTGCAATTGCCACGATGCCATTTCCCTCTTCCGCTCATCCGACAACCTCATACTCTTAAAAATGTGCTGACAAGAGCATATCCAAGCTTGAGCTTCAATTATCGATTCTGAACCTTTAAATTGTTAGCCTCCGAGATTGTTGAAATCTTTACATAAGGCTGCAAAACTAACTTGAGGCGGTACTGGATTTACAGCCTCTCTAGCATTTTGACTTAAACCATTATCAATCGAAGTACTGGCCCTAACTCTGCCTCTTCTTCTAGAACTCATATTGGCCACCTGGACAGGTAACTCAACAAATTTAGATAGGTATATATAATTATATAAAAATACAAATACGCACTCTCAAGATAAATATTACTCAAGAGCCTATGTACTCGCTCAACCTAGCGCTCTGATACCAGCTGTGACGACCCACTTTCTAACTCCAGAAAGACGTGTCATCAATAAGAAAGAAAGGGATAGAAATAGAAAGGGATAGAAAGAAAGAATAACAACATCAGAATCTCACAGCGGAATGGAACAAAATATAATACATCAACATAACTATTACATAGTTATATACACATCAGAGTTATACAGTATCATATAACAGACTGTCATATACATATATGTCCATACATACATCCAAAACATATCATACACTAACTAACATAGCGGAACTATATAGATAGATACGTACGTCTGGTCTTCTGCTCAAACTCCTCCAGAAAACTCTATACTTTGAATACCTATCACTTGGCTACTCATAAAAATTTGAGTAGCCAAGAGTTTATGAAAAAACAAAATATAAACTCCGGGTCAGATATGGGTCTGGTATGAGTAAACGGTTTAAAGTTGTTTAACTTTGAAAATCATTTGAAATAAAGCTATCACGTAAGACTTCCCACACATAAATACGGGTAAGTTTTTACCTTACGCTAATCAAAACACTTTATAGGAAATTCAGTGATATTATAATAGTATCTAGGGTTTTCAAGTAAAATACAGAAATAGCTGAAATGCTTACATCTCATATTTCAACATAGTTGGGCACAATCAAAACGTACGACTCTTATTGGAAATTGGATCCCATACAATGGCAGGGCTATTGGGGTACCACCCGTCACAGTACGTGGCCTAGATCACCGTACCGAGGAGCCATCCTAACTCCCCTGCAACACAAGGCTGGAACCATTCCTTACTGAACAGTCCCGAATAAGATAACCCCGTAGTTGGCTGCAGACCAACTACCCACACAGCCGAATAAAAAGGGACATCTAGACAGGGGTATATCTCGTCCTGCTTGGGCATGACCCACCTAACCTTGCTGCACATCCCCTGTTTTAGCCATTCCCGGTTGATGAGGCTTGAGGCTGCGTTTAACTTTATAGAACATATCTCTTAGAATGCTCATCGTCCGCCTGACGGTGTGCTGAAAGCATTCAATCCATACAAGTTCGTTCCGGGTTCGAACGAAATCGAAGGCATTATCTCGTTACACTCATTTTGAAATCACCCTTAGAGTTAACGACAACAACCCTTGCATTCTGAAAACACCATCTCGATCTTCA
This sequence comes from Allium cepa, assembly GCA_030765085.1. Lineage (NCBI taxonomy): Eukaryota > Viridiplantae > Streptophyta > Magnoliopsida > Asparagales > Amaryllidaceae > Allium > Allium cepa. The sequence continues at coordinate 32,413,948 of CM060940.1, forward strand.
CTTGAGATGTCACGACCTAACGTTTTATTTGGATCGATGTGGTTTTCGGAATATCAAATTGACACCCGATCCCGGTCTTATCGAAATCCAAATGCCATTTTAAAGGTCAAGTTGTCAATTAACATAAACAGTTTAAATTCAACAATTGAATTCACATAGCAATTTATCACACATAAATCATACACAATCATCACAAATACATCCAGAATATCACAGAACATTACAGGATATAAATAAATATCAGAGTCAATCAAATAGAATCATCGATTCATATCAACATTTGGTTTGATTTATTTTAAACTTAATTATTTGCTTAAGAATAAACCATATTTAATTCTTGCTTAGTTAATTACTAATTAATTAACTTATTTAAATAACTATTAATTACTTATTAATTATTCACTTAATTAATTAATTCCTAATAATTAATCAATAACCTTAATTATTGATTGATACAACTCAATTACTTATTTAATTATTACTAATTACTTAGTTAAACATTTATTACTAATTAACTTAATCATTTAATCCTTAATTAGTTATTAAATTAGTTAACTTCTATTTGTTAATTAATTAACTTCAAATGGTTAATTAAATTCTTAATTTCAAATTGATTTACACAAGATTATTATTAAATCTTTAATTACAAATTTGATTAAATCTTAAACTACTTATTTAATTTTAATTATAAAATTTATTACATTCTTAATTAACTTCGATTTAAATTAATTACTCATCTTATGTTTCTGTAAAACCTTCTTAATAAATTTAAAGTTAATCTTAGCTTAAAAAAATTTGTCAACACTAATAACTTAATTGATATTCAACTTATTTACCCTTCAACTTAGTATTATAGTTGGCTACTCCCCTGTAAATTGAAACCCGAGAAAACTACGCGCAAATCTCATGCTAAACTCGAGTTTACCCTAATGTTTCACGCGTCTATCTCCTGCATCCCTCCTTGTTCTTCCTCTGTTCTTTTCTCTTCTGTTTCATTGTTATAATTTTTTTTAAGTTAAATCAAAAAATTGCTGCAACCCATTAACACACGCGCGCGCACTTAAGCCATGCTCCAGAAGGAAACCCGAAGCAACAACACAATTCCCTCGAGCCAACCACGCGACAAACCCACACGCTCGAAACAGAAGATACCCCCATGCCACCGTGCACGTGCACGGTGGTTCGCCAACGATTCTGGTGACCCACGGCGTTCCAGCAAACCCCAATACCACCACTCGTTCGAAATCAAAGCCCAGTTTAACATATTAATCTCAAAATCAAAATATGCTTGAAAATACAAACAACAACTCAAACACAATAGAAAAAATCGCCACGTCCTCTCGATTTCGACCACTTGCGACGGCGTGGCTCCGGCCATACCTCGCCATCAACCCCCTCTACCACCTCCCAAAACCTCACGGCACTCGGTCGAGCTACGGCGACGCGAACATCAAATATACAGAACCCAAACATCGAACCCAAAAACCCTACTTTCATTCATTTCCAAATATCCATGCATTCGAATTTTTTTTAACATTTTTCTGCTGTTCAAAAATCAATGCTCTAGCTTCACATCAAACTTCATCAACAATAATTAATTGAATCATCAGATATTCATAAAAAAAACATTTTCGGTTCACTAACGAACTACTCTGTGAATAGTTAACTAAAAATCATAATTTTTGTCTTATAAATCATACTTTTGTTTGTTGTTTCAATATATAAATTCAAATTTACAATTTAAGTTATTCGAATTTTGACCATTATTCACTTTGTACTGTAAATTAAACTTACTGTAACTATGTTGTTATTAAAAAAAAATTCTAGGTCCTTATGCTTTGTTTATACAACTTAATAAATTAAATTTTTGAGTTTTAAATTTTTTGCATGAGAGGTATAAATCATCTTCTGTTTCTTTGCCTCGGAAACAAGAAAAAAAACTTTAAGAACGTCATAAAACAGTACATCCAGTAATTACAAACATCATAGAACATTGTTATATCAACATAATATTTTTCATGTATCAATTATTAATAATTAAGTTTCAAAAATTAAGTTTACTCACAAAATATACTGTTGAAACAGAGGGATTTGTTGAAAAGAACAGCAGTTTGCAATTTGAATTTCTGTAACTTCCTTTGCTTTGAATTTGTCTGAGCTTGGAATTCCAAAATGATGTTATTTGTATTTCTTTTCTTATCTCAATTTCTACTTGTAAGTTATGAATGAACTAATAATATGTACAAGTAGAATGACGTGGTATTTATAGATATGAACAGTTTTTATATAGGGTATTAGCTTCTAATATAAGCCTATCTAGCTTGAACACAATCTATACATGTCAGGTATTCTTACTTGTCTATTTTATACATATATTAATATTATGGTTTCCTATGTTTATGTACTTATGTTTATATCCATATTTTTATGTTATACTTCTGCTAAATATTTATAAGCTTTATTTTATTTTAATTATAAAAGTTGTTGTTAGAAACACTTCCTAATTTTATTTTGTTTAAAGTTAAATCCTCCAAAAATATTTGATTTATAACTTATATTTGTATTAGTATACTTTTTATTTATATTTAATATGAATAGAATTGTGTTATTGTACTTATTATTATTATTAACTTCATTTATATATCTGGTATTAAATGTCATTAATACATAACTTTTAATTTAATTGAATAAAACAAATTTTATTTTAAATGTTGTTAAAAGATTCTATTTTATATTTTGAAATTAAAATTTCCTTTATAACACATATACAACTAATAATGTCTAAAATCTTATTAATTTATACATGAAAAACTTGTATTTTATTTAAACTAGATTAAAAACTTATTATAATAACGTGGTCAAAATTCCTGGATGTTACAGATAGAAAACCAAGTTATTAGATTATCAGATAACTTTTTACGGTTATATGATGACCTTGCCCTGATACCAAATGAAAGTGTGTTATGGATCGTGTAATATGATAACACATAGTATAGTGATGATAGCAATACAATAAATAATGCGGAATATAAAAGTAGTAAAGTAAAACGATATCAGAGATTTTTATAATGGTTCAGAGCACCATCCAAAGTCCAGTCCCGGACTCCTTTTGGAATTTCACTAAATTAACAACCCTCGCTTAACCTAGAGGAACAGGTCTATACAACAACTGAGCAGCCGAACAGGGATCGTAGCAGTAGAACTGGATTTCACCTCAGCAGCCGAAGAGGACTTCACTCGTCTGAGCAACAGAATAGGACTTCGACAAATACAGAAAATAGTTTTGACTTTTGTGTGTTCTGATAACACAGATTTATCACTTGTAGTACACCCTTCCTATAATCTTCTCCTCAAGTATAAGTCTATATATTTGAAGTATATGAAGAATAGAAAGATATAGTATTGCTTTAATGCCTAATAATTGAAAGTATAATAGCAAATAGTTTCCAAAGTGTTAGACTTAAGAGATAGGAAAATTCGATTGTAATTTTATTTGCAAGTAAGTGATTTGGAATTATGTTGGAGTTTTTATTTACAAAGGTTAGAAAGCAGTGAGTGTTGTTGAAGAGTTTCGATTGAAGTGTTGCGTCCAAATCTTTTTGTAGAAGTTCGTAACTCTTCATAAAAAGTCGTATCTTTTCAAAAAGTAGTTGTTGCAGAAATTCAGTCAATTTTGCCTCTAGGTCATTCTATTGAATATTTAAAATAATTTTTAAATATATATCCGTATATTTGTGCACTTGTGCATGTTGCACAAATTTTCCAGTGTCAGTCGACCGAACCTCTAGGTCAGTTGACTGACCTGGAACACTTTTATAATTTAATATATGCTTATATATGTATAAAATATTTGGGAAATAGAATGATTAAATATATAAGCTAATATATACATATTCGAGGAGAGATTTTAACAACATTGAACTAAGAATCAAAAACAAAATAATATAATAGATGCACCGGTTTTGAAATCTCGTCTCCTTATAGTATATATTTTCATTTTGTCGTAAATCTGTATGTCATAGTGATAGCTTTGTGTCATGAATCAAAACCAAGTCTCAGCAATATACTCTTATGAATTTTGAACGAACTCTTTGTTTTGTCAAGCATTCGTGTATTAACAAGTTTATATGTTGTATATATGAGTGTTAGTCGTGTTATACACCTAAAAACTGATAGTATCATGTAAAACATCTCTGTTCTTTGAAAAAAATATGATCTTCCAACTTCAAAATTAGTAGCTCTTAATCTAGTTAGTTTTAGATGATGATTTCAGAAACAAAGTTATGTGTTTTTAGTGTAGTTAATCTAAAATACAATTTTTTTGCTATCATGAAGCATAGAGGAAGAAAAGAACATTTTACAGTAAACAACTTATAAATGACCAAAACTCAAATATCATAATTTGATTTTTGGTTTATGTGAATGTGTTTATTATTCGAAATGATGATTTTTGGAAGTGATATGGAGATTTTTAGCTTCATATCGAGTTAGATAAGGGAAGATGATCAAAAGTTGGTTTTTTGTCGAATTTAGGCAGCGTAGATGACTTTGTGGCTCAACGTTGGTGGAGAAAGGTTTCTTGGATGATGGTGAAGCTGGGAAAAATTGTGTGGCGCTTACCGGTGGCGTGTGGCATGGGATGGGATTGATTTAGGGTTATAGGCATGTGACTGTATGGGTTTGGTCTTAGATAAATGGCGGCAATGAGAGGAAACCAGAGATGTTCGGTATGGGGGGAAGAAAGAGAAGGATGTGGCACACATTTTGGCACGGTTTGGTTGTGATCGACCGTGTGTGGCGGCGGGAGGAGGTGGATAAGTGGTGGTTTTCTTTGAAGCTATAAGTCAGAGGCTCGATTGTCGAATCAGGTGTGTTCGTGATTCCTGTGTACAAGGTAGTGATGAGGGGGACGTGAGTGATATGGAGAGATGGCCAGTGGAGAAGTTTGGTCCATCGGCGACTGGTACATGTGCATGGCATAGTATCATGCATGCATGTAAAGGGAAGGGGAAAGAAAAAGTAGGTGGTGGATGATGAGAGGGAAGAAAGGATTGGGGCTTGAGTTTTTCTTCGTGGGACAAAACATGAGTAGGCTTTGTTGTTTTTAAAAGTAAATGTAAGAGGGAAGAAGAGTTGGGTTTGGAATTGTCTTTATGGGCCGTATGGGCTAGGCATTATGTCAAAAATAAAGTAATTTAAGTAATCTTAGTTGAATAATCTTTAAAACATTCAAAATATTTTCTCTTTCGTTTAAAATCAAATCGACATGAATTTTTTACATTATCACCTAGTATTTTTAATCTAAATTAGTTTGTTAATTTTCGATAATATAAAATTAAATTAACTATAATAATTAAAGTAAATTAATAATTAAAATCTTAATTGACTTAATATTATGTTAATCAATAAAATTAGTTATTAAAATGGTTGCTTAATTTTGATTAACTAATAATAGATCATTTTATAATTTCTTTAATTTATAATCTAATTGGATTAAAAATATAAGTGGATTTAGTTTAATTAAATTCTGATTTTTTAATTTTTAATACTAATTATTAATCGTTAAATTGGTTAATGATCTATGCTTTGGTTTTACGGCTCTTGGATATTTATCTCAATTGTTCTTTGTCTGTGCCATTAACTAACCAAACAAATTAAACAGTTAGAATAAAATGTTGATGCATTTTATTTGACGTAACATATGTAGTAAATTCCCACATGTGATATTGACACTCTGAATATGAATTGTTTATTTAAAACAACTTGGTCTATACATAAATATTGACATTTGGGTTATATAACCTGAATTTCCATATGTAAATATTAACACCCCGATTCTGAAATTGTTATTTAAATGACCTGGACTTTTAAAACTTATTATTTGGATTCGAGGAGACCGAGATCGGATATCTGCATTATCCGGAACCACTTCGATCCAATAACCACTACAACCTTTACGATTTTGAGCGTAGAGTCTAATATGCTGGGATTAAATTAATTTAACAAATTTTGCTATTTTAATAAGTATTTATGCTTAGAAAGTATTATAATACCACTGGGTAAAAGTGTTTTGGTCGTCATAAGATAAAAGCCCATTGTGTTTATATGTGACGCGCTCTTACAAGTTACCTTGGTTTTTCGAAGGATTTTGATAACTAAAGTATTTAAAATTAATTGTGTTTTACTTACACTGGTTTCTAGCCTGACTCGGGTGTTACTTTATTGTTATGCTCAGGTCAGACCGAGTATTACTGATTCAGGTTAGGATGCTTTAGAGCTCAGAAGATGAGCTGGATGACAGTGACATATTATGCATACTTTATTATATTCCGCTGTGAATTGTAGGCTGTATATTCAGCATTTTGAGGACAAGTTAATATAACTGTCCAGATTTCTATGTTGATGATTTTACTCTAATAATTTGTATGTATATTAACAACTACAGTTTTCTTTGTATAAAAATCTGTTATTATATATATATATATATATATATATATATATTATATATTGTGTTCTGCTGCGATTGTAAGATTTTGTATGGTTGTTTCTGTTTCTTCTTCTTATGTTTTCTTCTTAAACCGTAATGATCTGGTATTTCTAGCACTTTATTGCTCGACATTCAATACAGTGAACGTATTAGTGTCAATTTTCGAGGGTCGAAAATATCCGGGTCATTACAGGATCGATCACCGTTTGACCAAAATTGAGCATAACATTTCAAAAACCAACAAAAAACTCTATTCCATCAATGAGTTCTTGAACAGTATTTAGGATAAGCTTTCAACTCTTCATCAACGTTTACTATTCCTCCTACTTCATCAATAGGAGTTGCTGAAACTCTGGCTCTTTAAATTGGACAACTATAAAGGCAAGCCTCCACTTCTATTAGCCCATCTCAAGATCAAATTTGAGCATGGTTTTATGATGATACCGCAATTACAAGATTCAATAGCATAAAGATTTCTAAAATTTTTGAATTAGCCTTTATGAAGTTTGTTGATTCAATGCATGTGGAATTCGGGAGATCGTAGAAGCAAACAATTTTTATTCTCTTATAGGATATGATGCCAACAATGTCAAAATATACCCCCTTTTAATTAAATTTTTCTTTGCAAATATGAACTTAGAGCATCAAAATACGCATAAAAAATCTGATTGTATTTGGACTATAGTCTATGGCATTAAGATTTGTCTTTCTCTACGAAACTTAGGACATATTTTGCGATGTCCATCTTAAGGCTTAGATATTGATGAAATTGAAGTTGACATATTTCATCAAGATGAATTGTCATATAGATTTCTATCCAACAATATGACTGAACTAAAATTTAATGCCCTATGTTCAAAAGCAAGGTTAATTTATCATACTCTTATCTGGTCTCTTCAACCTCGCACCCGTAGCTACGAAAATATATGTATAAGGGAATTTCAAGCTCTATGTTAGATTTACTCATCTCAACCTATCAATTGGGGTAAGAATTTTTGGAATAATTTGAAATTGTTAATTATAGTAGAAATTACATAGCGATTAACTATGGAGCTTATATTATATGCATCTTACAAAATTATGGAGTAGTTATACCCAATTCCGAGTTTACTATGATAAGCAAACTCAACTATAAAACATTAAGTCTCATGGGCCTTCCAAAGTGTCCTCCAAATGATGACATAATTTCTTTTCAATAATGGTTTTCAAACTGGTACCAAGGTATTGCATAAACTCATGACACTGGTACTTCTTCCTCCCTCCAAGGACCACAATCTCAATAAGATATTAATGAAATTGAAGAAATCAATGTTGATGCATCTACCAAACAAGCTTTTGTTACCTTATCCTAAAACAAAAGTTGGCTCGATCATCATTTGACCGAAATTAAGTACAACATTTCCAAAACCAACAAAAATCTCAATTCCTTCAAAGACTTCTTGAACAAGATTTGGATAAGCTTTCTGCTCTTCGTCAACGTCTCCTATTCCTCCTACTACATCAACAAGAGTTGATGAAACTCTAGCTCCTTTAAATTGGGCAACTACTGAAGAGGAAGAGGAAGACGAAGAAGGTAACTCTAAAAGCCAAGAGTTTTGATTGCTCTCTATATCACAGTATGTTTCTGTTATCATCCTTTTATGACTCCTATCTATGTTCTATATTTTAACTATTCAAAGACAATTTGTGTTGTAATATTTGTCATAACTTGATTATGATGTTTTCTTTGATGTTATGATTAAATATTTATCCGCCATATTAATATTTATTCGTCATATTTGTGATAACATATCTGTGATTTTTTAAGTGATGTAACGTGTAGTCTATGTTGTAAGTTCTACACTGCTTCTCATCTATTTTTTATTTTTAGCCTTTTTATTTCTACTATTGACATCTATTTCCTTTTTGTCATTGACAAAGGGGGAGAATAAAGTAAGGCCATACCATTAGGGGGAGTATCATGATAAGGGGACGAATAACTCAATTTAAAATTGAACTTATATGTTTATCATCATCAAAAAGAGGGAGAATGTTAGAATCCTATAGTTTGATGTTTTAATAGTGAAAACTATACAAGTATACGTTGTACATACCAACCACTCTTGCAGGAAATATCAACTTTGCAAAGAGACAACTATATCAGAATGGATACCAAATTGATGCAACAAAGAACTTCAGTCATATTATCTATGTCTAGAGGTATAAAGTTGTCAAAATCTCTCTTACGTGATATACACACACGCATATGATTTTTCATTCAAATTTATAAAACAACCCAAAACTTTGAAATTCAACTAGCTGAAATACCCATGTCAGCCGACTAAATTTGTGCACATGCACATATTAAGTTATGAAAATTCAACTGCCTGACCGACAATATTCAACCAGCTAAAAATGGGATAAAATGAACAATTTTCTTGCTGATTTAAAAAAAATTCAATTCATATGGCTATCGCACTTTATTCAGTGCGATGAATCTGTGTAAAGATTAGTTCTCTGAAAAGGTACCTCTTCTTTATGAAGAGTAACATCTTTAAAACCAAATGTTGTAGTCCTGATTATTCACCATTTCTTTTCAAGAATGATTGCAACAATTAAACTCTATATAAAGTAAATTATTTCATTGTTTCTAACAAAAATTCTATTCTCAATTCTTTCTATCTTTGCTATTGAACTCTGAAGTATTCAGTTACAAACTTCTTTATATTTTTGATCATACGATCATTCAAGAAAATTTTCTTGTGATCAAATTTACTTCCTTTCTTCGCAAACTACATAATATGCCACAAAGGAGAAGATTATAGGAAGGGTGTATGTTACAGACTTATCAGTGCTATTCAATAGCGTATTCAGAATCAAATAATTTTCTAATATTTATAAGTTGAAGTCCTATTGTAGTATCCTCCAATGGTTGAAGTCTGTTCAGTTGTGTAGGTGGTTGAAGACATGTTCCGTTGCTCTGGTTATGTAATACCTTTTACTCTAGGTTAAGCAAGGGTATAGATAGATCCAAATTGAGTCTAGGTATAGACATATAACAGGAAGTTCGAACCATTATAAAAATACCTAGTGTCATTTACTTTATTATTTTCACTTTTATATTTATATTTCGTACAAGTAAATAGTTTAGCTAATATTTCATATTACTCAATCCGAAGTGACTTTTAGTGAAGACTTCTACTTCTCCATCCCCTTATCTTCCTCGTTGGCCACGTGCATCATTGCCACGTGCACCAACATCTCATACATGGCCCTAATAAGTATTTGGGTCAGCAACATTTCTCTTAGCGGGGAATTTAAGCCCTTCACGAACTTCACAGCCTTTTTCATAGGTGTTTCTGTTAGGCTCATCCCGTATTTATCCAATTTAGTAATTTAGCTATGTGCTCCTTAAGGGTATAATCCCCATGTCTCAGCTAAAGAACTTTTCCAATTGCAAGCTAATCTCTAATATAGACATAAACCTAATCTCAAATCAGTCCTTGAATTCGTCCCAAGAGATTATCCTTCTTGGGTGCTCATCAGTCACAATGTTCCACCAACTCAAAGCTTTTTCCCTAAGGTGCCAAGCTACTATTCTTCTTCTCAGCTAATCATCCCAACCAAGCTCTTTGAATATCTTCTTGTAGTTACTAATCTAAGCTTTAGCTTCCAAATATCTTTAAGTTCTAGAGTATGTATCCTTTCCCTTATTGAGAAAGTCCTTACACAACTTAGGATGGTCAATCGGATGGGGTGCTCCACGGCGGGCAGGCAGTGTGTATTATCGATGCAGTTTGAGTAATATGAATCTACTCGACAGTCCTAAGATATTGTTTAAACCATTTTGGCATTCAACGAATTGGTGGTCTTTTGTATGTAGGGTTCCCCTGTTCGAAAGAAGATTGATTATCAGTTATATCTAATATTTGTAACCTTTGTTGACAATTTCCTAAGACAGCATTTATATGTTGAAAGAAAAAGGTTGCCTAGGGTATGTGTGTATGTTCAAGAATAAAATGGGGGGAGGGGGTGTGTGTGTGTATAGTAAGAATACACTGAAAATTCTTTTTGAAAGACCATTTTCAAAATAAAAAATACGTCGCTCATACGTATAGTTTTTCCCCATTGAACGTGTAGCCTAGGCTTTATATCAACTGTAACAACCCACCCTGGAACAGTCCTAAATTTCGACCCAGAAAAGGACCATCAAAACACAAATCCCTTCTAAGGCAAGCTGTTGGTAGTAAAAATAAATAATATTATAGAGCGATAACAAAACTTTCAGAACTCATAGTGGATGGAAAAAAAATATAATAGCAAAGTTCACCCATTAATTTCAAAACTATGAAAAGTTTCATAATATAGAATTTCATAAAAAGCGTAACATAATATCCGTTACACAATTATCTAAATGCATTGGTACACATAAAAACTAGTGATAATAACAAATAACCCACAATCTATGCTTCTCTATCTCTAAGCATTGTCATTTCCATCACTCTATCCTTAACCTCTGTTGTAATGAGGAGGGTGTTAGAAAAAAAATGCCTGGTGAGTAAAAGCCTTAATTTTTACCATTTCAGTACTTGGGCAGTATATTTCAAATTAAGAATATGTCTACAAACATAAAACCAACTAAACTTCTTTATAAGGAAAGAAGGCGGGTCCAACTATTTAATACCTTCCATTCCTGAAGTAGGTTTCTAAAATCATGTATCCCAATCATTCGTCATAAATAATTAATAATAAGAGAGACGGTACCCAAGCTACATAATACATTTTGTTGGAAAATTGGTAGACTCGGGTCATTTAATACTTTAATTAAGGCAGACCTCGTCATTTAATACATATTTCCAAGGCGTGCTCGTCAATAGTACTATCTAATTGACATCATATGAAATCTCTTAGTCCACTTAATACTCCCATGTGGAAAATAGGCAGACTCTGGTCATTTAATACCTGAATTAAGCCAACCCCGTCATTTAATACCTATTTGTAGGAGCGTACCCCTCATAGAGATACAACTTAACTTAACCCCTCAGCTATTTAATACTTCATCTGAGGAAAAGAGGTGGGCCCAGCCACATAATACCACAAGAGCTCGAGCAGGCCCTTCGTCTTGTGTCCCATACTCATAACGACATCTCACATTAGTCTGATTATTCATAGGAACTAGTAGGTAGATTAGCTAGACAGATTTTCCTAAAATAATTTGGGATGAACCTTGCGTCGTTACATATATTTATCACAAGGATATCTCATGTCGATCAATATGTACACAACTATTGGTAACGTCAAAGTGAAGGGAAGACTTCCATCATGTAACTCTATTGACCTCGCATCTCTCTGATTTAGCCATGCATAATTACTCTCCATGAACGCGCGCACACATTCATCTCACCGTTTAATAAATAAGGCCTTATAAGGAATCTTCCTTACTATGCCTTACAAAAATAATTACGCTATATAAGAGTTTCCTCTTATTTTCTCCTCACAATCAATTGACTTCCTAATGTGGGAAACAAATGTAAATAAATACCTAATAAACTACGCCGTATACGCAAATATTATTTGTTAATTATGCAAATAGAGATAAGTAAATATTCACTCCTTATAAGTTCTATACGCACAGATTTTACGCTTTAAACTAACGTTAAAAGTCAACTCCCTAATCAAATTTTATTACTAGTCCTTTTTCTTCAAATTTATGAGATTTCATGGGATCCTAAATATTCATAACAGAAAATGCAGTAACATACTTGTACATAAAATAGAAACTCAGTTTGCTATACCGATTCAAAGGAAAGTCCTAATGACAATAATTGCAATCTAAACCCCATGTTCTATTCCACTCCTCTTTTACAGAGGAATTGATGAGAATAAGTAGTATAAACTACATATAGAGTTCATAATCTAAGCCCCTTATGAAGAATCAAAGTTTGACCCTAAGAAGAAGGAGAACTGGAATAGGTTATAAATTATTGGAAATTGTGATATCCCAAAATTTCAACGAAATTTAAAATGTGATAATCTCTTTTATAAATTATTTAAGTTGGTAAAATTGTTATTTTCAAACAGTAAATAATAATGTAATGTTTTTTTCAATATAGATATAAATAGATTTTAAATAGACTTATTATTTTCAAATTTAATATGTGTTGTTTAAATGTGTGTGTGTATATATATATGTGTGTATTTAAGTTGATTTTAAATAGAATAAATATTTACAAATTTAATAATGTGTTTTTTATATATATTTGAGTTGATTTTTAAGTTGGATTTTGAATTGAATTTGAATTTGAATTTGGATTTAAAGTTGAATTTAAAGGATATATATCTTAAAAATATTTTGAATATAAAATATATGAATAAGGTTTTTATTTAAAAATAAGATTTGTTTTATAATATTTTCTTTAAAAGGAATTTATTTATATAAATTTAGGAAGTATTTATTTAATAGAAAATAAATACAAAAGTTTTACATTAACATTTAAAAATGGATTAAATATATTTTTATGTGATTTTTTTTAGAATCTAATTGGTTTTATTTTATGCCTTTTAAAAGTTTTATTTATATTAATTTAAAAAATCATTTATAAATTAAGAAATGTAATTATTAATTAGGAAAATAAATGCAAACGCTTTTAAATCGTTTTAAAATAAATGATTATGCATTATTACAAGTGTTAGCTTCTTAATTATGTTAAATACATGTGTAATTTAATAAAGTATGGTAAATGACAAATGTAGGTTGTATTGACAAGTGTCATATTTTTTTTTCTTTTATCTTAAATAAATTTTAAATTAACTTTATATAAACAAATCTCCTCTCTATTCAATTCTTTTCTTATCTTCACGTTTTCAAAAGCTAACTAAGAAATCAAAAAACCTGCAATTCATTTCCAAACCAGTAAAAAAAACAAGCCTGTAAAATTCCTCAAACCTAAATCAAAACCCTTCAAACATTTTTTTTCAAATCAGAAACCAAAGCCTGTAACAAATCATCAAACAAGTTTCATTTGCAACCTGAAATCAAAGTCCTAAAGTATTCAAGTTGCAGTAAACATGATCAAGGATTTCCAGTGCAAACTTTCAAGTTTCAAAACATTTTCTTATGCAATTCAAGTTTTCAAATCAAAGCATCAGCTTTCCTGTTTTCTGATCAAAGCCATTTCAAAGTTTTCAATCCAGTTCAAGCCTCTGCTTTTTTTTAAACGGTGAGTAAACTTCTTAAGATCTGATTTTTTAAAACTTGCTTGTGATTAATCCTTGAAGTGTGATATGAAATATGTTGTGCATGATGTTAAAATGATTTATATATACAAAAAGGTGTGTTAGTATTTGTGCTCATGACTGAAACATGCAAAGGCATGCCTCTGTTTAAAATCAATACAGGTTTTAAATCTGGTTTGAAAATTCAAATCTTTTACTAAAATGATTTTTAGGCCTTTATCTCTGAGTAAAAATGTTGGTAAGTGAGAAACTTCATTTTTGAAATTTAATTCCAGTAAAAATGTTAGTAAGTATCTCAGAAAGTAAAATATTACAGTGAAGAACGGATCAATGTCAAAATTTTGATTTTTCAAATTTACATGCTTGATTGTATAATCGAATTCAAATATAAAATTGACGAATTTTAATAGTGATATGGTGATTTTTAAGTTAGTGGATGTCGAGAATTGTGGAGTTGAACGCGAATGGTGTCTCGACCGAATTTCGATGAATGGCGTAACGAGTGTGGTTGCACTCATTGCTGAAGGAGGAATGAGTGACGGGGAGCATCGAAAAAAATACTCAGATGTTTTTCCGATCGTTGGAGCAACCTGGCGACGATGATTTAGGGTTTTAAATCCTGTCTGAGTTGATGTCGTATTTGAAGTAAATATGGCCTCGTCATCGAGTCGAACTCGATCGGTGGTAGAGGAATGGCATTGTAGGTTCTCGACGAAGTTCTGGTCATGGTGACAGGGTTTCACACGAATGTGGATGGTCGGAGCGTAAGGTTTTTGTGTTAGCAAGTGTTGTTTCTGGTAGGGTGGAATGTCGTTTTCGATTTGGTTGGAGGCATCGGGTTTTAGAGGTGATCTTGTGATTTAGAAAGTCGGAGGAGGTTTGTGGACAGGGTCGGCGACATATTCCAGTAAGGAGGAGCTGTGTGCATGTGCACGAGGGGTGCTTGGGTATGTCAGAACGGAAGTTAGGGAAGAAGAAGAAGAAGTAAAGGTGAAGAGGAAGTTTTCTTTGGTTCGTTCTCGTGCAAGCTTAGGGATTGGCTCGAAGATGCTTGCTTGTTTTTCGCTGTGTAACAGGATTTTAAACTTAATCAACACAAAGTTTTGAAAGGAAGTTTTGCTCTGGAATAATGAGTGATGGCACGGGTATAGACATGGGTCTTAATCGGGATAATGTTTGAGTTTAGCAAGCTTAAAGTTGGGACAATATTCAGGTTTCAAATCAATAATGGTTTTATTAAATGATTGGTTAATTAAAGCACTATATTTATTTTAACTAATGTTATTTAAGTAATCCTTAAAGTCGTTTTTAAAATTTAATTAATCATGAAATTAAGTGTTAATTGATAAGATATAGTGTTTTCATTTTTCACTTAAAGGCTTTTTAGGTTAATGATAATTTAATTCCAAGGTAATTTAGAAAGATTGTTAATGATAATTAAAAGGATAATTAAGATAAATGATTTATCATTTAATTTATTTATTTATTAATAATCAAAGATTAATTAATAACTAATTACAGATTAATTATTGATTAATTGATTAATAATTAAGAAGTAATTAATTAGTAGTAAAAGGTTAATTAATCAAATATAATTAAGAATAGAATCATTAACTAGTGTTTGAGTGCTGAATTAATTGATAAATTAATTAATGTAATTAATTTTGTGTTAATTAATTTTTTCAATTAATTAAAGATAATCACTTATGAGTTAATTAAGTATAATTACTTAGTGAAGTAATTAATGGATAATTACTAAATGTAATTAGTTGGGGTTAATTACTAAATGTAATTAATTTAGAGAGTAATTAGTTAATGGAAAGTAATTGAAGAAAATTACTTAATGGAAGTAATTAAGGATTAATTACTTAAGTGTAATTAATCTTAGGATTAATATAATTAATTAAGGAGTTGATTAATTAAGGTAAGCAATTACAGGATGGTTAATTACTATCTATGATTAATTAAGGTTAAGTAATGAATGTGATTAATTTAAAGATTACCTGTTAAATGTAACTAATTAAAAGAATAATTACTTACTGGAAGTGATTAGAGGATCATTAATGAATGTTAATCAATTAAAGATTAATTAATGTTTAAGGCTAATTAATCTATGTGATTAATTAAAACACAATTACTAAATGTAATTATAAGATAATTAATCCAGTAGGATTAATTAAGATGGATCATTAGTTGGTTTGAAATTAATTAAGGTAATCCAAGTGATTGAAGTTGGTAATTAATTTAATTGGAGATAAATTAAATTAACTAGGATTTATATATCTAATAAATTTTGCTTATGGATGATTGAATGATATCGGATGACTTGGATTTTGAATATCTCTTATTTTGACAATGAGTACTGTGATATGATATGATGGATTGAGCAATGATATTGTGTGTAACATTCCGGTTTTTAAATAAAATTTAAATTGGTAATCAATTTAATTTTTGAAATTAAATTGTGAGTTTTTTTGGTATTTTCTAAATTAAATAGATATTTGTTTGTTTATTAATATAAATGAATATAGATGTGATTTTTAAATAGAATTTCTAATGGGAAATTCAGAAATAAATATTTTGAATAATATTAATTATAAATTTAACTGTGAATTAATTTGAATTTTTTTCAAATAAAATAAGATATTTGTTTGTTTATTCATTTATAAATAAAAATTGATTATAAATTGAATTGAATTTAAATTTCAAAAATATATATTTTGAAAGATAAATCGAATTTGAAGAATCTATAATATTAAGTTAATTCGTTTCCTAATTCTAAAATATATATACATTGTGATTTGGAAATGGTATTTTTAATCTGATATATATAAAATTTTCAAAAGGCTATTTGAAGATTAAAAATCTAATATATATATATATATAGATATATTATTAGTATATAATTAAGCCTTAAAATCAATTTCCTTGAAAGGTATAAATATATATATATATATATATATATATATATATAAAGAATGCATTTATAATAGAATTGTATATATATATACACACATTTGTTTTTATCAAGTGTGAACAAGATATTATATATATAAATAAGATTTGAATAAAATACTAATAATCATTTAAACATATGTAAAGAAATAAATACTTAAGGGTTTAAAATATAAATTACAAAATTAAACGAGACAAGGGTTTAAAACATATTTATAAATTAAATAAAGTATGGGATTTAAACATAAAAATACTCATTTTAAACAAGTGTAGGCTTTTCATTTTATGTAATTACATGTGTAAGTTTAATATGATTTGATCCTTAACAAGTGGAATTATGGATTTCTTTTAATTTGAAAATGTAAATAAATAAATATATGAGAAAATCAAATTATACTCAGTTTTAAACTTCTAAAACTAAAAACAAAACCCGATCAAAAGCAAAAGGAAAAAAACAGATAATAAAGTCATCTCGTATTTCAAAACCAAGATCAAAACATAAGAACAAAAATGTTCAAAAAAACCTGGTAACTCAAACTCAAGCAAGTATTAGATTCAAAGTGCAATCTGGAAACAAGATCCTGATCAAATTCAACACATATCTATCAAGCACAGACTATAAATCAAGCTTCTGATTTAAAGAGCACTCCATTACAAATCAGCTCAGTTTAAGTAAAAAAACAAGGTGGCAGATCAACTAATCAAGAGCAAAGAAATCTGAGATCAAACAAACTATAAATGCAAGGATCAAGCAAGTTTAGATCAGATACCACTTCAGATTTAAAAAGAAAAGGAAACATAAGCATGTTTCTCTATTCTTCTCAAACATCTAGGGTCAAGTTTGCTTCTCTGTTTTCAAACTGTCAGGTGAGCAAACCTATCAAACCCTTTATTATATCTGAATGTTTGATAACGCTTGAAAATATGATGGTTGCATTGATATAAAAAAAATCTTATTGCATGCCCGAACATTTAAAGACTTTAGAAGTGTGCATGTTTGTTTACAGGCATACTTACCTTTGTTAAAAATATGTACGGGCTTATATAAAGGAAAGGTAAAATTCAATTGCTCTTTACATAATGAATTTTAGGCTTCGATTTAAAAATGAAAATTGCTTGTAACACTATAACATCGATTTTAAAAATAAATTCAAATATTTAAATTGAGTAACCATTTCAAAAACAGTAAACTACAGTGATGAGCCTTTAAAATCAGATAAATCGATGGTCAAAAATTTAAGTTTGGGATATATAGTTGGATTCAAATTTGAAAATTATGAATTTTGATAATATTTTCAAGATTTTAAAGATCGGGAATATCGAGTATTCGTAAGTTGATCAAAATTGGGTCTTCGGTTAACTTCTTATGATCGCGTGAACTACGGAGGTCGTGGTTGATGCTGGAAGAGGCTGGAGCATTGGAAATCATGGGAAAAATGGTTGATGAATTTCTAGAGTGCCGTGGTTGGCGAATGACGATGATATAGGGTTTTTACCTAGTTTTGTTCGATATGGATGAAGTGACGATTTTGGTCGTCGCCATTACATCGAGTTGCACCGGACCTATGGGAATCGAAGCTGGGGAGGTTGATGAATCTCCAATTGGAATGGCGTGGTCGACGAAGGCTGGAATTATCAGTGAGGGAATTAATTTCCGATTGAATGTGGATCTAGGATTTCGTTGTTCAACTCAATTTCGAATCACGGTGAACGTGAAGGTGTTGGTTGGTCAAGGTTGACGAGGAGGTTATCAGTGAATTGTCGAGGGTCTTTGCGATGATCAGAGTCATTTCGGTCGTCTGTGCACATATATATATGTATCACAGTCTTTATGTTTGAAGATGAGTTTGAAGAAGAAGGAGTTTCTCAGGTTTGAACCCGAAGGTAATCGTGAGATGACACAAAGCAAGTGAAAAGAAAGAGCAACCCAAAGTTGAGCTCAGGTCTGGGTCGGGATTATCTCGGGGTTTGCACGAGCGATTGTAATGGCAGCTTTGAAAATTTATAACAAATCAGAATTTGATTTTTGTTAATCCATTGTTTTTAAATAATAATTGTCCTGATTAAGTTTTGAGATTAGAAAAGGTTTTAGACAAATTATTTTAAATTTACTAAGGTTAAATAAGTTTTAAGTTTAATTTGTTTTCAAAAGATTATGAACTAAGTTTTCTCAAAAGTAAATTTATTTAAATTAGTTTTTATAATAAGTTTTCAGAGAATTGATCTTAAAAATTAAGGATATGTTTAAAAAAATTGTTTAACTATATTGGATGGTTATTTAAAATATTTTTTAAGCGTTTCAAATAAAAATTTGATGATGTATTTAAGTATGTGATTAAGATAAGTAGATTATCTTAAGTAAATTTAAGCCTAGGGTAATCAAAGATTTAATTATTTAGTCAGCAGTTAAAAGCTAATTGATTTATGTGATTAACTAAAGGATAATTTATTGAGGTGATTAAATCATTTATGTGATAGATTTAAGGTTAATTAATTAGGATAATTAATGAACATATAATTAATTAAAGAGTTAATTGATTAAATTAAATCAGGATTTGATAATTGAATCATGAGTAATTAATTTAACTGAAAATTAAATTGAATTAATTTAGGATTAAACAATTAATTAATCATGTTTATAAATGATTATTGAATGCTTGGATTGCTTATGAATGTTTGCATTGTATGAAATGTCTTGAATTCATTGTTATCTCTGGACTGTAATATTATGTTCTATGAGTTGAGCTGTGTGTAATTTATTTGATTATCTGTGATACATTTATCTGTGAATCTATGAATGAAGATAAGCGCTATAGGATTATACCGCTTATCGTTATTGTTGTGTTTGAATCTATGATGATTGATGTTTTGGCACTATTGTGTAAAACCCCAGGACCACACTATACATACACAAATATGGACTGCACGAGGAAATTGGTTAAGTTGCATATTTTTGAAATAATTTTAAGATTGAATTTTATATCCAAACGATTTTGAAAATGGAATTGGATTAAATATGAAAAGCTTTTGAAAAGGAGTTTCGAAGATAAAAGTTATTTTGAATAAATTGATAAAGTTTTGAAATTTAAATAATTTGATTTGATTTTAAATTCAAAATTTGAAATCGAATTCTATGTTTGAGAATTTTGGTTTAAAAAGGTTTTACAAGTTATATAATGTGTTTACATGGGTTTTAAAACAATTTAAAGTATTTTTTTGGAAATTTGAATATAACCCAAGCTTTATACTTGAAGAGCTTTAACTTGTGCAAATGTAATCGGATTTTTCTGAAACGAAAACTATTTGTTTTCAAATAGTAATAGCTTTCATATAAAGAAAAGATTTCCAATTTATGTTGAAAAGATTTCAAATTTGAAATGGAATTGTTTTGAAAGCTATGAATTGAATATTTGATTTAAAGATTGGATAAGTTAATCCAATTTAAAATGGAATTGTTTTGAAAACTATGAATTGAATCTATGATTTAAAGATTGGATAAGTTAATCCAATTTAAAATGGAATTATTTTGGAAGCTATGAATAAATTTTTGTGAAAGATTGGTGTACTTTGTGAGGTAAATCTTTTTGTTTAAAGATTTGAAAACGGTAAAATGTTTAAACCATTTGAAAGAAAAGTTTTGGGTAATAAGTTGTGAATTAATTGAGATCCCAATATCCATATGTTTTTAAATACTGCGCTCACTATTCGGTTTAGCCGGGAGAGGAGTTTGTGTCATATAACTCATTCCAAATAGTGTTACGATGAAATATATAGCAATTGAAGATGGTGGTGAAGACCAGGTGTCTTCGAGAACGTAAGGATAACCTGTCGAATGTCTATGCACGGAGTCGCGCCGGTATAGAGATCTCCATATGTGATGGGAAGTCCGCTCGGGATTGTGAATATCCAGATTTGCAAGGGCTTCTTTGGAAGTGCCTTCGGTTCTGTTCGAACTCGAAACTGACTTGTATGGATGTGTGTCTGAATTACATTTTGAGATGTCAAGCTGGTTTCTATCAAATAAATTTCTGTTTGCTGGCGGAGAATTTATTCTCTTAGCTTAACACTCTTCTTTGAGACGTACGAGCTTAGAGGCTATGTAGTTGATGGTTACTAGTAATACATTCCCAATTTGGTAATGTGGCCTACGAAGTGCTGCTGATCATTTGTTAATCAAAGCATGGCTTTGTCAAAAAGTGTAGCTTTTTGTGGACGAGACTTCGTCCAGCCTAACAACCCGGTAATGGTCAAAACAGGTATCGTTGCCGCAATGTTATTTGGGGGTAGCGCCCCCTGAGGGTATGTCATTTCCTTTTGTATTATAAGTAGTATCATGGTATGGAGCCCAGATACTTGAATTTGTGGTTGATGCAGAACTTATTGCTTCGTAGTTGTTGGTTGAGAGGTACCTCGGATAAAGGTCGCAAATGACCGGAGGATGGCATGCTCGTGTCAGTAGCTACCTAGTTACAGAGGTAATCTGGCCTAGTGTTGGCAGAGATCCGGTTGGGTTCTCGGGGACGTCCCTCCAGAGGCATTCCATTTTGTGTGGGAAGTTCCTTTGCCTGACCATTTGTTGGAAATCCAACCAAACAATACGAGCCCTTTACGATTGCAGTTGTATACCCTGCCACCTCAGGTGGTAGCTATTGCAGGCATAATATAATGGTACCTATGCTGGCAAATATTTATATTATACTTTCGAAAGGTTTTCTGCACTATGCACTAATAATAATATCAAAAAGATTTTGCATAGTTAGCGTGTTTGACAATCATAAGGAGAAATCTCCTTCATGTTTGCGCTTGCATTGTGTGTGTGCGGGGAGGCCTTATGGTAGTTTCATTTTCCAAAAAGCATTGCGGATTTCTTTTAAATCTTTTGTTTTGCTTTTGATAAAGATAAAACTGTTTTATTGCTCATACCTGTCCCATGACTGACCTTCTTTAGTACAACATGATAGGGGGTTCTCGCTTCGTGTTTGGTGGTGAACGGGAGACTCATATCCCTACATGTCCCCGAGGAGGGGTTGGCAAACCAGTTAGGCTGAGTGTCGAAAGGCTGGCCATAAAAGCAAGGTCAGTGCACCATTGTCTTCCACTGAGGGGCTGTGATGGTTGAAAAGCCTACTAGTCGAGAGTGGCCGCTGTTGATGGTTGAAAAGCCTAGGCCGTGACAATTGGTATCAGAGCTGAAGGTTGAAACTTTAGCTCAGGAGTATAACACATTAGGTAACTCATTAGAGATAGGGTTACAAATGCCTTAGAATGAGTATATCCATAAGATATCAGTCTGTATGCCTCAGTAAATTCTCTTACAATCCACTGATAGTGAGTATGAGTGTAAGAAGAAGACGAGATAGGAGACAGGGAAGTACGACTATAATGTTCAATACCCTACAACAACGGAAACAACTTTTTTATCAATCTCCTTTGATCCAATTTCAAATTCTCTGATGTCTTCTTGACAGCTCGAAGAAGAAGCTTCGGTGCGACGGTGGCACTATGAATCATGTGGATAAGTTCCTATTTCATATTTTCTTCATCGGTTCCTTATCAGCTTTTCATTTCATCTTTAATGAATTTGGAATTTAAACTGAAATAAATTGGTAAATTAAATATGAAGTGAAATAGAAGATTTGTATCGATAAAGCGATTTCGATTAAAACCAAATTTGGAATTCTATTGTAATTTCTTATGAGTATCAATCCGAGAAAGGACAAGTTAGTATATACTTTGGGGTATTCCGACCTGAGTTTGGAATCCATATCTTGTGTTTGAGAATTATGGAAGAATATATCCATTTGTTTGTTATTTTGGGTTCAGATATATTCTAGAATGGTTAATTATCCTTCGAACTAGCCAATGCCCTGCATATCTCGTAGAACTGGTAACCCGAGTATCTTGTGTTGTATCGAATGAGTTCGTTCTCATAATTATTGATGATATTCTGATTTAGTAAGCCAAATGCAGAATAGATATTCTGCTTGATTAATGAGTCGATTCTCTATTTTTATATATCCATCTTTTGTTGGTCTCCCTACTTGCAAATTTCGAGGTTGAAATTTTCTTAAGGGGGAAACTGTAACATTCCCGTTTTTAAATCAAATTTAAATTGGTAATCAATTTAATTTTAGAAATTAATTGTGAATTTATTTGGTATTTTTCAAATTAAATAGATATTTATTTATTTATTAATATAAATGAATGTACATGTGATTTTTAAATAGAATTTCTAATTGGAAATTCAGAAACAAATATTTTGAATAATTTATTAATTATAAATTAAATTGTGAATTAATTTGATTTTTTTAAATAAAATAAGATATTTGTTTGTTTACTCACTTATAAATAAAAATTGATTATAAATTGAACTGAATTTGAATTTGAATTTCAAAAATGAATATTTTGAAAGATAAATTGAATTTGAAGAATCCATAATATTAAGTTAATTTGTTTCTTAATTCTAATATTTATATATACACATTGTGATTTGGAAATGGTATTTTAAATCTAATATATATAAAATTTTCAATAGGCTATTTAAAGATTAAAAATCTAATTTATATATATAGATATATTATTAGTATATAATTAAGCCTTAAAATCAATTTTCTTGAAAGTTATATATATATATATATATATATATATATAAGAAATGCATTTATAATAGGTTTGTATATATATACATTTGTTTTTATCAAGTGTAAATAATATAGTATATATTTAAATAGGATTTGAATAAAATATTAATAAACATTTAAACATATGTTAAGAAATAAATACTTAAGGGTTTAAAATATAAATTACAAAATTAAACGAGACAAGGGTTTAAAACATATTTTTAAATTAAATAAAGTATGGGATTTAAACATAAAAATACTCATTTTAAACAAGTGTAGGCTTATCATTTTATGTAATTTCATGTGTAAGTTTAATATGATTTGAGTCTTAACAAGTGGCATTGTGGATTTCTTTTAATTTGAAAATGTAAATAAATAAATAAAAGGAAAACCAAATTATTCTCTGTTTTAAACTTCTAAAACTAAAAACAGAACCTCATTAAAAGCAAAAGAAAAAAAACAGATAACACAATTATCTCCCATTTCAAAATAAAGATCAAAACAGAAGAACAAAAATGTTCAAAAAAAAACATGGCAACTCAAACTCAAGCAAGTATTAGATTCAAAATGCAATCTGGAAACAAGATCCAGATCAAATTCAACTCATATCCATCAAGCACAGACTAAAAATCAAGCTTCTGATTTAAAGAGCACTCCAGTACAAATCAACTCAGTTTAAATAAAAAAACAAGGTGGCAAATCAACTAATCAAGAGCAAAGAAATCTGAGATCAAACAAACTATAAATTCAAGGATCAATGTAACATTGCGTATTTTCGTTGCCGAAAAACCGAATAGTTAGGGGTTTTAGAAAGAATTTAAGAAAAGAAAAAGACAGAAGAAGAGATAAGAAAGATAGAAAATAGAGAAAAGAAAACAAAGAAAAGAAAAGAAAATAGAGAATTTGAAAATAGAACGGAACAGAAAGAAAACAACAGAACAACATCAGAATCTCACAATTCGCAGCGGAACAACATATAATAATAAATGAATAATCTTTAAACAAAGAACTATATCAGTTATTACATTACATTTCATTACATCATATCATCAGAGTGTACAACATCAAACAACAACAACAATGCTGCGGAAAAAGAAATACTATATAAACTAGTAATACGCCATGCCATCCAGCTTGCCTCCAGCAACTCCTGAATATCCAGAATATCTGATAAACCTAACTCTTAACTGCCCGTGTGGAAATTGATGGGCACCCAGAGTTTAGGAAGGAAAACAATAAACTCCGAGTCAGTCATGTGACTGGTGTGAGAACTCAAAACAGTTTATTTATCTTTAAAAATCAAAAAGAGGAATATTTTTAAATTCAATTCGCAATGCTTATAAAAATGAGACTACCATAAGGCCTCCCGCACACACACACATGCAAACGCAGAATCGGAGGAGATTTCTCCTTATGATAGTCAAAGATGCTTGATACGCATTTAAAATAACATTTGATATTATTACTAGTGCATAGTGTAGAGAAAAATCATTTCAAAAGTAAAGATATAAATCTTAGCCAACATACGACCATTATCGTATGCCTACTATAGCTACTATCCAAACAGTGGTGACCACCATAAGTGAATAGCAGGTTCTACAACTAATACCGTACAAGTTTCTTATTGGGAATTGGATTTCCAACAAATGGTCAGGCCAAGGAACTTCCCATTGCCACATGAGAATGCCTCTGGATGGACATCCCCGAGAACCAAACCGGATCTCTACCAACACAAGGCCGGGTTACTCCTAACTGAGTAACAACTGACCGAATATGCCATCCCCCGGTCCTTTGGGACCTTTATCACCGAGATCTCGTAATCAATTCACACAATCATAATAATAAAGTGTTTCAACATGAGTAAGTATCTGGGCTCCATACCATGATACCACCCTTTTCCAGAAGGAAATGCACATATCCTAAAGGGCGCTACCCCTCATAACCTTGCCGCATCTTTCCTGTTTTGACCATTTCCGGGATGTGAGGCTCGACGAATTTACGTCCACAAAAACATACTTTATACAAAAGCCATGCTTTGGGTCAACAAATGATCAACACAATGATCACCAAGATAGACGATCAAATAAATGATCCTATCACAAATAATCAACACAATGATCATTTCAGCATCACTCAGCATGTCACATTACCAAATTGGGAATATATCGCTGATAACTTCAACTATATAACCTCTGAGCTCGTACGTCTCAGAGAAGGGTGTTAAGCTAAAAGAATAAATTCTCCGCCACCAACAGAAATATATTTGAAAGAAATCGGCTTTATATCTCAACTTGTAATGTCAGGCATACAATCCGTACAAGTCTGTTCCGGGATCGAACAAAACCGAAGGCACTTACAAAGAAGTCCTTGCAATCCGGATATTCACAATCCTGATCGGATTTCCCATCACTTATGGAATCTCTATACCAGGAGCTACCCAGTGCAGAGACAATCGACAGGTCATCCTATCGCTCTCGCAAATACCGGTATTCAACACCGATCTTCAATGCAATTCACAACGACGTATCACATATTCGGAATGGGTTATACGACCCCATGGTCCTTTCCCGGTTAACCTGAATAGTGAGCGCTTATTCAAAAATAAGTGTGACATTCAAATTCAATCAAATCACATCAAATACCCATTCAAAGGGAAATATTGATAGTCGGTTATTGAACTATCAATTGATATGCACACATAACCAGATTCCAAATAATTTTCCAAATTATTTATTTTCCAAAATATCTTTACAAGATATATAATTTCAACACTTCAAAAATAAATCAATATTTATTTTTCTACAAATTCCACTTTCTTTATAAATTCCATAATGAATTTATATTTCAAAATATCCATGCATATGATTTCAATTATTCATTTCAATTTATCTTCAAAAAGATAAATTCTCAAAACGTTTCATTTCACATTGGAAAAACATTTCCATACTTATTTATTCATAAGTAATTCACAAATCTCTTTTATTTTCAACACTTGGAAAATATTCAATATACTTAAATCGAGATTAAGTATATATTTCATTCTTTAAGGAAATCATTCTCTTAAACATATTTATTTGGGCCAAAACGAATGTTGCGTAAAACATCGTTACGATAACCCAAAATCACTAGTATAGGGATTCGAAATTAAAATAGATATATAAATCCTAATACTATTCAAAACATTTCCTTTCGGAAATCATTTACTATAACAACAGTGTTATAGTCTACCATTTCCTTCTATTTCTCGAAAACGTCTATTTCAACAATGAATGTTGAAATCTATGGTTTCGAATCTCAACACTTTTTAAAACATCGTTAGATCGTTTTAATTCAATTTAAAACATCAAATCTAAACATTTTCTTTAACATATTATTCATTATTCAAAAACGTGAATATTCTATGTTTACAAATTTCATCAATTCTATACTTTTCATTTCAAAGGATTATTCACGATCTAAAATGTGAATATAGCTCTATAAATAAGTTATAACAGTTTTACTTATCAAAATAAGTCGTTTGTGAATTTATAAAACAACGTTTATAAATTCCATTTCTATTTATTTATAACAACTTCCTTTTATACAACCTTTATTAACCTATTCGATTTATTAATCAATTATATACCAAAGGTTTACATTATAAGTTAAACACTTATAATCTACTTGTTTGCAAATATCGTTCCTTTGAACTTCCCAAAATATAAATCTTATAACTTATAAGATTCATTAATTATTCACCTAAATCTATTCCTTTAATAACTTTATAAATTTACAAATCTTACTATTTATAAATTTCGTTTATAACTTTACCATTTATAATTCTATAAATTTCATTCATTTATGAAATTCATTTTTCACTTCATTCAAACACTTATAAAACTCGTTTTATAATGTCAATATTTCAATTTATAAATATCCATTTATAAATCTCTTAATATAAATCAAATTATATTATTATTCTAAACGTCTTTAAATTCCTTTATAATTTCACCATTCTCTTGATTTATAAAATAATCAAATTTTATAAATCCTATATTTAAACTCTTTATAATAAATTCCAAAATCTCAATTTAAACTATTTTATAAAGTCATTAATTCCTTATTTTCAAAAATCAGCTTTTAATCGTATTTCTCAAAAATCATAATTTTTATAACTTTAAAAATTATAACGTTTATTTATTTAACATAAATCAATTTCCAAAAATATTTAATATTTTCAAAGGTGACTTTAAAAACCTTTTAAAATCCCAAAATTTGGGTCCAATGATGCTACACACCAAATAGTCAATCACGACTACAACGACATCATATATCGTATATGATAATCCATCAAATATCAAAATATCTGAAATCAAATAAAAACTGTTGAGGAATCCAGTTGGATCCCTCCAACCTGTTTTCCTGCATCCAAAAACATTAGCACAATGCCAATTTCGCTCCAGTACGAAATTATCTCGGTATATGTTTTTATTAAATATTATCCGCTTAATAACGGCGTAATAGGGTCTCATCCGCTAAAAAAAATGCAGGGAATCAACAACTGCAATATATACATATGCCAATATATATATATTGATATTATATATAATACCAATTTCACTGTTTATGAAATATTCACGGTATATGTTTTTAATAAATAACATCCGCTTACTAACGGCGTATAATGTCTATTTTAACAATCAATAGATATCAATCATCATTCAAACATGCATTCAAATATTTTAAATCTAACTATTTAAAATAAAATCGAAAACGATTCGATTGAGTGAGAAGTTCTCACCTTGATTTCAATTTCGTTTTAGCGATTTATTTCGAATAAAATTAAACGCGCGTTTAATTTTACCCGAAATTCTCACTAACTCCAAACGACTCCAAACCAACTCTATCGCGTAGTGCTCGACGATACGATCCCAACACAACTGGTTTCGCATGTTTTCGACCTCGTATGAAAAAGTTATCAATTTATGAAGTTACACGTATTTAAACTTACTAATTTACAACTTAATTAATAAATTTTAAACCTATTCCAATATCCACCGTTCAAACCCTCATCCCTCACATCATAGTCGTTCCCCCCTATCATCTTCCCCACGCAACTTTGCTTCCAGGACATGAATCCAAGGCCGAACCCAACATTCAATCCTAGGGTTTAATATTACAACCTCATTTCTCGACGAAATCACATCAAACCACCGCCATCTCGAAGCCCTTCGCGAGAGCTATCTCCACCATCCACCACCTGTAGTTCGGCCCCCCCATTCCTCTCATTTTGCGTGCGCAAGCGTGGCCGAACGCGGCCCTCTAGCTCCCCTTACGTTGCTCCATTTCCGATCAACTCCGTATGAAATCAAAGCTCTCACTTCGCTCTACAATGTTGTAGTTAACAACTTTCATTGATTTTTGACGGATTGAAATAAATTAAAGGAAGAAGGAAACGAATTTTCAGCCCTTCATTTTGTTAGTGGCGGCTACACGTTGAAATTAGGGTTTAGGTTTTTTTATTTTTTTTCTAAATTATGAAGGGGGTAGGGTCTCCTTTTATAGAAAATCGAGGGTAAACACTATTCATTTCGGAAATTTCGAACTCCGATTTACGCACCGTAACCAGCGTTTCTAAGGTTTACCCCGCGTTCCGGACACAATGGAATAGGTTTCGGAAGCTAATTCGGACATCTGTGCGAGTTATGGCTATAAACGCTCAATTTAAATTAAACCGATTTAAATCGATTTCTAAGCGTTTTAATTCGTATCGGACAAACGGTAAATCAAATTGACTTGAAATTTGAAACCTTACAATAATATCACATTACGGATCCGATGAAACTGGTTTCGTCGAAATCCGAGACTTTTTGAAAAATGGCTATTTTAACTCGCCAAATTTAAATTAAAAATAATTCGATGCGTTTAGAGCTGCCACGATCAAACAATAGCTCCGATTGACACGAAAATTAAAATCCGGTAATAACTAACTATTATGGATCCAATGGAACTAGTTTCGTTCAATTCTGAGACTGTTTAAAAATTGACTATTTTACAGTCGATTATTAAATATT
Organism: Allium cepa; assembly: GCA_030765085.1. Classification (NCBI taxonomy): domain Eukaryota; kingdom Viridiplantae; phylum Streptophyta; class Magnoliopsida; order Asparagales; family Amaryllidaceae; genus Allium; species Allium cepa. The sequence goes on from CM060940.1 coordinate 32,443,278, forward strand.
AAAATATTCAATTTTCACAAATTAACTTCTAATTCGATTTTAAAAGTTCTAAAATATCATTCTAACTTCAATATGATAAAATAAAATTTTACAAATCATTTTCAATCATATTTAACTCAATTTTCAATTATTTCCATAATTTCACACATTAAATTATCGATTTAATTATTCAATTAAATCCAATAATTCAAATTAAAATTTATTCGACTTATAAATTTCACTTATAAATATTTAAAATTAATTAAATATTCAAATTTAAATTAATAAAAATTCTGGGTCGTTACAATCTTTCCCCCTTAAAAGAATTTCGTCCTCGAAATTACAAGTAAGAAAAGTTACAGAATCTATTAATTTTCCAAAATTCATAGTTAAACTCTTACAATTCTTTACTAAGCTTTCAAATCATACTTAGTTATCTTTTTTAAAAACAACTACTATTGTTTAACTTTCAACTTCAAATCAAATTAAAGTTTTCAAAATTTTCCCAATTTTCTCAAAAATTTTCTAACGCCTTAAATTTCCGGAAAAATCGCCATAGTCTCCTTTACGCGGCTCGATCCGAAAAAAAAATTACAGTATATATATGACAAATATACATCTCATCAAGTAATGAGGCATCCCGAAGGGAAAAAAGTGTAAAAGTACGATATTTAATCCGAGATATGTACCTTATATTTTATTAGCAAGCAAATACGGTTAATATAGCGCGAAAGCGAGCTCCAAATGCAAAGCAAACGCCATCCGCACCTACTAAACACTCAACAAACAACATGAGAATCATGCATATATGTACAATAATATCAATATACAACATATAGCAACATAATAACTATATATGTCTCATAGCAAATGCAACATATATTCAACCATCAACCAACTATAATCCATAACTAATAATATTCATTCATATTCTCATTAGTATTCAATGAATTGGTTTTCAAATTAAATCACATTTGATTTATTAACAGTGGATGTTTTTACTAACATTAATTCTCAATTAGTTTATATTCACTACTTCATATTCAAGTTGGTTTACTTCCAAATCAAATTCAATTCTATTTAAGATTCACTTAATGAATTATATACAATCAACTAACAATCATATAACAACCAAAGTATATTAATTTCAACCAAATTCCTTTGCTTATATTCATTCCATTTGGTTTAACATCATCACTTTCAATTGGTTTAATTAAATTGATTTTCGTTTAATTATTCAACTTCTAATAACATTAGATTTTAATGAATTAACATTTATATTCATTATTCCATATCAACTTCATTTGCATTCAATTGATTAACATTCAATCCATTAATTCAATTCAATTCAATTACTAAAGTTGAATTTCATTTAGATAACTCAAGTTCATATTCATTTAATCCACTTGATTATTTACTTCGATACCAATATCAACTTCATTCAACAACACTTAAGTTATATTCCATTTAACATTAAAATTCATTTTTTATTCACAACTCATATTCATAAATATGTTCATATAGTTTCACTTCTTATATATATAAGTTTATTCACAATTGTAAATCACTTTAATTATAATTCAATTCTTATAACTCTTTCTCTTATACAATTATTCTTTTATTTAGATTATTCAAACAACCTAACATCAACTTATATACACTTTAATAATTCTGAAAAATTATTCCTTTATATATATAAAAATATAATCAAGGTAAAATTATTTCATTTACCCAATTTATAAACAATACTATGTCGAATTGTTCTATTCAAGTGTTTAGAAACCCCTTCGGCATAGTTGTGCATACCGTGCTGACGAAGGTTCATATGCCACTCAATAAACCAATCATCACAATATAAAACAATTTTATATTCACTAACAAATACGCTCTCATAGCTATTATTACACTCAAACTCATTCTAGAGTACTACTAACTCTATCTCTAATGAGTAATACCCAACAGTACCATGGTTGTCGCTTAACCATATGCTCTGATACCAAATGTAACATTGCGGATTTTCGTTGCCGAAAAACCGAATAGTTAGGGGTTTTAGAAAGAATTTAAGAAAAGAAAAAGACAGAAGAAGAGATAAGAAAGATAGAAAATAGAGAAAAGAAAACAGAGAATAGAAAAGAAAATAGAGAATTTGAAAATAGAACGGAACAGAAAGAAAACAACAGAACAACATCAGAATCTCACAATTCGCAGCGGAACAACATATAATAATAAATGAATAATCTTTAAACAAAGAACTATATCAGTTATTACATTACATTTCATTACATCATATCATCAGAGTGTACAACATCAAACAACAACAACAATGCTGCGGAAAAAGAAATACTATATAAACTAGTAATACGCCATGCCATCCAGCTTGCCTCCAGCAACTCCTGAATATCCAGAATATCCTGATAAACCTAACTCTTAACTGCCCGTGTGGAAATTGGTGGGCACCCAAAGTTTAGGAAGGAAAACAATAAACTCCGAGTCAGTCATGTGACTGGTGTGAGAACTCAAAACAGTTTATTTATCTTTAAAAATCAAAAGGAGGAATATTTTTAAATTCAATTCGCAATGCTTTTAAAAATGAGACTACCATAAGGCCTCCCGCACACACACACATGCAAACGCAGAATTGGAGGAGATTTCTCCTTATGATAGTCAAAGATGCTTGATACGCATTTAAAATAACATTTGATATTATTACTAGTGCATAGTGTAGAGAAAAATCATTTCAAAAGTAAAGATATAAATCTTAGCCAACATACGACCATTATCGTATGCCTACTATAGCTACTATCCAAACAGTGGTGACCACCATAAGTGAATAGCAGGTTCTACAGCTAATACCGTACAAGTTTCGTATTGGGAATTGGATTTCCAACAAAGGGTCAGGCCAAGGAACTTTCCATTGCCACATGAGAATGCCTTTGGATGGACATCCCCGAGAACCAAACCGGATCTCTACCAACACAAGGCCGGGTTACTCCTAACTGAGTAACAACTAACCGAATATGCCATCCCCCGGTCCTTTGGGACCTTTATCACGGAGATCTCGTAATCAATTCACACAATCATAATAATAAAGTGTTTCAACATGAGTAAGTATCTGGGCTCCATACCATGATACCACCCTTTTCCAGAAGGAAATGCACATATCCTAAAGGGCGCTACCCCTCATAACCTTGCCGCATCTTTCCTGTTTTGACCATTTCCGGGATGTGAGGCTCGACGAATTTACGTCCACAAAAACATACTTTATACAAAAGCCATGCTTTGGGTCAACAAATGATCAACACAATGATCACCAAGATAGACGATCAAATAAATGATCCTATCACAAATAATCAACACAATGATCATTTCAGCATCACTCAGCATGTCACATTACCAAATTGGGAATATATCGCTGATAACTTCAACTATATAACCTCTGAGCTCGTACGTCTCAGAGAAGGGTGTTAAGCTAAAAGAATAAATTCTCCGCCACCAACAGAAATATATTTGAAAGAAATCGGCTTTATATCTCAACTTGTAATGTCAGGCATACAATCCATACAAGTCTGTTCCGGGATCGAACAAAACCGAAGGCACTTACAAAGAAGTCCTTGCTATCCGGATATTCACAATCCTGATCGGATTTCCCATCACTTATGGAATCTCTATACCAGGAGCTACCCAGTGCAGAGACAATCGACAGGTCATCCTATCGCTCTCGCAAATACCGGTCTTCAACACCGATCTTCAATGCAATTCACAACGACGTATCACATATTCGGAATGGGTTATACGACCCCATGGTTCTTTCCCGATTAACCCGAATAGTGAGCGCTTATTCAAAAATAAGTGTGACATTCAAATTCAATCAAATCACATCAAATACCCATTCAAAGGGAAATATTGATAGTCGGTTATTGAACTATAAATTGATATGCACACATCACCAGATTCCAAATAATTTTCCAAATTATTTATTTTCCAAAATATCTTTACAAGATATATAATTTCAACACTTCAAAAATAAATCAATATTTATTTTTCTACAAATTCCACTTTCTTTATAAATTCCATAATGAATTTATATTTCAAAATATCCATGCATATGATTTCAATTATTCATTTCAATTTATCTTCAAAAAGATAAATTCTCAAAACGTTTCATTTCACTTTGGAAAAACATTTCCATACTTATTTATTCATAAGTAATTCACAAATCTCTTTTATTTTCAACACTTGGAAAATATTCAATATACTTAAATCGAGATTAAGTATATATTTCATTCTTTAAGGAAATCATTCTCTTAAACATATTTATTTGGGCCAAAACGAATGTTGCGTAAAACATCGTTATGATAACCCAAAATCACTAGTATAGGGATTCGAAATTAAAATAGATATATAAATCCCAATACTATTCAAAACATTTCCTTTCGGAAATCATTTACTATAACAACAGTGTTATAGTCTACCATTTCCTTATATTTCTCGAAAACGTCTATTTCAACAATGAATGTTGAAATCTATGGTTTCGAATCTCAACACTTTTTAAAACATCGTTAGATCGTTTTAATTCAATTTAAAACATCAAATCTAAACATTTTCTTTAACATATTATTCATTATTCAAAAACGTGAATATTCTATGTTTACAAATTTCATCAATTCTATACTTTTCATTTCAATGGATTATTCATGATCTAAAATGTGAACATAGCTCTATAAATAAGTTATAACAGTTTTACTTATCAAAATAAGTCGTTTGTGAATTTATAAAACAACGTTTATAAATTCCATTTCTATTTATTTATAACAACTTCCTTTTATACAACCTTTATTAACCTATTCGATTTATAACCCAATTATATACCAAAGGTTTACATTATAAGTTAAACACTTATAATCTATTTGTTTGCAAATATCGTTCCTTTGAACTTCCCAAAATATAAATCTTATAACTTATAAGATTCATTACTTATTCACCCAAATCTATTCCTTTAATAACTTTATAAATTTATAAATCTTACTATTTATAAATTTCGTTTATAACTTTACCATTTCTAATTCTATAAATTTCATTCATTTATGAAATTCATTTTTCACTTCATTCAAACACTTATAAAACTCGTTTTATAATGTCAATATTTCAATTTATAAATATCCATTTATAAATCTCTTAATATAAATCAAATTATATTATTACTCTAAACGTCTTTAAATTCCTTTATAATTTCGCCATTCTCTTGATTTATAAAATAATCAAATTTTATAAATCCTATATTTAAACTCTTTATAATAAATTCCAAAATCTCAATTTAAACTATTTTATAAAGTCATTAATTCCTTATTTTCAAAAATCAGCTTTTAATCGTATTTCTCAAAAATCATAATTTTTATAACTTTAAAAATTATAACGTTTATTTATTTAACATAAATCAATTTCCAAAAATATTTAATATTTTCAAAGATCACTTTAAAAACCTTTTAAAATCCCAAAATTTGGGTCCAATGATGCTACACACCAAATAGTCAATCACGACTACAACGACATCATATATCGTATATGATAATCCATCAAATATCAAAATATCTGAAATCAAATAAAAACTGTTGAGGAATCCAGTTGGATCCCTCCAACCTGTTTTCCTGCATCCAAAAGCATTAGCACAATACCAATTTCGCTCCAGTACGAAATTATCGCGGTATATGTTTTTATTAAATATTATCCGCTTAATAACGGCGTAATAGGGTCTCATCCGCTAAAAAAAATACGGGGAATCAACAACTGCAATATATACATATGCCAATATATATATATTGATATTATATATAATACCAATTTCACTGTTTATGAAATATTCGCGGTATATGTTTTTAATAAATAACATCCGCTTAATAACGGCGTATAATGTCTATTTTAACAATCAATAGATATCAAACATCATTCAAACATGCATTCAAATATTTTAAATCTAACTATTTAAAATAAAATCGAAACCGATTCGATTGAGTGAGAAGTTCTCACCTTGATTTCAATTTCGTTTTAGCGATTTATTTCGAATAAAATTAAACGCGCGTTTAATTTTACCCGAAATTCTCACTAACTCCAAACGACTCCAAACCAACTCTATCGCGTAGTGCTCGATGATATGATCCCAACGCAACTGGTTTCGCGCGTTTTCGACCTCGTATGAAAAAGTTATCAATTTATGAAGTTACACGTATTTAAACTTACTAATTTACAACTTAATTAATAAATTTTAAACCTATTCCAATATCCACCGTTCAAACCCTCATCCCCCACATCATAGCCGTTCCCCCCTATCATCTTCCCCACGCAACTTTGCTTCTAGGACATGAATCCAAGGCCGAACCCAACATTCAATCCTAGGGTTTAATATTACAACCTCATTTCTCGACGAAATCACATCAAACCACCGCCATCTCGAAGCCCTTCGCGAGAGCTATCTCCACCATCCACCACCTGTAGTTCGGCCCCCCCATTCCTCTCGTTTTGCGTGCGCAAGCGTGGCCGAACGCGGCCCTCTAGCTCCCCTTACGTTGCTCCATTTCCGATCAACTCTGTATGAAATCAAAGCTCTCACTTCGCTCTACAATGTTGTAGTTAACAACTTTCATTGATTTTTGACGGATTGAAATAAATTAAAGGAAGAAGGAAACGAATTTTCAGCCCTTCATTTTGTTAGTGGCGGCTACACGTTGAAATTAGGGTTTAGGTTTTTTTATTTTTTTTTCTAAATTATGAAGGGGGTAGGGTCTCCTTTTATAGAAAATCAAGCGTAAACACTATTCATTTCGGAAATTTCGAACTCCGACTTACGCGCCGTAAGCAGCGTTTCTAAAGTTTACCCCTCGTTCCGGACACAATGGAACAGGTTTCGGAAGCTAATTCGGACATCTGTGCAAGTTATGGCTATAAACGCTCAATTTAAATTAAACCGATTTAAATCGATTTCTAGGCGTTTTAATTCGTATCGGACAAACGGTAAATCCAATTGACTTGAAATTTGAAACCTTACAATAATATCACATTACGGATCCGATGAAACTGGTTTCGTCGAAATCCGAGACTTTTTGAAAAATGGCTATTTTAACTCGCCAAATTTAAATTAAAAATAATTCGATGCGTTTCGAGCTGCCACGATCAAACGATAGCTTCGATTGACACGAAAATTGAAATCCTGTAATAACTAACTATTACGGATCCAATGGAACTGGATTCGTTCAATTCTGAGACTGTTCAAAAATTGACTATTTTACGGTCGATTATTAAATATTAAAATATTCAATTTTCACAAATTTACTTCTAATTCGATTTTAAAAGTTCTAAAATATCATTCTAACTTCAATATGATAAAATAAAATTTTACAAATCATTTTCAATCATATTTAACTCAATTTTCAATTATTTCCATAATTTCACACATTAAATTATTGATTTAATTATTCAATTAAATCCAATAATTCAAATTAAAATTTATTCGACTTATAAATTTCACTTATAAATATTTAAAATTAATTAAATATTCAAATTTAAATTAATAAAAATTCTGGGTCGTTACAATCAAGCAAGTTTAGATCAGATACAACTCTAGATTTAAAAGAAAAGGAAACAGAAGCATGTTTCTCTGTTCTTCTCAAACATCCAGGGTCAAGTTTGCTTCTCTGTTTTCAAACTGTCAGGTGAGCAAACCTATCAAACCCATTTATTATATCTGAATGTTTGATAATGTTAGAAAATATGATGGTTGCATTGATATAAAAAATCTAATTGCATGCCCGAACATTTAAAGACTTTAGAAGTGTGCATGTCTGTTTACAGGCATACTTACCTTTGTTAAAAATATGTATGGCCTTATACGAAGGAAAGGAAAAATTCAATTGCTCTTTACATAATGAATTTTAGGCTTAAATTTAAAAATGAAAAATGTTTGTAAGACTGTAACATCAATTTTAAAAATAAATTCAAGTATTTTAATTGAGTAACCATTTCAAGAACAATAAACTACAGTGATGAGCCTTTAAAATCAGATAAATCGATGGTCAAAAATTTATGTTTTGAATATATAGTTGGATTCAAATTTGAAAATTATGAATTTTGATAATATTTTCAAGATTTTAAAGTTTGGGAATATCGTGTATTCATAAGTTGATAAAAATTGGGTCTTCGGTTAACTTCTGATGATCGTGTGAACTACGGAAGTCATGGTTGATGCTGGAAGAGGCTGGAGCATTGGGGATCGTGGAAAAATCTTTGATGAATTTTTGTAGTGTCGTGGTAAGCGAACGATGGTGATATAGGGTTTTAACTCAGTTTTGTTCAATACGGATGAAGTGATGATTTTGGTCGTCGCGATTGCATCGAGTTACACCGGACCTATGGGGATCGAAATTGGGGAGGTTGATGAAGCTCCGGTTGGAATGGCGTGGTCGATGACGGTCGGAATCGTCGGTGGGGGAATGAATTATCAAGCGAATATGGTTCCAGTATTTCGCTGTTCAACTCAATTTCGAATCACGGTGAACGTGAGGGTGTTGGTTGGTCGAGGTTGACGAGGAGGTTGTCAATGACTTATCGAGGGTCTTTGCCATGATCGGAGTCATTCTCATCATTTGTGTACGTATATATGTATCACAGTGTATATGTTTGAAGATGAGTTGGAAGAAGATGGAGTTTCTCAAGTTCGAACCCGAAGGTAATCGTGAGATGACTTGAAGCAAGTGAAAAGAAAGGTGAACCCGAAGTTGAGCTTGGGTCTGGGCCGGGATTATCTCGTGGTTTGCTCGAGCGATTGTAATGGCAGTTTTGAAAATTTAAAACAAATCAAAATTTGATTTTTGTTACTCCATTATTTTTAAATAATAATTGTCCCGATTAAGTTTTGAGATTAGAAAAGGGTTTATACAAATTATTTTAAATTTATTAAGGTTAAATAAGTTTAAATTTAATTTGTTTTCAAAAGATTATGAACTATGTTTTCTCAAAAGAAAATTTATTTAAACAAGTTTTTATAATAAGTTTTCAGAGAATTGATCTTAAAGTTAAGGATATGTTTAAAAATTTTTTTAACTATATTGGGATGGTTATTTAAAATATTTTTTAAGCGTTTCAAATAAAAATTTGATGATGTACTTAAGCATGTGATTAAATAAGCAGATTATCTTTAGTAAATTTAAGCCTTGGGTAATCGAAGATTTAATTATTTAGACAGCAATTAAAAGTTAATTGATTTATGTGATTGACTAAAGGATGATTAATTGAGGTGATTAAATTATTTTTGTGATAGATTTAAGGTTAGTTAATTAGGACAATTAATTAACAGATAATTAATTAAAAAGTTAATTAATTAAATTAAATCAGGATTTGATAATTAATTCATGAGTAATTTATTTAATTTAAAGTTAAATTGAATTAATTTAGGATTAAACAATTAATTAATCCTGTTTATAAACGATTATTGAATGATTGGATTGCTTATTAATGTTTTCATTGTATGAAATGCCTTGAATTAATTGTTATCTTTGGACTGTAATATTATGTTATGTGAATTGAGCTGTGTGTAATTTATTTATTTATTTATTTGTGATACATTTATCTGTGAATCTGTGAATGAAGATAAGCGCTATAGGATTATACCGCTTATTGACATTGTTGTGTTTGAATCTGTGATGATTGATGTTTTGGCACTATTGTGCAAAACCCATGGACCACACTATGCACACAAAAATATGGATTGCACGAGGAAATTGGTAAAGTCATGGATTTTTTAAATAATTTTAAGATTGAATTTTAAATCCAAACGGTTTTGAAAATGGAATTGGATTAAATATGAAAAGCACTTGAAATGGAGTTTCGAAGATAAAAGTTATTTTGCATAACTCGATAAAGTTTTGAAATTTAAATAATTTGATTTGAATTTAAATTCAAGATTTGAAATTGAATTCTGTGTTTGAGAATTTTAAGTTTAAAAAGGTGGTACAAGTTATATAATGTGTTTATATGGGTTTTAAACCATTTTAAAAGTATTGTTTTGGAAATTTGAATTTAACCGAGCTTTATACTTGAAGAGCTTAAACTTGTACAAATGTATTCGGATTTTTCCGAAACGAAAACTATCTGTTTTCAAATAATAATAGCTTTCATATAAAGAATAGATTTCCAATTTGTGTTGAAAAGATTTCAAATTTGAAATGGAATTGTTTTGAAAGCTACGAATTGAATCTTTGATTTAAAGATTGGATAAGTTAATCCAAATTAAAATGGAATTGTGTTGAAAGCTATGAATTGAATCTTTGATTTAAATATTGGATAAGTTGATCCAATTTAAATTGGAATTGTTTTGGAAGCTATGAATAAATCTTTATGAAAGATTGGTGGACTTTGCGAAGTAAATCATTTTGTTTAAATATTTGAAAATGGTAATTTGTTTAAACCATTTGAAAGAAAAGTTTTGGGTAATAAGTTGTGACTTAACTGTGATCCCAATATCCATATGTTTTTAAATATTATGCTCACTATTTGGTTTAGCTTAGCCGGGAGAAGATTTTTTGTCATATAACCCATTCTGAATATTGAAACGACGAAATGGATAGCAATTGAAGATGGTGATGCAGACCGGGTGTCTTCGAGAACGATAGGATAAACTTTTGAATGTCTCTGCACCGAGTCACGCCGGTATAGAGATCTCCATATGTGATGGGGAGTCCAATCGGGATTGTGGATACCCAGACTTGCAAGGGCTTCTTTGGAAGTGCCTTCGGTTCTGTTCGAACCCAAAACAGACTCGTATTGATGTGTGTCTGACATTACACTTTGAGATGTAAAGATGATTTCTATCAAATACATTTCTGTTTGGTGGCAGAGAATTTGTTCTCTTAGCTTAACACTCTTCTCTGAGACGTACGAGCTCAGAGGTTATGTAGTTGATGGTTACTAGTAATACTTCCCAATTTGGTAATGTGGCATACGAAGATCTACTAATCATTTGTTGATCAATGCATGGCTTTATGAAAAAGTGTATCTTTGTAGACGAGACTTCGTCGAGCCTCACAACCCGGTAATGGTCGAAACAGGAATCGTTGCAGCAAGGTTATTTGAGGGTAGCGCCTCCTGAGGGTATGTCATTTCCTTTTGGATTATAAGTGGTATCATGGTATGGAGCCCAGATACTTAACTTTGTGATTACTGCAAAACTTATTGCTTTGTGGTTGTTGGTTGAGAGGTACCTCGGATAAAGGTCGCAAACAACTGGGGGATGGAATGCTCGCGTCAATAGTTACCTAGTGATAGAGGTAACCCGACCTTGTGTTGGCAATGATCTGGTTAGGTTCTCGGGGACATCCCTCCAGAGGTGTTCCATTTTGTGTGGAATGTTCCTTTGCCTGACCATTTTTTGGAAATCCAATCAAACAATACGAGCCTTTTACAATTGCAGTTGTATAACCCGCCACCTCAGGTTGTAGCTATAGCTGGCATAATATAATGGTACCTATGCTGGCTAAGATTTATATTATACTTTCGAAAGATTTTCTGCACTATGCACTAATAATAATATCAAAAAGATTTTGCATAGTAAGCATGTTTGACTATAATAAGAGAAATCTCCTCCAAGTTTGCTCTTGCATTATGTGCGTGCGGGGAGACCTTATGGTAGTTTCATTTTCCAAAAAGCATTGCGAAATTCTTTTAAATATTTTGTTTTTCTTTTGATAAAGATAAAATTGTTTTTGTTTTTTCATACCAGTCCCATGACTGACCCGGAGTTTATTGTTTCCTTCCAAAACTCTGGGTCCCACAATTTTCCACACGGGCAGTCTAGAGTTTGGTTTTTCAGATAATCAAATAATAGGTGTAGAATTCGATAGCATCCAGCTTTGGGATTTGGCCATCGCATTTGCTTTTTTTCAGTATTCGGGCTAACGTTACCTAATACAATGAGATTGAGGGTTTCTCGCTTCGCGTTTGGAAAGCATGTTTGTGGATTTAGCTTTTGGAGATTTTTGAAACTTTAGCTATGGAGTTGCAGTTGTAGTTTGTTGTTGGAGTTCTCTTTTGGAGTCTCTCTTCCATTGTTATGTTTCCGCTATTGTTATTATCCCCGATATTGTTGTATCTTATTGTATTAGATATTGTATTCGTTGTTGTATCAATAATATATTTTTTCTTCCGCTGTGTTGTTATACTTAATGTGTTATAAGCTCCGGCGAACCAGATTCGATGTTTGGATCTGTGGCATTCGAATACGCGTAATGTATTCGGTGTCGATTTTCAAAGGTCAAGTCATGGATGTTATTTTGTGGGTTATCTATCGTTAATGAATTGCTGTGTGAATTATGATACCCTGTATTTAATTGATTGTATCCACTTAAACTGGATTTAAGATGACATTGAATTTGAAGAGACCGGGGTCGGGTATCAGTAAATACCCGAAACCACTTCGATTAATAATCTATATTCTTTATAAACTTGATGTGTGGAATCAAACACGCAGTAATGAAATAAGTAAATATCATGGATAATTAAACTGGTAACATTTCTTAGATACCATTTTTTAATATGTGTTTGAATTTAACAAATTATAACTCGTAGATAGGTACGAGTTACCTCGAATTTCAGTTATGTTTTAAAACTTAGTATTTCAGTTTTATGGGTTTACTCAAGCTGGTTTCCTGCCTGATCCCGGTGTTACAGATTTTCTGGTAAGGACATTCTGGAGCTCAAGAGGCGGCATGAACATATGGATACTTATTCCGCTATGATATATGTAGTTTATTTGGGCATGCTGATTTTAACTGTCCAGAGTTTTGTGTAAATGTTGTAACTCGGATGTATTGATGTAAATTAACTGATACAGTTTTCCTTTGTATAACTGCTATTATATTTAATATTATATTTAGATCCGCTGCGAATGTGAGAATTTGTGTTTTGGTGTTTTTGTTTCTTCTTATTCTTCTATCTCTTTTTTTCTTTTCCCTAACTATCTGGAATTTTTCAAGATTGGAAAATCCAGGTTGTTACATTTGGTATCAGAGCTGAAGGTTGAGCGAGAACCTTGGCTCTTGTGGGGATACTCATTAAGGATAGGGTCAATGGTACCCTAGAATGAGTTTAGTGTGTGTGTTCGTGTGTGTGTGTGTGTATGAGAGCATACTTGTTATTTTCTTATATAAAGATTTTAAATGGTTTTAGAAATGATTTTTATATAAGTTTACCTTTTGATATATAAAGAAATAGTTTTTCCAATGTATAAAGAAATTGGATGTTGGATATTGGAATTAAATAAACAAACTATACAGATAAGATGAATTAGAATTGGTTTCAAACTAGAATATAAAATGGTTATTGTGTTTAATAATGGAGTGTTGTTTTCCTGTAAACATTGATAAAGCAAAATGAAAATGTTTTAGGGAAGAAAACTTTTAGATGAGTATAACTTATAAATTAAAGTAGGTTTAAATTTATGAAGTTTTGAATCCTAAGTCTAGGAACATTTGAAATTGTTTTCAAATTGTTAAAAGAAATGATGAGTAATATTATTTAGACTATTTTTGAATATAATCTTATTTTACAAATAGAGAGTTGTATGAATTTTTTTAAGGAATTTGTTTTGAATTAAAACCAAAGGTGGTTTAAATTTTAAAAATTTGGCTTGGTGGGCCAAGAAGTAAATATGTTCATATGTGTGGATATACATAATATCAAGATGATTTGAAATAAACTCTAAAGTGAAGAGTTTTTATTTTCCCTGAAGTGTGAAGTAAAAACCCAAAGTAAAATAAGTTTTTGAACTTTTAAGTGGTAGAAATTTGAAATTTGAAATAGAGAATTCAAATTTTGAGTGGGATTAATGGGATTAAATTAAATCTAACTTAAAAGAAGTTAAATAAGTTTGAATGAACAACCTGATTTGGAAATTTCAAGATGAAATTGAGATTTAACTTAGGAAGTTAAATGGTTGATTTCAATTGGGAGTTTGTGTGATCTCAAAATGGGTTTGAGATTTGGAAATTGGTAATGGATGGATGTTTTAAAATAATTTGGATAATATTATCCTATTGTTATTAATAATCTTTAAATTGTGAATTGGATTTGTTTAAATGAATGAAGAAATGGATTGTGGTAATATATCCATTATTGAGATAAAAGGGACATTAAACTTTAATTTAAAATTAAGGTTACGAAATCACTTTGAACTTAAGATTTGAATGTTAAGAATTAAATTTGTAAGTTAAATTTCTTTTAAGAATCGGTTTCAAAGTTGGAAGATAAAATAGGGTAATTAATTAAATTTTAAAAATAAAATTGTGTTGAACTCTTATTTGAACTTTGTAATAAGTTAAGTAAAGAAAATTTAAAATGGAATTTTGAAATTTAGACTCAGAACTAAATTTATTAAAGATTTAGATGATTGATTTAAAAATAAAAGTTTATTTGATTTAAGGGATTAAATCAACATTTAAAATTTAACTCGAATTTATAATTTTAGATGGTTTAATGTTGAGTTTTAAATTGAATTAGTTCAAATTGGATTTGATTTGAATTAATCGGAATTGCGATTAAAGATGGATAAGTTTAAAATTCAAATGGGAAAATTTGAATTGGATTAATTTGAAATGAAATTAAAGTTGAATAGGTTTAAAATTCAAATGGAATTTGATTTGAATTTGGAAAGAAATTGAAGATTAATTCAACTTGAATTTGGGATTAATCAAGTTCAGTGGAAATTGAAGTTATTTAAACTGGAATTGAGTCAATTTAAATAGAAGTGAAAATATAAATTGAATTGATAGGGATGGAGATTGAGAATTGAATAGTTTGGCCCTGGACTATTTTCAAAATAAATTGTTTTAATTCAAATCTATCTTTACAAGTTATTTACTATATATACAACCTTTCTTGTTAAACCCCAAACTATATTATCCTTATTTTATAACTACTTTTGGAATTATTTAACTATATTGCAACAGTTTTGTAACCAATTACTATTTCGCAACTATTTTTCAATTATCTAACTATTTTATAACCATTTGTCTATTTCATAACTGCTTAACTATTTAACAGCTATTTTACAAACTAATAATTATTTTTCAACTACTTATCTATTTTTTTAACTTTTCAAGCTCTTTTCTAAATTTAAGCTGGACAGAGTTCAAACTATTTATGATTGATTACTAATTGAGATAAGAATTGAAGTGATAATCCAAATAGGGATTGAGGTAATTGTGAATAAGTCAATGAAAATCAAGATGAATTTGAATGGACAAAGAATTGATTTGACTAATAATCAATGAAGATAGAGACGTAGAAAGTACATACATCATTCTATTCGCGTAACGATTTGATTCAGATTCGAGCACAAAATTTCGAGATAGTATATCGATCCGAGTTGGGATTTTTTTTCACCAAATTTTCGCAGCGAACTTAGATATGAATTTTTGATTGGTTTTGAAAATTCTCTATCATAGTTATGGCTATGCAAGGAGAATGATGGTTTCTGATCAAGAAACTAAATCTTAGTCGGCACTAGGAAGTCGGGTGGATGATACTAATTTGGAAGTGAAATTGTGTTATCGAGTGCGTGATCAGATTGATATTGCAAATGAATGATATGAGTACATCGTTTAGGTTTGAATGAAATTGATATTGAAAATTTGTAGGTAAAAACTGTAAAATGGATTTTAATGAAAAGTAATATGGTTAATAACTTTATAAAAGAGTAATCAAATTTGAATATTTGATTTGGAATAAACAAAGTTATATATGTTTGTTATATAAGATAAATCTCCCCTTGTTGAATCTATTGCCAAAAGAAAAGGGTTTTCGAAAAGCATTTGATGTATAAAAAGGGAATTTATACAAGTATGAAGTAATCCAAAGATTTTCAAGATTTTATATATCTATATATACAAAGGATCTTATGAGAATGATTTTGGGAAAATGTTTTTGGAACCTATGTATTTTGGAAAGGCTTTAGATTTTTGGGAAAAATCAATTTTGGAAATTTGGAAAGCCTTATTGAAAATTAACGATTTTGGAATAATCGATTTTGAGAAAGGAGATTTATATGGGATTCATAATAGGTGTATGATTTGAAAGATACTATATGTGTATAGTATAAAATGTTTTGAAGAAGGCTCTAGAGAAAAAGGCGCTCCCCTGAAATGAACTTCTTAGGAGTACCATAGGTTGGTACTGCCTTGAGCCTCAAAGGGGGAGGCTCTAAAGTGGATCCTGTAAGGAAGTCCCGACAAACAAAAGTTCCTGAGGATTATTAGTTAGCAAAAGTCGAGGGCGCTGATGCCTACATAAGCATTTGGGTTATACTGTGACGACAGTGTAACTCGATGTCGCTGCGATCTACTATGGACCATAGCGGAAATCGTGTGGAGGTGATTGTCAACAGTCTATGTTTGATTTTACCAGGAAGGCAATGTAATATCGGTAGACTGCGATCTATGGTCAAGTGGAGTGGAGAAGTTTCATTTTTTTTGGCAGCGGAATTCGAAGGCGCTGATGCCTACATTTATATGGGTTTTTGTTGTGATAGCAACGTAACCCTAGATGTAGCTACGATCTGTAGCTGGCTCTATGGTGTAATCGAGGGGCGCGGAGTGCCTATTGTTATCTATGGATTTTACCAGGATGGTAACTTAACCATCAGGTTAACTGTGACTTTGTATGGGGTTGATGATTTCCAGAGTATTCTCACCAAAGATATTTCCTCTTTTTCGAAATTGTCTCTTTATTTTCATAAAATTTTCAGAAATGTTTTCCAAATATTTTCACTAGGTATTGAAAATGGGTATGCTAAGTACTTGTACATTTTCAGTCCTACGCCTGATCAATGTATGACCGAATTTCTATATGAACAAGGAGGGACTGATTGAGTCATCGAGTTATAAAAAGTATTTTTATAAAAACTAATTTATAATATTATGTGTATTTTAAAAGTGTTTTAAAAATGATCAAAGAATATTTTAACTGGTTTTAAATTATTGAATAAATTCTGGCTTCGTTCCTTTTTGAGGACGAAAAGATTCAAAGTGGGGAGGAATGTGATATCCCGAAATTTCAAGGAAATTTAAAATGTGATAATCTCTTTTATAAATTATTTAAGTTGGTAAAATTGTTATTTTCAAAAAATAAATAATAATGTAATGATTTTTTTTAAATATAGATAGAAATAGATTTTAAATAGACTAATTATTTTCAAATTTAATAAGTGTTGTTTAAATGTGTATATATATGTATTAAAGTTGATTTTAAATAGAATAATTGTTTACAAATTTAATAATGTGTTTATATATATATATATATATATATATATATATATTTGAGTTGATTTTTAAGTTGGATTTCAAATTGAATTTGAATTTGAATCTGGAATTAAATTTGAATTTAAAGGATATATGTCTTAAAAATATTTTGAATAAAAAATATATAAATAAGGTTTTTATTTAAAAATAAGATTTGTTTTATAATATTTTCTTTAAAAGGAATTTATTTATATAATTTAGGAAGTATTTATTTAATAGAAAATAAATACAAAAGTTTTATATTAACATTTAAAAATGGATTAAATATATTTTTATGTGATTTTATTTAGAATGTAATTGGTTTTTATTTTATTTATTTTAAAAGTTTTGTTTATATAAATATAGAAAAGCATTTATAAATTAAGAAATGTACTTATTAATTCGGAAAATAAATACAAAGGATTTTAAATCATTTTAAAATAAATGATTATGCATTATTACAAGTGTTAGCTTCTTAATCATGTTAAATACATGTGTAATTTAATAAAGTATGGTAAATGACAAATGTAAGTTGTATTGACAAGTGTCATAATTTTTTTATTTTCTTTTATTTTAAATAAATTCTAAATCAACTTTACATAAGCTCATCTCTTCATTTTTCAATTATTTTCTTATCTTCACATTTTCAAAAGCTAACTAAGAAATAAAAAACACTGTAATTCATTTCCAAACCAGAAAAAAAATAAGCCTGTAAAATTTCTCAAACCTAAATCAAAACCCTACAAACATTTTTTTTTTCAAATGAGAAATCAAAGCCTGTAATAAATTATCAAACAAGTTTCATTTGCAACCTGAACTCAAAGTCTTAAAGCATTTAAGTTCCAGAAAACAAGATCAAGGATTTCCAATGCGAACTTTCGGGTATCAAAACATTTTCTTCTGCAATTCAAGTTTTCAAATCAAAGCATCAGCTTTCCTATATTCTGATCAAAGCCATTTCAAAGTTTTAAATCCAGTTCAAGCCTCTGCATTTTTTCAAACGGTGAGTAAACTTCTTAAGATCTGATTTATCTAAATTTTCTTTTGATTAATCCTTGAAGTGTTATATGAAATAGCTGTGCATGTTGTTAAACGATTTATATATATATAAAGGTGTGTTAGTATCTGTGCTCATGACTGGAACATGCAAAGGCATGCCTCTGTTTAAAATCATTACAGGCTTTAAACCTAGTTTAAAAATTCAAATCTTCTACTAAAGTGATTTTTAGGCCTTGATCTCTGAGTGAAAATGTTGATAAGTGAGAAACTTCATTTTTAAAATTCAATGCCAGCAAAATTGTTAGTATGTATCTCAGAAAGTAAAATATTACAGTGAAGAACGGATCAATGTCAAAATTTTAATTCTTCAAATTTACATGCTTGATTGTATATTCGGATTCATTTAAAAAATTGATGAATTTTAGTAGTGATATGGTGATTTTTAAGTTAGTGGATGTCGAGGATTGTGGAGTTAAACGCGAATGGTTTCTCGATCGAATTCCGGTGATTGGCGTAACGAGTGTGGTTGCGCTCGTTGCTAAAGGAGGAATGAGTGGCGAGGGGCATCGTAAAAATACTCAGATGTTTTTCTGATCGCTGGAGCAACCTGGCGACGATGATTAATGGTTTTAAACCCTGTCTGAGTTGATGTCGTATTCGAAGTAAATATGGCCTCGTCATTGAGTCGAACTCGATCGGAGGTAGGGGAATGGCATCGTAGGTTCTCGACGAAGTTTTAGTCATGGTGGCAGGGTTTCAAACGAACGTGGATGGTCAGAGCTTATGGTTTCTGTGGTAGCAAATGTTGTTTCTGGTAGGGTGGAATGTCGATTTCTCTTTGGTTGGAGGTATCGGGTTTTTGAGGTGATCAGGTGATTTAGAAGGTCGGTGGAGGTTTGTGGATATGGTCGGCGACGTGTTCCAGTAAGGCAAAGCCATATGCATGCGCACCAAGGGCACTTGTGTATGTCAGAAAGGAAGTTAGGGAAGAAGAAGAAGTAACTGTGAAGAGGAAGTTTTCTCTGGTCGTTCTCGTGCAAGCGTAGGGATTGGCTCGAAGATGCTCGCTTGTTTTTCGCTGTGTAATAGGATTTTAAACTTAATCAAAACAAAGTTTTAAAAGGTAATTTTACTCTGGAATAATGAGTGATTGCACGTGTATGGACTTGGGTCTTAATCGGGATAATGTTTGAGTTTAGCAAGTTTAAAGTTTGGCCAATATTCTGGTTTTAAATTAATAATGGTTTTATTAAATGATTGGTTAATTAAAGTATTGTATTTATTTTAAATTATGTTAATTAAGTAATTCTTAAATTCATTTTTAAAATTTAATTAATCATGAAATTAAGTAGTTAATTGAAAAGATATAGTGTTTTAATTTTTAACTTAAAGGCTTTTTAAGTTAATGATAATTTAATTCCAAGGTTATTTAGAAAGATTGTTAATGATAATTAAGAGGATAATTAAGATAAATGATTTATCATTTAATTAATTGATTGATTAATATTTAAAGATTAATTAATAAGTAATTACAGATTAATTATTGATTAATAATTAAGAAGTAATTAATTAATAGTAAAAGGTTAATTAGTCAAATATAATTAAGAATAGAATCAGTAACTAGTGTTTAAGTGATGAATTAATTGATTAATTAATTAATCTAATTAATTTTAAGTTAATTAATTTGTTTAATTAATTAAAGGTAATCATTTATGAGTTAATTAAGTATAATTACTTGGTGAAGTAATTAATGGATAATTACTAAATGTAATTAATTGGGGTTAATTACTAAATGTAATTAATTTAGAGAGTAATTAGTTAATGGAAAGTAATTAAAGAAAATTACTTAATGGAAGTAAATAAGGATTAATTACTTAAGTGTGACTAATCAAAGGATTAATATAATTAATTAAGGAGTTGATTAATTAAGGAGTTGATTAATTAAGGTAAGTGATTACAGGAAGGTTAATTACTGTCTACGATTAATTAAGGTTAAGTAATGAATGTGATTAATTTAAAGGTTACTTGTTAAATGTAATTAATTAAAAGAATAATTAATTACTGGAAGTGATTAGAGGATCATTAGTGAATGTCATTAATTAATTAAAGATCAATTAATGGTTAAGGCTAATTAATCTATGTGATTAATTAAAAGACAATGTAATTATAAGATAATTAATCAAGTAGGATTAATTAAGATGGATCATTAATTGAGTTGAAATTAGTTAAGGTAATCCAAGTGATTGAAGTTGGTAACTAAATTAATTGGAGATAAATAAAATTAACAAGGAATTATATATCTAATAAATCTTGCTTATGATGATTGAATGATATTGGATGACTTGGATTTTGAATATCTCTGATTTTGAGTATGATATACTGAGAAATATGATATGATGGACAGAGCAATGATATTGCGGATTATCTATTGATAATGAATTGATATATGAATTATGATACCCTATATTTAATTGATTGTATCCACTTAAACTAGATTTAAGATGACATTGAATTCGAAGAGACCGGGGTTGGGTATCAGTAAATACCCGAAACCACTTCGATTAATAATCTAAATTCTTTATAAATTTGATGTGTGGAATCAAACAAGCTGGAATAAAATAAGTAAATATCATGGATATTTAAACTGAGTAACATTTCTTAGGTACCATTTTATAATATGTGTTTGACTTTAACATGTTAAGAACTTGTAGAAAGGCACGAGTTACCCGGAATTTCAGTTATGTTTTAAAACTTAGTATTTCAAATTTTATGGGTTTACTCACGCTGGTTTCTAACGTGACCCGGGTGTTACTTTGTTGTAATGCTCGGGTCAGATGGAGTATTACAGATTTCCAGGTAAAGGTGTTCTGGAGCTCAGGAGGCGAGCTGGATGGCAGGAACGTATGGAGAATATTCCACTGTGATATGTTTTAGTTTATCTAGGCATGTTGATTTTAATTGTCCAGAGATTTGTGTAAAAGTAGTAACTCTGATATATTGATATAATTTAACTGATATAGTTTTCCTTTGTATAACTGCTATTATATTTGTTATTATATTTAGATCCACTGCGAATGTGAGAATCTATGTTTTAGTGTTTCTGTTTCTTCTTATTCTTCTATCTCTTTTCTTCTTTCCCTAACTATTTGGAATTTTTCAGGATTTGAAAATCCAGGTTGTTGCAGAAATTGTATAAACGAAACAAATTTCATCAAATTTATGTAAATAATTGAGAATCTCAACATAGAATTGACATTTCGAAATAAAAAGAAATTTTGTGGGATTTTATCTATCATATTTTCTATATCCCAAAATCCCTATGGCATATTCAAATCCAAAAGGAAATATACTAAAAATTGCTGAAAAAATACAAACGTTTTCACTCATAGATAGCTTCACTTAAATGGATTCTTAGCCTTCTAGTCTCTTCTAGAATCTCGCTCTTTTGATACACACACACACACATACAAACATATATATACATAATAGAGAAAAGGTATATAAATCTGTTAGGTATAGAATAATTGGAGAAGAATACGATAAGAATATATTGGAGGAGGTAGAAATTAATAAGAAATAAGTTGAATTCTTGACTTAATTCGCTAAGGAGTTTTTGAATCTTATTAGAGAGATGGAAATGGCATAATTTTGTTGTATTTCCTAAACCAACATGAATAAAAAGTGGAAAGGATATGGTTTTATTTATAGGGGTTGAAACGCACCAAAACTATAAGATGGAAGTAGGTAAGAAATGGATAAATCTAAAGCATACAACTCAATATAACATAGCATCAAACGCTGGGCATTTTGTATCGAAGCGGTCGACTGCTACTCGATTTTAAGGAAAGTTTATTTTGATCCGTTGCACAATTGTTTTTTCCTTAGTTAAGTTTTTGAATTAAGTGTTTACTTAGCCCCTTAGCAAATTTTTGAAATTTAAACCCTAAATTTGATTTCTCGTTTGAATTTGAATTCAAACTAAATTAATTTAAATCCAAAACCTTTAAATGCTCATAACTTCTTTGCTTAAGCTCCGGTTTCAACTTATTATACTTGGAAATCGATCAGATTTCACCAAAAATGCAATGGAATAACTTTCATGGTCGGATTCCATATTTTATAAAGTTTCCATAGTCAATCTTTATTATATTTAAATCAATTTAGTTCATTTATTTATTTTTCATTTTATAAGTTGTCATAACTACTCTCGACTATATAAGTCCCGATGAGAGCATATGAACATAGCAAATCCTTAATTACTCACCCTTTGAGTATATAACGATACCCAACTAGTCAGTCCTTAGAGGATGCAATAAAATATAATCTCGATGAGACGAGACCTGATGATAGTAACAATAAGCACTCTCGAACTAATACGTCCTAATGAGAGCGTCACTGCATAATAATTCCTCGACTACTTGCCCTAGGAGTAAATAATAATGTAATTTGGCTAGTTAGTCCTAAGAGGTTAAATTTATTAGTCACAATGTATCTCCAGCTTGTGGAATGTGGAGATTAATATTACTCTCAGGTTCTAAGCTCTAATGAGTGACATCAAGATGATATCACAATTCCTAACCCATCTCCATAATATAAGTGACATTTACTCATAAATAATAATCGAGTAGGTTTTATTTAATCATACGATATGTAATGATCTGCATATTCGATCCTTAGAAGTTGACATTAATACATCTACGACATTCATTTGTCGAGCATCCATGCGTCGAAAAGACAGATTGTTAGTGAAAATCAAAAGAAAAGACGAAACAGTATCTCGCATCGTGACAAGTAATATATAATATACAACATAAATTTACAGAAAGAAGACTTTAATATACATACACACCAATCAGAGTACACAAAAGAAATCATCAACTTGGACAATTATAAAAAACTATCCTCACAAATGCTATTAAATAAAGGCAACCAATGCAATGAAAAATAACATAACATAAATAAGTCTTAGACGATCGAACTCGTCTCCTAAAAACTCTAAAGTATGCAGATATATCTAGAAAATATAATCTGGCGGACCTGAGCATTATATGAAAAAAAATATCTGGATTAGTCAGGTGAACTAGCACGCTAAAAACGCACCTAAATTGAATTTAATGTTATAAAAACCTTTTAAAATAAAAGTATCTCATAAGACCATGCCGCACATAAACTCGGGCAGTTATTACCTTACGATAACTAAATCATTTCATACGAAATCTTCTGATATTATAATAATATTAGTAATTAAAATAAATATTGAATCATAAATGAAATTGTTACATTACTAAACTCCAACATAATAGGTATATAATCAAATCTACACGACGCTTATTGGAGAATGGATTCCAACAATGGCAAGGTAAGGGGCTACCTTTCATATAGTACATCTCTGGATAAAATGCACCTCAGGCTACAGAGGCATCTGACTCTTTACCAACACGGGATCGACCTAACCCTTACTACATGATACTAAATGTGTCATCACGCCAATTGTCCCCAGCCTTTATAGAGAGCTCTCATACACAACCAAATCCATAACATGATTATCTAAAAAGGTGATGATAAACCCTTATAGGATCTATCCACAAAGCCCTGTTGCATCTACCCTTAGCCATTTTCGAGGTATGAGATTTGAGACTACTCATTTATCTTTTAGCAATTCCCTCTAGGAATGCTAACACTGCCCTTGAGTGCAATGCCATGATTCTTCCATACATGTTTATTCTAGGTTTGAATGAAACCAAAGGCAATAACACTACTACATTCATTTTGGAATCACACTTAGGATTAATATCAAGTAGCCATTACGCTACAAAGAGCTATGTCTTCCATCATCTTCAGATGTTTTCCATTCGAATGCATATTTCTATAGGGAATCTAACATTAGCTAAACACAAAAGCAGCCACTAATGTAACAACCCGCATGTTTTACGATTGAATATTTAAATATTTTATATAAAATAATTCATCAGTAGTCAGATCATTGTCCGAAAAGCTACTTTTTGCAAACAGTCGAATTAGGACTCGAGACTACCCCCATTGAGTTCAAAATGACGTTTGCGACCTTTTTGAGTATTTACTTTGATATGTTTGGAGTTAGAGGAATTTTGCTACTTTTTCACTTAGGGCTTTGGTTTGGTTTCATCCCATTAGACCCAAGCTTCACCCCCTCTTCTCTCCATTCCTTCATAATTTTCCTAATACTCAAGAATTAGCAACAATAGAGAGAGGAATGGGAAATAAAAAATCCAAGCCCTAATCATCTTTGCAAAATCCAAGCTTTAACTCCAAATTCATAGAAGAAGCTTTGGTAAGCCTTCTCTTCATCTTCTCCAACTCATTCTCTTTTCAATTTCAGAAATTCCTAAACCTAACTTAGGAAAGGTTTCTCTTTTAAGCTTAGATTCAAGCGTGTTGGGTTGGAATTGAAGTGTCATTGTTCTTTCCATTGCTCTATAGCTTCTTCTTCATTGTTTTGGGTTTAAAGGTGAAATTTTTATCTCACATCTATGTCTATATTTATCCTTGTTGTTAGGTACGAATTCCTAACACTTATTTATATGCAATTGCTTTTGATTTGGATTGCTTTGGTGTATATTCCAATTTTTAGTGTTTTGAAGTCAAATCTTTAAAAATCATAACTTTGATGTTCGATCTTGCTTTCGGTGATGCATCGAGGAGCCTATAGGATCGGGTTGTCTATTGGCGTAAACCCTTAGCGCCTGTTACTCGTCCGATTGCAAATTGAGAGAGTTTGCACCTCAATTAAAATAGGTTAGGAGTGCAGGAAAATAGTATTCAATCGAATGAACCCTCTCAGTCAGTCGACTGAGCTGAAGCCCGAGAATTTTCCGGGTCTGCGTTCAGTCGACTAAACCCTCTGAGTCAGTCGACTGAGCTGAAACCCGAGAATTTTCAGGGTCTGCGTTCAGTTGACCGAACCCTCTGAGTCAGTCGACTGACCTGCTCCTGTTATGCCTATTTATGCCTATTTTGCTTAATTTCCACTTTTTAATCGATTCTTCTTTCTCCGACTAGTTTTTATCACCTTATTGGCTTTGATAACATCTTCTTTGGACTTTTTAGGAATATCCATTTTGATGGATTCCGTATCGATTTCCTTGGATTTAATTCACGTCTTCGAATGTGAATTTTGATGATTGATTGTTTCTACAATCATTTCTTTGATTTGTCACTTTAAAAATATAAAGGTTTCAATAATAGTATTGAATATCAAAACTCTTTCATCAAAATGATTTGAACACTATTTTATTACAAAGCTCATTTCTTAAACCGTTTTCCAATCTACTAGCATATACAAACCTTTACCTCACTCGTATGAGAAATTTAATTAAACGGCTTAGTAAAACAAGTGGTATGAAACGCTTGTGTTTACTTCGTCGGTTAATTCTTGGACTTGTTCAATTGAATCTCTTGTGACAATTTTCTAGTGGAGATCTACAACTTGTTCGTAAATATTTAAGTTAAGCTAGTGGTTATGGGACATGAAGCTAAGCTCATATATTTACTAACTTAGAGTAATTGACACTTCTTGATGATCGATGATGATCATTTTGTGATTTAGACTAGCAATGTGCGATGTCTCTTTGTCTGCGAGGGAGACTAAACCCGTTTCTATGGAGCTTCGGCTCAATTTGGTGGGGTAGCGACCCATGGTCTTCGGACCGTTCTGTGGAGCTTCGGCTCAAAATTAATGGTTAGCAACCATGGAATAGCGTTCCATTTTGTGATGCACGTGTTGGTGAGTTTTCATCCTCCCGTTTTGTGATAGGCCTCCCACTTTTTGTGATTTCTGGATTTCCATTGATGATTTCTAAAATTTGCATTTCACCAATTTTCGTGATTTACATTGATAAGTCTTATCAATATTTGTGCATTGGTGAATTTGTGTGTCATTAACTTTTGTGATTGGCATTGATACAATTGTCAATATTCATGGTTTGGTGAATAAAAATAAAGAGTATGACATTCTTTTTACCTTTGAGAAGATTCTTGTGATATTGATTAATATCTAATTGATTTTCAGTTGCATACTTATTACTGTATGGCTTCATGGTTATCATACATTTTTGTCATATCTCATATTCTATATCATTTTATCTGATATTTGTAGATAGACTGATCCATTTATTATTTTCTTATTAAATAATACTCGGGTCAGATCGAGATGTTACAGGTGCTTCTACTTGACTCCTCATCTGGGATTATTATCTTGACTTTTGGCTAACTACTTAGATAAGTAGTTTTTGGTTGTATACATTTGAGATATAAATTCATTGATGTATACTTATTCTTTTGTGTAGCACTTGTAACTATTCTTTTGTGATATTTTGGATCTTGTTTGACCACTACTCTGATATACACTTTTATGTGTTACATTCGTATCTTTTTCCACCTTTGTGATATGGATATCTGTGACTGATTTGTGTTATGCTTATTTCTATATTTGTTTTCAAAGATATTATAGCTACTGTGCAGTTGCTTTTAGTTTGCATCGGTATGTCGGATTTCCTCTTGAGATGAAAAGTTATATTTTTATCGGGCATATCGGTACTCGCACAAAGCAATTATATAGATGGTCGCTCCTCAACAGCCTTATTCTCCGCGCTAGTTGACGACATTTCTCCGTAGTGTTCTTGGCTAGCATGGGTATAGAGGTGGGGCATCACATCTTGGTATCAGAGCCAAACTTCGGAACAATGTAGAATAATTTAACCAGGATCATCGTCCTAAGTCCATCTTAGGAGTTGTGCCTTAGGATTTAATTCGAGTCATCGTACCGTCTTATCCTATTTTCTTTTATGATGCCTTGTTTTATCAATCATTATTGTTTGATATTCATTTTGTGAATAACCTTTTTCTTCATCTTTCTTTCTTTCTTTCTTAAAGAAGAGAAATGGTTAGACCAGGCCGTCCCAGCGTCGGTCAATCTAGTGCTACTCTCCAGGATGGAGTATTTATGTCTACACAACAACTTTTTGATCTTGTAAAGAATGCTCAAGCTACCGGACCCATTCCAGAGCCTACTCACCCTAAATTTGGGTTTGCACGCTTGTACAGTGACTATACCAACTTGGGTGGAAAGCCATACATGGGTACCAAAAGCGTTATTCAAGTCCAAGCTTAGCTAAGAACATGTGATCGAATCTTTTCTCGCATGAATCTTATTGATTTTCACCAAGTTCAGGTGGCCTCTAGTGTGCTCCAAGAAAGAGCATTAGATTGGTATGAGCTTCTGATTTCTGAAATAAATGAAGCAGATCTTACTTGGGAGAAATTCCGGGAACGATTCGAATTAAAATTTGTGTCAGAAGCTGAGAAGGTGACATTGGCACGTCGTTACACAGACCTTGTTCAAGGTGAATCCTCCATGGCAGATTATGTCGCATTATTTGAGTCACTTTCTAAATACGGGGTCGAATACATAAACACCCCATTGAAGAAGAACCAAAGATTTGTCTATGGCTTGAACAAAAATATCAAGAAGCCATTACTTCTAAAGTTAGAAGTTTCTTTTGATCAACTAATTGATATCTCTCTTCGTCTTGAAGAGGCGGATAGGGAGAGTGATGTTGAGGTTATGGGTGCCAAACCAAACTTCAACAACAAAAAGAAAAGGCCTAATAAATTCAAAGGTCCTTATCCCAATAAAAAGGGGAAACAAGCATCTCTGGCAACGAAGACTCCTGCCTTTAGTGGTGGGCAATGCTACAACTGTGGTTCTGAGGACCATTATGCGAATAAGTGTTCAAAGCCCCGCGCTTGTCGCTGTTGCAAAAGGCTGGATCATTATTTATCTGCATGCCCCAAACTCCAAAACAAGAAGGAGGGAAAGCTTAATGTGGTGCAAACTCCTAGTAACACTTCTCGTGGTCAAGGTATTTCTCATTCTATCCTTGGCATTATTGTGTTTCGTGATCATCTTATTCGAGTTATTTTTGATACGGGCGCGTCCTATTCTTTTATATCAAAAGAACTTGTTGATACTTTTTCTTTAAGTGTTGTTGCTTTAATGACTTCTTTGAGAATTGCGAATCCGGTTGGTGGATCCGCAACAATTAGTTTGCTTTGTAAGATGTCGAGATTATTTTGTGTGATTTTTATTTTCGAGCCGATTTGCATGTTATGCACTGCTTAGGCCTTGGAATGATTTTGGGAATGGATTGGCTTAACTGTTATGAAGCTAAAATCCTATGTCCTGAGCGGACTATTCATCTTTGACATCCTCAATCTGTTAAGCAAATTTCTACTGATCTTAGCGATTCAGATTTCAATTTAGCCGCATCTTTGTATTCTTTAAATCCTCATGATGACGTTAATGATGATGAGGATGATGTCGTTTCCCTTATTCACGTTGTTCGTGAATTTTCCGACATATTTGAGCCCGTTTTAGGATTACCACCTAAGCGAGCAATTGAATTCAAAATTAATCTAAATCCTGGAGCTTTACCTATTACTAATCCTCCTTATCGTATGTCCAATAAAGAAAATGAGGAGATGCACAAACAAGTATCTGAATTGGAGACGAAGCAATTTATTCGTTCTAGTTCCTCTCCTTGGGGAGCTTCTGCTATTTTTGTGAAGAAATTCGATGGTACACTTAGGCTTTGCATTGACTACTACAAGCTTAATGATCTTTCTATCAAGAATAAATATCCTTTACCTTTGATTGATGATTTATTTGACCAACTTAGTGCTGCTAGAGTCTTTTCACAATTGGACTTGGCTACCGGTTTTCATCAGCTTCGTATTGCAGAGGATAGCATTCCTTTGACATCGTTCCGTACTCGTTATGGATCTTACGAATGGCACGTTATGCCATTTGGTTTGACGAATGCTCCGGCTTATTTCGTTGACCTTATGAATAGAGTTTTCAAAGACTTCCTCGATCGATTTGTTCTCATCTTTATTGATGATATTCTTGTGTATTCTAAAACCGAGGAGGAGCATGAAAAGCATCTTCAGATTGTGTTGGAAACTCTTAGGAGCAAACAATTGAAAGCAAAATTTTCTAAACACCACTTTTGGCAATCTGTTATGAAATTTCTCGGCCATATTATTTCCGAATCCAGAATTTCCGCGGATCCTTCAAAGATTGAAGCGATTCAAAATTGGAAGAGGTCGACGAGTGTGACGGAAATTCGTAGCTTTCTTGGATTGGCAGGTTATTATCGCCTGTTCATAAAGGACTTTTCTAAAATTGCCATGCCTCTTATTAGTTTGACAAAGAAGGGAGTTAAATACATTTGGTCGGACAAATGTGAAGCTTCTTTCCAGAAATTAAAAGAACTCCTTTCTGATGCTCCTATTCTTGTTATTCTCGAGGGCAATCAAGATTTTATTGTTTATACCGATGCTAGTCGTGTTGGTTTGGGAGCCATTCTCATGCAAAGGGAACGTGTTATTGCTTATGCTTCTAGGCAATTGAGGACAGCCGAGACCAGATATGCCACTCATGATTTAAAGCTCGCGGCTATTGTTTTCGCTCTTAAAATTTGGCGTCATTATCTTTTAGGAGAGAAATTTGTTCTCTATAACGATCATAAATCTTTGAAGTATTTATTTTCTCAAAAGGAACTTAATTTGTGTCAACAACATTGGCTCGAGTTCTTTGCGTCTTATGATCTTGACATTCTTTATACTCCCGAAAAGGGAAATCGTGTTGCCGACGCCCTTAGCCGAAAGATATAAGCGGTTGTTTCCATGATGATATCCGAATGGAATGATCTCGGAATTTTATCCACTTGTGAGATTCGAGATCGTGAGTCTGATTTATGTTCATCTTTGGCTTTATGTAGCCTTGAGGCTCATCCTTCACTTTTAGACTGCATTCTTGAAGCTCAAAAGCTAGATCCCAAATTGGCTCTTCTTAGCCAAAATTGTAGGGATAAAATTGGTATTGAAAGTTTGAAAGACTTAGATATTGATTCACGTAGCGATATTCGAAAATTTGGTAGACTTATCGTGCCAAATGTTAGTGATCTTCGTAAAGATAGTTTAGAAAATTCTCATCGTTCTAAATTTACCATTCATCCCGATAATAGTAAAACGTATGCAGATATGAAGCGACTTTATTATTGGCATGGAATGAAATCTGATATTGCTAACTTTGTTAAGCGTTGCATGACTTGCCAACTTGTCAAGGCCGGGCATCAAAGACCCGGTGGGTTATTGCAACCTTTAGAAATTCCAATTTGGAAGTGGGATCAAATTTCCATGGACTTTATTGACGGCCTTCCATGTTCTCGTGCATGTCATGATAGCTTATGGATGATTGTTGATAGACTTACAAAATCCGCCCATTTTATTCCCGTTCGGTCCAATCGGACCGTACCTCTTTTGGCCAAAAATTTTAACAAATAAATTATTAAATTACATGGAGTTCCAACTTCTATTGTTAGCGATCGTGATCCATTGTTTACTAGTGGATTTTGGAAGAGTCTTCAAAAAGCTTTGGGAACGAAGCTTAATTTTAGCACCTCTTATCATCCTTAGTCTGATGGGCAAACCGAGCGTGTGAATCAAAATCTTCAAGATCTTCTTCGTGCATGTGTTCTTGATTTTGGTGGAAGTTGGGAAGATCATATTTCTCTTGTTGAGTTTTTCTATTATAATAGCTTCCAATCTACTGTTGGAATGACACCTTTTGAGGCACTCTATGGAAGGCCATGCCGATCTCCTTCTTGTTGGCTTGAGGCCGGTGAGAACCTGGTATTAGGTCTAGATTTTATTCGTGATTCCACAGAAAAGATTGACCTTATTCGTCATAGGATGAAAGAAGCTCAAAGTAGGCAAAAATCATATGCCGATAACCGAAGAAGGAAATTAGAATTTTCTGTGGGAGATTTTGTGTTTGTTCGTGTTTCACCTATGAAGGGTGTTGTGCGTTTTAGTCGATAGTGAAAGTTAGCACCTCGATATATTGGTCCATTTCCTATCATCGAATGTATTGGTTCCGTGGCTTATCGCCTTTTATTACCGGCTCAGTTTTCTGCTATTCATGACGTGTTTCACGTTTCTCAATTACGGAAATGCCTTCGAGATTCCGATTCTATTCTTGAGCCCGGTGTTGTGGAAGAAATTGAAGTTTCTCCTAATTTGACTTATGAGCAACATCATATTCGTATCGTTGCTTCGGAGATTAAACGCCTTCGAAATAAAGATATTCCTCTTGTAAAAGATCAATGGTCCTCAAATACTAAGGATTGTTCTTGAAAATCCAGAGAATTCATCGAGCGAACACATCCGGACTTACTTTATCGTGCTCTTTGAGGTGAACTTCTTATTCCAAATTTCTTCTTTTGTGTTGATACGCTTTTATGGTCGTTACTTTTTGTTCATTTATTTATTATGATTGCGAGGACGCAATTTCTTTAAGGAGGGGAGTCTGTAACAACCCGCATATTTTACTATTGAATATTTAAATATGTTATTTAAAATAATTCATCGTTAGTCAGATCATTGTCCGAAAAGCTACTTTTTGCAAACAGTCGAATTAGGACTCGAGACCACCCCCATTGAGTTCAAAATGACATTTGCAACCTTTTTGAGTATAAACATCGATATGTTTGGAGTTAGAGGAATTTCGCTACTTTTTCACTTAGGGCTTTGGTTTGGTTTCAGCCCATTAGACACAAGCTTCACCCCCTCTTCTCTCCATTCCTTCATAATTTTCCAAATACTCAAGCTTTAGACACAATGGAGAGAGGAATGGGAAATTAAAACTCTAAGCCCTAATCTACTATGAAAAATCCAAGCTTCAACTCTAAATTCATAGAAGAAGCTTTGGTAAGCCTTCTCTTCATCTTCTCCAACTCGTTCTCTTTTCAACTTCAGAAATTCCTCAACCCAACTTAGGAAAGGTTTCTCTTTTAAGCTTAGATTCAAGCTTGTTGGGTTGGAATTGAAGTGTGATTGTTCTTGCCATTGCTCTATAACTTCTTCTTCATTGTTTTGGGTTTAAAGGTGAGATTTTTATCTCACATCTATGTCTATATTTATCCTTGCTGTTAGGTATGAATTCCTAACACTTATTCATATGCAATTGCTTTTGATTTGGATTACTTTGGTGTATATTCTAATTTTTAGTGTTTTGAAGTCAAATCTTTAAAACTCATAACTTTGATGTTTGATCATGCTTTTGGTGATGCACCGAGGAGCCTATAGGGCTGGGTTGTCGATTGGCGTAAACCCTTAGCGCCCATTACTCATCCGATTGCAAATTGAGAGAGTTTGCACTTCAATTAAAATAGGTTAGGAATGAAGGAAAACAGTGTTCAGTCGATTGAACCCTCTGAGTCAATCGACTGAGCTGAAGCCCGAGAATTTTCAGGGTCTGCGTTCAGTCGATTGAACCCTCTGAGTCAAGTCGACTGAGCTGAAACCCGAGAATTTTCAGGGTCTGCGTTCAGTCGACTAAACCCTCTGAGTCAGTCGACTGACCTGCACCTATTTTTCCTGTTATGCCTATTTTGCTTAGTTTCCACTTTTTAGTCGATTCTTCTTTCTCCGACTAGTTGTTATCACCTTGCTGGCTTTGATAACATCTTCCTTGGAATTTTTGGGAATATCCATTTTGATGGATACAGTATCGATTTTGTTGGATTTAATTCACGTCTTCGAATATGAATTTTGATGATTGATTGTTTCTACAATCATTTCTATGATTTGTCACTTTAAAAATATAAAGGTTTCAATACTAATAGTAAATATCAAAACTCTTTCATCAAAACGATTTCAATACTATTTTATTATAAAGCTCGTTTCATAAACCGTTTTCCAATCTACTAGCATATACAAACCTTTACCTCACTCGTATGAGAAATTTAATTAAATGGCTTAGTAAAACAAGTGGTATGAAACGCTTGCGTTTACTTCATCGGTTGATTCTTGGACTTGTTCGATTGAATCTCTTGTGACAATTTTCTAGTGGAGATCTACAATTTGTTCATAAATATTTAAGTTAAGCTAGTGGTTATGGGACATGAAGCTAAGCTCGTATATTTACTAACTTAGTGTAATTGACACTTCTTGATGATTGATGATGATCATTGTGTGATTTAAACTAGCAATGTGCAATGTCTCTTTGTCTGCGAGGGTGACTAAACCTCGTTTCTGTGGAGCTTTGGCTCAATTTGGTGGCGTAGCGACCCATGGTCTTCGGACCAGTCTATGGAGTTTCGTCTCAAAATTAATGGTTAGCAACCATGGAATAGCGTTCCGTTTTATGATACACGTGTTGGTGAGTTTTCATGCTTCCGTTTTGTGATAGGCCTCCCCCTTTTTGTGATTTCTGGATTTCCATTGATGATTTCTAGAATTTGTGTTTCACCAATTTTCATTATTTACATTGATAAGTCTTGTCAATATTTGTGCATTGGTGAATTTGGTGTCATTAACTTTTGTGATTGGCATTGATATAATTGTCAATATTTATGGTTTGGTGAATAAAAATAAAGAGTATGACATTCTTTTGATCTTTAAGAAGAGTCTTGTGATATTGATTAATCTCTAGTAGATTTTCAGTTGCATACTTATTACAGTATGGCTTCATGGTTATCATATGTTTTTGTCATATCTCTTATTCTTTATCATTTTATCTAATATTTGTAGATAGACTGATCTGTTTATTATTTTCTTATTAAATAATACTCGGGTCAGACCGAGATGTTACAGGTGCTTCTACTTGACTCCTCATCTGGGATTATTATCCTGACTTTTGGCTAATTACTTAGATTAGTAGTTTTTGGTTGTATACATTTGAGATATAGACTCATTGATGTATACTTATTCTTTTGTGTAGCACTTGTAACTATTCTTTTGTGATATTGTGGATCTTGTTTGACCACTACTCTGATATACACTTTTATGTGTTATATTCGTATCTTTTTCCACCTTTGTGATATGGAAATCTGTGACTGGTTTGTGTTATGCTTATTTCTATATTTGTTTCCAAAGATATTATAGCCACTGTGTAGTAGATTTGAGTTTGCATCGGTATGTCGGATTTCCTCTTGAGATGAAAAGTTATATTTTTATCTGGCATATCGGTACTCGCACAAAGCAATTATACAAATGGTCGCTCCTCAACAGCCTTATTCTCCGCGCTAGTTGACGACATTTCTCCGTAGTGTTCTTGGCTAGATTGGGTGTAAAGGTGGGGCGCCACAACTAATATCTCTGATTAATCCTTTCATTAATTAAAATCACTTTGTAAATAATTATATCAATATACCTTTACAATGATTTATCCACAAACCCCTTATAATTCTTTTAATACTTGGAAGAATAACCATATTCTTATCTCAACGGTATAAGTATATTTACAAAACATCGTAGAAAATTTCTTATTTTAAAATCATGTCAAAAATATTAAAACAAATGCTATTTAGGAAGAAACAGAGATAATGATAAACCTAAGGATATTCCTTCAGTGTTAAGTATAGAACGAATGTCCTCTCCATCAAAACTAAGATGTTCAATTTAGTAGAAATCGAATCTCAATTTCTTTTGTAAGTTTCTTCAATAAATCTTTTCAATAAATCTCTTTTTTATGAACATCTCCTTCACTAGAATTTGAAAATCCAGTGATAGAACTCTTTTTTACATCCATAAAACTATTTATAAAACTCCTTTTATAAATTTGTAAACCCATTTATAAAGTTTATTTTTTTTATATAACTCCTTTATAAAGATCCTTTACAATAATCCATTCTAAAATACTTTATAAAAATCTTTTCTAAAATTCTTTAATATAATCCTTTATAAAAATTCTTATAAAGCCTTTATAAATATTCTTTGTAAATTCAAAACTCCATTTTGTTTATAAACTTTTTATTAAATAAATATCCATTATAAATCAATTCGTTATTTATACATACTATTAATAGGATAAATTAATTAACTTTAAACATTATAAATAAATAATAAAGTGTCTTTTCAACAATAGTAATAACACAATCAATTTCTTTTAGGACATCATTAATTGAGAGATTAATTTACTTCAAAACATTACTAGTATAATAATAAATAATTTCAAAATGTTATTATCATAATAATTAATCTTCAAAACCTAATTATAATGACGAATTAAATTCCAAAATATTATAAATAAATAATTATCATTATCTTCAAACAATATCCGTTATTTAAATAAATAACTTTTCATAATTTTAAAATATTGTTAAATAACTCTGAACCAATATTGAATAGAAACAAATAACTCTTATGCATTATTAAATAATATTTAAACAACTTCGAACCATTATTAAATGATAGTTAAACAACTCTAAAACATTTCTATATTATTTAGAAAAAAAAATTTTTTTTGGGTATAATAGAGAAGTTCAAATTCTAGCTAAATTAAACTACTCCAAAAAACCAAATACTAGATTTGAAATCGTTTTCCCAATCAAAAACAAATTTCAATACAAACATTAAATTAATATCATTTTCAAAATACTAAATTGAGGCCAATAGCAATTAAAGCACTTAACTAATATTGTTATTGATTTTTGTCACTACAAGGTTAAGTTTCAACATACAATAATGTCATAACCAATAGAGCCAAACAATCAGGTTTTGATATTCAATAATTCATACAATAGGTATAGGATTGAAATAAATCAAAAATGGTAAGGAATCCCATTGGATCCCTCTACAAATTTCATGTTTGTCATATAAATACTTGCAAATGATTTAACACGTTGACAGTTTTAAAAAGTGACAATTCATCAAAACCAAACAATCAATAATAAACATCTATGCATAGAACCAATAATTTCAATGAAACGAAAATAGTAAAATTTAACTACTATATATCCTACTGATAAACAAAAAAGATGAGTTTATCTCATTAAAATTCAAATTACCACCAAAGCATTCTGGTCTCGTCTAAAATTGGACAGTGTTCAAATTTTGCTTGATATTATATAAGCCCCAATCTTTAACAATTCAATTCCAAAGCATAGATATCGTTTCTTGGAGTTCAATGCAACTGACCACTTTTGATTTGGACCTTCTACGTACAAATTATTCAATATATATGATGGGAATTTAATAATATACTTTATTTGATGATTGCATCATTATATATTAATTATCCCAATTAACTTCCTTCCAAATCACACTAACACCCAGGCCACCAAAACAAATTCAATCATCACAAACTGTTATTGCTATCTCGGCTCTCTGACCACCATCGCTATTATACCATCACCCTCTGATCCCGATGCCTTTAACTCCAACAGCCTTGCCTTCTAACGTCCCTTTAAACCCTCCCGTCGAATCCAAAACACACTTTATGTTCCGCCGCTATCGGCCACTATTAGTCGCATCATTTACACCACGACATCTTAGGACGTAGGCAAACCCAAAGGTAGTAACCACACCGCCTATCGTCACCCCACAATGGAAAAAAACATGAAAACCAAAAGCCGATCATCAAGGGAATGTCGTCGCCATGCCAACATCTAGGGCGATCCAACCATCCACTGTCTACGTCTTCCCGAGAGAAACAAATTCCTAGTTGGGGTCAGGACCTAATTTGGTATATGGCCGGCTGAAGGAGAAGGGCTGTTGGATGTGAGAATAGTTAAATGGTTGCTAGGTTTCTTTTCTAGGGTATTAGAAAATGAATGAGAATATGGGTCCTATATGTTGGATTCTAACCGATATTATTCAGGCCCTAAAAATTATGAACTCCAATCGAAGCATGATGTAACGTTCCTGTTTTTAAGCCAAAATTAAATTGGTAATTAATATAAATTTTTGGATTTAATTTTGAATTAATTTGAATTTTTCCAAATTAAATAAAATATGTGTTTGTTTCTTTACATAAATAGATTGCAATTTGAAATTTGAATTTGAAATTCAAATATATATATATATTGAAAATAAATTAGATTCAAATACTCTATATTTTAAAATAAATAAAAATTTGTTTTCTGATTATAATATGTATATATACATATACACATTTTGATTTGAAAGTTATATTTTGAATTTGATATAAATAATTTTCAAAAGTTGTTAAAATTAAATTCTATATTTTAAAAAAATAAACTTAAAAATGTAATATGTATGTGTGTGTGTGTGTTTCTTTATTAATTTGTAATTAAAT
Organism: Allium cepa; assembly: GCA_030765085.1. Taxonomy (NCBI): domain Eukaryota; kingdom Viridiplantae; phylum Streptophyta; class Magnoliopsida; order Asparagales; family Amaryllidaceae; genus Allium; species Allium cepa. The sequence goes on from CM060940.1 coordinate 32,480,712, forward strand.
CAATTTCTTTAAGATTATATAAATATTTATAAAAGGAAAAGTAACTATTAAAATTGAAAATAGAATATAGCTATATATAACTAAATACAAACTAATATATATATATATTATATAAAATTATTATTTACACATGCAAATTACAAGTGTAGGCCAAGTAACATAAAAATAAACAAGTGTAAGTGTTTTAACATACATTTAAACATTTGTAAGTTAATTATGCCGTGCATTATACAAGTGTCATTTTTTAAATTTTCTTTTCATTTTTGAATTTGAGAAATAAAGAGAAGAAACAAGTTATATATACACACATCCGTACTTGTACTCTCATTTTCTTTCATGCATTCAAAACTAAAACCTGCAAAACAAAACCAGAAAAAATTGCTAAACCCTATTTCCTCATCGACGAGCTGCCTTGACCACTTATAAAACCCATCACAATTTTTCCCACGACCTTCGACCTTCAAATTACTACAAGCCATGAGCACGACGCTCAACCACCTCCCTATCGCAGATTCCCTATTAGTGGTACCAGAGTTTATCCGAGTTGCATAGTGGAAGCATGGTGGGTCCATAACCCATAAGTCCGGGGATCGAAACCTCACTCTGATACCACTTGTAACGACCCGGATTTAGCGCTCGAAAATCGACATCCATACATCACCCATATTAGAATGTCGCATACTCAAATGTTGAAATCTAATTCGCTGGAGCTTATAACAACAATAAGTGATAACAGCGAAAACAGAAGAATAATTTTATTTCTACACAACAATTGATACAACAACCTGATACAAATGAAGTGATCAATATTAATAGTGATACACAACAGCGGAAAGACAACAACAATTTCATTGCCAAAGCTCCAAACCAAAAGCGAGAACAACCATCATGCTTAACTTGAGGCAAACCCGACGCACGATCATGATAAAGTGAAACAAATGCGATCCCGAATCCACAGATTTCAAAATTTGCGAAAAGCTACTCCTACAAGCTAATTACTGATAACCTGACTGTAGGCTGCCCGTGAGGAAAATTGTGGGCACTCAAACTTTAGAAAGGGAACAATAAACTCCAGATCAGTCATGGGACTGGTGTGAGCAAAAAAAAAACAGTTGTTTGAAAAAAAACAAACAAAAAGAAATAGAAAGAAATTTGCCATGCTTCTTGGAAAATGAAACTACCATAAGGCCTCCCGCCACATACACATTTCAATCGCACAATTGGAGGAGATTTCTCCTTATGATAGTCAAACATGCTTGATACGCGAAAATCCTTTTGATATTATTGTTAGTGCATAGTGAAGAAAACATTTCGAAAGTATAATATTAATCTTAGCCAGCATACTATCGTTATAGTATACCTATTATAGCCACCATGTTTTAGGCAGGTTACCACCATGCTGTTTGGTAGGTTATACAACTAAAACCATGCAGGGCTAGTATTATTTTGTTTGGATTTCCAACAAATGGCTAGGCTAAGGAACTTCCTTTATCCGAATGGGAATGCCTCGAGAACCTTACCGGCTCTCTGCCAACACAAGGTCGGGTGACCTCTGTAACTAGGTAACTGCTGACACGAGTATGCCATCCCTCGGTCATTACCGACCTTTATCCGAGGTACCTCTATCACTAACAAATTCAACAACCACATAAGTTAAATATCTATGCTCCATAACATGATACCAATTTTTATCCAGAAGGAAATGCACATTCCCTAAGGGGTGCTACCCCCGTAACCTTGCCACTTCCTTCCTGTTTCGACAATTTTCGAGGTGTGAGGTTCGATGAAGTCTCGTCCGACAAAGTTGTGCTTTTTGCAAAAGCCATGCTTCGATCAACCAATGATCAACACTTAGCATGCTACATTACCAAATTGGGAACATATCACTAGTAACCATCAACTACATAACCTATGAGCTCGTACGTCTCAGAGAAGGGTGTTAAGCTAAGAGAATAAATTTTATGCCACCAAACATAAATGTATTTGATAGAAACCAGCTTTACATCTCAAAGTGTAACGTCAGACATACATCCATATAAGTGCATTCTGGGTATGAATGGAACCGAAGGCACGTCAAAAGAAGTCCTTGCCAACTCGGATAATCCCTGATCACGTCCGGACTCCCCATTACATAGGGTAATCAAAATCTCTATACCGGGGCCATTCAGCGTAGAGATATTCGACAGGTAGTCCTTCCGCTTTCGAAAATACCCGGTCTTCACCACCATCTTCAAATATTATACATTTCGCCTTATGATTTATTCGGAATGGGTTTTATGACATATAGTCCTCTCCCGGCTATACCGAATAATGAGCGCTAATTTTAAAAACATATGGATATATTGGGATCTTAGTTAAGTCATAAATTTTAGCTCAAAACCTTTCCTTTTTGAATGGTTTAAACAAATTTCCACTTTTAATCTTTTAACAAAAGATTCACCCTTTTATGATCCTCTTCAATTTGAAACAAGGTTCACCAATCTTTAACAAAGATTCATTCATAGCTTTCAAAACTATTTCACAACTCGAAATCCTTTCAACAAAAATTGGAAGTTCTTTCTTTATATGAAAGAAATTATCATTTGAAAACAAAGGTTTTTTGTTTTGAAAAAATCCAATTAAATTTGCTCAAGTTATAGATTTTCTAAAGTATAATCAGAAAATCAACGAACTGCCGTATCTCGGCAAGTTCTATTGAATTAATTTCAAATTACCAAAATAATTCATTTAAAAGATGGTTTAAAATCCATTATATAACTTGTATAACCCTTTTTAAACCATAATTTCCAAAATTCCAATTGTTAAACTTATAGAATTCAATTTCAATTCTTGAATTCAAATTCAAATTAAACTATTTTTAATTTCAAGACATATTATATTAAAACTAGATTTTAATTTCAAAACTTCCTTTTCATAAGCTTTTCATATTCAACTCAGTTTCACTTCCAAGTAATTTGGATTCAAAATTCAACTTTTAAACTTTTCACTATTTAAATTCAAAACACCCACGACTTAATCAATTTCCTATGAAATCCATATTTGTGTGTGGTGTGTAGTCTAGGGGTTTTGCATACAATAATAAAATAACACAATCATCATCAATTAAAGCACAACAATATCGATAAGCGGTATAATCCTATAATGCTTATCTTTTATTCATAGATAAATATGTAAATTCATCACTGATAAATAAATCACAGTTCACAGCTCACTCCAAAAAAACCATATCACAGAACATCAAACATTTGAGATATCAACCAATTTAAAGCATTCAATATAATCCAATCAACCATAAACAAGAAAAAATTAATCACATGATTATAATTAATTCAAATAGATTAATTACTTATGAATTAATCAGCTAAATTTGATTAATTAACATTAATTAATTTCAAATAATTTTAGTTAATTATCCTTTAATTATTAATTAATCAATCTTAATTAAATCAATCAATCTTTAATCATTAAATAATTAACGTTTAATTATTTAATTATTCTTTAATTAATTATCCTTAATTATTAATTAATTTTAATCACTAATTATCTTTTAATTACTTACATTAAGTAATTAATCTTTTAAATTATTTGATGAATTAACCTTAAATAATAAATCAATTATCCTTGTTTACTTTCATTTAGTAATTATCCTTTAAATCCACCTTTAATTATTCATCAATTAACCTTTAATTAAAAATTAACCCTTAATCATCAATTAATTATCCTTAATTACTTTTATTAAGTAATTGTCTATAAGTAATTAATTACCCTTAATTACTTACATTAATTAATCTTAATTAATTAATTATCCTCTAATGTAATTACACAAAGTAATTATCCCTTAATTAAATTAAGTAATAATCTTTTATTAATTATATTAAGTAATTATACTTAATTAATATCATTAGGTAATCATCCTTTAATTACTTAATTAATTATCCTTTATTATTTATTTATCATTAAAACCTTTATTTAATAAACCTTGGTAATAAATCACCATAAATAGATTAACTTAAGTCACTTGAGTTAATTAATAATTTGAAAGCATTTCATTTCCTTAATTAACTATTCCATTTCAATATTAAATTTATTTATAAAATAAACTTTAAAATAGAGGTTATATATATATATATATATATATATATTAAAACACTTTAAAACTTAGTTAATTTGAAATAATTTCTTTTAAAACTTTAACTAATTCCAAAAATTAGAATAAAAATTTTATTATCTTAAAAGAATTAACAAGAAAGTGTTTAAACTTGTTTTAAATTTTGAATTTGGATAAAAACTTGTTTAATTAAAAATTCAAAAACTTAGACCCGAGATTACTTCGGGTATAGACCCGAGATTACTTCGGGTATCAACCCGAGTCATTTCATATTTTCCTCGAGCCATTCCTGAGCTACCCCCTTTCTTTTTAAAATTTTGCTATGTTTTTAAAATCTTAAAACCTGTTATAAAACCCACACGAGTTTCTCCGAGAACGAACCCGAGCCAGGACCCAAATTCCCCAAGCATGACTTCAATCCAACTACTTCTTCTTCTTCGAGATCACCCAACACAACAATACAGTTACAACAAGGACTAGTGCATGTGCACCAGTGATCGGCATTGCTCCGATTTCGCCACCGTCGTCGACAAGTCGACAACAACCTCACCTGACCACCAGACCACCCAGCTCTGGCAAACTCAGCTGGAATCGAAATCGAGCTGATTCGTACCTAACTGGAATCAAAACCTGATCGACAAATATCCTTCATGCCATCACCTCCAACCACCTGGACATGAGCCACCAAGTACAATGCCATGCCATACCACGATGCATCGATCCAGCCCCTTGTGATTGATTTCGATTCAGCCACGACGACGAAAACACCCTGAGAAACACTACAACCAAAACCAGACCTTAAACCCTAAATCATCGTCGATCAACCACCTCCACCATCTATAAATGCTCCGAGCATTTTTCCTGAGTTCCCTCGACCTCCACCTTCCTTCGTCGACGATCCCGACGAACATCTATAACCCGATCGCCAATAATCGATCGAAAACCAAAATCAGTTCAACTTGCAATTTCACTCGATTTTCAAGCTTAAAAATCAAGATTTTATCTCTAAAAAAATAATAGATTTCGATAACAAATCAGATTATATACCTGAAACAACGAATCAATCAAGTCGAGATTTTGATATAGTTTAAATTTCACTGTAATTTTTCTTTTTGTTAAAACTATCTTCTGATTCTTCTTTGAAAATATTTTTAAAACTTATATCTTGTTATTACAAACATATTTGCTTATAAATAACAACTTATAGGAGATCAGGGTAAAAGAAATTAATTTTTGGTCATGTTTTTTGAAGACTGTAACTAGAACAGAGAAGTGTATGTGTAACGACCCGCCTTTTTGGAGAGTTTAAACCGACGATCGAATACACATGCCGATTCTAAACCATTCAAAAGGGCAGAAGGTTATTGGGGTAAATAAGAAAAGAAAAGAAAGAGAAATAAAGGAAATGAAACAACACAGAATCTCGCAGCGGAACGATAAAATATAATAGTCAAATAAACAGTTCATGAAGTTGTTTACTATACTTTGACAATTATTTATACAACATTTATCAGAGTTATACATATACAATAGAACAAATAAAATAATGCAGCAGATAGCATGATGCAGGGTTAATAATAGTAATAGTATACAAAATCTTCATCTTCATCCTCCAGAATGGATCTTCAAAAAAATCTGAAAAACTCAGGACTGACTCGAGCGTAATGAAAAGACAAAACACTCGAGCCAGGACTAAAATATCCTTATGAAAGTTAAATCAATCGTAAATAAATATGAGTGTAACGGCGTCAGAGATGTTTACGGGGTTTGACATCTCATATCCAGTGTCAACGTGCGTGCAATAACTCAAGAGATGTTACAGGATTTTCCATCTCTTAAGGGTCTGTTAAACTATCTACTATGTAGTAATGTACGCTAAGTAGATAATGCCTATCAGTAATATAAAGTATCAAAATAGCGTTAAGGCGTTACCATAATCCCCATTAACACATTTTTATAATGCCATAGTCTATACAGCACCGTAAGCCCCACCGTAAACTGGTGGTTATCAGAGGGTACCCCATAGGTATAACACAAAACAAAACGTAGTGGTCGCGAATAGGATAATCAGTATGACAAGGTACATGTGGCGATACCAACTAGGATACTAGTAGTTGCGTGATCCAGACTGATGTTGAGCATAGCCAGCAGCTACCTCAATACCGCGAAACAACACTCCCAAATCGAGAGGTGCACCCAAATCGAATCACAAATGTAATAGATATGGTATCGAAGAAGTGTGTCCGCTAGAGGTGGCGATCCTTAATGGCCCGGCACGGCTCCTGTTTTAGTCATGTCAGGGGTCATCCATTATCGTTCTCTTTCTTCAGTCAATGCGTTCACCAAACCATCCACTTCATTCTGGATCAACACTCCGCGTATAATAGTTATTAAAGTGGTTTTCGGTATCGACAGAGAGTAAGTCCATATCTGATCCCGGTATCTTTAATAACTACGTATTTTTACACCGTTGGCTCTTTTACATTTCAAATCGATTCATAATCGATATCAAAATATCATATTCGCTTAAAAAAATCAAATCCATTCAAATATCATCGTATCTTTCCAAATGTAAGATTCCGTTTCAAAATCATTTTTCGCCTCAATATCTCATTTCGATTTCAGGATCATTTCGAATTTCAATTTAGGTTGCAACTTCAGTTAACCCAATTCGTATTTAAATTCAAGATTTAAATATAAACATTTCACCTTATTGACCAGCTTGGAATTTTAGAAAATAGTTTTAAGTAGTTTAAAAGTAGTTTAAATAATTAAAGTAGTTAAAAATACTTAAAGTCTTAAAATGGATTTAAAATAGATAAATTAGTTTAAAATTATTTAAATTGGGTTAAGTAGATTTAAATAGATTAAAATAGTTTAAGTATTCAAATTTTTTTTATATAACTGAGAAATTTGGAAACAAAATAAAACAGCTTCAAAGCCAAACCGTTTCAATTATAACTTCCCAATTAAAAATTTCAATTTCCCTTCTACCGATTCGATTTCGATTTCGATTCAATCAACGTCAGCTTTGACTTCAAATTTATTCAATTTTATATTAATTTTTAAATAATTTAATTTCAATTTATATCGATTTGGAGCTTGATTTTTCAAAAATATCCATTTATAACACTTAACAAAATTATCCATCAATATTCAAGTTTAAATCCAAATTTCAAATATGATTCAATTCCAAGCTCGATTTCAAAATATCATTTTTATATCACTTTTACTTAATAACATTCAAAGCTCGAATTAAGGTTGAATCTTTAAACAAATCAATTTTCGAAATTCAATCATATCCCGATTTTTAAATTCCAAAGTTTCCACTTTAATTATTTAACAATTCCTTTTAACCAAAATTTATTTCAACATTCCAAACTCAATTTTTCGATAAATTCGATTTCTATAAATTGATTTCTACTTAACTTTGAAATCAAAACATTTAAATAAATTTCAAATCGATGATTTTAAAAATTATTAATTTAACCAATTCGGTGTCCGTATATAATTTTCTATCCTATGGCCAAGTAATTATTTATTTCAATTAAATGTCAGGGATGAATATATATCACTTAAATCAAATCACAGTTTCATATGTATGCATAACATGATATATATAAGCAAATAAACATCCAAACATTTAAATATCAACCAATAGCATCCATCGAAATACATCATCCAATAGGCAATACAGTTCATGGCAATTTCATAGTTATCAATGTCAGGTAATTTAATCGTAATTCAATTTTAATTTCAATTTAACTGTCAATTTAAATTTCAACGGTTAATTCAAATGACAATCTATATGACAATTAAATTTTTATCAAACGACGACAAATAAAATCACAACACTTCATAATGTCAAATTTAACTAGCATAAAGATATTTAGTACATTGTGAGCGTTATAAACACTCACCTTGATTTCAATGCAGTTCCAGCGTTTTATTTCAAATAAAATTAAACGAGCGTTTAATTTTACCCAAAATTTTCACTAGCTCAAAACGATTCCAATCTAGCTCCATCGCGTAGTGCTCGACGAAACGAAGACAATGCGACTTGTTTCGTAATTTTCCGACTTCGTATGAAAAAGTTACATCATTGTAAAGTTTATACGAATTTAAATATACATTAATTCACATTTCGTTTTATTTTAAACCTTCATCCATTCTGGGCCGCACGATTTTGAATTGCAGATCAGGGCCATAGCCCCCTCCCCCCTCTTCCTCAACGTGAATACAGGTCTCGAACGCACCCAAGAAACCGCCCCAAACCCTAATACACGCACCACCCAACGTTCGCCGAAGTTCCATCACTTCACCTTCCACAGAACGGCCAAAGCCATCCACGGCCAGAGTTTCATCGAGCTCGACTATCACCATCACCCGAAAATCACGAACGAACGGCCCACCTTCACAACCCCATTGTGGCTCCAAACGGCGACGATAAACAAAATCTGCCGTTGGATGGAGAGATCTCACCTAGCTCTACGATATTCGTGTTGGAGGTTTAGGCTAAAGCGGCACGGATGAGGAGAGATTGAGGGTGGAAGGTCGTAAGTTTTCGGCCATCGAAACTTAAAGGAGGCGGCCACGAAAATGAACTAGGGTTTCTATTCAAAAAATGTTTATATAAGATTTTATATATTATATTATTATTAATACCAAAATTCACATGCTTTTACAAACGATCTCCAAATGAAACGCGGTGACCGACGTTTCTAGGGTTTATCCCACGTTCCGGACACAATGGAATAGGTTTAGGGAGCTAATTCGATCATCTGTGCGAGTTACGGAAATAAACGATCAAATTTAAATTAAACCGATTAAACGAATTTCTATGCGTTTTGGCTTGCCCCGAACAAACGGTAAATCCGATTGACACGAAATTTGAAATCTTACAATAATATCACAGAACGGTCCGATGAAACTGGTTTCGTCGAAATCCGAGACTGTTTGAAAAATGACTATTTTAACTCGTCAAATTAATATTACAACAATTTTGATGCGTTTCGAGCTGCCACGGTCAAACGAAAACTCCGATTGCTGCGAAAATTGAAATATGATAATAACAACTATTACGGATCCAATGGAACTAGTTTCGTCAAATTCTGAGACTGTTCGAAAATTGGCTATTTTTCAGTCGATAATTAAATATTAAAATATTCAATTTTCACAAATTTACTTTTAATTCGATTTTAAAAGTTCTACAACATCATTCTAACTTTAATATGATAAAATAAAATTTTACGAACCATTTTTAATCATATTAAACCCGTTATTCAATTATCCAATAAATTCCAATTTTAAAATCTTATTAACTCTATTATAATCCCAATATAACTTACATTCACTTTGGAAACCAATTTGAATCATATTAAATCAAATTGCAATTATTCACTCTATTTTCATATATTAAATTTCAATATCAAATTAATCATATCAAATTCGGAATTTAATTATTCAAACATTTGTAATATTAAATTTAAACAAAATTTGATTATTCTTAAATCACTATCTTATGAAATATTCAAAACGAATTTATAAAATTTAACAAATTCAAATTATAGAACAACCATTTTCATTAAAACAGTTATTCAATTCCTGTTATTCAATTAGTCAATAAATTCCAAATATTAAATTTAAACAATTTAATTGTTCAATTTTTGATGGATTTCAGTATTGGATTTTTAAATAAATATTTCATTATCAGTCGATTAACTATATTACATCAAATGAGTTCCACATTATTATTTAACAACAGTTAGAGATAATGCACTCAACTAATATATGAACTTTCATTTCAATTGCAGTTGGTTCATAAATTCAATTCGACTAACTAAATGAATAGGTAACTTAAATAATTATCACCGTTAACTTTTAATTACTATAATTTTATTATTTACAAACAAGTGTACAATTACCTATACAATACAAATTCATTCATTTACCTTTGACTACATATTATTTCAATTAATTTTGGATTTCATTCAATTCATAAATAATTAACTTAGATAAAATTTGTTGCATTTCATTCTAGTTATTATTACCATACATAAATTACAATTTTTTTTCTAACCTTAAATCACGAAATCTTATTAAATTAGCTATTTTAATTTTCGAAAATTTACAGGTCGTTACACTCTCCCCCACTCAAAACTTTTCGTCCCCGAAAAGAAAAAATAAGGGAAAAGGAACTAAGTATAGAATTCAACATTAGATATTATTTTATTCAAAGTTACCAACTTATAAAACAATGAAATTCCATTTATAAAGTCATAACTACGCTTCCACTAAGTTACTCCGAATGGTTTTCTAACTTTAAAAGTTAGTTATCAAAACAAGTTATAAAAAAAAAAAAAAACTTGAAAAATTTTCTAACACCCGGATTTACGGAAAATTTCGGCAGAGTCTCCTTTGCGCGGCTCGATCGGAAAAAAAAGGGACAGTTTATGTATCACAAATATACATCTTATCAAGTGATGAGGCATTCCGCAGGGAAAAAAGTGTAAAAGTACGGTATGTAATCCGAGATATGTACCTTATATATTATTAGCGAGTATATATGGCTAATATAGCACGAAAGCGAGCTCCAAATGCGAAGCAAGCGCAATCCGCACCTACTAAACACTCAACAAACCATGAGAAACATGCATATATGAAAATAATATCAGTATACGTCATATAACAACATAACTACTACATGTGCCGACATAGCAAATGCAACAACCAACAAATGCATCTGACAAATCAATTATCATCCAACTATCATCCAACGAATCCATAACCAATCAATATAAATTCACTTCTCATTAATATTTATTGACTTGGTTTTTCAATTTTTAATCACAGTTGATTCATTAACGTTGGATTTTACTAACTTTCGTTCTTAATTAAATTAGTTATCATTCACTAATTTATATTTACATTAGTTCACTTCCAATTTGAATCAAATTAAATTCTATTTAAATTCATTTAACTTCCAATTTGATTTCAATGATTTATAGCTTTCAATTTCATTAACACTTAATGAATTATATACAATCAGCTAACAATCATATAACAACCAAAATCATACCCAACATAACCAAATTATAAATTTTACATTCAATTTGGTTTATCTCTTTTATATATATATATATATATCCTGTTATATAATTTTAAAAGAATCATTTTATATTTGGCATCTTAAATTTCCAATATTAACTTTAATTAAGTCCGTAAGCCGTACATATATCATCCGTGAGCAATATCAATCTAATCGCTTATTCGTTCACCCAATTTCACTTCCAAACTAGTATCGTTCACACGACTCTCTAGTGCGGACTCAGATTTGGTTCCTTGATTGGAAACTATTACTCTCCTTGCATAGCCATATACTATGATAGAGAATTTTAGAATCAAATTAAAAATCCATATCCAGGGTTCGCCGTCGAAAATCGAGTGAAAAATCCTAACTTGGATCGATATAAATCATCTCGAAATTTTGTTCTCGAATTTGGATCAAATCGTTATTGGAATAAAATAATGACGCAGCGGAATTAATCAAACAAAACTTCAATCGATGAAATGTAGCAATCGGTGAGTTGAAGATACCAAAAATGCCCAAGTTCGTTGATCCAAAGATACCGAACTCTAGCTATCTCAAACACGTTGATAGCGCACTATACCGTGTTCAAAGATCTACGATTCTTCGCACGTTGATCTAGCGCACTAGATTCCGTGAATCGGCTTCTACGATCGTTGAATCGAGCGCACTCGATTAACCGAAAGAGGAGATAGGAGATTACACTCAACTACCAATTGGTATGAAGCACAAAGCTAACAAAGAGAATTTTATTCAAAAATCAACCACCTAAATGTACAACACACACACCTATTTATAGGATTCCACAACACGTTCCCTTAAGTCGTGGCCGACTCATGATCAACGACTCACGACTCATGACTAAGAGTATACGACTCACGACTCATCATGAGTCATTACTGACTTCACAACACAGCACAGTTACATGACTCAAGGATGACAACGACATACGACTCAACACTACAAGCGACTCAATACTTTACGACATACAACAGTACACGACACAGCACTACAAGCGACTCAACAAGCCCAGCCTCATTACAACGCCTCCGACTCAAGAAAACAAACAGATAACGACTCAACTTACAAAGCGACTCACTACAAAAAGTCTTACGACTTACGACTCAAGTATACACATAACCTTCCACCGATTCAACTTCACGCCGACTCAACTTCATGAAGACTCACGACTCATCATCTCTGCAACATGACCGACTCAAGCCTTTATTGACTCATAGCTTCCTTGCGGCACATCCCTTCCAACGACTCAATTGGGTCGACTCATCATGAGTCGTAGCTCATTGACATGAGTCGTAGCTTGTTGACTCGGCACCATTCCTCTCTGTTATCCAGTTATCTCGGAAACGACTCATATTGAGTCGTGGACGACTCAAGTCCGCTACCTCGTTAACTTGGCCCAACTTCTCCCATGGTTTGTTAGATCGTGGGCCTTCTTCCTTAGCTCGGAAACGACTCAGGCCTTCACTGAGTCGTGAACGACTCATCACACTACACCACAAACTCATGTTTTCAGGAATTAAAGTTTGCACAATTTCTTCTCTGGCCTTAGTTGCATCATCCTCTCCTGGTTGAGAAAAATTCGTCCTCGAATTTGCAAATTCTTTCTCATCAAAATATTCATCTCCATAATATGGCACAAGATGCTTAATATTGAATACATCAGAAGTGTAAATATCCTCCGGCAGCTTCAACTTATAGGCATTGTCATTAATTCGTTTCACAATTTCGACAGGACCAATTTTTCGCGCCTTCAACTTGTTATAAGTACCCACTGGAAAACGATCCTCTGTCAATACAACATAAACCAAATCACCTTCCTTAAATTCAACATTTCGTCGTTTCAAATCTGCAAACTTCTTATACTTCTCATTCGATTTCTCCAATCGTTTCTGAACGACTTTATGACATTCAGTCAACTCATCAACAAAATCAACAGCTCGTTTAACTGTCCCCTTCGACTGTGGTACTATGGCTAAATCCAACGGTCCCCTGGGTAAATTTGAATAAACAATCTGAAATGGACTGAATCCCGTGCTACGATTCACTGCATGATTATGAGCAAATTCTGCCTGGCATAGCTTCATGTCCCAACTTCTCAAATTATCCTGTACAAGGCATCGCAGCAAATTTCCCAATGACCTGTTAACAACTTATGTCTGTCCGTCTGTTTGTGGATGATAAGCACTGCTAAATTTCAACTTCGTTCCCACCATTTTCCACAAACTCAACCAAAAGTGACTCAGAAAACGAGTATCTCTATCAGAAACAATAGATTCTGGTAAACCATGAAGTCGATAAATCTCCTTGAAAAATAATTGAGCAACTCGAACAGCATCCGCCGTCTTTTTGCAAGCAACAAAATGTGCCATCTTTGAAAATCTGTCCACCACGACGAATATCGAATCATTTCCCCTTTGAGTTCTAGGCAAACCCAAAACGAAATCCATGCTAATATCAACCCATGGCTTAGACGGTACAGGCAACGGCATATACAACCCTGCATTCGTCGCTGTTCCCTTTGAAACCTGGCAAATATGGCATCTCTCCACAAATCTTTCAACCTCTTTTCTCATCGACGGCCAAAAGTAAGATTGTGAAATCAACTGCAAAGTACGATCACGGCCCACATGCCCTTCCTCGTGTAACTCCTTGACAATTTTCAATCTCAAGCTACAGTCTGGAATACACAAACGATTCCCTTTAAACAGAAAACCATCAACCAACATAAATTCATCCGAACTTCCCTCCTTAACTTTCTCAACAAATTTCACAAAGTAAGGATCTTCTTCAATCATCTCTGGCAACATTTCAAACCCTGTCACTTCAACCTTCATTGTCGTTAATAAATGACTCCTCCTACTCAAAGCATCAGCTACTCGATTTGTCACCCCTGATTTGTGCTTAACGACAAAAGTAAACTGCTGTAAATAAGCAATCCATGATGCATGTCTCGCTGAAATTTTATCCTGCCCTTGTAAATGTTTCAAAGCTTCATGATCAGTGTAAAGAACAAATTCCTTCTGAAATAGATAATGTCTCCAATGCTTAACAGCTTGTACAACAGCATAGAATTCAACGTCATATGTACTGTATCTCATCTTTGCTCCTGACAACTTTTCGCTGAAATAAGCAACTGGCTTCCCATTCTGACTCAGAACTCCTCCAATACCAACCTTCGAAGCATCAGTATGCAATTCAAACAATAACTGAAAACTCGGTAAAACAAGAATTGGTGCAGACGTCAACAATTCCTTGATCTTCTCAAAGGCAACCCCCGCTTCCTCTGACCATATAAACTGTTTCCCTTTCATGCAATCAGTAACCGGAGCCATCACGCTACTGAAGTGTGGAATGAATCTTCGGTAGAATGATGCTAGCCCATGAAAACTTCTCACTTCCGTAATTGTCTTTGGCTGTGGCCAATTCCTGACTGCTTCAACTTTACTTTGGTCAACTTGAATACCTTCTCCTGAAACAACATACCCAAGAAATAAAACAGTATGCGTCATAAACACACATTTCTTCGTAGCAGCATAAAATTGTTCTTCACGAAGAATATTCAATACTTCCCTCAAATGTAGAACATGCTCTTCCGTACTCCTTCTATAAATCAGAATATCATCGAACTAAACCACGACGAACTTCCCAATGAATGGTCTAAAAATTTGATTCATCACCCGCATGAATGTACTAGGTGCATTTGACAAACCAAACGGCATAACCAACCATTCGTACAACCCCTCTCTTGTCTTGAAAGCTGTCTTCCATTCATCACCAGGTCTGATTCGAATTTGATGATAACCACTTTTCAAATCAATCTTCGAAAATATAGTTGCCCCACTCAACTAATCCAACAAATCATCCAACCTTGGCATAGGAAATCTATATCGGACAGTGATTTTATTTAAAGCTCTACTATCTGTGCACATCCTCCATGTTCCGTCCTTCTTTGGTACTAACAATGCTGGCACGGCACAAGGACTCAAGCTTTCCTGAACACGTCCCTGTTCCAACAACTCTTCCACCTGCCTTCGTAACTCCTCATGTTCCTTTGGACTCATTCGGTAATGTGGTCGATGTGGTAACACTGCTCCTGGAACAAGATCAATTTGATGTTGAATGTCTCTAAGCGGCGGTAATTCCTTAGGCAACTCCTCTGGAAAGACATCTTCGAATTCTTTCAAAATTGGCTTTGCTGCTTCTGGAATTTCAACTTCTTCACTACTCTCTCTCCCAATCAACAAAAACACCTCCGGTTCTTCCTCCACTTCCTTAACAAACTCCTTCAAAGTCAACAGAGTTTTCAATTCCTCAATCTCTTCTAGTTTGCTCTCCTTCTGTTGCTGTTTCTTGGGAACCAAAGTGATTTTAGTACCCTCGAACATGAAACTGTAACTATTGGCACGACCATCATGTTGTACTGCTCTATCAAACTGCCACGGTCTGCCCAACAATAAGTGACAAACATCCATGTCCACTACATCACACCAAATTTCATCTTTGTACTTCTTCCCAATAGAAAAATTAACGCAAGCCCTTCGACACACCTTCACTTCACCACCCTTCCTTAACCATGCTAGCTTGTACGGTTTAGGATGCTTCTCAGTCTTCAAGTTCAATTTCCTCACAGCCTCTGTAGAAATAATATTATCACAACTTCCCGCATCAATAACAAACTTGCAGACTTTCCCCAGAATAGTGCATGTCGACTGAAAAATATTGCTTCTCAACCAACTACAATCCTCCTCTTGCTTTGGTGTCAAACAACTTCTTCTCAACATAAGATTACAACCTTCATCTCCCGACACTTCTTCTTCCTCCTCAACATAAGGTGTATTTGAACATTCTGCCTCCTCACCATCATCCTCCTCAACTTCGGCAACCATGGT
Organism: Allium cepa; assembly: GCA_030765085.1. Lineage (NCBI taxonomy): Eukaryota > Viridiplantae > Streptophyta > Magnoliopsida > Asparagales > Amaryllidaceae > Allium > Allium cepa. Next base: position 32,496,817 of record CM060940.1, read on the forward strand.
TCTCTTCTTCGGCTTCGGACATTCATTACTTTTGTGACCCAACTCCTGACAATTATAACATTTGAACACACTGCTAACCTTCGCCTTCTCAGCCTCCTTCACCACTGGCTTTGTAATAGGTTTAGGAACATTAGAACTTCCACCAACACCCCTTGCTTGATTATTGGAATTAGTAAACACACCACCTCCACGCCTTCCTTGTTTCTCCCAAGCCAACGCTTTCTGATGTGCCTCTGAAACGGATCTAGGATCAAACATATTAACCATATCCTGGATCTGCGTTCTCAATCCCCCAATGAATCTAGTAGTTAGTTGTTCTTCTGTCTCCATAATATCATTCCTGGCAATGAGTTGGTAAAATTCATCAGCATAATCACTAACAGACTTCGTCCCTTGCCTCAGATTCTGCAACCTCTGGTACATAAGTGATTGGTAGTTGTAAGGTAAGAAAGTAGATCTCATTAACTTCTTCATCTTATCCCACGATTCTATCTTTGACTTCCCCATCCGTTCACGAGTAAGTTTAGTTTGTTGCCACCACGCCAATGCTCTCCCCCTCAACCTAGTAGCAACTAACTTCACCCTTCTATGCTCTGGAACCTCCTTGAAATCAAAGATCTCTTCAACATTAGAAATCCAATCAAGAAATTCTTCAGCAACCATCCCTCCTTTAAATTCCGGAATCTCCATCTTCATACCCGATTCCCATCGACGATCTTCTTCAACATCCCGATAAGAATTTCGAACTTGGTCTCGATCTCGATAATGAATACTAGCTCTATCACCTTCTTCAACAAAATCAAAAGTACGCCTACATCGATCTCGACCATTATCATCCCTTCGCTCGTGCATGCTTCTTTGACTATGTCTCTCTTCTTCCCTATATGCTTCATGGTCAAATTCACGTTGACTTCTCCTTTCTTCATGTACATAGTCATGATGTTCTCTTCGTGATGAAATTGATGTTTCTCTTCTATCTCTACAAGAATGTGGCGATACCCTCCTCGCTTCCGTAACCGATGGCGAAACTCGGTTTCCTCCATGGTTCGAGTTTGGTGATCTCCTCCTTTGATTCAAATCATTCATCAATCTCTCCAATTTTCCAATACCTTCATCAAACTTTTCATTAATACGTTGTTCCATAAGCTCGGCTTCTTCTCTACGATACAAAGCTTCAACGTTTTGATGACGATTAGCTCTCCTTGGTGGCATGATTAAAACTTCACAAACACTTCAACAATTCAAACACAAAACTCCAAAGCTTTCACAAACAACAATTTCACAAGGCTCGGCCTTGAACTTAACTCGGCTTGTATGTATACGACTCAAGTAAGGTCGGCTTAACTTGACTCCGCTCAACCTCTTTAGCTTGGCTACAATTTCAAACACTTTAAACCTTGGCGCGCAAAAACCCACGATAGATCCAAACAATTTCCAACTCCTCGATCCAAAATGAAATGGATCAAACACTCCAAATTTGATGCAACTTCAATATGAACACGATGAACAACTTCAAACTTCAAAACTTGGCTCCAAGAATCAACTTAGCTATGATTGGCTAAGTATGGCTCTGATACCAAAACTGACGCAGCGGAATTAATCAAACAAAACTTCAATCGATGAAATGTAGCAATCGGTGAGTTGAAGATACCAAAAATGCCCAAGTTCGTTGATCCAAAGATATCGAACTCTAGCTATCTCAAACACGTTGATAGCGCACTATACCGTGTTCAAAGATCTACGATTCTTCGCACGTTGATCTAGCGCACTAGATTCCGTGAATCGGCTTCTACGATCGTTGAATCGAGCGCACTCGATTAACCGAAAGAGGAGATAGGAGATTACACTCAACTACCAATTGGTATGAAGCACAAAGCTAACAAAGATAATTTTATTCAAAAATCAACCACCTAAATGTACAACACACACACCTATTTATAGGATTCCACAACACGGTCCCTTAAGTCGTGGCCGACTCATGATCAACGACTCACGACTCATGACTAAGAGTATACGACTCACGACTCATCATGAGTCATTACTGACTTCACAACACAGCACAGTTACATGACTCAAGGATGACAACGACATACGACTCAACACTACAAGCGACTCAATACTTTACGACATACAACAGTACACGACACAACACTACAAGCGACTCAACAAGCCCAGCCTCATTACAACGCCTCCGACTCAAGAAAACAAACAGATAATGACTCAACTTACAAAGCGACTCACTACAAAAAGTCTTACGACTTACGACTCAAGTATACACATAACCTTCCACCGATTCAACTTCACGCCGACTCAACTTCATGAAGACTCACGACTCATCATCTCTGCAACATGACCGACTCAAGCCTTTATTGACTCATAGCTTCCCTGCGGCACATCCCTTCCAACGACTCAATTGGGTCGACTCATCATGAGTCGTAGCTCATTGACATGAGTCGTAGCTTGTTGACTCGGCACCATTCCTCTCTGTTATCCAGTTATCTCGGAAACGACTCATATTGAGTCGTGGACGACTCAAGTCCGCTACCTCGTTAACTTGGCCCAACTTCTCCCATGGTTTGTTAGATCGTGGGCCTTCTTCCTTAGCTCGGAAACGACTCAGGCCTTCACTGAGTCGTGAACGACTCATCACACTACACCACAAACTCATGTTTTCAGGAATTAAAGTTTGCACAATTTCTTCTCTGGCCTTAGTTGCATCAAATAATATACGTACAATCTCATGTATTACCTTCCAATGGATTTCTATCCAATTTATCTATACTGAATTATTTTATTGACTTCTTTTTTTTCACTTAATTACTCACAATCTATTATTCAATTAGTATATTCATTTCTTTACATAGCATATTCTTTAACATTATCTTTTCTTAAAGATCATAACATAGAATTTGCTTACTCATGTTCATTTTAAACATTCTATATAATTTAATTAAATTCAATTTCATTTTCCAATTGATTCTTAGCTATACCAAATCCTTTTGTTTACATTTACTTCAATTTCATAATTTTAGTTAATAAAAATTTATTTATGGAACAATTTATTAACCAGCACTTTAGTTTATTAATCATCCTATAAAAGTCTAACCTCTCATAAATGACTTTTCTTAGTTTACAGTTATCTTAAAGGTTATAATCCCTTTGCAATTTATATTTATTTTCTGTAACCAATTTACAAAGATATAATACGATTCATTTATCTTCTTTCTTAAGTTCACTTACTTGTTCCATTTATCCATTCATCATTTCATGTTATATTTAAGTATATAACATTTTTTTATCACAACCAAAATTTTCATTTGTATACATTTAATTCCCTTTGAGTTTTCCTTACTTGTATATTTCAATTACTTTCAGGTTATGTTTATCTATACAATATCTCATTACATATCCAAAACATCATTTTAACTTTTAACATTTGGCAAGTCTTGTTATATGTTATCAGAATGTAATTTTGGTATTATACAAATTTATAGAATTTCATTTTTCTTAATTAGAGTGTTCCCAAATTTAATTTTTTTAAATCCTCTTTACCTTTCAACTTTAAAGTTTTCCCAAAACAATAAGCTTAGATATCTTAATATTCTTATTTTATAAATTTTGATTATTCGCATTTCATTCAAATAATTTGAAAATTACTAATTAACATAACTTAGAAATTTAAATGCCCGGTTCTTTTCAAATCGTTTGAAATAAACATATACACTTATATCTTTAATATATATCAAATCATACCTTTGGAGTTTAAACCAAAACCCATTTACCCAAAATAATTTCGAAGAAAAGCAAAGCTTCTTAGAAGTCTCCCCCACTCTGAGACTCGAAAATGAACGTCGATGATACTGCGCGGTCATCACCGAAATTATTTTCCAGCGAAATAAGAGAGGAGTACCGAATTCATTCTTTCCTTTAAAATCCTTTCAAAATATTTCCAGAAATAATTTCCAACTAATATTACTATATATTTCTTCAAAACTTTGAGAACCATTTTTCAAAATCTCCGGGTCTTAAATTCAATATTTTCCAATCTAAATCTATTTTAATTCATAAGTCACCTTTATAAAATATTCTTATAGGATTTTCTTTCTTAAAACATTCCACAAGTGTTTTATCATTGTAAATTTTGCAATTCACGTTATTTATTAAATTACAATATCAAATTAATGATAACAACCAATATTTTCATTCCTAACAACCAGGTAAGCTAGATAAGTCACAATAATTTTTGAAAATAAATTCTTTACATACAAAATATAATTAAAGCAAAATTATTTCATTTACTCAATTTCAAAACAATACTATGTCGAATTGTTCTGTTTAAGTGTTTAGAGATCCCTATCAATGACGTTAATTACTCGTATTGAACAGAATCCATAAGCCATCAACAAATCAACCGACACAATATAAAACATTCTATATCACTAACAAATACTCTCTCTCATATGTATACACTCAGCGACTCATCATAGCGTATTACTACCCTATTTATAAGGAGTCAGACCCCACAAAGCGAAAGGTTATCGCTAAACCAAAGCTCTGATACCAACTGTAACGACCCGCCTTTTTGGACAGTTTAAACCGACAATCGAATATACATGCCGATTCCAAACCATTCAAAAGGGCAGAAGGTTATTGGGGTAAATAAGAAAAGAAAAGAAGGAGAAATAAAAGAAATGAAACAACACAGAATCTCGCAGCGGAACGATAAATATAATAGTCAAATAAACTGTTCATGAAGTTGTTTACTATACTTTGACAATTTATACAACATTTATCAGAGTTGTACATATACAACAGAACAAATAAAATAATGCAGCAGATAGCATGATGCAGGGGTAATAATAGTAATAGTATACCAAATCTTCGTCTTCATCCTCCAGAATGGATCTTCAAAAAAATCTGAAAAACTCAGGACTGACCCGAGCGTAATGAAAAGACAAAACACTCGAGTCAGGACTAAAATATCCTTATGAAAGTTAAATCAATCGTAAATAAATATGAGTGTAACGGCGTCAGAGATGTTTACGGGGTTTGACATCTCATATCCAGTGTCAACGTGCGTGCAATAACTCAAGAGATGTTACGGGATTTTCCATCTCTTAAGGGTCCGTTAAACTATCTTCTATGTAGTAATGTACGCTAAGTAGATAATGCCTATCAGTAATATAAAGTATCAAAATAGCGTTAAGGCATTTCCATAATCCCCCTTAACACATTTTTATAATGCCATAGTCTATACAGCACCGTAAGCCCCACCGTAAACTGGTGGTTATCAGAGGGTACCCCATAGGTATAACACAAAACAAAACGCAGTGGTCGCGAATAGGATAATCAGTATGACAAGGTACATGAGGCGATACCAACTAGGATACTAGTAGTTGCGTGATCCGGACTGATGTTGAGCATAGCCAGCATCTACCTCGACACCGCGAAACAACACTCCCAAATCGAGGGGTGCACCCAAATCGAATCACAAATGTAATAGATATGGTATCGAAGAAGTGTGTCCGCTAGAGCTGGCGAACTTCAATGCCCCGCGCGGCTCCTGTTTTAGTCATGTCAGGGGTCATCCATTATCCTTCTCTTTCTTCAGTCAACGCGTTTACCAAACCATCCACTTCATTCTGGATCAACACTCCGCGTATAATAGTTATTAAAGTGGTTTTCGGTATCGACAGAAAGTATGTCCATATCCGATCCCGGTCTCTTTAATAACTACGTATTATTACACCGTTGGCTCTTTTACATTTCAAATCGATTCATAATTGATATCAAAATATCATACTCGCTTCAAAAAAAATCAAATCCATTTCAAATATCATCGTATCTTTCCAAATGTAAGATTCCGTTTAAAAATCATTTTTCGCCTCAATATCTCATTTCGATTTCAAGATCATTTCGAATTTCAATTTAGGTTGCAACTTCAGTTAGCCCAATTCGTATTTAAATCAAGATTTAAATATAAACATTTCACCTTATTGACCAGCTTGGAATTTTAGAAAATAGTTTTAAGTAGTTTAAAAGTAGTTTAAATAATTAAAGTAGTTTAAATAATTAAAGTAGTTAAAAATACTTAAAGTCTTAAAATGGATTTAAAATAGATAAATTAGTTTAAAATAATTTAAATTGGGTTAAGTAGATTTAAATAGATTAAAATAGTTTAAGTACTCAAAAATGATTTATATAACTGAGAAATTTGGAAACAAAATAAAACAGCTTCAAAACCAAACCATTTCAATTATAACTTCCCAATTCAAAAAAATTTCAATTTCCCTTCTAACGATTCAATTTCGATTTCGATTCAATCAACGTCAACTTTGACTTCAAATTTATTCAATTTTATATTCACTTTCAAATAATTCAATTTCAATTTATATCGATTTGGAGCTTGATTTTTCAAAAATATCCATTTATAACACTTAACAAAATTATCCATCAATATTCAAGTTTCAATCCAAATTTCAAATATGATTCAATTCCAAGCTCGATTTCAAAATATCATTTTTATACCACTTTTACTTAGTAATATTCAAAGCTCGAATTAAGGTTGAATCTTTAAACAAATAAATTTTCGAAATTCAACCATATCATATTTTTAAATTCCAAAGTCTCCACTTTAATTATTTAACAATTTCTTTTAACCAAAATTTATTTCAACATTCCAAACTCAATTTTTCGATAAATTCGATTTCTATAAATTGATTTCTACTTAACTTTTAAATCAAAACATTTAAATAAATTTCAAATCGACGATTTTAAAAATTATTAATTTAACCAATTCGGTGTCCGTATATAATTTTCTATCCTATGGCCAAGTAATTATTTATTTCAATTAAATGTCAGGGATGAATATATATCACTTAAATCGAATCACAATTTCATATGTATGCATAACATGATATATATAAGCAAATAAACATCCAAACATTTAAATATCAACCAATAGCATCCTTCGAAATACATCATCCAATAGGCAATACAGTTCATGGCAATTTCATAGTTATCAATGTCAGGTAATTTAATCGTAATTCAATTTTAATTTCAATTTAACTGTCAATTTAAATTTCAACGGTTAATTCAAATGACAATCTATATGACAATTAATTTTTTATCAAACAAAGACAAATAAAATCATAACACTTCATAATGTCAAATTTAACTAGCATAAAGATATTTAGTACGTTGTGAGCGTTATAAACACTCACCTTGATTTCAATGCAGTTCCAGTGTTTCACTTCGAATAAAATTAAACGAGCGTTTAATTTTACCCAAAATTTTCACTAGCTCGAAACGATTCCAATCCAGCTCCAACGCATAGTGCTCGACGAAACGAAGACAACGCAACTTGTTTCGTAATTTTCCGACCTCGTATGAAAAAGTTACATCATTGTAATGTTTATATGAATTTAAATATACATTAATTCACATTTCTTTTTATTTTAAACCTTCATCCATTCTGGGCCGCACGATTTCGAATTGTAGATCAGGGCCATAGCCCCCCATTCTTCCTCAACGTGAATACAGGTCTCGAACGCACCTAAGAAACCGCCCCAAACCCTAATACACGCACTACCTAACGTTCGCCGAAGTTCCATCGCTTCACTACCCTCAGAACGGCCATCACCAGAGCCATCCACGGCCAGAGTTTCATCGAGCTTGACTCTCACCATCACCCGAAAATCACGAACGAACGGCCCACCTTCACAACCCCATTGTGGCTCCAAACGGCGACGATAAACAAAATCTGCCGTTGGATGGAGAGATCTCACCTAGCTCTACGATATTCGTGTTGGAGGTTTAGGCTAAAGCGGCACGGATGAGGAGAGATTGAGGGTGGAAGGTCGTAAGTTTTCGGCCATCGAAACTTAAAGGAGGCGGCCACGAAAATGAACTAGGGTTTCTGTTCAAAAAATGTTTATATAAGATTTTATATATTATATTATTATTAATTCCAAAATTCACATGCTTTTACAAACGATCTCCAAACAAAACGCGATGACCGGCGTTTCTAGGGTTTATCCCACGTTTCGGACACAATGGAATAGGTTTCGGGAGCTAATTCGATCATCTGTGCGCGTTACGGAAATAAACGATCAAATTTAAATTAAACCGATTAAACGAATTTCTATGCGTTTTGGCTTGCCCCAGACAAACGGTAAATACGATTGACACGAAATTTGAAATCTTACAATGATATCACAATACGGATCTGATGAAACTTGTTTCGTTGAAATCCGAGACTGTTTGAAAAATGACTATTTTAACTCGTCAAATTAATATTACAACAATTTTGATGCGTTTCGAGCTGCCACGGTCAAACGAAAACTCTGATTGCTACGAAAATTGAAATCCGATAATAACAACTATTATGGATCCAATGGAACTAGTTTCGTCAAATTCTGAGACTGTTCGAAAATTGGCTATTTTTCAGTCGATAATTAAATATTAAAATATTCAATTTTCACAAATTTACTTTTAATTCGATTTTAAAAGTTCTACAACATCATTCTAACTTTAATATGATAAAATAAAATTTTACGAACCATTTTTAATCATATTAAACCCGTTATTCAATTATCCAATAAATTCCAATTTTAAAATCTTATTAACTCTATTATAATCCCAATATAACTTACATTCACTTTGGAAACCAATTTGAATCATATTAAATCAAATTGCAATTATTCACTCTATTTTCATATATTAAATTTCAATATCAAATTAATCATATCAAATTCGGAATTTAATTATTCAAACATTTGTAATATTAAATTTAAACAAAATTTGATTATTCTTAAATCACTATCTTATGAAATATTCAAAACGAATTTATAAAATTTAACAAATTCAAATTATAGAACAACCATTTTCATTAAAACAGTTATTCAATTCCCGTTATTCAATTAGTCAATAAATTCCAAATATTAAATTTAAACAATTTAATTGTTCAATTTTTGATGGATTTCAATATTGGATTTTTAAATAAATATTTCATTATCAGTCGATTTACTATGTTACATCAAATGAATTCCACATTATTATTTAACAACAGTTAGAGATAATGCACTCAACTAGTATATGAACTTTCATTTCAATTGTAGTTGGTTCATAAATTCAATTCGGCTAACTAAATGAATAGGTAACTTAAATAATTATCATCGTTAACTTTTAATTACTATAAGTTTATTATTTACAAACAAGTGTCATAATTACCTATACAATACAAATTCATTCAATTACCTTTGACTACATATTATTTCAATTAATTTGGGATTTCATTCAATTCATAAATAATTAACTTAGATAAAATTTGTTGCATTTCATTCTAGTTATTATTACCATACATAAATTACAATTTTTTTCTAACCTTAAATCACGAAATCTAATTAAATTAGCTATTTTAATTTTTGAAAATTTACGGGTCGTTACAGTATGCATATGTATAGACATACACACTCAAAACCTATATATATTGACATGCAAGCACATTTATTTCACATCCGTACAAACATTTTTCACTACCTATTCCAAGTTCCAATCATCTGAAATCAAGATGTAGACAGATTTAAGATGCTAAAGGGTAGTTTACTCACTTGTCATGAAGCAGGGAAGCAAGCCTGGAAAAGATTTTGAAAATCTAGAAATGGACTTTGATCTAGAAATGATTTGTTTTGATTTGTAAATTGATTTGTTGAGATGAATTGAACTTTACTTTCTTTTGAAATATTGATTTCTTTTTTTTAGTTTTATTTTACACGTTTTAGTTTTGAATGCATAAAAGAAATGAGAGTAAAAGTATGGATGTGTGTACACATAACTTGTTTTTTCTCTTTATTTCTTTAATTCAAAAATGAAAAGAAAATTTAAAAAATGATACTTGTATAATGCATGGCATAATCAACTTACAAATGTTTAAATGTATATTAAAACACTTACACTTGTTCATTTTTATGTTACTTAGCCTACACTTGTAATTTGCATGTGTAAATAATAATTTCATATAATATGTACTAGTTTATATTTAATCATATATATTTATATTCTATTTTCAATTTTAATAATTACTTTTCCATTTATAAATATTTATATAATCTTAAAGAAAATGATTTAGTTACACATTAATAAATAAACACACACACACACACACATATATTATTTTTAAGTTTATTTTTCAAAATATAGAATTTAATTTCAACAACTTTGAAAATTATTTATATCCAATTCAAAATATAACTTTCAAATCACAAAGTGTGCATAAATATATATATATATATATATATTATAATTAGGAAACAAATTTTTATTTATTTTAAAATATATAGTATTAAAATCCAATTTATTTTCAATATATATATATATATATATATATATATATATATATATATATATATATATATATATATATATTTGAAGAGATGGATTATCGGATCAAACTGAATAATTATTCTATATTTGGCCTACCAAATCACAATATCATCAATAAACATGAGAACGAACTCATTCGACACTTTACGAAATTCTTGGGTCATCAGTTCTACGAGATATGCAGGGGCATTGGTAGTCGGAAGGGATAACTAACCATTCATAGAATGTATCTGGACCCAAAAGAACAGACAAATAGATACAATTTTTAGCGATTCTCGGCTAATGGAATACTCGGGTTAGATCTATTATAGAAAAGAATTGATTGCATGGTGCTCGATTCGGGACAAAAGAGATTTATCTTTGAAAGTTAACTTATTAAGATCATAAAAATTTACGCACAATTTCCAAGTTTGGTTTTAACCGAAATCGTTTTATTAATACAATTGCTTCATATTTTGTTAACCAATTTATTTCAAATAAAATTTAAAATTTATTAAAGTTAAAAGCGAGATCGTTACACATGCTCACTTGCTTTCCTAGCTAAATAACCCTATTCCAAACTTAGTGAAAATAATATACATAAGTTACCTTTTAAAATCAAATTACATTATTTTAAATCTCTAAAATTAATCGCTCTCTATTCCGAGCATGTACGATCACATAGTATGTCCGATTGTCGTGAAACTCGTTGTTGTATAACAATACAATACTCTAGACCTAATAGCGTTAGTTTCATCGAAATCTGAGACAGTGACTAGGAACGCTAAATTCACATGTTAATTAAAACTTATTATTATTTATTGTTATAATTAAAATCCCAGTACTGTAAAATTAACAAAAACATGTTATTAAATAAAAGGAGTTAAATAAGACCATTAAATCCATTAAATCTACATTCAATTCAAAATCCAGCTATTTGAAACACTATTACATTTCAATAGTTTAAAACAATTCTTATATTTGAATTCAAGTTTAAAATACTACAAGTCCAAGTATTCTAATATTTAAATTAATTACATATTCAAATCCAAATGACTAAAAACCTAGATTGTTACACCATGACACTCAGTCTTGCTTCAACCTTTACTAGAAGGTAGTAAAGTACACTCATCAACAAATAAATATTCTATAATATAAGGCAACAGGATAACCCAAAAAATGTTAGAAAGCATCACATACCACCCAGTACTTCTAATTCGTTTATGCAATATCCTCACTATATAGAATTAAATCACCAAATCATTAGCATAATTCATTTCAATTCAAATAATATATGAAGGGAACTGTAACTCAAAAGTAGCAAATCCATTAAAATTTTCACGATTTAATATGTCTTCAACATAGATTGTATATTTTTTAAATTTCCTTTCCAAAATATTTTTAAATCATTTATTTCAAATCAAATTAAATCTTCTTATCATATAGAATCACCCATAATATTAGATAAATAAATTTTAAATCACAAAAATATATAAATGAAAAGGGATTTATATTATTGTCACGACCCGCCCTTCTTAACCCTCGAAAATCGACACAAAATACACCACAGAATAATATGCCGACGCTATAGTGCCGGAAAGACAAATTGTTAAGGGAAAAGAAAGAAGATAGAAGAAAGAAGGAGCTGAACAATAACAGAATCTCACAATCGAAGCGGAACAAAATATAATACACAATATCAGATCTTTACACAAAATGAAAACTATATCAGTTTTATACAATATATCATCATAGTATATCTTAAACAAACAACAATTACCAGCCTGACAATTTCAAACAATCACAGTAGTGGATATAGACAAATACGGTAATACGTCTCGGCCTCCGGCTCCTCTCCTGAGCACCACAGCATCCTTTCCTGTAATCTATAATACTCGGTCTATCCCGAGCATTATAATAAAATAACACCCGAGTCAGTCTGGAATACCAGCATGAGAGAAATACACCCAAATTGATCATTAAAGTTTCAAAATCCTTTGAAAACAAAAGCATCTCGTAAGACCACGCCACAAATAAACATGTCGGGTTTTTACCTTACGATAGCTAAAACATTTCTTATAAAATCCTCTAATATTATAATAGTGTCTATCTACAAATACTTATTCAATTAGCCGAAATAGTTACATTCATTAAATTCCAGCTACTAGCCACAATCATGGGAAATACAAATAAAACCGTAAAGGCATGTAGGGAGAATGGATTTCCAACTAATGACTAGGCACTGGGGTACCACCTGTCAAGGTACATGGCCTAGATCACCGTACCGAGGATTACTCCCAACCCCTACAACACAAGATCGAAACTACCCCTTATTGGATAATCCCGAGTAAGATCCCCCCACGGTTGGGATCAGCAACCGCACCACTAAGCCGAATAAAAAGGGACATCTTAACAGGGATGACCTTACCCTAATGGGTGCTACCCACATAGTCTTGCTGCATATCCCTTGATTTTCAGTCATTCCCGATTGATGAGGTTTGAGGCTAAGCGTTACCTTTTAGAACGTTTCACTTAGAATGCCCATCGCCCACCTGACGATGTTCCGAAAGCATTCATCCATACAAGTCCGTCCCGGGTTCGAATGGAATCGAAGGCACTATTCCTACTAAATCCATTTTTGAATCATCCTCAGGATTAGTAGCGACTAGCCCTTGCACTTCACCGCTCCATCTTCGACTTCAAACTCATTTTCCCCATGAAAACGTACAAATATGATCGAAGTGGTTTTCGAGAAATTAATCTAGATCCCGGTCTCTTCGAAATGATCAACGCATTGGCCAATATTGATAGTCGGTGATTCAACTATCAATTAATATTCACAAACATCCATCAACAACAAATAATTGCCCAAATTATTTATTATCCTTAAAATATCCTTGCAAGATATATTTCCATTTTCAATCTCTTGAAAACAATTTCAAACCACCCACTCCTTATGGAATAAATCTCCAAATATTGATTTCCACTGAAAATAACCAAGTCCAAATACTTTAGATCTATAGTAATTTAAATTAAAGCTATTTACATACTTTATTTGAAATATATACATACTTTTAAATGTTTTAAATAAAACTGCTTTTTAAAATATAAACTATTTTTCTTCAAAATAATAGTTAAGTCATACTAAATTTTAAAATAAAGTTACGAAATCCTATACAAGTTTTCAAACAAAACTTTAACCAAACTATCTTTAAAATAAATCCATTTTATAAAATGTAAATATTAATAATATTCTTTTAAAACATAATACCTATTAACCCTTTAAAATAATATTTACTATTTCTAGTTTAGTAAATTTTTACTTTTAAATTTTTTTTACAATTTAAATAAGAATTTTCTTAAAAACAATCTTTTAAAATCAAATTTAAAGCTTTTAACTTTTACTTAAAAATCTGCTTTAAAACGTACTTGGCTTTTCAGGGAAGTACACTTCCATTTCAGAATAAACCAAAGAATCTTTTTATAAATCCTATACGATTTACCACAATTCAATTTTACGTTTAAATCCCGTAAATTCCTTTCCACACTTTAAAAATAAACTCCTTTTGTTTTTAAACACATTCTCATCTCCTGGAAAACTTCCTTCAAAATATATGCTTAAAAAACTTAAAATGAAGCTACTAGAAATTACTTAATTAAAAATAATACTTAAGGAAATATATAGAAGTTTCCTAAGTAATTTAAGCCAATTTAACTTTTGAAATAAAGTTTTTAAATCTAATATTTATAATAAAATTTCCTTTTGAAAACTTAATACTACTTTACCATTAAGATAATTAAATACCATAATTACTTAAATAAATGTTTACTTATACATTAAAAAATTAAAATAATATTTTCTTTCCAAAATATTCTAAAACACATTTTAAACTTCCCATTTATATTTTGAAAGCGTTTGTTTAAAACACACTAAATTTCCAGGAAAAAGTACACTTCACATCCTTTAAAAACAATCTTACTATTATTTTAAGCAATTTACACTTCTTATGGAAATTTCCACCAGAAACCTATACTTTCAATATTTATCCTCGATAAATATTTCACTTTATCTATAAACCAGTTTATAAATTTTCATTTCATATTTCCTTTTAAATCAAAATTTCAAAAACACTTTTACAGACTCCAAACCAATTTTCGAATTTAATTCCTTTAAATTCGTTACTTAAGAATTTTCTTTTATTTCCTTTTAAACCCAATTTATTTTATTTATATTTTAAAAATACCAGATTTATATTTATCCAACCATACACAGCATAACAAAATTCCAAATCATTCTGTCATAGGATATAAATGAAATTTATCATGGATTACGAATAAAATTTCTATATTGTGAGGAATCCAGTTGTATCCCTCCAACCTATTTCCCTGCATCCACAGATGTTAGCACGAAAAATAAATATCGATCAAATCTGATAATAATTATCACATTCAACTAAACAACCAATCACCAATTTAAATATTAACTATTTAAATTAAATGGTACTCAGATGTGAGTGAGGTTAACTGACCTTGAGTTTCGAAACGCCGAGCGTTTTAAATTTTAAATTAAATCGAACCATTGGATTTAATCTAAAATTTTCACTTGCTCTAATCATCACCTGACTTACCACAGTGCGTAGATGGCGTCGCTGCGATTCCGGCACCACCAGTTTCGTCAAATTCTGGTAATTCACGCAAAAGATATGAATTTTTGAGCGTTTGAATATAGTTTATTTATAAATTTCCTTTTATATTTGACACAAACAACATCTAGCCATTCATCATGAAAGAAATCAAGGTCGCATGACACTTTCTTCCCTCCACGTTAATTCCTGGCCATCACGCACATGCGAGAACCCATTGCCGCCTCAAATCGTGAATTATCATGACCACCGTGGAGCCATTCACCCCGATCAGGACCCACCAACGCGTCGAGCATCTCGAATTTCACCACCGGCCAGAGCATCATTACGCTTGGTCGCCTCAATGAGATGCGATATCCCCTCACACATGCGTCGAACGCGATGGTCTCCTGCCTTTCACGCTTCACTAATCTCGATCACGTCCGTATGGACGGAAAGCTCTCATCGACCTCCACGTTTCTCTAGTTGAAAGCTTTAGCCAAAAATTGATGGATAAAGAGATTTTTGAGATGGAAGATGATTCATTACCGACCATTGAAAATATACAACGGCGGCCAAGAGAAAAATCTAGGGTTCGGCCCAAAAAACGTGTATATATACGTGTATAAATATTATTTTTATATTAAATCCACTTTAAAGCAACTTTTTCACACGATCTCCAAACGACGCGTGCCGACAGGCGATTACAATGTTTTGCCGGCATTCCGAACACAATGGAACATGTTTCGAAGTCTAATTTGATCATATGTGGAAGATATCTTTTTGAATAGAGTTTAAATATTAAATTTTCGATTTTAATTTCAACGCGTTTATCACCTGTACGAGCAAACGGTAATTCCAAACGCTACGAAATTTGAAATCTGATAAAAATAAACTATTACGGATCCAATGGAACTGGTTTCGTCGAATTCCGAGGCTATGCTCCGGTAGGCTATTTTAACCTGTTGATTAATTCGAACGATTTTCAAAATCGTCGAAATGATTTAAAATTTCGCTTTTAAAATTTTACTAGATTAATTATAAATCATATAGAATTTATATTCACACTAGAAATCATTTTGTTTCACTTCGAACCAAAATCTGATTATTTACATTATTATATTATTAAATTCCATTATTAAATTAATATAAAATCCCAAATTTTAAACTTACCGACTTTTGATTCCATCCAACAGTCTAACTTCATTATTTAAATCCAAATAGACTTAAAATTAATTTTTGAAACTATTTTTATATCTATTTACACCCAGATTCACCAATTATCATAATTCCCAATATTAAATTATAATTATTCAAATCCAATTGAATTGCCGTACTCGATATTTTAACTAATTATATTGATTTAACCAAAATCTTCATACTTCAAAATCAATTCAAAATCCACATTTAACATTTAAATTGAATTAAATGTTCAAAATCCAACGACCAAAATTCCGGGTCGTTACAATTATAATACTCTTTAATCATTCAACAATATATCAAAATAGGTTATTTTCCAAAACATGCTCATATACTAAAATGTCCCTTTCTAAAAGTATCACTCAAATCGCATTTATTAAATATACACCTTACAAGATAAATACCTTTTCGAAAATATTATTAAAACCTTTCAAATCATCAAATAAACTAATTTCGAACTAATAAACATAACAAAAGGGAAATATACTTTAAAGCATTCATTCCATTGTAAAAAATACCACTCATTTATACTTATAAAAATTTCGTACGTTAAGTTTCACTTAAAAATTTCTATTTACATTTTAAAACAAATTCATTTCAAAACGAACTTCCAACAATCATTTCATTTCACTACCACATTTATAAATTTATAAATATACTTTAAATAAGTTTTAAAACACCAAAAATAATTTGCCAAAGCTTTTAATATTTTAAAATGGGAAAATCAATAAATCATGTAAATATATGTTACTGAGCAAAAAACTTCAAAATCAATATTCTGGAACTTATCATTTGACCCGAATCAAATTACATCGAATTCTGATCATTTGTAAATGCATATACAAGTAACAAAGACTTTATGATCCATCTTAACCAAAAGTTCTACTGAGAGGAATTACTCTCAAATGTATGGCCCTAAGAGATGTCAAATATACAAATCAACATGCAATCGAACAACAACTCCTTTGCATTTTTAATAGTTACAATGCACATAATCGACGAACATCCAAACAATAAGCAGTCCAAACGAATCAATTCGACCAAATGATTTAACCAATTGATTCAACGAAACTCAAAAATTAAACGGGTATCATAATTTGCATTGGCATTATGATATAGTTATGAGTTAAGGAAATAACTCATCGAAATTAGTTAATGTCCAACTCAAAGCGTTGCTGCCCAAAACTCAAGCACCATTGCTGAAGGCCTAAACTTCATCGATGACAAATTACACCACAACATTCGAATACGTCGCCATAAACATCTACCTCTCTACTTCGAAATTGTTTTCCCTATCCACAAAAATTTGCAATCCTCCCTTTGCTCTTAGCATAACCGAGATCACAATGCTCCGGCCTTTTGCCCAGTAGCCTTGACCTCCATGTCTACACACACTTAAAGCCCAAACATCACTCGCGACCAGACCACACGAAATCAACAAAGCCTATGTTTTTTATATCGTTCGATTTTTGAATTGAGAGCTAGGGCTAGAACTACAAATGGGAGAAATTAAGAATCGAGCATGGGTTTTTGCTCAGAAGAGAAGATGCGGGTGAGTATTCTAGAATAAGAAGGGAAATACAAATTGGCTTTACTTGGTTTTGAACCTTAAGTTAATTTACACTTTATTATACTAAATATATTTTGGTAACCATCCAACTACATTTAATTCAACATATTTTTATTAATTTTTTACTATTTTAATCATAAATAATTATTTTCACTTATGAAATATATAATATTCAATTGAATTTTTTATTCAATTTCAATTTATTATTCGAAAAGAATTTATTTATATAATTTAATTTATTAAACCAAAATCTTATGTAAAGTAGAATTTAACTGAATAAACAATAATTTTTAAAAGATTAATTATCGAATATCAAATTCACCCAATTTTATATTAACTAGTTCGCTTAATTTACGCGTAAAAATCGATGTTGTTACAGACTTCCCCCTGAAAAAATTGTGTGCACACAATTTCGTATAGAGAAACGTCATACACAACTCAAACCAGACTTTTTGCATATTTTGCAACTTTTTAAAGCTTACAAAATCATCTGTATCTCTCTCTCATAAACTTCTCTAATCGTATGTTGTAGATTCATTTCATTAACTTCCCATTTTCCGCATATGATAATTTGTGGAAAAAAATTCAGAGTGTTACAATTTTCGAAAATTTTCGATGAGTCTCCTTTGTCAGAAGAGCATTTCAAAAAATCAAAACAAAATAAAACACAAACAAATATACATCCCAATCAATGTGTCATCCTAAAACATGGGGAAACACTACAGATCACCCAATATATCGTAAAAATGCACCTTTATTTAACATTTCAAGCAAGTTTGCTTATTTTTTGAAGCAAGCAAAAGCAAGCGAATGCTGTGTCAAATAGTCAAATCATGCTTCAAATGTACCTATCTCAACTCAATTCAAAAATTAGCTTCATAAAGCAATAAAGTATGATAACTATATATAATCATCAACTATAAAACATATTACATTTTTGTTAAAGCCACTTTTGACAAACTTTCAAAGGTCTAAATCAAAAAAATAGACAATAAATGAATTGTTGTACAGTGTGTTAGCTTTCCAAAAAATCTTTCAATAGCAAAAATGTGCACTACAGCTTGAGTTATCGTGGTAGGGGAGGTTTCACAAAATGCATAAGTAGATTTTTCGACCAAAGCGCAGGCCCACTTAATGAATTGCCGATTTTAGCAAAGAACATGACAAAATTTGGTGAAACACTTAAAACAAAAGTTGTTACTTAGGTTCTTAGTTTTTCAGAATAGGCATAAGCATCAAAATGGTAAGCCCTTTAAAAGCTATGATCAAATGAAAACAAAACAAATTTCAGTATATATAAGCTCAAGCCTAAATTTTAAAATCGACTTCAAACATATTTAAATACTATTAAACATTAAACTTTAAAAAAGTGACGAACATGAAAGTTTTTCTACATTAAAATATCTTTCAAAGAGAAAAATATGTTGAGACTTGATTTTGATTCATGACACGATGCTATCACTGCAACATACTGAATCGACGACTGTTACGACAAAAAGAGAATATATACCACATAGAGACAAGACATCAAAATCAATGCATCAACTTTTATATTATTTTGTTTTGAGTCTTAAGTCAATATTGTTAAGATCTCTCCTCGTTTACATATATATTAGCTTGTATATATAATCTTCTTATTTTCAAATTATTTATATATATAAGTATATAATATATATGTATATATAATCAAAGTTTTAAAGTTAGAATCATATAATATATATATATACACATATATATATATATATATTATATACCTATGTAAATTGCACAAATTGCACAGATAATACCAGATCAGTCGACTGACCTGGTAGGTCAATCGACTAACCTGCTAGTATCTGTGCAACATGCATAGGTGCACAAGTATATATATAATATATAATAAAAATCGTTTGAATATTGTGTTGACTAACCCAGAGGCTCAATTGACGGAATTTCTATAATGGATGTATTTTCTGAAAAGACATAATCATTTGTGAAGAGTTACGAATCTCTGCGATGAGATTTGGACGCGACGCTTCAACCGAAACTCTTCGCCAATGGTAGCTGCTATTTAGCAACTATAAATACATATCCTAACTTCATTCCACATAACTCAATCTGCTTATCACTCTTATCTAACTCTCTTGAATATTCGTGCGACTATAATCTCAAATATTCAACATTCTCAACATACTTATGCTTGAATTAGATTTATATATCATATTCTAAGAAATACTATTCCTTTATAATCTTTATAAACTTCAAATATATATATTTATACTCGAGGAGAAGATCATAGGAAGGGTGTACTATAAAAGACTTATTTGTATTATCAGAGCACAAAAAGTCAAACAATCTTTTGTATTTGTTGAAGTCCTATTCTGCTGGTCAGGCGTGTGAGGTCCGCTTTGGCTGTTGAGCCGAAATCCTGTTTTGCTGCTCAGGTCACTGTTCGGCTGCTCAGGGGTTGTATAGACCTATTCCTCCAGGTTAAGTTAGGGTTATTGTTTTAGTTAAATTCCAGAAGGAGTCTAGGACTGGACGTCGGACGTAGCTCCAAACCTGTATAAAAATCTCTGGTGTTATTTTTATTACACTGCATTTATATTGCACACTATACTTTGTAGCTATCATCACTATACTCTGTATTGTCGTATATCCATATTACACGATCTATAACACACTTTTTTTTGGTATTAGAGCAAGGATCTCTGTACAACCGTAACACGGTTATCTGATACTCAAATAATATGGAAACTAACACTAGCACTGGCGTTAACACTAGCTTCATAGAATGGCAATCCACTGCACGAACACCACTATTAAATGGCATGAACTATTATAATTGGGCCACACAAATGAGAATATATATGCAAGCAAATGGTTTTGATTCATGGAATATAACTCAGAAAGATTACACTATTCCAACTAAGGAGTATTCTGCTTGGAACAATGCACATAAACTAGATGCCACAGCAAATGCAAAAGCCATGAATATGTTGTTTTGTGCCTTATATAAAAATGAGTTTAACCGTGTTAGCATGTGCAACACTACATACGAAATATGGCGTACACTCAAAGTTACACACGAAGGAACTAGCAAGTCAAACAAAGCAAGATATCCATGCTTAAAAGTCAGTTTCAAAGCTTTAGAATAAAAGACAATGAACCTATAAACGATATGTATTCAAGATTTAAGGATATCTATCATTCATTAGTAGGACTAGGAGAAAAATATTCAAATTTCGATATCGTATCCAAAATCCTTAACTCTTTAACAGAAGAATGGGAAAGAAAAGTTCTCGCTATTGAAGAAGCGAACGATATTTCAAAAATAACTCCGGAAGAGTTAATAAGAAATCTAATGTCCTATGAAGTGAATTTGCAGGGTAAACGATTTCAAGCTCAAGATAAAAAAAATATTGCGTTCTATGCAGAACAAGAAAATCAGATTCAGATGAAGACAACCTAGCTTTTTTTGCCAAAAAATTCAAGAAATTCTTTAAGTATATAAAAGAAAATAGAAATAATGGCAAGAAAAGCTCAAATAGCAATAAAGCACTGACTTCATCAGTTCTGGTGTGCATTAACTATTATAAAAAGGGGCATGTCCAGAAGGACTGTTCGGATCAAAAGAAAGAATATCGTAATAAAAGGAAGAACAAATTTATAAGGAAAGCTTTCTTGATTACATGGGATGATTCAAACTCCTCCTCCTCTTCAGAAAGGGAGAGTGACAACAATAATGAACAAGACAAGGTATGCTTTATGGCAAAAGATAATGAGGTTACTGATTTATCTTTTGATGATATGATAGAGATAAACTCAGAATTATTAGATACTTTAAAAAGTCTCAAAAGAAAATATAAAGAGGCTATTGAAAATCAGAATAAGGCAGAATTCAAAAGACATACGCTTAAAGATGAGAAGAAAATATTGGAAGAAGAACTTGAAAAAACTTAAGAACCGCTTTCAAATGTTAATTCTCAACTGATATTATTGAGTCAAGAAGTAGTGACTCAAAAAGAAAAGAATGATGTTCTTGTTTCTGAAAATCATGATTTGAAAACTAGTATCAAAATTGTAGAACTAGAAAATTCGAGTCTAAAGACCAAACTAAAAGGAATCACTAAAAATGTCTCGAATTTTAATAAGGCAGAGAGAATTTATCTAGAATTATTGAAAATTCACAACCCACTAACAATACAAACGACTAGGTTATAAAAGAAAAGTCAAGAATTCACAGCCCGGTAATTTAAACAATATTAAGTCTAATAAAACACACATATCTTCAAAAAGATCAGTTTCTAAAACTATCAATATATGGGTTCCTAAAACAAATAACAAGTTAATAAGGAATAACTTTATTAGATCATTCATGGGAAACATTCAAAATAATAAGAATTATATTTATAAAAGGGATACCGAACCCACTTGGGTTTGGTTTCCTAAGATCTAACTCTTAGGACCCAATTAAAAAGCTGGGTACCAATGTCATCTCATACTTTCTGCAGGTCCCACTCAAGAAAAGAGGAAAATGGATACTCGACAGTGGTTGCTCAAAATACATGACAGGAGACAAAGATATGCTAACAAACATTACATACTCGGATGGAGGTTTTGCCACTTTTGGAGATAATTCCAAAGGATATATCACCGGCAAAGGCAGTGTGAGCAATTACGGTACATCTAGTTTACCTCTTGTTACAAACGTTTTATTAGTTAAGAATTTAAAACAAATCTATTAAGTATAAGTCAATTATGCAATAAAGGATTTAAAATATCTTTTTTTCAAAATAAATGTAGCATCTTTTATGAAAATCAGAATCTTATTTTCGAAGGAGATAGAGAGAGAAACATTTACGTTTTATATATGAAAGTTAATCATAACTCAGACATGTGTTTAATTGCTAAAGAAAATGATCCATGACTATGGCACAAACGATTCTGTCATATCAGTTTCAAAACTATAAATAAAATTTCTAAAATTAATCTCGTAAAAGGATTAACAAAGATAATTTTTTAAAGTTAATAATATCTGTGATGCATGTCAATTGGTTAAATTAACTAAATCTTCGTTTAAACCTAAGAAAGTCATTTCGACATTATAACCACTTGAATTACTTCATAAGGATTTATTTGGACCGACCCAAGTTCAATCCATAAATCATGATAAATACATATTTGTAATAGCAAATGATTTTTCTAGATATACATGGACTATCTTTATGAAAAGTAAAGTGATACTTTTGAGAATTTCAAAACATTTTGTTAAAACGAATTCAAAATTTAAAAGGTACTAAAATTAAAAATATTAGAAGCGATCACGAAGGTGAATTTGCAAAAGAACTGTTTGATAGCTATTACAAAAAGAAAGGAATATTTCATAACTTTTCGTTTCCTAGAACTCCACAACAAAATGGAGTTGTAGAACGAAAGAATCGAACACTACAAGAATGTGCTAGAAACTTACTAATGAAAGCATGTTACCAAAAATTTTTTGGGCAAAAGCCGTGGCAACTGCCTGTTATGTATTGAATCATGTTTCTATTAGACCCCTCACTAAGAATACACCTTACGAACTTTTTACTGATTGAAAACCAAACAAATCTTATATTAAAGTATTTGGATCAAAATGTTTTGTATTATATACCAAAGATCGGCTTGGAAAATTCGATTCAAAATGCGATGAAGGAATATTTCTTGGATATTTGGATCGAAGCAAAGCTTATCAAATTTTTAATAAACTGACTAATACGGTTGAAGAAACACTCCACATATCTTTTGACGAAAACTTTAAACATATTTCAAGTTTTAATGATAATGATGATTTACTTGATGATAACACGAATATAGAAATAAATAATTTATGAGAAGATGAAAACATTATTCATAATTCAAAAAATAGAAATATCACCAGTGCAATAAGATCTCATCCAAGAATCTTACGAAATCATCCTATAGAAAATATAATTGGAGAAATAAATTCAAATGTTCGGACTAGAAATCAACTAAAATTAATAGGTCATATAGCTTTTATTTCTACTATAGAACCTATGAATACTAAGGAAGCATCATCGGATGAAAATTGGATCATTGCTATGCAAGAAGAAGTAAATCAATTTGAGCGAAATGAAGTTTGGGAACTAGTACCCAGACCGACCTATCAGACTGTAATAGGAACTAAATGGATTTATAAAAGTAAAGCAGTCGAATTAGGAAATATAACTAGAAACAAATCCAGATTAGTAGCATAAGGGTATAACCAAGAAGAAGGAATAGACTACGAAGGAACGTCTGCCCCAGTCGCTAGACTAGAAGCAGTACGAATCTTACTGACTTATGCGTGTTTTAATAACTTTCAACACTATCAAATGGATGCTAAAAGTTCATTTTTAAATGGTCATATTAAAGAAAATGTTTTTGTTGAACAACCACCTTTATTTGTTCACGAAAGAAATCCAGACCATGTCTATAAACTTAAGAAAGCTTGATATGGTTTAAAACAAGCACCACATGCTTAGTATGAACACCTTAAAAGCTATTTAATTGAATCAGGATTCGAAACAGGAAAAGTAGATCAGACTCTATTTTAAAACCTTCTAAAAGTGATATTTTAAAAGTTCAAATATATGTAGATGACATTATATTTGGTTCAACTAATAATAAATTATGTAAAGATTTTTCTGAAATAACAACTAGAGAATTCGAGATGTCTCATATGGGAGAATTATCGTATTTTCTAGGTCTTCAAATAAAACAATTTTCAAATGGAATATTTATAAATCAAGAAAAAACTGTAATAATTTGATCAAGAGATTTGAAACGGAAAATACTTATGACAAACCGACACCTATGAGCACAACAACACATCTCGATAGAGATGAAAACGAAAGGAGTGTAGACCAAAAATTGTATCGTAATTTGATTGTATCATTATTATACCTAATAGCTAGTCGTCCAGATATAATGATGAGTGTATGTCTACGTGTAAGATTTCAAGCTAACTCGAAAGAATCACACTTACGAGTCGTAAAACGAATGCTACGTTATCTTAGCAATACTAAAGATTTAGCACTTTTCTATCCAAAAGATTGCTCTTTCGAATAGTATCCTGTAGCGATGGATCACGAATGGACAGAAAAAGTACGAGCGGTACGTGTCATTTCATTGGCAAATCATTAATTTCGTGGTTTAGCAAGAAAAAAAATTGTGTCTCACTATCAACTTGAGAAGCAGATTATATATCTGCAGCATTAGCTTGTGCACAAGTATTCTATATGCAACAGACACTTAAAGATTTTGGAGTTAATTTATCATAATCAACGATTTACTTCGATAATTCCAGTGCAATTAATTTATCTAAAAATCAAGTAAATCACTCTAGAACTAAACACATAGATATTCGACATCATTTTCTACACGACAATATAGAAAAAGATGTGATAAATTTAGATTATGTTCCATCTAAAAATCAAATAGCTGATATCTTCACAAAACCGCAGTTAGAAAAAAACATTTATAAAACTATGCCTAGAACTCGGTATAATGTTAATTAAAGATATATAAATAGTTCTAAAATGATATAATATTAAATTTTAGACTAAAACTCGAAAATAATTTTTTTTGATAAAAATTCATTTTTCTGATCATGCTGAGACTCGAACCTATGACCTGTTGCGAATAACCCATATGTCTTAACAACCTGAGCTATTGATTATTTGCATTAAGGTCCAGGTCAGGGCTTTTCTTATGTGGTTAAAACTATACTCTAATTTGTTTATAACACTTACTTGTATGTACATATGTTTACTGTATATACAAACATATTACATTGACAAAAGTAAACTACAATAATAGAAAACCAACAACAATAGCAATGATCATCCTTAACTAACGAATTTGTTGTAACTAAAAACAATTCAATCCACTCAATTAATCCTTTTTATTCTCCAGTATAGCCTATAAATAGGCATTCTTATTCACTACTATTCGTATAAACAACTAAACTGAAAAATACAAAGTTCTACCACTATATCAATCTCCTCACATTCAACTTACTTCGTAGAAATCATAACCTCCTCCAAATCCCCAACAAAAACACCCATTCATCACTCTACACTACTCCTCACGAACATACCGGATACACTCCGGAGAGAAAGAAAGGAAAGAAAATTGTGTTATACAACTCTCCAACGACTAAAAAAAAATAAGTGATATACATCACTATTAGCAGGAGTCGTTGATGCTTCAGCGTGAAATGTATTACGAGCAGAAAATCAATTCAATACGTCTAAGCATTATAGAACATATTGCCATGACATTTTGTGGCGCTTCATCCCATCCAATCGACGAACAAGTGGTTATGCCCATTCGTCGTCCTACTTATTCGTCCCTACCTCGACCATCGATCTCGCCAAACTCATGGGATCGAAATGAAGCATCCAACGTTCGATGCAAAGAGCTACAGCTCTACAAAACTCATAGCCCTTCAAAATAAGAGAATTTTTCACTGTATTTCATTTTTCGAATAATTTAACAAACCATGTACAACTTTTTAATATAAATAAAAGAATCATATTTTCTTCCTTCATATATTCACAACACATATACCAGTACTAAAAATCATATAGATATAATTATATTTTCATTAGTATTTATATATAATATAAACAAATATACACAAAAACTTCACAAAAACAGGCTTATTGGGGAAACTGGCACAGGCCAGTCGACTGAACCAGTAGGTCAGTCGACTGACTCTATAATCAAAATATGATTACAGTAGATTCATTCGACTGCCACATTGGGTCAGTCAACTGAACCAGATGTTAAAATCTTTATCACCCAGATTTAGTCAACTGAATCAGGAATTCAGTTGACTGGACCAGAAGTTCAAAAATATCGAAATTTAGATTCAATCGACTGAACACCTGATTCAGTCGACTTGTTTGTAGATCTGAGCCAAATTAACTGCTCCTACTAACACAACCTCACCTTTTATACTCTTCACTTTTACTTCAGATTTTTCAATTTTCTAGAAACTCTAAACTTCAAGAACCAAATTTTTAACCTGAAAACTAAAATTCAATGGCTCCAAAAAGAAAAGGTCACGCAACTTCATCTCTCAACCTCCTTCCGGAGGCCAAATCCAATAATGGCTTTTCGACGATACCGCGGTTAGACGATGGAGGAAAATTCAAGATTCTTGTATTTTTGAAGGTTCGTTTATGAAATTCGCCGATTTCTCTCCTTATCATATACAAGAATTGGCTTGTCGTAGCAATTTGGAGTCTTTAATTAATATTGATGAAAACAAGCACAAGATAAACCAAATTATGATTAAGCTATTCTATGCCAATCTTAATTTGGATTACCAAAATATACAAAACCAAGTTGATTGTGTATGGAGTTTGGTTTGTCGAAAAACAGTATTTTTCTCTTTAGATCGAATGGCTTACATTCTAAAATCTGAAAATGATGGAATTGAATTAAGTGATGTTGATTGTGATATGGTCGTTCATGATCATATAAGTCATTTGTTTTTAGAGGATGATATGCGCCAAATAAAATCAATGTCCTTAAGGCCTAAAGCTAGGATTGTGCACCGCGCGTTAATGAAAACCGTAACTCCGAGAACCAAAGGTTATGAGCTGGTTTATAACCATAATTTCAAAGCTTTATATGCCATCTTCAGAAATATCAAAGTCAATTTGCTCCGATTAATTCTTGATGACTTTTTAAGTTTCAATAGTGGTCGCATGAATGTCATATATTACGGTGAGTACATTTTCGCTTACTAAAAGAATGTGAGATTCTGGAACCCGACTCACCGGTCTCTACCGTCGGCTACTTAAACTCCCATACTCTAGCATTGATTAAACTACCAGTTGCTCGACCTCCTTCCATCATTTCCTTTGAAGAATGGACTCAACGCTAAATACCTCAAGATCAACCACCTCAACAACAAGGCGAAGCATCATCTCATCGTCTGACTCGCCAAAGATCAACTATTCATCAACAGACGAAATTATGATTCCAAACTTGGGTCTTCCTCCACATTAGTCTATTTCTATGATATGTCGTAACCAACAAATTCTTGACACACATATCACTAGGGTTGACAAAAAGTTTGATAAAATGAAATGATTTTTCACAAAGTTATGGCAACTGATCTCGTGTTCATCAGGCTCTTCCATGTCTACACTAGGTGATCCGGGCAAACAACCCTTCTTCACTTGGTCCTCCTCTTTCGATGATCAAGCGAACAGTAGCAACAGTGGTGGAAATGGAGGCAATAGTGGTGATATAGGTGGTCAAAGTTCTCATGGTGATAGGGGTAAGCGTATAATAAAGTAAGTTATTGCTTATCTTAGCATTTTCTTTTTATGATCTGCAAACATTAATCTTTCATTTTAAAACATTAAAACATAGCTTGTACTAAATAGCCAATGTTTCGTATTATGTGTTTTATATATGATGATGTTACCTTAAAACTTTTGTTTGTGATTTTGCAATGTGTGAATGTTTGTTTTTTTTATTGCTATGATTTGAATATCTATACATGCATCATAAGATTATTCATATTATTTATTCCTTTGTGTCGATGACAAAGGGGGAAAAAGTATCACTAACATTAAGAATGCGGGATATATATCGCCAAAAATTTAGGGGGAGTAAGTATTCATATTATATTATATACAGTCGAAATTTATATCTATTTACAGGTTGTCATCAATCAAAAAAGGGGAGAATGTTGAGACTTGGTTTTGATACATGACATGAAGTTATCACTGCAACATACAGATTCGACGACTGACAAAAAGAGAATATATACTACATGGAGACAAGACATCAAAATCGGTGCATCAACTTTTATTTTATTTTATTTTGATTCTTAAGTCAATATTGTTAAGATCTCTCTTGTTTACGTATATATTAGCTTATATATAATCTTCTTATTTTCAAATGATTTATACATATATAAGCATATAAAATATATATATTATCAAAGTTTTAAATTTAGAATCATATAATATATATATATTATAAATATACATATATACCTGTGTAAACCGTGCAAATTGCACAAATAATACCAGGCCAGTCGACTGACCTAGTAGGACAGTCGACTGACCTGCTAGTATCTATACAACATGCAAAGGTGCACAAGTATATATGTAATATATAATAAAAATCATTGGATTATTTAGTCGACTGACCCAGTGGCTCATTTGACTGAATTTCTATAATGGCTATATTTTCTGAAAAGACACGATCATTCGTGGAGAGTTACGAATCTCTACGAAGATATTTGGACGCGACGCTTCAACCGGAACTCTTCGCCAATGGTCATTTCTATTTAAAAACTATAAATACATATCCTAACTTCATTCCACCTAACTCAATCTGCTTATCTTTATTATTTAACTCTCTTGAATATTCTTGCGGCTATACTCTCAAATAATCAGCATTCTTAACATACTTATTGCTTGAATTAGATTTATATATCATATTCTAAGCATAACTTTTCCTTTCTAATCTTCATAAACTTCATATATACATATTTATACTCGAGGAGAACATCATAGGAAGGATGTACTATAAACAGACTTATCCATGTTATCAGAACACAAAAATTCAAATAATCTTTTGTATTTGTTGATGTCCTGTTCTGCTGCTCAGGCGTGTGAAGTCCTCTTCGACTGATGAGACGTAATCCTGTTCCACTGCTCAGGTCCCTGTTCGGGTGCTTAGAGGTTGTATACACATGTCCCTCCGAGTTGAGTGAGGGTTGTTGTTTTAGTGGAATTTCAGAAGGAGTCTGGGAATGGACGCAGGACAGAGCTTTGAACCAGCATAAAAATCTCCGGTGTTATTTTTATTATACTACTTTTATATTCCACACTATTTATTCTATATCCATCATCACTATACTCTGTATTATCGTATATCCATATTACATGATCCATAACATACTTTCAAAATATTCATCGAATTCGGACAAAAAATTCAAAAGTCATGGTCCTATTTGTGCAACATTTTCAATATACAAATTTTCCAAACTCCTTTATATATATCAAGCTTATTCTCAGTAACAATTCAAAATTCTATGGTAAACTCTATTTTCTCTTTTTTTTCCTTACAAGTTACAAAGAGAAAGTGAAATCATATTCACTTTAGACTTACAGTATATGTTGGAATTATTAAATTTGGCTACTAGTTAAAAATCTTTACTAGCATTACACATGACATGATGGCTATTTATTTGCATTTGTTAGTAATGCATACTAACTAAACCATTATTAGTTAAAATTTCTTTTTCAATGATATGGACCTAAAGTTATATATGTTTGTGTGCATTCCGTAATTATATGATTCATTGAATGGTTAATGTCAATGACCAGAAAATCCATTCATTGTTGAAACTGCTTCTGAATTCATGTAACCAAGTGTTTTTTTATTCCAAGACATTGTAAAATATTGAGAAACATGGATTGTTATGTCTATTCATTATTTGCATATGAATATCAGCACATTTTTCTAAAAATACTCAACTTAAACCTATATTAATTTTAATTCTCCTCCTTATATAAGTATCATTTACACATTTCAGCATGATTAATGTCTAACTAATAGGATGAATGTTTTATGCACGGTACATGGAAAAATGAAACATACGAGATGTGAACACAAACATGCAAGATCTTCCAATTGAGACTGCAAACATTGAACATTGCCATGTTAAGATTCTGTAAATAAACAACAATAAGGGCTATACTAAAGATAGGGTGTATTGGGGAAAAACTTTGAAAGTAGTCTATATACTGGGAGCAGCAAAATTACTAAGCTCCCCTTAGAAAAATATTTATGTTCAACAAACCATAAATCAATCTCGTATTAAAATAACCAATGTCGTAATGCCATAAATTTTTGCGATTCATTTTACCAATTGGATTAAATGTTAACTACCAAGGATTTTATACTAAAACTGACTCGCGAGTGATCTCAACCTCACACTAACGTTTAATGGCGGCATACGTTGTTCAAATGATATTTAAATCCACAAAAATATTATTTTCTTCTTTGAGGAATAATATATTACTTTAATAAACCAGTTTACAATTTTTAAGTAAAATATTTTTTATGTCATTTATAAAATACTGTATTGGACTGTCTTATATAAGCGTTCAGTAATCCTTGTCAATATTGCTGATCAGACTTATCGACAGAAATCTTGAACCACTCTATAGACAAGCTAAGACCAAAAAAAGCTACTAAAGTATTTCCAATCATTTTATTCAATCAAATATAAATTATTTTTTAAACAAAAAAATATTTGAACTTATTTCGTAAATATATCCAACTCTTCAATATCAACAACAGTGAACATTATTACACATCATACGTCTATAAAATCAAACAAACATCAATTCAATAATATATACATTTCCAAACAAACAAACAGATGCTTTTAGTGAAAACTACCTATAATATTCCACTGTGCAATTCTGATCACTTCATTCATAATCAAGCCACATAGAGGTTTATTCATCATCATTAATGCTAACACTACTCGTCGAACTGACTGCTTCTACCATCACAATCTACATCAATTTATTTGCATCTTATTCAAATACTCAAAAATGTAGAAGAAATGTATTATAATTATTATATAATAAAAAAATACAAATACGTCCCCAGATGATTGCTCCAATAATCATCGTAAGCTTGTATTATTATTTAGTATGAGCAATATCTACCACTCACCCGCAAGAACAGGGGATATAAGTCTCATCCAAGGCCAGGGCTTGTATCTCTTATACATTTTATTGTTCCAAACATGCTCTAATACCAAATGTAACACTCCAACACTATGCCCATAATATCCAAGAGTATTACTGGGTAATGCTGCAAGATAATATAAAGAAACTATATGGGGTATACAATGAATATTCTCTTTGGCTAACATTGGTACGTATTTCAAAATCATAAACAACTCTCATACATGTATAAAACATTGGCACAAAGCAATAAATACATGTGCATCCGGGATTGAATAAATTGCAATATAAAATTAATCACAAAGGATACAGAGTCAATAGCGCAACGATGACATATATGATACCAATATTTACAAATCTGAGTAGGATATAAACAGATCTATCACCCATTATCACAAAACTATACGAGGTATATCCAATATGACATAGTGTCATACAAGCATGAGGTAATATAATAAATATTAATGTACGATTATATCATATTCTCCATCTATGCTCAACATTATCATAATGGTCATCTGCCCTTGAACTTGTAATGTCTCGGACCGACCCGTGTGTTATATAAATAATAAACCGTTCAGACCATATCTAAATCCAAGGTAAGAGCATTGCTACAAGCATTGTACTTGTTATCCAAATACATTTTCAAAGTATGAGCCACAGAATCAGTGCTGAGATTGGGGATTCATATCGAGGTTCAAAGCTAAGGATTATGTCGAGGTTCAAGGCTTTGGATGCAAAAATGAATGTCGACATCAAAGTCTTTGTCGGCACTGAGAAAACACAAAATGATGGTAAAAAGAACCATGCTGCTCCTATCTAATGACATCAAGCTTCATTAGAATAGGCTATTTCATGTCTATGGGGGGGATCAAAAGCTATAAACGTCGTCGAGGAAAAAGTAGCATTCATAAACTTAATCTAGTATAAGCAATGTCGATAATTGCTATTGTCTAGATTCATCAACAATCTCGATGCCATGCTTCATTGACATCAAGTTTTATCAGAGAAGAGAGGTATCGAGCATTAATGCTACAAGACCGATATCGTGAAACAAGAACACGAGCCATGGAACACGGCAACGCCAGTAACATCGAAGCCTAAAAAATTCCATTATCAAAACTCAATGACGATGAAGACGCCAAGATTTGTTGTTGTCGAGGCTCACCACTCGACAAACGCTATAAATAGGGACCCAAGGTTCTTCAATTAAAGGCCGATGATTCATTTCTTTCTCTTGTGCTAAAATCATATTCTAGAAAACCCTAAATCAAGTTAGGGAAGTTGTACTCAATTGTAATCACAATCAATTAATAACTTTATGGGCTTGATTAGCATTTGGACTTCGCTATGATTTCTTTGATCATTATCAACTAGGGCTTACAAATATATAGACCCTCTAAGTTTGAATATCAACATGGACAATCTTAACGAGTTCTAAACTAGTTGGCATGCCATGAAGTTCAGAGCTTGACATTGCCATAGTTTCGATGAGCTTTGAATTGAGTTAAACATGTCATAAAGTTCAAAGCTTAACATGACCATTGTTGATGATCCATTAACAATAACAAAAGTATAGCCTCTGCATGGTCAACCTTTTGGAGTTTCAATTCGCATTAAGCCAATATGTCTATGATTATAAGACCACAAGATTCTTGAACTTGAGAACAAAGAGGACATTTAGTCTATTATCATGCTTAATAGATCACATCCCCAATTTCCCACTTTTTTACATTTTTAGCTTGTCATATGATGTGACACAAGTCTTCAAGTGAAGGGCTTATCCAAAAATTCACAAAGAAGGATGCGAAATCATCTTGCTATTTTCCATTGCGGATGTTAAATCCTTTTTGGAATGTCGAGCATAAAAGCTAATGGAAGGGAAATGTTCGTAAGCTTTCTCTCGAAGACATACTGTTGTTATTATTAATAATTCTACCATATATTTAGTCTCATGATGACTAGTTGAACCTTTGTGCTTATAACGACGACACGGATCGATAGTATTCGAGTATGTGTCTACACATGCTAAAATTAAAGACTAACCTGTCTTTATCGGCGTTCGGGGTATTATACCATTTTTTTTGTCCAAGGCGCAGGAAGGAGGGCTCGAACCTTTGACTTAAATTTCCTTTTTAAAATTAATGAATCAAAATTTTATTTCAGGAAAAATGAAATCAAAATGGCTTAGTCATATGATTGAGGATGTAGTACACATGACTACCTTGGATGAAAATTTTGCTGCTCCTTTCAACTTACAAGGCATAGAAACGAGCCATCCATTAACTCCAGAGCAAGCCGACAACAACGAAGCTATGATAAAGATTTTGGAACAATAACTGCAGTAAAGGAAAGGGCTTTTAGAAATTGTGATTACTCAAAATTCATCTAGATGTGCTAGACCTACAATGGGCGACAAAGTGAACTCTTCGAGGAGGCATTTAAATGCTTCTTTATTTAGAAGCAAAAGAAGCTCAACATAACCGCAAAAAAGAAGAAATAAAATCAACCTGCGATGCAAAATTACCAAGGGAGAATAGATGAGAAGTCCAAAGAGCAGTGCAGGAGCTCAACCACTAAAGGATACAAACCCAAAAGGAACAACTACCACGATAAATATGCTTATTTGAAGACGTGGTTAAAAAGATAGATGTATTCAATGATAAAGAAAAAGGATTATCGATGAGAGAGCCAATAACAGTCACTAGGGATAACCTTTCACCGATGAAATTATGCCTGCCAAGTTCCTGTCTCATGTGAAGATTCCATCCTTGAGGTATAACGAAACAAACAATCCTTGAAACGATCCTGACTCGACCTTCGAAAATCGACACCGAATATATCACCTATATTCAAATGTCGTAGATCCAAACGTCGAATCTGGTTCACCGGCGGAGCTTATAACACATTAAGAACAACAACACAACGGAGGAAAATGAATATATCAATATACAACATTGATACAATATCTGATACAACTGAATATCAAACACAAATGACTATCAATATATCCAAGATAGATACAAGACAATAAAAGAGACAACAGTAGTGGAAAGACAATACCTTCAATGCTAACTCCAAAACTCCATCTCCAATCCAAAGCTAGCTCGAACCCCCAATAAGTTGTACTAAGCAAGGTCAGTGATCCAAAGACTGAAGGAGGTTCCAAAGACTGAAAGCTACCAAACCAAAGACTTCGAAGGCTATCGAATCTACACCTATTACTTGATTATCTAAAAACCTAACTCTAGACTGCCCGTGTGGAAAATTGTGGCACCTAGAGTTTAGAAAGGGAACAATAAACTCCAGGTCAGTCATGGGACTGGTATGAGCAAACAAAACAGTTTTTATCTTTAAAACAAACAGCAAAAGAATTTAAAACTGAAATCCGCAATGCTTTTTGGAAAATCAAACTACCATAAGGCCTCCCGTCGCACACACAATGCAAACGCATAATTGGAGTAGATTTCTCCTTAAGAGGTCAAAAATGTTTGATACGCAAAAACTATTTGATATTATTATTAGTGCATAGTGGAAAACATTTCGAAAGTATAATATTAATCTTAGCCAGCATACAACCATTATTGTATACCTACTATAGCTACCATGTTCAATAGCAGGTTACCGCCACATTCCATGGCAGGTTATACAACTAAAACCGTACAGGGCGTATATTGTTTCTTTGAATTTTCCAACAAATGGTCAGGCTAAGGAACTTTCTACTGCCACATGCGTATGCCTCTGGAGGGACGTCCTGAGAACCTACCCGGCTCTCTTCCAACACAAGGTCAGGTTACCTCTGTAACTAGGTAACTACTACTCGAGCATGCCATCCCCCGGTCGTTTGCGACCTTTATCCGAGTTACCTCTGCACCAAAAACCACAAAGCAATCACAAAGTAATAGATTTGATGTGACCACATGAGTTAAGTATCTGGGCTCCATACCATGATACCATCCTTTTCCAGAAGGGAATGACACACCCTAAAGGGCGCGACCCTCATAACCTTGCCGCATCTTTCCTGTTTTGATCATTTCCGGGGTGTGAGATCCTGATGTAGTCTAGTCCACAAAGCTACGCTTTACACAAAAGCCATGCTTTGATCAACAAATGATCAATAACACACATCAACACTCAGCATGTCACACTACCAAATTGGGAGTATATCACTAATAACTATCAACTACATAACCTCTGAGCTCGTACGTCTCAGAGAAGCGTGTTAAGCTAAGAGAATAAATTCTCCGCCACCAAACAGAAATGTGTCTGATAGAGATCAGTTTTACATCTCAAAGTGTAATTTCAGACATACAATCATACAAGTCTGTTCCGGGTTCGAACAAAACCGAAGGCACTTCGTCCAATAAAGGAAGAAGCCCTTGCAATCCGGGTATCCACAATTCCGATCGGACTCCCCATCATATATGGAGATTTCTATACCGGAGCAACTCAGTGCAGAGTCATTCGACAGGTCATCCTATCGTTCTTGAAGACACCCGGTCTTCACCACCGGTCTTTAAATGCTATCCATTTAAATCGTATCACTATTCGCAATGGGTCATATGACACAAAGTCCTATCCCGCCTAAACCGAATAGTGAGCGCAATTATTTTAAAACATATAGATAATGGGATTTCAGTTAAGTCACACTTGTTACCCAAAACTTTTCTTTCAAATGGTTAAACAAATTACCATTTTTAGATCTTTAAATAAAAAGATTCACTTCACAAAGTTCATCCATTTTCACAAAGATTCATTCACGGTTTTTAAACAAAAGATCTATCTTTTAGGTCCTCCTTTGTTTGATACCAAAGTTTCACAAATGTTTCACAAAGATTCCTTTATAGCTTTCAAGAAAATTTCATTTCAAATCTTTTACACAAAGGATATACCTTTAAGATCCTCTTCGATTTCAAAACAAGGTTCAACCACTTTTCACAAAGAATAATTCATAGCTTTCAAAACTATTTTAATTTCATTTCAAACTTGAAATCTTTCAAGAAAATTTGAAAATCCTTTCTTTATATGAAAGCTATTTAATTTGAAAACAAATCATTTTCGTTTTGGAAAAATCCAATTACAATTTGCACGAGTTAAAGCCTTTTAAGTATAAACTTGGGTTGAATTCAAATTCCCAAAACAATACTTTTTAAAATGGTTTAAAACCCATATAAACACTTATCTAACTCGTATATCCTTTTTAAACCATAATTTCCAAACAAAGAATTCAATTTCAAATTTTGAATTCAAATTCAAATCAAATTATTTAATTTCAAAACTTAATCAAGTTATTCAAAATAACTTTTATTTTTAAAATTCCTTTTCAAAAGCTTTTAATATTTAACCCAATTCCATTTCCCAAAACCATTTGTATTCAAAATTCATTTTTAAGATCACTTCAAAAATCTGTGACTTAACCAATTTCCTCGTGCAATCCATATTTGTGAGTGTATAAGTGTGGTCCAGGGGTTTTACACAATAAAAGTGCAACATCAACAATCAGCACAGATTCGAATACTGCAATATATTTGATAAGAGGTACAAACTATAACGCTTATCTTTATTCGCAGATCAGAGATCAATAACATAGGTACATCGCAGATAAATAAATTACATTCATCACAGGTAATAAGTTACATTTCATAGCTTAATCATATCAAAGAACATCATATATCAGGGATATCACACAACTCAAAGCATCCAATTCAATCCAAACATTCGTAAGTAAGATCAGTTAATTATCTGATTCATTTAAATCAGATTAATTACTAAAGAATTACTAATCCTGGTTAATTAACATTAATAAATTACAAATCATTTTGATCAATTATTCTTTAATCGTTTATTAATTAACCATTAATAACAAATTAATTAACCTTTAATTATAATTAATCAACCTTTAATTATTAAATAATTAACCTTATTATTTAATTCACCATTTAATTAATTATCTTTAATTTATTAATTAACCCTTAATTATTAATTACCATTAAATTAATTATCCTTTATTAATTACAATAAGCGACTATCCCTAATCTTAAATCAATGTTAATCACTTGATTATTCCACCTTTAATCATTAATTAATTACTATTAATTAAGTAATTATCATTAAGCAATTAATTACCATTAATTGCTTTCATTAATTAGTTTTCATTAATTAATCACATTAATTAATTAATCCCTAATATATATTATTTAACCCTAAATTAAAAATTAATTTTCTTCAACTAGTTACAAATATTAAGTAATTAATCCTTAATTAATAATCATCCCTTAATCACTTTCATTTATTAATTAATTATTCTTAATTAATAAGTAAATCCATCTTTAATCACTAAATAATTAATCCCTAATTATTTAATTATTCTTAAAAAACACCCTTAATTAATTAATTAATTACCCTTAAATTAATCACCACTTAATTAATTATAAAATAAATCATCCTCTAATTACTAATCATCAAGTAATTAATCCTTAAATTAATTATTCTTTAATTACTTGATTAATCAAACTTAAATTATTAATTAATTTACCTTAATTGCTTTCATTAAGTAATTTACTTCAAATAATTAATTTCCTTTAATAAATATACTTAACTTAAACTTTAAAAGTGAATTTAACAATTAAAACATTTGTAATATTTATTTACTTCTTTAATATTATTAAGTTTAAAAAATTAAAGTTTAAAAATAAAGTTTATGTGTATTTTAAAATATTTTAAAAATTTGGTTAGTTAAAAAAAATTATTTAAAAACTTTCTTAACCAATTTAAAACATGGTTAACATTTAATATTTACAAAAGAATCTATTTTAACAAAATTGTTTTAAAGTAAACTTGATTGATTTTAAAGTTTAAAAGAAAATTTAATTTATATTTCAGATTGATAACACAGGAACCAAAAATCTTGTGTAAAACTCGATCAAATTTCTCTTTAAAACCCGGTACTTAAATAAAACCCAGAGCCTCTTTTAATTTTTCACTAAGCCAAACTCGAGTATTTCGTGTACCCATTTTCGTTTGAGTCCAATATGAAAAAGCTTCGATCCATACCCGAGCTACCCACTTCTTCTTAAATTCAATCAACAAACCTACCGATACGACATGCTCCTGTGCATCGTGCACAACGACCAGGCCTTCTTCGATCATCTACTCCAGCTCCAAAGCATCACCAACGACCTCGACAATCAACTCAAGTACCCAAAAACATCGAACTCGCCGGAAATCAAAAACGAACCCTTTTGTTGAAACATAGAATTAAATGATCACCAGAAAAATTTCCTGCATCACCACTACCAACAACCGGACGCCACACGACAACAACACCAGCTACTCCAATGAACCATAAACCTCTTCCTCTGGGTGCAATCATATGAATCTTCTTGATGATGACGCAGTTCCTCCATGAACAAGATTGACCATACACCAGTTAAAATCCTAAATCGCCTTCGATTGATCACCACAAAATAATATAAAATCATCTACTACTTTTCTAATAATCTACATCCTCCAATCGACCTTTCACTTCAACCACGATAGATTTAGACCCACCGATCATCGACAATTGACGCAAACACCTTTTCTACTCATCTTAAAATATCCCCACAATTCTCTTCTTAAAAATCATGAATCTATTACCTAAATTCATTATTTTGTACTATGAATCGGTTTATGATGTCAAAATATAGAATTGAAATTGTTGAGTTTTGACTTAACAAAATCATCTCTATAATTAAACCATTTACAAATAAATTGCTTACTTTAAATACATGAATTTAATTTTAAAAATGATGTCACATATATACAAACATTTTTAATTTAAAGTTTATAACCTAAGAATCATTTTGTTAGGTGATTTGGATTTTTAAATTATGTTTTGAACACCTGTAACTTATAACAAGGTTCAAATATCCCTACAGACATGCATATCAATATATGCATTCAGACACACAAGAAAAACAAACAACATTTTCACACATTTTCAAGTGTTAATCACAACATCAAGATATAATAGGTTAAGTTTCCTCACCGTGAAGTTTTAAAATAGAGAGGCCTTGAAAAAAAACTGGATCTTGATATTTGAATTTGAGTGGATTTGTTACTTGCATTTGATTGAGTTGCACTGAAGCTTGATTTTAATTGATGCCAGGTTGAATTACTTGTTTAGTTGCATTTTCTTTGATCATGGATTGAATTTGAACTTTACTTCAGATCTTCTTTTCCTAGCTTAAAGCTTTTTCTATTTGATTTCCTGTTTTTTTTGTTGATCCACATAATCTTGTTTGACCTGAAACTAATGCTTGTTCTAGGTTTGAAATAGATTTAAATTTTCATTTACTCCAGGTTGAAGACTGAATTCTATTTTCTCTGATCAGAACACTTTGTTTGCATTTTGAATCTAAATTTGGCTTTGATCAGGTTTTGGTTTTGATCTCTCTGATTTTAATTTCCAGGCTTAATTTGTAATTTTATTTCATGAATGAAAGAAGTTTGAGAAATATGAACTGAGAATAATATTGAGAAACCTGGATTTTTCTTTCTTAAGCAATGTTTATAAAATTAAATTTAAAATAATTTTTTTATATAATATTATCTCTAATTCAAATTAAGAGAATTTTAAAACTATGCTACTTGTTAATTTTAACTCAACACTTCTCTTCATAGGTTAACACTTGTTAAAACTTGAGCATTTTATGTTTGAACCCTTGCATTAAATTTAAATCTTTGTTTTAAACCCTCTCTTTATTTTAATTTATAAAACATGTTTAAAACCCTTTATAACCCTTTATAAATTTTTATTTAATTTCATATTTACACAAGTTTATGTTTTCAATTCAGCTTCATAATAACTTTCCTTTTCAAATTCTTTATCCAAATCTTATTGATTTTTAAAAAGATATATACATTTTAAAACTTATATTAAATCTTGTTTCAAATCATATATACATTATACATTATACATTTCTACTTCAATTTATTTATAAAATATTTATTATTTGAATCGCAAATCAAATTTCTATTTTACAATCTTTTTCTACATATTGGTTTCCTAGATATTTATTGAATTTAAAAATCAAACCCCAAATTAAAAATCCATTTATATAAAAAAATAAACATACATTCAAACACAATATATATTTTATTCAAATTTCAAATTAAAACGTAATTGAATTTATAATTAAAATATTATTTAAAATAATTACTCCTGAATTTCCAAATAGAAATTCTATTTTAAAAAAAATCATATTTATATGCATTCATATTAATAAACAAACAAATATCAATTTAATTTGGAAAACACCAAATTAATTTACAATTTAATTTCAAATTTCAAATTGTATACCAATTTAAATTTAATTTAAAAACAGGAATGTTACAGATTCCCTCCCTTTAGAAAATTTCGTCCTCGAAATTTGCTTGGGAGACAACAAAGGATGGACACACAAAGATAGAGAATCAACTCATCGGATCAAGCTGAATTTTCATTTTGCATTTGGCTTACCAAATTAGAGTATCAACAATAGATATAAGAACGAATCAATTTAACACTTCACAAGATACTTGGGTCATCTAGATTTACGTAGTATGCAGGGGGCATTGGTTAGTTTGATGGGATAACTAACCACTCGTAGAATATATCGCAACCCAAATTATAGATAAATGGATTTAATCTACCACATTTCTTAAATACTAGATATGGATTCCAAACTCAGGTCGGAATACCCCAAAGTATATACCAACTTGTCCCTCTTCGGACTTCAATCTACACAAGAAATTACTATAGAATTTTCAAATTTTGTTTTAACCGGTATCGTTTTATTGATACAATTTAAATTTAGCTTTATATTTGTTAACCAATTTATTCCTAATAAACTTTCAAATTTATTAGAGTATAAAATGAAAAGCTGATAACGAGAATACAAGATAGGAACTTATTTATACGATTCGCGGGGCCATCATCACACTGAAGCTTCTCCCTCAAGCTGCTATGAAGCTATCAAAGAATCTGAAACTGGATCAAAGGAGATTGAGGAGAAAAGTTGTTTTCGCTATGGCAGGTTATTGACCGTTTATAGTGGTACTCCCCTGTCCCCTATCTCCTCCTCTTCTTGCCCTCATACTTACTATCAGTGGATAGTAAGAGAATTTAGTGAGGCATACAAACGGATATCTTAGGGATATACTCATTCTAGGATATAATTCACCCTATCTCTAATTAGTTACCAAATGTGTTATACTCCTGAGCTAAAGTTTCAACCTTCAGCTTTGTTAACAATTGAAACGATCCATACCCGACCTTCGAAAATCAGCGTTGAATATATCACCTATATTCATATGCCGCAGATTCAAACGTCGAACCTGGTTCTCCTGAGCTTATAACACATTATGTACAACAACACAACCGAAGAAATGAATATATCAATATACAACATTGATACAATATCTAATACAACTGAATATCGAACACAAATGACTATCAATATATCCAAGATAGATACAAGACAATAACAGAGACAACAGCAGCGGAAAGACAATGTCTTCAATGCGAACTCCAAAACTCCTTCTCCAATCCAAAGCTAGCTTGAACCCCCAACAAGTTGTACTAAGCAAGGTCAGTCGTCCAAAGACTGAAGGAGATTCCAAAGAATGAAAGCTACCAAACCAAAGAATTCAATTTTGAATTTTGAATTCAAATTCAAATCAAAATATTTAATTTCAAAACTTAATCAAGTTATTCAAAATAACTTTTATCTTTAAAATTCCTTTTCGAAAGCTTTTCATATTTAACCCAATTCCATTTCCCAAAACCATTTGAATTCAAAATTAAATTTTAAGACCATTTCAAAAATATGCAACTTAACCAATTTCCTCGTGCAATCCATACTTGTGAGTGCATAAGTGTGGTCCAGGGGTTTTACACAATAAAAGTGCAACATCATCAATCAGCACAGATTCGAATAAAGCAATATATTTGATAAGCGATATAAACTATAACGCTTATCTTTATTCATAGATCACAGATTAATAACATAGGTACATCGCGGATAAATAAATTACATTCATCACAGATAATAAGTTACATTTCACAGCTTAATCACATCACATAACATCACATATCAAGGATATCACACAACTCAAAGCATCCAATTCAATCCAAACATTCATAAGTAAGATCAGTTAATTGTCTGATTAATTTAAAATCAGATTAATTACTTATGAATTGCTAATCCTGGTTAATTAATATTAATAAATTACAAATCATTTTGATCAATTATTCTTTAATCAATTATTAATTAACCATTAATAATAAATTAATTAACATTTAATTATAGTTAATCAACCTTTAATTATTAAATAATTAACCTTTAATTATTTAATTCACCATTTAATTAATTATCTTTAATTAATTAATTAACCTTAATTAATTAATTACCATTAAATTAATTATCCTAATTAATTACAATAAGTGACTATCCCTAATCTTAAATCAATGTTAATTACTTGATTAATCCACCTATAATCATTAATTAATTTCTTTTAATTAAGTAGTTATCTTTAAGCAATTAATTACCTTTAGTTTCTTTCATTAATTAATTTTCATTAATTAATCACAATAATTAATTAATCCCTAATTATAAATTTATTAACCTTAAATTAATAATTAATTTTCTTCAATTAATTACAAAAAATAAGTAATTAATCCTTAATTAATAATCATCCCTTAATCACTTTCATTAATTAATTAACCTTTAGTTAAATAATTGTTCTCAATTAATAAATAAATCCATCTTTAATCACTAAATAATTAATCCCTAATTATTTAATTATTCTTAAATAAACACCCTTAATTAATTAATTAATTAACCTTAAATTAATCACCACTTAATTAATTATAAAATAAACCA
This sequence comes from Allium cepa, assembly GCA_030765085.1. Classification (NCBI taxonomy): domain Eukaryota; kingdom Viridiplantae; phylum Streptophyta; class Magnoliopsida; order Asparagales; family Amaryllidaceae; genus Allium; species Allium cepa. The sequence goes on from CM060940.1 coordinate 32,540,240, forward strand.
TCCTCTAATTACTAATCATCAAGTAATGAATCCTTAAATTAATTATTCTTTAATTACTTGATTAATCAAACTTAAATTATTAATTAATTTGCCCTAGTTACTTTCATTAAGTAATTTACTTCAAGTAATTAATTTCCTTTAATAAATAAACTTAACTTAAACTTCAAGAGTTAATTTAACAATTAAAACATTTGTAATGTTAATTTACTTCTTTAATATTATTAAGTTTTAAAAAATAAACTTTAAAAATAAAGGTTATGTGTATTTTAAAATATTTTTAAAACTTGGTTAATTAAAATAAATTTATTTAAAAACTTTCTTAACCAATTTAAACTTGGTTAACCTTTAATATTACAGAAGAATCTATTTTAACAAAATTGTTTCAAAGTAAACTTGATTGATTTTAAAGTTTAAAAGAAAACTTAATTTATATTTTAGATTGATAACACAGGAACCAAAAATCTTGTATAAAATTCGATCAAATTTCTCTTTAAAACCTGGTACTTAAATAAAACCCCAAGCCTCTTTTAATTTTTCTCTAGGCCAAACTCAAGTATTTCGTGCACCCATTTTCCTTCGAGTCCAACATGTAAAAGCTTCGATCCATACCCGAGCTAACCCCTTCTTCCCAAATTCGATCAACAAACCAACCGATACGGCATGCTCCAGTGCATCATGCATAAGGTCCAGGCCTTCTCCGATCATCTACTCCGGCTCCAGAGCATCACCCACGGCCTCGACAATCAACTCAAGTACCCAAAAACGTCGAACTCGCCAGAAATAAAAAACGAACCATTTTGATGAAACCTGGAAATAAATGATCACCAGAAAACGTTCCAGCATCACCACGACCAACCACCGGACGCCACGAGACTACAACCCCAGCTACTCCGATGACCCACGAACCTCTTCCTCTGGGTGCGATCGTCTGAATCTTCTTGATGACGATGCAGATCCTCCATGAGCAAGATCGACAAAATACCAGTTAAAACCCTAAATCGCCTTCAATCGATCACCACAACACAATATAAAATCGTCTACTTCTTTTCCAATAATCTACATCCTCCAATCGACCTTCGACTTCAACCACGATGGATTTAGACCCATTGATCATCGACAATTGACGCAAACGCCTTATCTACTCATCTTAAAATATCCCCACAATTATCTACTTAAAAATCATGAATCTATTACCTAAATTCATTATTTTATACTATGAATTAGTTTATGATGTCAAAACATAGAATTGAAATTGTAGAGTTTTGACTTAATAAAATCATCTCTTTAATTAACCCATTAAAATAAATTGCTTACTATAAATACTTGAATTTAATTTTAAAAATGATGTCACATATATACAAACATTTTTCATTTAAATGTTATAATCTAAAAATCATTTTGTTAGATGATTTGGATTTTTAAATTATGTTTTGAAAACCTGTAACTTATAACATGGTTCAAATATCCCTACAGACATGCATATCAATATATGCATTCAGAGACACAAGCAAAACAAACAACATTTTCACACATTTTCAAGTGTCAATCACAACATCAAGATATAATAGGTTAAGTTTGCTCACCTTGAAGTTTGAAAACAGAGAGGCCTTGAAAAAAAATGGAACTTGATATTTGAATTTGACTGGATCTGTGACTTGCATTTGATTGAGTTGCACTGAAGGTTGATTTTAATTGATGTCAGGTTGAATTACATGTTTAGTTGCATTTTCTTTGATCATGGATTGAATATGAACTTTACTTCAGATCTTCTTTTCCCAGCTTAAAGCTTTTGCTATTTGATTTATTTTTTTGGATGATCTTCATAATCTTGTTTGACCTGAAACTGATGCTTGTTCTAGGTTTGAAACATATTTAAATTTTCATTTACTCCAGGTTGAAGACTGAATTCTATTTGCTCTGATCTAAACACTTTGTTTGCATTTTGAATCTGAATTTTTCTTTGATCATGTTTTGGTTTTGAACTCTCTGATTTTAATTCCCAGGCTTGATTTGTAATTTTATTTCATGAATGAAAGAAGTTTGAGAAATATGAACTGAGAATAATATTGAAAGCCTGGATTTTTCTTTCTTAAGCAATGTTTATGAAATTAAATTTAAAAGAATTTTTTTTAATATTATCTCTAAGTCAAATTAAGAGAATTTTAAAACTATGCCACTTGTTAATTTTAACTCAACACTTATCTTCGTAGATTAGCACTCGTTAAAACATGAGCATTTTATGTTTAAACCCTTGCATTAAATTTAAAACTTTGTTTTAAACCCTCTCTTTATTTTAATTTATAAAACATGTTATTAACGCTTTATGAATTTTTATTTAATTTCATATTTACACAAGTTTATGTTTTCAATTTAGTTTCATAATTACTTTTCCTTTCTAAATTCTTTATCCAAATCTTATTATTTTTTCACAAGATATATACATTTTAAAACTTTTATTAAATCTTGTTTCAAATCATATATACATTATACATTTTTACTTCAATTTATTTATAAAATATTTATTATTTGAATCCCAAATCAAATTTCTGTTTTACAATCTTTTTCTATATATTGATTTCCTAAATATTTATTGAATTCAAAAATCAAATCCCAAATTAAAAATCCATTTATATAAATAAATAAACATACATTCAAACACAATATATATTTTATTCAAATTTCAAATTAATCCATAATTGAATTTATAATTGAAATATTATTCAAAATACTTACTCCTGGATTTCAAATTAGAAATTCGATTTTAAAAAAAATCATATTTATATCCATTTATATTAACAAACAAACAAATATCAATTTAATTTTTAAAATACCAAATTAATTTATAATTTAATCTCAAATTTTAAATTATTTACCAATTTAAATTTAATTTAAATACAGGAATGTTATGGATTCCCCCTTAAGAAAATTTCGTCCTCGAAATTTGCTTTGTAGACAACAAAGGATGGACACACTAAGATAGAGAATCAACTGATTAGATCAAGCTGAATATTCATTCTGCATTTGGCTTACCAAATCAGAATATCAATAATAGATATAAAAACGAATCTATTTAACACTTCACAACATACTTAGGTCATCCAGATTTACGAAGTATGCAGGGGGCATTGGTTAGTTTGAAGGGATAACTAACCATTCATAGAATATATCGAGACCCAAACGATAGATAAATGGATTTATTCTTCCATATTTCTTAAACATTAGATATGGATTGCAATCTCAGTTTGGAATGCCTCAAAGTATATACCAACTTGTCCCTCTTTGGACTTCAATCTACACAAGAAATTACAATAGAATTTTCAAATTTGGTTTTAACCTATATCGTTTTATTGATACAATTCAAATTTAGCTTTATATAACCAATTTATTCCAAATAAATTTTCAAATTCATTAGCATTTAAAATGAAAAGCTGATGACGATAATACGAGATTGGAACTTATTTATACGATTTGTTAGGCCATCATCACACCGAAGCTTCTCCCTCGAGCTGCTGCGAAGCAATCAAAGAATTTGAAACTGGATCAAAGGAGGTTGAGGAGAAAAGTTGTTTCCGCTATTGCATGGTATTGACCATTTATAGTGGTACTCCCCTGTCCCATATCTCGTCCACTTCTTGCCCTCATACATACTATCAGTGGATAGTAAGAGAATTTATTAAGGCATAGAGACGGATATCTTAGGGATATACTCATTCTAGGGTATACTTCAGCCTATCTCTAATGAGTTACCGAATGTGTTATATTCCTGAGCTAAAGTTTCAACCTTCAGCTCTAATACCAAATGAAACGATCCTGACTCGACCTTCGAAAACCGGCACCAAATATATCACCTATATTCAAATGCCGCAGATTCAAACGTTAGCTCAAGAATATACAACATTGATACAATAACTAATACAACTGAATATCAAACACAAATGACTATCAATATATCCAAGATAGATACAAGACAATAACAGAGACAACAGGAGCGGAAAGACAATGTCTTCAATGCCAACTCCAAAACTCCTTCTCCAATCCAAAGCAAGCTCGAACTCCCAACAAGTTGTACTAAGCAAAGTCAGTCATCCAAACACTGAAGGAGATTCCAAAGACTGAAAGCTACCAACTAAAGAATTCAATTTCAAATTTTGAATTCAAATCAAATTATTTAATTTCAAAACTTAACCAAGTTATTTAAAATAACTTTTATCTTTAAAATTCCTTTTCAAAAGCTTTTCATATTTAACCCAATTCCATTTCCTAAAACCATTTGAATTCAAAATTCAATTTTTAAGACCATTTCAAAAATATGTGACTTAACCAATTTCCTCGTGCAGTCCATATTTGTGAGTGTATGAGTGTGGTCCAGGGGTTTTACACAATAAAAGTGCAACATCATCAATCAGCATAGATTCGAATACAACAATATATTTGATAAGCGATATAAACTATAATTCTTATCTTTATTCACAGATCACAGATAAACAACATAGGTACATCGCAGATAAATAAATTACATTCATCACAGATAATAAGTTACATTTCACAGCTTAATCACATCACAGAACATCATATATCAAGGATATCACACACATATAATTCAATCCGAACATTCATAAATAAGATCAGTTAATTGTCTGATTCATTTAAATCAGATTAATTACTTATGAATTACTAATCTTGGTTAATTAACATTAATAAATTACAAATCATTTTGATCAATTATTCTTTAATCATTTATTAATTAACCATTAATAATAAATTAATTAACCTTTAATTATTATTAATCAACCTTTAATTATTAAAAAATTAACCTTTAATTATTTAATCACTATTTAATTAATTATATTTAATTAATTACTTAGTTACCATTAAATTAATTATCCTAAATTAATTACGATAGGTGACTATCCCTAATCTTAAATCAATGTTAATCAGTTGATTAATCCACCTTTAATCAATAATTAATTACTTTTAATTAAGTAATTATCTTTAAGCAATTAATTACATTTAATTGCTTTCATTAACTAATTTTCATTAATTAATCACATTAATTAATTAATTAATCCCTAATTATGAATTAATTAACCTTAAATTAATAATTAATTTTCTTCCATTAATTACAAAAATTAAGTAATTAATCCTTAATTAATAATCATCCCTTAATCACTTTCATTAATTAATTAACCTTTAATTAATTAATTATTCTTAATTAATAAATAAATCTATCTTTAATCACTAAATAATTAATCCATAATTATTTAATTATTCTTAAATAAACACCATTAATTAGTTAATTTATTAATTAATTAACCTTAAATTAATCACTACTTAATTAATTATAAAATAAATCATCCTATAATTACTAATCATTAAGTAATTAATCCTTAAATTAATTATTCTTTAACCACTTGATTAATCAAACTTAAATTATTAATTAATTTACCTTAATTACTTTCATTAAGTAATTTACTTCAAGTAATTAATTTCCTTTAATAAATAAACTTAACTTAAACTTTAAAAATTAATTTAACAATTAAAACATTTTTAATATTTATTTACTTCTTTAATATTATTAAGTTTTAAAAAAATAAACTTTGAAAATAAAGGTTATGTGTATTTTAAAATATTTTTAAAACTTGGTTAATTAAAACAATTTTATTTAAAAACTTTCTTAACCAATTTAAAACTTGGTTAACATTTAATATTTACAAAAGAATCTATTTTAACAAAATTGTTTCAAAGTAAACTTGATTGATTTTAAAGTTTAAAAGAAAACTTAATTTATATTTCAGATTGATAACACAGGAACCAAAAATCTTGTATAAAACTCGATCAAATTTCTCCTTAAAACCTGGTACTTAAATAAAACCGCGAGCCTCTTTTAATTTTTCTCTGAGCCAAACTCAAGTATTTCTTGTACCCATTTTCCTTCGAGTACAACCTGTAAAAGCTTCGATCCATACCCTAGCTACACCCTTCTTCCCATATTCAATCAACAAACCAACCGATACGACATGCTCCTATGCATCGTACATAATGACCAGACCTTCTCCGATCATCTGCTCCAGCTCCAGAGCAACACCCACGGCATCGACAATCAACTCAAGTACCCAAAAACGTCGAACTCGTCGGAAATTAAAAAACGAACCATTTTGATGAAACCTGGAACTAAATGATCACCAGAAAACCTTCCAACATCACCACCATCAACCATCGGATGCCACACGACTACAACCCCAGTTACTTCGATGACCCACGAACCTCTTCCTCTGGGTGTGATCGTCTGAATCTTCTTGATGACGACGCAGTTCCTCCATGAACAAGATTGACAAAACACCAGTTAAAACCCTAAATTGCCTTAGATCGATCACCACAACACAATATAAAATCATCTACTACTTTTCCAATAATCTACATTCTCCAATCGACCTTCGACATCAACCACGATGGATTTAGACCCACCGATCATTGACAATTGACGCTAACACCTTTTCTACTCATCTTAAAATATCCCCACAATTATCTACTTAAAAATTATGAATCTATTACCTAAAATCATTATTTTGTACTACGAATTAGTTTATGATGTCAAAACATAGAATTGAAATTGTTGAGCTTTGACCTAACAAAATCATCTCTGTAGTTACCCATTTTGAAATAAATTGCTTACTTTTAATACTTGAATTTTATTTTAAAAATGATGTCACATATATAGAAACATTTTTCATTTAAAGGTAATGACCTAAAAATCATTTTGTTAGATAATTTGGATTTTTAAATTATGTTTTAAAAACCTGTAACTTATAACAGGGTTCAAATATCCCTACTGACATGCATATCAATATATGCATTCAGACACAAAAGAAAAATAAACAACGTTTTCACACATTTTCAAGTGTCAATAACAACATCAAGATTTAATTGGTTAAGTTTGTTCACCTTCAAGTTTGAAAACAGAGAGGCCTTGAAAAAAAACTGGAACTTGATATTTGAATTTGAGTGGATCTGTTACTTGCATTTGATTGAGTTGCACTGAAGCTTGATTTTAATTGATGTCAGGTTGAATTACTTGTTTAGTTGCATTTGCTTTGATCATGGATTGGATTTGAAGTTTACTTCAGATCTTCTTTTCCCAGCTTAAAGCTTTTGCTATTTGATTTCCTGTTTTTTTGGAAGATCTACGCAATCTTATTTGACCTGAAACTGATGATTGTTCTAGGTTTGAAACATATTTAAATTTTCATTTACTCCAGGTTGAAGACTGAATTCTATTTGCTCTGATCTGAACACTTTGTTTGCATTTTGAATGAAAGAAGCTTTGATTAGGTTTTGGTTTTGATCTCTCTGATTTTAATTTCCAGGCTTGATTTGTAATTTTATTTCATAAATGAAAGAAGTTTTAGAAATATGAACTGAGAATAAAATTGAGAAGTCTGGATTTTTCTTTCTTAAGCAATGTTTATAAAATTAAATTTAAAAGAATTTTTTTATAATATTATCTCTAATTCAAATTAAGAGAATTTTAAAACTATGCCACTTGTTAATTTTAACTCAACACTTGTCTTCTTAGATTAACACTTGTTAAAACATAAGCATTTTACTTTTAAACCCTTGCGTTAAATTTAAAACTTTGTTTTAAACCCTCTCTTTGTTTTAATTTATAAAACATGTTTTTAACCCTTTATAATTTTTTATTTAATTTCATATTTACATAAGTTTATGTTTTCAATTTAGTTTCATAATTACTTTTCCTTTTTAAATTCGTTATCCAAATCTTATTAATTTTTCAAAAGATATATACACTTTAAAAATTTTATTAAATCTTGTTTCAAATCATATATACATTATACGTTATACATTTTTACTTCAATTTATTTATAAAGTATTTATTGTTTGAATCCCAAATCAAATTTCTATTTTGCAATCTCTTTCTATATATTGATTTCCTAAATATTTATTGATTTAAAAAATCAAATCCCAAATTAAAAATCCATTTATATAAATAAATAAACATACATCTTATTCAAACACAATATATTTTACTCAAATTTCAAATTAATCCATAATTGAATTTATAACTAAAATATGATTTAGAATATTTACTCCTGAATTTCCAACTAGAAATTCTATTTTAAAAAAAATCATATTTATATGCATTTATATTAATAAACAAACAAATTCCAAATTAATTTGGAAAATACCAAATTAATTTACAATTTAATTTCAAAATTTAAATTATTTACCAATTTAAATTTAATTTAAAAACAGGAATGTTACTATCATGAAGATTATTTGATGGCATTTAGGATTCATATGGATCCCTTTAATGATTTTAGTGCAGTATGGTGTAGACTCTTCCATGTAACTCTCCAAGAAGTGGCAGTTAAGTGGTACCAACAGTACCAAGAAAAGAATTTTTTTCTTATGAGTTCTCTTCCCAAATCTGATTTGCAAAGACTTGACTACAGATTACACGATGCTAGCCAAAATAAGACAAAACCCAGGAGAGCTGTTAGACACTTGCCTGAAAAGGTTCAATATGGCGGCTTTAAAAGCTAGTAGGATGAATGATAAAGATAAGCTGATAGCAATTCACTCAAGACTAATCACATATACCCCATTTCGGAAGGAACTCTATGTCCATGGGTGCACTATCTCCAAGACTTACACTTTCAACTAGATAGGTTTATTCAAATGGATGAGATGTATCATGTTAGGAAAAAAGAATCAAACCAGGAGGGAGACTGGAAAAGTTGGCTTCGATCGCAATCATAAAAGGTCAAGATGGGAGGACAATCTGAACACCAGTTCTATTTCCTTGAATAAACCATTATCCTATATCTATGCAATGATAAAGGAGAAGGTTAATTTTCCAGTCTCATTTAAAGCCAAAACTTATCCAGAACGCAAAAAAGGAGTCGACTACAATGCCTACCATAAGGCAAACGACCATAAGAATGATGAATGCCGCATGCAGCAAGCATTATCTAGAAACTAATTCGTGAAGGACATTTAAAGGAGTTCATTCAGGAGAGATAAAAGTTGGCCTATATAGGTAGCAGTCAACATAAACTCTCTAGAAATGCTATGGACATCCCAAAAGATAGAGATCAGCTAAATCTTAGTCCACCACTCAACAGGATTGATGTGATCAATAGAAGACCACATTTGGCTGGAAGCAGTAGAGGTTCATGGAACACATATGTTAGAGAAGCAAAAGAAGTATTTTATTTCTATCCAAGAAGAGTTGCTGTTCAAGAACCCTCGATTCAATATCCATATGCCAAATATTACTATCACTTCGTAGGAACTGAAGCTCTCATGATCACTACTCAGATTGGACTCTCCATAGTTATAATGATGCTTGCGGGCACTGGAAGCACTGTCCATGTGGTATTTAAACATGCTTTTGACCGAATGGGAATCCCAGAGGACATGATGGAGCAAAGTCTTGAACCCATCTTTGGATTTAATAATAAAGGATCAACACTAGTAGGACAATTATAACTATCGGTGCAAGTAAATTTATCACCGCACTATAGAAGTTTTAATATGTTGTACATGATCATTGATAAGCCTTCATAATACAATGCTTTCTTTGGGGGCATAGACCATGATGAATTCAGCGCATTTGTCTCACCTAAGTACTTAATGGTGAAGTTCCTGGCAAAAAGTGGTTTGGGAACAATAAAGGGGGAGTAGTTCAGCTCTGGTGAAATGTATTTTTCTACTTTGGAACAATATTGACGAGAACACTCTTGTTAATATGATTAATCTACTATTTTTCATCCTTTGAATGAAGGATTTCTACATATAACATCAAAAGATAAAGCGAGGCCAAATAGAACAACTATGGATGTGCTTAAAAAGTATAACTCTTTAAAAACAAAAAGAAAGTGAGGAGATTCTAACCTAGTGGAAGAAGAAGTATAAAATGGGGAGATAGTCACTGAATTAGACGTTCAAGGCAAAAAGGAAAGAATAAGGCTCATGAAGGACCTTGACCAAATATGTGCATATCCAACTGATCGAACAAAGATAGTCAAAATTGGAAAGGAGATAGGAAGCAACCATAAGGTAGAGTTAATTCAGTTTTTGCAAACCAGTAAAGAGGTATTTATGTGGATTTATTCTGGTATGGTAGGGATTGATCCAACAATTATGTGCTATGCTTTGGACATTGATCCAAATATAACCCCCGTTCGGCAAAAGAAGAGGCAATTTGACAAAGTTCGGTTTGATGCTTTGAAAGAATAAATCAAGAAATTTCTTAAGAATGGGTATATCGGGGAAATGTTCTATCCAAGATGTTAGCCAATTCCATAATAGTGAAAAATTCGAAGAGAAAATGGAGGAATTGTGTTGACTATACCGACCTGAATAAAGCATGCCCAAAAGATTATTACACCTAACCAAGAATAGACCAGCTATTTGCCGCAACTAGCAGGCATAAACTAAGATCTTTCATGGGTGCTTACTCAGGTTATAATCAAATTCTCTTGTTCAAACTGGACAAAGAACATTAAAGACTGTGGATTTAGTGTTATAGGGTGATGCCTTTTGGGTAGAAGAATGCAGGTGCTACGTTTTAGAGATTAGTGGATTGGATGCTCAAAGAAAAAATCAGCCGGAATATGAAAGTGTATGTAGATGACATGTTGGTGAAATATCACGAGAAAAGCAACCATTTAAAAGTCGTTGAACAAATGTTTGGGTGTTGCAAAAGCATTAAATGAAGCTTAATATATAAAAGTGCTCTTTCGAGGTACAATCGGAAGTTCTTCGGATACATTGTCATCGCATGAAGGATTGAGGCTAACCCTGATCAAATCTTAGCTATAAAAGACAAGGTGAAACAAAAAAGGCAATGTTGTAATGAGCTTAAATGAAAGGCTAGTAGTGTTGGACAGATTTACCTCTAAAGCCAATAATAAATTCATCCCATTCTTTGATGTAATTAAAGAGAATAAAAATTTCTAATGGGCAGAAGGTTGCCAAAAAACATTCAAAGAATTGAATGACCATCTTTAGAAGACACCAATATTTTCCAGTCATGTAGAATGTGAAAATAATTATCTATATATGGTCATCTAAGAACATTTGATCAGTTCGTTGTTGATGAGGAAAGAAAATGAAACTCAACTTCATGTACATTATGTGAGTAGAAGACTAAAAGATGCCAGGACCAAATATCTAGTTATAGAAAAGCTAGCATATTGCCTGATACCCACTACAACATAGAAATTAAGAGCATACTTCCAAGCGCATATAATCAAAGTGCTAGCCAATTTTCCGCTTAAGTAGGTCTTAAGTAAACTAAAAACTTTTAGGAGATTGGTGAAGTAGGGAATAGAGCCTATTCAGTACGGCGTTGAATTTTTACCTTGATTAGTGATCAAAATGTTGGTTCTAGTTAGTTTTGTCAACGAATGAAAAAGTTCCGTCAAACAATAGTCAAAAAAAGAAACAAATCTATAGCCCAATTGGTAGTTATTTGTAGATGGAGCACCAAGTGTGCAAGCAGCAGAAGCAGGATACGTCAATATCATCTATGATGGGCATCATTTGCATTATGCAATGAAGTTGGGCTTCCTAGCTACCGACAACGTAGAAGAATATGAATCGATGATGGCAGGGCTTACTTTGGCTTTTCGACCGAAGATCCTAAGAATTGATGTCTTTATTGATTCCCAGCCAATGGTGAACCAACAAAAATAGACATATATGATACAGGATTCCAAAATGGTCTTATATGTGAAAAGAGTATTGAAGAGTCTAAACCAATTTGATGATTTCTCTATACATCAGGTCCCAAGAGGAAAGAATTACCAAGCAGATTCATTAGCAAACTAGTTAGTTAAAAAGGAGCCTAGAAATTTGAATCTTGCCAATGGGCTTTCAACCGAACCTCGGTATCGAAGACAAGTGCTTGAATCAGGAAAGGAATTACTAGTACTAAATAGGTCTTAGGGCTCAGCACATAAAAGCCAGATAAGAAAAGCCAAAGATGGAGCTTCTTAAGAGAAATTTGTTCACCTAGAAATGGATAATCAATATAAGGATAATTGGATAACCCCAATTGTTAAATATCTTGTTAATGGAGCATTACAAACTAATTAATTAGATGCAAGAAGAATCATATATCAATCCTCAACTTTCTCTATGATAAATAGGATACTTTACAAGAAAGGATACACTCTTCCTTACTTAAGATGTGTTAGTCTAGAGAATGGATTAAATTTATGAAGAGATGCACATGAAGGATTTTGCAAATATTGATCCAACATGATTAAACTTGCCAAGAAAATCTTGAGATAAAGCTTTTATTGGCCTTAGATGACCCGTCCAGCTAGTGATTATGTAAAGAAGTGTGAAAGATGCCAGATGTATTCAAGAGTCCTTCGCTTGCCATCAAGCATACTAACTACGATCTCAAACCTATGCCCCTTTGATGATGTATGGGGAATTGTTCGAAGTGGCAAAATCTCTATCGGATTAGAGTATACCAGATCAAATTTAAGTTAAAAATACCCGCAAACGCAAGGCATAGTATGTGGGGAGTATGGGTCGACCCTTAGGAAATTGTCAAGATTTTAAAATTCTATTCAATTAAATTAACCAAGAGTTAAGAGTGTTTTAAGCTAAAAAAGTAGAAAAAGTAGAAAATGTAAATAGACAAAAATATGAGAGTTTGAAGGCAACTAAGAGATAAATCCACTCTCTTCATTACATAAATCAACACAACATGAATTATGATATCATTTTTTGTCATTAGTGAGTTTAATTGATGTGCTTATCATAGGTATGGAATATTTATGCTATTAAATAGCCCATTATAAGCCATCAAACTATAACACACCCATTAAACCACTTGTTACCTCTCACGGAAATTGCAATGATATTGAAAATAAAATATATCCTAAGCATGATCTATTAACTATTGATTAAAAATATAGATCACCAAATTTTGATTATAATTTCACTTCATTGCCATAATCATATTTAGATGAAGACACAATTTGTGAATAATGTGATTAAGCATAGCCTATTTGTTATGAACAACATAGACTTTCAAATTCAACATGAAACACTAAATCACAAAAACATCCATTGTTCCATCAAGCACAAATAGAGATCAAAAATATCAAATCATGTTGAACCTACATAACTAGAGAGCTTCATTACCCCTAAATTGATAGCCTCTCATATTTGTTATCATATCAATAAATGTAGATTGAAACATGAAATAAAAGAAAGAGGAAAATGAAAGCTAATGAAAAAGAGAGCTAATATGGGGTATTTATACAAGTTTGATACCTTAATCCATATTATTAGGAACTACCCAAACTACCCAAAAGGAAATGTGGCCAACAAGTTATCATTAGCAAGAGATAATCCTCCATTAAGTGTGGATGTAACTTTAATAGCCATTTAGCATGTGCATTAGCTCCTAATTGTACATCAAGGTAAGTGGGTAGGTGGAGTCCTCCATATTCATGAGTTTGAATTATTTCTATCTTCGTTTGATTGCCTTCTCTTGTGCATGCATATTTCTTCATGAAACCCACTTCCATTTATGTCCAAATTCCTAGAAAATAACATTAAAATATCCAAGTAATTTTTCTCAAATTAATTTATGCACAAAAATGATAATTTTGCCTCTATACGAAGATGAATAAATGATGATTTGAAAAAAAATATAAACTATGGTTTAAACATGTTAAAACACCTAATATGATCATTTATTTAATTTAATCAGATTAAATATGGATGTAAAAATATGCACATTTACGTGCAAATCAAATACCCCCACACTTATCTTTATAATCATCCTCGAACAAAGAAAAAATAAGATAAATCCATTCTCATTGGGAGTATGACTGCATTGAGCGTATGCAACAAGCCATTAAACCTCTAGGTGTCCCTAGTATGACAAGTGTTGTCTCGTGAGAGTTTTCAGCGGATACTAATGCAAAAGTGAAAAATTCCTAAATGCAAGATTTATTTACAAAGAGATAAATGCAAAAATTTTAAAATATTTACAAATGAAGAATGTACTTTCAAATTTACACGAATAAGTTAAATATAAGTTCTGGTCAGTATCAAGAAATTTAAGTCATTTTACTCATCAAAATTTCCAATAAAAATCAATTTATCAAAATAAATAGACTATAGTTTAACTAGTTAGTTTGGTTGATAACATAGTGTAACTATGAAATAGATCCTTAGTTGATTTTCAAATTTTATCAAAGTGGTATTTTCATTTCTTTTGAATAACAAGTCAAATCAAATAATTAAAAATAGTGCTTGGAATTCAATTGCTTACTCTCTTTTAATTGAAAATTTTATTGATATTGACAAGATTTACATATGCCTAACTCAGATAAACTACGACCAGATATATCACAGGTGCGCTACCTTTTAAGCTTACGTGAGGGGAATACAGTGCGTGACGAGTGAACACACAAGTGTGTACACGCATCGACTGTAGGCATTAATAATTAAACAATTTTTATATACATACACCTAACTCAGATAAACCGAGGCCAAATATACCGATCGTGCACAACCTTTCAGGCTTACGTGAGAAGGGTACAGAGTATGGAGAGTGAACACACTTGCGTGTGAACACATGATTCTTGGTGTTAACAAAAAATATACAAATATATACAAATATTTTTGTGTGTGTGTGTGTGTGTATATATATATATATATTGTTTTTTTTTTGAATACAAAGTTTTGCAAAATTACCTTAGCACCATTTAACTTAGAAGATAAAAAATGTTATATCCTTTAATTTAAATCAACCACTTTTAAGCAAAGATTTTCAATTAGAATTTACTTCATAATTACCATCGTGAACGTTCATATATACTAGTTAACCATAATTGCTTGTACTCAAACTCGATTTTTATTTTTGTTGAGACAAATAAATTTTCAAAAATTTTAATTTAATAACCAAAACCATATATTTATCCCATAGTGTTTGTTCAAAAGTGAATCAGAAAGCTTTTCTTTCTTTCGTTTTTTTCTAAATTTCTGAGTTTTGGAAAGAAAAATGCAAACAAAAATAAACTATGAAAAATAAAAAAGAAGGCGAGGATTCCCCCACATTTGATTTTGACAGTGTCCCCACAGTGAACCTAAGTCAAAGTGGGAAACAAATACAATAAAATGACCTATATTTACATGAAAATGAGAAGATTGTTATTTAAAAGACATCAGAAAATATACTGTTAAAGACTAGATGAAACGGTCTTCCAAAGACCAATTCATTTGTCTTGCAAAGTGTGAGAGACATAGCTTAAGCTCGGAAAACCAAACCATAAAAGATTTTGGAGTTGAATGTTGATTTAGTAAAATGAATGTCATTTTATTAAAAATCGTATAAGCTGTCTTTTTTTCGATGATTTTTGGGGTTGTTAGAACAATTGATTGAAATTCAAGTTTATTATCACTACATTGAAATTCAAACTTATCATTGAAAACTTCTTTAAAATTATTGATTTCAAAATCATAATGGTAATGTTAATTTTCCTCCTTGGAATTCAACAACTCGTCTTCGATAAGTCCAAGAATTTTTTTTCCCAAAATTCATCTTTCATTGTTGAATTATTCACAATTTAATCGCATATATCCATTTCAAAATCCAAAATTGTTGTATTCAAATTTTCAAAATCCGAAAAAGGAAGATCAAATTTTAAATCAAGATTCTCTCCTTAAAATAAAGAAATCCAATTCTATTTTCTTTTTTTCAACAACTTTATTAAGATTGTCGTTTTCAACTTCAAAAGTTGTTATTTGAAAATTATCAAATCGGTTAAAAGGTGGATTATTATTTGACTCGTCACACGTTGGGATTTGGTTTTGTCTCTCGCATTGTTTCATATATGTTTCGAACAACAATTCCATGTGATTTCGTCCAATTGTTCAACAAAATCAAATTTATAATTATTAATTTGAGAATTTTCAATTTGAACTTGTCGGGAATGAAAATTATCAATCGTGTCGTAGTCGAGAATATTCCCATTGCCAAAATTATTTGAAAAGTTGTATCCATTTTAATTTTTAAATTCGTTTTGGGCTTTGAAGTTTTATTGGCGTGAGTTATAATCAAAATCATTTGAACTTTGAAGTGAATTCAAATTTTGATTATCTTGAAAATTTTGACTTGAGTTATTGCAAAAATATGAATTACACAAATCATTTATCATTTGATTTTGTTGTGTAAAGAGTTCAAGTGAAGTGTAATCGTTTCAATGATATTTTGAAGATTTGAAAGTTGGTCATTATTTTGAAAACTTTGTGGTTCAAAATTTGAATTGTTTGTACAATAGATGTCATCAAAATATCCATAATAATTTGGAGTGAAATCATATGGATTATATTTTCACAACTATTTTAAAATTCTTGCAAGTAAGGAAAAGAAAACATTTTTCAAGAAATTTTTTTTTGAATTTTTTTATAAAGGAAAAGTATTTACCAAAAAGAATTTATTTTTCAAAGAGGAAAATTTGTTTTTTCTTTAGTTCTTGGATTTTTCAAATTTTTTGTTGAAATGTTTTATAATTTTTGGGATTTTTTCGTTTTTGATTGAAATTTTCAAAGGATTTAGAAAATAAGTTAAGAAATATTTACAATTATTATAGTTTTGGATTTTTTTTAAATATGCATGAATTAATGCAACTTAATTAATGCAAATGACTTAATTAAAAAAAATTAGCTCTTAACCTAAAATTGTATAATCACACTTTGTCTTAATCCAACAAGATAGATCTCAGTCAGGTAACAGATAGGAATATCGGTGTACCACGAATCACTATAGCAATGCAGCCGAAGGTTTAAGTGATTTTAGAGAAACAATCAATATAATTTTTACGAATCACCGTAATATTTATAACTGATTATTACTCTGCCGTAGCCTAGACCCCAAGAAATTAAATTGTTGAAAGATGACAACTTGACAATATACAATTAAGCGTTATCTATGTCTAATCGTTTCTATTAATCAATATTCTAGGATGAAATGCAAAGCGAAAATTAAACGTGTATTAATAATGCAACTGCTATGAAATTTATTTTTGCTTTTGAAATTTTTTTCTAAAAAAAGAAGAAAGCAACCCACAATGCAAAACATATAAAAACAAGAGTTAGGGGCATGATAAGAGCGTGCAAAATTATTACCAAATTTATTTTAAAAGCTGTAAAAAAATTATATAAGCAAGTAAGCAATTTATTTTTTGCAGCGGTTATTCTTCTTTTAAAATTCCGCTTTGGTGTAACATTCCTGAAATTTATCAAGTTTTGTTTGGAAATTAAATTTATTTTTGAAAATAAATTGTGAATTAATTAGAAAATTTCTAGAATAAATAAATAATTTTGATTTTAAATAGAAATTTAATTTGAACTTTAAACATAATTACCTTACAAATAAATATTGGATTTAGGAAAAAATAATATATTGGGAATAAATGGAAATTTAATTTAAAATATAGGGATAAGTGATTTATAAATAAATATTTGGTTTCAGAATAAAATGTATTTAAAATAAAAAAATAGAAATTAAAAAGTTTCAGATTAATAAAAAGTTAATTATATTAAAATTTGGAAGTTGTATTAAAAATAAAAAAAATTAGTGCACTCATTTTCAAAAATGTTATTTTTATGTTAAATTTCCTTATACAAATAAAAGTGATCAATTGTTAATATGAAATCAAAATTTTTAAATCCTTCTTTTCTTTTAAAAGTTGTACAAAAGTAAATGATATAAAAGTGTATGAATGTAAATTATGTAAATATAAATTTTAAAATAAATGTGTGAACTAAATTAAAGATTTAGTCTTATTTTTTCTAAATATAAATATAAATTAAAAAGTTATGTTTATTTATAAAATAAATATGATATAAAAATATTTATAAAAAAATCCTTTGTCTTGTAAAATTGCAAATGATAAATGTAAACATACATAAGGAAGTAAAGGCAATCAACATGCATTTAGGTTTCATAATCAATTTTCTACACATGGCATTCAAATTATTTAATTGAATAAAATAATGGAATTTAAAATTATGAAAGCTTTTAAGTTCCCCATATGAAATAATTAAGTATCTGAGCAAAATTTGAAACTACATTAACAAGAGATTGTGTGTCTCAAATCTCAACACATAAAGAAGAAAATAAAGTAGAAAGAAAGAAAGAAATCAGAAAAAAAGGACTGTCACACTCTTTTAAAAAAATCTGAAACAAGATCTTTTCAAAAGGATTTAAGCAAGCAAAAGAAAAACTTCAACCTGGAAGATCAGATCATAAACAAACTTAAGCAAATCTGGAAATAGATTGAAGCAATTAGCAAGCAAATCAAAATTCTGAATCAAATAAGTAAGATCAATCTCAGGTGAGTATTTTTAAATCTAAAGTTTAATAAATTTTTGTTTTCAAAATAAAGTTTTTAACATAAAAACAATTCAGAAAAAAACTGCAGATCAAAAAGAAAAATCAAAACTAGGGTGAATCAAAAGCCTGTAGACTCAAAGTAGAAACAGAAATGAAAATCAAAAGTATAAACAATTTTCATCTTGAACCAGACGACAACTTTAGCCTATTTCAATCTGGAATCAAAGAATAATACATTCAAATTCAAACTGGGAGTCAAAAAAAAGCAGGTCAAAAATTTATGCTTTGCAACTGTCTCTGTTTTTCTCAAAATCCAGGTGAGCAACTTTCCCTTTGAAGACTGTTTTGGTTGATACATTGTGATGTTATGCTAATTATTTGATTGTGTGATGGTGAAAGGTCTGAATGAATGCAAATATATTTGTATATACTTATAAATATGCAAATGTCGAATTTGCATATCCAGGTCCCTGTTTTGGATCATAGGTTGAAAAAATATATATTCAAAACTTATCCCCTAATCCTTTTCAGGATTTGATATCTAAAAGAGGGTGGTAAACTGTAACGCCCATTGAAAAAAAAATATGTTTTCAAACAATGTATATTAAGTATTTAAATTTAAAATAGGGGATTTCAGTAAGAAATTGATTTGAGTCCAATTTCGATGATCATGATTTCAAGTTTAAATTGAATCATTAGATTTGTAATGGGAAAGTATGAATTTTGATAATAAAATCAAAATTTTAAAAAATTGTGATAACGGTGTAATTTCGGGTTGAATGGAATTGTGAAAAACATCAATTTCTCTCGATCAAAGAAAAATTAAGTTTTGAGTTTGAATCTGGAGGAGGACGAGGTGATGTAGATTTCAGGAAAAATGACCGAGAAATTTCTTGATCATTACAATAAGGTAAGGCATGAATCTAGGGTTTAAAGCCAAATTTTTGTTAGCATCAGGAAATTGATCGCCACATCATCAGTATCGTTTCGGACTGCACCGCATGTGGGAGGAAGGTTTGAGAGTTCGAGGCGCGTCTGCGGTCATGATGGCAGGCCCTCTGGTGATGATGTTCACCGATGGCAGAGATTTCTTCGATCGAGTCTTCTTTTTATGTTGAAGTGTTGAGCCTTTTTTTTGGTTCGAGGGTGATTTCGTCAATCTGGGGGAACGAGATGGTCGATGGGGTCAGGGACGACTGGTGGAGCCTCGCTTTGATGGTCGCCGTCAGTCAGGTACAGTGTGCACGTGCACGGCGTTTGTCCTGTGCATCTGGAATTTGGGTTTGTGGAAGATGATTGTTGGCCGAGTTTTCCTCGTGTTTGCCTCGCATGCGACTCAAAGTCGTTGAGAAGGATGGTCGATTGTGCATGGATGTTGCTATTTTAGTTTGCTTAAAGGTTCAAATTAAACAAAGACAAAAAAGGGATTTTGTCTCGGGGATATGGGGTAGATAGCTCGGGTTAAACTCAGGGAGAAAGAGCATGGGCTCGGGGAATTTGGAAATTGGTTTGAGTAGTTATAGTTACTACAGATTTTTTAGTTTCAAGTTAAACCTGTTTCAGTTTTAAGGAATGAGTTCTCAAACTTTAAAGTTAGGGTTTAATCAAACTTAAATAGTTATTTAACTACCACTCTTAAGTAATCAATGTTATTTTAAGTTGTAAGTTATTGAAGGTTTGAAGGTAAAAATATTTTTTCATGAGTATTTTAATAAGCCTAACCTTAATTTAAGAGTTTATTTTAAACAAACTAAATAAAGATAATTAAGGAGTAAATTAAGAAGATTTGATGTCTTGAAGAATTAATTAACATAAAGACTTAAAATTAATTGGTAAATGATAATAAATTCTAAGTTGTTTCAAAGAATTTAATAGTGATAAGTGATTAAGATAAGTGGGTTATTTTGATAAGGTTATGGGCAATTTAAAATTTAAAATTAATTTATTAAGTAGTAATTAAAAGCGTAATTTATTAATTAATGGTTAACCATTTTTTTAATTAAGTAAGGATAACAAATTACAAGGTTATAAATTTAATAATAATTAAAGGGTAATAAATTAATGTAATGGTTAATTAAAGGTTAATTAAGTATAAATTTAAAAGTTAATTAAATTATAATTGAAGGGTAATTAATTTGTATTAGCTATTGATTTATTCATTTATGCTATTAATTTAAGAATAATTAAGGGTAATTGATTTAATGATAAATTAATTTATGAATGTAAATAAAAGATAATTACTTGGTGTAATTAAATGAAAGCTAATTACTTAGTGAAATTAATAAAGGATAATTAATTAAGGGTAAATTAATTAATTAAAGATAATTAATTAAATGGTAAATTAAATAAATAAAGTTTAATTATTTAAAAATTAAAGGTTGATGAATTAAAATTAAAGGTTAATTAATTTATTATTAATTTTTAATTATTAAATGATTAAAGAATAATTAATCAAAATGATTTATAATTTATTAACGTTATGGACCAGGATTAGTAATCCATAAGTAGTTAATTTGAATTTATCAGACAATTATCTGATCTTCCTCATGTATGTTTGGATTCTATCGGATGATTGGATTGTTTGATACCATGATATGTTCTGTTTTGATTTGATCTGTGTTTGACATAATTTATTGTCTATGACATATATCCGTGATCTGTGAATAAAAGGTAAGCGTTATGGTTTATACCGCTTATCAAATATAAGCGTTATAGTTTATATCGCTTATCAAATATATTGCTGTATTTGAATCTGTGCTAATTGATGATGTGGTACTTTATTGTGTATTACCCCTGGACCACACTTATATACACACAAATATGGATTGCACGTGGAAATGTGTTAAGTCACAGATTTTGAAATAATTTTAAAGATTGAATTTTTGAATCCAAAATAGTTTTGGAATTGTAAAATTTTGAAAATGAATTTCAAAATAAAAGTTATTTTGAATAACTTGATGGAGCTTTGGAAATTTAAATAATTTGATTTAAATTTGGATTCATTATTTGAAATTGAATTCTATGATTTTGAACTATGGTTCAAAAAGGTTATTCAACTTATAAATATGTTTATATGGGTTTTTAAACCATTGTAAAAGTGTTGTTCTGGGAATTTAGATTTAACCCAAAGATTTTAACTTGTATAAATAAAATCTGATTTTTCTAAAACGAAAACTATTTTTTTTCAAATAATAAAAGCTTTCACAAAAGAAATGAACGTCCAATTTGTGTTAAAAGGTTTTCAAGTCTAAAATGGAAATAGTTTTCCAAGTTATGAATAAATCTTTGGAAACGGTTTTGAAAGCTATAAATTAAATCTTTAATTTAAAGATCTAATGAGTTAATCCAAAGTGAAATGGAAATTGTTTTGGAATCTATGCAGTGATCTTTGTGAAACTGGGTGAAACTTTCTGAAATAAATCTTTTTGCCAAAAGATTTGAATTGGTAATTTGTTTAACCATTTGAAAGAAAAGCTTTGGATTTTTAAAGTTGTGACTTAAATAAAATCCCATATCCATATGTTTTTATATATTGCGCTCACCATTTGGTTTAGCCGGGAGAGGACCTTTTGTCATATAGCCCTTTACGAATAGTGGTACGACGTTATAGATTGCATTTGAAGACCGGTGTTGAAGACCGGGTATCTTCGAGAAGGATAAGATAACTTGTCGATTAACTCTGCAATGAGTTGCTCTGGTATAGAGTTCTTCCTTTGTGATGGGAAGTCCGATTGGGATAGTGGGTACCCGGATTTGCAAGGGCTTCTTCGAAAGTGCCTTCGGTTCTGTTCGAACCCGGAGCAGACTTGTATGGTTGTATGTCTTACACTACACTTTGAGATATTAAACCGATCTCTGTCAAATACATTTTTGCTTGGTGGCGGAGAATTTATTCTCTTAGCTTAACACCGTTCTCTGAGACGTACGAGCTCAGAGGTTATGTAGTTGATATTTTTCAATGATGTACTCCCACTTTGGTAGTGTGGCATGCTGAGTGCTGCTGTGTGTTGATGATCATTTGTTGATCATTTGTGATCAAAGCATGGCTTTTGTATAAAGCGTAGCTTTATGGTCGAGACTGCATCA
The DNA here is from genome assembly GCA_030765085.1 of Allium cepa. Taxonomy (NCBI): domain Eukaryota; kingdom Viridiplantae; phylum Streptophyta; class Magnoliopsida; order Asparagales; family Amaryllidaceae; genus Allium; species Allium cepa. The sequence goes on from CM060940.1 coordinate 32,562,723, forward strand.
GGACCTCACGCCTCGGAAAAGGTCGAAATAGGAAAGATGCGGCAAGGTTATAAGTGTCGTGCCTTTAGGGTTTGTCATTCCCTTCTGGAAAAGGGTGGTATCATGGTATGGAGCCCAGATATTTCACTCATCTGGATACTGCAGACCTATTACTTTGTGATTGCTTTGTGGTTGTTGGATTAGAGGTACCTCGGATAAAGGTCCCAAAGGACCGGGGGATGGCACGCTCGTGTAGTAGTTACCTAGTTACAAAGGTAACCCGACCTTGTGTTGGCAGAGAGCTGGTTAAGCTTTAGGGATGTCCCGCCAGAGGTGATCCCATGGACAGTAGGAAGTTCCTTAGCCGGACCATTTGTTGGAAAACCATTCTTTAATACGTACCTTGTACGATTTTAGTTGTAGAACCTGCCATTTACTTATGGTGGCGCCCCACTATTTAGATGGTATCTATAGTAGGCATACGATACTGGACGTATGCTGGCTAGGATTTATATTATACTTTCGAAATGGTTTTTCTACACTGTGCACTTATAGTAATAATATCAAAGAAATTTCTCTTATTAAGCATATTTAACTATCATAAGGAGAAATCTTCTCCAAGTTTGTGTTTGCATTGTGTGTGTGGCGGGAGGCCTTATGGTAGTTTCATTTTCCAAAAAGCATTGCGATTTCAAATTTAAATTCTTTTGTATGTTTAAAAGACCAAATGTTTTTGTTTTCTCATACCAGTCCCAAGACTGACCTGGAGTTTATTGATCCTTTCCTAAACTCTGGGTTCCCACTATATTCCCACATGGGAAGTCTAGAGTTGGTTTTTACAGATAATTAATAGTAGGTGTAGATTCGACAGCTTTCAGCCTAGGACTTGGCAATCGCTTTCGGACGAGACTTGCTTATCTTTGTGCATCGTGATCGGGAGTTCGAGCTATTTCTGGTTTGGTGCTTTAAACATGGAGATTACCAATACTGGAGTTCTTTCTTGAAGACCATATTGGAGTTTTGTTTCGCTGCTAGTGTTATCTTAGCTTTTCTTTCTGCTACTATCGTCTTGTATCATATCTCTGATGTATACTGATATATATTGTATCATATGTTGTAGCATTCTGTTGTATCAGATATTGTATCAATGTTGTATATTGATGTATGCTATTCATTTCTTCCACTATGTTGTACATAATGTTTTATAAGCTCCGGCACGACTCGAATTTCAACGTTTGAATCGGCAGCATTCAAGTACAGTGGAGTATGGATGTCGATTTTCGGACGCTGGAATATGGACCGTGACATTTTGGTATCAGAGCTGAGGGTTAAAACTTTAACTCAGGAGTATAACACATTAAGTAGCTCATTAGAGATAGGGTGAAGTATACCCTAGAATGAGTATATCCTTAAGATATCCGTTCGAATGCCTTAGTAAATTCTTTTACTATCCACTGATAGTAAGTATGAGTGCAAGAAGAGGACGAGATAGGGTACAGGGGAGTACCACTACAAATGGTCAATACCTTGCAATAGAGGAAAAACTTTCTCTATCGATCTCCATTGATTCAATTCCAAATTCTTTTGATTGCTTCGTAGCAGCTTCAGAAAGAAGTTTCGGTGCGATGGTGGCCCTACGAATCGTTATAGAAAATTCTTACTTCGTATCTTTATCAGTTTCTTATCAACTTTTCGATCAAAACTCTAATGAAATTGTAAATTTTAAATAAATTGGAAATTTTGAATTGAGTTAGATTGGTTAATAGAATATGAAGCTAAATTTGAATTGTATTGATAAAACGATGTCCGTTAAAACCAAATTCGAAATGCTATTGTAATTTCTTATGTTCATCAAAGTCCAAAGAGGGACAAAATGGTACATACTTTTGGATATTTCGATTTGAATTTGGAATCCATATCTAGTGTTTGAGAAATTGTAGAAGATTGAATCTATCCGTCTATCTATTCTCTGGGATCCAACATATTCTACGAATGATTAGTTATCCCTTCGAACTAATAAATGCCCTTGCATATTCATTGACCGGTGGACCCAATTATCTTGTGTAATATTGTATGATTTGACCCTCATATTTTTTGATATTCTGATTTGGCAAACCGAATGCAGAATAAATATTTCGATCTAATTCGATCAATCATTTCTTCATCTATCTTCTATTCCTTCTCGTCTCTCTAGCAAATTTCGAGCACGAAATTTTTTTTAAGAGGGGGAATCTGTAACATTCCTGAAATTTATCAAATTTAGTTTGGCAATTAAATTAATTTTTGAAAATAAATTTTGAATTAATTAGAAAATTTCTAGAATAAATAAATAATTTTGATTTTAAATAGAAATTTAATTTTAAATTTAAGCACAAGTACCTTACAAATAAATATTGGATTTAGGAAAAAAATAATATATTTGGAATAAATGGAAATTAAATTTAAAATATAGGGATAAGTGATTTATAAAGAAATATTGGGTTTCGGAATAAAATGTACTAAAAATAAAAAAATAGAAATTAAAAAGTTTGAGATTAATAAAATGTTAATTATATTAAAATTTGGAAGTTGTAATAAAAAGAAAAAAAAGTTAGTGCACTCATTTCTAAAAATGTTATTCTTAAGTTAAATTTCCTTATATAAATAAAAGTGATTAATTATTAATATGAAATCAAAACTTTAAATCCTTCTTTTCTTTTGAAAGTTGTACAAAAGTAAATAATATAAAAGTGTATGAATGTAAATTGTGTAAATATAAATTTTAAAATAAATGTGTGAACTAAATTAAAGATTTAGTCTTATTTTTTATAAATATAAATATAAATTAAAAAGTTATGTTTATTTATAAAATAAATATGATACAAAAATATTTATAAAAAAATCCTTTTTCTTGTAAAATTGCAAATGATAAACGTAAACATACATAAGGAAGTAAAGGCAATCAGCATGCATTTAGGTTTCATAATCAATTTTCTACACATGACATTCAAATTATTTAATTGAATAAAATAATGGAATTTAAAATTATGAAAACTTTTCAGTTCCCCATATGAAATAATCAAGTATCTCAGCAAAATTAGAAACTACAGTAACAAGAGATTGTGTGTCTCAAATTTCAACACATAAAGAAGAAAATAAAGTAGAAAGAAAGAAAGAAATCAGAGAAAAAAGGACTGTCACTCTCTTTTAAAAAAAATCTGAAACAAGATCTGTTCAAAAGGATTTGAGCAAGCAAGAAAAAACTTCAACCTGGAAGATTAGATCATGAACAAACTCAAGCAAATATGGAAATAGATTGAAGCAATTAGCAAGCGAATCAAAAATCCGAATCAAATAAACAAGATCAATCTCTGGTAAGTTTTTTTAACTCTAAAGTTTAATAAACTTTTTTTTCAAAATCAAGTTTTTAACATAAAAAAAATTCAGAAAAAAATTGCAGATCAAAAAGAAAAATCAAAACCAAGGTGAATCAAAAGCCTGTAGACTCAAAGTAGAAACAGAAATGAAAATCAGAAGTATAAACAATCTTCATCTTGAACCAGACGGCAACTTCAACCTATTTCAATCTGGAATAAAAGAATAATACATTCAAATTCAAATTGGAGTCAAAACAAAAACAGGTCAAAAAATTAAGCTTTGCAACCGTCTCTGTTTTTCTCAAAATCCAGGTGAGCAACTTTCCCTTTAAAGCCTGATTTGGTTGATACATTGTGATGTTATGCTAATTGTTTGATTGTGTGATGGTGAAAGGTCTGAATGAATGCAAATATATTTGTATATACTTATAAATATGCAAGTGTTGAATTTGCATATCCAGGTCGCTGTTTTGGTTTACAGGATGAAAAAAATATATTCAAAACTTATCCCCTAATCCTTTTTAGGATTTGATATCTAAATAAAAGATGGTGGTAAACTTTAACACCCATTTTAAAAAAAATGTTTTCAAACAATGCATATTAAGTATTTAAATTTAAAATAGGGGATTTCAGTAAGAAATCGATTTGAGTCCAAATTTGATGATCACGATTTCAAGTTTATATTGTATCATTAGATTTGTAATGGGAAAATATGAATTTTGATAATAAAATCAAAATTTTAAAAAATTCTAATAAGGGTGTAATTTCGGGTTGAATGGGATTGGGAAAAACACCAACTTCTCTCGATCAAAGAAAAATCAACTTTTGAGTTTGAATTTGGAGGAGGACGAGGTGATGTAGATTTCAGGAAAAATGATCGAGAAATTTCTCGATCATTATAATAACGGTAAGGCATGAATGTAGGGTTTACAGAAAAAGTTTTGTTAGCATCAGGGAATTGATCGCCGCTTCATCAGTATCGTATCGGACTGCATCGCATGTGGCGGGAAGGTTATGAGAGTTCAAGGCGCGTCTGCGGTCATGGTGGCAGGCCCTATGGTGATGATGTTCGCGGACGGCAGAGATTTCTTCGATCGAGTCTTCGTTTTATGTTGATGTGTCGAGCCTTTTTTTCGGTCGAGGGTAATTTCGTCAATCTGGGGAACGAGATGGTCGGTGGGGTCAGGGATGACTTGTGGAGCGTCGCAGTGATGGTCGCCGTCGGTCAGGTACAGTGTGCCTGTGCACGGCGTTTGTCCTGTGCATATGGAATTTGGGTTTGTGGAAGATGATTGTTAGCCGAGTTTTCCTTGTGGTTGCCTCGCGTGCGACTCAAAGTCATTGAGAAGGATGGTCGAGTGTGCGTGGATGTTGCTGTTGTAGTTTGCTTAAAGGTTCAAATTAAACAAAGATAAAAAAAAAGGTGTTTGGTCTCGGGGATATGGGGTTGATAGCTCGGGTTAGACTAGGAAGAAAGAGCTTTGGCTCGGGGAATTTGGAAACTGGTTTGAGTAGGCATAGTAACTACAGATTTTTCAGTTTCAAGTTTAAACCTGTTTCAGTTTTAAGGAATGAGTTCTCAAACTTCAAAATTAGGGTTTAATCAAGCTTAAACAGTTATTTAACTACCACTCTTAAGTAATCAATGTTAATTTAAGTTGTAAGTTATTGAAGGTTTGAAGGTAAAAATATTTTTTCGTGAGTATTTTAGTAAGCCTAACCTTAATTTAAGAGTTTATTTTAAATAAACTAAATAAAGATAATTAAGGAGTAAATTAAGAAGATTTGATGTCTTGAAGAATTAATTAACCTAAAGACTTAAAATTAATTGGTAAATGATTATAAATTCTAAGTTATTTCAAAGAATTTAATAATGATAAGTGATTAAGATAAGTAGGTTATTTGATAAGGTTTTGGCTAATTTAAAATTTGAAATTAATTAATTAAGTAGTAATTAAAAGGGTAGTTTATAAATTAATGGTTAATCATTTTTTTGTAATTAAGTATGGATAACAAATTACAAGGTTATAAATTTAATAATAATTAAAGGGTAATATATTAATATAATGGATAATTAAAGGTTAATTAAGCATTCATTTAAAAGTTAATTAAATTATAATTGAAGGGTAATTAATTTGTATTAGCTATTGATTTATTCATTTATGCCATTAATTTAAGAATAATTAAGGGTAATTGATTTAAAGATAAATTTATTTATGAAAGTAAATAAAAGATAATTACTTGGTGTAATTAAATGAAAGCTAATTAATTAGTGAAATTTATAAAGGATAATTAATTAAGGGTTAATTAATCAATTAAATGGTAAATTAAATAAACAAAGGTTAATTATTTAAAAATTAATGGTTGATGAATTAAGATTAAAGGTTAATTAATTTATTATTAATTGTTAATTAATAAATGATTAAAGAATAATTAATCAAAATGATTTGTAATTTATTAACGTTATTAACCAGGATTAGTAATCCATAAGTTGTTAATTTGAATTTATCAGACAATTATATGATCTTACTCATGTATGTTTGGATTCTATTGGACGATTGGATTGTTTGATACCATGATATGTTCTGTTTTGATTTGATCTGTGTTTGGCATAATTTATTATCTGTGACATATATCCGTGATCTATGAATAAAAGGTAAGCGTTATGGTTTATACCGCTTATCAAATATAAGCGTTATAGTTTATATTGCTTATCAAATATATTGCTGTATTTGAATCTGTGCTGATTGATGAAGTGGCACTTTTATTGTGTAAAACCCCTGGACCACACTTATAAACACATAAATATGGATTGCACGTGGAAATGGGTTAAGTCACAGATTTTGAAATAATTTTAAAGATAGAATGTTTGAATCCAAAATATTTTTGGAATTGAAAACTTTTGAAAATGAATTTCAAAGTAAAAGTTATTTTGAATAACTTGATGGAATTTTGGAAATTTAAATAATTTGATTTAAATTTGGATTCAATATTTGAAATTGAATTCTATGATTTGGAACTATGGTTCAAAAAGGTCATTCAACTTATAAATATGTTTATATGGGTTTTTAAACCATTTTAAAAGTGTTGTTTAGGGAATTTAGATTTAACCCAAAGATTTTAACTTGTATAAATGAAATCGGATTTTTCTAAAATGAAAACTATTGTTTTCAAATAATAAAAGCTTTCACATAAGAAATGAACCTCCAATTTGTGTTAAATGGTTTCCAAGTCTAAAATGGAAATAGTTTTCAAGTTATGAATAAATCTTTTGAAATGGTTTTGAAAGCTATAAATTAAATCTTTAATTTAAACATTTAATGAGTTAATCCAAAGTGAAATGGAAATTGTTTTGGTATCTATGAAGTGATCTTTGTGAAACCGGGTGAAACTTTCTGAAATAAATCTTTTTGCCAAAAGATTTGAAATGGTAATTTGTTTATCCATTTGAAAGAAAAGATTTGGATTTTTAAAGTTGTGACTTAGCTAAAATCCCATATCCATATGTTTTTAAATATTGCGCTCACTATTCGGTTTAGCCGGGAAACGACCTTTTGTCATATCGCCCATTCTGAATAGTGGTACGACATTATGGATTGCATTTGAACACCGGCGTTGAAGACCAGGTGTCTTCGAGAACGACAGGATAACCTATCGATTGACTCTGCACTAAGTTTCTCTGGTATAGAGTTCTCCCTTAGTGCTAGGAAGTCCGATCGGGATTGTGGATACCCGGATTTGAAAGGGCTTCTTCGAAAGTGCCTTCGGTTCTGTTCGAACCCGGAATAGAATTGTATGGTTGTATGTCTGACACTACACTTTGAGATATTAAACTGATCTCTATCAAATACATTTCTGCTTAGTGGTGGAGAATTTATTCTCTTAGCCTAACACCCTTCTTTAAGACGTACGAGCTCAGAGGTTATGTAGTTGATATTTATCAGTGATGTACTCCCACTTTGGTAGTGTGGCATGCTGAGTGCTGTTGTGTGTTGATGATCATTTGTTGATCATTTGTGATCAATGCATTGCTTTTGTATAAAGCGTAGCTTTGTGGTCGAGACAGCATCAGGACCTCACACCATGAAAATGGTCGAAACAGGAAAGATGCGGCAAAATTATGAGGGTCGAGTCCTTTAGGGTTTGTCATTCCCTTCTGGAAAAGGGTGGTATCATGGTATGGTGCCTAGATATTTCACTCATGTGGATACTGCAGACCTATTACTTTATGATTTCTTTGTGGTTGTTTGATTAGAGGTACCTCGGATAATGGTCCCTAAGAACCGAGGGATAGCACGCTCATGTAATAGTTACCTAGTTAAAGAGGTAACCCGGCCTTGTGTTGGTAGAGAGCTGGTTAAGCTCTCAGGACGTCCCTCCAGAGGATATCCCATGGACAGTAGGAAGTTCCATAGCCTGACCATTTGTTGGAAAACCATTCTTCAATACGCGCCTTGTATGGTTTTAGTTGTAGAACCTGCCATTTACTTATGGTGGCGCCCCACTGTTTAGATGGTAGCTATAGTAGGCATACGATACTGGTTGTATGTTGGCTAGGATTTATATTATGCTTTCGAAATGGTTTTTCTACACTGTGCACTTATAGTAATAATATCAAAGAAATTTCTCGTATTAAGCATATTTGACTATCATAAGGAGAAATCTCCTCCAAGTCTGCGTTTGCATTGTGTGTGTGGCCGGAGGCCTTATGGTAGTTTCATTTTCCAAAAAGAATTGCGGATTTCAAATTTAAATTCTTTTGTATGTTTTAAAAGACCAAATGTTTTTGTTTGCTCATACCAGTCTCACGACTGACCTGGAGTTTATTGTTCCTTTCCTAAAATCTGGGAGCCCACTATTTTCCCACACGGGCAGCCTAGAGTTGGGTTTTTCAAATAATCAATAGTAGGTGTAGATTCGATAGCTTTCAGCCTAGGACTTGGCAATCGCTTTCGAACGAGACTTGCTTATCTTTGTGCATCGTGATCGAGAGTTCGAGCTATTTCTGGATTGGTGTTTTGGAGATGGAGATTACCGATACTAGAGCTCTTTCTTGAAGACCATATTGGAGTTTTGTTCCGCTGCTAGTGTTATCTTAGCTTTTCTTTCCGCTGCTATTGTCTTGTATCATATATCTGATGTATATTGATATATATTGTATCATCTGTTATACCATTCTGTTGTATCAGATATTGTATCAATGTTGTATATTGATATATGCTATTCATTTCTTCTGTTGTGTTGTACTTAATGTGTTATAAGCTCCGGCAAAACTCAAATTTCAACATTTGAATCTACGATATTCAAGTACAGTGGAGTACAGATGTTGATTTTCGAACGCTGGAATTTGGACCGTGACATTTGGTGACCCGAAATCAAAACAAGATATATACAAGTTTTTTTTATAATCCAACTAAACAATTAAAAACTACTTAAACAAAACAATCAAAAACAAAACAACTTAAACAATTAAAAAAACAGTGGAAAATAAAACAAATTTCAATTTAAAATAAAACAATAGACAAAAGAACTTGTTTGCCTTTTTTTAATTAAACATGAAAAGATAACTAAGGACGAGGAAAATTATTATTATTATTTTTGTTTAAACCAGGCCTAAATAAAAGCAAAGCCCATAAAAAAGTTTTGATTAGGGTAGGTTTTACTTGCTCTTTCAACTAACAACCGTGAATAAAAAAAATGAGTTTCTTCCCTTAACAATTCCAAAACCAAGAAAAACAAATTCGCAAAAAAATATCGTTCGAATTTAGATCAGATCCGAATTATGGAGGGATTTGTCAATTTGGGTTTCGGTTGAAGCTCTGATCAGTGGTGGAGTTTTGGTGAATTGAAGTCGTGGATTTGGGGCTTAGGAGATTCGATGCTCGCGGTCGATTTGGGGGTTCCCTCTTGTTTTTGGATGGAGTTTATGGATGAAGGTGATTCTGCGATACACCTTTTAAGGTAAGTCTCTTAAGGTGTTTCTGCGATACACCTTTTAAGGTTTCTAGTCTTATTAAGGATATATATCTATCCTTTATTCTTGCAGAATCCAACACTAATTATTATGGGATTATCGATTTAGTGTTCCATAATCATTCTCTTAACTTGTTGGTACCCATTAAACTTTGTCTATCTTTTTCAAGACATAAGTTGGGTTTCTGTTAAGGATGATCAACCTTCATTCACAGACCTTAGTCCCATTTCTTGTGACTTTATAAAAACCATTGCCTTTGAAAGACTCTTTGTGAGTGGGTCAGCCAAGTTTTTCTTCGTTTCTATGTAGTCAACAGTTATAACTCCTCTTTTGAGTAACACTCTCACCATTTGATGTCTTAGACTCACATGTCTAGACTTTCCATTATATTTCTTATTAGACATATTGTATATCGTTGCTTGATTGTCACGGTTAATCAAGACTGCTGGAGATGGCTTTTTCCATAAAGGAATTTCCATTAATAAATTCCTAATCCATTCCACTTCTTAACATGCATCTGCTAATGAAATCAATTCTGACAACATTGTTGAGTCAAAAATACAGGTCTGCTTCTTGGAAATCCAAGACAAAGCAGTGCCTCCTAATGTAAAGATCCATCCAGTCATAGACTTGGATTTGGATTCTACATTGTTCCAGGTTGCATCACTGTATCCTCCTATCACAGCAGGATATGCTTTATAAGATAAACCATATTCAATGGTTCCTTTCATATAAGTTAAAACTCTGGAAATAGCTTTCCAATGTTTGAAACATGGAATACTCGTAAATCGACAGAATACACATATAGCATGTGCGATGTCTGGTCTAGTGCAATGCATAACATACATAAGACTCCAAATAACAGTGGAATATTGTATTTGAGAGACAGTACGTCCAGTGTTCTTTTCTAATTTAATACTAGGATCTAAAGGAGTTAGTGCTGGTTTGTCATCGTATTGACCATGCTTTTGTAGTAATTTCTCTATGCAATGAGATTGAGTTAGTAATAACTCCCCCTCTTTCCTAACAATTTTAATTCCCAAAATTACATCAGCCTCTCCTAGATCTTTCATATCGAATTTAGAAGACAGAAACTTTTTAGTTTTATTCACACAGGATATATTGGAACCAAATATTAGCATGTCATCAACGTATAAACATATTATAACACTACCGTTTTTATCCGATTTGCTATAAATACATTTGTCAGCATCATTAATAATGAATCCATATGACAGTGCAACTTTATCAAGTTTCTCATGCCATTGCATGAGAGCTTGCTTAAAGCCATAAAGAGATTTCACTAATTTTCAAACTTTCTTTTCTTGGCATGGGGTTTTGAAACCTTCAAGTTGTTCTATATATATCTCTTCTTCTAAATCTCCATTTAGAAAAGTAGTCTTTACATCCATTTGATATATGACTAATTTATGAATTGATGCAAGTGCAATTAAACAGCGTATAGAAGATATGCGAGCAACTGGAGCATATGTACCAAACTAATCTACTGCATGTCTTAGCTTATATTCCTTAGCAACTAATCTGGCTTTAAACTTATCAATGGATCCATTTGTATTCAACTTTTTCTTGAATATCCATTTACATCCTATAGGTTTAGCACCAGGAGGTAAATCGGTTAAAACCCAAGTTTGGTTTAAAAGTATGGAACTCATTTCTTCATTGATAGCTTCTTTCCAGAAAGTGGAATCTCTGAAACTCATAGCCTCAGAATAAGTTTTGAGATCGTCATCGACTTTCATTACATATTTAGTCATATTTAGGACTTCGTCCTTACTACCTTCTACTAGATATGTAATGAAATTAGGACAATAGTCCTCTATTCTCGCTCTTTTACTTCTCTGTTGTTCAGTACTATTATCTGGTACTAACACTTCCTTGCTGTTTTGAGCAAGAGCATAATCATCATCATTGATATCATTAGTCATACTAGGTTCTGGACTAGATGATCTCAATGGGATCTCAACAGTTTGATTTTCAAAAAATTCTACATCTACAGATTCTATAACTTCTACGGTGTCAAGAATAAGAAATCTATAAGTTATACTATTATGTGAACATCCTACAAAAACACATTTGAATGCTCTATTTCCTAACTTTGGTCGTTTAGGGTCTGGTTTTCTAACATATGCTAAGCAACCCCAAACTTTAAGCCTAGTTAGGTTAGGTTTCTTTTTAAACCGTAATTCATAAGGGGAAAATTATTCATTTTAAGTGGCACTCTATTTAAAACATAACATGCATATAACATAGCATCACCCCATAGGTTATAAGGTAAATTAGAACTTATGAGCATGGCACTAGCCATTCCTACTAAAGTTCTATTCTTTCTTTCAGCAACACCATTTTGTTATGGTGTATATGGGGCAGTACATTGGTGAACTATACCTTGTTGTTTACAAAACAAGGTGAATTCATTTGAGAACTATTCACCAACATGATTTGAATGTAATATTTTAGTTTTAACTCCTAATTGTGTTTAGACCTCTGCTTTGTAAATTTTGAATTTATCAAAAGCCTCATCTTTAGTTTTCATTAGATATGCATATGCATATCTAATGTTATATAGTATGGGTTACCACCATAGCTGATATGACTTTATAAGTCACCCACATCACTATATACCAAAATCAAGCAAAACAGTTTTCCTTTCTTCGGATTTAAAGGATTTTCGGTGTATTTTTGCTCGAACACATATTTCACATTTAGAGATGGTATCAAAATCACAACCAGAAATTAATCCTAATTTATGCATATTTCTAATGGAATCATAATTAACATATCCTAACCTACCATGCCATAAATTAATAGAATCAACAATATAAACAGAAGATTTCTTTATTAAATTCAACTTAATCATGCTGTTATAAGAGTATCCCTGTCCAATGAATCTACCATTCTTAGACAACACTAGTTTATCAGACATATACACCATCTTGAATCCTCCTTTGTTCAGAAGGTATCCAGAAACCAAATTCTTACACATATCAAGTACGTAAAATACATTGACTAATGTAAGAACTTTTCCAGTGGTGAAAGGAAGTTCTATAGTGCCTTTTCCCAGAACTTCGCTTGGAACCTTATTTGCTCCAGTAACTTCGTCGGCTTCACCTTTATTTTCTTCGTAACTCTTGAAAAGATTATGGTCTTTGCAAATGTGAATGGTTGCTCCAGTGTCGAACCACCAATCATTATCGTTGCCGCTAACGGAGTTCGCCTCTTGCACTATAGCCACAAGCGAGTCTTCGACCACATTCACTTTTTGTTGTTTCCTCTACAGACGGCAGTCTCGGACATAATGGTCGGGCTTGTTACAAAAATAACAAGCACCTTTCTTTTTCTGTTGGTTTAGGAATGATTTTTCTTCTTAACCTGTGTCTCATTCTTTGGATTTAACTTATCGGTAATTTTAACATTATTTGCCTTAGAATGAGACTCGATTTGTGGATTATCATCTAGATCGCGTTTGCGAAAGTCTTCTTCAATACGAAAATGATGCTATAAACCGTCTAAATTATAATCCGTATCCGAATTCTTCATCCTTTTCTTATAATTATTCCAACTATGCGAAAGTCTAGAAATTATAACTCCAACAACAAAAGATTCAGCGAGATCAATTCTAGCATCTTTAAGTTGATTCACCAACAGTAAGATTTCGCTTACTTGTCCAATTATAGACTTATTGGTAACAATTTTGAAATCCATAAAATTAAAAATAAGAAACTTTCTTTTACTTGCCTCGGATATGCGGTACTTATTCTCCAGTGCAGTCCAGAGTGCCTTCGCTGTTTCCAAGGTCCTATGAGCATTATAGACTGGGGTAGATAGCGCATTCGAAATATGGCCTCTGCATAGAAAATCGTGCTCTTTGCGCTTTGCACGTTTAGCCTTTAGAGCAGCATCATCTGTATCAGTTTACTTTGGGATTTCTTCCAAGTCATCTTCCAAAATTTAGAACAACTTGATGGTGACCAGGAATAATTTCATCGTCTCTTGCCAACGAGTGAAATTGTCGCCATCAAAACGCTCTAATCGAGTTAGATGGTGATTAATAACTTGTAGAGCGCTCGAACCTTCCATGGTTGAAATGTATTATCTGAAATTTGTATGGGATTTTACGTTTCAAGACAAATTTAATGGCGATTGCGATGAAGATAATGCTGCACTTCCGACTTCAAGGATCTATGGAATAGATTCTTTCAGATAATAGTTCAACCCACCAGGTACAAAAGGGTTATCGAACTATCGACTTAGGATTCAATGAAGCCTTATAACAGCTTAATCAGATTCAAAGTTTGTATGCCTTTGATTGGACTAAGAACACTTTAGTATTTGATATCTGACAATGCAATATGCAGAGAAAGGGATGAAGAAGAAGAAGAAGAAATAAATTTGCAACGATTCAACGTTTGCAACACCTTACAGATGTTACAAAATATAGAGTAATGGAAGTGCAGCGATTAACAACACTTCCCTAGCGTCACAAATTCGTGAAGGAAGAGGAAGAAGACGATGAATTCAGAATGAAAAATCGTCTCCAACGTTTTTTGGGTGTTGCTATTTATAGTGGTGGAGAGGCGTCTATTCGCCAAGCGTCACAACTGTTTGCAACGGTTCACAGCTGTTATGAATGGCCATCTTCATTCAACTTTTAAACGTCACGTCTATTCATTTGCAACGTTCAGAAAAACGTTACAAAATTCCCGCCCTTTATTCAAATTCAGAAATTCGGTTCTGATCGTTAATGGGCTGAAATTTGTCCCGTTACTGTTCGCATATGATCCAAAAATATTTTCGGATCCAAACCCGAAACCCGCACCCGTACTCGGCCCGATTCGGTTCGGTCGGTCGGACGGACGGCAGCGGTACGCGTGTGGTGTTGCATGACTTCTCTCCTTGCAACAAAGCAAACATGTGGGAGCCCCAAGGCCCCAACATTCACATGAGAAAGCTATATTTATACAAAATTATTGTACAATTTTCTACCATGTGGGACTATTGGTCTCTTCTTCCTCTTTACTTCTTCTCCTCCAAATCAAAAAACCAAAGCCCCAAACCAATTATTGAAAATTTTACAACACGATAATGGGGTGGCAGGGTATGGAATTAAGGGAGGTCACAGCAACTTGGTTGAAATGGTGAAGTCGCAATTGCTAATGGTCGATGTGTAGTATGACTGCTGGAATGTTGTATATATGGTGAGAATGATGGAGCTGTGAAGTTGCAAGTTGCTATTGGAAGAGGATGGATGCACTATTTGTGTTGTTGACAGAATTGCAGTGAAAGTGCAGCAGCGAAATGACACAGTTGTAGTGTTGTGATGGTCATGGATAGGGGAGGTATGTGAGATGTTTGTCCGCGGTATTGGTGGTTGTAGTTTGTATATTAGGATATTGAGAGCAGTTGTTAGATGGTCAGGGGTGGTTATGGAAGGAGGATGCTGGTGATAGTGGTTTGTTAGTTATGGGAAGCAGTTGTATAGCAGTGTGGTTATTTGATGGTGGTGCGGCGATGGTAAACAATAGTAGGAAGGTTTGACGATGGATTGGTGGAGGGTGGTTTGGTTTGCAATTCGTTGTCTTTTCTATGGACTGTACTTATTGGCAAAGAGGAGCGAGGTTGTATGGCAGTGCGCTATGATGATGGTGATTATGGACAGTGGAGAGAAGAGAAGGTGAAGTGCATGTTGTTTTGTATTTGGGGAGTTGTAGGGAATTAGGCACATCAATAAGAAGAGGAGAGAGGTGTTGTGTTGTTGATGGTTGGAAGTAGTAGTTATATTGGTATACTACAATGGGTTGGCGGTGCTTGACTGAAATGATGCTATGGTGGAAGAGGTGATAATGAACTGGAGTGATTGATGGCAAGCAGAAGGGATGGTGAAGTGCAGTGGTAGGTTGTGGTCGTTTGGTGTCGTAGATGATGATTATGAAGTTAAAGGTAGACGTATGTTATATTGATGATTGTGAAGTTAAAGGCAAGATGAGGATCGTGAATTACATTTATATTGATGTAGTAGGCGGTGGTATGAGTGTGACTGACGAAGAATTGGTATATTATGGTTGTTGTAATGATGTATTGCAGTGGGGTTGCAAGGAGATGTTGATTAGTGAGGTTTGACGGTGGTAGAAGGTGGTATTGGGTTGAAGTGGTAGTTTACATGTGGTAGTGTGCACTTGTTGCTTAAGCTTGGTGTTATGGTAGTGTGAATGGTAATGTTGTTTTGTGGTTTGGTGTAGTTGCTAGTGATTTATTGTGTAAGGACAAAAGCATGATGTTTGTAGTAGTGCACAATCAAGTGTAAGCAAGTGGGAATGTTGTTCAGTTGTAGTGGCAAATAATAGGAGGCGCGAGACGATGGCTGCATGGGAAGTTGAACAAATGATGTTGTTTTGTGGTGTGTTGAATGGTGCAGCAGTGCAGAAGTATGTTGTATGGATTGGTTTGGCAGTGGTGATTATGGCTTGCTAATGTGCAGAAGTAAAAACAAGTTGCATGTTGCAAGTTGCAAGTTGCAAGTGGCGGACATGCAAGAAGAAGCAGATTGCAAATGCAAAATTAAAATGAAATGTAAATGTAGTTGAAAATTGTAAAAGCAAATATGAAACGAACTATTTATTTTTTCTTTTTCAAATTAGATTGTGTATTTCTTTTAATAAAAATGCAAATGGAAAAATGAAACTAGAAAACAAGAAATGCAAACAATCAAAAAGCAATCAAAAATTACACTACACAATTCTTTTAAAATGCAACATAACACACAAATCAAACACCATAATTTCAATTGAATATTTAACGAACATAGATTTTAGACCGTTTATTCTAAAATAATTCATTTGAAAATAGTTTCAAAGTCAAACTGATTCAATTCCAAACTTCCCAATTCAAATCCATTCCACTTTCCATTTCAATTTAATCGATTCAGTTTTGATCTCAAGTCGAATTTTACTTCGCTTCCAAATTAATTTCAATTCCAATTCCAAATAAATTTAAATTCCAAATCCAAATTAATTTCAATTCAATTCTAAAATTTAAACCATTTCGATTTACATCAATTCCGAGTTCGACTTCCAAAATATTGATTCAAAACACTTAAATCAAAATTTCCTCCAATATCCAATTTAAAAAATCCAAACCTTCAAATATTACTAAATTCCGAGCTAAATTTTGAGATATCATTTTATATCATTTTTACTCAGCAATATCTATAGTTCGAATAAAAGTCCAATCTTTTAAAACAAAACAATTTTTGAAATTCACATCATATTTCGATTACAACTTAAAAATCTCAACTTCAATTAATAAAACAATTCTTGTTTCAAATTTCAAATTTCAACATTCCGAGTTCCAATTCGAAATAATTCGATTTCCATAAATTTGATTTTTGTTTCTTCAAACCAAATCATTTAAATAGTTTCAAATCAAAATTTTAAAATCATTTGATTTAACCAATTAGGTGTCTGTATATAATTCTCTAACTTATGGCTAAGTGAATCAATTATTTCAATTTAATTTAGGGATGGATTTATTTCATTTCAATCCAAAATAAATGCTATAGATATATATCATTTCAACATATTTTTTAATTTATTTGAAATTCAATTTACAGTTTTATATGCTGTAAATAATATACAGGATGATAACATGTAAATCATCCAAAATATCAATCAAATTTTCATTCATCACAACCAACATCCAAACAGTCAACAATTCACAACAATTGATCAGTTATCAAAAATCGAAAACTTTTATTAGGAGTTAAATTCTAATTCAATTTAACTATCCATTCGATTTATTTTAATGAAGTAAGGAGTCAATTAAACGTCAATTAAATTTGCCAAACAACTATCAATAAATTCAAATCGCATCATAACTTCAAATTTAGCTAGCTTAAAAATATTCGAGTCAATCGCGAACGTATAAAACAATCTCCTTTGATCGATCTGAAAATTTAAATTAACCAAACACATATGAATCTAACTCCACGATGTAGACAACGTCAACACGAATCCAATGCAATCGACGACGCTCAAATTCAACCTCGTACGAACAATATATGAATATTAGAATACTATGGATTTTAATTCATCTAACATAACAACTTAATAATTTAAAATTTTATTACCCTTAATCCTCTATCATTAGCGCTAACACTGCACTAATTAATCCTGCCAACACATCATCACTATCCAAAACCACGTCGCTCCGCCTTTTCGTCCCTTACCTCATTGCAGTTCATCGGAACCACGAGCACTAAGCTCCGCCGATGTGCCTCTACACGCTCGACCTGTCGCTGCATGTCCCATCCATCGCGACCATCGTGCAATAGTAAAAGTTGGGGGCCCTGGCGCAGACGAATAGTTGCCATGCCACCTTGGCCAGCCACCACCACTAAAGTTGATAACCCCACCAAAAGCGATCGCGATTCGTTTGCTCGCCTATAATTTTTTTTAGTTTGATCGATTAGTTTTTTTCCATTAATCTCGACCTGATGCGAATCGAAGAGAAAAGGGGGAAAGTAGGAGTGATATATGGCTAGATAAAAACGTGTGTTTGAATAGGGGCTTTTGATTTATATATATTATTTAAATTAGAAAATATCTACCTAAGACGTCCGACATTTCTTGAGCTTTAAAAGAAGCCTGTCGTCTGGCGTTTATAATGTTTACCCCCACTTCAAATGCAACGGAACTAGTCCCGAGGCCTAATTCGATCGTATGCAGAAGTTGGTTTTCAAAATCAGTTATTTTAATTAAATTCCAAAATATATTTCTACGCGTTTCAAGCTCGCACGGTCAAATGACAAGTCCAATCGCTACAAACCTTGAAATCCTATAATAATTCACTATTGCGAATTCGATGAAACTGGTTTCGTTAAAATTCGAGACAGTAGCCAAAATGGCTATTCTTACTCGTTAATTATAATATAAAATTTCCAACTTCTACTTATCCACTTTAATTCATTTTAAAAGTAAATGATCTTCATCCTTGTTTAAATAAAATTTAAATCAATTTTTGATACCATTTTCATTCACATTAAATCTAGAATTCAATTATCCAAGTAATTTTCAATATTAAATTTAAACAATTTAATTATCTGATAAATTACAATAATAGGTCATTAAATTTCTATCTCTAGCCAATTATATTCAATAATTATATCAAATTCTACAAATTAGAATTGTAAAAAAAATACGGGTCGTTACATACTCCCCCACTCAAAACTTTTTGTCCTAAAAAAGGGCTAAGTACCGAATTTAATACTTGATATATTTTATTCAAAGCTATCAACCATTAAAACTTTAAAAATCTTATTTACAAAACCTTTACTACGCTCTCGCTACGCCCCTTCGATATTGGTTTTATAGAAAATATAACTTGTATATAAACAAGCTATAAAAATTTTAAAACTTCAAATTTTTTCTAACTTCCGGATTTACAGAAAATTTCGACAGAGTCTCCTTTCCGTGGCCCGATCGGAATTTTTTTTTCAATATAATATACAACACAAATATACCCAGTATATATCAAATACACATGATGATTCAAGAATGGATTATAAAACGGGAATAGAGATTCAAATGTAGAGAAACCCAGTCAAAGAGAATTTCAACTAAGAAGATAAGCTCGAAAGGAAGATAGATAATTAAATTACAGATAAGGAAAGATGGATAGTCTTACATTAGTCACGATGACCTTTACCGAGTTAACCGAGACTTAGAAATGATAAGAATATCATCAATGGAAACCAGGTCACTGGTTAAGAACATCGTGGAAATCATGATTCATAAGATCGACAAAGAAGGCTGGAACATTGATTAATCCAAAGGAAATGACTAACAATTCATGGAAACCATTTATTTAGGGAAGAAAGGACAACAGGTCAAGCTCTAGGAATAAGTTCGATGTGGAATTCAATTTCTTGCTGAGGGATGGAGAAGTGACTTCACCACAGTCATCTAGAAATAGTTGGACAACATGGATGGAGACAAAATCACTAGGTAGAGAATCAATGAACAGATAGAACTGGAGAATCAAATGAATAGATAGAACTGCATGCAAAATCTTGAGGCAATCGACATTCAGTCATAGACGAATTACTCAGGTCATCTACTAGAGAAATAGTTCGGGCTTATGCAAGAAATAACAGCGTCAAAACCGAGGATGTAGAAATCTTCGGTAAATCGATGCTTGTTGTAAAGGAGTTTCACCCCTTTACAAATTATAATAAGGTTGGTTGGACAGTCAATGGGGTCAGTCACACCCAAGGAGAAATTGCCAATTGTGGTGGCAAGATGAGCTCAAATTGATTATAGTGATCAATAGAAACGAGCTATGGGATGCCCCAGTATCAAAAGGAACACGAACAGGAGAAGACAAGAATGGATTTCAGAACAAAAGGGGAGAGTTCTGAAATTCAAAGGAAATCCTAATTCTGGTGGATCCTAACAAAGAATTCAAGCTCGAATGAAGATGATTCTGTAATTATTTTACTCCATATGCTAAGTTTTGGCTAAGCCAGAGCTTTGATGCCAACTGTAACGACCTACTATTTCAAAACATTCACCTACTATTTCAAAACATTCAAATCGACATTCATCCACTAATGTCAGACAAGAATCGATCAAAACAACAGTTTGTTAAATTAAAGTTAGCAAAACTTAGCACATATAGTAAATAAATCAATCACACAATTTAAATTTAATACTTACGGGTATATATCATTTCAACCCGCAATCCCAGAGTTTTAATAAAATCGCTTTGGTTTATCATTTTAACCCATAACGATTTTCCCCTAATCTATAAAATCGTTCGTGTATGTATCATTTCAACCAATAGGGAATTTCTAAATTAGCAGGGAACTTGTAGAGTGAGAACAAATTTGACAATAATATAACATATCAACAACATGCATATATCATAATTGGTAATATATATACATAATATGTTATTGGTGTCATTACTGTCAATTAGCATAGGTGAACAAATGCAAATAATAGCAGATCACATTTAACAATTAAATAACTAACAATTTAAACAACATATTTTAATCGTCATTTCATGTGAATTGAATTTACAAAATATAAGAACGCTAATGATGAGTGATTGCTCACCATTCGAGGCTAGAGAAGCTCGAGAACAAGAAGGAAATGGGCAAAGATAAGCATGGATAATCGACAAATCACAAAACAGATAAAGACAAGCACGAAGTGACAATGGGACATTGACAAAGCGAAGCAATCTACACAAATTCGATGAAAACTAAAATCAAAACTAGATTGATATAAATGGATATGTATCATATTGTTATATTTTTTCTAAAATCAATATTTAATTAACAACACATTTTAAAATAAAATCTTCACAATTTGTATTTACTAAACACATATTAATGTAAAATATCTTCATATTATATTAAAATCAACATTCAATAAAATACATATATTTTCCTTTCAAATTCGCAAATAAATATTTTATCGTAATATATATACATTATGTTATAAAAAAAATCTATTTTGAAAATATAATATAAATTGTAAACAAACATTTACACATAAATATACATATATCCTTGCTTCTATTCATACATACATACATACACACACATACACACACAAATATATATATTAACAGGACAAAAGAATGGGACTATATAATATGTGTAATAACCCTTTATATATAACTTTATAATATAATTAAATTTGGAAAAAAAACAAGAAGAGGAGACTCATGGCAGGGGGAGAAGTACTCAGTGCTCGGCTGTGCAAGTGGCAAACTGAGTATATGGTTTGACGTGGCAACGGGATTGGGTGGAAGAGGATGGACGAACTTTTCAGAGGGTGGCTATTGGGAGGGATACTTAGAGTTTGACGTGGCTGCTACACTCAATGATGGTAGGTGGATCTATGCTTGAAAAAAGAGGAGGGAGACGCTAACTATCTCAACGTTGAGGGTGGCAGGGGTGGATTGGCAGGCTATCGGCAGGGGTGGATTGGCAGGCTGTCGGTGGTAGATGGTCGGAAAAAGTAGCGTCGGTTGGAGATAGCACATGGATGAGGTGGAGAAATGGCGGTGAGTTTACGAGTAGGGAAGAGGATGATGTGGCAAAATGAAGATAAGGTGGCAGGCGATCCGGTGCTTGGTTCGACTGATGGAGGGAAGCAAGGGTATGAGATGGGCGAAGCCGAGCCATTGGGAGGAGGTTTCGGCTGATACTCAACATGAAAGGGAATAAAGAAGGAAGAAATCGAGTAGTAGCAAGCATAATTAGCTTTATATATGAAAATAATGCTCTATTCTCAGTTGAAACTAAAGGAGAAATAATGGCAACGAAAAGAAAATTAAATATCAAAACAAGGGAATAGAGAAAGTCAGAAGTCAATTTCTGGGAATATAAAAGTCTAGTGGCTATTGGAATTCTCATTGAGATCAATTAAAAGGACATGGGAAAACCAAAAGGCTAAAAAACGGGTACTGATATAGCCAACTGTTTCGTGGTTTTTTCCGCGTATAGTACATCAAATTGCACAAATGAATATACCAAGGATGATGCAGCGGATAATAACAAAATGATATAGATCGATGAAAGTAGCAATCGGTGGATTGATGAATACTGAAATGCCCAAATTCGTTTATCCGAAGATACCGAATTCTAGCTATCCTCGTCACGTTGATCGCGCATGATACCGTGAAAGAAGATCTTCAATTCTTCAAGGGTTGATCAAGCGCACTTGATTTCGCGAATCGGCTTCATCGATGGTTGATTCGAGCGCACTCGAATAACCGAAAGTGGAGATAGGAGATTACACTCAACTACCAATTTTAGACGAAAGCACACAACAATCAAACAAGAATTTTATTCAAAAGAACCAAGTTACAAATTACAACGCACGCCCTATTTATAGCCAACCCAGTCCCTTAAGTCGTATATGACTTACGACTCACTAAGTCGGCAACGACTTATCACAGCAGCGACCCAACACTTAGGTCGTATACGACTTAAAACACACGACGATTCAATACAAGACGACCTACGAGTTACCACACGGCATTACAATCACACGACCTAAAGACGATACGACTCACGACTCACGACTCATATTACAACACAACACATATTACAACACTTAGGTCGTATACGACCTAACGACTCATGACTCAAAATGCATCGACTCAAGGAAAATACAAACAAATTACAACACACGGTCAACGACTTACGACTTACAGAAACACATCATATTACGACTTACGACTTAAGACTTATGACTTACGAGACATCTTCCGACAGCACCTTCATGGACTTAAAGAGGGACGACTTATCATGAGTCGTAACTCGTGGGGGCTCAACGACCCTGGGGTTAGGTCGTACGCAGTTAACTCGTGTCGTCTCTTCGTTAGCTCGCGTTGCTTCTCCCTTAGCTCCTATAGCTATAGGTCGTAAACGACCTAAAGTAACCGAACGACTTAAGCCTTTGTTAGGTCGTAGACGACCTAAAACTCCCTTAGGTCGTGGCCGACTTATCACTTGCATCTTAAGTCGTGGACGACTTATCTCCTCCTTAAGTCGTGTCCGACTTATCCCTTCTTCTTTGGCCTGAGCTGCATCATCCTTCCCTGGTTGAGAAAAATTCGTCCTCGAATTTATAAACTCTTCCACATCAGATTGTTCATCTCCATAATATGGTACATGATGCTTAACATTGAACACGTCAGAATTGTACACATCCTCTGGCAGCTTCAACTTATAAGCATTTTCATTAATCCATTTCACAACTTCTACAGGACCAATTTTTCTGGCTTTCAACTTATTATAAGCGCCCACTGAAAAACGATCCTTTGTTAACACAGCATATACCAAATCTCCTTTATTAAACACAACACTTCTTCGCTTCAAATCTGCAGTTCGCTTATACTTCTCATTTGCTTTCTCCAATCGCTCTTGAACGATTTTATGACATTCATTCAACCCATCAACAAAGTCTATAGCTCGTTTAACCATCCCCTTCGGTTGTGGCACTACCGTTAGGTCCAACGGTCCCTTGGGAAAATTTGAATATACAATCTGAAATGGACCGAATCCTGTACTATGATTCACCGCATGATTATGACCAAAATCTGCTTGGCATAACTTCACGTCCCAACTCTTCAGATTGTCCTTCACAAGACATCGCAACGAATTTTTCAAGGATCTGTTAACAACTTCGGTCTGTCCATCTGTCGGCGGATGATAAGCGCTACTAAATTTCAGCTTCGTTCTAACCATCTTCCACAAACTTAGCCAAAAATGACACAAAAATCTGGTATCCCTGTCCGAACGATAGATTCTGGTAACCCATGTAAACGATAGATTCCTTTAAAGAACAAGTGAGGGACACGAACAACATCCGCCGTTTTCTTACAAGCAATAAAATGCGCCATTTTCGAAAACCTATCCACCACAACAAATATAAAATCATTCCCTCTTTGAGTTCGAGGCAACCCCAAAACAAAATCCATGCTCACATCAACCCAAGGTTTTGTCGGTACAGGTAACGGCATATATAATCCCGCATTCGTTGTTGTTCCCTTCGAAACCTGACAGATATGACATCTCTCCACAAACCTTTCAACCTCTTTCCTCATTGACGGCCAAAAATAAGATTGAGAAATCAACTGCAAAGTACGATCTCTTCCCACATGGCCTTCTTCATGTAGATCCTTTACAATCTTCATTCTCAAACTACAATCCGGTACGCATAAACGATTTCCTTTAAACAGAAAACCATCCACCAACAAAAATTCATCAGAATTCCCCTCCTTGACCTTTTCAACAAATTTCATAAAGTAAGGATCTTCTTCAATCAGTTCTGGCAACAATTCAAACCCTGTCACCTCAACCTTCATTGTAGTCAACAAGTGATTCCTTCTGCTCAATGCATCTGCTACACGATTCGTAATTCTCGATTTATGCTTCACAACAAACGTAAACTGCTGCAAATAGGCAATCCACGATGCATGCGTTGCTGAAATCTTATCCTGCCCTTGCAAATGCTTCAAAGCTTCATGATCCGTATAAAGAACAAATTCCTTCTAAAACAGATAATGTCTCTAGTGCTTCACGGCTTGAACAATTGCAAAAAATTCAACATCATAAGTACCATATCTCAACTTAGCTCCTGACAACTTCTCACTGAAATAAGCAACTGGTCTTCCACTCTGACTCAATACTCCACCAATCCCAACTTTAGATGCATCTGTATGTAGCTCGAATAACAACTGAAAGTTCGGTAAAACTATAATCGGCGTCGTCGTCAACAGTGTCTTCACCTTCTCAAAAGCAATTCCTGCTTCCTCTGACCATGAAAACTTCTTCTCCTTCATACAATCGATAACTGGTGCCATCACGCTACTGAAGTGTGGAATGAATCTTCGGTAGAAAGATGCTAACCCATGAAAACTTCTAACTTCCGTAATTGTCCTCGGCTGTGGCCAATTTCTGACTGCTTCAACTTTATTCTGGTCCACCTGGATACCTTTCTTGGATACAACATACCCCAAAAATAAAACACTTCGAGTCATGAACACACACTTCTTTGTTGCTGCATAAAACTGCTCTTCACGAAGAATAATTAACACCTTCCGCAAATGCTGAATATGCTCCTCTATACTAGTACTATAGATCAGAATATCATCAAAATAAACTACCACAAACTTCCCAATGTACGGTCTGAAAATTTGATTCATCACCCTCATAAATGTACTCGGTGCATTCGATAGACCAAACGGCATAACCAGCCATTCGTATAAACCTTCCCTCGTCTTGAATGTTGTCTTCCATTCGTCCCCTGGTCTGATTCGAATTTGATGATAACCACTCTTAAGATCAATCTTTGAAAATATAACGGCTCCACTCAACTGATCTAGCAAGTCATCCAGTCTAGGCATAGGAAATCTGTAGCGAACAGTAATCTTGTTCAATGCTCGACTATCCGTACACATCCTCCATGTTCCATCCTTCTTCGGCACCAACAAAGCTGGTACTGCACAGGGACTCAAGCTTTCCTGAACACGTCCATGTTCTAACAACTCTTCCACTTGCCTTCGTAACTCCTCATGTTCCATTGGACTCATTCGGTAATGTGGCCTATGCGGTAAAACAACACTTGGCACTAGATCAATTTGATGTTGTATGTCTCTTAACGGTGGTAACTCTTTCGGCAGTTCTTCCGGAAATACATCTTCAAATTCTTCTAGTACTGGCTTTACTTCTTCAGGAACTTCAACAACTTCATTACACTCTCGCCCAATCAACAAAAAGACTTTAGGCTCCTCTTCAACTTCCTTAACAAACTCCTTCAAAGATAGCAAAGTTTTCAACTCTTCAATCTCCTCCAACTTGCTTTCCTTCTGTTGTTGTTTCTTGGGAACTAAAGTGATTTTAGTACCTTCAAACACAAAACTGTAGCTATTAGCACGACCATCATGTTGCACTGCTCTATCAAATTGCCATGGTCTGCCCAACAACGGATGACACACATCCATGTCTACAACATCACACCAAATTTTGTCCTTGTATTTCTTCCCAATTGAAAAATTCACACAAGCCCTTCGACAAACCTTTACTTCACTACCCTTCCTCAACCATGCTAACTTGTACGGTTTAGGATGCTTCTCAGTTTTCAAGTTCAGCTTCTTTACTGCTTCTGTAGAGATAATATTATCACAGCTTCCAGCATCAATAACAAACTTGCAAACTTTCCCCAGAATAGTGCATGTTGACTGAAAAATATTGCTCCTTAACCAACTAGAATCTTCCTCTTGCTTCGGTGTAAGACAAGACCTCCACATCATTAAATTACAACCCTCATCCCCGGACAACTCTTCTTCCTCTTCAACATAAGGTGAATTAGAACATTCAGCTTCTTCCTCCTCATCCTCAGCTTCCGCAACCATCACTCGCTTCTTAGGCTTTGGACACTCATTGCTTTTATGACCCAACTCTTGGCAATTGTAACATTTGAAACCACTGTCAACCTTCGCCTTCATAACATCCTGTACAACTGGTTTTGTAACAGCTTTAGAAACACTGGAACCCACACTAGCACCCTTCACTTGATTGTTGGAATTTGTAAACACACCACCTCCTCGTCTTCCCTGCTTCTCCCAAGCCAACGCTTTCTGATGTGCTTCTGCAACAGATCTCGGATCAAACATATTAACCATATCCTGGATCTGCATTCGCAACCCTCCAACAAATCTAGCAGTCAGCTGTTCTTCTGTCTCCATAATATCATTTCTGGCAATCAGTTGATAAAATTCATCAGCATAATCATTAACAGTTTTCATCCCTTGCCTCAGATTCTGCAACCTCTGATACATAAGTGATTGATAATTGTAAGGTAAAAATGTGGCTTTCATCAGTTTCCTCATCTTCTCCCATGATTCAATCTTTGACTTTCTCATTCTCTCCCTTGTAAGTTTAGTTTGCTGCCACCATGCTAAAGCTCTTCCCCTCAACCTAGTAGCAACCAACTTCACTCTTCTATTCTCAGGAACCTCCTTGAAATAAAAGATCTCTTCAACATTAGACAACCAATCAAGAAATTCTTCTGCAACCATAATACCCTTGAATTCTGGAATTTCTGTTTTCATACTCGACTCCCATCGACGATCTTCTTCAACATCCCGATAAGAATTTCGAACTTGGTCTCGATCTCGATAATGAATGCTAGCTCTATCACCTTCTTCATCAAAATCAAATGTACGTCTATTTCGATCTCGACCATCAACATCCCTTCGATCATGCATGTTCCTTCAACTATGTCTCTCTTCATCTCTATATGGCTCATTTTCAAACTCTCATGAAGTTCTCCTATCTTCATGTCCATAGTCATGCTGATCTCTCCTTGATGAAATTGATGTTTCTCTTCTCTCTCTAAAAGATTGCGGTGATACCCTCCTCGCTTCCGTAACCGATGGCGAAACTCGGTTTCCTCCATGGTTCGAGACTGGTGATCTCCCCCTTTGAGTTTGATTCAAACCATTTATCAACTTCTCTAACTTTCCAATGCCTTCATCAAATTTCTCATTAATACGTTGTTCCATTAGCTCGGCTTCTTCCCTTCTATACAACGCTTCAACATTTTGAAGACGATTAGCTCTCCTCGGTGGCATGGTTAAATTTCACAACTACTTCAACAAATACTTCAAAATCTTCAACACAAGTCAAACAAGCACGACCCCAACTCAACTTGGCTCGGCCTCAACACTTCAAACAAACTTCACCAAGGCTCAGCTACTCCTCACAAGTATACACGGCCTACCTTCAACAAATGAAACCAACTTGATGCTTCAACTCTCGGCTCAAACACTTCACTTTCAAACTTTGGCACGCAAAATATCTCACGGCCAAATTCAAACAACTTCCACACTTTGATCCAAAAGAATATGGATCGAAAACTCCCAACTTGTTGCAACTTCAAGTTGAACACGATGAACACCAAACTTCAAACTCCTTGGCTCCAAGACTTGGCTTAGCTATGATTGGCTAAGTCTAGCTCCGATACCAAACTGACGCAGCGGATAATAACAAAATGATATAGATCAATGAAAGTAGCAATCGGTGGATTGATGAATATTGAAATGCCTAAATTCGTTGATCCGAAGATACCGAATTCTAGCTATCCTCGTCACGTTGATCGCGCATGATACCGTGAAAGAAGATCTTCAATTCTTCAAGCATTGATCAAGCGCACTTGATTCCGCGAATCGGCTTCAACAATCGTTGTTTCGAGCGCACTCGAATAACCGAAAGTGAAGATAGGAGATTACACTCAAATACCAATTTTAGATGAAAGCACACAACAATCAAACAAGAATTTTATTCAAAAGAACCAAGTTACAAATTATAACGCACGCCCTATTTATAGCCAACCCAGTCCCTTAAGTCGTATACGACTTACGACTCACTAAGTCGGCAATGACTTATCACAGAAGCGACCCAACACTTAGGTCGTATACGACTTAAAACACACGACGACTCAATACAAGACGACCTACGAGTTACCACACGGCATTACAATCACACGACCTAAAGACGATACAACTCACGACTCACGACTCATATTACAACACAACACATATTACAACACTTAGGTCGTATACGACCTAACGACTCACGACTCAAAATGCATCGACTCAAGGAAAATACAAACAAATTACAACACACGGTCAACGACTTACGACTTACTGAATCACATCATATTACGACTTACGACTTAAGACTTACGACTTACGAGACATCTTCAGACAACACCTTCATGGGACTTAAACAGGGACGACTTATCATGAGTCGTAACTCGTGGGGGTTCAACGACCCTTTGGTTAGGTCGTACGCAGTTAACTCGTGCCGTCTCTTCGTTAGCTCGCGTTGCTTCTCCCTTAACTCCTATATCGTAAACGACCTAAAGTAACCGAACGACTTAAGCCTTTGTTAGGTCGTAGATGACCTAAAACTCCCTTAGGTCGTGGCCGACTTATCACTTGCATCTTAAGTCGTGGATGACTTATCTCCTCCTTAAGTCGTGTACGACTTATCCCTTCTTCTCTGGCCTGAGCTGCATCAACGGAGATCAGCACAACGAGACGAACAGAATGGTATACAAATATCAACGATATGATCTTTTATCAAAAGTCGATATTCGTTGCCAAGTTGTTGCGATTTCGCCGATAATAAGTCATACGGGGCTGTACAGTCCAAATTTGGAGAAACGAAATATGACGTCTCACTCAGAAATGATTTACATTTTTAATACATAAAAATATTCAGATTTCGAAAAAATTTATTTTCATCAAATTAACTGATTTAAATTGAGATGGCAAATTATTTTGACAGAACTAATTTTCATATTTTCCAATAAAATTTTACCATTTTCTATGTTTAAATGAACGTATTCCAAATATCAAATTTTCACTACAAAAATTTATTATTTAGTTTTCATGAAAAATTTAGTTAACTACGTTATAAAAATCGTTAAATGTGACGACCCGGAGTTTTTAGACATTTAAAATGAGAATATTTAATTAATTTCAAATATTAATAATTATTGGATAATTAATTGTTGAATTTAATTATCAGAATTGGGTAAATTAATGAATCTGGAGTTTTAAGCCGGTTAAAAATAGCTTGAAGGATTGGAAAATTTATATTAATAGTACCGAAGGTGATAAAACTTATAAAAATTGAATTTGTAAGCGTTTGGATAAGTTTTGAAATTTTATAGTTTAAACTGAATTTAAAAATAGCATTCCGAGGCGCAGTCTCGGAATTTGATGAAACTAGTTCTATTGGATCCGTAATATTGTATGATTATCGGATTTCAAATTTTGTAGCATTTGGAGTCATCGTGTGATCGTACGAGATAAAAACGCTTAGACAATAATTTATCGTTTTAATTTAAATATAATATACTTTGTCTCAAATCAGATCATAGCCGCCCTACGTTTCTTTTGCCGACCTATTCTCCTCTGTCTTCTGAAGCAAGCCGATAATTTTTTATTAAATCGCGTATTGTCACCTCTTTCTTTCCAAATCAAATCTCCAGAAGAAAATTTCGTTCCAGTAAATGAAACAAACAAAATCAAAGTAATGGTCGAAGCCTGGAATCAATCCTCACATAAATTTCATCGTTCAAATCAAGACTTCACTTCCTTCCTCACTTCAGCTCAATCAAAACAAAAAAAATGCCGGCCATCTTTCTATTCAAACCAAGTCGACTCGATGTCGATAGGAAATTAATCGCGATGGTAAGGAGGAACGGCTGCTGCGAGGAGGTCGACTTCAATGCCGAAAGTGTCGTGTTGCAGGCGAACTGCATCGATTCGCGTGAAGGCAGTCGCGGCGAAGAAATTCGAGGCTAGCGGCGGCAACTCGAGGCGATCAACCGATGGTCTCGATTCACGGCGGGATGGTCGAGCTGGGGCTGTGATGTTTGTTTCGATCTGGGCAGTGAGGTATAAAGCAATTTCTCGGTATTTCTATTTTTCAGTTTCCAATTCTGATGAGATAAGTATAGGCATGTTATATATATGAAAGAAATTGAATTTATTTAAAAAAAATGTATTAAGTTAGGGATAACTGCAGTTTTGTTGTTTTTAAACATATAGGTATATATTATAGAGGATAGAAAAAGTAAAGGTTTTAAAATTAGGTCCTTATTTTTACAAAAATATAAATATATAGATCCGTGTCTATATTTTTACAGTAAGGTATGTTCAGTTTAAAACTGAATATATGTGTATGGATAGGAATAGAAAAATAGTTTATAAAGGGGAAATTATGTTAAATAAAATTTGTTGGATTAAATAAAATTTGTTAAACGAAATTAATTAACCGATTAGTTCAAATGTTAATGAATTAATAAACTATAAATTGCGTATTCAAGGTCAAAAAAAAATCGAGAAAGCTAAGGCAACATTGAAGTGGACTGCAAATATTAGCAAAGGTGAGTTAATCTCACTCAGTTAAATTTAAAATTTAAATGATTAAATTTAAATAATTGTTTGAATGGTTGAATTGATTGATGTGCTACAGTATGGTATATTTTGGGGATTGATATCTATGTTGTGCTAACATCTGTGGATGCAGGGAAAATAGGTTGAAGGGATCCAACCAGATCCCTCAACATTTACTTTAATTATTTAATACCCTCTGATGTGATTATTTTATATTTTGTGATGAATATTATTGATAATTGGAATATTGGATGTTATGGTTTACCTAAATATATTCCGGTGCACTAAGTTTTCAAGATATATAGAATTGGATTTTGGAAATAAAACGAAGAGAATTTGTAAGGAAAATAATTATAGAAATATGAATAAATTTAAGAATAAATTGGAAAAGAAATAAAGTGCCCTTTAAAATTCTAATAAATAAATCTAAAGTTAGTAAGGGAAATTTGAATAATTAGAAGATTAATGAATTTTAAATTTTAGTGTTATTATAAAACATTTATTTAAAATTTAAGATTCAATTTATTGAAAAGAATAAAGAAGAAATTTGAAAGAAGCTGAAATTGGTATAGTTCAGTTAAAAGGTATAAAATCAAACGGAAAATAATAATAATAAATATAAAGTCCATAATTAATGAATTTTGAGATAAACTGATAAGTAGAGAAATTTATTTCAAATGGAATAAATTGGGAATCAATTTGGAAAATTGATTTAAGTGATTGAAGTTGGAATTCTCCCTGGATAACCAAGTATGTTTTCAAAGTAAATTTTAAAATATAAGTTACTAGTTTTAAAATTGTTTTCTTAAAGGTATGTTTTGAAAAATTTATTATTTCTAATATTTAAAGTCCAAAGTAAGTATTTCCTTTTAATTTATTATAGCAGTAATTGTTTAAAAAGTGATTTGGTGTTTTGTTTTGTAAAAGTGAAAATCTAGTGTTATATTTATTAAGTAACTTTATTTTCAAATATTCATATAGTATTTATTTTTAACAAATTATTAAAGTAGTTTTAATTTAAATGTTTGAAAAGTATATTTCAAAGTATAGTGTTTTAAATTTATTTTTAAAATCTAGTTTTGTGCTTGGTAATTTCAGAGGTGATAGAAAATATTGGGAAGTTTATTCTGAAAAGAAAGATGGTTTTGGAAACTGTTTTCGAACGGTTGAAAATAGAAAAAAAAAATTGGGATGATATTTTGAGGTTAATAAATAATTTGGGAAATTATTTATTGTTGGATGGTTGTTGTGAATATTAATTGATAGTTAAATAACCGACTATCAATATTGGCCAACTGCGTTGATCGTTTCGAAGATACCGGGATTGAGATTTATTTCTCGAAAACCACTTCGATCCAGTTTGTACGTTTCGTGGAACGTGTTCGGAGTCGAAGATGGAGCAGTGGAGTGCAAGGGCTAGTCACTACTAATCCTGAGGATATTTCCAAAATGGATGTAGTAGGAATAGTGCCTTTGGTTCTGTTTGAACCCGGGACGGACTTGTATGGATGAATGCTTGCGAAACATCGTCAGGTGGACGATGGGCATTCTAAGGGATATGTTCTAAAAGGTAATGCTTAGCCTCAAGCCTCACCAAATGGGAATGATTGAAAATCAGGGGTTATGCAGCAAGGCTAGGTGGGTAGCACCTAAGTAGGGTGACGTCATTTATGTCTAGATGTCCCTTTTTATTTCGGCTTAGTGGACGGTTGCTGATCCCAACCGTGGGGTGATCGCACTCGGGATTATCCAGTAAGGGGTAGTCCCGGTCTTGTGTTGCAAAGGAGCGGGCGTACTCCTCGGTACGGTGATCTAGGCCCCGTACTGTGACAGGTGGTACCCTAGTGCCTAGTCATTAGTTGGAAATCCATTCTCCCTACGAGCCTTGTACGAGTTTTGTTTGTATTACCCACTCTGTGGCTAGTAGCTGGAATTTAATAATGTAACAATTTCGGCTATTTTATAAGTATTTGTATATAGACCCTATTATAATATCAGAGGATTTCTATAAAAATTGTTTTATCTATCGTAAGGTAAAAACCCGACATGTTTATTTGTGGCGTGGTCTTACGAGATGCTTTTGTTTTCAAAGGATTTTGAAACTTTAATAATCAATTGGGTGTGATTTTCTCACGCTGGTATTCCAGACTGACTCGGGTGTTATTTAACTGTAATGCTCGGGTTAGACCGAGTATTATAGAATATAGGATATGATGTTGTGGAGCTCAGGATACGAGCAGGATGACGATACGTACTTCCGTACTTGTTTATATATGTATATTTCGCTATGTTGAGTTGTTGTGTATCCATTTGTATGATATTGATGTTGAGTTGTGATTGATGTACTCTGATGATGTAATATATAAACAGAGATATTTGGTTTTTGAGTAAAGATTATTTATTCTCTATTATATTTAGTTCTGGTGCGATGATTATATTCTGATGTTGTTTTCTATTTCTTCTTCTACCTCTTCTTCTTTAACCCAAATGGTTCATATTTCTGTACAACTTGAGTTGATTGTGGTGGAATAGTGTTGACTCAAGGGGTACGGATTTGCGGGATGTTACACTTGGTATCAGAGCGAGGTTGGTGATAACCTTGGCTCTTGTGGGAATTACTCATTGAAATTGAGTCAATAGTACTTTAGAATGAGTTTGAGTGTATTAATAGATATGAGCGCGTATTTGTTAATGAATATAAAATGGTTTTATATTGTGTTGATTGGTTTATTGAGTAGATTACGGATTCTGGTCAATACGAGTAATTAACGTTATTGATAGTGATCTCTAAACACTCGAGTATAACAATTCGACACAGTATTGTTTTAAACTAGGGTAAATGAAATAATTTTACCCAAATTATTTTAGCATATAAAAGAATATAATTTTTTAAAGTATTATAGTATTTGGATGCTTGATTGTTAAGTAATGATTATATTAAATTATTAACACTATTATGTAGAAATTGAATAAGAAATTGAAATCTTATAGCCAAAGCTGAAGAATAAATTTGTATAGTTAATGGAATTTGCAATATATATTATAAATGTGATTTATAAATTGAAATAAACTCCATAAAGAAATGTGATTAATTTGAAATAGGATTCCAGAGAAATATTTGAAAATAAATCGAAATGGATTCCGAATTTGGAATATTGCGAGGTTTAAATTCTTGGGATTTGGAAATGGTTTTCAAGGGGATTTTGGAGAAATAATAGTGATATTATTTCGGAAATATTTCTGAATTGGAATTGAATACGGGGAGATTTGGATTTAAAAATTCTGAAAGGGATTTTAAAGGGATAAAAGCATTTAATTCTCTTTTGATCGCTGGAAAATAATTTCGGTGATGACTGCAGCATCATCGAAGTTTATTTTCGAGTTTCTAGGAGAGAAATTGCTACCAAATTGTTTAAATTGGAATTGATTGCAAACAGGGTTTGGTTTTGAAATTAAGGAATAAATGAATTTGCCAAAGAATTTTGGATATAGTTGAATTATAAGGTGATATTGGGATTTTGGAAAATTGTTTAACTCTGGAATTTTGTTTAAAATGTTTATGGAATAATAAAAATATATTGGCTAAACAAAAGGTATAATTCCGTGTTAAAAGGTAAAATGTTAATGGGATTGATTGCAAATAGATGAAACCTGAATATAAATAAATGCGTGACTTATAAAAAGTTAGATGTGGAATAAATAAGTCAAAATGAAATTGTTTTGTATTTCGGGAAATGAATAAAATCCAAAACTTAAATTAAAAAATAGATTGAACCCTTGTAAAATAGTTAACGTGATTTTTGAGATGAAAATCAAATATTGGGTAAAATTTTAAATAAACTACTTGATTGATTAATGGAATATGGGAAATGGAACTCAAATTGGTTAATAAAAATTTGAGTTGTGAATAAATGATAGAATTTGAAATTGAAGCTTGAGTTATTAATAGAAATTCATCTTGAAATTATAAGTGAATTAAATTTGAGTCGAGGTTGAATGGAATTGAATTAACATAAAAATGATTTATATTGCAAATAAAAGTCTAAGTAGAGATAATTTGGAAATGACCTTGTTATAAAATAAAAGGAATTCAGAAATAAATTATTGAATGTGAATTAGAATTCATATTGATTCAATGGAATATACTAATTTAATTTAAACAAATGGAGCTGGTAATGAACTCAAGTTAAACAAAATAGAGTTGAAATAGTGAAGGTTGAGTGGTAAATAAAATTCAAGTGAATAAAATTAAAATTGAAATGATTACAAATGAATTAGAATGGGAGAAACTGACTATTAATTGAGTTGAAATCAAATTAAAGTGGTTACAAGCTTACGTAGTAATTTATTTAGTTTGCATATAGTCAAATTTTGTCGAAGTAAATTTTCATTTGACGAATACGAGATTAAATAAATTATATAAGTTGATAGAAGTGAAATAAAATCAATTGAGTTGAATATAAGCTTGTTTAGATTACAAATAAGCTGAATGTAAGAAATTGAATTGTAAACCATTAGGATTGAATGAAATGGCATCAAAATTGATTGGTAGTTGAAATCAATTAAGGATTTAAATTGGAAAGTGCTTATAAAATATATATAACTTGAGTTTTAAAGTTGAAATAACTTGACGAAAAAAAATACCTAAGTAATAATTTAATAAAAGTTTGATTTAAGTAAAATTGTGAAATGGTTGTGTCGAGTTTTATGAAATGATTTTAATAAAACTTGTTTGGTAAATGGTATTACTAATTGAGTTAATTAACGTAAGTTATATTAATGGGAATTTGACTTCGGAAAATGGGAGTTGGGTTGCTTTTGGGATGATTTCATTTTAAATGAGTTTGTTTGGACTAAGAATGAAATTGGGTTAAGTGGAAAGTTGTGTAATTATTTGAATCGAATAGGATGGTTTGGAAATGGATTGTTGCAAGATTTATAAATGGATTGAAATAAGATAAATATGAATATGGAATATGAAATAAATTTAATGCAATCAATTAGAAATGAAACAAAATAAAGTAAAAAAAAAATTGAATTGGTATCAATTTTAAGTAGTATAAATTAGAATGGATATTTTATTAAGTGAACATCATTGAATCTGCATAGTAATGGTCATCATTGACTCAAATGAGCTAATATAAGAAATAAAATTGGTTTTTGAGTCAATTATAATAGACATGAGTTTATTTGGATTTAAAATGAATTGAATGTAAGCAATGAAGTGTAAACCATTTAAATGAAAGCATTTAAATTTGCATTGGAACCTTATAAATTTGCTTATGGAAGGGTTTAGTGGCTATTGCTTATAATATACAAGTGTTAGCTATTGAAATTAAGAAAGTTGTTAATAAACTTTGTATATTTGACACTGACATGTTTAAATTGAGTAAGTACAGGTTTTTGGGAGCCGTTTGACTGGTTTTGACTGCGCTAATTGCTTAAATAAATAGCTGCTTGCTTAAAATGCTAAATAAGGTACGCCTACGCAATACAAATAGGAAATATGAACTGTTTTTCTGTTTTCCGACCGTGTGGGTCGATGTATATATATTTATATCTCTTGTAAAATTGCAACAGCTCCTCCGTACAAAGGAGACTCTGCCAAAAAATTTTGAAAATTTTGGGAGTTAGAAAATTTTTGAAATTTTTGAAAATTTTCTTTAACGACAAATGATTTAAATTTGTTAAGAAAATAGAATTGAAACTGGATATTAAAAATCTAATCCAAATGTGAATGCAAGGTAAAGTGAAATCGAAGGAACTGAAGAAAGTGAAGTTTGCAAATAAACTTTTGTTTGAGATTTTAAACAAATTAGTAAGTGAAACTAATAAAAGGGATTTTAGATTTGAAATATAGTAAACTGAATCAAATTGAATTCAAATGGAATTGTAAAGACAAAGTGTATAAAAATGGATATAAACTCCAATAGTAAAGTGAAAATAAATATGAAAAGTATATAAAATACTTATATTTAACTTAAGAAATGAATTGTGAATTCTTAAGTAAATTTGGTATCGAAAGTATGCTAAGTGAATAATTTAATGAAGGTTGAAATTGGTAGTTGTGAATGTGAATAAAAGAGAATTGGTATAGCTAAGAATCAACTGGGCTAATTACATAAGGTGTACGTATATTATTTATTTGCATAGCTATTTGATCCAGAATTCGAGCACAGAATTTCGAGATAGTTATTTCAATCTGAAATAGGATTTTTCACTCGATTTTCGACGGCGAACCCTGGATATGGAGTTTTGATTGATTCCGGGAATTCTCTATCATAATTATGACTATGCAAGGAAAATGACGGTTTCTGATCAGGAAACCAGATCTGAGTCCGCACTAGGAAGTCGGGTGGACGATACTAGTTCGGAAGTAAAATTGTGTGATCGAGCGAGCGATCGAATTTGATATTGCGTACGGATGATATATGTGCATCGTACGGGCTTAAGTAAAAAAAAATTGAAAATTTGTAAAGAAATGTATAAAATGGTTTTGAAGCTGTAATTAGATGATATTGCTTAGTAGGATATACAGGTTTATAGAAGCAGGGGATAAATTGGGATTTCTGATTTCAGAAGATGAAATTTAGTGGCCCGACTAAAAGGTATGTATTTAAAATTTCTGTATGAGATTTGATTGGATTTTGGATCCAGCCACTTGGCTTTTTGTTTTTCATTTGGATTTGGGAGGCCGTAGAGCCATTTTGTAGTTGTACCGAGCTAGCGGCGCAAAGGAGACGCTGGCGAAATTTTTCGGAAATTTAGGGAGCTTGGAAAAAATTTTGAGAAAATTTTGAGAATTCAAAATTGGTTTTAAATTTAAATTTGAATCGTTAAGTAAGTAATATTATTTGGGACTTATGAGTAAGTTTGAAAGGTTAGGAAGGAAGTTGGGGTGTCTTTGATAAAAAGATTGTTTTGGCGAGTTGTTAAAAACTATTTGGGTTTGAAAAGAAATAGTTAATGGGTTATGGATCATTCTTTCTAACTAGTAATTTCGGGGACGAAATTCTTTTTAGCGGGAAGGAATGTGACGACCCGGAGTTTTTAGACATTTAAAATGAGAATATTTAATTAATTTCAAATATTAATAATTATTGGATAATTAATTGTTGAATTTAATTATCAGAATTGGGTAAATTAATGAATCTGGAGTTTTAAGCCGGTTAAAAATAGCTTGAAGAATTTGAAAATTTATATTAATAGTACCGAAGGTGATAAAACTTTTAAAAATTGAATTTGTAAGCGTTTGGTTAAGTTTTGAAATTTTATAGTTTAAATTGAATTTAAAAATAGCCTTCCGAGGCGCAGTCTTGGAATTTGACGAAACCAGTTCGATTGGATCCGTAATATTGTATTATTATCGAATTTCAAATATTCATAGCGTTTGGAGTCATCGGGTGATCGTACGAGATAAAAACGCTTATACAATAATTTATCGTTTTAATTTAAATATAATATACTTTGTCTCAAATCAGATCATAGCCGCCCTACGTTTCTTTTGCCGACCTATTCTCCTCTGTCTTCTGAAGCAAGCCGATAATTTTCTTTATTGAATCGCGTATTGTCACCTCTTTCTTTCCAAATCAAATCTCCAGAAGAAAATCTCGTTCCAGTAAATGAAACAAACAAAATCAAAGTAATGGCCGAAGCCTGGAATCGATCCTCACATAAATTTCATCGTTCAAATAAAAACTTCCCTTCCTACCTTACTTCAGCTCAATCAAAACAAAAAAAATGCCGACCGTCTTCTTATTCAAACCAAGTCGACTCGATGTCGAGAGGAACTTAATCGCGACGGTAAGGAGGAACGGCGGCTGCGAGGAGGTCGACTTCAATGCCGACAGTGTGGTGTTGCAGGCGAACTACATCGATTCGCATGAAGGCGGTCACCACGAGGAAATTAGAGGCTAGCGGCGGCAACTCGAGGCGATCAATCAATGGTCTCGACTCACGGCGGGATAATCGAGCTGGGGTTGTGATGTTTGTTTCGATCTGGGCAGTGAGGTATAAAGCAATTTCTCGTTATTTCTATTTTTCAGTTTCCAATTCTGATGAGATAAGTATAGGCATGTTATATATATGAATGAAATTAAATTTAATTAAAAAAAATGTATTAAGTTAGGGATAGCTGCAGTTTTGTTGTTTTTAAAACATATATGTATATATTACAGAGGATAGAAAAAGTAAAGGTTTTAAAATTAGGTCCTTATTTTTACAAAAATATAAATATATAGATCTGTGTCTATAATTTTATAGTAAGGTATGTTTAGTTTAAAACTGAATATATATGTATGGATAGGAATAGAAAAATAGTTTATAAAGGGGAAATTATGTTAAATAAAATTTGTTGGATTAAATTAAATTTGTTAAACGAAATTAACTAACCGATTAGTTCAAATGTTAATAAATTAATAAACTATAAATTGTTCAAGGTCAAAAAAAATCGAGAAAGCTAAGGCAACATTGAAGTGGACTGCAAATATTAGCAAAGGTGAGTTAATCTCACTCAGT
Organism: Allium cepa; assembly: GCA_030765085.1. Taxonomy (NCBI): domain Eukaryota; kingdom Viridiplantae; phylum Streptophyta; class Magnoliopsida; order Asparagales; family Amaryllidaceae; genus Allium; species Allium cepa. The sequence continues at coordinate 32,602,059 of CM060940.1, forward strand.
TAAATTTAAAATTTAAGTGATTAAATTTAAATAATTATTTGAATGGTTGAATTGATTGATGTGCTACAGTATGGTATATTTTGGTGATTGATATTTATGTTGTGCTAACATCTGTGGATGCAGGGAAAACAAGTTGGAGGGATCAAACCGGATCCCTCAACATTTACTTTAATTATTTAATACCCTCTGATGTGATTATTTTATATTTTGTGATGAATATTATTGATAATTGGAATATTGGATGTTATGGTTTACCTAAATATATTCTGGTGCACTAAGTTATCAAGATATATAGAATTGGATTTGGAAATAAAACGAAGAGAATTTGTAAGTTAAATAATTATAGAAATTTGAATAAATTTAAGAATAAATTGGAAAAGAAATACAGTGCCATTTAAAATTCTAATAAATAAATCTTAAGTAAGTAAGGAAAATTTGAATAATCAGAAGATTAATGAATTTTAAATTTTAGTGTTATAAAACATTTATTTAAAATTTAAGATTCAATTTATTGAAAAGAATAAAGAAGAAATTTGGAAGAAGCTGAAATTGGTATATTTCAGTTAAATGGTATAAAATCAAACGGAAAATAATAATAATAAATATAAAGTCCATAATTAATGAATTTTGAGATAAACTGATAAGTAGAGAAATTTATTTCAAATGGAACAAATTGGGAATCAATTTGGAAAATTGATTTAAGTGATTGAAGTTGGAATTCTCCCTAGATAACCAAGTATGTTTTCAAAGTAAATTTTAAAATATAAGTTACTAGTTTTAAAATTGTTTTTTCAAAGGTATGTTTTGAAAAATTTATTATTTCTAATATTTAAAGTCTAAAGTAAGTATTTCCTTTTAATTTATTATAGAAGTAATTGTTTAAAAAGTGATTTGGTGTTTTGTTTTGTAAAAGTGAAAATCTAGTTTTATACTTATTAAGTAACTTTATTTTCAAATATTCATATAATATGTATTTTTAACAAATTATTAAAGTAGTTTTAATTTAAATGTTTGAAAAGTATATTTCAAAGTATAGTGTTTTAAATTTATTTTTAAAATCTAGTTTTGTGCTTGGTAATTTCAGAGGAGATAGAAAATATTGGGAAGTTTATACTAAAAAGAAAGATGGTTTTGGAAACTGTTTTCAAAGGGTTGAAAATAGAAAAAAAAATATTTGGGAAATTATTTATTGTTGGATGGTTGTTGTGAGTATTAATTGATAGTTAAATAACCGACTATCAATATTGGCCAACTGCGTTGATCGTTTCGAAGAGACCGGGATCGAGATTTATTTCTCGAAAACCACTTCGATCCGATTTGTACGTTTCGTGGAACGTGTTTGGAGTCGAAGATGGAGCAGGGGAGTGCAAGGGCTAGTCACTACTAATCCTGAGGATATTTCCAAAATGGTTGTAGTAGGAATAGTGCCTTCGGTTCCGTTCGAACCCGGGATGGACTTGTATGGATGAGTGCTTGCGAAACATCATCAGGTGACGATGGGCATTCTAAGGGATATGTTCTAAAAGGTAACTCTTAGCCTCAAGCCTCACTAAATGGGAATGACGGAAAATCAGGGGTTAAGCAGCAAGGCTAGGTGGGTAGCACCCAAGCAGGGTGAGGTCATTCCTGTCTAGATGTCCCTTTTTATTTCGGCTCAGTGGGCAGTTGCTGATCCCAACCGCGGGGTGATCTCACTCGGGATTATCCAGTAAGGGGTAGTCCCGGTCTTGTGTTGCAGGGGAGCGGGCGTACTCCTCGGTACGGTGATCTAGGCCCCGTACTGTGACAGGTGATACCCCAGTGCCTAGTCATTAGTTGGAAATCCATTCTCCCTACGAGCCTTGTACGAGTTTTGTTTGTATTACCCACTCTGTGGCTAGTAGCTGTAATTTAATAATGTAACAATTTCGGCTATTTTATAAGTATTTGTATATAGACCCTATTATAATATCAGAGGATTCCAATAAAAATTGTTTTAGCTATCGTAGGGTAAAAACCCGACATGTTTATTTGTAGCGTGGTCTTACGAGATACTTTTGTTTTCAAAGGATTTTGAAACTTTAATAATCAATTGGATGTGATTTTCTCACGCTGGTATTCCAGACTGACTCGGGTGTTATTTAACTGTAATGCTCGGGTCTGACCGAGTATTATAGAATATAGGATATGATGCTGTGGAGCTCAGGAGACGAGCAGGATGACGATACGTACTTCCGTACTTGTTTATATATGTATATTCCGCTATGTTGAGTTGTTGTGTATCCATTTGTATGATATTGATATTGAGCTGTGATTGATGTACTCTGATGATGTAATACATAAACAGAGATATTTGGTTTTTGAGTAATGATTATTTATTCTCTATTATATTTAGTTCCGCTGCGATGTTTAGATTCTGATGTTGTTTTCTACTTCTTCTTCTACCTCTTCTTCTTTAACCAAATAGTTTGTATTTCTGTACAACTTGAGCTGATTGTGGTAGAATAGTGTTGATTCAAGGGCTACAGATTTGCGGGCTGTTACATTAAAATTGACGAGTCGTTGTATAATACGAGCGAGTTCGCTCGTATTAAGCAAACAAAAGCAACATAATGCGTAATCGAGCTCCGAAAGCTAGCATACGCCATCCATACCTACTAAACACTTAATAACCAAATGAGAACATATATATATACAGAGTACAATCGATATATAACATGGATTATGCAATAACCATAAACGAATATAGCAAATGCAACAAAACAAACATCCAACAACAATATCCATCCAATCTTATTCACAACAATACCAATTCACACTTCCTAATGTCAATATCCAGTTTATTATACCTTCATTTCATATCGATATTAAATTGATTTACTTTTAATTCATTGACATTTATTTCATCCATATACAATTTGTTTGCTTTTAATTTATTCACATGGATTTCTTTCAAATTTATTTGGTTCAGCTTAAATTTATTCACGTTCATTTGATTAACACCCGTTTCCTTAATCATTCAAGGATTTATATTCAATTCATTCGTTTTAATTTTACATCCAACTAATTTGGTTTCAATCCATTTTTATTTAATTAAACAATATTCATTGCATTCACATTTGATTGATTACAATTTAACATATTTACATTCAATCAATTTACTTTCATTCAATTTACTTTCAATTAATTTACTTTCAATTGATTAATATTTATTTTATTGACATTCATTTTATTTATCATTCAATTAATTTTCATTCCATTCACTTAAATTTTATTATGTTCACGTTCACTTCCATTTATGTTAAATTGATTCACATTCACCTATTTACATTCATTGATATTAAATTTCTCTTACATTCAATGATTAAAGTTATTACATTCAATATAACTTCACAATATAAGTTCATTTTCATTTTGAATAAAATTTTATTTTATTTGACTCATTTTATTAATTTATTTCTTTCACATAATACATTTATTCATTTCCATTGACTCTACGTAAGTTAAATCAAATTTCATATCTCATTTCACATGTCCTTATCATATCTTCAATGTTCACTAATTTTTTTTACTTATATTCATCAATTCTATGTGTTACAAGACTTACATGTTTTCACAAATATTTCAACTGTAATATCCATATTTGACCTTCACATCTACCTTCGCAAATTTTCATTTAATACTAAATTCATTCATGAAACATTTCATTTATCATTTCTTTAGTTTATCACTATTTTATAAAGGTTCATTTCTTTTTATTCCAACTTTATCAAGTTTATAATTTTCTCAAAATTTTACAACTTAATTTAAAACATTCTACGCAAATTTTACATTTAATTCCATAAACAACTTACAAGGTATTATTTAATTCATTTTCTACTTTCTTAAGTTCTATTGACTTGTTCAATTTAGTCATTAATTATTTCATAATACACTAATTAAGTATATAACATTTATTATAACAACTTAAATTTTATTTATAAAAATTTTAACTACTTAAGTATTGATTTACTTGTATAACGTTCCATTACATATTCTTATAAAAAAATTAACTTCTTAAACATTTATGGTGAGTTATTTTGATGCTTTAGAATGTAATTGAGTACTATATAAATTAATCTTGTTTATTTTATTTAATAAGAATATTCAACAATTTTATATGTTTTGAATTCCCAATATCTTCCAATTTAAGAGTTATAACTTTGATTTATAATTTCGCTTAAACACTCAGACTTCGATTCTTACTTCATATTAAATTAGTTAACACTCAATTTTTAAAAATCACTCCACTTCCATTTAATTTATTTATATCCAATTTAGATTAAATTCAATTGCACATATTAATTTTACTTACTCCCATTTATTTTATTTTATTACTTTCACACTTAAATTACATTCCATTTAAAATATTGAAGTTTGTACTCATTTTATTAATTCATTTTATAGTTTAAGTGGAATTAATTCACTTTACTAATTTACTGAATTTCATTCAAATCCAACTCAACTCATTTAATTTTATTAAGTGAAATTCTATTTTATTTATTCTATTTATCATTTTATTTCACTCTCTTTTAAATATTTTCTTCGTATCGTTCACATTCAACCAAAATTTAAAATTTCTTTTTAGCTTATTATTCTCAAATCTATAAATTATTCAAACTTATTCACTTACATTTCGTTTTATTATTTTACCTGATTCATTTCAATTACATTTCATATTTTATTTAAGCTTTCATGAGTTAAACTACATTTTATTCACTTCATTTCACTAACTTCAATTTATTTGACATTTCTTACGTTAATTATTTTATTTAGTATCTCAAATTCAAAATTTGCTTTTGATTGTTTAACCATAAATATTCAATAGTTTTAAAATTAAACTTTACTTTCCTGATCAAATCTACAAACTCTAACTTATTTTTTCTATACTATTTCCAATTTATAAGTTATAAACTTATTCCTTATATACTATTTTCAATTGTAAGTTCAAAACTATTTTCATACATTTATTAAGTCATACTTAGAATATATTTTTCTTTCACAATCAAAATTGTTTTAATTGAAAATAATTTTTTTTGGTAGCAATTCTCACTCAAAAACCCGAAAATGAATACCGGCGATGGTGCAATCATCCCTAGAATTATTTCCCAGACCGGAGCGAGTTCAATGCTTTTATTCCTTCCAAAATTCTTTCAAAATAATTTTTTCCGGTCAAAACTCTTCCAAATAATATTGATTTTGATGGCTTGAAAAAATTTTTGAAAACAAAGTGATTCAATTTCTCAAATTCTCAATTTTTTTATATCTTCTATTTATAATACAGCTTATACAATTCAATTTATTTATTATGAAAATATTTCATTACTTTACATTTTAGTTATTTCAATAATTTTTTTATTTTAATTAGATTTCAATTCGATTTAATTATCAAACGCTTCATAAAATAAAATGGATTAAGTATTCATTTTATTTTTAATTCAATCAATAATCGATGGTAATTAAATATTATCATAGCCTAACAACAATTTTATTAAAAATTATCATTTTATGGATATAAAATATAATTCAGGTAAAATTATTGAATTTACCCAATTTTAAAAAAATATCATATCAACTTGCCTCGTTTAATAGTTTAGAAATCCCTATCGATAACACAACGTCTCGCGCATCGACCAGAATTTGTAAACAACCCAACGAATAAGTAAACACAATAAAAAACATTTTATAACACTAACAAGTATGCTCTCTCATATACACACACACACACTCAAACAGATTCCTTCTAGGGTATTACTACTCTATCTCTAATGATTCAAACCCCATAAAGCCAAGTTATCGCTAAACCCGGCTCTAATACCAACTATGACGACCTACATGTCGGAAGGTTTAAATCGATAATAACACATACATATCCAACTTAAACATTCCGAAACATAGATAATCAATGTGGAAAATTAAGAAAAAATAAGAAAATAATAAGAAAATAATCAATGAATCTCATAACGGAACGATAAAATATTATACTCAAGTAAACAGTCCATGAAGCTATTTACTAAACATTTAGTTATAATCTATACATATTTATCAGAGTTATATATACTTCAGGGACAAATAATAAATACAGTAGAATAGCATGATGCAGGGGATACTAATAATAGTAATATACCAAATCTTCATCTTCGTCCTTCAGAGAATAATCTTTAATACGCTGAATGTTATCCCTCTTTTTGGCAAAGCCGCGATACCAAAAGATTGATCAAAAACAAAAGACAGTTCGTCTCAGAGATTGGTTGTACTTCACTTCGTTATGGATATCGATGAATTTTGTCCGAGCCCGGATCAAGCTACAATTGATAGGACATGACTAGCAAAGTAATGAAAGCCAGTGTTCCATATTTCAGGTTAACCGGAGGTCGTATGAACGAGATATGATCGATGCAAGTTAGCCAAAGTATATCGTTCGAACCCATCAGAAAGTTGGGCATATGCTCACTTCGAATCCATAGGATTCGAACACATCACTGCCTGTCAAGTTCGAATCCATCAGCCACCATGTACTTCGAATCGATCGAGTTCGAACCGATCAGGCATGATATTGATCACTTCGAATCGATCGGTTCAAACCCATCAGATGGGCATCCCCTCAACAAGTTCGAATCCATCAGGCTCCGTATACTTCGAATCGATCACATTCGAATCCATCACCACGTTCGTATCCATGCTAGAGCACAGTTTCGTATCCATCAGTGGGTTGCGTCCTCGTATCCATGAATTCCGTGTCACGCCAGAGCCTAGTTCGAATCGATGATCATTCGAACCCATTGCAGGGCTTCAGTTCGTATCCATCACAGGTATCGATGCGAACTTATCATCGATGCGAAGGAAGCTCCCTCTCCTCGATTCGAACTAGGCAGATCCAGGTCAACGCGAGACTTACGTAGTGGATTGATTCAAACTATGCAACGGCCATTGATACGAACGAGGCGAAACTCACGGCTACGAAACGATCAGTTCGGCAATAAAAGTGGATCGATCCCTAAAGCACGCACCACGTCATCACTCAAGCATGCGCGTTGATCGATTCGAAATCATCGATTCGAAGTGATCGATTCGAACTAAACAGCCGAACGACACATGCCAACTCGAATCGATCATATCTTCTAAACCACTGATCCAAATGCAATGAAATTTTCGCAGTAGCTTCCATACAAGGTAAAGATTGTTCCTGCCAAGTTTCAGCTCGATTGGATCATTTTTTGATGGATTCCAAATCACTTCGAATCGATCTCAGATCGAGTCGAAACTTGGTGGGGTCGGTCGCGTGTGCCCACTCACGTGCCAGAAAAAGTCTCCCGAAGTTTGAGCGAGATCTGGGCCTCCAATGCCTATAAATAGCACCCTAAAGCCTTTAGAAAGGGGATCTTCCGCCATTGAACGACCAGACTCTGCCGGATTCAATTCCATACTTCATTATCATTGTTGTAATCAGATTTGGAAAGCTATCATCAATTGAAATCCGCTGTAATCGATTAATATCATCAAGTGAATCAATAAAGACATAAGCTTCAGAGTGGACGTAGGCAAGATCGCTGAACCACTATAAATCATGTGTTGTTTATTGTTATTTGTAATTTGCTACATTTACTATCTCTTAGATCTGAGTTCTGTGTTTACTGTTGCTGATCTGTGTTGATAAACAGGTGCTTTCACGATATTGGGTGTTTGTGGCCATTTTTGGCGCAAACATTTTGGTGCTTTCACTGAGAACAGCTGATTCAGGATAAGTTGAATTCGAAGACTTAGGAATTCAGATCTAAGAACCATGACGAGACAAACAAGTACGAAACAAAGGCCAGAGAGAAGTGAACATCAATAGAGTCAAGAGGCTTCCTCAGGAGCGAATCAAGCGTCGATCTTCATCACTAGGGACGAGATGGAGACGATGATGAAGAAACAAGAGGAGTTAATCCAGAATTTATTTCAACAGATAGGACAACTTGGAGCATAGATCAGAGAAGCTGATAGAGTTCAGAACGGAGTAGAACCATCCGGGGTAGCACCTGAGATAGGGGCCACGCACATGGAGAATGTTGATCCAATCTCGGAGAGGGAAAGAGGTACATCTGCGCAACCTAGGAGTAGTAGAGGCGTGAACACCCAGTCAAGGGGGCAGATCCCAAAGTTCCCTCGTGAACTCGAGGGGCAGGTTGATAGTAATGAACAAAGATTGCATCTCGGAGACAATGACAGATTGGCGGAGATGACTAGAAGAGCTATGAGAGGCGGATTGGTAAATATAGATTTGGAGGATGTTAATAGGAGTCCTTTTACTCCAGCGATTAGACGAGCTAGGAACCCACCGGATTTCAAGTTACCATCGTTTGACATGTATAATGGGAGAATAGACCCCATGGTTCATCTGACGAAGTATATGAGGCATATGGAAGTGTTGGGGGCATCAGAGGAGGTTATGGCCCGGTGCTTTCCATTGTACTTGGCGGATATTGCAGCGTTATGGTTCAGGCAACTAGAGAGTGGATCCATCAGAACATGGAATGATTTAACTGAGAGATTCATGAGGCAATTCAGGGTTCACATTACAAGACCCAAGAATGTGATGACTTTGGCAACCCTAAAGCAGAAAGCCGGAGAGACTTTGAGGAGTTATTTAACGCGATTTAACGCAGCAGTAGCTTCGATGGATCGAGCAGATCCATCTATGGTTGTGATGGAAGCTGTGTCCGAAGTAGCTGACGGCACAGAGTTCAAAAATTCATTGACTAAAGATCCACCTGTGGATCTAGGGGAATTCTACGACGAGGCACAAAAGTTTTTGCGATTAGAGGATGCGAATGCAGAAAGAAAAGAAGGAGAAGGAATAGAGGTTTATGCACTTAAAGACAAAAAGCCTCTCGAAAAAGACTCAAGCAATGATAAAGGAAAATGAAAGGCTGAGGATAGTGGTAATGGGCCAAAGCGGTCGCGGAGAGAGGCACGTTTCACCACCTATTCAGAGCTGAATGAAAGTCTGGAACGAATTTATCAGGATACCAAGGAGCAGGTTCCGTATCGTAGACCAATACGAAGGGATCCAACCTCTGCCGAAAGAAAATCAGATAAGTTTTGTATATTTCATGAATTGAGCGGTCATAACACTAATGATTATTGGCATATGAAGGACGAGGTGGAAGGACATATCAGAAACGGTATGCTCCTTCAGTATGTGAGGAGGCGAACTCCAGGAGTGGAACCAGACCGGCCGCCGTCTACATCAGCTAGAGGCGACCCTGAATCAAGGCACCGTTTGATTATCAATTAATTGAAATAACGATGAACTAGTAGTAAACCTCTCACTAACGTGGGTTAATCATTTACACATGTACGAGATCGCGAACGGTCCACAGGCATGCTCTGAATGGCTATTAACCCTATCGTTGTGGGAATTTACACTTTGACATCCTTGCTTTGCTTTTGCTTCGTTTTGATTTGAACATTTAGACTTGTTTGCTTGAACATTTCTGTTTTAAAAACTCATTTGTTGAATAGATATTGGATTCGAATAATTCTGAAACGGCTAAGCTACTTACACATGTACGGGGTCGCGAATGGTCCTTAGGCACGCTCTGAGATAGTGATATACCCTGACAAATGATCCAGGTACCCACACGAACATGAACCTGGTATCAAAAATACCAAGCCACCCCGGGCACACTTATTCGCCGCCAACAGGCACACAAATGATCCAGGGGCCCACTCGAACGTGACCCTGACATCGACAATACCAAGCCCTCCCGGGCACGCCTTTTCGCCTCGAACGGCACCCGATCGCGAACGGTCACAATCAGCCTCGAACGGCAAACGATCGCGAATGATCACAAATCGCCTCGAACGGCACCCAACCGCGAATGGTCACAATCCGCCTTAAACGGCACCCGACCTCGAACGGTCACAACTCGCCCTGAACGGCACAACTCACCTTGCCTCAAATGGCTCGATCGCGAACGGACGTCATTTGAGGTCCGCCACTTGACCGTGCACTGTCGCACTTTACCTCGAATGACTCGATCCCGAACGGTCATCATTTGAAGTTAAGTGCTTGACCTTGAACGATCACATTTCACCGTAGATGACTCGATCCCGAATGATAGACGCATGGATTTATACGCTTGATCGCGCATGGTCGCACTTCACCTCAAATGAATCGATCACGAACGATCGTCATTTGAAGTTAGGCGCTTGACCATGAACTACCGCGCTCCATCCCAAATAGCTCGATCCCGAACGATCGTCATTTGAGGACATATGAAACAATTAAGTTCATTACAGGTTGATGATAGGATATGAACATCGAACTGAAGGCATTACAGAACACACCTTCCTACCGCAAGGCATGTTTTGGGGGGCAAATGTTATCCCGCTTATTAACAAAGCCGCGATACCAAAAGATTGATCAAAAACAAAAGACAGTTCGTCTCAGAGATTGGTTGTACTTCACTTCGTTATGGATATCGATGAATTTTTTCTGAGCCCGGATCAGACTACAATTGATAGGACATGACAAGCAAAGCAATGAAAGCCAGTGTTCCAAATTTCAGGTTAATCGGAGGTCGTATGAACGAGATATGATCGATGCAAGTTAGCCAAAGTATGTCGTTCGAACCCATCAGAAAGTTGGGGAGATGCTCACTTCGAATCCATAGGATTCGAATCCATCACTTCTAGTCAAGTTCGAATCCATCAGCCACCATGTGCTTCGAATTGATCGAGTTCGAACCGATCAGGCATGATATTGATCACTTCGAATCGATCGGTTCGAACCCATCAGATGGGCATCCCCTCATCAAGTTCGAATCCATCAGGCTCTGTATACTTTGAATCGATCACATTCGAATCCATCACCACGTTCGTATCCATGCTAGAGCATGGTTTCATATACATCAGTGGGTTGCATCCTCGTATCCATGAATTTCGTATCACGCCAGAGCCTAGTTCGAATCGATGATCATTCGAACCCATCGCGGAGCTTCAGTTCGTATTCATCGCAGGTATCGATGCGAACTTATCATCGATGCGAAGGAAGCTCCCTCTCCTCGATTCGAACTAGGCAGATGCAGGTCAACGCGAGACTTACGTAGTGGACTGATTCAAACTATGCAACGGCCATTGATACGAACGAGGCGAAACTCACAGCTACGAAACGATCAATTCGGCAATAAAAGTGGATCGATCCCTAAAGCGCGCACCACGTCACCACTGTAACGAATGTGCATTTTGCCCGCTCGAAAATCGACATCCATACTTCATATCGTATTCGAATGCCGTAGATTCGATCGTTCAAATCCGATTCGCCGGAGCTTATAACAACATTAAGTAAACAACATAGCGGAATAAAAGAATAATACATTGATATACAACACTGATACAACAGAGTGCTACAATGAATATCAATATACTTCAGAGATATGATACAACAAATAGCAGCGGAAAAAAAAAAATATGACAACCACTCAGGCACGCGCGTTGATCGATTCGAAACCATCGATTCGAAGTGATCGATTCAAACTATACAGCCGAATGACACATGCCAACTCGAATTGATCATATCTCCTAAACCACTTATCCAAATGCAACGAAATTTTCACAGTAGCTTCCATACAAGGTAAGGATTGTTCCTGCCAAGTTTCTGCTCGACTGGATCATTTTTTGATGGATTCGAAATCACTTCGAATCGATCTCAGATCGAGTCGAAACTTGGTGGGGTCGGTCGCGTGGGCCCACTCACATGCCAGAAAAAGTCTCTCGAAGTTTGAGCGAGATCTGGGCCTCCAACGCCTATAAATAGCACCCTAAAGCCTTCAGAAAGGGGGATCTTCCGCCATTGAACGACCAGGCTCTGCCGGATTCAATTCCATACTTCATTATCATTGTTGTAATCAGATTTCGAAAGCTATCATCAATTGAAATCCGTTGTAATCGATTAATATCATCAAGTGAATCAATAAAGACATAAGCTTCAGAGTGGACGTAGGCAAGATCGCCGAACCACTATAAATCCTGTGTTGCTTACTGTTATTTGTAATTTGTTGCATTTACTATCTCTTAGATCTGAGTTCTGTGTTTATTGTTGCTGATCTGTGTTGATAAACGGGTGCTTTCACGATATTGGGTGTTTGTGGCCATTTTTGGCGCAAACACTGAAAAATAAGGACTGACCCAAGCGTAGTGAAACGAAAAAACACCAAAGTCATGACTAAATTACTCTTATGTAAGTCAAATCAATATTAATAAATATTAGTGTAACAACGTCAGAGATGTTTACGGGATTTGACATCTCCTATCCAGTGTATAACGTTCATGCAATAACTTAAAAGATGTTATGGGATTTTCCATCTCCTATTGATCCGTTAAACTATTTATATATAATAGTATACACTATAATAGATAATGTCTTTCAGTAAAATAAATATCAAAATAGCGTTAAGGCTTTATATTGATCCACCTTAACACATTTTTATAGTAAACCAAAATCGTAATGGGCTCGCATAAGGATAATATGACAAGGCAAATAAGGCAATGCCTAAGGTAGGATTATACCAGTTTACCCTTTTTGGCTGGTCATAACCCATCCGTGGACGACTGCAACAACCAATCTGAACCAAAATGGTGCACCCATCGACTACAAAATCACGATAATAATATGAGTAATCAACATTGCTAGAGTTAGCTAACCTCGTTGGCAAGACATAGGCTCATGTATTAGTCTTTTTAATTATACACAAGTGTCAACGCTATCCATCATCATTCTCTTGCATCATTCCAGTAAACGTTTGCCAATTCAACCACGACATTCTAGAAATCATCCACCACGTACACGGTTGTCAAATTGTTTCCAATATTGACAGAGAGTATGCCAATAGGAGGCCTCGGTCTCTTTAATGGCCAAACGTCATTATACACAACGGTTGGTAATTTTACATTTCGAAAGCCATTCATACTTGATATCAAAATATCATAATCATTACAAAATCAAGTCCACTTCTGTAACGACCCGTTAAATTTATGATATTTAATAAAATGAATTAATATAATTTCTAATTTGGTTAAGAATAAATGTAGAAATTTGGTATAGTGGTTGCAATTTAGTGTAACTATAAAATTTTATGATAATAGATGTGGATAATGTAAATTTTCACAACTGATTTAAAGTAATTTTGAAGAAACAAATAAATGTTGAATTTGTGAATGTTAGTATAATATTAACTTAAATGGTGTTCATTAATACAAAAATGTAATTAGTGTAGATAGTAATAATTTATGTCTGTAGTGAAAGGAAAAGAAAACTAATAGAAACATAAAATTTATTTCATGTAAACAAAAGTATAGTTTTGAACAAACTTATGAAAATGATAGAAACAGTGTTTGTAATCAGTTTGGTTATTTTATATTTGAAAGATAGAGATGTGTAAATACGTTAATGAATTTAAAATAGGAAGGAATGGTAGAATGAAAAGAATATATATATAATAATAAGCATTTGATTCAATTAAGGGAATTAAATTATAATAAATGGTCATTTAATAAATTCAACGTTTGTGAGAAATCATAATAGTTGTGTAAAATGTGTACAAACTTGGATTTGGAAGTTTATTGGATTTATAACGGTTTTGTTATTAAGTGTATGAGTTTAAAAGTTATTCCCTTTTGTAAAGTAATAGAAGAATGCATAAAGATATAAACAGGGCTTAATAGAATTGACACTTAATGAATTGAATAAATTACCCATTTTTGTAGATATGTATAGTGGGCTATAAATGGCCTAAGCAAATATAAAATGGAATAATCATTGAGATTTGTACTATGAAAATAAATAGTAACATTTATTTGCAAGGAATAAAAGCCTATTTAGGTGACTAGAATTTGGAGTAATGACTATTGTATGTTACCTACCCTTGTTTCTTGTTAATTTAGATTTTGGGAATCAAATTCAATTTATCCGCCAATTTACCACAGTTAAAATGAAATGAATTGGTGATTGAGAAATGTTAAATACAAATAAGATGTAAACCAAAGAAAATCCCATTTGTAATAAATTATGTAGAATAAAGTAAAGAAACTAGGAAATGAAAATGTGTAAATGTGGATTGAGGAAATTTATAAAAATTATTAGCTAATAAAATATTAGTGAAGATGTTTACTTTGATTGTAATAAAGGTAAATGCTATTTAGTGGATGTCAACACTTAATAAAATTCATTTAGAATAAAAAGGGGTTTCAAAATGCATGTTTGCATTAAATGTGTAATTGATGAATTAGGGGTAAGTAATTAGAATTTAACCCTATAAGATTTGGATCTAAATGTATGAAGATAGATTTGTAGAAATAATTTATTTACGTCTTAATTGTGCATACCCAATATATTTATGAACTAACCAAGTGAGAAATTTGGTAGTAAATAGGGAATAGGTTGATTTAGGAAATTTGTAATTTAATAAATGAATGCACTAAGTAAGTGGAAATTTATGCACAAAAATATTTTCATTTATAGGATTATTGCAGAAGTGTACCCATTTATCTAATGTATATAAATGAATCTAATTAATTATTTTGGTTATTGTTGTGTCTAGTCAATAAAAGGAGAACTTTCAGACAATAAATTATAAATGAATAAATTTATAGAAACGTAGTAACGGAAGAGTGAACATTATAGTAACGTAAAACGTATTATAGGGTAATAATTAAGTATAGGCTTGTAAATTAGATGTATGACAATAAATTTTGTACGTAAATCTTTCTATTAGTTGATAAGTCTTATTTTGATCAATTTAAAGGAATACACTAAATTTTTGTAGTTAGTACGGAATATTGGTGAGTGAATGAATAAGATGAAACCAAGGTGGAATGTATTAGTTGAGGTTTTAAGTTTATTTATGTGATAAGTTACCAAAATTACAATTTTATCTAAATACAGTAATTTATGCAAACAAAAGATGAACATTTTGAAATATTACTACAGTGATATATAAAAGAAACGTTAACTATGTAGTTGAGAATAATTGATATATTTT
Source organism: Allium cepa (assembly GCA_030765085.1). Classification (NCBI taxonomy): domain Eukaryota; kingdom Viridiplantae; phylum Streptophyta; class Magnoliopsida; order Asparagales; family Amaryllidaceae; genus Allium; species Allium cepa. The sequence continues at coordinate 32,617,103 of CM060940.1, forward strand.
GAGTTGAATAATAGAAATCAAGCTTTATTTATCTGGATGTAACTTATGGTAATTTGGATTTATTGCAATAGTTAATTCCATAGAATAAAGTTAAAGCTAATTCAAATTTAGTTGGACCATTGTTGATATAACTTTAAAAAGCAAGATTTTATTTATAATTTGAATATTAAATCCAACAAAGGGTATTTACTACATATAAATGGAATTAAACGTAAATTATTACGTTATTGGATTTAAAACGAAATTTGTAAACATTTGACTTAAAGAACAATGAGGAAGCTTGAACTAATGTTAGTCTCGTCATATTGACATCAATAACTTTGGATAATAGAAAGAAAGTGGATTTAATAAATTAATCAAACTATAATGTTGAATTCATTAAGATTGGAATTAATAAATAGTTAAGGAAATAAAGGGAATGGGAATAAAAGTTTATTTATAATTTGGAATCTAATGTATGGTAAAAAGTTTATTTGCAATCAAATGGGTTGGAATGGAAGATATATTTTATCTTCATTTATATACTTGTTCCTTTACTTTACCTCTTTCAACACTACCGTTTTCTAAGGCTGTTCATATTTTTACTTATATTTCAATTCTTACTTGGTTTATATATACATTGTAAGCTTTTCATTTATTTCTATCTTCTTTCCTGCAGCCTTAATTTATTCTTCAAATCTCCTTATTTTCTCTCATTTTAATTTTTCATTCCTCTTAAAATATTCTTCTTCTTCAAATTTTATTCTAGTTCAAACTTTCTTCTTTCTTTTCAAATTTCTCTATAAATATCCTGCTATAAACCCTAGCCTCCCTAATTCTTATTTGCTATGTACATACATCTCAACTTTCTCCTCCTCAATGGCAGACAAACAAATCTTAGATCCAAATAAAAATTCCAAACCAAATCAAAAGCTAAAATTCAAACTCTTCAGAAAAATCTGGAAGCAAAACGCGTGAGGGTGAGAGGGAAAGAAAGGGAGATGAGGTGGTGCTTGAAGGTGTTCTTTTATTTCTATTCTTTTTTTTTCTTTTTTATTTTTTTTTTAAAATTTCAATCACCATTAATGCGTATAACTTTCTCCTACGAACTCCATTTCACGCGCGATTTTTTTTGTTAGGATCGAAATTTAATTCCAGATCTTTTGATGCTTGTATAGACAGATTTGGAGACCGTCGAAATTTTGGATGTGAATCGAATTTAAATTTGATTTAAGTTCAAAAGGTGAGTGTTTTAGCCCACTCACAACTACTAGAAGCTTTTATGTTTGTTAAATAAATTTTAGAAATGAATAGAAATTTATTTATGAGTATTTGGCATGTTTATTTCATACATATGTATTGAATTGCATTTTATTAAATTTAACTGTTAATTTAATTGATTTATTGCGTATTAATTGACTGTTGGAAATTATTGTTACATATGAATTGCTAGTTAACAGTTGTATAAATTATTACTGAATAAACTGTTAGATTAATAGTTGATAAATTTAATTTGAATAAACTGCCAGCTATCACCTGTTATATATGATCATATATATTATTGTTATTGATTGATATTGATCGATGTTGTGATTGGATGATGGATGTGTTGTTGAATGAATGTTTTATTTGGATATCATTAAACTGCAAGTTAGTATGCATTTACATTTCATTCGGGATTGCGGTTTGAAATGATATACAACTGCAGTTTTATTTTTTAAATTGCGGATTGAAATGATAAATATCCGTATCACTTGACCATAGGATAGAAAACTATATACAGGCACCGCGGTCTATATATAACTATTTTTAATGTGATTTCTATGGTTTGGATGGAATACGGTTTATAATAATCTTAAATTTTATAATGTATAATATTTTCTTCCATATTTATATACATATGAAGTTGAAATTTTTGAAATTAAAAGGTGTATAAATTCCCTTAGTAAAACGGAAGAAAATTTAGAAAATGGAGTTTGATAAATTTATATCCTATGTTAAATGTTAAGTTGGAAATTTTAAGATTTGATATTTATAATTGGATTTTTCCCAAAATAAATTGAAATGAATATTCTAGAAAAATTTGAATTGGAAAAATATATATATTTTATTACTAGAAATTAAAGTCTTATTGTTATGGATTTTATATTGAAGACAAATTAATAGAACATTTGATTTCTTGAAAGAATAAAATCCAACTTTAGTTTGAAATATTAATACTCCAAATGGATTTATATATATATATAGAAATTGAAGGGGGTTTTGGAACTTGATGTAATATTTAAATTATGGTTTAAACATTTAGTAAGAACTATATTTGTAAAGCCATGTAAATTATTTTCTTTACGAAGTAACTTTAAAGTTAAACCATTTATTCTATACATCGTTGAATATCCAAACCATTTGAGTTTTAGAAGTTATGGTTTTAAACTATGAATTTCGAAATATTATGCTTTGAAAAATATTTGGTTTTCAGACGTTATGAATTTTAAAGCATTATGATTTTGGAAAGAGAAAATTTTATTTGGGATAATTGATGTCATAATGTTTTGGGTTTTAAAATGATATCGTATTCATAGTTTTGAAATGGAAATGTTTATTCTGGCTTTAAAGTATAAACTATTTTAAATGACCGCGGTGTTATAATAACGATTGGTTGGCAAAGAGACCGGGATCGGATATGGACATACTCTCTGTCGATACCGAAAACCACTTTGACTAACCGTGTACGCGGTGGAGATTCCAGAATGAAGTAGGTAGTGGCGACGTTTCCTGTAAGGTAAATACGTGGACCCAACTCCCGTGAGTTGGCATAAGGTGGCTAAAACAGGAGCGATTGACGGGTTAATGAGGTCATTCCTCTGATCGGACACTCCTCTTCGATATTATACTTTGACTTTGGATTGATTCAGTGGCCACTTCTATTTTTGATTTTGGGGGAGTTTGTTCGAGGTGGGCGGTAGCTGCGGCTACGCGTTACCATCGGCCCGGAAGCGTAATTGGTATATCTACCCTGGCATTGCCTAGTTGTGCCGTGTCACCTACCATACCGAGCCTTGTACGAGTTTGGATTTCTTTCGTAACCCGTGTGGTATCCTCTGGTGGCTTCCCGATCAGGAGGGACTATGATATTGGATGGACTACTGGGACTATTACGTGTTAAGGGGAATATTGGGTCACTCCTTAACGCTATTAAAAAGTAAGTTTATTTTATGAATAGACACTATTATAATAGCGCAATATACTACATAGTAAATAGTTTAACGGATCCTTAGGAGATGTAAATCCCGAACATCTCTTGAGTTACTGTACTCATATTTATTTCTGTTTATTTAACTCACATAAGATATTCTAGTCTGACTCGGGTGTTTTTGTCTTTTCAAATTCGCTCGGGTCAGTCCGAGCGTTTCAGGATAGCAGAATTTAGCTTTGGAGGACGAAGACGAAGAATCAGTATTATTTTATGTATAGTATTGCACCACACTCTTTCTATTCCGCTGCATTGCTTGTATTGGTATGTGTAACTCTGATATTTATTGTAAAAGAAGAATCAAGCTTTTGTAAACTGTTTATGAACTGTATATTTGTTATTATATTTTCTCCTTCCGCTGTGAGATTCTATTTTCGTTTTATTTCTTCTCTATTTTTCTTATTTTCCCCATAACAATCCGCCCTTGTGTATGTTTTGAATTGGCACGAGTGTCGGTTTTTAAGTGTGCGAAAAGGCGGGATGTTACAGCTGGTATCAGAGCTTTGGTTTAGCGATAAACCTTGGCTTTGTGGGGTTTGACTCTTTGTTAATAGGGTAGTAATATCCTATGGGAGTGGCCGAGTGTATATATATGAGAGAGCGTATTTGTTAGTATTAATAAAAAGATTTTTATATTGTGTTAATCTATTCCGCTTTGTATTTATAAATTCTGGTTGATGCATGGGACGCTATGCCATCAATAGGGATTTCTAAACACTTAATAGGACAGACCGACATAATATCCGTTTTTAATATAGGTGAATGAAATAATTTTGCCTATTATATTATCTATATATAAAAATAGTTTTATAAAGATATATATATATATATATATATATATATATATATATATATATATATATATATATATATTTGGTTGCTATAGATTGGGTGTTAGAAAATAAAAATATCTATAATAACTAAAGCTAAGTTGAAATTATGATAAATCAAATTGGAGATTTTAGAACTTAAGTCCGGGATTTTTCCAAATATGTTTTCAAAGAATTTATGAAAAATAATGGTTTGGTTTATAAGTATTTTCTTATATAAATATTTCGTATAAATTGGAAGAATTGTTTTAAAGAAGATTTTGGAAAAGAATTAAATTCTGTACTTTCCTCTCTGTCGGTGGAAAATAAATTCGGTGATGACGGCCGCATCATCGACTTTCATTTTCGAGTTTCGAAGGGGAAAGGCCACTGTAGTAAATTCTACTGCAGATTTATTTTGAAATTTTCTAAAAAAAAAATTTTCTTTTATTGTTCTGACTATAATTAGAGATATTGAGTTGTAAGAACTTATTTATCTATTATTTTGAAATAAATTGAGATTTAACCCGGAATTTAATTCTAAAATCTCCCATTAATAAATTGTTAGTGAAATAAAAGTTAAGTAATAAATGAATTGAAACCTCTAATTTAAATAGGAGAATAATTGCAAAGTTATAAAGAGGAATTTGCATACATATGAGACAAAGAGTAATATGGAAAACATCAAATTTAATTAAAGAATGGAGATTTAACTTGTATAAGTTCAATTTCATTTTCTTTAACATAAATAACTTACCCATATATAAAAGTTGAAATGTTAAATAAGAAACTAGAATTGAATATTTTACAAGTAGGAATTTAGAAAAATGAAGTATTCAATAAATTACTGTTGTAAATAAGAATTCAATGGTATAAACTTAAGTTATAATTGAAATTTTGCTGAAAATAAGTTAAGAATTATTAATAGGTGAGATGAACTTAAAGCAAATAAAATGAAATTCTAAATAAGAATTGATTATAGGATTATTAGTTTAAGATGTTTTAATCTTCCCTATTCTAATATAATGGAAAGTAGGAAAAATTAAATGACTGCAATTCATAGTTAATGGATAAATAAAAACTTCCACTTATAAGAATGAATGTTAGCAGATTAAGAATTTAAGGGAAATCTTACAAGTGAAGAGTAAGGAAATGAAGATATTCAAATTATTTGTTGTTATTAATGAGAATTTATTTTATAAACTTAAGTAATAAAAGGAAACTTAAGTAATAAATGGAAATACAAATATAATGAATTTTGTGATAATTGGAAAATAAAACTTGTAAGAAACAAAGAAATCCCTCATAAATGAAGGAAAGAAAATCAAACCACTGAATTATGAAATAAATGTATAATAAGCTATTTTGGTGTTGATTTGAATTGTTTGGTTGATGTATGGTTGTTGGGTAAGGAATTTTGAAGTTGTTGGATGGAGAAATAATCTATCTTTGTTCCATCTAAGACTGTTGAGTAAAGGATGCACTTGATAGTTATTTTACATTTCGTACAATTTCGGAATTTGAACCTAACAACTAATTGTTTGTTTGATTGAATGATTTTGTTTGCGGTGTGTGCTATTTGTTAAAATGTATAGTTGTTGCATTTGATTGGATATGAATGATTGAATCCACTAGAATAGTTCATTTTAAAATAAATAATTAATCTTTTAGGCTTATAAGAAAATACAGGTTATGGAAGCAACTGCTACTGCTTTTGGTTCCGTAATAATAAGCGTATTGCCCGACAAATAGGTACGTTTCCGGATTACGTATAAAGCGCTATTTTATATATTTTCCCGTATTGGGATATTTTATTTGGATAATATGTGTAATATATTTGTATATTTGGATATTATATTTTCTCCAGAGTCCCTCCGTACAAAGGAGACTTTGCCAAAATTTTCAGGAAATTTTGGACTTAGAATTTTGTGAAAGTATTTTTCCAACTCTAATAATTCAAGTATTAAAGGATATAATGATTATAAAACAAGTATATTTCATTAAAGGAAATTAATCCAGTAAAATATTGTTTATAAGTTAATATTTGAAATAAGATGCACTGTAAATCTTCCTCCTCCCTTCTTTTTCCTTTTCGGGGACGAAAAGTTTTGAGTGGGGGAGATTGTAACGACCCGTTAAATTTATGATATTTAATAAAATGAATTAATATAATTTCTAATTTGGTTAAGAATAAATGTAGAAATTTGGTATAGTGGTTGCAATTTAGTGTAACTATAAAATTTTATGATAATAGATGTGGATAATGTAAATTTTCACAACTGATTTAAAGTAATTTTGAAGAAACAAATAAATGTTGAATTTGTGAATGTTAGTATAATATTAACTTAAATGGTGTTCATTAATACAAAAATGTAATTAGTGTAGATAGTAATAATTTATGCCTGTAGTGAAAGGAAAAGAAAACTAATAGAAACATAAAATTTATTTTATGTAAACAAAAGTATAGTTTTGAACAAACTTATGAAAATGATAGAAACAGTGTTTGTAATCAGTTTGGTTATTTTATATTTGAAAGATAGAGATGTGTAAATACGTTAATGAATTTAAAATGGGAAGGAATGGTAGAATGAAAAGAATATATATAATAATAAGCATTTGATTCAATTAAGGGAATTAAATTATAATAAATGGTCATTTAATAAATTCAACGTTTGTGAGAAATCATAATAGTTGTGTAAAATGTGTACAAACTTGGATTTGGAAGTTTATTGGATTTATAACGGTTTTGTTATTAAGTGTATGAGTTTAAAAGTTATTCCCTTTTGTAAAGTAATAGAAGAATGCATAAATATATAAACAGGGCTTAATAGAATTGACACTTAATGAATTGAATAAATTACCCATTTTTGTAGATATGTATAGTGGACTATAAATGGCCTAAGCAAATATAAAATGGAATAATCATTGAGATTTGTACTATGAAAATAAATAGTAACATTTATTTGCAAGGAATAAAAGCCTATTTAGGTGACTAGAATTTGGAGTAATGACTATTGTATGTTACCTACCCTTGTTTCTTGTTAATTTAGATTTTGGGAATCAAATTCAATTTATCCGCCAATTTACCGCAGTTAAAGTGAAATGAATTGGCGATTGAGAAATGTTAAATACAAATAAGATGTAAACCAAAGAAAATCCCATTTGTAATAAATTATGTAGAATAAAGTAAAGAAACTAGGAAATGAAAATGTGTAAATGTGGATTGAGGAAATTTATAAAAATTATTATCTAATAAAATATTAGTAAAGATGTTTACTTTGGTTGTAATAAAGGTAAATGCTATTTAGTGGATGTCAACACTTAATAAAATTCATTTAGAATAAAAAGGGGTTTCAAAATGCATGTTTGCATTAAATGTATAATTGATGAATTAGGGGTAAGTAATTAGAATTTAACCCTATAAGATTTGGATCTAAATGTATGAAGATATATTTGTAGAAATAATTTATTTACCTCTTAATTGTGCATACCCAATATATTTATGAACTAACCAAGTGAGAAATTTGGTAGTAAATAGGGAATAGGTTGATTTAGGAAATTTGTAATTTAATAAATGAATGCACTAAGTAAGTGGAAATTTATGCACAAAAATATTTTCATTTATAGGATTATTGCAGAAGTGTACCCATTTATCTAATGTATATAAATGAATCTAATTAATTATTTTGGTTATTGTTGTGTCTAGTCAATAAAAAGAGAACTTTCAGACAATAAATTATAAATGAATAAATTTATAGAAACGTAGTAACGGAAGAGTGAACATTATAGTAACGTAAAACGTATTGTAGGGTAATAATTAAGTATAGGCTTGTAAATTAGATGTGTGACAACAAATTTTGTACGTAAATCTTTCTATTAGTTGATAAGTCTTATTTTGATCAATTTAAAGGAATACACTAAATTTTTGTAGTTAGTACGGAATATTGGTGAGTGAATGAATAAGATGAAACCAAGGTGGAATGTATTAGTTGAGGTTTTAAGTTTATTTATGTGATAAGTTACCAAAATTACAATTTTATCTAAATACAGTAATTTATGCAAACAAAAGATGAACATTTTGAAATATTACTACAGTGATATATAAAAGAAACGTTAACTATGTAGTTGAGAATAATTGATATATTTTGAGTTGAATAATAGAAATCAAGCTTTATTTATCTGGATGTAACTTATGGTAATTTGGATTTATTGCAATAGTTAATTCCATAGAATAAAGTTAAAGCTAATTCAAATTTAGTTGGACCATTGTTGATATAACTTTAAAAAGCAAGATTTTATTTATAATTTGAATATTAAATTCAACAAAGGGTATTTACTACATATAAATGGAATTAAACGTAAATTATCACGTTATTGGATTTAAAACGAAATTTGTAAACATTTGACTTAAAGAACAACGAGGAAGCTTGAACTAATGTTAGTCTCGTCATATTGACATCAATAACTTTGGATAATAGAAAGAAAGTGGATTTAATAAATTAATCAAACTATAATGTTGAATTCATTAAGATTGGAATTAATAAATAGTTAAGGAAATAAAGGGAATGGGAATAAAAGTTTATTTATAATTTGGAATCTAATGTATGGTAAAAAGTTTATTTGCAATCAAATGGGTTGGAATGGAAGATTTATTTTATCTTCATTTATATACTTGTTCCTTTACTTTACCTCTTTCAACACTACCGTTTTCTAAGGCTGTTCATATTTTTACTTATATTTCAATTCTTACTTGGTTTATATATACATTGTAAGCTTTTCATTTATTTCTATCTTCATTCCTGCAGCCTTAATTTATTCTTCAAATCTCCTTATTTTCTCTCATTTTAATTTTTCATTCCTCTTAAAATATTCTTCTTCTTCAAATTTTATTCTAGTTCAAACTTTCTTCTTTCTTTTCAAATTTCTCTATAAATATCCTGCTATAAGCCCTAGCCTCCCTAATTCTTATTTGCTATGTACATACATCTCAACTTTCTCCTCCTCAATGGCAGACAAACAAATCTTAGATCCAAATAAAAATTTCAAACCAAATCAAAAGCTAAAATTCAAACTCTTCAGAAAAATCTGGAAGCAAAACGCGTGAGGGTGAGAGGGAAAGAAAGGGAGATGAGGTGGTGCTTGAAGGTGTTCTTTTATTTCTATTCTTTTTTTTTCTTTTTTCTTTTTTTTTTTTAAAATTTCAATCACCATTAATGCGTATAACTTTCTCCTACGAACTCCATTTCACGCGCGATTTTTTTTGTTAGGATCGAAATTTAATTCCAGATCTTTTGATGCTTGTATAGACAGATTTGGAGACCGTCGAAATTTGGATGTGAATCGAATTTAAATTCGATTTAAGTTCAAAAGGTGAGTGTTTTAGCCCACTCACAACTACTAGAAGCTTTTATGTTTGTTAAATAAATTTTAGAAATGAATAGAAATTTATTTATGAGTATTTGGCATGTTTATTTCATTCATATCTGTTGAATTGCATTTTATTAAATTTAACTGTTAATTTAATTGATTTATTGCGTATTAATTGACTGTTGGAAATTATTGTTACATATGAATTGCTAGTTAACAGTTGTATAAATTATTACTGAATAAACTGTTAGATTAATAGTTGATAAATTTAATTTGAATAAACTGCCAGTTATCACCTGTTATATATGATCATATATATTATTGTTATTGATTGATATTGATCGATGTTGTGATTGGATGATGGATGTGTTGTTGAATGAATGTTTTATTTGGATATCATTAAACTGCAAGTTAGTATGCATTTACATTTCATTCGGGATTGCGGTTTGAAATGATATACAACCGCAGTTTTATTTTTTAAATTGCGGATTGAAATGATAAATATCCGTATCACTTGACCATAGGATAGAAAACTATATACAGGCACCGCGGTCTATATATAACTATTTTTAATGTGATTTCTATGGTTTGGATGGAATACGGTTTATAATAATCTTAAATTTTATAATGTATAATATTTTTCTTCCATATTTATATACATATGAAGTTGAAATTTTTGAAATTAAAAGGTGTATAAATTCCCTTAGTAAAACGGAAGAAAATTTAGAAAATGGAGTTTGATAAATTTATATCCTATGTTAAATGTTAAGTTGGAAATTTTAAGATTTGATATTTATAATTGGATTTTTCCCAAAATAAATTGAAATGAATATTCTAGAAAAATTTGAATTGGAAAAATATATATATATTATTACTAGAAATTAAAGTCTTATTGTTATGGATTTTATATTGAAGACAAATTAATAGAACATTTGATTTCTTGAAAGAATAAAATCCAACTTTAGTTTGAAATGTTAATGCTCCAAATGGATTTATATATATATAGAAATTGAAGGGGGTTTTGGAACTTGATGTAATATTTAAATTATGGTTTAAACATTTAGTAAGAACTATATTTGTAAAGCCATGTAAATTATTTTCTTTACGAAGTAACTTTAAAGTTAAACCATTTATTCTATACATCGTTGAATATCCAAACCATTTGAGTTTTAGAAGTTATGGTTTTAAACTATGAATTTCGAAATATTATGCTTTGAAAAATATTTGGTTTTCAGACGTTATGAATTTTAAAGCATTATGATTTTGGAAAGAGAAAATTTTATTTGGGATAATTGATGTCATAATGTTTTGGGTTTTTAAATGATATCGTATTCATAGTTTTGAAATGGAAATGTTTATTCTGGCTTTAAAGTATAAACTATTTTAAATGACCGCGGTGTTATAATAACGATTGGTTGGCAAAGAGACTGGGATCGGATATGGACATACTCTCTGTCGATACCGAAAACCACTTTGACTAACCGTGTACGCGGTGGAGATTCCAGAATGAAGTAGGTGGTGGCGACGTTTCCTGTAAGGTAAATACGTGGACCCAACTCCCGTGAGTTGGCATAAGGTGGCTAAAACAGGAGCGATTGACGGGTTAATGAGGTCATTCCTCTGATCGGACACTCCTCTTCGATATTATACTTTGACTTTGGATTGATTCAATGGCCACTTCTATTTTTGATTTTGGGGGAGTTTGTTCGAGGTGGGCGGTAGCTGCGGCTACGCGTTACCATCGGCCCGGAAGCGTAATTGGTATATCTACCCTGGCATTGCCTAGTTGTGCCGTGTCACCTACCATACCGAGCCTTGTACGAGTTTGGATTTCTCCCGTAGCCCGTGTGGTATCCTCTGGCGGCTTCCCGATCAGGAGGGACTATGATATTGGATGGACTACTGGGACTATTACGTGTTAAGGGGAATATTGGGTCACTCCTTAACGCTATTAAAAAGTAAGTTTATTTTATGAATAGACACTATTATAATAGCGCAATATACTACATAGTAAATAGTTTAACGGATCCTTAGGAGATGTAAATCCCGAACATCTCTTGAGTTACTGTACTCATATTTATTTCTGTTTATTTAACTCACATAAGATATTCTAGTCTGACTCGGGTGTTTTTGTCTTTTCAAATTCGCTCGGGTCAGTCCGAGCGTTTCAGGATAGCAGAATTTAGCTTTGGAGGACGAAGACGAAGAATCAGTATTATTTTATATATAGTATTGCACCACACTCTTTCTATTCCGCTGCATTGCTTGTATTGGTATGTGTAACTCTGATATTTATTGTAAAAGAAGAATCAAGCTTTTGTAAACTGTTTATGAACTGTATATTTGTTATTATATTTTCTCCTTCCGCTGTGAGATTCTATTTTCGTTTTATTTCTTCTCTATTTTTCTTATTTTCCCCATAACAATCCGCCCTTGTGTATGTTTTGAATTGGCACGAGTGTCGGTTTTTAAGTGTGCGAAAAGGCGGGATGTTACAACTTCGAATCATCATATTCGCTTCAAAATCAAATCCATTTCGAAATCATCATATTTGCTTCAAAAATCATATTTTACTTCAAAATGTCAATTCAGTCCGATATATCGATTTCACTTCAAAATTTGATTCGAATTACAATTTTGGTTATAACCCACTTTAACCTAATTCGCGTTTGAATCCAAGATTTGAATATAAACATTTATTAGTTTTGACCAGTTTGAATTTTAGAAAATAGTTTTAATAGTCTTAAAATAGGTAAATAGTTAAAATAGTTCAATAAAAAGAATAGGTTGAGAATTGAAAATGATTTATCTAGTAAAATAGTTTGAAAAAAATTGGAGTATTGAAAGAATATAGATTTTAAACCGTTTATACTAAAATAATTAATTTTAAAAGTGTTTCAAAGTCAAGCCAATTCAATTCCAAATTTCTGAATTCAAATCCCAATTTCCATTTCGATTTAATCAATTCAATTCCGATGTCAAGTCGAATTTTATTTCGATTCCAAATTAATTTCAACTCTAGTTCCAAATCGATTAAAATTCCAATCCCATATTAATTTCAATTCAATTCTTAAATTTAAAATAATTCGACTTATATCAATTCCAAGTTCGATTTCCAAAATAATGGTTCAAAAAACCTAAATCAAATTTTCCTTCAATATCCAATTTAAAAAAATCCAAACTTTCAAATACTATTGAATTCCAAGCTAAATTTCGAAATATCATTTTATATCAATTTTACTTAGCAATATCTAAAGTTCGAATAAAAGTCCAATCTTTTAAGACAAATCAATTTTCGAAATTCACATCATATTTTGATTATAACTTAAAAATCTCAACTTCGATTAGTTAAATAGTTCCTGTTTCAAATTTTAAATTTCAACATTCTGTGTTCCAATTCGAAAATAATTTGATTTCCGTAAATTCCAATTATGTTTCTTAAAACCAAATCATTTAAATAATTTCAAATACAAATTTTAAAATCATTTAATTTAACATATCCTGTGTCCGTATATATTCCCTGTCATATGGCTAAGTGAATAAATTATTTCAATTTAATTTAGAGATGGATATATATCACTTTAATCCAAAATAAATGACTTTGGTATATATCATTTCAAAATATTTCTTCATTTATTCAAAATAATTCAATTTACAGTTTTATATACTGTAAATAATATACAGGATGATAACATGATATATCAAAATAAATAAACATCCAAATCATCCAAAATATCAATCAAACTTTCATCCATCACAACCAACATCCAAACATTCAACAATTCACCACAATTGATCAATTATCGAAAATCAAGAATTTTTACTAGCAGTTAAATTGTACTTCAATTCAACTATCCATTCAAATTCTATTAATTAAGTCGGGAATCAATTAAACATCAATTAAATTTATCAAACAACCATCAATAAATTTAAATTGCATCATAACTACAAATTTAGCTAACATAAAAATATTCTAATCAATTATCAATGTATAAAACAATCACCTTTGATTGAGTGCGAAAATTAAAATTAACCAAACTCCGACGAATCCAACTTTACGACGTAGACACGAATCCAACGTAATCGAAGGCGCTCAAATCCGACGTCATGCGAACAATATACGAATATTAGGACACAATAGATTTTAATTCATCTAACATAACAACTTAATAATTTAAAATTTTATTACCCTTAATCCTCTTTCATTAGCACTAGCACAACCCTAATTAATCTTGCTTATACATCGTCACTACCCAAAACCACGAGGCTCCGCCTTTTTGTCTGTCACTATTGTCATAGTCGACCGGAACCACCAGCACCAAGCTCCGTTGATGCGCCTCTCCACTCTCAACCTACCACTGCCTGTCCCATCCATCACTACCATCATGCACGAGTAAAAATTAAGGAGCACTATTGCAGATGAACAGTCGCCATGCCTTCTTGTCTAGCCCCCACCGCCAACGTCGATAACCTCACCAAAAGCGATAGTGATGCATTCCCTCGCATATAATTTTTTTAGTTTAATCTATCGGCTTTCATTTTTTTCGCTTATCTCAACTAGATGAGAATCGAAGAGAAAAGGGGGAAAGAAGGAGTGATATACGACTAGATAAAAGCGTGGGTTTGAATAGGAGTTTTGATTTATATATATTATTTAAAGTAGGAAATATCTAGCCTAAGACGTCTGAAATTTCTAAAGCTTCAAATGAAGTGTTATGCTCGGCGTTCATAAGGTTTTACCCCATTCCGAACGCAATGGAGCTTGTCCCAAGGTCTAATTCGATCATATGCAGAAGATAGCTTTTCAAAATCAATTATTTTAATTAAATTTCAAGTCAAATTTCTACGCTTTTCAAGCTCATACGACCAAATGACTAGTCCGATCGTCACGAAACTTGAAATCCTACAATAATTCACTATTACGGATCCGACGAATCTAGTTTTATCGAAATCCGAGACAGTGGCCAAAATTACTATTCTTACTCGTTAATTATAATATAAAATTTCCAACTTCTAATTATTCACTGTTAAATTCAATTTTAAAAGAAAACGATCTTCATCCTTGTTTAGCTAAAATTTAAATCAATTTTCGATACCATTTTCATTCACATTAAATCAAAAATTCAATTATCTAAATAATTTCCAATATTAAATTTAAAAAATTTAATTATCTTATAAATTACAACAATAGGTTATTAAATTTTTTTCTCTAACCAATTATATTCGATATTTGTATCAAATTCTGTAATTTAAAAGGGTAAAAAATATGGATCGTTAAATCACCTGGCCGTTACCAGCCTATCTCGGACCATGAGCATACACCACATTATTTAAACCCGACATTATAACTGGTAGAAATTTTATAGATCTAGAAGGTGATTTCATACCATGATTGATTAGTGACTTAGCCTTAAAGCTTCATATGTTTCACTATTTTCAGGAATGAGGCTTGAGGTAACGATTACCATTTTTGCACGGCACATTTTCCACTATGAATGCCACTTTTCCGTTTTACGGTCACACAACCAATTTCTACAAATATATAACTCCTAGGCTCGTACTTCTCAGAAAGGAGTGTTAAGCTTAGAAAAGTTTCCTTCTCCGCCACCCAATAGAGTTCGTAGAGATCAATCAATATGATTCAGAAATGCAATGTCATAAATTCGTCCATACTTTTTGTCCAGGAACATGATGAACTGAAGGCACTTCTCCACCACATCCTGTCGACCTATTCATTTATCTCAATAGCTATCCAGAGATTATTTGCATGCAGTCCTTCCAAAATGAGATCCCATATCTTTCAAAATCATAATCTTCATAAGTTGGTTCAAAGTAGTTTTATGATAGAGATAACCCAAATCCAGCTCCATTTTCGATGAACTAATCATCGACAAAAAGACGTTAAGTGGGTGGATAATAAATATTCCATTTAACTGTTTTCTTTTTATCCAAAGATATCTTTTAGAGACTCGTTTGGAAACTATTTCTTTTCTATGTATATAGAATTCATTAAACCTCTTTGTGAAAATATACTAAATCATTTTCATAAATTATTTTAGAATACATTGTTGAGTAAATTATGGTTAAATAGAAATTGTACTACCTTTACTCAATTTTAAATTCCGTATTCAACAGGTACTACGGGCATAATATTGGTGAAATCACTTTTTAAATTCCAAGAATAATACGAGTTCCCTCCTTGGAATTAAACATCAAGTATAAGAAGATTTTTTCTATGCAATCCAACCTTAGTTTAAGTACCTCAACTAGATTTCACGAATAGAAAAATTAGGTGTGCACCTCTGCTTATTAGAGGCAAGATTAAATCATTTGTTTATACCAGCTTTACTTTAAATTTATTTATTTAAACTTCTTTAAATAAATAACAAAACCTTTAAATCATTATTAAAACACTTATTTATTTATTAGAAAACATTTCTAAAAGTTTGGAAAAGAGTTGTGAGGTTAGAAATCATATTTTAAAAATTATTTAAAAAGTGCTCTAAAAATTGCTGCGAAAGATGTTTAAAAGTTAAATTGATTCAAATGACTTTTGTATCATTTGGAAATTTATATATACATATATAGCTCAAATATCTTTTAAAATATTTTAAAAGGCTTTCAAGATTTATTCTATAATTTTAAACATTCAAATATCCATTTTAAATCATTTTAAAACATTGGATATTAAACTGCAAAAACCGCGATTTGGACTTATTTGAAAATCTATATGATGAAAACTTGATTTTATTTATTTGATTGAAAACTATGGACATAATATCCGTAAAATTCTTACTGCGAAAAATTCAGAGCTATATTCCACTTTACGTACTCATTTGAATTCTACAACGCGAAATCGTGAACTACCGTTACACGACACGCCTAGTTTTGATTCGATTATTAATTTTAATTTAAAACTTGTTCAGATGATTAAAAGTGTTTATATTCAAATATAATTTCTAACCGTAGAATTAAACTATTAGCTAAAAAATAAATTGTCTTTTCCAACTCAAATTGAAGCTCACGAACGTTTGTCTTAAAGCTCCTATAGGGCTTGGCCTTGCATCTGAAGGGGCTAGGGTTTCATGTCCTTGGTTTGTGACAGCGGTAGTTTTGGATAGGGTGGTTGGTTAGTCGTGGATTCAAAGAGAAAGAGGAAGGGTTTGGGTGAGTTTTGAAATGCTCTATATGTGTTTACTATATAAATTTAGATATGATTTCCAATAATTTTTGTAGATGGAAGCCATCAAAATGTGGAGGATGCATTTAGAAAAATAAAGAAGGAGATAAATGAGTGAATTAAAGAAGTGAATTTGTATTTATAGTAAAATGGAAGAGTGTAAAATTATCCTCCTTACATCACTACACATCATCATGCCACCTCTTCCTCCCATCACGATGAACTGATTACCTCCTCCTTAGATATGGTCGTGGTCACGTCATGGAGGGGTAAGGCCATATGACACTTTGATTTGATATTTGAATGTGATAATATGTGTTAAATAATTTAGATTCACACTTTAGCACTGCATGCTCTAACTCCTTTCATCATCACCTACTTGTGCCACCTCCTCCACTATCATCATGGCACGACCAAGTCCCAACAACCGCTATGCGCTTTGTAGATGTGATGTCTGATGGTAAGGGTTGGTTGCTTAAGTGAAATGGAATTGTTTATAATATATTATATGCTTATATATTTAGTATATACATATATATGTGTATATAAAGTGTTAATGTAGATGTGCATATTGTTTTTTGTCTGGGTATACTTATGTGTTCATTTGGATGTCATGTATAATTCACAACGTTTATAACTTCTATATGTTGAATCTTATGAATTTTGATTTTGATTTTTGGTCATATTTTCACTTCTTATTTAATATACATATATTTGTAAACAAATTTTGAAAATATAATTTCTATTATTATTTTTAAATAAAGAGCTTTTAAGTTTGATTTCAAAACCCTTATTTATTCATTTAAACTATTATTTTAATCCAACATATTTTTTGAGTTTACGGGTTATTACAGCCGACACCAAGGTCATTGTCAACATCAAGGAAACATAAAATGGTAGTAAAAAGAATGATGCCACTCCTAGACAATAACGTCAAGCTTCTTTAAAATAGGATATTTCTTGCCGATGGCAAGAATCAAAAGAAATAGACATCGTCGAGGATTAAGAAGCATTCATAACCTCAATCTTATTATGCGAGGTCAACAATTTCTATTGACGAGTTCAATCAATAACCTCGATGCCATGCTTCATTGAAATTGAGGTTTGTTAGAAAAGAGAGGTGAAAAGCATTGATGATAAAATACGACACCAAGAAATAAGAACATGAGCTATCGAACGTAACGTCGCTACCAATATGGAGGCCGATAAAACTGCCATCATCAAAACTCAATAACAATGAAGAAGTCTAAATTTATGGATGACGAGGCTCACCAATAGCCAAACCGTATAAATAGGGACCCAGAGGTCTTCATTTAGTGGTCGATGATTCATTTGTCCCTCTTCTACTAAAATCAAATTTTAGTAAACCCTAAACAAAATTAGGTTAGTGGTATTTGACTGTAATCACATTTAATTAATAACATTAAAACCTCGAATTAACATTTGGACTTCGGCTACAATTTCATTGATCATTATCAGGGCTTGCAAATATAGACTCGTCGAGTTTGAAACTAGACATGAACAACCTCAACGAGTTCTGAACCGAGCTTAGCATGTTATGAAGTTTAGTGCTCGACGTGGCTACAACCTCTATGAGCTTTGAACTGAGTTATACATGTCATAAAGTTTAAAGCTCGACATGACCATTGTCGATGATCCATTAACAATAACAAAAATATAGCCTCAAAATGGTCAACCTTGTCGAGTTTTAATCAGCATTGAGCCTATATGTGCACGATTATACGAGTGTAAGGTTCTTGAACTTGAGAACAAAAGGGCATTTGGTCTATTATCATGCTTGGTAGATCATATCCCTAACTTGCTACATTTTTTAAATTTTTATTTGCTCATATGATGTGGCATAAGTATTTGAAAGGACTTTCCAAAAATTTACAAAGAAGGACGCGACATCGTCGTGCTATTTTCCATTGAGGATGTCGAGTCCCCTTTGGGATGTTGAGCCTAATGGCTAATAAAATGGAAATGAGTGCAAATTTATTTCGAAGGCATATTTTCATCCTTATTAATGGTTCTATCATTCAATTAGTCTCATGATGACAAGTTGGACCTTTGTGCTTTTAACGGTGACATAGCTCGATAATATTCGATTATGTGTCTATACCTGCTTATGTTAAAGACTAACTTGTCTTTATCGGCATCCGAGTTATTTTACCACTTTTTTGTGTATTGGTATTGAAAAGAAAAGTACAAATATGACCCAAAATAGCATCCATCTTAAACATCATAATATATACCGTGCTGCACATTTTCAAATTTCACCAAAGGAGCATATACAAGCAATTGAGAAACAAAACAATCCATAAATCGGGAAAAAGCAATCAAATCCATCAAAATCTCAAAATAATATGGATAGGCATATATCATATCCGTAATAATCACAATAAAGGAATCATGCCAATGGGCTTTCAACCAAACCTCGGTATCGGAGACAAGTGCCTGAATTAGGAAAGGAATTATTAATACTAAATAGGTCTTAGGCCTCAGCACA
Organism: Allium cepa; assembly: GCA_030765085.1. Classification (NCBI taxonomy): domain Eukaryota; kingdom Viridiplantae; phylum Streptophyta; class Magnoliopsida; order Asparagales; family Amaryllidaceae; genus Allium; species Allium cepa. The sequence goes on from CM060940.1 coordinate 32,636,197, forward strand.
TAAAAGCCAGATAAGAAAAGCCAAAGATGGAGCTCCTTAAGAGAAATTTGTTCACCTAGAAATGGATAATCAATATAAGGATAATTGGATGACCCCAATTGTTAAATATCTTGTTAATGGAACATTACCAACTAATTAATTAGATGCAAGAAGGATCAGACATCAATCCTTAACTTTCTCTATGGTAAATAGGATACTTTACAAGAAAGGATATGCACTTCCTTACTAAAGATGTGTTATTCTGGAGAAAGGATTAAATTTATGAAGAGATGCACATGAAGGATTTTGCAAATATTGATCCAACAGGATTAAACTGGCCAAGAAAATCTTGAGATAAAGCTTTTATTGGCCTTAGATGATCCGTCAAGCTAGCGATTATGTAAAGATGTGTGAAAGATGCCAGATGTATTCAAGATTCCCTCGCTTTCCATTAAGCATACTAACTACGATCTCAAGCCCATGCCCCTTTGATGATGTATGGGGAATTGTTCGAAGTGGCAAAATCTCTATCGGATTAGAGTATAGCCGATCGAATTTAAGTTAAAAATACCCGCAAACGCAAGGCATAGTGTGTGGGGAGTATGGGTGGACCCTTAGGAAATTGTCAAGATTTTAAAATTCTACTCAATCAAATTAGCCAAGAGTAAAGAGCGTTTTAAGACAAAAATGTAGAAAACCTAGAAAATGTAAATGGACAAAAATATGAGAGTTTGAAGGCAATTTAGAGAAAAATCCACTCTCTTCATTACATAAATCAACACAACATGAATTATGACCTCATTTTTGTCATTAGTGAGTTTAATTGATGTGTTTATCATAGGTACGGAATATTTGTGCTATTAATTAGCCTATTATAAGCCATCAAACTATAACACACCCATTAAACCACTTGCTAACTCTCACGAAAATTGCAATGAAATTGAAAATAAAATATATTCTAAGCGTGATCTATTAACTATTGATTAAAAATATAGATCATCAAATTTTTCATTGCCATAATCATATTTAGATGAAGAGGCAATTTGTGAACAATGTGATTAAGCATAGCCTATTTGTTATGAACAACATAAACTATCAAATTCAACATGAAACACTAAATCACAAAAACATCCATTGTTCCATCAAGCACAAATAGAGATCAAAAATATCAAATCATGTTGAGCCTACATAACTAGAGAGCTTCATTACCCCTAAATTGTATAGTTTAGCCTCTCATATTTGTTATCATATCAATAAATGTAGATTGAAACATGAAATAAAAGGAAGAGGAAAATGCAAGCTAATTAAAATGAAATAAAAACTAATCTATGTGCATAATAAATGAAACTAAGCTACTAACATAAGAAGAAAGAGAGCATGTTAGTAGAAAAGAACATTAACTAACATTGCATAAAAAAGAAAAATATATGAAAGGAAATGGCTAAGTAGCCATGAAAAAGGAAGAGAATTTTTTGTTTATTTTTGAACCAAAACTAAACCAACTAATGAGAAGGCTAAGTAGGCCAAGAGAGAGGAGAGAGTAATTACATGAACATATAGGGTATTTATACAAGTTTGATATCTTAATCCATATTATTACGAACTACCCAACTACCCAAAAGGAGGTGTGGCCAACAAGTTATCATTAGCATGAGATAATCCTCCATTAAGTGTGGATATAACTTTAATGGCCATTTAGCATGTGCATTAGCTCCTAATTGTACATCAAGGTAAGTGGGTAGGTGGAGTCCTCCATATTCATGAGTTTGAATTATTTCAATCTTCATTTGCTTGCCTTCTTTTGTGCACGCATATTTCTTCATGAAACCCACTTCCATTTAAATCCGAATTCCTAGAAAATAACATTAAAATTCCAAGTAATTTTTCTCAAATTATTTTATGCACAATAATGATAATTTTGCCTCTATATGAAGATGAATAAATGATGATTTGAAAAAAATATAAACTTTGGTTTAAACATGTTAAAACACCTAGTATGATCATTTATTTAATTTAATTAGATTAAATATGGATGTAAAAATATGCACATTTACGTGCAGAACAAATACCCCCACACTTATCTTTTTAATCGTCCTCGAATAAAGAAAAAATAAGATAAATCCATTCTCGTTGGGAGTATGACTGCATTGAGCGTATGCAACAAGCCGTTAAACCTCTAGGTGTCCCTAGTATGACGAGTGTTGTCTCGTGAGAGTTTTCAACGGATACTAATGCAATAGTGAAAAATTCCTAAATGCAAGATTTATTTACAAAGAGATAAATGCAAATTTTTTAAAATATTTACAAATGAAGAATGTACTTTTAAATTGACATGAATAAGTTAAATATAAGTTCTGGTCAGTATCAAGAAATTTAAGTCATTTTACTCATCAAAATTTCTAATAAAAATCATTTTATCAAAATAAATAGACTATAGTTTGACTAGTTGTTTTGGTTGATAACATAGTGTAACTATGAAATAGATCCTTAGTTGATTTTCAAATTTTATCAAAGTGGTATTTTCATTTCTTTTGAATAACAAGTCAAGTCAAATAATTAAAAATAGTGCTCGGAATTCAATTGCTTGCTCTCTTTTATTTGAAAATTTTATTGATATTAACAAGATTTACATATGCCTAACTGACGCAGCGGATTAATCAAACAAAACTTCAATCAATGAAATGTAGCAATCGGTGAGTTGAAGATACCAAAATGCCCAAGTTCGTTGATCCAAAGATACCGAACTCTAGCTATCTCAAACACGTTGATAGCGCACTATACCGTGTTCAAAGATCTACGATTCTTCGCACGTTGATCTAGCGCACTAGATTCCGTGAATCGGCTTCTACGATCGTTGAATCGAGCGCACTCGATTAACCGAAAGAGGAGATAGGAGATTACACTCAACTACCAATTGGAGAAGAAAGCACAAAGCAATCAACAAAAGAGAATTTTATTCAATAATCAACAACTCAAAATTTACAACACACACGCTATTTATAGGCATTACAACTCAACACAACATTCGTCACCCAACTCTTAGGTCGGCACCGACTCAACATACACGACTCATCTCGGCCGACTCATCATAAGTCGTTACCGACTCAACACACGTAACTCCAACCCTTTACAACAGAACACAAAGCAAACGACTCATGTAAGGTCCGCCTCCGACTCAAGAACAATTTATGACTCAACTTATAAAGGACTTAAGTCTCAACCGACTCATGGTTACAACATATCAGTCATAGTACACGACTCATCATTTCACATGAACGACTCACGACTCATACTAGGTCGGCAACGACCTACGACTCACGACTCATAACTTCAGCGACTCAACATCCTTCCTTTGACTCAAACTCCCAAGTTCACTGCGGCATAACCCTTCAAGCGACTCAATTCTGGACGACTCATCTAAGTCGTAATCCCTCCACCGACTCAAGCCTCCATCAGTTGAACCCTTCTCCTTCTTGATGCTATCTTGGCCACGACTCAGCTCTTCTTCACTAGCTCGCATCTTTCCCAAACTTGATTCCTTAGGTCGGTCCAGACTCATGACCGCCCCAAGCTCCTTCCCAGTGACTCGTGCCTTTTCTTCCCGTGTTTCGTTGAGTCGTGGACGATTCATACTGAGTCGTAGACGACTCAAATTAAGTCGGGGACGACTCAACTCCGAAGTCCATTTTACTCGACCTTTGTTATCTCGGAAACGACTTAGGGCCTCCTCCTTAGCTCGTAACCGATTCAAGCTTTTATTATCCCGTGACCGACTCATCAAGCATGCACGTCTTAAGCTCGTGTACGACCTAATATGGTTCAACTTTTGAATTCCCATATGCCTTGCTGCATCATCCTCCCCTGGTTGAGAAAAATTCGACCTCGAATTTGTAAATTCTTTCTCAACAATCTCACCCCCATGATATGGAATTAAATGTTTGATGTTAAAAACATCAGAAGTATAAACATCATCTGGTAACTTTAATCGATAAGCATTCTCATTGATTTTCTTCAAAACTTCAATTGGACCAATTTTCCTGGCTTTCAACTTGTTATAGGTACCCACCGGAAAACGATCCTTTGTCAATATAGCATAAACCAAATCACCTTCCTTAAATTCAACATTTCGACGTTTCAAATCTGCAAACTTCTTATACTTCTCATTCGACTTTTCCAATCGTTCCCTAACGATCTTATGACATTCAGTCAGCTCATCAACAAAATCAACAGCTCGTTTAACTGTTCCCTTCGACTGTGGTACTACTGCCAAATCTAGCGGTCCCCTGGGTAAATTTGAATAAACGATCTGAAATGGACTGAATCCTGTGCTACGATTCACTGCATGATTATGAGCAAATTCAGCTTGGCATAATTTCAGGTCCCAACTTCTCAAATTATCCTGTACAAGACAACGCAACAAATTTCCCAATGACCTGTTAACAACTTCCGTTTGTCCGTCTGTTTGTGGATGATAAGCACTGCTAAAATTCAACTTCGTTCCCACCATTTTCCACAAACTCAACCAAAAGTGACTCAGAAAACGAGTATCTCGATCAGAAACAATAGATTCTGGTAAACCATGAAGTCGATAAATCTCCTTGAAAAATAACTGTGCTACTCGAACTGCATCTGCTGTCTTCTTGCAAGTAACAAAATGTGCCATCTTCGAAAACCTGTCCGCCACAACAAATATCGAATCATTTCCCCTTTGAGTTCTAGGCAAACCCAAAACGAAATCCATGCTAATATCAACCCATGGTTTAGATGGTACTGGTAATGGCATATACAACCCTGCATTCGTTGCAGTTCCTTTTGACACCTGACAAATATGGCATCTCTCCACGAATCTTTCAACCTCTTTTCTCATCGACGGCCAAAAGTAAGACTGTGAAATCTATTGTAAAGTACGATCACGGCCCACATGTCCTTCCTCGTGTAACTCCTTGACAATTTTCAATCTCAAGCTACAGTCTGGAATACATAAACGATTTCCTTTAAACAGAAATCCATCAACCAACATAAATTCATCGGTACTCCCATCCTTCACTTTCTCAACATATTTCACAAAGTAAGGATCTTCTTCAATCATCTCTGGCAACATTTCAAATCCCGTTACTTCAACCTTCATTGACGTTAGTAAGTGACTCCTTCTACTCAAAGCATCAGCTACTCGATTCGTCACCCCGCATTTGTGTTTAACGACAAAGGTAAACTGCTGCAAATAAGCAATCCATGATGCATGTCTCGCTGAAATTTTATCCTGCCCCTGTAAATGTTTCAAAGCTTCGTGATCAGTGTATAGAACAAATTCCTTCTGAAATAAGTAATGTCTCCAATGCTTAACAGCCTGAACAACAGCATAAAATTCAACGTCATATGTACTGTATCTCATCTTCGCCCCTAACAACTTTTCACTGAAATAAGCAACTGGCTTCCCATTCTGACTCAGAACTCCTCCAATACCAACCTTCGAAGCATCAGTATGCAATTCAAACAATAACTGAAAATTAGGTAGAACAAGAATTGGTGCAGACATCAGCAATTCCTTGATTTTCTCAAAGGCAACCCCCGCTTCTTCTGACCATACAAACTGTTTCCTCTTCATGCAATCAGTCACTGGAGCCATCACGCTACTGAAGTGTGGAATAAATCTTCGGTAGAATGATGCTAGCCCATGAAAACTTCTTACTTCTGTAATCGTCTTTGGTTGTGGCCAATTCCTGACTGCCTCAACTTTACTCTGGTCAACTTGAATACCTTCTCCTGAAACAACATAACCAAGAAATAAAACAGTATGCGTCATAAACACACACTTCTTTGTAGCAGCATAAAATTGTTCTTCACGAAGAATAAGCAACACTTCCCTCAAATGTAGAACATGCTCCTCCGTACTCCTGCTATAAATCAAAATATCATCGAAATAAACCACGACGAACTTTCCAATGAATGGTCTAAAAATTTGATTCATCACCCGCATGAATGTACTAGGTGCATTTGACAAACCAAATGGCATAACCAACCATTCGTACAACCCCTCTCTAGTTTTGAAAGCTGTCTTCCATTCGTCTCCAGGTCTGATACGAATTTGATGATAACCACTCTTCAAATCAATCTTTGAAAATATAGTTGCCCCACTCAACTGATCCAACAAATCATCCAACCTCGGCATAGGAAATCTGTAACGAACAGTGATCTTATTCAAAGCTCTACTATCTGTGCACATTCTCCATGTTCCGTCCTTCTTTGGTACTAACAATGCTGGCACGGCACAAGGACTCAAGCTTTCCTGAACACGTCCCTGCTCAAGCAACTCTTCCACCTGCCTTCGTAACTCCTCATGTTCCTTTGGACTCATTCGGTAATGTGGTCGATGTGGTAACACTGCTCTTGGAACAAGATCAATTTGATGTTGAATGTCTCTAAGTGGTGGTAACTCCTTAGGCAATTCCTCTGGAAAGACATCTTCAAATTCTTTCAAAACTGGCTTTGCTTCTTCTGGGATTTCAATTTCTTCACTACTCTCTCTCCCAATCAAAAGAAACACTTCAGGTTCTTCCTCAACTTCTTTAACAAACTCCTTCAAAGTCAACAGAGTTTTCAATTCTTCAATCTCTTCTAGCTTGTTCTCCTTCTGCTGTTGCTTCTTAGGAACCAAAGTGATTTTAGTACCCTCGAACATGAAACTGTAACTGTTGGCACGACCGTCATGTTGAACTGCTCTATCAAACTGCCATGGTCTGCCCAACAATAAGTGACAAACATCCATATCTACGACATCACACCAAATTTCATCTTTATACTTCTTCCCAATCGAAAAATTAACACAAGCTCTTCGACACACTTTCACTTCACCTCCCTTCCTTAACCATGCTAGCTTGTACGGTTTAGGATGCTTCTCGGTCTTCAAGTTCAATTTCCTCACAGCCTCTGTAGAAATAATATTATCACAACTTCCCGCATCAATAACGAACTTGCAGACTTTTCCCAGAATAGTACATGTCGATTGAAAAATATTGCTTCTCAGCCAACTACAATCCTCCTCTTGCTTTGGTGTCAAACAACTTCTCCTCATCATGAGATTACAACCTTCATCTCCCGATACCTCTTCTTCCTCCTCAACATAAAGTGTATTTGAATATTCTGCCTCCTCACCATCATCTTCTTCAACTTCTGCAACCATGGTTCTCTTCTTCGGCTTCAGACATTCGTTACTCTTATGACCCAACTCCTGACAATTATAACATTTGAAAACACTACTAGCCTTCGCCTTCTCAACCTCTTTCACCACTGGTTTTGTGACAGGTCTAGGAACATTAGAACTACCACTGGCCCCCTTCACTGGATTATTAGAATTAGTAAACACACCAACTCCACGCCTTCCCTGTTTCTCCCAAGCTAACGCTTTCTGATGTGCCTCCGCTACAGATCTAGGATCAAACATATTAACCATATCCTGGATCTGCATTCTCAATCCCCCAATGAATCTAGCTGTCAGCTGTTCTTCTGTCTCCATAATATCGTTTCTAGCAATGAGTTGGTAAAATTCATCAGCATAATCACTAACAGACTTTGTCCCCTGCCTCATATTCTGCAACCTTTGGTACATAAGTGACTGGTAATTATAAGGTAAGAAAGTAGATCTCATCAACTTCTTCATCTTCTCCCAAGATTCTATCTTTGATTTTCCCATTCGTTCTCGAGTAAGTTTAGTTTGCTGCCACCATGCCAAAGCTCTCCCCCTCAGCCTTGTAGCAACTAACTTCACCCTTCTATTCTCCGGCACCTCCTTGAAATCAAAGATTTCTTCAACATTAGAAACCCAATCTAAGAACTCCTCAACAACCATTCCGCCTTTAAATTCCGGAATTTCCATCTTCATTCCCGATTCCCATCGTCTATCATCTTCAACTTATCGATAAGAATTTCGAACTTGGTCTCGATCTCGATAATGAATACTGGCTCTCTCACCCTCTTCAACAAAATCAAAAGTACGTCTACATCGATCTCGACCATTATCATCTCTTCGTTCATGCATGCTTCTTTGACTATGTCTCTCCTCATCTCTATATGCTTCATGGTCAAATTCACGTTGACTTCTTCTCTCTTCATGTGCATAGTCATGATGATCTCTTCGTGATGAAACTGATGTCTCTCTTCTATCTCTACAAGAATGTGGCGATACCCTCCTCGCTTCCGTAACCGATGGCGAAACTCGGTTTCCTCCATGGTTCGAGTTTGGTGATCTCCTCCGTTGATTCAAATCATTCATCAATCTCTCCAATTTACCAATGCCTTCATCAAACTTTTCATTAATACGTTGTTCCATAAGCTCGGCTTCTTCTCTACGATACAAAGCTTCAACGTTTTGATGACGATTAGCTCTCCTTGGTGGCATGGTTGAAAATTTCACAAACTTCAACAATTCAATCACAAGACTTCAAAAACTTTCAATCAATTTCACAAGGCTCGGCCTTGAACTTAACTCGGCTTGTACTTACTTGAAACACTTCAATGCAACAACAACAAAGCACGGCTCAATCTCTTCACAAGGCTCGGCTACTTCCCAAGTATACACGGCCTTCTTCAAATTCAAACTCCTTTGCACCTTTTGATCCAAAATGGAATGGATCAAACACTTCAAACTTGATGCAACTTCAATATGATCACGATGAACAACTTCAAACTTCAAAAACTTGGTTCCAAGAATCAACTTAGCTATGATTGGCTAAGTATGGCTCCGATACCAATAATGACGCAGCGGATTAATCAAACAAAACTTCAATCAATGAAATGTAGCAATCGGTGAGTTGAAGATACCAAAATGCCCAAGTTCGTTGATCCAAAGATACCGAACTCTAGCTATCTCAAACACGTTGATAGCGCACTATACCGTGTTCAAAGATCTACGATTCTTCGCACGTTGATCTAGCGCACTAGATTCCGTGAATCGGCTTCTACGATCGTTGAATCGAGCGCACTCGATTAACCGAAAGAGGAGATAGGAGATTACACTCAACTACCAATTGGAGAAGAAAGCACAAAGCAATCAACAAAAGAGAATTTTATTCAATAATCAACAACTCAAAATTTACAACACACACGCTATTTATAGGCATTACAACTCAACACAACATTCGTCACCCAACTCTTAGGTCGGCACCGACTCAACATACACGACTCATCTCGGCCGACTCATCATAAGTCGTTACCGACTCAACACACGTAACTCCAACCCTTTACAACAGAACACAAAGCAAACGACTCATGTAAGGTCCGCCTCCGACTCAAGAACAATTTATGACTCAACTTATAAACGACTTAAGTCTCAACCGACTCATGGTTACAACATATCAGTCATAGTACACGACTCATCATTTCACATGAACGACTCACGACTCATACTAGGTCGGCAACGACCTACGACTCACGACTCATAACTTCAGCGACTCAACATCCTTCCTTTGACTCAAACTCCCAAGTTCACTGCGGCATAACCCTTCAAGCGACTCAATTCTGGACGACTCATCTAAGTCGTAATCCCTCCACCGACTCAAGCCTCCATCAGTTGAACCCTTCTCCTTCTTGATGCTATCTTGGCCACGACTCAGCTCTTCTTCACTAGCTCGCATCTTTCCCAAACTTGATTCCTTAGGTCGGTCCCGACTCATGACCGCCCCAAGCTCCTTCCCAGTGACTCGTGCCTTTTCTTCCCGTGTTTCGTTGAGTCGTGGACGATTCATACTGAGTCGTAGACGACTCAAATTAAGTCGGGGACGACTCAACTCCGAAGTCCATTTTACTCGACCTTTGTTATCTCGGAAACGACTTAGGGCCTCCTCCTTAGCTCGTAACTGATTCAAGCTTTTATTATCCCGTGACCGACTCATCAAGCATGCACGTCTTAAGCTCGTGTACGACCTAATATGGTTCAACTTTTGAATTCCCATATGCCTTGCTGCATCACTAACTCAGATAAACTGCGACTAGATATATCACCCGTGCACTGCCTTTTGAGCTTACGTGAGGGGAATACAGTGCGCGACGAGTGAACACACAAGTGTGTACACGCATCGACTGTAGGCATTAGTAATTAAAGAATTTTTATATACATACATCTAACTCAGATAAACCGAGGCCAAATATACAGATCGTGTACAACCTTTCAGGCTTACATGGGAAGGGTACAGAGTATGGCGAGTGAACACACTTGCGTGTGAACACATGATTCTAGGTTTTAACAAAAAATATATAAATATATACAAATATTCTTTTTCTTTTGTTTGATTTTTTTTGTGTGTGTATATATATATTTTGTTTTTTTAATACAAAGTTTTGCAAAATTACCTTAGCACCATTAAACTTAGAAGATAAAAAATGTTATATACTTTACTTTAAATCAACCACTTTTAAGCAAAGATTTTCAATTAGAATTTACTTCATAATTATCATCGTGAACGTTCGTATATACTAGTTAACCATAGTTGCTTGTACTCAAACTCGATTTTTATTTTTGTTGAGACAAATAAATTTTCAAAAATTTTAATTTAATAACCAAAACCATATATTTATCCCATAGTGTTTTTTCAAAAGTGAATCAGAAAGCTTTTTTTCTTTTGTTTTTTTCTAAATTTCTGAATTTTGGAAAGAAAAATGCAAACAAAAATAAACTATGAAAAATAAAAAAGAAGGCGAGGATTCCTCCACATTTGATTTTGATAGTGTCCCCACAGTGAACCCAAGTAAAAGTGGAGAAACAAATACAATAAAAATGACCTATATTTAGATGAAAATGAGAAGATTATTATTTAAAAGACATCAGAAAATATAATGTTAAAGACTAGATGAAACGTTCTTCCAAAGACCAATTGATTTGTCTCGCCAAGTATGAGAGACATAGCTTAAGCTCGGAATACCAAACCGTAAAAGATTTTGGAATTGAATGTTGATTTTGTAAAACGAATGTCATTTTATTAAAAATCGTATAAGCTGTCTTATTTTCGATGATTTTTGGGGTTGTTAGAACAGTTGATTGAAATTTAAGTTTATTTTCACTAAATTGAAATTCAAACTTGTCATTGAAAACTTCTTTAAAATTATTGATTTCAAAATCAAAATGGTAATGTAAATTTTCCTCCTTGGAATTCAACAACTCATCTTCGGTAAGTCCAGGAATATATTTTTTCGTAAAATTCATCTTTCATTGTTGAATTATTCACAATTTCATCGCACGTATCAATTTCAAAATCCAAAATTGTTGTATTCAAATTTTCAAAATCCGAAAAAGGAAGATCAAATTTTAAATCAAGATTCTCATCCTCAAAATAAAGGAAATCCAATTCAATTTTCGTTTTTTCAACAACATTATTAAGATTGTCGTTTTTAATTTCAAAAGTTGTTATTTGAAAATTATCAAATCGGGTAAAAGGTGGATTATTATTTGACTCGTTAGACGTTGGGATTTGGTTTTGTTTCTCGCATTGTCTCATATATGTTTCGAACAACAATTCCATGTGATTTCGTCCAATTACTCAGCAAAATCAAATTATAATTATTAATTTGAGAATTTTCAATTTGAACTTGTTGAGAATGAAAATTATCAATCGTATCGTAGTCGTGAATATTCCCATTGCCAAAATTATTTGAAAAGTAGTATCCATTTTAATTTTGAAATTCGTTTTGGGCTTTGAAGTTTTATTGGCGTTAGTTATAATCAAAATCATTTGAACTTTGAAGTGAATTCAAATTTTGATTATCTTGAAAATTTTGAGTTGAGTTATTGCAAAAATATGAATTACACAAATCATTTATCATTTGATTATGTTGTGTAGAGAATTCAAGTGAAGTGTAATCGTTTCAATGCTATTTTTAAGATTTGAAAGTTGGTCATCATTTTGAAAACTTTGTGGTTCAAAATTTGAATTGTTTGTACAATAGCTATCATCAAAATATCCATAAGAATTTGGAGTGAAATCATATGGATTATATTTTCACAAATATTTTAAAATTCTTGCAAGTAAGGAAAATCAAACATTTTTCAAGAAATTGTTTTTTGAATTTTTTTGTAAATGAAAAGTATTTACCTAAAAGAATTTATTTTTCAAAAAGGAAAATTTGATTTTTGTTTTGGTCTTGGATTTTTAAAATTTTTTGTTGAAAAGTTTTATAATTTTTTGGATTGTTTCATTTTTGATTGAAATTTTCAAAGGATTTAGAAAATAAGTTAAGAAATATTTACAATTATTTTAGTTTTGGATTTTTTTAAATAAGCATGAATTAATGCAACCTAACTAATGCAAATGACTTAATTAAAAAAAATTTAGCTCTTAACCTAAATTTGTATAATCACACTTTGTCTTAATCCAACAAGATAGTTCTCAGTCAGGTAACGAATAAGATTTATCGGTGTACCACGAATCACCATAGCAATACAGCCGAAGGTTTAAGTGATTTTAGAGAAACAATCAATATAATTTTTATGAATCACTGTAATATTTATAAGTGATTATTGCTCTGTCGTAGCCTAGACACCAAGAAATTAAATTGTCGAAAGATGACAACTTGACAATATACAATTAAGCGCTATCGATGTCTATCGTTTCTATTAATCATAATTCTAGGATGAAATGCAAAGCGGAAATTAAATGTGTATTAATAATGCAACTACTATGAAATTTATTTTCGCTTTTGATTTTCTAAAAACAGAAGAAAGTAACCCACAATGCAAAACATATAAAAACAAGAGCTAGGGGCACGATAAGAGCGTGCAAAATTATTACCAAATTTATTTTAAAAGGTGCAAAAAAATTATATAAGCAAGTAAGCAATTTATTTTTGGTAGCAGTTCTTCTTGTTTTGAAATTCTGCTTTGGCGACTCGAAAACAAAATAAGATATACACAAGGTTTTTTTATAATCCAACTAAACAGTTAAAAACAACTTAAACAAAACAATCGAAAACAAAACTACTTAACAATTAAAAAAAAGTGGAAAATAAAACAAATTTCAATTTAAAATAAAACAATAGACAAAAGAACTTGTTTGCCTTTTTTTAATTAAACTTGAAAAGATAACTAAGGACGAGGAAAATTATTATTATTATTTTTGTTTAAACCCGGCCTAACTAAAAGCAAAGCCCATAAAAAAGTTTTGATTAGGGAAGGTTTTATATGCTCTTTCAACTTACAACCGTGAATAAAAAAATGAGTTTCTTCCCTTAACAATTCCAAAACAAAGAAAAAAAAATTCGCAAAAAAAAATCGAATTTAGATCAGATCCGAATTGTGGAGGGATTTGTCAATTTGGGTGTCGGTTGATGCTCTGATCAGTGGTGGAGTTTGGGTGAATTGAAGTCGTTGATTTGGGGCTTAGGAGATTCGATGCTCGCGGTCGATTTGGGGGTTCCCGCTTGTTTTAGGATAGAGTTTATGGATGAAGGCGATTCTGCGATACACCTTTTAAGGTAAGTCTCTTAAGGTGTTTCTGCGAAACACCTTTTAAGGTTTCTAGACTTACTAAGGATATATATCCATCCTTTGTTCTTGCAGAATCCAACACTAAATATTATGAGATTATCGATTTAGTGTTCCATAATCGTTCTCTTAACTTGTTGGTACCCATTGAACTTTTTCTATCTTTTTCAAGACATAGGTTGGGTTTCTGTTAAGGATGATCAACCTTCATTCACAGACCTTAGTCCCATTTCTTGTGACTTTATAGAAACCATTGCCTTTGGAAGACTCTTTGTGAGTTGGTCAGCCAAGTTTTTCTTCGTTTCTATATAGTCAACAGTTATAACTCCTCTTTTGAGTAACTGTCTCTGTTGGGCGAATTTTCACCCAGAAGATCTCAAGACCAAGAAGCCGCAGTTTCACTCGGGCTCGCAAGCAACCTCTACTTCGTTCGACAGCCAAGAAGCTCAATACTAACCTAGAGGGCCTTCCAATATTCTCCATGAAGAAGCTCGTTCGGCCCAAGCCCCTCACTCGGCCTTGACCCATTCGGCCTCCACATCATTCGGCCCCCACTTCATTCGGCTCCACCTCATTCGGCTCCTTTATACCACCACTCCAACTCCACTGCCGGACCAACCTTGCCACCGAACCAAGCCTCGCCTCCACTGCCGGACCAACCTTGCCACCGAACCACCTACATAACCGGACCAAACGACCACCGGTCCACATTCATCGCCGGACCACGCCTACTACCGGACCAAGCTCCGTGCCGAATGAGCCCCGCCGAACCACACAGTTGCCAGTCCAGATCGCTTCAGCCCGGGCCCACCAGTAGTTATATACTTCCAAGACCCCTGCCCCCTACCTCATTCTATAAATAGAGGGGCAGGGGTACAACAATGGCGGACAAGTTTGAGAGCTCAAGCAAGGAAGGAACTTTCAAACTACTTTCATATACTTATATACGAAACATTGTACTTGTAATCTGAAAGAAAGAAGATAATTACATATAAAGTGGACGTAGGCACATTCTGGCCGAACCACTATAAATCTGCGTGTCTTTTACATTTCAGCCCCTACTTCTTTTATATTTACATGCTCATCTAAAATCATTGAAAATCACATATAATCAACTAAATAATACGACTTGGAGGTGTTTGTCCATTTTTTGTGCAAACATTTTTGGTGCTTTCACTGAGAATAGAACTCAAGCTTCATTTTCTCCCACTCAACCTTCTTCCTAACAACATCACTCGTTGCTTAGAAATTATGCCTTCCAAACAGAGAAGGGATGTTAACAAAGGAAAGAACATCGCAACTAGCAGCCTTCCAGATCCAGCAATCACAGATCAGCCCACTTCAACAGCAGTACCAGATGAAAATCAAGAAAATCCAACTGGTCCCGCAACGGAACAACCAATCACTAGGGCAGATCTGGACAGGGTTGTGGCTGAAGTAACTAACCGCTTCACATCCCAACAAGAAACTTTGGTCGACCAACTCATGTCACGCTTAAGGGATGCTGAAGAGTCCAACCGCAACACTGAATCATGGGGTGAATCCCAATCCGGAGGATCCCGGAGGCAACAAAGGTCTTCACTCTTCGAAGAAGCTATCAACAGGAACAACAATGATAGGGGCCGCGCCCGGACTCAGCCCGAATTCCGACTCGAGGAAGCCCTTGGAACCGAACCCAACGGGGGAGGCACCAGGCGAGGGTCGGATGTAGCTGAGCCAGTCATGCCACCTAATCATAGAAACCCCGCTGAACGGAGCCGAGCTAGAACCCAGCCCGAAGTTGACCCCATGGATGTGCTCGAAACAGAACGCCACAGGGGAAGATCAAGGCAGGGGGCAACTGTAGCTGGTCCTAGCGTGCATCCAGGCAGCCAAAGACAACCACTGGATAATACTAGAAATGATAGACTGTACCATCCCTACAGGTCATCTGGACGCGATAGATCCCGCAGGGAAGAGCCAAGCTCATTTTTGTCCGCTCCAAATTCTGACGAACGAATGGCACGATTATTCAGAGAATGTGTCCAACGGGAGCAAAGGGACCGGGGAATAGGCGCTAGGGTCACCAGTCCCTTTACCCGAAATATCGAAACTGCCATCACTCCTCGGGAATGGAAAATGCCAACCATGGAACCTTACAAAGGAACTTCCGACCCCATCGTACACTTGCAGAGATACACCCAGCATATGCTCATGAGTGGAGCAACAGAAGGAGTGTTATGCAAATGCTTTCCGCTATTCCTAGCAGATCTAGCTACCTCCTGGTTCTGCCATCTACCCCAGGGATCCATCAGCTCATGGGAGATGTTGAAAGAAAGGTTTATTAGCCAGTTCCGCATCCATGTGGAACAACCCAAGGATGCTTATTCTCTATCCAATGTCAAACAGAAATCCGGAGAGACGCTGCAACAATATCTAACGCGGTTCAACGCCGCAGCGGCAGCAGTTCAAGATGCCGATGAAAAACTCACTCTAATGGCCCTCTGTAGTGGTGTACATCCAGACACCAAGTTTGCCAGAAGGTTAACTAAGGAAAAACCAGCTACCTTGCCTGATTTCTTCCATGAAGCTGGAAAGTATATGAGACTTGAAGACGCTGCTACAGAAAGGCAATCAGGACAACAAGGTAAGACAGTTCAGGACAAGGTTCCCGCTGCAGCTAAGGACGCTCGAAGAAATGAATCTAGAGACAATGCTGGGGGCAGAAAGGTTGAAAAGCGCCAATATCGACCAGAGCCAAGATTTGACTCCTACACTCCTTTGAATGAAACAATCGAAAACATCTACCTAGCCACTCAGGGCGAACTCGGATATAAGCGCCCCCCGCACAAGAAAGAATCAGATAACGCACTCAAGTCCGGAAAGTTCTGTCGCTTCCACGAATCCCACGGACATGACACCAATGAATGCCACCATCTTCGGGACTTGATCGAAGAACACATTAGAAGAAGAAGACTGGAACGTTATGTGAAAGGTCAGAACAGGACTCCAACTCCTGCCAATGAGAACTCAAAGCAACCCCTCCCAGAAGTAGGCGGAGGGAATCGCAACAATCACAACACCAGTGGCTCTAGTCAAGAGAAGATAGTGGTCCTTACCATCTCAGGAGGACCACACATCGCCGACAGAAGTTGGGCAGAGATGGAAAGGTACGACAAGTCGCTTAGAAATGCAGAAGGCTATGTTAACTCCATCACGGAAGAACGCCAACCGAAACGAAAAGAGAGCGACGACATCATATTCAGTAGACGTGATTTGGAAGGAAGACAGTACCCACATATGGATCCTATGGTCATCTCTGCCTGGTTCGGCCCAGCTAAAGTTTTTCGGATTCTAGTAGACACGGGAAGCTCCGTAAATATCCTGTTCAAGCATGCTTTCGACAAAATGAAGTTATCAATGAAGGATGTGTCTCCCTGCGACAAACCACTGCACGGTTTCACTGGAGATGCAAAAATGCCCCTCGGGCAACTTGACCTCTTCGTCGAAATAGGAAGTCATCCCCGCTCCGTGGTGCGAAAACAAACGTTCGTACTAATAGAGAACCACTCGGCTTACAACGCCTTCTTGGGAAGACCAGCCTTGTCTGACTTCCAAATTGTCTTAGCCCCCTGGTGCCTGAAGATGAAATTTCCAACGGACAACGGAATAGGAGAAGTAGAAGGAGATCAAGACGCTGCCCGAGACTGCTATGTAACTGAGCTTCGCAACAACCACAGAAAGAATAAAGGAAAAGATGCAGAGACTACTCTCTGCATGAAAATCTTGGAGGCATAGCAACTAAAGAAAGCCCCTCCTCTTCGATACACAAGCGATCCCTTCAATGAACTAGACCCCAGGGATAAAGAGGAGGAGGCTACCGCCGAGCCTGCAGAGGCTATGGAATTCGTATCGGTAGATAAGCATGATTCAAGTAGACTATTAAAAATCGGATCTCAGCTGAAAACGGAATTGAAGGATCAACTCATTGACTTTCTCCGCCACAACTTAGATGTATTTGCGTGGACCCATGCCGATATGACAGGAATCTCCCCAGACATAGCGTGCCACATGTTGAACATCGATCCCACCAAGGTACCAGTAAAGCAGAAAAAGAGGAGCATGGGGGCAGAGCGAACAGCAGCCCTTGATGAGGAAGTAAAGAATCTACTTGCTAATGGCTTCATACGGGAAGCCATCTACCCAGAATGGATCGCTAACCCAGTGCTAGTAAAAAAGGCCAATGGAAAGTGGCGAACATGTATTGACTTCTCCAATCTGAATGATGCTTGCCCAAAAGATTGCTTCCCACTTCCCCGAATTGACCAACTCGTAGACAGCACAGCTGGGCACGAACTCCTATCTTTTATGGATGCATACTCCGGATATAACCAGATCCCCATGCACGCTCCCGATCAGGACCACACTAGCTTCATCACCGACCGCGGATTATATTGTTACAAAGTCATGCCTTTTGGACTCAAAAATGCTGGAGCTACCTATCAACGCCTCGTCAACAAAATGTTCGCAGAACTGATAGGACGAACTATGGAAGTATATGTGGATGACATGTTGGTAAAGTCCAGGAAAGCCAACGACCATGTAAGCCATCTGGACGATATGTTTCAGGTACTTCGCCGATATGGAATGAAGTTGAATCCTCTAAAGTGCTCCTTCGGAGTATCATCGGGAAAATTCTTAGGATTCATCGTCCACGCCAGAGGAATCGAAGCAAACCCTGAACAAATCCGGGCTTTAAAAGAAATAAGGATACCTTCCACTCGAAAAGAAATGCAGAGCCTAAACGGAAAGGTGGCCGCCCTAAGCAGATTCATTTCCAAGGCAACTGACAAGTGTGTCCCTTTCTTCGAAGCTCTCAAGAAAGACAAAGGGAGGTTCGAGTGGACCGACGAATGCTTGAAAGCCTTCCTCAACCTAATCGAACACCTTCAGAGACCGCCAGTACTCTCAACTCCAAATGAAGGTGAAGTGTTATACCTATACCTCGCTGTATCATCTCATGCTCTAAGCGCCGCCTTGGTAAGAGAAGAAGACCGCACGCAACGCCCGGTTTACTTTGTAAGTAAGAGATTTACAGGGGCAGAGGCCAGATATCCTAAACTTGAGAAATTAGCATATTGTTTATTGATCGCGTCACGAAAACTACGACACTACTTCCAGTCTCACTCCATCAGGGTTCTAACCGATCAACCACTAAGACAAGTGCTCCATCGTCCTGACACTTCTGGGCGACTCCTCAAATGGTGCATCGAACTAAGTCAATATGATATCACCTACCATCCTCGCACCGCTATCAAAGGACAAGCCATGGCTGATTTCATTGCCGAATTCACTGTCAACGAAGGCAAGGAACAACCCGAAGTAGCAAAAAACATCAAGTGGAACCTCTTCGTAGACGGAGCATCAAACGAACAAGGCTCGGGGGCAGGTATTGTGATCATCACCCCCAGGGGAAGAAAGTTGTACTATGCATTGAGATTGGAGTTCACGGCCACTAACAACGATGCTGAATATGAAGCAGTAATAGCGGGATTGGAACTGGCCCTAGAAATTGGAATCAATTCCTTATGTATTCATAGTGATTCTCAGCTTATCGTAAACCAGGTACTAGGAGAATTCCAGACTCGAGGAGAACGACTCACAGCATACCTAAAGAAAACCAAACTGCTGCTCGATCAATTGGACCATTATCTAATCAAACACATTCCTCGAGAAGAAAACCAAGAGGCAGATGAACTTGCAAAGCAAGCTAGTATGAAGAACAACACCATTTCCGGAGCACTAGCAATCTCAAGGCAGCTAGCCCCAAGTTTCGAACAAGTGAATCTGATAACTGCAATCGAAGAAGGAACCTGGATGACTCCTATCCGGAAATATTTGCAAGATGGCATACTACCCGACAGGCGCGACGAAGCCAAGAAGATCTTGAGGAAAGTTCCCCACTACACAATTCAAGAAGGCATCCTCTACCGGCGTGGCTTCTCTAGCCCCTTACTAAGATGCGTCGCCGGAAGGGAAGCCAAGGAGATATTAACAAACATCCATCAGGGAGGATGCGGAGATCACACTGGAGGACAGACTTTGGCAAGAAAGATACTCCGATATGGATATTACTGGCCCATACTAAACAAAGATGCCCCAGACTTCGTTAAGAAATGCGACATATGTCAGAAGTTCGCCAAGATTCCTCGACTCCCCACAAACGAAATTACTCAAATGACCAGCCCTTGGCCCTTTGCTGTATGGGGAATTGACTTAATTGGCGAACTGCCAACGGGCCGAGGCGGAGCCAAATATGCTATAGTGGCAGTCGATTATTTCACCAAATGGGTGGAAGCGGAACCTTTAAATAAAATATCTTCAGCAAAAGTTATCAACTTCTTGATCAAAAACATTCTGTGCAGGTATGGAGTCCCACTCAAGATCGTATCCGACAACGGACTCCAGTTTGACAGCGAAGAATTTGCCGACTGGTGCCAAGAGCATGGGATTCATAAAAGCTTCTCATCAGTAGCTTACCCTCAGGCAAACGGGCAAGTTGAAGCTGTCAACAAAATTCTCAAAACCCTAATCAAGAAGAAACTTGAAAAGTCAAAAGGCGCTTGGGTGGACGAACTTCCTACGGCACTATGGGCATACCGCACATCTTTCAGAACATCAACGGGACATACTCCTTTCTCTTTGGCATATGGATCGGAGGCAATGCTCCCAGTTGAGACTATTGTGCCTTCCCACCGTAGGATCCACTACAACCCAGAAGAAAACGAAGAACTCCTCCTCATGTCTTTGGATCTGATCGAGGAAAGGAGAAACGATGCAGCACTCAAAGCAGCAGCTCACAAACAAAAAGTGGCAGCACAATACAATTCCAAAGTCAAGCATCGCAGCTTACAAGAAGGAGATCTTGTCCTCAGGCGAATCTTTCCGCGCCTCGGGGCACTGGACCCCATCTGGAACGGACCATATGTAATTCATAAAGATCTCCACAACGGAGCTTACATTTTGTCAACAGTGGACGGAGAGGTGTTCCAGAGGGCATGGAACATCCGACACCTCCGTCGATACTTTTCTTAACTTGTACTGCCCATATGAAGTGAATTAACAAAGAGAATCAGTGGACGTAGGCATTTCCGTGCCGAACCACTTTAAAAAATCTTGTCTCTTTTTTAACTTGTTCCTTTATGTCTTGGCTGCTCGTTAAGTTTTATCCCTTTCTGTTGAATAAAATCCTATGGCATCTCCACTCAAGACGCACCACGGCCTCATCTGGACTAGGCCTAACAGGTACGCTACGATTCTATACACTCGCCAATGAGACACTTTTGCTCCTGCATCCCTCTGCTGCGGGTTAACTCATTGCGCGCCTGCCCTCAAAGCCAACTGTAATGAGCCGATTATAAGTCATCATAAAGGCCGACTATAGCCGATGGCAGCTCATTACGGCGTTCGGCTCGCCGGCAACTGTGAACCTACTTTAAGCCCCAACATAAGGTGTGGCCAGCCAGGGGTAGTTCACGGCCAACGGCACCCACGCTAGCCGGCCATGGTAAATCGAATAATACCCACGATTACGGACCATAATGGTTCGGGTAGTTACCGTGCGCGATCTCGGCTCCGATGTGTCTTAAGTGCGGCTGTGGTAAAAAAGAAAACTCCCCGCGGAGGCGTAAGATGGGTGACAAATGTCTCCAAGACCCACAGCTAGGGAAAGTGACTACAAAACCCGTTTGCCACGAACTTAAGCACATCGACGGCCTTCCGTGACTGGAAGTTTTACTTTTACTATATTTCCATTCCATTTAAATATTTTTCTCCTATCCTGTATAACAAACTCTAAAGTACAGGAAACCGAATAGGAAGCATTCACTCATGAGGCTCTAAGCCTGCGTACTGGGTGGCAGGGCGCTCAGCTATACCCGTGAACAGTTACACAAGACACTCAAAGCTACCGCCTGCGAATAAAACATAAAGGGCGGTACTCTCTTCTCTTGTACATAAATGCGTAACTATAGCTTATTCATACACTGACATTGCAAAACGTGAAATTATATTTCAAGCAAAAACATAACATCAAACACAACTAGAATCACAGGCATATACATAATTATACTTCTCACACGGCACATAAAGATAGCAACAACATTTAAACATGACAAAATCAGCTTATATTATAAGATCACACGAAGTTATTCTTTGCAAATAATTTTATTACAGTTGCATATCAAAGACTAACATAAACAGTGATAAAAAAGAAACAAAAAGATGGCGGATGCATCCACACTCCATCACCAACTCCCCCAGTCTACTTAGCCGCAGGATCAGAGCCCCTAGCATGTGGATCAGAAGTCCCGCCTGTCCAATTCGGAAGAGGAATTCATTAAACAAACAACCAAGTTATGGAAACACAGGAAGAAAAGAAAGGGAAGAAGAATAACTCACCAGCATCCGCCGCTTGATCCTCATCATCCAACTGCACGCCCGCTTCCTCTGCAGCAAGCAGCCGCATCCCCTCTTTCACCGCCGCTTGCTCCTCCTTTGAGAACTGAGCAGTAACCGCATTCAAGTTGAAAGCCTCTCCGCCTTCCTTACCCGCGTTCACCCTGGCCTCCTCTAAAGCCTGGAGATACACCTTGGCCATGACCCGAGGGTAATCGTCCATCCAAGACAAGCCGCCCTCCTTCCAAGTGTGGAAGTACATATCCTGCAGCATCTCATCCATCATCCCCTCGTTTTCCTCAAACTCCCTCACCCGGGCCTCGGAAGCTTGCAACTTGGCGACGGCGACGTCCCTCTCTGATTGGTATCTCAAGCAGTCAGCCTGGAGTGACCTCCTCATTTCCTCCTCCTTCAACTTGAGGGACCTCCTCATCTCCTCCATCTCCTCCTTCAAATCGGCCTGAGCCATCTCCGCAGCCTCGAGCCTCCCTGACAACTCCTCTACCCGCTCGAGATCCGCATTTCGAACCTCATCCACCGTTGTGATAGCTATGTTGATCCGTTCCCTGCAAGCGACCTCCATCTTCCGTAATTCCGCCCTACTGGCCTTCTCCATGGTCTCTTTCAGCCGCTTGGAGGCTTCCTCATGCTGGGAAATCTGGATGGCTTGGTCGGCGAGCTGCTTGGCCTGATCGGCAACCTTTAACCTCAACCGAATGTTAGCACTCCCGATCTCTTCCCCGGCCTTGACCAACTTAGCATGATGCTCCATTAACTTCTTGGTCTCTGCGGCCACCCGGTCGATATTAGCCTTGGCCTCATCCCCCATGGTGACTACCCGTGTAGTAAGTAAATCAAGATCTAAAGATTTGGCCTCGTACAGCACTCTTACCATGGGGTTGCAGGGAAGGAGGTGCTCGCCCGTGGTCTCATCGAATGAAATGTCTTGAAAGCTTGGGTCTAAATCAGGATGACCGGCAAAAGGGTCACGAGGCACGGGGCGAGGCACATCGGGACGCCTTATACGAATGACAGTAGGACTCTTGGAAGGAGGAGGAGGGGGGCCGGGCTCCGTGCTCTCCTCCGTAGTATCACGAGGAGGCTGAGTAGGAGGCTGCGAACCAGGGGACGACTCAAATAAGGAACGGCTCCGCTTCCTTTTCTGAATGCCCTCTTCGATGACCCCAAGAAGAGGGCGGTAACTGACTACATCCCCAGTGCGATCAGTAGAAGGTTTCGCGGAAGCTCTCCTCGACTTAAATTGTTCAAGGCGGTGTCGAACATCCAACGTTTTAACTGCCTGGCCTGCCCCTGGAATAAAGAACAAGTGTTACGAACATACAATAATCCACAGTTCAAAAAATGTGCTAAGTTAAAAAGAAAGAAAAGTGGGAAGACACATCTATTATACAAACCCGGCCGAGGAGTGGGATACTGCAATGAGTCCTGGATCTCACCCCAGGACGGAAGTGAACCGTAAAAAATTTCTAAGTCCCTGTCGAAAATGGAATCGGCAGAAGACAAAAGTTCACCTTGCATCGCCGGAATCACCCTAGCTGAGGAACCCTTAGAGGATGGGTCAGTGCCAGCCACAGCTTTGCCGGTTTCCTTTGCCTTCTCCGTTCCCTTCTCCGTTTCCGACTCTCCCTCCGACTCCCCGAAGGCCCGACGGAGAGCCTCATCCAGTTCGAGGTCTTGTTCAGAGGTTAGAGCAGCAACACCACTACCACCTTGACCGTCGCCATCTCCTCCACCCTCCGACCCTTCTCCAACTTCGCCTCCTTCCTCCTCTTCTACACCTTCCTCCTCCGGGACAGTCAGGCAAGTACTTGGAGAAGGGCCATCAGACTTCTTCAGTTTCTTCCCCCCGACCACGGGACGCTCTGCGAAGGGCTCCCTCTTACCGCTCTTTACCGTAGCCCCCTCCTTAGCTTTAGCAGCCCTCTCCTCAGCCGTATCCCTTTGCTTAACCACGGACTGGCGCGGTAAGATCAAATTATACTCCAAGAGGGTTGCGTTCCTGATCAAGAAAGAGGCCGACCGGTCCCGTGCCGGAATAGCCTTTAGTTCAGCAGCCATTCGCACTAAGGAATCGTCCTCCACGACTGCAATACCACCTGTCGCTAGCCAGAAATAGAAGCATGTCAGAAAAAACACTACAGTCAAAACACATGAAAAATATAAATGAAATCAATCTTACAGCCGGAAGTGAAAAGGCGGAAAGAAACAGCATCGTCCTTGACGAAGAACCACTCTTTCTTGAACATGGTGAACTTGGAATACAAGTCCAGGACTGGTTTGAAGGGCACGGCCGCTTCCAGGCTAATATACGGAGACCCCTTCTTATAGCCTCTCAGGTTGTACAAATATCGAATTTCTCGGTTAGAAGGAGGACGCCCGTACCTCCTCTGGAAGATAACAAAGAGGCTCACCAGGATGGCGTAAGAGTTAGGCTGAAGCTGGAAGGGAGCCACCTTCAAATATGTGGTGAAGCTTACTATCCAAGCTTTGATAGGGGGATAGCGCCGCACATGCAATGGTATCTGCTAAAAGCGAAGTAGCCCTCGGGAGGATTATATGGCATCACTCCATCTCCCGGCAGCAGCATAAGAGCCCTATCTATCCCGAAGGAACGGGATATGACGTCAAGTTGCTCCTCCTTTAGGGAGCTAGGAAAGCAATCCGGGGGAGAGATCAAAAGTTCCTGTGGACCATATCCGTCCACTAGAGACCTCGGAATAGGTCGGTGTTGCCCGGATCCTGGTTGGACTGGGGGCAAGGAAGAAGAAGGCTCTCCTGTGCCTCTAGACTTCTTTCTGTCCGATCGTGTTTCCGCTTTGCGAGACATTTTCTGCAGCACAAGAAAGACTTGAGGTTAGAATAAGAAGTATAGAAACATAAACAAGCAAATATATAAGGCAAGCGTGTAAAAAAGTCCAAGATTCCGCTCAAGGACCAAGTATGAAGTCTCATTCGGCGTTGCAAAACAGGTTCATTCGGCATAAGAAGCATATGGTCATTCGGCACTATGCTCATTCGGCATGGGGCGTGAAGTTCATTCGGCACTATGCTCATTCGGCATGGGGCGTGAATTCATTCGGCACTAAGACCTTAAGTTCATTCGGCAAACAAGACCATCCGGTGACAAGAGTTCATTCGGCAGAAAGTATTTATACCTGATTCGGTATAAGCTGGTTCGGCGAAGAACTTGGTTCGGCAGGACAGCTGATTCGGCGCTCTGGTTCGGTAAGGGAAAGCCAAGGGGGTACGGCCTCTATATATAAGCGAGCTCAGGGCCGCCGAACCAGATGGTTCGGCCTACCGGATGGTAGTACCGGACCAATAACAAATATACCGGACCATATATACCGAATGAAACCAACAACAACTGAGTGAACTCTCTCCCTCTCTACCAACAACCACACGTGGACTAGAGGCACGCAGGCTCCTCACTCAGATAAGTACCGAACTCCAGAACTAGCTAATAAAATAAGGATTATGATAACAATGAATAAGTCATAAAACTCTCACTAACATGGATTAATCGTTTACACGCGTGCACGACCACAAATGGTCCATAGGCACGCTCTGAATGGTTATTAACCCTATCGTCACGGGAATTTACACTTTGACACGCCTTTTTAAACTCATATGTGAAACGGATACTTGATTCTGATAGTTATGAAATGGCTAGGCTACTTACACATGTACGGGGTTGCGAACGATCCCTAGGCATGCTCTGAGCTAGCAATAAACCATCTTCACAAACGATCCAGGGACCCACTCTGACATAAACCGGGCATCGACGATGCCAAGCCCCTTCGGGGCTCACTCTCTCGTCCTGAACGGCACAGTTCACTTCATCTCGAATATTTCGATCATGAACGATCGTTATTTGAAATCACGCTAAAACTGTAAATTCCTTTGCAGGACATTAACAGAATACGAACGTCCAATCGCCGGCGTTACAAAGCCAATCTTCCTGCCACAGGGAAAACAAAGCGCGACACATGCAAGCACGTGCCCCACTTTGGGGGGCAAATGTTGGGCGAATTTTCACCCAGAAGATCTCAAGACCAAGAAGCCGCAGTTTCACTCGGGCTCGCAAGCAACCTCTACTTCGTTCGACAGCCAAGAAGCTCAATACTAACCTAGAGGGCCTTCCAATATTCTCCATGAAGAAGCTCGTTCGGCCCAAGCCCCTCACTCGGCCTTGACCCATTCGGCCTCCACATCATTCGGCCCCCACTTCATTCGGCTCCACCTCATTCGGCTCCTTTATACCACCACTCCAACTCCACTGCCGGACCAACCTTGCCACCGAACCAAGCCTCGCCTCCACTGCCGGACCAACCTTGCCACCGAACCACCTACATAACCGGACCAAACGACCACCGGTCCACATTCATCGCCGGACCACGCCTACTACCGGACAAAGCTCCGTGCCGAATGAGCCCCGCCGAACCACACAGTTGCCAGTCCAGATCGCTTCAGCCCAGGCTCACCAGCAGTTATATACTTCCAAGACCCCTGCCCCCTACCTCATTCTATAAATAGAGGGGCAGGGGTACAACAATGGCGGACAAGTTTGAGAGCTCAAGCAAGGAAGGAACTTTCAAACTACTTTCATATACTTATATACGAAACATTGTACTTGTAATCTGAAAGAAAGAAGATAATAACATATAAAGTGGACGTAGGCACATTCTGGCCGAACCACTATAAATCTGTGTGTCTTTTACATTTCAGCCCCTACTTCTTTTATATTTACATGCTCATCTAAAATCATTGAAAATCACATATAATCAACTAAATAATACGACTTGGAGGTGTTTGTCCATTTTTTGTGCAAACAGTCTCACCATTTGATGTCTTAGACTTACATTTCTAGACTTTCTATTATATGTCTTATTAGACACATTGCATATCGTTGCTTGATTGTCACAGTTAATCAAGACTGCTAGAGATGGCTTTTTCCATAAAGGAATTTCCATTAATAAATTCCTAAGCCATTCCGCTTCTTTACATGCATCTACTAATGCAATCAATTCTGACAACATTGTTGAGTCAAAAACACAGGTCTGCTTCTTGGAAGCCCAAGACACAGTAGTGCCTCCTAACGTAAAGATCCATCCAGACGTAGGCTTGGATTTGGATTCTACATTGTTCCAAGTTGCATCACTGCATCCTTCTATCACAGCAGGATATGCTTTATAAGATAAACCATATTCAATGGTTCCTTTCATATAAGCTAAAACTTTGGAAATAGCGTTCCAACGTTCGAAACCTGGATTACTCGTAAATCGATAGAATACACTTATAGCATGTGCGATGTCTGGTCTAGTGCAATGCATAGCATACATAAGACTCCCAATAACAGTGGAATACTCTAGTTGAGAGATGGTACGTCCAATGTTCTTTTCTAGTTTAACACTAGGATCTAAAGGAGTTAGTGCTGGTTTGTCATCGTATTGACCATACTTTTATAGGAATTTCTCTATGTAATGAGATTGAGTTAGTAATTACTTCCTCTCTTTCCTAAAAATTTATTTCCCAAAATTACATCAGCATCTTCTAGATCTTTCATATCAAATTTAGAAGACAGAAACTTTTTAGTTTCATTCACACAGGATATATTGGAACCAAATATTAGCATGTCATCAACGTATAAACATATTATAACACTACCTTTTTATCCGATTTTCTATAAATACATTTATCAACATCATTAACAATGAATCCCTATGACATGCAACTTTATCAAGTTTCTCATGCCGTTGCATGGGAGCTTGCTTCAAGTCATAAAGAGATTTCACTAATTTGCAAACTTTCTTTTCTTGGCCTGGGGTTTTGAAACCTTCAGGTTGTTCTATATATATCTCTTCTTCTAAATCTCCACTTAGGAAAGCAGTTTTTACTCAATTTGATGTATGACTAATTTATGAATTGAGGCAAGTGCAATTAAACAACGTACAGAAGGTAAGCGAGCAACTGTAGCATATGTATCAAAGTAATCTACTCCATGTCTTTGCTTATATCCCTTAGCAACTAATCTGGCTTTAAACTTATCAATGTATCCATTTGTGTTCAACTTTTTCTTGAATATCCATTTACATCCTATAGGTTTAGCACAAGGAGGTAAATCAGTTAAAACCCAAGTTTGGTTTAACAGTATGGAACTCATTTCTTCATTGATAGCTTCTTTCCGGAAATTGGAATCTCTAAAACTCATAGCCTCAGAATAAGTTTTGGGATGGTCATCGACTTTCATTACATATTTAGTCATATTAAGGACTTCGTTCTTACTGCCTTCTACTAGATATGTAATGAAGTCAGGACCATAGGCCTTCTCTATTATTGCTCTTTTACTTCTCTGTTGTTCAGTACTATTATCTGGTACCAATACTTCCTTGTTGTTTTGAGCAGGAGCATAATCATCGTCATTGATATCATTAGCATACTAGGTTCTAGACTAGATGATCTCAATGGGATCTCAACAGTTTGATTTTCAAAAAATTCTACATCTATAGATTCTATAACTTCTAGGGTGTCAAGAATAAGGAATCTATAAGTTATACTATTAAGGGAACATCCTATGAAAACACATTTAATTGCTCTTTTTCCTAACTTTTGTCGTTTAGTGTCTGATTTTCTAACATTGTAACGACCCTGAAATTCGGACCCAGTTTAAAATTTTAAAAAATCGCTTATTTAGTGTAGAATTTCGAATGTTCATAAACAAATTCTGATGCTATTCAAACTTCATATTTGGAATGCGTCTAATTAAACATAGCAACTGGTAAATTTTCGGTCGAAAATATGAAAGTTCATTTCGTGCGTAAATTTACTTCAATCTAAATCATTTAGTAATCGGTGAAAATAAACCGTTTTCGAACCTAAATATTTTACATAGAAAAATTCTAAATCGTCTTCTGAGCAAGACGTCATTTTTCGTTTTTTCAGATTCGGACTTCTTTAGCTCCGTCGTTCTTATTTTTCGACGTTTTACTGCGTTTTCCTTTAGTAGAAAATTTCGAAATTTTATAATTCAATCGAATCACTGATATATGTATACCGTTTTGATCGTCTCGTCGCGCTGACCAAAACGATATATTTATTTGTGTCGATCGGAGTTCGGCGTTGCAAATTATAATTGTTAACGGAGCGCAAACCGGTCCGTTACGTAACACAAACCGGTACCCAACTTTCCAACGTTCAAAATTCTAGAGTCTATTCAGCTGTCTTGGGAACCCAAATAGCCACCACTTTGCAAAACATCATTGCATTTCACTATGCACACTGAACCCCACTGTATATATCCGCCTTCATTAATGCTTCTGCAAACAGCTCACTTCATTATTGCACTGTTTCCTCTGGTACGTCACCTCTCTTCTGTGAAAAATAATAATAGCCGGCAGCTTTTATTACAAGCTGCATTCAGAGTTTACTTTTTGCTATTCCCTACGTTTCATTTTTTTCGTTTACCTTTGTTGGTTCGTTTAATTTCTTACAGGCTTCATTTTTCTATCCGGTTCACTTGTAAAACAAAGTATATACTAAAGAAATACACCCTTCTTCCCTGTTGTATGAAGACCATTCATTATCTTCTCTTCTCCCCTTCCTTTCCTTTACCATCCACCCTCACGTATTCCTCCTCCCTCCTAAAATTCTTGCAACAAAAAAAAAATGAAAGAAGAGAAGTAATGCAAAAAGAAAATGCACATGCATGCGACCTCAACCTAACACGCTAGCTACCTCCTTCTTCCACCTATCTCCCCCACGCATTTAGCGTCCTCCCCTAGAAAGTGCCGCAGCCGCCACCTTAAGCCTAGCCTCCGCCACCGCAAGTCTCCGCGTCAATCACCATCTTCCACCTCGCGGCTCCGCATCTTCGCCATGCCACCTTCCACTTCCTCCCAGCCACGTCCTCCCCTTGCGCCTCTACTCGGCAACCGCCCATCTCTGATTCACCGTCCGCCCTTACCGCAACCACGTATGGTCGCCGCCCTCCTCCTTTGCTCTCTTCAGCCCCGCGCCCTCTCTCCTCCACTCCGCATCGACCACAGAAGCTTCAAACTACCACCGTCCTTTGCCCTACAACCCGACGGCCCCGCGGCCACCACTTCAAGTCTTCCTTCCGAACAGCCTTTTCCGCTTGCCTCTTCGCTCGCAGCCCCATCCACCCGCCCTTCCGTGCTTTACCACACATGCAACCACCTCCAGCTCGGCCACCTTCTTCGCCTGCATCTCGCCTATATCTCAGCCGAGCAAATCCTACTTCGACAGCCTCCACTTTATTATTTTGGGTAATTTACATATATACTGATTTTCTAAATTTTGTTTTTTTGTTTTATATAAATGTGTTTATATATTTTGGATCTGATAATTTATACACATATACTATAAAAAAGTTTATGTTGGGAAGTTATAATAGTGTTTATAAAGGTATATGTATGTGCGAAAAAATATAATGATATATATATGTAAAGGTCAGATTTTAAAAGTTTTACAGTAGAGTATAAATATAAAGGTGAAGTCGTTCACCTGTACATTCAAGTAGATAGTCGCCTAAATTGTTTTGCAGAATAACTTTGAAGCAAATATAAGTAAAGTGTACATATGGGTTATAAAAGTCTGAGTAATATATGTTAGTTTATGTAATATATTGAGATGCGTATCCATTCATATATTATGTTTAAAGTACGCTAGCATATTTAGTATTTTTTGTGTAGGGATACGTGAAGTGTAGATAAAGGGTTTTATACTTGTTGTGTCTTTTGTATAAGATGCTTTCTATACTTATATATTACATATATTAAGTTTTGCATATGGGCTGAGTAGTTTTCTAGAAGTATGAGGGGTGGTATTATATATATGAATCAGATATTTTGTTTTGCAAGTAAATATACAATATATATGTTATAAATGTAAGATTTCTTTGTTTTGAAACAATCTACTCTTTGTTCTAAATTTTTATTTAGTATAGTTATATCGAGTTAAATATATAAGTTATATAAGTTCGTTTATATGTTACATATGTAGTAAATATTGTTTTATGAGATCTGGGAATTTTGATGAGAATATGCAGTAATGTCAGTCTGTATTTTGTATGTAAGTTCTATATAAATGTACTAATATAGTAGTATTTGTTGAGTTGTACATATATAAAATTATGTTATGCTAAAGCTTTCAGTTCTACCTTGTGTACTAAAGTGTATTTGTATATATAGTATATAAGTGGTTACTGTAGGTTTGTTATAGATATACTATGATTAAATAATATTATATATATGTTTATTTTAATATTTATCTTAAAATAAAATGTTGATTTCAATGAAATAATAAATATATATTTCTATCTCATTTACATGATTGTCTGCACTTTTATTACTTTGTGTACTTGGTAAATTGCATGCATGTGTATTTGGTTACATATTCCATTGTATATAGACGAGTTATATAAGCCCACTTATATCATTTTTTCCTTTGTCGATCTAGTTCTGACTTGTTCTCGATAATTTCGTTTTATCAGCTATGTTCGTCGATCCGTGCCTATCAGGATTTGATTTGGGATTCGAGCTTGAATTCGTAACTCAATTTCAGTGTCCGTATCAATGTCGTATCCGTGTCATCTCCTGTTCTCTCTAGCCTCGAAAGGTGAGCAATCACTCACGATTAATATTCTTTTATTTATTAAATTTGATTTCAATTGAAACGACAATTGAAATATACTGCTGTTATTTATTGCACTGTTATTTATGTATCAGTTCACCTTTGATATCTGACACCGTTATCTGTCATGTATGCAACAATAATCCAGTTTGGTTGATAATTGATTGTTTGTTTGTTGTTGATATTGGATGTTAAATTGTAATGTATAAAATGATAAATATTACGCAATTGAATTCGACGTAGGATAGTTAAAATTTTGAATCGACATATGTGTTGAATTTGATTAGTTTAAGTTGTATCATATGACCCCTGTAAACGTTTAATTAATTGACACGTAGAGATTGATTATGTACACCTTGAACCGTTGAATGTATATTGCATAAATTGATGAAGTATGAAATTAAAATTTAAATGACAAGTGAAAAACCGTTTAAAATAATAGTGTAATGATCTTTAATCTACATGAGATGATTGTGTAGATTCTAGAAATAATTATATTAATTTGCACAAATAACAATGTGAATTAATACGATTATTTCGGGATTACTTAAATTTTTTTTTTTGAATTGTTATTGATTGTTGTTATTGCTTGTTTATTTACTTTGACACCATCCCTGTTATCACACTGCAAGTTCCCTTTGCTATGCTTTGATTTTTGGATTGAAATGGAATCGGGTTGAAATGATATATACCCATATGAACTTGACTTAGGATAGAAAATTTAATAAAACCCGATTGGTCAATAATTTGATTTAAAATAAATACTGATTTTATTTGAGTAAAGGATAAGGTTTGAAATGAAATTGGAATTTGAATTTAATGAAAGAAAAATGTTAATATTGAAATCTAAAACAAAATATAAATGTAATAACTGATGAAAGAACATTGTTTGAAATGAATTATTTAACAATTAAATTTGGAATTATTCATTGAATTAAGTTTGAAATGATTTAATAATTAAGTTTGAATTTGTTAATTAAGTTTTGGAAATTATTTAAGTAAGCCAATAAGTGAAATTGAATTTCTCTAACAAGAAATAAAACGTGTTTTATTGAAATTAATCTAAGGATTGGAATTTAAGGAATTTGATTTGAAAATTTTAATTTAATTAAATTAAGTTTGTAAGTTTTGATATAATGAAGTTAACTTAAGCGATTGATTTGAGGACTTGGAAATTAAAAAGAATTGTTTTGGATGTTAAATTAACTTAACGAATATCGAAAAAATCGATAAATAAATTTAAATTTATTTGAACGTTAAATTTAATTAATTTACATAATTTTGGAATGAAACTTTTGTATGAACTTGAATCAATATTTGAATTTTTTAAATATAATTTGAAATTAAATTATAAGATTTTGAATGGTAATTTGGAAGTTTAAAATGTAAATTATGGAAATTGATATAGAAAGACATATGGAATGTTATTACCGATTCTAATTGAAATGGAAATTGACTGTTTTGAAATATATTAAACGACCAATCGGTGTAATAATACGTAGTTATTAAAGAGACCGGGATCGGATATGGACATACTCTCTGTAAATACCGAATACCACTTTAATAACTATTATTCGTGGAGTGTTGATCCAGAATGAAGTGGATGGTTTGGTGAACGCGTTGACTGAAGAAAGAGAACGATATTGGATGACCCCTGACATGACTAAAACAGGAGCCGCGTCAGGCCATTGAGGTTCGCCACCTCTAGCGGACACGCTTCTTCGATGCCATATCTATTACTTTTGTGATTCGATTTGGGTGCACCCCTCGGTTTGGGAGTGTTGTTTCGCGGTGTTGAGGTAGCTGCTGGCTATGCTCAACATCAGTCCGGATCACGCAACTACTAGTATCCTAGTTGGTATCGCCTCATGTAACTTGTCATACTGATTATCCTATTCGCGACCACTACGTTTTGTTTTGTGTTATACCTATGGGGTACCCTCTGATAACCACCAGTTTACGGTGGGGCTTACGGTGCTGTATAGACTATGGCATTATAAAAATGTGTTAAGGGGGATTATGGTAACGCCTTAACGCTATTTTAATATTTTACATTACTGTAGACATATTTTAATAGCGTATTATACTTCATAGTAGATAGTTTAACGGATCCTTAGAGGATGGTTATTCCAACGTCCTTTGAGTTACTTGTATTTCGATTGCTATTTCACTTAAGTTGGATTTATTGATATAAGAATATTAATCTTGACTCGAGTGTTTTGTGTTTTGCTTTACTCTCGGGTCAGACTGAGTGTACCAGTATTCGAGACTCACCTTTGGAGTTGGAGCTTTGCTTGAAGATCCAGCCATCTATTCTGCTTTTAGTATTTGATGATTTCAGTGATGTATTCTTATTTGTAACTGATGTATCATGTTACTCTTTCGTTGTATCTGGTGTAACTCTGAGGTATCTTATATATTTATATAGTAGCTTAATGAACTACTATCTCTTTTATTTCCGCTGCATATTTATAACTCTGGGTCTGTGTTCTGTGATTTTTTATTTGTTGTCTATCTGAGTTTCGCCAAATTTAAATTAACAATTCGATATTTTGAATTATTCAAGTCCGACATGTGCGGATGCGAACAGTCCAAAATACCGGGTCGTTACAAACATATGCTAAGCAAACCCAAACTTTAAGCCTAGTTAGGTTAGGTTTCTTTTTAAACCATAATTCATGAGAGGAAATACTATTCTTTTTAAGTGGTACTCTATTTAAAACATAACATGAAGATAACATAGCATCACTCCATTGGTTATAAGGTAAATTAGAACTTATGAGCAAGGCATTAACCATTTCTACTAAAGTTCTATTCTTTCTTTCAGCAACACCATTTTGTTGTGGTGTATATGGGGTAGTACATTGGTGAACTACACCTTGTTGTTTACAAAACAAGGTGAATTCATTTGAGAAATATTCACCACCACGATCTGAATGTAATATTTTAGTTTTAACTCCTAATTGTGTTTAGACCTCTTCTTTGTAAATTTTGAATTTATCAAAAGCCTCATCTTTAGTTTTCATTAGATATACATATGCATATCTAGTATAATCATTAATGAATGTTATATAGTATTGGTTACCACCATAGGTGATATGACTATTTAAGCCACTCACATCACTATATACCAAATCAAGGAAAACAGTTTTCCTCTCTACGGATTGAAAGGATTTTCGGTGTATTTTTGCTTGAACACATATTTCACATTTAGAGATGGTATCAAAATCACAATCAGAAATTAATCCTAATTTACGCATATTTCTAATGGAATTATAATTAACATGTCCTAATCTACCCTGCCATAAATTAATAGAATCAACAATATAAACAGAAGATTTCTTTATTAAATTCAACTTAATCATGTCGTTACAAGAGTATCCCTGTCCAATGAATCTACCATTCTTAGACAACACTAGTTTATCGGACTCATACACCATCTTGAATCCTCCTTTGTTAAGAAGGTATACAGAAACGAAATTCTTACACATATCAAGTACATAAAATACATTGACTAATGTAAGAACTTTTCCAGAGGTGAAAGGAAGTTCTATAGTGCCTTTTCCCAGAACTTCGCATGGAACCTTATTTGCTCCAGTAACTTCGTCGGCTTCACCTTTACTTTCTTTGTAACTCTTGAACAGATTACAGTCTTTGCAAATGTGAACGGTTGCTCCAGTGTCGAACCACCAATAATTATCATTGCCGCTAATGGAGTTCTCCTCTTGCACTATAGCCACAAGTGAGTCTTCGACCACATTCACTTTTTGTTGTTTCTTCTACAGATGGCAGTCTCGGGCATAATGGTCGGGCTTGTTACAAAATAACAAGCACCTTTCTTTTTGTTGTTGGTTTTGGAATGATTTTTCTTCTTAAACTGTGTCTTATTCTTTGGCTTTAACTTATCAGTAATTTTAACATTATTTGCCTTAGAATGGGACTTGGTTTGCGTATTATCATCTAGATCGCGTTTGCGAAAGTCTTCTTCAATACGAAGATGACGCTGTAAACCGTCTATATTATAATCTGTTTCCGCATGCTTCATCTTTTTCTTATAATCATTCCAACTAGCAGAAGTCTAGAAATTATAACTCCAACAACAAAAGATTCAGGGAGATCAGTTCTAGCATCTTTAAGTTGATTCACCAACAGTAAGATTTCGCTTACTTGTCCAATTATAGACTTATTGGTGACCATTTTGAAATCCATAAAATTAAACTTTTTGTTACTTGCCTCGGATATGCGGTACTTATTCTCTAGTGCAGTCCCGATTGCCTTTGCTGTTTCCAAGGTCCTATGAGCATTAAAGACTGGGGTAGATAGCGCATTAAGAATATGGCCACTGCATTGAAAATCGTCCACTTTGCGCTTTGCACGTTTAGC
Organism: Allium cepa; assembly: GCA_030765085.1. Lineage (NCBI taxonomy): Eukaryota > Viridiplantae > Streptophyta > Magnoliopsida > Asparagales > Amaryllidaceae > Allium > Allium cepa. Next base: position 32,672,135 of record CM060940.1, read on the forward strand.
CTTTAGACCAGCATCGTCTATATCAGTTTACTTCGGTATTTCTTCCAAGTCATCTTCCAAAATATAGAACAACTTGATGGTGACCAGGAAAAATTTCATTGTCTCTTGCCAACGAGTGAAATTGTCGCCATCAAAACGCTCCAATCGAGTTAGATGCTGATTCATAACTTGTAGAGCGCTCGAACCTTCCATGGTTGAAATGTATTATCTGAAAATTGTTGGGGATTTTACATTTCGAGACAAATTTGATAGCGATTGCAAAGAAGATAATGTTGTACTTCCGACTTCAAGGATCTATGGAATAGATTCTTTCAGACAATAGTTCAACCCACCAAGTACAAAAGAGTTATCGACTATTGACTTTCAGGATTCAATGAAGCCTTAAAATAGCGTAATCGGATTCAAAGTTTGTATGCCTTTGATTCGACCTAGAACACTTTAGTATTTGATATCTGACGATGTAATATCCAGAGAAAGGGATGAAGAAGAAGAAGAAGAAGAAACAAATCTGCAACGATTCAGCGTTTGCAACACCTTGCAGATGTTACAAAATATAGTGTAATGGAAGTGCAGCGATTAGCAACACTTCCCTAGCGTCGCAAATTCGTGAAGGAAGAGGAAGAATAAGATGAATTCAGAATGGAAAACTGTCTCCAATGTTTTCTGGGTGTTGCTATTTATAGTGGTGGAGAGGTGTCCATTCGCCAAGCGTCACAACTGTTTGCAATAGTTCACAGCTGTCACGAACGGCTACCTTCATTCAACTTTTAAACGTCGTGTCTATTCCTTTGCAATGTTCAGAAAAACATTACAAAATTGCCGCCCTTTGTTCAAATTCAAAAATTCGGTTTCGAGTCCTTAATGGGCTGAAATTTGGCCCGTTACTGTTCGCATATGATCCAAAAATATTTTCGGATCCGAACCCGAAACCCGTACCTGACCCGGCCCGGTTCGGTTCGGTCGGACAGAGGGACGGCAACGGTACGCGTGTGGTGTTTGACGCAACGGATTATACGAAAATTAGATGAAACGGTGAAAGTAGCAATCGGTTGATTGAGACATACTAAAAGGCCCAAATTCGTTGATCCGAAGATACCGAATTCTAGCTATCTCTGACACGTTGATCACGCACGATACCGTGAAAAGAGATCTACAATTCTTCGAGCGTTGATCAAGCGCACTTGATTCCGCCAATTGGCTTCAACGAACGTTGATTCGAGCACACTCGAATACCGTAGGTGGAGGTAGGATATCACACTCGACTACCATTTAATGAAAGCACAAAGCTAACAAACAAGAATTTTATTCAACAATAATCAATCTCCATACAAATGACTCACCCTGCCTATTTATAGGCATTACAACTCAAACAATATACGACCCAACTTAGGTCGCTAGCGACTTATCAATATGCGACTCAACTTATTACAACACCACACACTCACGACTTAACAATAGTGCGCGACCTAACATAGGTTGTTTAAGCGACCTACGACTTAACAAGGATCGGCACCAACCTACCACACTGGTTTCGTCACACATAGTAATCGACCTGAGTACAACGACTTAACAACATATACAAGCAACACACGACTTAAAAGAAAAATACATTGAAACGACTCAACATACACAACATGCCCAGTACACGACCTACGACCTAAGTAAGATCGTAAACGACATAACATGTACAACACAACCTATTACAACACATATTTACAAACTCGGACGACTTACGACTTAAGGTTTCCAACGACTTAACTGTGTTTATAACACAGGCTTGAGCGACCTACTGAAGACACCCGACAGCGACTTAGGGACTTATGACTTCGCACGATCTAAAATATGAGCGACTTAAGCAAGGGAGCGGCTCAAGTGAATGCACGACCTAGTTAGGTCGCTGGAATGAAGGTACGACCTAGTTAGGTCGTTGGAATGTTGTCTCGCTCAGGTGTCTTGTTGCCCATCTCATATCCACTGCAACTACATAGTCTTTATGCCTCACAAGGTCGTCCACGACCTTCATTAGGTCGTATCTCGCTATGCGATCTTACGCATAGGTCGTTGGTGGTTGAAGTTGTTTCTCCTTTCTTTCTTAGCTAGCTTTCTCTCGCACTGTTAGGCCGCACGCGACCTTCGTGCTCGTTAGGTCGCTCGCGACCTAAGAATTTATCAACCCGGGCTGCATCATCCTTCCCTGGTTGAGAAAAATTCGTCCTCGAATTTAAACGTTTATCTCCATAGTAAGGTATAAGGTGTTTAACATTGAATACGTCAGAAGTGTACACATCCTCCAGCAACTTCAACCTGTAAGCATTTACATTGACCCGTTTCACAATCTTTATAGGACCAATCTTTCGAGCTTTAAGTTTATTATACGTTCCCACTGGAAAACGATCCTTCGTTAGCACAGCATATACTAAATCTCCTTCATTAAATTCTACACTTCGTCGCTTCAAATCTGCAGATCGTTTATACTTCTCGTTCGTCTTCTCCAATCGTTCCTGAACGATTCTATGACACTCTGTTAACCCATTAACGAAATCAGCAGCTCGCTTAACTGTGCCCTTCGGTTGTGGTACTATCGTTAAATCCAACGGCCCCTTCGGTATGCTCGAATATACAATCTGAAATGGACTGAAACCTGTACTACGACTCACTACATGATTATGAGCAAACTCCGCTTGACATAATTTGACATCCCAGCTCTTCAGATTGTCCTTCACAAGACACCATAATATTTCCCAACAATCTATTCACCACCTCCGTTTGTCCATCAGTTTGTAGATGGTAAGCGCTACTAAAATTCAGCTTCGTTCCGACCATCTTCCACAAACTTAGCCAAAAATGACTCAGAAAACGAGTATCACTATCCGACACAATAGATTCTGGCAACCCATGAAGTCGATAGATCTCTTTGAAAAATAAATGAGCAACATGAACTGCATCCGCTGTCTTATTACAAGCAACAAAATGTACCATCTTCGAGAAACGATCCACCACAACATATATCGAGTCATTTCCCCATCGAGTCCTCGGCAAACCCAACACAAAATCCATGCTAATGTCCACCCATGGTTTTGTAGGAATAGGTAATGGCATATACAAACCCGCATTTGTTGCAGTTCCTTTCGAAACTTGACATACATGACATCTCTCCACAAATCTCTCAACTTCTCTTCTCATCGATGGCCAAAAATAAGACTGATAAATCAACTGCAATGTACGATCTCTACCCACATGGCCTTCCTCATGCAACTCCTTGATAATCTTCATTCTCAAGTTGCTATCTGGTATACATAATTGATTTCCTTTAAACAGAAAACCATCCACCAAAACAAATTCATCATCACTCCCCTCCTTGACCCTTTCAACAAATTTCATAAAGTAAGGATCTTCTTCAATAAACTCTGGCAATAATTCAAAACGTGTCACCTCAACTTTCATTGTCGTCAATAAATGACTCCTCCTACTCAAAGCATCATCCACATGATTCGTCAGCCCTGACTTGTGTTTCACAACAAAAGTAAACTGCTGTAAATACGCGACCCATGAAGCGTGCCTAGCTGAAATCTTGTCCTGCCCTTGCAAATGCTTCAAAGCTTCATGATCCGTATAAAGAACAAATTCCTTCTGAAACAGATAATGTCTCCATTGCTTCATTGCTTGAACAATTGCGTAAAACTCAACATCATAAGTACTATATCTCAACTTGGCTCCAGATAATTTCTCACTGAAATATGCAACCGGTCTTCCACTCTGACTCAATACTCCACCAATCCTAACCTTCGAAGCATCGGTATGCAGCTCAAACAACAACTGAAAATTCGGCAGTACCAGAATTGGTGCTGTCGTCAATAGTGATTTCATCTTTTCAAAAGCAACCCCTGCTTCCTCTGACCATGCAAACTTCTTTCCTTTCATGCAATCGGTCACAGGTGCCATCACACTGCTAAAATGTGGAATGAATCTTCGATAAAAAGATACCAACCCATGAAAGCTCCTCACTTCAGTAATTGTCTTGGGCTGTGGCCAACTCCTGACAGCTTCCACTTTACTTTCATCCACTTGAATGCCTTCCTTCGACAGTACATATCCCAAAAACAAAACACTGTGCATCACAAACACACACTTCTTTGTTGCTGCATAAAATTTCTCCTATCATAGAATCAACAGTACTTCACGCAAATGCTGGACATGTTCTTCCATACTCCCACTATAGACCAAAATATCATCAAAGTAAACTACTACAAACTTCCCAATGAATGGCCTGAAAATTCGGTTCATCACTCTCATAAAAGTACTCGGTGCATTCGATAAACCAAACGGCATAACCAGCCATTCGTATAGACCTTCTCTAGTTTTAAAAGTAGTCTTCCACTCATCACCCAGTCTTATACGAATCTGATGGTATCCACTCTTCAAGTCAATCTTCGTAAACACAACAGCCCCACTCAACTGATCAATCAAATCATCGAACCTCGGCATAGGAAACCTGTATCTCACAGTGATCTTGTTTAGAGCCCGACTGTCCGTACACATCCTCCACGAACCATCCTTCTTTGGCACCAATAAAGCTGGCACTGCACAAGGACTCAAGCTCTCTTGAACACGCCCCTATTCTAACAACTCCTCCACCTGCCTTCTCAGTTCCTCATGCTCCTTAAGACTCATCCTATAATGTGGTATGTGTGGTAATACTGCCTCTGGCACAAGATCAATCTGATGTTGAATATCCCTCAATGGTGGTAACTCCGTTGGCAACTCTTCAGGAAACGCGTCACTGAATTCCTCCAATACCGGCTTTACTTCCTCTGGGACTTCAACAGATTTAGTAGCTTCATGTCCAATTAACAAGAATACTTCTGGACTCTCTTCTACTTCTTCAACAAATTCTTTCAAAGTTAACAAAGTCTTCAGCTCCTCAATCTCTTCTGATTTTCTTTCTCCTTGTTGACTCTTCTGCGGAACCAAAATAATCTTAACACCTTCAAACATAAAACTGTAGCTATTGGTCCGACCGTCATGCTGCACTGCTCGATCATACTGCCATGGTCTTCCCAAAAGCAAGTGACAAATGTCCGTCTCCACAACATCACATCAAATTTCGTCTTTATATTTCTTCCCAATAGAAAATGGAACACGAACTCGTCGGTCCACCTTCACTTCTCCTCCTTTTCTCAACCATGCTAACTTGTACGGATTTGGATGCTTCTCCGTCTTCAAATTCAACTTCCTCACAGCTTCAGTAGAAATGATATTGTCACAACTTCCCGCGTCAATCAAAAATTTACAAACTTTTCCTAGAATAGTGCATGTCGACTGAAAGATGTTACTCCTCAACCAACTAGCTTCTTCTTCCTGCTTCGGTATCAAACAAGATCTCCTCATCATAAGATTACATCCTTCATCTCCTGACGCAATATCATGTTCATCTTCCTCAACTGGACTAGAATAACCTTCCCCAACATCCTCACCTTCAACTTCAGCAATTATAGTTCGTTTCTTCGGCTTCGGACATTCATTACTCTTGTGGCCCACTTCCTGGCAATTGTAACATTTGAAACTGTTGTTGACCTTTTCCTTCGCAACTTCATTCACAACTGGCTTACTGACAGCTTTCGAAACATTGGAACTCCCACTAGCACCTTTGTTTTGAATATTGGAACTTGTAAACATGCCACCACCTCCACGTCTTCCCTGCTTCTCCCAAACCAACACTTTCTGATGTGCTACTGAAACAGATCTAGGGTCAAACATATTCACCATATCCTGTATCTGCATTCTCAACCCTCTAATAAACCTAGCAGTCAGTTGTTCCTCTGTCTCCATAGTGTCATTTCGAGCAATCAGTTGATAAAATTCGTCAGCATAATCACTAACAGTCTTTGTCCCTTGCCTCAGATTCTGCAACCTCTGATACATCAGTGATTGGTAATTGTAAGGTAAAAATGTAGCACTCATCAATTTCTTCATCTTCTCCCATGATTCAATCTTTGACTTTCCCATTCTCTCCCTTGTAAGTTTAGTTTGCTGCCACCATGCTAAAGCTCTCCCCCTCAACCCAGTAGCAACCAACTTCACTCGGTGTTTTTCCAGAACCTCCTTGAAAACAAAGATCTCTTCAACATTTGACAACCAGTCCAAAAACTCTTCTGCATCCATTCCTCCTTTGAATTCCGAAACTTCTGTCTTCATTCCCGACTCCCAACGTCGATCATCTTCTACATCTCGATATGAATTTCGAACTTGGTCTCGATCTCGATAATGAACACTAGCTCTATCACCCTCTTCATCAAAATCAAATGTACGTCTATATCGATCTCGACCATCATCACCCCTTCAATCACGCATGTCCCTTCTACTATGTCTCTTTTCATCTCTATATGGTTCATGCTCAAACTCACGTGGAGTTCTTCTCTCTTCATGTCCATAGTCATGGTGATCTCTCCTTGATGAAATTGATGTTTCTCTTCTTTCTCTAAAAGATTGCGACGACACCCTCCTCGCTTCCATAACTGATGGCGAAACTCTGTTTCCTCCATGGTTCGAGACTGGCAACCTTCTCCTTTGAGCTTGATTCATATCCATCATCAACTTCTCTAGCTTTCCAATGCCTTCATCAAATTTCTCATTAATGCGTTGTTCCATCTGCTCGGCTTCTTCCCTTCTGTACAATGCTTCAACATTTTGATGGCGGTTAGCTCTTCTCAATGACATGATTGAATCAAATAATCTTCAACACAAATCACAAATACTTTAACAAATCAACAATCTTCAAAAATTTCAACTCAAATTTGAACTAACAAAGCATGGCCTCTTCACTTAGCTCGGCTTCAACTTCAAACAAAAATGCATGGCTCAAACTTCAACAAAATGATCTTCAACTTCAAACTTCAAACTCGTTTCCAAGTCTCGGCTTAGCTATGATTGGATAAGTCTAGCTCTGATACCAAAATGACGCAGCGGATTGTATGAAAATTAGATGAAACAGTGAAAGTAGCAATCGGTGGATTGACACATACTGAAAGGCCCAAATTCGTTGATCCGAAGATACCGAATTCTAGCTATCTCTGACACGTTGATCGCGCACGATACCGTGAAAAGAGATCTACAATTATTCGAGCGTTGATCAAGCGCACTTGATTCCACGAATTGGCTTCAACGAACGTTGATTCGAGCGCATTCGAATACCGTAGGTGGAGATAGGAGATCACACTCAACTACCGATTTAATGAAAGCACAAAGCTAACAAACAAGAATTTTATTCAACAATAATCAATCTCCATACAAATGACTCACCCTGCCTATTTATAGGCATTACAACTCGAACAATACACGACCCAACTTAGGTCCCTAGCGACTTATCAATATGCGACTCAACTTATTACAACACCACACACTCACGACTTAACAATAGTGCGCGACCTAACATAGGTCGTTTAAGCGACCTACGACTTAACAAGGATAGGCACCGACCTACCACACTGGTTTCATCACACATAGTAATCGACCTGAGTACAACGACTTAACAACATATACAAGCAACACACGACTTAAAACAAAAATACATCGAAACGACTCAACATACACAACATGCCCAGTACACGACCTAAGTAAGGTCGTAAAGGACATAACATGTACAACACAACCTATTATGATACATATTTACAAACTCAGACGACTTACGACTTAAGGTTTCCAACGACTTAACTGTGTTTATAACACATGCTTGAGCGACCTACTGAAGACACCCGGCAGCGACTTAGCGACTTATGACTTCTCGCGATCTAAAATATGAGCGACTTAAGCAGGGGAGCGGCTCAAGTGAATGCACGACCTAGTTAGGTCGCTGGAATGAAGGTACGACCTAGTTAGGTCGTTGGAATGCTGTCTCGCTCAGGTGTCTTGTTGCCCATCTCATATCCACTGCAACTACATAGTCTTGATGCCTCACAAGGTCGTCCACGACCTTCATTAGGTTGTATCTCGCTGTGCGATCTTACACATAGGTCGTTGGTGGTTGAAGTTGTTTCTCCTTTCTTTCTTAGCTCGCTTTCTCTCGCACCGTTAGGTCGCACGCGACCTTCGAGCTCGTTAGGTCGCTCGCGACCTAAGAATTTATCAACCCGGGCTGCATCATCCTCCCCTGGTTGAGAAAAATTCGTCCACGAATTTAAACGTTTATCTCCATAGTAAGGTATAAGGTGTTTAACATTGAATACGTCAGAAGTGTACACATCCTCCGGCAACTTCAACCTGTAAGCATTTTCATTGATCCGTTTCACCATCTTTATAGGACCAATCTTTCGAGCTTTAAGTTTATTATACGTTCCCACTGGAAAACGATCCTTCGTTAGCACAGCATATACTAAATCTCCTTCATTAAATTCAACATTTCGTCGCTTCAAATCTGCAGATCGTTTATACTTCTCATTCGTCTTCTCCAATCGTGCCTGAACGATTATATGACACTCTGTTAACCCATTAACGAAATCACAGCTCGCCTAACTTATTTATACAAAATTATTGTACAACTTTCTATCATGTAGGACTATTGTTCTCTTCTTCCTCTTTACTTCTTCTCCTCCAAATCAAAAAACCAAAGCCCCAAACCAATTATTGAAAATTTTACAACCCGACAATGAGGTGGCAGGGTCTGGAATTAAGGAAGGTCACAGCGACTTGGTTGAAGTGGTGAAGTCGCAACTGCTAATGGTCGATGTGTAGTGTGGCTGCTGGAATGTTGTATATATGGTGAGAATGATGGAGCAATGAAGTTGCAAGTCGCTATTGGAAGAGGATGGATGAACTGTTTGTGTTGTTGATAGAATTGTAGTGAAAGTGCAGCAGTGAAATAACACAGTTGTAGTGTTGTGATAGTCATGGATAGGGGAGGTATGTGAGATGTTTGTCTGTGGTATTGGTGGTTGTAGTTTGTATATTAGGATGTTGAGAGCAGTTGTTAGATGGTCAGGGGTGGTTATGGAAGGAGGAAGATGGTGATAGTTGATTATTAGTTATGGGAAGCAGTTGTATAGCAGTGTGGTTATTTGATGGTGGTTCGGCGATGGTAAACAACAGTAGGAAGGTTTGACGGTGGATTGGTGGAGGGTGGTTTAGGTTGCAATTCGCTGTCTTTTTTTTATGGACAGTACTTATTGGCAAAGAGGAGCGAGGTTGTATGGCAGTGCACTGTGATGATGGTGATTTTGGACAGTGGAGGGAAGAGAAGGTGAAGTGAAAGTTGTTTTGTATTTGGGGAGATGTAGGGGGTTAGGCACAACAATAAGAAGAGGAGAGGAGTGTTGTGTTGTGTTGTTGATGGTTGGAAGTAGTAGTTATATTGGTGTACTGCAAAGGGTTGGCGGTGCTTGACTGAAATGATGTTATGGTGGAAGAGGTGATAATGAACTGGAGTGAATGATGGCAAGCAGAAGGGATGGTGAAGTGTAGTGGTAGGTTGTGGTCGTTTGGTGTGGCCAGATGATGATTATGAAGTTAAAGGCAGACATATGTTATATTGATGATTGTGAAGTTAAAGGAAAGATGAGGATCGTGAACTACATTTATATTGATGTAGTAGGCAGTGGTATGATTGTGACTGAGAAAGAGTTGGTATATTTTGGTTGTTGTAACGATGTATTGCAGTGGGTTGCAAGGAGATGTTGATTAGTGAGCTTTGACAAAGGTAGAAGGTGGTATTGGGTTGAAGTGGTAGTTTACATGTGGTAGTGTGCACTTGTTGCTTAAGCTTGGTGTTATGGTAGTGTGAATGGTAATGTTGTTTTGTGGTTTGGTGCAGTTGCCAGTGATTTATTGTGTGAGGAAAAAAGCATGATGTTTGTAGTAGTGCAAAATCAAGTGCAAGCAAGTGGGAATGTTGTTCAGTTGTAGTGGCAAATCATAGGAGGTGCGAGACGATGACTGCAGGGAAAGTTGAACAAATGATGTTGTTTTTTGGTGTGTTGAATGGTGCAGTAGTGCAGAAGTATGTTGTATGGATTGGTTTGGCAGTGGTGATTATGGATTGCTAATGTGCAGAAGTAAGAACAAGTTGCATGTTGCAAGTTGCAAGTTGCAATTGGCGGACATGCAAGAAAAAGCAGATTGCAAATGCAAAATTAAAATGAAACGTAAATGTAGTTGCAAATTGTAAAAGAAAATATGAAACGAACTATTTCTTTTTTCTTTTTCAAATTAGATTGTGTATTTCTTTTAATAAAAATGCAAATGCAAAAATGAAACTAGAAAACAAGAAATGCAAACATTACAATGCAAACAAAAATTACACTACACAATTTTTTTAAAAAATGCAACATTACACTCAAAACAAACACCATAATTTCAATTGAATATTAACGAACATAGATTTTAAACCGTTTGTACTGAAATAATTCATTTAAAAATAGTTTCAAAGTCAAACCGATTCAATTCCAAACTTCCTAATTCAAATCCATTCCACTTTCCATTTCAATTTAATCGATTCAATTTTGATCTCAAGTCGAATTTTACTTCGATTCCAAATTAAATACAATTCCATTTCCAAATAAATTTAAATTCCAAATCCAAATAAATTTCAATTCAATTCTCAAATTTAAACCATTTCGATTTATATCAATTTCGAGTTCGACTTCAAAAATATTGATTCAAAACACTTAAATCAAATTTTCCTCCAATATCCAATTTAAAAAATCTAAACCTTCAAATATTATTAAATTTCGAGCTAAATTTCGAGATATCATTTTATATTACTTTTACTCAGCAATATCTATAGTACGAATAAAAGTCCAATCTTTTAAAACAAAACAATTTCTGAAATTCACATCATATTTCGATTACAACTTAAAAATCTCAACTTCAATTAATTAAAAAATTCTTGTTTCAAATTTCAAATTTCAACATTCCGAGTTCCAATTCGAAAATAATTCCATTTCCATAAATTTGATTTCTATTTCTTAAAACCAAATCATTTAGATAATTTCAAATCAAAATTTTAAAATCATTTGATTTAACCAATCAGGTGTCCATATGGAATTCTTTATCCTATGGCTAAGTGAATCAATTATTTCAATTTAATTTAGGGATGGATATATTTCATTTCAATCCAAAATAAATGCCATAGATATATATATCATTTCAAAACATTTTTTATTTTATTTGAAATTCAATTACAGTTTTATATGCTGTAAATAATATACAGGATGACAACATGTAAATCATCCAAAATATCAATCAAATTTTCATTCATCACAATCAACATCCAAACAGTCAACAATTCACAACAATTGATCAATTATCAAAAATCGAGAACTTTTATTAGGAGTTGAATACTAATTCAATTTAACTATCCATTCAAATTTTGTTAATTAAGTCAGGAGTCAATTAAACGTCAATTAAATTTGCCAAACAACTATCAATAAATTTAAATCGCATCATAACTTCAAATTTAGCTAGCATAAAAATATTCGAGTCAATCATGAACGTATAAAACACTCTCCTTCGATCGATCTGAAAATTCAAGTTAACAAAACACCTATGAATCTAACTCCACGATGTAGGCAGCGTCAACACGAATCCAATGCAATCGACGGCGCTCAAATCCAACCTCGTACAAACAATATATGAATATTAGAACACTACGGATTTTAATTCATCTAAATAACAACTTAATAATTTAAAATTTTATTACCCTTAATCCTCTATCATTAGCTCTAACACTGCACTAATTAATCCTGCCTACACATCATCATTATCCAAAACCACGTCGCTCCGCCTTTTCGTCCCTTACCATCACTGTAGTCCACCGGAACCACGAGCACTATGCTCCGCCGATGTGCCTCTCCACACTCGGCCTGTCGCTGCCTATCCCATCCATCGCGACCATCGTGCAATAGTAAAAGTTGGGAGCCCCAGCGCAGACAAACAGTTGTCATGCCACCTTGGCCAGCCTCCGCCGCCAAAGTTGATAACCCCACCAAAAGCGATCACGATTCGTTTGCTCGCCTATAATTTTTTTTAGTTTGATCGATTGGTTTTTTTTCTGTTTATCTCGACCTGATGCGAATCGAAGAGAAAAAGGGGAAAGTACGAGTGATATATAGCTAGATAAAAATGTGTGTTTGAATAGGGGTTTTGACTTATGTATATTATTTAAATTAGAAAATATCTACCTAAGACGTCCGACATTTCCCGAGCTCCAAAAGAAGCCTGTCGCCTGGCGTTTATAATGTTTTACCCCCACTTCATATGCAATGGAACTAGTCCCGAGGCCTAATTCGATCGTATGCAGAAGTTGATTTTGAAAATCAATTATTTTAATTAAATTCCAAAATATATTTCTACGCGTTTCAAGCTCGCACGGTCAAATGACAAGTCCATTCGCTACAAACCTTGAAATCCTATAATATTTCACTACTGCGAATTCGATGAAACTGGTTTCGTTAAAATTCGAGACAGTGGCCAAAATGGCTATTCTTACTTGTTAATTATAATATAAAATTTCCAACTTCTACTTATTCACTTTAAAAGTAAATGATCTTCATCCTTGTTTAAATAAAATTTAAATCAATTACTGATACCTTTTCATTCACATTAAATCCAGAATTCAATTATCCAAGTAATTTTCAATATTAAATTTAAACAATTTCATTATCTGAAAAATTACAATAATAGGTCATTAAATTTTTTGTCTCCAGCCAATTATATTCAATAATTATATTCAATAATTATATCAAATTCTACAATTTAGAATCGTAAAAAAAATACGGGTCGTTACATACTCCACCACTCAAAACTTTTCGTCCTCAAAAAGGGCTAGGTACTGAATTTAATACTTGATATATTTTATTCAAAAATATCAACCATTAAAACTTTAAAAATCTTATTTACAAAACCTTTACTATGCTCTCGCTACGCCCCTTCGATAACGGTTTTACAGAAAATATAACTTGTATATAAACAAGCTATAAAAATTTTAAAACTTCAAATTTTTTCTAACTTCCGGATTTACGGAAAATTTCGATAGAGTCTCCTTTGCGTGGCCCGATCGAAAAAAATTTCAATATAATATATAACAAAAATATACCCAATTTATATCAAATGCACAGGATGATTCAAGAATGGATTATAAAATGGGAATAGAGATTCAAATGTAGAGAAACCCCAGTCAAAGAGAATTTCAACTAAGAAGATAAGCTCGAATGGAAGATAGATAATTAAATTATAAATATGGAAAGATGGATAGTCTTACATTAATCGCGATGACCTTTACCGAGTTAACCGAGACTTAGAAATGATAAGAATATCATCAATGGAAACCAGGTCACTAGTTAAGAACATCGCGGAAATCGCGATTCATAAGATCGAAGAAGAAGGCAGGAACATTGATTAATCTAAAGGAAATGACTAACAATTCATGGAAACCATTTATTTAGGGAAGAAAGGACAACAGGTCAAGCTCTAGGAATAAGATCGATGTGGAATTTAATTTCCTTCCGAGGGATGGAGAAGTGGCTTCACCACGGTCATCTAGAAATAGTTGGACAACAGAGATGGAGTCAAAATCACTAGGTAGTGAATCAAATGAATAGATAAAACTTCCTGCAAAATATTGAGGCAATCAACATCCGGTCATAGACGAATTACTCGGGTCATCTACTAAAGAAATAGTTCGGGCTTGTGCAAAAAATAACAGCGTCAAAACCAAGGATGTAGAAATCTTCGGTAAATCGATGCCCATTGTAAAGGAGTTTCACCCCTTTACAAATTATAATAAGGTTAGTTGGACCGTCGATGGGGTCAGTCACACCCAAGGATGAAATTGCCAATTGTGGTGGCAAGATGAGCTCAAACTGATTATAGAGATCAATAGAAACAGAACTATGGGATGCTCCAGTATCAAAAGGAACACGAACAGGAGAAGACAAGAACGGATTTCAGAACAAAAGGGGAGAGTTCTAAAATTGAAAAGAAATCCTAATTCTGGAGGATCCTAACAAAGAATTAAAGCTCGAACGAAGATGATTCTGTAATTATTTTATTCCATATGCTAAGTTTTGGCTAAACTAGTGCTCTGATGCCAACTGTAACGACCTACTATTTCAAAACATTCAAATCGACAATCATCCATTAATGTCAGACTTGAATCGCTCAAAACAACAGATTGTTAAATTAAAGTTAGAAAAACTTAGCACATATAGTAAAGAAGTCAATCATAGAATCACAGACACAGAGTAATATAACAATAATAAGCAGCGGAAAAGATAAATAGTTGTTCATGAAGCTACTATATGAACATCATATTCTGAAACAAATATAATGGAAATCTCTATTGCAATGGAATCTCTAATACATAAGAAATTAACAAATCTGAGTATAACAATTGGAGATAACTAGACTAACTAAAAAGATGAGTAGATAAGAAAGATCTCCAAGTGAAACTCCAAGCTCCAAAGGTGAGTCTCAAATGCTGTGACACTCAGTATAATCCCAGCATAAAGCAAAACACAAAACGCTCAAGTGGGATTAACATTCTTATACTAGTAAATCAACTCAAGTGAAACGTCAACTGAAATACAAAATAACTCAAAGGATGTTTGGGACTCCCATCCTTTTAGGATCCGTTAAACTATCTACATACATAGTAAATTGCGCTACATAGATAATGTCTATAGTAAAGTAAAATATTAAAATAGCGCTAAGGTGTTACCTATATCCCCCTTAACACATTGTATATTCCTATAGTCTATGCAGATACTATAAGCTCCACCCAACCGGTGGTTTACTTAGGGAGCACTCCATAGGTACACTACTTACCAAAATTATAGAGGGCGTGATATGGCACGTGATAAGCCACACGAGGCAATGCTTGTGGTAGGATACTACCGTTCCGCAGAACCGAGCTTGTGGTAACGCAAAGGACAGCCACTACTGCCCACCTCGAGACACACTCCAAAAATCAATGTCGCACCCAATCAAATAACAAAGTAATAGAATGGTATCGAAGAAGCATGCTCGATAGGAGGTGCGACCTCACTTGGCCCAGGTATAGATCCTGTTTTACTCACATCAGGCTAACTCGTGGGAGTCAAGGCTGTGTTCATACCTCATATAGACATCGCCTAACCATCCTACTTCATTCTTGATCCTCCACCGCGAACATAGTTGTTAAAGTGGTTTAGGAACTGGGAGAGAGTATGGTATTCGATCCGGTTCTCATCAACAACCAAACGTTTATTTCACGCTGTGGTCATTTTATAAAATTCGCTTTTATAATTATTTCAAACAGTTCATACTTCATATCAAAATATCGTATTCATTTCCAAATCATATAACTTCCAAAATCATATCCACTTTCAAAATCATATCACGTTCAAAATCATAACCCCGAAATAGTTTAAACCACCATATCAAAATATTCGTATATAAATCCATTAAATCTAAATCATAACAATTCCAACATAACAGTTTAAATAGTTTATATATTAAAATAGTTCAAATTTAATAATATTTAAAAATTAGTTGTTGATGAAAATAGTTTAAATATAAAAAATAGTCTATATATTAAAATAGTTTATATTTAAAATAATTTATATATTAAGATAAATTTTAAATTATAATTGTTTATTTAAAATTCACAAATCAATTCAAATCAACTTTAGTTCCAAAATTCAGTTTAAATCAATATCAGTTCAACAATTTCAAAATTAATTCAAATTCTTATCAAACCATTTGACCTACACCGGTTTCAAATCCAGGTTTGAACTTCAATTTAATCCACTTCCAATTTCAATAGATTTTAAAGTTTAATATTCAAATATTTAAAATAACTCAATTTGATAAATCTTATTTATATTTGAAAATTCAGCTTTAATTTTTGTTTAAATTTGAAAATATTCAAGTAATCATTTTTAATAACATTAAATAAATATCAAATTTCAAATTGAAATAAAATCAATAATTAAATATCTAACGTCAATTATATTAAATTCTGAAAATATTCTTTTAATCACTTTTATAAACATTTAAATATAATCTCAAATTCAAATTTAAATCAAAATCAAATATTCAATTTCAATCTTATTTATATCTGAAAATATTCATTTACTCACCCAAAATCAAAATTAATTTATCAAGTTATAAAGTCATATCTTTAAAGATCTTAAATTAATAAGTTTTCAAACTAATTTCTATTTAAATACAATTCTCAAACAAATTAAATTACAAATCAATTTCAATTTATCTTTCTAACCTTAATTTATTAAAGATGTTACAAAATCTATTTTCAAAATATTAATATACATTTAACTAAAACTTTAAAATAAATATTATATATATATTATTAGTTAAATTAAATTCTTAATAAATTTTATTATATTAGTTACTATTAAATTAAACCATATTATTATTAAATCTATTTTAAATCTTATTTTATATATTTTTAAAAATAACAAAGTTATAGGTAAAATTTTATAATTTTCATTTTAAAACATAACTTATAATTTTAAAATTTCCAAAGCATATAAATTTAAAAATCTAAATTTTCACACATATATTAAAATTAAAATCTTTATATTATATTTAAAAATCAGTATTTATTTAAAATCCATATATTTCCTTTCAAAATTTGGAAATCATTTTTCAAAGATAGACCAACGGTGTCCGTATATAATTTCTATCCTATGGTCAAGTGACACAGATATTTATCATTTCATTCCGCAATTTAAATTTAATACTTACGGGTATATATCATTTCAACCCGCAATCCTAAAATTTTAATAAAATCGCTTTGGCTTATCATTTTAACCCATAACGATTTTCCCCTAATCTATAAAATCGTTTGGGTATGTATCATTTCAACCAATAGGGAATTTCTAAATTAACAGGGAACTTGTAGAGTGAGAACAAATTTGACAATAATATAACATATCAACAATAAGCACATATCATAATTGATAATATATATATGTAATATGTTATTGGTGTCAACACTGTCAATTAGCATAGGTGAACAAATGCAAATAATAGCAGATCACATTTAACAATTAAATAACTAACAATTCAAACAACATATTTCAATCGTCATTTCATGTGAATTGAATTTTGCAAAATATAAGAATGCTAATAATGAGTGATTGCTCACCTTTCGAGGCTAGAGAAGCTCGAAAACAAGAAGGAAATGGGCAAAGATAAGCATGGATAATCGACAAATCACCAAACAGATAAAGATAAGCATGAAGTGACAACGGGACATTGACAAAGCGAAGCAATTTACACAAATTCGATGAAAACTATAATCAAAACTAGATTGATATAAATGGAAAAATATGTATCATATTGTTATTTTTTTCTAAAATCAATATTTAATTAACAGCACGTTTTAAAATAAAATCTTCATAATTTGTATTTATTAAACACATATTAATGTAAAATATCTTCATATTATATTAAAATCAACATTCAATAAAATACATATATTTTCCTTTCAAATTCTCAAATAAATATTTTATCGTAATATATATACATCATGTTATAAAAAATCAATTTTGAAAATATAAATTGTAAATAAGCATTTACACATAAATATACGTATATCCTTGCTTCTATACACACACACACACACACACACAGATATATATATATATATATATATATATATATATATATATATATATATATTAACAGAACAAAAGAATGAGACTATATAAAATATATAATAACCCTTTATAAATAACTTTATAATATAATTAAATTTAAAAAAACAAGAAGAGGGGACTCACGGCAGGGAAGAGAAGTACTCAGTGCTCGGTTGTGCAAGTGGCAAACGGAGTATATGGTTTGATGTGGCAACGAGATTGGTTTGAAGAGGATGGACGAACTTTTCGAAGGGTGGCTATTGGCGAAGTGGTCGAGCAAGGCAAGGCTATTGGGAGGGAGACTCAGAGTTTGACGTGGCTGCTACACTCAATGATGGTAGTGGGATCTTTGCTTGAAAAAAGAGGAGGGAGATGCTAACTATCTCAGCGATAAGGGTGGCAGGGGTGGATTGGTAGGCTGTCGGCATGGGTGGATTGGCAGGCTGTCAGTGGTAGATGGTCGAAAAAAGTAGCGGCGGTTGGAGATAGCACGTGGATGAGGTGGAGAAATGGCGGTGAGTTTACGAGTAGGGAAGAGGAAGATGCGGTAAAATGAAGATAAGGTGGTAGGCGATCTAGTGCTTGGTTCGACTGATGGAGGGAAGCAAGGGTATGAGATGGGCGAAGCCGAGCCATTGGGAGGAGGTTTCGGCTGATATTCAACATAAAAGGGAATAAAGAAGGAAGAAATCGAGTAGTAGCAAGCATAATTAGCTTTATAAATTAAAATAATGCTCTATTCTCAGTTGAAACTAGAGGAGAAACAATGGCAACGAAAAGAAAATTAAATATCAAAACAAGGGAATAGAGAAAGTCAAAGGTCAATTTCTGGGAATATAAAAGTCTGGTGGCTATTAGATTTCTCATTGAGATCAATTAAAAGGACATGGGAAAACCAAAAGGCTACAAAACGGGTACTAATACAGCAAACCGTTTCGCGGTTTTTGCCGCCTATAATACACCGAATTGATAAATGAATATACCGCGGAGATCAGCACGACGGGACGAACAGAATGGTATACAAATATCAACGATATGATCTTTTATCAAAAGTCGATATACATTGCCAAGTTGCTTCTATTTCGCCGATAATAAGACATATGGGGCTATAGCAGTCCAAATTTGGAGAAACGAAATATGACGTCTCACACATAAATGATTTATATTTTTATTATATAAAAATATTCAGATTTCAAAAACATTTGACTTTCATCAAATTAACTGATTTAAATTGAGATGGAAAATCATTTAACAAAACTAATTTTCATATTTTCTAATAAAATTTTACCATTTTCTATGTTTAAATGAACGTATTCCAAATATCAAATTTTCACTTCAAAAATTTATTTTATTTTTCATGAAAAATTTAGTTAACTACGTTATAAGAATCGTTTAAACCTACGAGTCATTATATAATACGAGCGAGTTCGCTCGTATTAAGCAAGCAAAAGCAACATAATGCGTAATCGAGCTCCAAAAGCTATCATACGCCGTCCATACCTACTAAACACTTAATAACCAAATGAGAACATATATATATATATATATATACAAAGTACAATCAATATATAACATGGATTATGGAATAACCATAAACGAATATAGCAAATGCAGCAAAACAAACATCCAACAACAATATCCATCCAATCTTATACACAACAATACCAATTCACACTTCCTAATGTCAATATCCAGTTTATTATGCTTTCATTTCATATCGATATTAAATTGATTTACTTTTCATTCATTGACATTTATTTCATCCATATACAATTTGTTTGCTTTCAATTTATTCACATGGATTTCTTTCAAATTTATTTGGTTCAGCTTAAATTTATTCACGTTCAATTGATTAACATCCGTTTCCTTAATCATTCACGGATTTATATTCAATTCATTTGTTTTAATTTTACATCCAACTAATTTGGTTTCAATCAATTAATTAAACAATATTCATTGCATTCACGTTTGATTGATTACAATTTAACATATATACATTCAATCAATTTACTTTCAATTTATTAATATTTATTTTATTGACATTCATTTTATTTATCATTCAATGAATTTTCATTCCATTCACTTTGATTTTATTATGTTCACATTCACTTCCATTTATGTTAAATTGATTCACATTCACCTATTTACATTCATTTATATTAAATTTCTCTTACATTCAATGATTAAAGTTATTACATTCAATATAACTTCACAATTTAAGTTCATTTTCATTTTGAATAAAATTTTATTTTATTTGACTTTTTTTATTAATTTATTTCTTTAACATAATACATTTATTCATTTCCATTGACTCTACGTAAGTTAAATCAAATTGCATATCTCATTTTACATTTCCTTATCATATCTTCAATGTTCACTAATTTTTTTAATTATATTTATCAATTCTATGAGTTACGAGACTTACATATTTTCACAAATATTTCAATTGTAATATCCATATTTGACCTTTACATTTACCTTTGCAAATTTTCATTTAATACTAAATTCATTCACGAAACATTTCATTTATCATTTCTTTAGTTTATCACAATTTTATAAAGGTTCATTTCTTTTTATTCCAACTTTATCAAGTTTATAATTTTCTCAAAATTTTACAACTTAATTTAAAACATTCTTTGAAAATTTACATTAATTCCACAAACAACTTATAAGGTATTATTTAGTTCATTTTCTACTTTCTTATATTCTATTGTCTTGTTCAATTTAGTCATTAATCATTTCATAATACACTAATTAAATATATAACATTTATTATAACAACTTAAATTTCATTTATAAACATTTTAACTAGTTAAGTATTGATTTACTTGTATAATGTTCCATTACATATTCTTATAAAAAAATTAACTTCTTAAACATTTATGGTGAGTTATTTTGATGCTTTAGAATGCAATTGGGTACTATATAAATTAATCTTGTTTATTTTATTTAATAAGAATATTCAACAATTTTATATGTTTTGAATTCCCAATATCTTCCAATTTAAGAGTTATAACTTTGATTTATAATTTCGCTTAAACACTCAGACTTCGATTCTTACATCATATTAAACTAGTTAACACTTAATTTTTAAAAATCACTCAACTTGCATTTAATTTATTTATATCCAATTTAGATTAAATTCAATTGCTCATATTAATTTTACGTACTATCAATTATTTTATTTTATTTCTTTCATACTGAAATTACATTCCATTTTAAAAATTCAAGTTTGTACTCATTTTATTAATACATTTTATAGTTTAAGTGGGATTAATTCACTTTACTAATTTACCGAATTTCATTCAAATCCAACTTAATTCATTTAATTTTATTAAGTGAAATTCTATTTTATTTATTCTATTTCTCATTTTATTTCACTCTCTTTTAAATATTTTCTTCTTATCGTTCACATTCAACCAAAATTTAAAATTTCTTTTTTGCTTAATATTCTCAAATCTATAAATTATTCAAACTTCTTCACTTACATTTAGTTTTATTATTTTACCTAATTCATTTCAATTACATTTCATATTTTATTTAAGCTTTCATGAGTTAAACTACATTTTATTCACTTCATTTCACTAACTTCAATTTATTTAACATCTCTTACGTTAATTATTCTATTTCATATCTCAAATTCAAAATTTGCTTTTGATTGTTTAACCATAAATATTCATTAGTTTTAAAATTTAACTTTACTTTCCTGATCAAATCTATAAACTCTATGTTTGCGCAAAAAATGGGCAAACACCTCCAAGTCGTGTTATTTAGTTGATTATATGTGATTTTCAATGTTTTGGATGAGTTATGTAAATATGAAAAAAGCAGGGGCTAAAATGTAAAAGACACACAAATTTATAGTGGTTCGGCCAGAACGTGCCTACGTTCACTTTATATGTTATTATCCTTTTTCTTTCAGATCACAAGTACAATGCTTTGTATACAAGTATATGAAAGTAGTTTGAAAGTTCCTTCCGTGCTTGAACTCTCAAACTTGTCTGCCATTGTTGTACCCCTGCCCCTCTATTTATAGAGTGAGGTAGGGAGCAGGGGTCTTGGATGTATATAGCTGCTGGTGGGCCCGGGCTGAAGCAATCTGGCCCGGTAGCGTTCTAATTTGGCGAAGCCTTGGTTCGGCGGTGTTAAGGTCTTGGAGATGGTTGATTCGGTAGTGAGCTTGGAGGTTGGTTCGGTTGTATGTAGTCCGGTCATGGTGGTCCAGTGATGGTGGTCCGGCATTAGTAGGGAGAGACGTTGGTTCGGTTGTGGCTTGGACCGGTGATGGTGGTCCGATGATGGACGAAGAGGTTGGTTCGGCATTGATGTGGAGATTGGTCCGGTCTTAGTTGTGTGGTATTGGACCGGTGGTGTTTGGTTCGTACCAACCTCGTTCGGTAGTGGGATGGTGAGAGGGAGACTTGTTGCCTGACTGGGTTGGGAATGCCGAATGAACCCATGCCGAATGAACCTCCATGCTTGAATTGCCGAATGGATTTATGCTTGTATTGAGCCTTGTGTCTACCGAATGGATTGGAGTATGCGGACCCGGGTGAAACTGACACTTCGTGGTCTCGAGATCTCCTGGGTGAGAATTCGCCCAACATTTGCCCCCCAAAGTAGGGCACGTGCTTGCATGTGTCGCGCTTTGTTTTCCTGTGGTAGGGAGGCTTGTTCTGTAACGCCATGGGCTGGAGGTTCATATCTTGCTGATGTCCTGCAAAGGAACTTACAGTTTTAATGTGATTTCAAATGACGACTGTTCGGGATCGAAATTTTTGAGGTGAAGTGAATTGTGCCGTTCGGGGCGAGATGTGACCGTTCGAGGTCGGGTGCCGTTCGAGGTGAGTAGGTGTGCCCCGAGGGGGCTTAGCATTATTGACGCCAGGTTTACGTTCGAGTGGGTCCCTGGATCGTTTGTGAAGATGGTTTATCGCTAGCTCAGAGCATGCCCAAGGATCATTCGCGACCCCGTACATGTGTAAGTAGCTTAGCCATTTCAGAATTAGCATAATTAAATATCCATCCAATCGATGAGTTTTAAAAGGATGTCAAAGTGTAGATTCTCACAACGATAGGGTTAATTGCCATTCAGAGCATGCCTGTGGACCGTTCGTGGTCGCGTACATGTGTAAATGATTAACCCATGTTAGTGAGAAATTTACTACTTGTTCATCGTTTTCATAATCTCTATTTTATCAGTAGACCCTAGAGCTCGGTACTTATTTGGTTTTTTGCTGGTTGAGATAGCTTCATTCGGTTTTTTGGTCGGTCCGGTATGCCGAACCAGTCGGTCCGGTACTTCTGTGCTCGTCTATATATAGAGGCTACACCCCCCTTAGATGTCCCTTACCGAATCAACGAGAGCCGAATCAACCTTATACCGAATCAATCACTAGCCGAACCAATCTCGTGCCGAACCAGGTATATATCCCTTTGCCGAATGAACTTTTTTACCGAATGTGTCTGATGCCGAATAAACGCGAAAGTTTTTCACTGCCGAATGAAAATATGTGCTTGCATAGCCGAATGGACTCGTACACCGGATGAACTTCCAATGCCGAATTGAACTACCGAATGAAGCACATACCGAATGAGACTTGTAAAACTTGACCATCGAATGGACACACACCTTCAATACCGGATGGGGCTTATGCCGAATGGGACTCGGAAACTTGAATCTTGAGCGAAATCTTAGGCTTTTATACGCTTGCTTTAGATATTTGCTTGTTTATGTTTCTATACTTCTTGTTCTAATATCATGTTTTTCTTGTGGCGCAGATAAATGTATCGCAAAGCAGAAACTCGATCGGATAGAAAGAAGTCTAAAGGTACAGGAGAGTCTTCTTCCTCCGTGCCCCCAGCCCAACCAGGACCGGCGCAACATGGGCCTGCTCCGAGGTCGTTAGTGGATGGGTACGGTCCCTAGGAACTTCTGGTCTCCCCTCCCGATTGCTTTCCTAGCTCCCTAAAGGAGGAGCAACATGATGTTATATCCCGTTCCTTCGGGATAGACAGGGCTCGCATGCTGTTGCCGGGAGACGGAGTGATGCCGTATAATCCCCCCGTAGGCTACTTTTCTTACAGCAGATATCATTGAATGTGTGGTGCTATCCCTCCTATCAATGCCTGGATAGTTAGCTTTACCACATATTTGAAGGTGGCTCCATTCCAGCTCCAGCCCAACTCTTATGCCATCTTAGTGTGCTTGTATGCTATCTTCCAGAAGAGGTATGGGCGCGCCCCTTCCAACCGGGAAATACGGTATCTGTGCAATCTGAGGGGATACAGGAAGGGGACCCCATATATCAGCTTGGAGTCAGCCGTTTCCTCTAAGCCAGTTCTGGATTTATACTCGAAGTATAGTATGTTCAAGAAGGAATGGTTCTTTTTCAGAGATGACTCCGTCTCTATCCGCCGATTTACCTCCGGATGTAAGTCAAAGCTCTACTCATAATTCTTGTCTTGGCTGTAATTCTCTTTCTTATGCGCTTTCATTTCTTGCTAGCGACAGGTGGTTTTACGGTTGTGGAAGATGATCACCTAGTTTAGATGGCAGCTGAAATTGAAGCTATTTCAGGGAGAGACAGATCGGCTGCTTATCTGATTAGGAATGCCAGACTCTTGATGTACAACTTGATTCTCCCACATCAGTCTGTAGTCAAGCAGAGGGACACGGCAGAAGAGAAGGCTGCCAAGCGTAAAGGAGGGGCCACAACGAAGGGTGGCAAGAGGAAGACCTTTGCACAACATCCAGTCGTAGGAGGCAAGAAGCTTAAGGAGTCTGATGGCCCTTCTCCCAATACTTGCCCGATTGTCCTGGAGGAGGAAGGTGTGGAAAAGGGCGAAGAAGGCGATGTAGGAGGAGAGTCAGAGGGTGGAGGAGATGGCGATGGAGATGGAGAGGGCAATGGTGGTGACGACGGCTAGGGTGGTAGTGGTGCTGGTGCCTTAACCTCCGGGCAAGTAGGGGAGCTTCAGGAGTGGACGGATGAGGCTCTCCATCAGGCTTTCGGGGAATCGGAGGGAGAATCGGAAGCGGAGAAGGCGAAGAAAACGTGCAAGGCCGGGGCTGGTGCCGATCCATCCCCTAAGGGCTCCTCAGCTAGGGTGACTCCGGCGGTGCAAGGTGAACTTTTGACCTCTGCCGATTCCATTTACGATAGCGACTTAGAAATATTTTATGGTTCACTTCTGTCCTGGAATGAGATTCGGGACTTATTGCAGTATCCCACTCCTCCGCAGGGTTTGTATAATAGATGTGCCTTCTCATTTTTTTTTTAACTTAACATTTTTTTTTTGAATTATGGATCACCGTATGTTCGTAACACTTGTTCTTTATTCCAGGGGCAGGCCAGGTGGCTAAAACGTCAGATGTTCGACACCGCCTCGAACAATTCAAGTTGATGAGAGCTTCTGCGAAGCCTCCTACTGGTCGTCCTGGGGACGTAGTCAGCTATCGCCCTCTCCTTGTGGTCATTGAAGAGAGTATTCAGAAAAAGAAGAGGAGTCGCTCCTTATTTGAATCTTTACCTGGTCCGCAGCCTCCACCTCAACCTATTCATGATATCACGGAGGAGGACACTGAGTATATTCCCTCCCCGCATCCTCTCAAGAATCCCACTGTTATCCGCATAAAACGTCCTGACGTGCCTCGCGATCCCTTTGCTGGTCACCCTGATTTGGATCCAAGCCCTTAGGATATTTCATTTAATGAGGCCACGGGTGAGCACCTTCTTCCCCGCAACCCCATGGTACGAGTGCTTGATGAGGCCAAGTCCCTAGATCTTGATCTGCTTACTACTCGAATAGTTACCATGGGGGACGAAGCCAAGGCTAATATTGATCGGGTGGCTGAAGAGACGAAGAAGTTAATGGAGCATCATGCTCGACTGGCCAAGGCCGGGGAGGAGATTGGGAGTGCTAATATTCGGTTGCGGCTAAAAGTTGCCGATCAGGCCAAACAGCTTGCCGATCAAGCCATTCAGATTTCCCAGCAAAAGGAAGCCTCCAGGCGGCTGAAGGAGACTTTGGAAAAGGCTAGTAGGGCAGAGCTACGAAAGATGGAGGCCGCCTGTAAGGAGCGGATTGATATGGCCATTGCGACAGTGGATGAGGTTCGGAATGCGGATCTCGAGCAGGTAGAGGAATTGTCTGGGAGGCTTGAGGCCGTAGAGATGGCTCAAGTCAAGCTAAAGGAAGAGATGGAGGAGATGAGGAGGTCTCTCCAGGCTGACTGCTTGAGATACCGATCAGAGAGGGATGTTGCTGTCGCCAAGTTGCAGGTTTCCGAGGCCCGGGTGAGGGAGTTTGAGGAGAATGAGGGGATGATGGACGAGATGTTGCAGGACATGTACTTCCGCACTTGGAAGGAGGGCAGCTTGTCTTGGATGGATGACTATCCCCGGGTCATGGCCAAGGTATATCTTCGGGCTTTAGAGGAGGCCAGGGTCAATGCGGGTAAGGAAGGTGGAGCGGCCTTTAGTCTGGATGTAATCACTGCTCAGTTTTCGAAGGAGGAGCGAGCGGCGGTGAAGGAGGGGATGCGGTTGCTTGCTGCGGAGGAAGCGGGTGTGCAATTGGAGGATGAGGATCAAGCGGCGGACGCTAGTGAGTTATTCTTCTCTTTTTCTTTTCTTTCTGGTTTTCCATAACTTGATCGTTTATTGTTTGTTTAATGAATTCCTCTTCTGAATTGGACAGGTGGAACTTCCGATCAACATGCTGGGAGTTCCGACCCTGCGGTCAAGTAGGCTTGGGGAGTTGGCAGGATGGGAGCGAAGTGTGGACGCAGTTGGTTACTTGTCCGGATTCGGCCACCTTTTTATTTCCTTTTATCGCTATTTACGTTAGTCCAAAACATTGATGTGACTGTAATAATATTATTTGCAAAGAATAACTTTGTGTGATTTTATAACATAAGCTGATTTTGTTATGTTTGAATGTCGTTGTCATTTTGATGTGCTGCGTGAGAAGTATAACTATGCATATGCCTGTTACTTTAGTTGTGTTTGATGCTAAGCTTTTGCTTGAAATATAATTTCATGTTTTGCAATGTTAGTGTGACGTATGAATAAGCTATAGTTACATGTTTATGTACAAGAGAAGAGAGTACCGCCCTTCATGTTTTAGTTGCAGGTGGTAGCTTTGAGCGTCTTGTGTAACCGATCATGGAAATAGCTGAGTACCTTGCCACCCATTATGCAGGCTCAGACTCTCATGAGTGAATGCCTCCTATTTGGTTCTCTGTACTTTATAGTCCGTTATACAGGATAGGAGAAAAGTATTTAAATGGAATGGAAATATAGAAAAAGTAAAACTTCCAGTCACGGAAGGCCGTCGATGTGCTTAAGTTCGTGGCAAACGGGTTTTGTAGTCACTTTCCCTAGCTGTGGGTCTTGGAGACATTTGTCACCCATCTTACGCCTCTGCGGGGAGTTTTCTTTTTTACCACAGCCGCACTTAAGACACATTGGAGCCGAGATCGCGCACGGTAACTACCCGAACCATTATTGTCCATAATCGTGGGTATTATTCGATTTACCGTGGCCGGCTAGCGTGGGTGCCGTTGGCCGTGAACTACCCCTGGCTGGCCACACCTTATGTTGGGGCTTAAAGTAGGTTCACAGTTGCCGGCGAGCCGAACGCCGTAATGAGCAGCCATCGGCTATAGTCGGCCTTTATGATGACTTATAATCGGCTCATTACAGTTGGGTTTGAGGGCAGTCGCGAGCAATGAGTTAACCCGCAGCAGAGGGATGCTGGAGCAAAAGTGTCTCATTGGCGAGTGCATAGAATCGTAGCGTACCTGTTAGGTTTTGTCCAGATGGAGTTGTGTTGTGGTGCATCTTGAGTGGAGATGCCATAGGATTTTGTTCAAAAGAAAAGGATAAAGCTTAACAAGCAGCCAATATATAAAGGAACAAGTTAAAAAGAGACAAGATTTTTAAAGTGGTTCGGCACGAAAATGCCTACGTCCACTGATTCTCTTTGTTAGTTCACTTCATATGGGCAGTACAAGTTAAGAAAAGTATCGACGGAGGTGTCGGATGTTCCATGCCCTCTGGAACACCTCTCCGTCAACTGTTGACAAAATATAAGCTCCATTGTGGAGATCTTTATGAATTACATATGGTCCGTCCCAGATGGGGTCCAGTGCCCCGGGGCGCGGACAGATTCGCCTGAGGACAAGATACCCTTCTCGTAAGCTGCGATGCTTGACTTTGGAGTTGTATAGTGCTGCCACTTTTTGTTTGTGAGCTGCCGCTTTGAGTGCTGCATCATTTCTTCTATCCTCAATTAGATCCAAAGACATGAGGAGGAGTTCTTCGTTTTCTTCTGGATTGTAATGGATCCTACGGTGGGAAGGAACAATAGTCTCAACTGGGAGCATTGCCTCCGATCCGTATGCCAAAGAGAAAGGAGTATGTCCCGTTGATGTTCTGAAAGATGTGCGGTAGGCCCAAAGTGCCGTAGGAAGTTCGTCTACCCAAGCGCCTTTTGACTTTTCAAGTTTCTTCTTGATTAGGGTTTTGAGAATTTTGTTGACAGCTTCGACTTGTCCGTTTGCCTGAGGATAAGCTACTGATGAGAAGCTTTTATGAATTCCATGCTCTTGGCACCAGTCGGCGAATTCTTCGCTGTCAAATTGGAGTCCGTTGTCTGATATGATATTGAGTGGGACTCCATACCTGCATAGAATATTTTTGATCAAGAAGTTGATAACTTTTGATGAAGATATTTTATTTAGGGGTTCCGCTTCCACCCATTTGGTGAAATAGTCAACTCCACTATAGCTTATTTGGCTCCGCCTCGGCCCGTTGGCAGTTCGCCAATCAAGTCAATTCCCCATACAGCAAAGGGCCAAGGGCTGGTCATCTGAGTAATCTCATTCGTGGGTAATCGAGGAATCTTGGCAAATTTCTTACATCTGTCACATCTCTTGACGAAGTCTAAGCGTCTTTGTTTAAGGTGGGCCAGTAATATCCATATCGGAGTATCTTTTTTGCCAGGGTCTGCCCCCCAGTGTGATCTCCGCAACTTCCTTGATGGATGTTGAATAAGATTTCCTTGGCTTCCCTTCCAGCGACGCATCTGAATAAGGGGCTAGAGAAGCCATGCCGATAGAGGATGCCTTCTTGTATTGTGTAGTGGGAAGCTTTCCTCAAAATTTTCCTGACTTCATCATGTCTGTCTGGTAGCGTGCCATCTTGCAAATATTTCCGGATAGGAGTCATCCAAGTTTCTTCTTCGATTGCAGTTATCCGATTCACCTGTTCGAAGCTTGGGGCTAGCTGTCTTGAGATGGTTAATGCTCCGGAAATGGTGCTATTCTTCATACTATCTTGCTTTGCTAGTTCGTCGGCCTCTTGGTTCTCTTCTCGAGGAATGTGTTTGATTAGATAGTGGTCCAATTGATCGAGTAGCAGTTTGGCTTTCTTCAGATATACCGTGAGCCGTTCTCCTCGGGTCTGGAACTCTCCTAGTACTTGGTTCACGATAAGTTGAGAATCACTATGAAGACATAAAGAGCTGACTCCGATTTCTGGGGCAAGTTCCAATCCTGCTATCACTGCCTCATATTCTGCATCGTTGTTGGTGGCAGCGAATTCCAACCTTAATGCATAGTACAGCTTTCTTCCCCTGGGGGTGATTATCACAATACCTGCCCCCGAGCCTTGTTCGTTCGATGCTCCATCTACAAAGAGGTTCCACTTGACATCTTTTGCTATTTCAGATTGATCCTTACCTTCGTTAGTAGTGAATTTGGCAATGAAATCGTCCATGGCTTCTCCTTTGATGGCGGTGCGTGGATGGTAGGTGATATCATACTGACTTAGTTCAATATACCATTTGAGGAGTCGCCCAGAAGTGTCAGGACGATGGAGCACCTGTCTTAGCGGTTGATCGGTTAGAACTCTGATGGAGTGAGACTGGAAGTAGTTTCGCAGTTTTCGTGACGCGATCAATAAACAGTATGCTAATTTCTCGAGTTTAGGATATCTGGCTTCTGCCCCTGTAAATCTCTTACTTACAAAGTAAACCGGGCGTTGTGTGCGGTCTTCTTCTCTTACCAAGGCGGCGCTTAGAGCATGAGATGATACAGCGAGGTATAGGTATAGCTCTTCGCCTTCATTTGGAGTTGAGAGTACTGGTGGTCTCTGAAGGTGTTCGATCAGAATAAGGAAGGCTTCTAAGCATTCATCGGTCCACTCGAACTTTCCTTTGTCTTTCTTGAGAGCTTCGAAGAAAGGGACACACTTGTCAGTTGCTTTGGAAATGAATCTGCTCAGGGCGGCCACCTTTCCGTTTAGGCTCTGCACTTCTTTTCGAGTGGAAGGTATCCTTATTTCTTTTAGAGCCCGGATTTGTTCAGGGTTTGCTTCAATTCCTCTGGCGTGGACGATGAATCCTAAGAATTTTCCAGATGATACTCCGAAGGAGCACTTTAGAGGATTCAGCTTCATTCCATATCGGCGAAGTACCTGAAACATCTCGCCCAGGTGGCTTACATGATCGTCGGCTCTCCTGGACTTTACCAACATGCCATCCATATACACTTCCATAGTTCGTCCTATTAGTTCCGCGAACATCTTGTTGACGAGGCGCTGATAGGTAGCTCCGGCATTTTGGAGTCCAAAAGGCATGACTTTGTAACAATATAATCCCCGGTCAGTGATGAAGCTAGTGTGGTCTTGATCGGGAGCGTGCATGGGAATCTGGTTATATCTGGAGTATGCATCCATAAAAGATAAGAGTTCGTGCCCGGCTGTGCTGTCTACAAGTTGGTTGATTCGGGGGAGTGGGAAGCAATCCTTCGGGCAAGCGTCATTTAGGTTGGAGAAGTCAATACACTTCGCCACTTTCCATTGGCTTTCTTTACTAGTACCGGGTTAGCGATCCATTCTGGGTAGATGGCTTCTCGTATGAAGTCATTAGCAAGTAGGTTCTTTACTTCCTCATCGAGGGCTGCTGATCATTTTGCCCCTATGCTTCTCTTTTTCTGCTTTACTGGTACCTTGGTGGGATCGATGTTCAGCGTGTGGCATGCTATGTCTAGGGAGATTCCTGTCATATCGGCGTGCGTCCATGCGAATACATCCATGATGTGGCGAAGGAAATCAATGAGTTGATCCTTTAACTCTCCGTTTAGTTGAGATCCGATCTTCAATAGTCTACTCGAGTCATGTTTGTCTACAGATACGAATTCCATAGCCTCTGCAGGCTCGGCGGTGGCCTCCTCCTCTTTGTCCCTGGGGTCTAGTTCATTGAAAGGATTACTAGTATATCGAAGAGGAGGGGCTTTCTTTAGTTGCTATGCTTCCAAGCTTTTCATGCAGAGAGGAGTCTCTACATCTTTCCCTTTATCCCTTCTGTGGTTATTGCGAAGTTCAGTTACATAGCAGTCTCGAGCAGCGTCTTGATCTCCTTCTACTTCTCCCATTCTGTTATCTGTTGGGAATTTCATCTTCAGGCACCACGGGGCTAGGACAATTTGGAAGTCAGATAAGGCTGGTCTTCCCAAGAAGGCGTTGTAGGCCGAGTGGTTTTCTATTAGCACGAACGTTTGTTTTCGCACGGCAGAGCGGGGGTGACTGCCTATTTCGACAAAGAGATCCAGTTGCCCGAGGGGTAACTTTGCATCTCCAGTGAAACCATGTAGTGGTTTGTTGCAGGGAGATACATCCTTCATTGAAAGCTTCATTTTGTCGAAAGCATGCTTGAATAGGATATTTACTGAACTTCCAGTGTCTATTAAAATTCGAAAAACTTTGGCTGGACCAAACCAGGCGGAGATGACCATAGGGTCCATGTGTGGGTACTGTCTTCCTTCTAAATCACGCCTACTGAATATGATGTCGTCACTCTCTTTCCGTTCTGGGTGGCATTCTTCTGTAACAGAATTAACGTAGCCTTCATTGTTTCTAAGTGACTTGCCGTATCTTTCCATTTCTGCCCAATTTCTGTCGGCGATGTGTGGTCCTCCCGAGATGGTATGAACTACTATCTTTTCTTGACTAGAACTGCTGGTATTGCGGTTTTCCCCTCCTACCCCTGAGGGGGGTAGCCCTGGGTTCTCATTGGCAGGAGTTGGAGTCCGGTTCTGACTTTTCACATAGCGTTCCAGTCTTCTTCTTCTAATGTGTTCTTCAATCAAGTCCCAGAGATGGTGGCATTCATTGGTGTCATGTCCGTGGGACTCGTGGAAGCGACAGAACTTTCCAGACTTGAGTGCGTTATCTGACTCTTTCTTGTGCGGGGGGCGCTTGTATCCGACTTCGCCTTGAGTGGCTAGGAAGATGTTTTCGATTGTTTCATTCAAAGGAGTGTAGGAGTCAAATCTTGGTCCTGGTCGATATTGGCGCTTTTCAATCTTCCTACCCCCGGCATTATCTCTAGATTCGTTTCTTCGAGCGTCTTTAGCTGTAGCCGGAACCTTGTCCAGAGCTGTCTTACCTTGTTGCCCTGACTGCCTCTCAGTGGCGGCGTCTTCATGTCTCATATACTTTCCAGCTTTATGGAAGAAATCAGGTAAAGTAGCTGGTTTTTCCTTAGTTAGTCTTCTGGCAAACTTGGTATCTGGGTGTATACCACTACAGAGGGCCATTAGGGTGAGCTTCTCATCGGCATCTTGAACTACGGCCGCTGCGGCATTGAACCGGGTTAGATATTGTTGCAGTGTCTCTCCGGATTTCTTTTTGACATTGGATAGAGAATAAGCATCCTTGGGTTGTTCCACATGGATGCGGAACTGGCTAATGAACCTTTCTTTCAACATCTCCCATGAGTTGATAGATCCTTGGGGTAGATGGCAGAACCAGGAGGTAGCTAGATCTGCTAGGAATAGCGGAAAGCATTTACACAATACCCCTTCTGTTGCTCCGCTCATGAGCATATGCTGGGTGTATCTCTGTAAGTGTACGATGGGGTCAGAAGTTCCCTTGTAAGGTTCCATGGTTGGCATTTTCCATTCCCGGGGGGTGATGGCAGTTTCGATATTGCGGGTAAAGGGGTTGGTGACCCTAGCGCCTATTCCTCGGTCCCTTTGCTCCCGTTGGACGCACTCTCTGAATAATCGTGCCATCCTTTCATCGGAATTTGGAGCGGATAGAAATGAACTTGGTTCTTCCCTGCGGGATCGATCTCGTCCAGATGACCTGTAGGGATGGTATAGTCTATCACTTCTGACGTTATTCAGTGGCTGTCTCTGGCTGCTCAGATGCATGCTAGGACCAGCTACAGTTGCCCCCTGCCTTGATCTTCCCCTGTGGGGTTTTGTTTCAAGCATTTCCATGGGGTCAACTTCGGGCTGGGTTCTAGCTCGGCTCCGTTCAGTGGGGTTTCTATGATTAGGTGGCATGACTGGCTCAGCTACATCCGACCCTCGCCTGGCGCCTCCCCCACTGGGTTCGGTTCCAAGTGCTCCCTCGAGTCGGAGTTAGGGCTGAGTCCGGGCGTGGCCCCTATCATTATTGTTCCTGTTGATAGCTTCTTCGAAGAGGGAAGACCTTTGATGTCTCCGAGATCCTCCAGATTGAGATTCACCCCATGATTCAGTGTTGCGGTTGGATTCTTCGACATCCCTCAAGCGTGACATGAGTTGGTTCACCAAAGCTTCTTGTTGGGATGCGAAGCGGTTAGTCACTTCCACCACAACTCTGTCTAGGTCTGCCCTAGTGATTACTACCGGTTGTTCCGCGGCAGGGGCTGTTGGAATTGCCTGATCTACATGTGGAACTGCTGCTGTAGCGGGATGGTTCTCTTGATCTGGATCCACTGGATTTGGAGCGCTGCTGGTTGCAACGTTCTTTCCCTTGTTGGCGTCTTTTCTTGGCCTGGAAGTCATGTTTCCTAGGCAATGAAGGGTGCTATTGGGAAAGAAGGTTGAATGAGGGAAGCTGAAGCTTCGAGTTCCAAACTCTTAGTGAAAGCACCAAAAATGTTTGCGCAAAAAATGGGCAAACACCTCCAAGTCGTGTTATTTAGTTGATTATATGTGATTTTCAATGGTTTGGATGAGCTATGTAAATATGAAAAAAGCAGGGGCTAAAATGTAAAAGACACACAAATTTATAGTGGTTCGGCCAGAACGTGCCTACGTCCACTTTATATGTTATTATCCTTTTTCTTTCAGATTACAAGTACAATGCTTTGTATACAAGTATATGAAAGTAGTTTGAAAGTTCCTTCCGTGCTTGAGCTCTCAAACTTGTCTGCCATTGTTGTACCCCAGCCCCTCTATTTATAGAGTGAGGTAGGGGGCAGGGGTCTTGGATGTATATAGCTACTGGTGGGCCTGGGCTGAAGCAATCTGGCCTAGTAGCATTCTGATTCGGCGAAGCCTTGGTTCGGCCGTGTTGAGGTCTTGGAGATGGTTGATTCGGTAGTGAGCTTGGAGGTTGGTTCGGTTGTATGTAGTCCGGTCATGGTGGTCCGGTGATGGTGGTCCGGCATTACTAGGGAGAGACGTTGGTTCGGTTGTGGCTTGGACCGGTGATGGTGGTCTGGTGATGGACGAAGAGGTTGGTTCGGCATTGATGTGGAGATTGGTCCGGTCTTAGTTGTGTGGTATTGGACCGGTGGTGTTTGGTTCGTACCAACCTCGTTCGGTAGTGGGATGGTGAGGGGGAGACTTATTGCCTGACTGGGTTGGGAATGCCGAATGAACCCATGCCGAATGAACCTCCATGCTTGAATTGCCGAATGGATTTATGCTTGTATTGAGCCTTGTGTCTGCCGAATGGATTGGAGGTTGCGGACCCGGGTGAAACTGACACTTCGTGGTCTCGAGATCTCCTGGGTGAGAATTCGCCCAACACTCTAACTTATTTTTTCTATACTATTTCCAATTTATAAGTTATATAGTTATTTCTTATATACTATTTTCTATTATAAATTCAAAACTATTTTCATATATTTATTAAGTCATACTAAGAATATATTTTTCTTTCACAATCAAAACTTGTTTTAATTGAAAATAAATTTTGATAGCAATTCCCACTTAGAAACCTGAAAATGAATACCGACGATGGTGCAATCATCCCTAGAATTATTTCCCAGACCAGAGCGAGATCAATGCTTTTATTCCTTCCAAAATTCTTTCAAAATAATTTTTTCTAGTCAAAAATCTTCCAAATAATATTGATTTTGATGGCTTGAAAACAATTTTGAAAACAAAGTGATTCAATTTCTCAAATTCTCAATTTTTTTATATCTTCTATTTACAATACAGCTTATACAATTCCATTTATTTATTATGAAAATGTTTCATTACTTTACATTTTAGTTATTTCAATAATTTTTTTATTTTATTTAGATTTCAATTCGATTTAATTATCAAACGCTTCATAAAATAAATTGCGTCAAGTATTCATTTTATTTTTAATTCAATCAATAATCGATGATAATTAAATATTATCATCGCCTAACAACAATTTCATTAAAAATTATCATTTTATAGATATAAAATATAATTCAGGTAAAATTATTGAATTTATCAAATTTTAAAAAAATATCATATCAACTTGCCTCGTTCAAGTGTTTAGAAACCCCTATCGCTAACACAACGTCTCGCGCATCGACCAGAATTTATAAACAACCCAACGAATAAGTACACACAATATAAAATATTTTATAACACTAACAAGTATGCTCTCTTATATACACACACGCTCAAACAGATTCATTCTAGGGTAGTACTACCCTATCTCTTATGATTTAAACCCCATAAAGCCAAGTTATCGCTAAACCCGGCTCTAATACCTACTATGACGACCTACATGTCGGAAGGTTTAAATCGATAATAACACATACATGTCCAACTTAAACATTCCAAAACAAAGATAATCAATGGGGAAAATTAAGAAAAAATAAGAAAATAATAAGAAAATAATCAATGAATCTCATAACGGAACGATAAAATATAATACTCAAGTAAACAGTCCATGAAGCTATTTACTAAACATTTAGTTATATTTGTACATATTTATCAGAGTTATATATATACTTCAGGGATAAATAATAAAAACGGTAGAATAGCATGACGCAGAGGATAATAATAATAGTAATATACCAAATCTTCATCTTCGTCCTCCAGAGAATAATCTTTAATACGCTAAAAACTAAGGACTGACCCGAGCGTAACGAAATGAAAAAACACCCAAGTCATGACTAAATAACTCTTATGTAAGTCAAATCAATATTAACAAATATTACAGTAACAGCGTCAGAGATGTTTACGGGATTTGACGTCTCATATCCAGTGTATAACGTTCATGCAATAACTTAAAAGATGTTATGGGATTTTCCATCTCCTATTGATCCGTTAAACTATTTATATATAATAGTATACACTATAATAGATAATGTCTATCTGTAAAATAAATATCAAAATAGTGTTAAGGCTTTACATTGATCCACCTTAACACATTTTTATAGTAAACCAAAATCATAATGGGCTCGCATAAGGATAAATATGACAAGACACGTGAGGCAATACCTAAGGTAGGATTCTACCAGTTTACCCTTTTGGGCTGGTCGTAACCCATCCATGGCCGACTGCAACAACCAATCTGAACAAAAAGGGTGCACCCTTCGACTGCAAAATCACGATAATAATATTAGTAATCAACGTCGCTAGAGGTAGCTAACCTCATTGGCAAGACATAGGATCATGTATTAGTCTTTTTAATTATACACAAGTGTCAAGGCTATCCATCATCATTCTCTTACATCATTCCAGTAAATGTTCGCCAATTCAACCACGACATTCTAGAAATCATCCACCACGTAAACGGTTGTCAAATTGGTTCCAATATTGATAGAGAGTATGCCAATAAGAGGCCTCGGTCTCTTTAACGACCAAACGTCATTATATACAACGGTTGGTACTTTTACATTTCGAAAGCAATTCATACTTGATATCAAAATATCATATTCGTTACAAAATCAAGTCCATTTGGAATCATCATATTCACTTTAAAATCAAATCCATTTCGAAATCATCATATTTGCTTCAAAAATCAAATTTTACTTCAAAATGTCAGTTTAGTTCGATATATCGATTTCACTTCAAAATTTGATTCGAATTACAATTTTGGTTATAACGCACTTTAACCCAAATCGCGTTTGAATCCAAGATTTGAATATACACATTTCATAGTTTTGACCAGTTTGAATTTTAGAAAATAGTTTTAATAGTCTTAAAATAGTTAAATAGTTAAAATAGTTCAATAAAAAGAATAGTTTGAGTATTAAAAATGATTTATATAGTAAAATAGTTTGGAAAAAAATTGGAATATTAAAAGAATATAGATTTTAAACCGTTTGTACTAAAATAATTAATTTTAAAATTGTTTCAAAGTCAATCCAATTCAATTCCAAATTTCCGAGTTCAAATCCATTCCAATTTCCGTTTCGATTTAATCGATTCTTTTCCGATGTCAAGTCGAATTTTATTTTGATTCCAAATTAATTTCAACTCCAGTTTCAAATTGATTAAAATTCCAATCCAATATTAATTTTAATTCAATTCTTGAATTTAAACCAATTCGATTTATATCAATTCCAAGTTCGGTTTCCAAAATAACGGTTCAAAACACCTAAATCAAATTTTCCTTCAATATCCAATTTAAAAAAATCAAAACCTTCAAATACTAATTAATTCCAAGCTAAATTTCGAAATACCATTTTATATCACTTTTACTTAGCAATATCTAAAGTTCGAATAAAAGTCCAATCTTTTAAGACAAATCAATTTTCGAAATTCGCATCATATTTCGATTATAACTTAAAAATCTCAACTTCGATTAGTTAAATAGTTCCTGTTTCAAATTTTAAATTTCAACATTCCATGTTCAAAATCGAAAATAATTTTATTTTCGTAAATTCCAATTATGTTTCTGAAAACCAAATCATTTAAATAATTTCAAATACAAATTTTAAAATTATGTAATTTAACATATCCTGTGTCCGTATATATTTCAATTTAATTTAGGGATGGACATATATCACTTCAATCCAAAATAAATGACTTTGGTATATATCATTTCAAAATAATTTTTCATTTGTTCAAAATAATTCAATTTACAGTTTTATATACTGTAAATAATATACAAGATGGTAACATGATATATCAAAAAAAATAAACATCCAAATCAACCAAAATATCAATAAAATTTTCATCCATCACAGCCAACATCAAAACATTCAACAATTCACAACAATTGATCAATTATCGAAAATCAAGAATTTTTACTAGCAGTTAAATTCTACTTCAATTTAACTATCCATTTAAATTCTATTAATTAAGTCGGGAATCAATTAAACATCAGTTAAATTTATCAAACAACCATCAATAAATTAAAATTGCATCATAACTTTAAATTTAGCTAACATAAAAATATTCTAATCAATTATCAATGTATAAAACACTCACCTTTGATTGAATGTGAAAATTCAAATTAACCAAACCCCGACGAATCAAACATTACGATGTAGACACGAATCCAATGTAATCAAAGGCGCTCAAATCCGACGTCGTGCGAACAATATACGAATATTAGGTCACAATAGATTTTAATTCATCTAACATAACAACTTAATAATTTAAAATTTTATTACCCTTAATCCTCTTTCATTAGCACTAGCACGACACTAATTAATATTGCTTATACATCGTCACTACCCAAAACCACGACGCTCCGCCTTTTTTTCTGTCACTATTGTCATAGTCGTCCGGAACCACCAGCGCCAAGCTCCGCTGATGCACCTATCCATGCTCAACCTACCGCTGCATGTCCCATCCATCACGACCATCATGCACGAGTAAAAATTAAGGAGCCCTAGTGCATATGAACAGTCGCCATGCCTCCTTATCTAGCCCCCACCGCCAACGTCGATAACCTCACCAAAAGCGATAGCGATCCGTTCGCTCGCATATAAATTTTTTTAGTTTAATCTATCGGCTTTTATTTTTTTCCTCTTATCTCAACTAGATGAGAATCAAAGAGAAAAGGAGGAAAGAAGGAGTGATATATGACTAGATAAAAGCGTGGGTTTGAATAGGACCTTTTGGTTTATATGTATTATTTGAATTAGAAAATATCTAGCCTAAGACGTCTG
Organism: Allium cepa; assembly: GCA_030765085.1. Lineage (NCBI taxonomy): Eukaryota > Viridiplantae > Streptophyta > Magnoliopsida > Asparagales > Amaryllidaceae > Allium > Allium cepa. The sequence goes on from CM060940.1 coordinate 32,710,891, forward strand.
AAATTTCTCGAGCTTCAAATGAAGTGTTACACTCGACGTTTATATTGTTTTACCCCATTCCGAACGCAATGGAGCTAGGCCCGAGGTCTAATTCGATCGTGTGCAGAAGATAGCTTTTCAAAATCAATTATTTTAATTAAATTTCAAGTCAAATTTCTATGCCTTTCAAGCTCGTACGACCGAACGACTAGTCTGATCGTCACGAAACTTGAAATCCTATAATAATTCAATATTACGGATCCGACGAATCTAGTTTCATCGAAATCCGAGACAGTGGCCAAAATTGCTATTTTTACTCGTTAATTATAATATAAAATTTTCAAATTCTAATTATTCACTTTTAAATTCAATTTTAAAAGTAAACGATCTTCATCCTTGTTTAACTAAAATTTAAATCAATTTTCGATACCATTTCCATTCACATTAAATCGAAAATTCAATTATCTAAATAATTTCCAATATTAAATTTAAACAATTTATATTCGATAAATTACAACATTAGGTCATTAAATTTATCTCTAACCAATTATATTCGATAACTGTATCAAATTCTATAATTTAAAAGGGTAAAAAAATATGGATTGTTAAATCATCTGGCCGTTACCAGCCTATTTCGGATCACCAGCATACACCACATTATTTAAACCCGACATTATAACTGGTTGAAATTTTATAAATCTAGAAATTTATTTCATACCATGATTGATTGCAAGCGACTTAGCCTTAAAGCTTCCCATGTTTCACTATTTTTAGGAATGAGGCTTGAGGTAACGATTACCTTTTTTGCACGGCACATTTTCCACTATGAATGCCACTTTTCCATTTTACAGTCACACAACCAATTTCTACAAATATATAACTCCTAGGTTCGTACATCTCAAAAAGGAGTGTTAAGCTTAGAAAAGTTGCCTTCTCCGCCACCAAATAGAGTTCGTAGAGATCAATCAATATGATTCAGAAATGCAATGTCATAAATTCGTCCGTACTTGTTGTCCAGGAACATGATGAACTGAAGGCACTTCCTTACCACATCCTATCGACCTATTCATTTATCTCAAGAGCTATCCAGAGATTATTAACATGCAGTCCTTCCAAAATGAGATCCCATATCTTTCCAAATCAAAATCTTCAATATATCTTCTTCACTTTCGAACGCATAAGTTGGTTCAAAGTAGCTTTATGATAGAGATAACCCAAATCCAGCTCCATTTTCGATGAACTAATCATCGATAAAAAGACGTTAAGTGGGTGGATAATAAAAATTCCATTTAATTGTTTTCTTTTTATCCAAAGATATCTTTTAGAGACTCATTTGGAAACTATTTCTTTTCTGTGTATATAGCATTCATTAAACCTCTTTGTGAAAATATACTAAATCATTTTCATAAATTATTTGAGAATACATTATTGAGTAAAATATGGTTAAATAGAAATTTTACTACTTTTACTCAATTTTAAATTCTGTATTCAACAGGTACTCTGGGCATAATAATGGTGAAACCACTTTTCAAATTCCAAGAATAGTACGAGTTCCCACCTTGGAATTAAACATCAGGTATAAGAAGATTTTTTCTATGCAATCCTACTTGTTTAGATTAGAAAAGTGTAACCTTAGTTTAAGTACCTCAACTAGATCTCACGAATAGAAAAATCAGGTGTGCTCCTCTGCTTATTAGAGGCAAGATTAAATCATTTGCTTATACCAGCTTTGCTTTAAATTTATTTATTTAAACTTCTTTAAACAAATAACAAAACCTTTAAATCATTATTAAAATAATTATTTGTTTATTAGAAAACATTTATAAAAGTTTGGAAAAGAGTTGTGAGGTTTGAAATCATATTTTAAAAATTATTGAAAAAGTGCTCTAAAAATTGATGTGAAAGATGTTTAAAAGTAAATTGATTAAAATGACTTTTGTATCATTTGGAAATTTATATATATATATACATATATATATATATATAACTCAAATATCTTTTAAAATATTTTAAAAGGCTGACAAGATTTATTCTATAATTTTAAACATTTAAATATCCATTTTAAATCATTTTAAAACATTGATTATTAAACTACAAAACCGCGATTTGGACTTATTTGAAAATATATATGATGAAAACTTGATTTTATTTATTTGATTGAAAACTATGGACATAATATCCATAAAATACATACTACGAAAAATTCCGAGCTGTATTCCACTTTATGTACTCATTTGAATTCTACAACGTGAAATCGTGAACTTCCGTTACACGACACGCCTAGTTTTGATTCGATTATTATTTTTGATTTAAAACTTGTTGAGATGATTAAAAATGTTTATAGTCAAATATAGTTTCTAACCTTAGAATTAAACTATTAGCTAAAGAATAAATTGTCTTTTCTCACTTGAATCGAAGCGCACGAATGTTTGTCTTAAACCTCCTATAGGGCTTGGCCTTGCATGTGAAGGGGGTAGGGTTTCATTTCCTTGGTTTGTGACAACGGTAGTTTTGGATAGGGTGGTTGGTTGGTCATGGATTCAAAGAGAAAGAGGAAGGGTTTGTGTGAGTTTTGAGATTCTCTATATGTGTTTACTATATAAATTTAGATATGATTTCCAATATTTTTTGTAGATGGAAGCCATCAAAATGTGGAGGAAGCATTTAGAAAAATAAAGAAGGAGATGAATGAATGAACTAAAGAAGTGAATTTGTATTTATAGGAAAATGGAAGAGTGTAAAATTATCCTCCTTACATCACTACACATCATCATGCCACCTCTTCCTCCCATCATGATGAACTGACTACCTCCTCCCTAGATATGGCCGTGGTCACGTCATGGAGGGGTAAGGCCATATGACTCTTTGATTTGATATTTGATGGTGATAATGTGTGTTAAATATTTTAGATTCTCACTTTAGCACCGCATGCTCCAACTCCTTTCATCATCACCTACTTGTGCCACCTCCTCCACTATCATCATGGCACGACCAAGTCCCATCAACCGCCATGTGCTTTATAGACGTGATGTCTGATGGTAAGGGTTGGTTGCTTAAGTGAAATGGAATTGTTTATAATATATTATATGATTATATATTTAGTATATACATATATATATGTATAGAAAGTGTTAATGTAGATGTGCATATTGTTTTTTGTATGGGTATACTTATGTGTTCATTTGGATGTCATGTATAATTCACAACGTTTATAACTTCTATATGTTGAATCTTATGAATTTTGATTTCGATTTCCGGTCATATTTTCACTTCTTATTTAATATACATATATTTGTAAACGAAGTTTGAAAATAAAATTTCTATTATTATTTTTAAATAAAGATCTTTTAAATTTGATTTCAAAACCATTATTTAGTCATTTAAACTATTATTTTTAATCCAACATATTTTTTGAGTTTACGGGTTATTACAGCCGACACCAAGGTCATTATCGACATCAAGAAAACAAAAAATGGTAGTAAAAAGAACCATGCCACTCCTAGATAATAACGTCAAGCTTCTTCAAAATAGGATACTTCTTGCCGATGGCGAGAATCAAAAGAAATAGACATCGTCGAGGATTAAGAAGCATTCATAACCTCAATCTTACTATGCGAGGTCGACAATTTCTATTGACGTGATCCATTAATAACCTCGATGCCATGCTTTATTGACATTGAGGTTTGATAGAAAAGAGAGCTGTAAAGCATTGATGATAAAATACGATACCAAGAAATAAGAACATGAGCTATCGAACGTAACGACGCTACCAATATGGAGGCCGATAAAACTACCATCATCAAAACTCAACAATGAAGAAGTCTAATTTATGGATGCCGAGGCTCACCAGCAGCCAAACTCTATAAATAGGGACCCAGGGTTCTTCATTTAGGGGTCGATGATTCATTTATCCCTCTTGTACTAAAATCAAATTTTAGAAAACCCTAAACAAAATTAGGGTAGTTGTATTAGACTGTAATCACATTAAATTAATAACATTAAAAGCTCGAATTAGCATTTGGAATTAGGCTACAATTTCATTGATCATTATCAACTTGGGCTTGCAAATATAGACTCGTCAAGTTTGAAACTAGACATGAACAACCTCAACGAGTTCTGAACCGAGCTTAGCATGTTATGAAGTTCAGTGCTCGACATGGCTACAACCTCTATGAGCTTTGAACTAAGTTATATATGTCATAAAGTTTAAAGCTCGACATGACCATTGTCGATGATCCATTAACAATAACAAAAATATAGCATCAGAATGGTCAACCTTGTCGAGTTTTAATCAGCATTGAGCCTATATGTGCACGATTATATGAGCGTAAGGTTCTTGAACTTGATAACAAAAGGGCATTTGGTCTATTATCATGCTTGGTAGATCATATCCCTAACTTGCTACATTTTTTTAAATTTTTATTTGGTCATATGATGTGGCATAAGTATTTGAAAGTACTTTCCAAAAATTTACAAAGAAGGACGCGACATTGTCGTGCTATTTTCCATTGAGGATGTCGAGTCCCCTTTGGGATGTTGAGCCTAATGGCTAATAAAATGGAAATGAGTGCAAATTTATTTTGAAGGCATATTGTCATCCTTATTAATGGTTATATCATTCAATTAGTCTCATGATGACAAGTTTGACCTTTGTGCTTTTAACGGTGACATAACTCGATAATATTCGATTATGTGTCTACACCTACTAATGTTAAAGACTAATTTGTCTTTATCGGCATCCGAGTTATTTTACCACTTTTTGGTGTAATGGTATTGAAAAGAAAAGTACAAATACGACCCAAAATAGCATCCATCTTAAACATCATAATATATACCATGCTGCACATTTTCAAATTTCACCAAAGGAGCATATACAAGCAATTGAGAATCAAAACGTTCCATAAATCGGGGAAAAGCAATCAAATCCATCAAAATCTCAAAATAATACGGATAGGCATATATCATATCCGTAATAATCACAATAAAGGAATGTATCCCAAATCATATTATATCCAAGGGACAACGACCAAAATATCTGTTTTGACTTGCAGACCAGATGGGAGTGACATCTTTCGACTGTTAAGTCATAAAAGGTAAATTAAAAGATATGGAACTCAAATAGAACGAAATTGAAATTAAATATGAAAGTTAATATCTAGAAGTATTATCTTGACTTGCAGTCATAATGGAAGTATATACTTCTGATTGTTAGTCCTAGGAGATAGATAGAAACAAAAATCCTAAATAAAACACAATTTAACCAAAATATTGAAAACTATAACAAAATAATTATCTTGACCTATATTCCTAATGGAAAATATAACTTTCAGTCCTTGGTGATATCTGGAAATATATAATCAAATCAATATCAAGGCCAATCAGAAAACTCAATAAGCAAAAATCATGTATCTTGACCCTTAGTCCTTAAAGAGGCAAAACACTTGACGGAATGGTCCTGGGAGATAGAAATAACACTCAGACAAAACAGAGTTCTCTGAACCATATGTTCTTATGAGACGATGACATGCAAGCTCCCAGTAAGTCTTAAGTGTTATAAATAGGTAGCATGTAGCTATCTCGGGTTGGGGTATCTCAAATGGCTGATGGAAATATAGCCAGCTCTAATATCGAACAATCATCGTCACTTATGAGGTGATAATATCAAATATCTCAAATAAATGGATCTACCTAAGCAATCAAGACAGGAGACCGATGAACCATAGTATTGCTCTAGGAACGCTAATGACTTCTATCTGTTTCCAATGGTCCCTTAGTTACTTGCAAAATCATGACACTCATATCATTCGCATGTCATAATCACTTCGTCAAATTACACTGAGAATTGGCCACGATTCCTACTTGCACTTGGTAGTGGATTGTTGGTCCTAAAGTGATGTCAAGGCAGTGACTCTAATGAGAGAAATAACTCTTAGCCTACAAACACATCAAGGTGACATCATGGATCCAAGGAGTGACCTCGCAATCAAGATTGCTAGGGTGGATAACTAGCATATATGGTGCGTCTAATTCGCATGCCCACTATAGGGGCATGAATCTTATGATGTAGATTCTCAACAAATGCTTTCGACTATACAAGTCCCAATGGTAGTAATAACTAATACTCTCGACTCTAGGATTCTTGATGAGAGTAACAATCACTACATTTGACTATATAAATCTCGATGAGAGCGTATCAACATAACAAATCCTTGATTGCAAGCCCTAAGAGTATATAACGGTACTCAACTAGTTAGTCCTTAAAGGATGTAACAAATATACTATTGACGATAAGATTCCTGATTAGAGTAATAATAATTACTTCTGACTTCATACTTTCTGATGAGAGTGTTACTGCATAATAATACCTCGACTACTAGCCCTAAGAGTAATTTATAATATAAGTCGTCTAGTTAGTCCAAAGAGGATATATCTATAAAACATAGCATATTTCCAGCTTGTAGCCCTTGGAAAGCTATAATACTGTCACCAACTAAGCTCTAATAAGCCATCTCTAGAATGATATCATATTTCCCAATCTATCTCCATAATATAAGTGACATTTACTCACTAATAGTAATCGAACGAGCATTATAAGAGCATCCGTACCACTCAGTATTGCTTGAACATTTACCAGAAGCTAGTAAAATACACTCATCAAAAAACAAAATATTCCATAATATGAGTAAATAGAATAACAATTAAAATATTACCAAGCATCCCTTACCATCTGGCACTACTAGTCCATTTATCCAATATCCTCATTATATTGAATTAAATCACAAAATAATCAATATAATTCATTTTAATTCAAACCATATATGAAAGGGAACTATAGATCAAAGCTCTCAAATCCATTAAATATTTCACAATTTAATGTATCTTCAAAATAGAATGTTTATTATTCAAAAAATTCCTGTTGTAAAGTATTTTGTAAAGCATTTATTTCCAACCAAGTTAAATCTTCTTATCATTTAGAATTACTCATAATACTAAATAATTCAATTTCAAATCAGCAAAATATATAAATGAAAAGGAATTTATATTATAATACTATTAAAACTATTCAACGCTACTTATATATTAGTTATTCGTCATAATAGGCTCATACACTCAAAAATCCCTTTTGGAAACTATCACTCAAATCATATTTATTAACTATACACTTTATGAAATAAATACCTTTCCAAAAAAATTGTTGAAACCTTTCAAATAATCAAATAAACTAATTTCAAATTAATAACATATAAAAAAGGAAATACATTTTAAACCATCCATTCTAATATATTAAATAGCACTCATTTATACATATAAAAATTCCATAGGCTCAATTTCACTTAAAAATCTCAATTTCCATTTTAAAACAAATTTAATTCCAAAAAAACTTCAAACAATCATTTCATTTCACAATAATTTTTATTTGTTTATAAATATACATCAAACAAATTTGAAACACCAAAAACAATTTTCTAAAGCTTTCAAAAATATTTTTAAATGGGAAAATCAGTAGAATATGTAAAATATAAATTAATGAGCATAATACACCAAAATCATCAATATGGATTTTACCAATTGACCCGAATTGAATTACATCGAATTTTGGTCATTTACAAATGTACACACAAAAAATCAAACATTACGATCAATCATGACCAACAGTTCTAATGAATGGAATTACTCTCAACTATATGGCCATATGGGATGTAAAATACAAAAATCAACATGCAATCAGATAGTATGCCCTTTGAATTTTTGAAGTTACAATCGACAAATATGCAAAGAACAAGCAATCCAAACCCAACCATTCAACCAAACGATTTAATAATTTGATTCAATGAAAATCAGAAATTAAACAAGTATTATTACTTGCATTGGCGTAACAATATAGTTGTGAGTTAAAGAAATAACTTAATGAAATTAGTGAATATCCAACCCAAAGATTTGTTGTCCAAAACTCTAGCACCATTGCCGACAACATAAACTTCGTCGATGATCAATTGTAGCACAATATACCACCACTTTTCAATCAACAGATACATCCATACTTCTACTGCATTTTTTTCCCTGCCCAAAAAAATTTGTGTAACGGCACGAAATTTTCGACCTCGAAAATTTGACACTAATACGTTCATTGTAGAAGTGCCGAGTGATCGAACGCCGAAAATCCCAGATTGTTAGGGTCAAGAAGAAAAGAGAAGAAGGAACAGAAAATAAAACACAAAATTTCGCATTTGCAGCGGATCAAAATATAATATCAAATAATAGCATTATACAAAGAAAAGATGTATCTGTCAATTTACATACATTACATCAGAGTAGAACTAAAATAGATAGTTGTAACAACTTGACCCAGAAAAAAAATCAATACAAATCCAATACAGCGGAATATACTCCAAACGTTCATGCCATCCAGCTTGCCTCCTGAGTTCCAGAACTTCATAACCTGAAAATCTATAATACTCGATCTGACCCGAGCATTACAATAAAGTAACACCCAGGTCAGGCTGGAAACTAGCACGAGTAAACCCAAAATTTGAATATACTAAGTTATAAAACTTAATTGAAATCCCGGGTTACTCGTACCTCACTACAAGTTCTTAACTTGCTAAAGCCAACACTTATTTCACAAACAATATCTAAGTACCGCTACTTAGTTTCAATGGTCCAATTTACTATAATTATTCCATTCTAGCCTATTGATTACACATATCAAATCTATAAAGGATTTTAGATTACTAATCGAATGTTTTCAGATATTTGCTGATACCCGACCCCGGTCTCTTCAAATCTAATGTCATTTTTAATCCAAGTTGTTTAAGTGAATTCAATTCAATTTTAAATACAGGATATCACATTTACACATCAATTCATCATCAATAGATAACCCACAATATCCCAGTTCAACCCAAACATATTACAGTACATCACAAGTTATTAGTCTAGATATTGATCCAATCATTTAATACAATTCAATCATCCATAAGAAAGATCAATTTATCACCATTTCTAATTAATTAACTTTAATCGTTGAATAAACTAAATTTAGTTACTTTTAGATCCTACTTGGTTAACATTAATTAATTATAAACCAATCATTATTATTTTAATTAATTAATGAAATTAATTAATCATCCCTTAATTATTCACATTAATTAATTATCCTTTAATTACATAAAGTAATTAATTATCCTTTAATTAATTATGACCTTAATTAATTTAAGATAAATCATTTAATTAATTGCTGACTTATCATTTTATTTAAATTAAATGCTTGAAATTAATTTATAACAAACCTTTTAATTGATCAAAGTTTTGCTACTCTTACTCTAATCACTTACTTCATTACATTATTATCAAATTCCTTATACTTAGGAAGTAATTTATTATTATCCTAATATATAATTATTTCATAACCAAATCAATAAATTTTCAAAACACTTTTGACTTTAAAATTTAAGTTTTGAAACTTTTTCGAATACTGATAAATACTTTTATTTGAAACTTTGTCAATATTTTCTTTTTGAACATTTTCTTGAATAAATTTACTTTGGAACTATGTTAATATTTCCTTTTAAAAAATCTAGCTCACAATTTACTTTGTTTTTTAACTACAATTTTCTTGTTGCTTTTAAAAATATGGTTAATACTATTTACTTGAAAACTCAGATAAAACATTATCTAAACTCTCGGCCCACACTCACAAACCCCCTAGCAAAGAACCGAGCAACTCCCATCATCAACTCACAAACGAACCGGAGCACAACCTTCTTCCTCGATCTCGAAACCACACAGCAAAATCACCAGACACACATGACACGTGTGCACATGCACAACTAAACGGTGCTTCTCCGACCAACCTCGTCGCCTTCAACAAGTCGACGACGACCCTCACAAACTTCCCGACCACCCAGTTCGACGTATTCTCCTAAAAAACGAAATTGAACTATCGAGCACAACTGGAACCTAAAGTTTGATCAACGAAATCATCTCTTCGCTCCACCCTCGATCGCCAGAGATCACGTCGACCATACCAGAGCAGTGTCGTTACACTACGCGTCGATTCCCGCATCACCGGTCCAATCTGATTCACCCTTGACGACGAGAATGCCTTAAGAACAACAACGATAAAAGTTAGGCATAAAACCCTACAACGTCACCGATTAACCGCCTCAGCCATCTAAAAATCCATCCTCCATTTTTCTGATGATCCCCAAGACACCAGCCTCCTCCAGCATCATACACAACAAACAACGTCTCGTCGATCAACGGAAATCGACGAAACTTCCCATACCGATCAACTCGAAAATCTACAACAATCCCAAACCTAAAAATCTACATATCTATATCAAATTTAATTATTTCTAAGTTCGAATCAGGTTATAGAATCAAATTAAGAATTCCTGACATCTGATTTTTTGACTAGAGTAGATTTTTACTGTAATTCCTATTCTCTAATTATTTACTAAATATTTTTTAATTGAAATTATTTTTAAAAATAACGTTACATTCATACACAATCTATCTTGAGAGACCTTAGCCTCAAATTTAATGTGTGAAGAGAATTTGAATTTATTATTGTGGATTTAGCCTGTAACATAACAAAGGGGTGTGTGTATACACATACATACAGACATTGCACAAAACATATCATCTTATGTACATGCATTCATTTCCATACTCATGCAAACATTATCTACTACATTACTATAAAAATTTATCACAGGCATCAAAGATACAACTAGTTTAAGTTTTTTTAAAAATTGTTTACTCGCCTTTATTCAGAAACAGAGAAAGAGCTTTGGAAAATCTTCAAAATCTGGAAAATGCTTTTTTATTTTGAATTAGAAGTTGGTTTGCTTTGTTTTGAATTGATCTTGAATCTACTTTCTTTGATCGGGTAGAAAACATTAAAACAGGTTTTCATTTTTCTTTTGGGTTTTGGGTTTTTTTCGAATGATGAAAGAAGATTGAGAAGTCTGGTTTGTAAAAAGGTAAAAGAGTCATGTATACAGCCTATACTCTAACATTATTAATATATTTCAAATTAAAAGAAACCCTTGACAATTCTCTAATCATGTTTCATAAAAGCTACAAATGTCAAAAACCTATAATTTATTTTCCTTTACGTTATATTAATACATGTTTAATGTTTTTAAATTTATATGTATTATATTTATCTCATGAATTCCAATATATGTGTGTGTGTGTGTGTGTGTGTGTGTATATATCAAGCTTTTTATTTATTCTTGTTTAAAACTTTACTTAAGTTATTACTATTTCAAATAATAACTATGCATAAAAATTTATCTTTATTGTTTTGAAAATACAGAATTTTAACTTTAAATACTCTTTGAAAATTTAATACATTGAATTCAAATTAATGCTTTCTATTCACAAAATATATATGTACACACACACACACACTCTTATATACTTGTATATGAAAACACTTAAAATTTTCAACATTATAAAGTTTAAACATATCTATTAATACATTTATTAACTTACTCTAGGAATTATAATTTCCAGATATTTATAGTTTCGCATTTATTATAGTTCAAATCCATTAATATACATCTATATATATTTTTTATTATCAGCATTTTATTTGTTCAACCAAATAAAATTAGCATCTCAATAGAAAAAATCCTGTTAATTATCCAATTATCAGGTGTCCAAAAATCCGGGTTATCACATTCCTCCCCCTTTAAATCTTTTTGTCCTCGAAAAGGAATGAAACCGGAATTTAAAATGCTTATTATCAGCTTAAATTGCTCTTTGAAATTTTTTAAATATAATCCCTTTTTATTTAAAAAATTTAAAACAATTTAAAATATATATAATATTACCAAAATAGTTTTATAAAAATACTTTTTATAGCTAGATGTCTCAACAAGTCCATCCTAGTTCTTATAGAAATTTGGTGATACGTTGATCAGGCGTAGAACTGAAAATCTATAAGTACTTAGCAGACCTGTTTTCAACACCTAGTGAAAATACTTAGAAAACATTTTTGAAATTATAGAAAACATATTTGAAAATATAGAAACATTTTTGGTGAGAATGCTATGGAAATCATCACCCCCTCCATGGTCGCAATTAACCTGATGGTTATGTTGCCATCCCGGCAAAATCCATAGAAAACTGTAGGCACTCTACGCCCCTCGATTACACCAAGGAACCCGCCACAGATCACAGCTACACCAAGGTTTTACGTTGCCATCACGAAAAAAATCGATGTAACTGTAGGCATCAGCACCCTCGAATTTCGTTTCCAAATGAAATTTCACTACTGCTACATAGATCGCAGACTACATCAATCGAGTCCTAATGTGATAACCCAGATTTTGGTCATCTGATAATTGGATAATTATTTATTTTGACTATTTATGACACTGATTTATAAATGAAACGATAAATTTGAAGATAAATATTTATATTTGGATAAATATTTATCTGATAATCTCCTAATTTATTTGTACAAAATTTTGTTTCAAATAAATAATAAGTTGTTTATTTGTGTGTATATATATAGGTAGATGGCAAATAAAGTTTCAGATTTGAAATTCAAACATCTTAAAAATAAATTGATTCCAAAACAAACTCTATATTATAAAAGATAGTGTGTGTATATATAATTATCTATGAATATATAATTGAATTTTTATTGTATAAATATAAACTAAAATGACAAAGCTTAAATATAATTATACATACATATACAAATATTGAATTAAATAGGAAATATGATATATAATTTTACATATAAATTATAAGAGATATGTAAAATAAGTTTTTTTTTACATTTGTAAATATATAAAGCATGGAAATCACAAATGTAAGTAAAGAAATTGTGTTACGTGACAAGTGTTATTAAAAGTATACAAGTGTCCTTAATCTCTCCTTATTTTTCAAAATAATCAATAAATGACAAAATTAAGATATATAAAACATCTTCTATCTATCATACATTTTCTTTATCAGTAAAATTTCTTAAGCAAAGAATATGTTAGTCTGTAACTAAACCAGTGTAAAAAAAAGAGAAGCAAACAAGACCAAAGTGGATCAAAAAAAGAAGAATCAAAACAGATTCAAACATCTGCAACTCAAACATGACGCAAGATCAATTTTCATTTTGTAAACAACTTAATATCATCTCAAATTTGAAGCAGGAGCAACTCAACTGGGATTCCTAGTTCTAAGATCAAGCAGATAAAGATCAAACAATCAACAGTTATTTTGAAGCAAGTGCTCTCTGTCCTACATCAAAAGGTGAGTAAACATAAATTTTTTAAAAAACAGTTTTAAATCTTGATTTCAATTAGATTGATGTCTGAAAATCAAGATGTTTTCCTGAAGTGCTTGGATTTAAATGAATGCATGTATGTAATAAGTATTGAATGCCTGTGTAAATGCAAATAGAGGCTCTATTGTTTTAATAGGTTCTGATTTCCTCTTTCAATATCTCATCATTGAATCACTGTTAGCTTTTGGTTTGCAAAAGAAAAGTGATTGAAATTGTGAAACCTCACCACTAATAATCATTCTAGGAATTTATAATAAATATTGGTCTCGAAATTTTATAAATAACAGTGAAAATTTATATTGGGTCAAAATTTTATAAATTCAATTTTTAGATCGGATTGCATGTTTGAATTCGAAATAGGAAATCATGAATTTTAATGTATATCTCACAATTTTTAGTTTGAAATCAGTGCGTTTTCTCGAGTTAGACGGCTTGATCATTTTGGTCGATTTACGTCGATCAACGACAAATTGGCCGTCGTGATTGGGTCTGAAGGTTGAGGGGAAGACGAGGATCATCAGAAAAATGGTGCTCGAATTTGAAGAGGGTCGGCGTGGCTATGCGACGAAGAAGTAGGTTCTAACACCCTAGTTTTGTCGTCGAGGTTTCAGTTGGAATTGCGATGATGGTACTTAATCGGTGACGATCACAAGGCATGCTGAAGGATCTGGAGGTCGAGACGGAGTTGTGGTGATGAAGGTAAGGTGTCTCGAGGCATAGATCATTGGAAGTGGTCGAATTTCTGGTGGTGTAAGTTTCCAGGCTGTGTGTTTTTGGGTCGTTTTCGATTCTCGATCGAATCAAGACATCTGGGTGTTCGCGTGGTGTTGCCGAGATTTAGGTCGACTGGTCGGAGGCCAGAGAAGGGTTCATCGGCGATCAGGGACAATGTGCACATGAACATGCACATTTTCATGCATCTAGAAGTTGGTTTGGAGAAGAGGAGGGGGTGCTCGGGTTTAAGCTCGGGTAGTGATGCAGCGCACCATGGTAGCGAGTTATGCCATCCATGGCTTAAGTCGCCTGAACGACCTAGCAAGTTAAGACACCTAGCGACTTAAGACACAAGATCGTGCAGAACGACCTAGCAAGTTAAGTCACAAGTTCTTATGCCGCATCTCTATAGCTGCTTTTTTAAGTCGCTGATTCTTTAAGTCGTTTGTCTTATGTCGCTTGCTGTGCTAACTTCTTATGTCACTGATTCCTTATGTCTCCTGAAACTTATGCCGCATTCTTAAGTGGCCTAAAGCTTATGCCGCATTCTTAAGTCGCCTAAACCTTATGTCGCATTCTTAAGTCGCCTGAACCTTATGCTGTATTGTTAAGTCGTATGTCGTGTTGTGTTGTTATATTGCATGAGTTGTAACTCATATATATTGTGTTGTAATGTTTTTATCTCATGTGATGTTGAGTCATATGTGTATTGTTGTAACTCGTAGTGTTTGCTAGGTCGTGATTGTTAGGTTGTAAGTCGTGGATGTTGGCTCGTTTGTGAGGGTTGTAAATTCCTATAAATAGGGGTGTGATGTCATTTGTAAAAAAGGAGTTGATTTGGAATAAAATTTGTGTGTGAGCTTTTTCCACCATTGTTGAAGTTGAGTGTGATCTCCTTCTTCTTCCATCTTCGGGTTATTCGTGCGCGAATCAACGAAGTTGAAGCCAATTATCGGTATCACTTGCGAGTGATCAACGATCGAACTGTAGATCTCTCAACACTGTATCTTGCGAGATCAACGGGTTGGAGATAGCTAGATTTCGGCATCATCACGATCAACGGAATTGGGCATTTATCGTTCTATTTGTTTATTTGACATGAAATCATCATTTTGTGAGTAAAATGCTGGATAAGTTGTGACAGTTTGACATCTAACTGTTCAAGCCTAAGTGTTAAGCTGCGTCAATTTGTATCAAAGCTAAACCACTGCGTCAAATCGGTATCAGATCCGAATCAAAGCTAGATGTTGGCAGAAACGAGATTGCGTCAGAGCCATATCAAAGCCAGATTAAACCCTAATCAGAAGGGGAAACGAGATTGTTTGATGATCAAGCCTCGGAGACGTGCTAATCGCTATCATAACGTTGAAGATGTGTATAGAACACAAGAAGCTGAGAAAATGGAGCAATGTATCAATGAAAAGTTCAATGAGGGTATTGAAAAATTGGAGAAATTGATGAAAGACATGAATCAAAGTCAAAGGAGAACATCACCAATTTCGAACCAGAGTGGAAACAGGGTTTCGCCATCGGTTTCGGGAGAAAGGAGAGTGCAGCACAGCCTTATCGAGATAGGAGAGAATCATCAGTTTCAATGAGGCGAGAACACCATGAATATCTAAATGAGGAAAGAAGAACTCAACGTGGGTTTGAGAATGAACCATATCGTGATGCCGAAAGACACGGTAGAAGGGACATGCGTAGTCATAGAGACATAGATGGTCAGGATCAATATCGACATACTTCTGATTTTGAGGAGGATGGTGATGGACATAGTATTCATTATCGAAATCGAGGCCAAGTGCGAAATCAATATCCGGATTCAGAAAATGATCGTAAATGGGAGTCCGGTATGAGGATTGAAATTCCAGAATTCAAATGTGGTATGCAAACGGAAGAATTTCTTGATTGGTTGTCGAATGTTGATGAAATTTTAGAATTCAAGGAGGTGCCTGAGAATCGCAGAGTCCAATTAGTTGCTACAAGACTAAGGGGAAGAGCTATGGCTTGGTGGCAACAAACTAAACTAACGCGGGAGAGAATGGGAAAATCAAAAGTTGTCACTTGGGAGAAGATGAGAAAGATGATGAAAGCGAATTTCTTGCCGTACAATTATCAATCTCTTATGTATCAACGTTTGTAGAATTTGAGACAAGGGACGAGGACAGTGAATGACTATGCAGATGAATTCTATCAATTGATTGCGAAGAATGATATTATGGAAAACGAGGAACAGCTAACGGCTAGATATATTGGTGGGTTACGAATGCAGATTCAAGGTATGGTTAATATGTTTAATCCAACATCTGTTGCTGAAGCACATCAGAAAGCTCTAGCTTGGGAGAAACAAGGGAGATGAGGGGGTGGTGTGTTTACAAGTTCTAACAACCAGAATAAGGGTGCTAGTAGCAGTGCTAATGTTTCCAAGGCAGTCAATAAACCAATTGTCAATGAAGCTGCTAAAGCAAAGGTCATTAACAGTATCAAATGCTATAATTGTCTGGAGTTTGGCCATAAAAGTAATGAATGTACAAAGCCAAAGAAGAGAGCATTAGTTGCAGAGGAATGTGAGTATGAGGATGTGGAAGCTAAAGTTGATTATTCTTAACCATCGAAGTTTGATGAAGATGAAGAAGTTGTGTCAGGAGACGAAGGATGTAACTTGATGATAAGGAGGTCTTGTTTAGTGCCAAAAAATGAGAATGATTCTAGTTGGCTGAGAAGCAATATCTTTCAGTCTACATGTATTATCTTTGGGAAAGGTTTGTCGATTTGTTATTGATGCGGGAAGCTGCGATAATGATGTGCACGTAAATGTGCATATTTTTACCACCATATTTATTCTATTTAAATTAAATAAATGATCATATTGGGTATTTTAACTTGTTTTAACCAAAATTCATAATAATTCCAAATTTTCACATATTCATCTTCATATAAGGGCAAAACTGTCATTTGTGTGCATATATTTCTTTGATAAAAATTAATTGATAGTTTATGTATATTTTCGTAGGAATTTGATCTCAAATAGAAGTGGTTTCATGAAGATATGCATGCACAAAATTAATACAAAGGAATGAAGATGGAAATAATTCAAAGTGAAGAACATGGAGGACCCTACCTATCCACCTACTTTAATGTACAAATTAAAGGCTAATGCACATGCTTTTGGAGTTAATGGCTTCATGTACACTTAATGGGGGGTTAAGACATGTTAATGATTACTTGGCCTCCACACTTCCTAAGGGGCATTTTGGGCATTCCCCAAAAAAATGAATTAGGGTTTTAACACTTGTATAAATACCCCTTATGTTTCATGTAACATTATCTCTTCTCTTAGTCTCTCTTAGGCCTCCTTCTCTTTAGATTAGTTTAGGCTCAAAATAAAAGAAAGCTCTCTTTCTCTTTTCATGGCTACTTAGCCATTTTTATTTTATGTAATTTTCTTTTCTTTTTATGCAATGTTAATTAGTGTTTCCTTTTACTTACATGTTCATTTCCTTTCATGCTAGTAGTGTAGATTTACTTTTATGCAAGTAGAATAATTTTCTTTTCATTTGCTTTCATTTTTCATTCTTTTTCCTTTCATGTTGCAAGCTACATTTGTTAAGCAAATGACAAAAATGAGAGGCTAAACCCATTCAATTTAGGGGGTAATGAAGCTCTCTAATTATGTAGCTTCAACTATATGTTAATTCATGCTCTCTTTTTTTGTGCTTAATGAGAATGATTGAAGTGGTTTAATTTGTTATCTTTGCTTTGAATTTGATAGTCTATATTGTTGACACCAAATAGACTATGCTTAACCAATCACTAATACTAATCGCCTCTTCATCAAAATATGATTATGGCAAAAGAAAGTGATTTGAAATTAAAATTTCATGGTCTATGTTTCTAATCAATAGTTAATAGAACATACTTAAAATAGATTTCATTTTCATTGTCATTCTTCATGAGAGTTAAAATTTGTTTAAGGGGTGTGTAATAGTTTGATGACTTATGTTGGCTAATTAATAGCTCAAATATGTCATACTTACGATAAACAGATAAAATTATTTTCGAAGAAGCCGTCATGAAGTTAGGGTTGAAGACTAAAAAACACCCTAGATCTTATAAACTAGCATGGCTAAAGAAAGGGGGAGAAGTGACAGTGGGAAGACAAGCATTTGTTACATTTTCTATTGGGAAGAAGTACAAAGATGATATATGGTATGATGTTGTCGACATGGATATGTGTCACTTACTATTAGGAAGACTATGGCAATATGATAGAGCTGTACAACATAATGGTCGCAACAACAGCTACAGTTTCATGTTCGAATGTACTCAAATTACTTTGGTTCCTAAGAAGCGTGAACAAGGTGAAAGCAAGTCAAAGAAGAAAGTGGAATCAACTAGCCTATTATCGACGAGAGAATTTATTAAAGAAGTGGAAGATAGTGCTGAATTGTTTATGTTGATTGGGTATGAAACAAGTGAAGATCTTGAAATTCCTGCAGAGGTTAAACCGGTGTTAAATGAATTTGAAGATGTCTTCCTACGGATTTACCTAAGAAATTACCGCCACTAAGGGATATACAACATCAAATTGATTTAGTGCCAAGTGTTTTTTTACCGCATAGGCCGCATTATCGTATGAGTCCAAAAGAGCATGAAGAGTTGAGGAGACAGGTTGAGGAGTTGCTTGAGAAATGGCGTGTTCGAGAGAGTCTCAATCCTTGTGCTGTACTAGCTCTGTTGGTACCGAAGAAAGATGGTTCATGGAGAATGTGTACCGACAGCAGGGCACTCAACAAAATAACTGTCAGATACAGATTTCCTACGCCGAGAAATGATGATCTATTGGAACAACTCAGTGGGTCTATAATCTTTTCAAAGATCGATCTTAAGAGTGGTTATCATCAGATTCGCATAAGACCAGGTGATGAATGGAAGACAACATTCAAGACCCGGGAAGGATTATATGAATGGATGGTCATGCCGTTTTGGTCTATCTAATGCACCAAGTACATTTATGAGGGTGATGAATCAAATTTTCAGACCTTACATCGGGAAATTTGTTGTGGTCTACTTTGATGATATCTTGATATATAGTGCTAGCACAGAGGAACGCATTCAACACTTGCGAAAGGTGTTAACTATTCTTCGTCAAGAACAGATCTATGCAGCGACGAAGAAATGCGTGTTCATGACGCCAAGTGTTTTATTTCTGGGTTATGTCGTGTCCAAGGAGGGGACACAAGTGGACTAGAGTAAAGTATCCACAATCAGAAATTGGCCACAGCCCAAAACTATAACAAAAGTCAGAAGTTTTCATGGGTTAGCTTCATTTTATCGAAGATTTATACCACACTTTAGTAGTGTAATGGCCCTTGTTACTGATTGTATGAAAGGAAAGTAGTTTTCATGGACGGAAGAGGCAGGATTTCTTTTGAACAAATCAAGGAACTTTTAACCTCAGCACCGATTCTAGTGTTGCCAGATTTTCAGTTACTATTTGAGTTACATACGGATGCATCAAAAGTTGGAATTGGAGGAGTGTTGAGTCAGATGGGTCATCCAATTGCGTATTTCAGTGAAAAACTTTCTGGAGCAAAGATGAGATACAATACTTATGATGTGGAGTTTTATGCTATTGTGCAGGCTATGAAGCATTGAAGACATTACTTGTCCCACAAAGAATTTGATTTGTATACGGACCATGAAGCGTTGAAGCATTTACAAGGGCAGAATAAAATTGCAGCTAGGCATGCATCGTGGATAGCTTATTTACAGCAATTTACATTCGTCGTAAAGCACAAGTCTGGAGTAACTAATCGCGTCGCCGATGCATTGAGTCGGAGGGAGAATTTACTAACAACCATGCGAGTAGAGGTGATGGGTTTTGACTTACTTCCAGATTTGCTTACTTCAAATTCATATTTTCCGAAGTCCTAGACAAAGTCAAACAGGGAAGCATGGATGGATATATGCTTGTTGATGGTTTTCTATTCAAAGAAAATCAGTTGTGTGTTCCAGATTGCAGTTTGCGAATGAAAATCACTAAAGAATTACATGAAGAAGGACACGTGGGCCGCGACCGTACTATGTAGTTGATCTCAAAGTCTTATTTTTGGCCTTCAATGAGGAAGGAAATTGAAAGGTTCATTCACAGGTGCCATATTTGTCAAGTTTCACAAGGGACCGCGAAAAATGCAGGTTTATATTTGTCGTTGCCTATACCTACTAAGCCATGGGCGGATGTTAGTATGGACTTTGTATTGGGCTTGCCAAGGACGCAACGTGGCAATGATTCTATGTGGTGGTTGATCGGTTTTCAAAAATGGTACATTTTATCGCATGCAAGAAGACCGCAGATGCAGTTAATATCGCACAGTTGTACTTCAAAGAGATCTATCATCTTCATGGGTTGTCTGAATCTATTGTATCGGATAGAGACACTCGTTTTCTGAGTCATTTTTGGATGTGTCTATGGAGAATGGTTGGGACAAACCTGAAATTTAGTAGTGCTTATCATCCACAAACGGATGGACAAACAGAAGTTGTGAATAGATCCCTAGGTAATCTATTGAGATGCCTCGTGAATGACAATTTGAAGAGTTGGGATTCCAAGCTGTGTCAAGCTGAGTTTGCACACAACCATGCAGTTAATCGTACCACTGGGTTTAGTCCATTCCAGGTCATTTACTCACAATTCCTAAGGGACCATTGGATTTATCTGTAGTACCACAACAGAAAGGAGTGATCAAACAAGCTAGTGATTTTGTGAATGAATTGCAAGAGTGCCACATGGTTGTGCAGGAATGATTGCTTAAGGCGAATGAGAAATATAAGCTATCCGCAAATATTAAACGACGAAACGTTGAATTCAAAGAAGGAGATTTGGTATATTCAGTATTGACTAAGGATCGATTTTCTATTTGTACTTACAACAAACTAGCTGCTAGAAAGATTGGTCCTTTGGAAATCGTAAAGAATATTAATGAGAATTCTTATCAGTTAAGATTGTCGGATCATATCCATACTGCTGACGTTTTCAACGTCAAACACTTGATTCCATATCATGAGAATAAGTACGACAAAGAAGAGGAAAGTGTAAACTCGGGGTCGAATTCTTTTCAACCAGGGGAGGATGATGCAGCGCACCATGGTAGCGAGTTATGCCATCCATGGCATGAGACGCCTGAACGACCTAGCGGGTTAAGACACCTAGCGAGTTAAGCCACAAGATCGGGCAGAACGACCTAGCGAGTTAAGTCACAAGTTCTTATGCCGCATCTCTATAGCTGCTTCCTTAAGTCGTTGATTTCTTAAGTCGTTTGTCTTATGTCGCTTGTTGTGCTAACTTCTTATGTCGCTGATTCCTTATGTCGCCTGAAACTTATGCCGCATTCTTAAGTTGCCTAAAGCTTATGCCGCATTCTTAAGTCGCCTAAAGCTTATGTCGCATTCTTAAGTCGTGTGAAGCTTATGCTGTATTTTTAATTCGTATGTCGTGTTGTGTTGTTATGTCGCATGAGTTGTAAGTATTGTGTTGTAATGTTGTTATGTCGTGTGATGTTGAGTCGTATGTGTATTGTTGTAACTCGTAGTGTTTATTAGGTCGTGATTGTTAGGTCGTAAGTCGTGGATGTTGGGTAGCCTTTGTGGGTTATAAATTCCAATAAATAGGGGCGTGATGTCATTTATAAAAAAGGAGTTGATTTGGAATAAAATTTGTGTGTGAGCTTTTGCCACCATTGTTGAAGTTGAGTGAGATCTCCTTCTTCTTCCATCTTCGGGTTATTCGTGCGCGAATCAACGAAGTTGAAGCCAATTCTTTGTATCACTTGCGAGTGATCAACGATCGAATCGTAGATCTCTTAACACGGTATCTTGCGAGATGAACGGGTTGGAGATAGCTAGATTTCGACATCATCACGATCAACGGAATTTGGCATTTACCGTTCTACCGGTTGATTTGACACGAAATCATCATTTCGTGAGTAAGATCTTGGATAGGTTATGATAGTTTGACATCTAACTGTTCAAGCCTAAGTGTTAAGCAGCATCAATTTGTGTCAAAGCTAAACCGCTGCGTCAGGTAGGCTTGAGTTTTTCTCGAAGCGGGGGTGAAGTGGAAGTCTCGGCTTTTGATCGGGTGATTGAGAGTTTTTCTCGGGTTTGTGATGTACAAGATTAAGGCTTATACGGGAAGTTTTAAAAAGTTTTAAAACAAAGAAATTCTGAATTTTGAAATGTTTCTAAGTTTTTAAAACAAAGTAAAACAAGTTTCTACTTATTAAATTAATTAGTTTCCAAGGATAAGTTTTTAGTAAATTTTATATATATCGAAATAAAAAGATTTTAAGGGTAGGATAAGTGAGTTCTCAAAATGAGGTTTGCTTTAAAAATTTATTTAATAACTTTTGAAAGTTTTAAAAGATTTTAAAAGTTCATTAGATGTTCTATTGAATTAATTATAATTGATTTCTAAAATGTTTCATTTTAAATAAAGTTTAATAGTGAGGATTTAATAATCAATTATAATAAAATGGTTATCTTAGAATTTTGTTTTATTAAATCTAAGGTGAGTAAACAAATTAAGGAGAAATTAAGAGAAGTAATTAAGAATTAATTACTTCGTATAATTAATTAAAGGATTGATTAATTAAGGAAATTTATTAAGGGTTAGTTAGTTAATGAGTGTGTTTAATTAAAGGATAATTAATCACTGTTAGCGATTATAAGATAATTAATTTGAGTAATAAATTGAGGATCAATGTAATTAATGTGTTTGGGTCAAGGATAATCAAATTGTGAAATTAATTAAAGGTTAATTACTTAATGTAATTATTGGATAATTAATCAAGGGTGATTAATTTAGATGGATAATTAAAGAATCATTAATTAATTAATTGGTTTGTAATTAATTAATGTTAAGTAAGGTAATCTAAGTGAATAATGTTAGTAATTAATTTAATTAGAGATTAATTTAATTAATTGGAAAATGGTAAATCTTGCTTATGAATGATGAATACCTTGGAAAATGTGATGTTTCTGATATGGAATGTTTTGTGATATGATTGGGTTGAACAGTGATATTGTGGGTTATCTATTTGAGTTGAATTGTTATATGGTATGATATTCTGAATATGAATTGTATTGTTTTACAACTTAACAATTTGGATCTTGAATGATATTGGATTCGAAGAGACCAAGGTCGGGTATCAGTAAATACACGAACCCGCTTCGATTTGTAATCTCTATAAAATTCTATATAGATTTGATATGTGAAATCAATGGGCTGGAATAGAATGATTTAAGTAAATTCGACAAATTAATCTTAGTTTTGGTACTTAGAGATTGATGTGTGAAATAAATGTTGTCAATAACAAATTATGAATTTGTAAAAGGATACGAGTTACCCTGGGTTTTAGATAAGTATATTGCATCAGTATTTTCTTGATAGATGGGTTTTACTGACGTTGGTTTCCAGCCTGACCCGGGTGTTACTTTGATGTATGCTCGGGTCAGACCGAGTATTATAGATTTTCAGGTAAGGACATTCTAGAGCTCATAAGACGAGCTGGATGGTAGGAACGTATGGAGCGTATCCGTTATGATATATTATTGTACATCTGGAACAAGTTATTTTAGCTGTCCAATGGTTGTGTAAATGTTGTAACTCTGATATATTAAAATGTAAATTTACTGATACAGCTTTCTTTGTATAAATGATATTATTTGTTATTATATTTTATCCGCTGCAAATGTTAGATGTTGGTGTTTTTGTTTTTTCTTTTTCTTCTGTCTCTTTCTTCTTTCCCTAACTATCCAAAATTTTCGGGATCGAAAATTCCGGTTAATTACATTTGGTATCAAAGCTGAAGGTTAAGCAAGAACCTTGGCTCTGGTGGGACTACTCATTAGGAACAGGGTCAATGGTACCCGAGAATGAGTTAAGTGTATAAATATATGAGACCGTACTTGTTATTTTCTTATATAAGGATTTAAATAATTTTATATAAGAATATATTTTGATATATAAAATAATATTTCTTTCTAATAAATATTAAGGTAATTAGTTGTTAAATTATTGGAATTAAATAAAGTGGTAATAGAAATACAACCAAATTGAAATTCAATAAAGATAAGTTTGAAATGGATTCAAACTAAAATTAAAACTTGAATTTTAATAAAAGAGTTTAATAATATGATAATAATGAAATGGTTTCCTGATATAATAATCTTGGTTATTGTCATAAATGATTGTTGTGTTTAATAATAAAAGTTGTATTAATGAGTAAGCAAAATGATATGTTTTAGGGAAGTAAAAAATTTAGGGAAGTATGAATTATAAGTTGGAATTGAAGAATGATCTAAATCGAGAAGTTTTAAATCTGGTCTAGAATTTGAAAATTGTTTCAAAGAGATAAAGAAATAATAAATAATGTTACTTAACGTATTTGAATGAAGGGTCCTGTTTCAAACAAGAGTTGCTTAAAAATTTAAAGGAATTTGTTTTGAATTAGAAACCAAAGGTGGTTTAAAAAAATTTCAAGGATAACTTGGTGTGTAAAGGAAATTAATATGTATAAATGAGGGATATACATAATATCAAAGGTGATTTGAAATAAACTCTAAGGTTGAGTTTTGAATTTTCCTTGAAATGTGATGTGAAACCCAAAGTGATATAAGTCTTTGAATTTATAAGGAAGGAAGAATATTAACATAAATTTGAAATTTGAAGAGGGAAGATTATTAATGAGAAGTTTAAATTTGAAATGGAAGTTCAAATTGAATTGAATTTAACTTAGAAAAAGTTAAATAAGTTTAGGACGAGCAACCTGAATTTTAAATTTCAAGATGAAATTGAGATTTGACTTGGGAAGTTAAATGGTTGATTTGAGTGGCGAGTCATGAGTGATCTCAAAATGGGTTTGAGATCTGGAAATTGAAAATGGATGCTGTTAATTGATGTTTGGATAAATTTAGATGTTTATTTATCCGGATATTATTCTATTGTTATAAATAACCTATGAAACTGAGAATTTCTTTTGAAGTTAAAATTTGAGAAATAAAATTGGATTCTAAAGATAAAATTGTTTTTGAATTCTTATTTGAGCTTTGAAAGAAGTTAAGTAAAGATAATTTAAAATGGAATTTTGAAATTTTAACTCAGAATTAAATTGTTTAAAGGTCAAGATTGTTGATTTAAAAATAAAAGGTAATTTGATTTAAGGGATTAAATCAACATCTAAAATTTAACTCGAATTTATAATTCGAAATGGTTTAAAGTTGAGATTTAAATCGAATTAGTTCAAATTGGATTTGATCTGAATTAATTGGAATTGTGATTGAAGATGGATAAGTTTAAAATTTCATATGGAAAATTTGAATTGGATTAATTTAAAATGAAATTGAAGTTGAATGTGTTCAAAATTCAAAGGGGAATTCAGATTAATTCAAACTAAAATTGATATGAATTGAAATTGGTTCGATTTGAAATTTATTTGAATTAATTGAAATTATGATTAAAGTCGAATAAGCAAATTCAAATGGAATTTGATTTGAATTTAGGAAAGAAATTGAGGATTATTTCAACTTGAATTGGGATTAAATAAATTTCAATGAAAATTGAAGTTATTTAAATTGGAATTGGGTCAATTTAAATGGAAGTAGAAATTTAAATTGAATTGATGGGATTGGAGATTGGGAATTGAACAGTTTGACTTTAGACTATTTCTAAAATAATTTTTTAATATAAATCTATTTTTCCAACTATTTACTATACAATTTTTCTTTTTAAACCTAAAACTATTTTATACTAGTTTTACAATTATTTTTGGAACTATTTAATAATTTTTCAACTGTGTTATAAACTAATTACTGTTTTTCAACTACTTTATAACTAAATAACTATTGTACAACTATTTTACAAATTATTTAGAAATTTCTATAACAATTCGATATTTTCCAACTATTTTACAATTACTTAACTATTTTACAGCTATTTTACCAACTAATAATTATTTTTTCAACAATTTATCTATTCTTAATTTTTCAAGCTATTTTCTAAATTTAAGCAGGACAGAGTTCAAAATGTTTATGATTAAATATCCATTTGAGATAAGAATTGAGGAGATAATCCAAATGAGGATTTAAGCAATTGTGAGTAAGTGAATGAAAATAAAAGTGAAGGTGAATAGAAAGAGAACTGATTTGGCTAATAAACGATTAAGATAAATACATAGGATGTATGTATGTTATTCTATTAGCATAGTGGTATGATCCAGATTCGAGCATAGAATTTCGAGATATTTATATCGATCCGAGTTGGGATTTTTCACTCGCTTTTCGACGACGAACCTGAATAAGGATCGTTGATTGGTTCTGGATATTCTCTATCATAGTAATGGCTATGCAAGGGGAATGACGGCTTCTGATCAAGAAACCAGATCTGAGTCCGCACTAGGAAGTCGGGTGGACGATACTAGTTCGGAAGAGAAATTGTGTGATCGAGTGAGTGATTAGATTGATATTGCATCGGATGATATGTGTACATCGTATGGATTGGAATGAAATTGATATTGAAAGTTTGTGGATAAGAACTGTAAAATGGTTTTTGAAGTGAAAAAATATATTTTGTGAAATATATGATGAAATAAAATAGAATTTGGATATTTCTATGAAGTAAGTAAACTAGCAAGTGACTTTATAGAGTAATCAAATTTGAATATTTGATTTGGAATAAACAAAGTTATATATCTTTGTTATATAAGATAAATCTCCCCTTGTTGAATTTTTGCCGGAAGAAAAGGGTTTTGAAAGTTTTTGAAGTATGAAAAGGAAATTTATACAAGTTTGAAGTGATCCAAAGATTTTTAAAGTTTTATATATATATATATATATATATATATATATAAACGATCTTATGAGAATGATTTTGAGGAAAGGTTTTTGGAACCTATGGATTTGGAAAGGCTTTTGATTTTTTGGAAAAATCAATATTGAGATTTGGAAAGCCTAGTTGGGAACTATTGATTTTGGGATAATTGATTTTTTGGAAAGGAGATTTATTTGAGATTCATACTAGGTGTATGATTTGGAAGGTACAATAAGGCTATAGTATAAAGTGTTTTGAGATTGGATCTAGGGAAAAAGGCGCTCCCTTGAAATGAACTTCTCAGGAGTGCCACAGGGTGGTACTGCCTTGAACCCTAAGGGGGGTCCTAAAGTTGATCCTGTGAGGAGTCCGGACAAACTAGTTTCTGAGGATTATTGGGTAGCGAAATTCGAGGGCGCTGATGCCTACAGGGGCATTCGGGTTATGCTATGACGATAGTATAACTCGATGTCGCTACGATCTACTGCGGAGCATAGCGGAAATCGTGTGGAGGTGAGTGTCAACGGTCTCCTCTTGATTTTTCCGGGAAGGCAACGTAACATCAATTGATTGCGATCTATGGTCAAGTGGAGTGGAGAAGTTTCATTCTTTTGGCAGCGAAATTCGAGGGTGTTGGGCCTACAGTTATATGGGATTTTTGCTGTGACAGTAACGTAACCCCGATTGTAGCTGCGATCTATAGCAGGTTCCATGGTGTAATCAAGGGGCGTGGAGTGCCTATAGTTATCTATGGATTTTTCCGAGATGGCAACGCAACCATCGGGTTAATTGGAACTATGGATGAAGGTGATGATTTCCAGAGCATTCTCACCAAAGATATTTCCTCAATTCTAAATTTTTTTTCTATATTTACAATAAAATTATTTTTCAAATATTTTCAATGGGTTTGAAAGTGGGTCTACTAAGTACTTATAGATTTTCAGTCCTACGCATGATCAACGTATGACCGAATTTCTGTGAGAACAAGGATGGACTGGTTGAGACATCGAGTTACAAAAAGTATTATAAAGTGTTTTAAAAATATATCAAAGGGTAATTTTTCTGATAATAATCATTTTAATAAATTCTAGCTTCGTTCCTTTTTGGAGGACGAAAAGATTCTAAGGAGGGAGGAATATGATAACCCAGATTTTAGTCATCCGATGATTGGATAATTATTTTATTTTGACTATAAAAGACACCGATTTATAAATGAAACAATAAATCTGATGATAAATATTTATATTTGGATAAATATTTATCTGATAATCTCCTAATTTATTTTTACAAAATTTTTATTTTCAAATAAATAATAAGGAGTTTTTTATTTGTGTATATATATAGGTAGATGGCAAATAAAGTTTTGGATTTGAAATTCAAACATCATAAAAATAAATTGATACTAAAACAAACTCTATAATTTAAAAGATAATGTATATATACAATTATCTATGAATGTATAATTGAATTTTTATTGTACAAATATAAACTAAAATGATAATTTTAAATATAATTATACGTACATATATATATATTGAATTAAATAGGAAATATGATATAGAATTTTACATATAAATTATAAGAGATATATAAAATAAGTTTTTTTTACATTCGTAAATATATAAAGCATGGAAATCACAAATGTAAGCAAAGAAATCGTGTTAAGTGACAAGTGTTATTAAAAGTATACAAGTGTCCTTAATCTCTCCTAATTTTTCAAAATAATTAATAAATCAGAAAATTAAGATATATAAAACATATTCCTATCTATCTTACATTTTCTTTATCAGTGAAATTTCTTAAGCAAAGAAAATGTAAGTCTGTAACAAAGTCCAGTATAAAAAAGAGAAGGAAACAAGATCAAAGTGGAACAAAAAAAGAAGAATCAAAACAGATTCAAACATCTGCAACTTGAAACTTGACGTAAGATCAATTTTCATTTTGTAAACAACTCAAGATCATCTCATATTTAAAGCAGAAGCAACTCAACTGGGATTCCCAGTTCTAAGATCAAGTAGATAAAAATCAAACCATCAATAGTTATTTTGAAGCAAGTGCTCTCTTTCCAACATCAAAAGGTGAGTAAACAT
Source organism: Allium cepa (assembly GCA_030765085.1). Lineage (NCBI taxonomy): Eukaryota > Viridiplantae > Streptophyta > Magnoliopsida > Asparagales > Amaryllidaceae > Allium > Allium cepa. Next base: position 32,739,845 of record CM060940.1, read on the forward strand.
AATTTTTTTAAAACAGTTTTAAATCTTGATTTCACTTCGATTGATTTCTGAAAATCAAGATGTTTGCCTGAAAGGATTGGATTTAAATGAATTCATGTATGTAATAAGTATTGAATGCCTACGTAAATGCAAATAGAGGCTCTATTGTTTTAACAGGTTTTGATTTCCTCTCTAAATTGAATATCTCATCATTGAATCACTGTTAGCTTTTGATTTGCAAATGAAAAGTGATTGAATTTGTGAAACATCACTACTAAAAAAATTACAGGAATTTATAATAAATACTGGTGTCGAAATTTTATAAATAACAGTGAAATTTTATATTGGGTCAAAATTTTATAAATTCAATTTTTTGATCGAATTGCATGTTTGAATTCGAAATAGGAAATCGTGGATTTTAATGTACATCTCAGAATTTTTAGTTTGAAAATCAGTCGGTTTTCTCGAGTTGGACGATTTGACCATTTTGGTCGATTTCCGTCGATCAACGACGTATTGGCCGTCGTGATTAGGTCTGAAGGTTGAGGGAAAGACGAGGATCATCAGAAAATGTTTCTTGAATTTGTAGAGGGTCGGCGTGGCTATGCAACGACGAAGTAGGGTTTAACACCCTGGTTTTGTCGTCGAGGTTTCAGTGGGAATTGCGGCGACGGGACTTGATCAGTGACGATCACGAGGCATGCTGAAGGCGTTGGAGGTCGAGACGGAGTTGTGTAACGAGGGCGAGGTGTCTCGAGGCATAGATCATCGAAGGTGGTCGAATTTCTGGTGGTGTAAGTTTCCAAGCTGAGTGTTTTTGGGTCGTTTTCAATTCTCGATCGAATCGAGACATTTGGGTGTTCGCATGGTGTTGCCTAGGTTTAGATCGACTGGTCGGAGGCCAGAGTAGGGATCGTCGGCGATCAGGGACGATGTGCACATGAACGTGCACTTTTTTCTGCATCTAGAAGTTGGTTTGGAAAAGAAGAGGGGGTGCTTGGGTTTAAGCTCGGGTAGGCTTGAGTTTTACTCGAAGCAGGTTTGTAGTTGAAGTCTCGGGTTTTGATCGGGTGATTGAGAGTTTTGCTCGAGTTTGTGATGTACAAGATTAAGGCTTGCACAGGAAGTTTTAAAAAGTTTTAAGACAAAGAAATTCTAAATTTTGAAATGTTTCTAAGTTTTTAAAACAAAGTAAAACAATTTTTTACTTATAAAATTAATTAGTTTTCAAGGATAAGTTTTTATTAAGTTTTATATATATTGTAACATAAAGGTTTTAAGGGTAGGATAAGTGAGTCAAAATGAGGTTTGTTTTAAAAATTTATTTAATAACTTTTAAATGATTTTAAACGTTCGTTAGATGTTCTATTATTTTAATTATAATTGATTTCTAAAATGTTATATTTTAAATAAAGTTTAATTGTAAGGATTTAATAATCAATTATAATGAAAAGGATATCTTAGAATCTAGTTTTATTAAATCTAAGGTGAGTAAACAAATTAAGGATAAATTAAGAGAAGTAATTAAGAATTAATTACTTAGTATAATTAATTAAAGGATTGATTAATTAAGGAAATTTATTAAGGGTTAGTTAATTAATGAGTGTGTTTAATTAAAGGATAATTAATCAATGTTAGTGATTATAAGATAATTAATTTGAGTAATAAATTAAGGATAATTAAATTTTGAAATTAATTAAAGGTTAATTACTTAATGTAATTAACGGATAATTAATCAAGGGTGATTAATTAAGATGGATAATTAAAGGATCATTAACTAATTAATCGGTTTGTAATTAATTAATGATAAGTAAGGTAATCTAAGTGATTAAAGTTAGTAATTAATTTAATTAGAGATTAATTGAATTAACTGGGAAATGGTAAATCTTGCTTATGAACGATGAATGCCTTAGAAAATGTGATGTTAATGATATGGAATGTTTTGTGATATGATTGGGTTGAATAGTGATATTGTGGGTTATTTATTGGAGTTGAATTGTTATATGGTATGATATTCTGAATATGAATTGTATTGTTTTACAACTTAACAATTTGGATTTGGAATGATAATGGATTCGAAGAGACCGGGGTCGTGTATCAGTAAATACCCTAACCCACTTCGATTTGTAATCTCTATAAAATTCTGTGTAGATTTGATATGTGAAATCAATGGGATGGAATAGAATGATTTAAGTAAATTGGACTGATTAATCTAAGTTTTGGTAACTAGAGATTGATGTGTGAAATAAATGTTGTCAATAACAAATTGTGAATTTGTAAATGGATACGGGTTACCCCGGGTTTTAGATAAGTATATTGCATCAGTATTTTCTTGTTAGATGGGTTTTACTCACGTTGGTTTCCAGACTGACCCGGGTGTTACTTTGATGTAACGCTAGGGTCAGACCGATTATTACAGATTTTCAAGTAAGGACGTTCTGGAGCTCAGGAGGCGAGCTAGATGGCAGGAATGTATGGAGCGTATCCGTTGTATAAATTGTTATATATCTGGAACAAGATATTTTAGCTGTCCAGTGGTTGTGTAAATGTTGTAACTCTGATATATTAAAATGTAAATTTACTGACACATCTTTCTTTTTATAAATGATATTATTTTTTATTATATTTTATCCGCTGCGAATGTGAGATGTTGGTGCTTCTGTTTCTTCTTTTTCTTCTATCTCTTTCTTCTATCTCTTTCTTCTTTCCCCTAACTATTCAAAATTTTAGGGATCGAAATTTCGGGTCGTTACACCTAATGTAGCCTGTAGGAACTCACTGCCACACGACTTTCGCTATGTCTTCATATATCTTAGTCTACCGATGTTATGTTGCCCTCCTGGCGAAATCAAACGTAGACCGTTGGCACCCACTACCACCCGACTTCCGTTATGTTCCACAGTAGATCGCAGTGACATCGAGTTACACTATCGTTACAGCATAGCCCAAATGTCTCTATAGGCATCAGAGCACTCGACTTTCGCTACCCATCACAATCCTCAGGAACTTCTGTTTTCCAGACTTCCTCCCAGGATCAAATTTAGAACCCTCCTTAGGACTTTAGGCAGAACCATCCCATGGATCTCCTATGAAGTTCATTTCATGGGAGTGCCTTTTCCCTAGAGCCAATCTCAAAACGTTTTATACTATACACATATAGTATCTTTCAAATCACACTCTTTATGATTCACATAAAAATCTCATTTACACAAAATCGATATCTCAAATCGATATTTCTAAACTTGGCTTTACAAATTCCCAAAATTGATTTTTCCCAAAAATCAAAAGCCTTTCAAAATCAGTGTGTTTCAAAAACCTTTTTCTAAAAATCATTCTCATAAAATCATTTATATATATATAATATTGAAAAATCTTGGATCACTTCATACCTATATAAATTCCCTTTTATACTTTAAATCTTTTCAAAAATCTTTTCTTCTGGTTTTAGATTCAACAAAGGGGATTTTATCATATGTATCAAATATATATAAATTTAGTTATGCCAAATTAAATATTCAAGTTTGATTTCCTTTATAAAGTTATTTACCTTATCACTTTCTTTTCATAAAGTGAATTTCAATTATAAAGATATCCAACTTCCACTTTTATTCACATATATTTCTAAAAATATACTTTCCTTTTCAAAAATCAATTTTCATTTCTTTCAAAATTTCAATATCTATTACATTTAAGAACTTACGATGTACATATACCATCCGTATGCAATTTCAAATCTGATCGCTCACTCGATCACACAATTTCACTTCCGAACTTGTATCGTCCACCCGACTTCCTAGTGCAGACTATGATCTGGTTTCTTGATGGAAAACCGTCATTCTCCTTGCATAGCCATAACTTTGATAGAGAATTGTTCAGAATCAATCAAAAATCCATATCCAGTGTTCGCCGTCGAAAATCGAGTAAAAAATCCCAACTCGGATCGATATAACTATTTCGAAATTATTTGCTCGAATCTGGATCAAATCACTATGCGAATAGAATAATGCACGTACATGCTACGTATTTATCTTCTTTTTTATTCTATTCTTCTATTCACAATTGCTTCCATTTCCATTTGGGTTATTACTTCAATTGTAAACAATTTGCACTCCGACCAACTTGAATTTAGAAAATAGCTTGAAAAGTTTAAAATAGTCAAGTAGTTGAAAAATAGTAATTAGTTGTATAATAGCCGTAGAATAGTTAAATATTTTTAAAATAATTGTGAAATAGTTAAAAGTTGTAAAATAGTTAGATAGTTGCAAAACAGTTATAAAATAGTAATTAGTTCGTAAAACAGATGTAAAATAGTAATTGGTTTTTGAAAATAGTTGTAAAATAAGTATAAGATATTTTGCATTTAAAAAAATGGTTGTATAGTAAATAGCTAGGAAAATAGATTTAAAACAATTTATATTAAAATAATTTATTTGAAAAAATAGTCTCAGAGTCAAACTGGTTCAATTTCCCAATCTCCACTTCAATCAGTTTCCCATCCCATTATACTGATTCAATTTCAATTCGATTTAAATCAATTTTAAATTCCTTCCACAAATTCAAATCAATTTCCATACTTATTCAACTTCAATCACAGTTCCTATTTAATTCAAATCAAATTCAATTTTAACTAATTTCAATTCCGATTCTATTTTCATTTTTTAAATCAACATAATTAATAAAAAATCGAGTAAATTTTCAAATGTTGATTTAATCCCTTAAAACAAATTAACCTTTTACTTAACTTATTTCAAGGTTCAGGTAAGAGTTCAAAACTTTTTAAATAATTTAACCTTCAGAATCCAATTTATTACCCAATTTTAATTTCTAACCTAGAAACCAATTCTTAAACAATTTCAGTTTACAAGTTCCTTTTTAACATTTAAATCTTAAGTTCAAAGTGATTCCATTTTCATAATTTCAAAATTTTATTTCTAAAAATCAAAATCATTTAAATAGTTTCAAATTAAAGTTTTATTTAATTTCAGTAGTGGATATATTATTATCTCAATCTACTTCTTAATTCAATTAAAGTATTCCAATTCTCAATTTCATAGATCATTAATAACAACAGGATGATATCATGTTAAATCAAAGTAAATAAACATCCAAATTATTTAAAACGTTCATCAATAGCATCAATCAATAGCATCCATTACCAATTTTCAGAACTCAAATATGTTTTTAGATCACACATAACTCCTATTCAAACCAACCGTCTAACTTCCCTAAGTTAAATTCAATTCATCTAATCCAATCAATCTTACTCAATTTGAATTCTTCATTTCAAAATTTTAATATCCTTCCTCACTTATAAGTTCAAAACATATTTCTTTTTGGGTTTACATCACATTTCAGGGGAAAATTCAAAACTTAACACTTATTGTTTACTCCCAATATACTTGTTATTATGTATATCCCACAGATATACATATTCATATCTATTTATTTGCGCCATAATTCATATTTCAAAATTTAAACCAATCTTAGTTTCTATTTCAAAACAAATTCCTTTAAATTTTTTTAAAATAAATCATGTTTTAAAATAAGATTCCTACATTTTTAAAATATTCTGAATAATATTATTATTTCCTTTAACATTTTGAAATAATTTCAAATTTTCTAGACTTAGATTTTAGAACTACACAACTTAAATCCATTCCAATTTACAAGTCATACTTATCTAAAATGTTTACTTCCTCAAAACATTTCATTCTGCTTTATCATTAATTATTATCAAAAAACAACATCCCATTATTAGATACCATAACTATTCTATGATAATAACCAAGATTACCATATCTGGAGACCAATTCACTACATATTATCTCATAATTTGTTGGAAAATAAAATCAGTGTAACTTATTTCTGCATTTTGAAAACGCTTCTACAAATTTCAGGATTTTATTCTGTAACGACGCGATTTTTCGACGCTCGAAAATCGACATTAATACGTCCACTGTATCAACTGCCGAGAAATCGAAGGCCAGAAAACCGAATTGTTAGGGTTAAAGAAGAAGAGGTAGAAGAAGAAGAAAGAAGAATCAAACAGAACAATAACAGAATCTCACATATCGCAGCGGAACAACATATAATAGATAAATATCTTTAAAACAAAGAACTATATCAGTTATTACATTACATTATCAGAGTTTATAACAACAAACAGCGGAAAAGAAATACTATATACTAGTTGATACGCCATGCCATCCAGCTTGCCTTCAGAGCTCCACAGCTACTCCTGAATTCTAGAATGAACTGATAACTTGACTCTAGACTGCCCATGTGGAAATTGGTAGGCACCCAGAGTTTAGGAAGGGAACAATAAACTCCAAGTAAGTCATGGGACTGGTGTGAGAACTTAAAACAGTTTATCTTTAAAAACAAACAAAGAAATATTTTTAAAGTCAATTCGCAATGCTTTTAGAAAATGTAACTACCGTAAGCCCTCCCGCCACACACACAATGCAAACGCAGAATTTGGAGGAGATTTCTCCTTATGATTGTCGAACATGCTTGATACAGGAGAATTTCTTTGATATATTATTACTATAAGTGCAAGTGTAGAAAACATTTCGAAATTATAATATAAATCTTAGCCAGCATAGGTACCATTATATTATGCCTGCTATAGCTACCATTTTAAATGGTAGGTTCTACAATTGCAATTGTAAAGGGCTCGTATTGTTTTGATTGGATTTCCAACAAATGGTCGGGCAAAGGAACTTCCCAAGTAAAATGGAACGCCTCTGGAGGGACGTCCTCGGATCCTAACTGGATCTTTGCTACACACGGTCGGGTTACCTCTAACTAAGTAACAACTGACACGAGTATGCCATCCCCTGGTCGTTTGCGACCTTTATCCGAGGATGCCCTCAACCAACAACCACAAAGTAATAAGTTTCCAGCAACCACAAAGTAAGTGTCTGGGCTCCATACCATGATACCACTTATAATCCAGAAGGAAATGACATACCCTCGGAGGGCGCTATCCTCCAATAACCTTGCTACCATGGTTCCTATTTCGACTATAACCGAGTTGTGAGGTTTGACGAAATCTCTTCCACAAAGTTACGCTTTTCACAAAAGCCACGCTTTGATCAACAAATGAGCAGCAGCACTCAGCATGCCACATTACCAAATTGGGAATATATCGCTGATAACCTTCATTTACATAACCTCTGAGCTCATACATCTCAGAGCATGGTGTTAATCTAGGAGAATAGATTCTCCGCCACCAACAGATATGTATTTAAAATAAATCTGCTTTATATCTCAAAATGTAATGTCAGACATACAATCCATACAAGTCTGTTCTGGGTTCGAACAGAACCGAATGCACTTCCAAAGAAGTCCTTGTAATCCGGGTATTCACAATCTCGATCGGACTTCCCATCACTTTGGGAATCTCTATACCGGAGCAACTCAGTGCAGAGACAATCGATAGGTCATCCTATAGTACTCGCAAATACTCGGTTTTCAATAATGGTCTTCGAATGTTATCTATTACGACGTATCACTATTCGGAATGGGCTATATGACATAACTCCCGGCTAATCCGAATAACGAGCGCTTATTTTAAAATAAGTGTAGCATTCAAATGCAAGCAAATCACAAAAAATACCTAATTAAAGGGAAATATTGTTAGTCGGTTATTTAACTATCAATAGATATGCACAATGTCGCCAGATTCCAAATAATTTCCCAAATTATTTATTTTCCAAAAATATCTTTACAAGATATATTTTTCCACACTTTAAAAATAAATCAATGTTTACTTTTAAATAAATTTTCCTTTCCTTTATAAATTCCATGGTTAATTTAAATTTCCAAATATCCACTGGTATACGATTTTGAAATCGATTTCAAATATTCACTTTCAATTTATCTTTAAAAGATATAATCTCAAAACATTTCACTTCATATTGGAAAACATTTCCATACTTATTTAATAATAAGTAATTCACAAATCTATTTATTTTCAACATTTGGAAAATATTCAATATATTTAAATCGCAATTAAGTATATATTTTATTCTTTAAGGAAAACATTCTCTTAAACACATTTATTTGAGTCAAAACAAATGTTGCGTAAAACATCGTTACGACAACCCAAAATCACTAGTATAGGGATTCGAAATTAAGATAGATATATAAATCCCAATACTATATAAAACATTTCCTTTCGAAAATCATTTACTATAACAATAGTGTTATAGTCCACCATTTCTTTTTATTTCTCGAAAACATCTATTTCAACAATGAATGTTGAAATCTATGGTTTCGATACTTAACACATTTTAAAACATCTTTAAATCGTTTTAATTCTATTTAAAATATTACTTCCCAAAAACATTTCTTTAATATATTATTCACTGTCCAAAATCGGGAATTTACTTCGTTAACCAAATTCAACATTTCTACACATTTTATTTAAAGGATTACCCACTGTCCAAAATCGTGGATATATCTCCTTTAATAAGTTATAATAATTAACTTATCAAAATAAGTCGATTTCAGATTTATAAAACAATGTTTATAAATTCCATTTAGATTTTATAACAACTTCAACTTAAAAATCACTTTATTAACAAATTCTATCCATGTCCCATTTACACGACAAAATCCAAATTATAAGAAAATTACTTATAATTCTCCATTTACAAATTCACTAATTTTATAACTTCGCAAATCGTAGGTTCTATTCTTTTATAAAATCCATTTACAACATCATTTTAAAACATCTTTAAATCTCCTTTATAATTCCATCACTTTGATTTATAAAAATCCAATTTTATAAATCTTATATATAAAGCTTTTATAATAAATTCAAAAAACTCTATTTAAACTATTTTATAAAATCATTAACTCCTTATTTTCAAAAATCAATTTTCAACTATATTTCTCAAAAATCATAATTTTTATAACATTAAAATTATAACGTTTATTTATTTAAAATGAATCAATTCGAAAATTTAAATAAACTTATACTTTAAAAATCACTTTAAAATCCTTTTAAATTTGAAAATCATCACTTTAACACTTTTAATTTTCAAAAATAGGCCCAATGCTGCAACAGCACTAAATATAAAAATCATGGCATCCAAAACATCCTCCAACCTGTTTCCCAACATCCACAGATGTTAGCACAATACCAATCCCGTTCCAATACGGGATATCGCGGTACATGGGTTTACATAAAATATTATCCGCTATTATGCGGTGCAATAGGGTCTCATCCGCTACATAATGAGGGAAAATTAACTCCAAGTACATATATAATACCAATTCCACTTCAACGTGGAATATCGCGGTATGTGTTTAATAAATAACCTCCGCTTAATATACGGCGTATAGCGTCTATTTCAATACGACAGATAGCAATTTATCATCCAATCACATAATCAAGCAAATTTTAAATCCAACTATTTAAAATTTAAATCGAAACAAATTCGATTGACTGAGAAGTTCTCACCTTGCTTTCAATAACAGTTGCAGTGTTTTATTTCGAATAAAATTAAACGCGCTTTTAATTTTACCCAAAATTCACACTAGCTCAAATTAACTCCAATCCAACTCCATCGCGTAGTATTCGACAATACGAATCCAACGCAAGTTGTTTCGTCAATTTCCGACCTCGTATGAACAAGTTATCAATTTTCAAAGTTTATACAAATTAATATAATAATCAATTTACAATTTCTATTTTATATTTTTAACCTTAACTCATCTCGGCCTTAGGATTTGAACAAGGAAGATCACGGCCGCGATTACTTTCTTCTCCACTTGCAATCGAAACCCACGGCTGTCGAAATCCATCAAATTTTCGCACCCCTTCCCATCACTTCTAGGTCGATCAAACATTATCGAGTCGAAGCCCCTTACGCAAGCTACCATCGGCCAGAAAAAAGTGCAGCTCGGTCGAGCCATTGCCTCAAATTCATGCACGAAACGCGCGACTTCACGGTTGAATTTTGGCCTCCATAATGCTCTAATGATCATCAACACCGTATGGATCGAAAGATCTCGTGAAGCTCTTTAATTTTGTAGTTGGAGGTTTGTTGAAATATTGCACGGATTGAAAGAAATTAAAGGAGAAAGAATTGAAAATTTTCGGCTATAAATCTGAAGGTGGCGGCTAGGGTTGCTTTTTAGGGTTTGATGAAAATTAGAGAAAATGAGGTACTTTTATAGAAAATTTGACGAAACACTATTCATCTTCAATTTTTTCAAACTCCAAACGAAGCGTGCCGCCTGGCGTTCATAATGTTTTACCCTTATTCCGAATGCAATGGAATATATACCGGGAGCCAATTCGATCATATTTGAAAGATAGGTTTTCGAATTGACTATTTAAATTTATAATTCACTTAAACTGATTTCAGAGCGTTTTAGCTTGCCCCGGACAAACCGTATGTCCGAATTACACGAAATTCGAAACCATACAACAATATAACATTAAGGATCCGATGAAACTTGTTTCGTCAAAATCCGAGACTGTTTGAAAAATGGCTATTTTTACTCGTCAATTAAATATTAAAATATTCAATTTCTGCAAATTAACTTTTAATTCAATTTTAAAAGTTCTATAGCATCATTCTAACTCTAGTATGATTTAATACAACTTTACAAAACAATTTTAATCACATTAAACCCAATTCCCAATTATTTCTGTAATTTCAAATATTAAATTACCGATTTAATTATCCAATTAAATATAGATATTCGAAATAAAATTTATTCGACTTACAAATTTTTTACCTATTAATATTCAAAATCAATTAAATATACGAATTCCAAATGACAGAAATTCTGGGTTGTTTCATATTCTCTGGTTTGAATCCCTTTCTAGCTTATCTTACTGTTCATATTATCCAATTCCTATTTGGAGTGTGTATACACGCGCACACACACACACACACACATATATATCAAATTCTTATGATTTTATTCAATTTTAATAACCAACAAATAATTATCTTAATATATAATTAGAAAAGTTATTGCTTTATACATAAAAATATAAGCTTATATAAAAATCATTCATTTATTTAAAACCATTTTTAAAATCTTTATATAAGAAAATGACGCAGCGGATTAATCAAATAAAACTTCAATCGATGAAATGTAGCAATCGGTGAGTTGAAGATACCAAAATGCCCAAGCTCGTTGATCCAAAGATACCGAACTCTAGCTATCTCAAACACGTTGATAGCGCACTATACCGTGTTCAAAGATCTACGATTCTTCGCACGTTGATCTAGCGCACTAGATTCCGTGAATCGGCTTCAACAAACGTGGATTCGAGCGCACTCGAATGACGTAAGTGGAGATAGGAGATTACACTCAACTACCAATTGGTATGAAAGCACAAAGCTATCAAAAGAGAATTTTATTCAAAAATCAACAACCAAAAAATGTACAACACTCTCCCTATTTATAGTGTTTTCTACCCAGTTTCTTAACTCGTGACCGACTCAACATCCTTAGGTCGGCACCGACTCAACTTGTAGCAACACAAGCTCTTTACAACACACGCCGACTCAACTTATTACATCACTTCATACCTTCAAGACCGACTTACGACTTACAACATACAACACACGACTCAAAATACAACCGACTCAAGGAACAAACACTTAGTGCAACGACTCAAGGAACAACACATAACGACTCAACTTTCCAGGCGACTCAAGCCTCACTTCGGCATATCTTCTTTATGCGAGTTACCCCCAGCCTACTCAACTAGGTCGTGGTTCTTTGACTCGTTCCAGCCTCCTTCTGTTAGCCGTTTAACTCGGAAACGACTCATAACTTTCCTGACTCGTTCACGACTCAAGTTGACTCGTTCCCGACTCAAGTTAGGACGACTCAACATGAGTCGTAACTTGTTAACTCGGCACCCTTCAATTATCTCTTCCTTCAGTCTTTCCTTAGGTCGCGGCCATCCTCCCTTAGTTCGTAACCCTGTTCCATTATCCCGTATACGACTCAAGCTCGAACGACTCAAACCCACTGTCTTGTTATCTCCCCCTTGTAACTCCCTAAGTCGGAAACGACTCATCCCTTTGTTGAGTCGTGGACGACTCATCAAGTCTTTGTTGAGTCGAGGATGACTCATCAAGTTACACCATAGGCTCGTGTTTTCTGAAATTAAAGAATGCACACTTTCTTCTCTGGTCTTGGCTGCATCATCCGTCTTGGCTGCATCATCCTCCCCTGGTTGAGTAAAATTCGACCTCGAATTTGTAAATTCTTCCTCAACAATCTCATCTCCATGATATGGAACTAAATGTTTGACGTTAAAAACATCAGAAGTATAAACATCATCTGGTAACTTTAATCGACAAGCATTCTCATTGATTTTCTTCAAAATTTCAACTGGACCAATTTTTTGTGCCTTCAACTTGTTATAAGCACCCACCGGAAAACGATCCTTTGTTAATACGGCATATACCAAATCTCCTTCCTTAAATTCAACATTCCGACGTTTCAAATCTGCAAACTTCTTATATTTCTCATTCGATTTCTCCAACCGTTCCTGAACGATTTTATGACATTCAGTCAGTTCATCAACAAAATCGACAGCTCGTTTAACTGTTCCTTTCGACTGTGGTATTACTGCTAAATCCAACGGCCCCCTGGGTAAATTTGAATAAACAATCTGAAACGGACTGAATCCCGTGCTCCGATTTACTGCATGATTATGAGCAAATTCTGCTTGGCATAGCTTCATGTCCCATCTTCTCAAATTATCTTGTACAAGACAACGCAACAAATTTCCCAATGACCTGTTAACAACTTCTGTCTGCCCATCAGTTTGCGGATGATAAGCACTACTAAATTTCAATTTCGTTCCCACCATCTTCCACAAACTCAACCAAAAGTGACTCAGAAAACGAGTATCTCGATCAGAAACAATAGATTCTGGTAAACCATGAAGTCTATAAATCTCCTTGAAAAATAATTGCGCTACTCGAACTGCATCCGCTGTCTTCTTGCAAGCAATAAAATGTGCCATCTTTGAAAACCTGTCCACCACAACAAATATCGAATCATTTCCCCTTTGAGTTCTCGGCAAACCCAAAACGAAATCCATGCTAATATCAACCCATGGCTTAGATGGTACTGGTAATGGCATATACAACCCTGCATTCGTTGCTGTCCCCTTTGAAACCAGGCAAATATGACATCGCTCCACGAACCTTTCAACCTCTTTCCTCATCGACGGCCAAAAATAAGACTGTGAAATCAACTGCAAAGTACGATCACGGCCCACATGCCCTTCTTCATGTAATTCCTTCACAATCTTCATCCTCAAACTACAGTCCGGTATGCATAAACGATTCCCTTTAAACAGAAAACCATCAACCAACATAAATTCATCTGCACTCCCATCCTTCACTTTCTCAACATATTTCACAAAGTAAGGATCCTTTTCAATCATCTCTGGCAGTAATTCAAACCCCGTTACTTCAACCTTCATTGTCGTTAGTAAATGACTCCTCCTACTCAAAGCATCTGCTACTCGATTTGTCACCCCTGATTTGTGCTTAAGACAAAAGTAAACTGCTGTAAATAAGAAATCCATGACGCATGTCTTGCTGAAATTTTATCCTGTCCCTGTAAATGTTTCAAAGCTTCGTGATCAGTGTACAGAACAAATTCCTTCTGAAATAAGTAATGTCTCCAATGCTTAACAGCCTGAACAACAGCATAAAATTCAACGTCATATGTACTGTATCTCATCTTTGCCCCTGACAACTTCTCACTGAAATAGGCAACTGGTTTCCCATTCTGACTCAATACTCCTCCGATACCAACCTTCGAAGCATCAGTGTGTAATTCAAACAATAACTGAAAATTCGGTAAAACAAGAATTGGTGCAGACGTCAACAATTCCTTGATCTTCTCAAATGCAACCCCCGCTCCCTCTGACCACACAAACTGTTTACCCTTCATGCAATCAGTCACTGGAGCCATCACGCTACTGAAGTGTGGTATGAACCTTCGGTAGAATGACGCTAGCCCATGAAAACTTCTCACTTCTGTAATTGTCTTTGGCTGTGGCCAATTCCTGACTGCTTCAACTTTACTCTGGTCAACTTGAATACCTTTCCCTGAAACAACATAACCCAGGAATAAAACACTAGGTGTCATAAACACACATTTCTTTGTAGCAGCATAAAATTGTTCTTCACGAAGAATAAGCAACACTTCCCTCAAATGTAAAACAAGCTCCTCCGTACTCCTGCTATAAATCAGAATATCATCGAAATAAACCACGACGAACTTTCCAATGAATGGTCTAAAAATTTGATTCATCACCCGCATGAATGTACTAGGTGCATTAGACAAACCAAATGGCATAACCAACCATTCGTACAACCCCTCTCTCGTCTTGAAAGCTGTCTTCCATTCATCTCCAGGTCTGATTCGAATTTGATGATAGCCGCTCTTCAAATCAATCTTCGAGAATATAGTTGCCCCACTCAACTGATCCAACAAATCATCCAACCTTGGCATGGGAAATCTATAACGAACAGTGATCTTATTCAAAGCTCTACTATCAGTGCACATCCTCCAAGTTCCGTCCTTTTTTGGTACTAACAATGCAGGCACAGCACACAGACTCAAACTTTCCTGAATACGACCCTGTTCAAGTAACTCTTCCACCTGCCTTCTCAATTCCTCATGTTCCTTCGGACTCATACGGTAATGTGGTCGATGTGGTAACACTGCTCCTGGAACAAGATCAATCTGATGTTGAATGTCTCTTAGTGGCGGTAACTCCTTTGGCAACTCCTCTGGAAAGACATCTTCAAATTCTTTCAAAACTGGCTTTGCTTCTTCCGGGATTTCAACTTCTTCACTGCTCTCTCTTCCAATTAACAGAAACATTTCCGATTCTTCCTCTACTTCCTTGACAAACTCTTTCAAAGTCAACAGAGTTTTCAATTCTTCAATCTCCTCCAGTTTGTTCTCCTTCTGCTGTTGCTTCTTAGGAACCAAAGTGATTTTAGTACCCTCGAACATGAAACTGTAACTATTGGCACGTCCGTCATGTTGAACTGCTCTATCGAACTGCCATGGTCTGCCCAACAATAAGTGACAAACATCCATATCTACGACATCACACCAAATTTCATCCTTGTACTTCTTTCCAATCGAAAAATTCACACAAGCTCTCCGACACACTTTCACTTCACCTCCCTTCCTTAACCATGCTAGCTTGTATGGTTTAGGATGCTTCTCGGTCTTCAAGTTCAACTTTCTAACTGCCTCTGTAGAAATAATATTATCACAACTTCCCGCATCAATAACGAACTTGCAGACTTTTCCCAAAATAGTACATGTCGATTGAAAAATATTACTTCTCAGCCAACTACAATCCTCCTCTTGCTTTGGTGTCAAACAACTTCTCCTCATCATAAGATTACAACCTTCATCACCCGACACTTCTTCTTCCTCTTCAACATAAGGTACATTTGAATACTCTGCCTCCTCACCATCATCTGCTTCAATCTCTGCAACCATGGTTCTCTTCTTCGGCTTCGGACACTCATTGCTTTTATGCCCCAACTCCTGACAGTTATAACATTTGAACCCACTACTAGCCTTCGCCTTCTCAACCTCCTTGACCACTGGCTTTGTAACAGGTTTAGGAACACTAGAACTTCCACCAACACCCTTCACTGGATTATTAGAATTAGTAAACACACCTCCTCCACGCCTTCCTTGTTTCTCCCAAGCTAACGCTTTCTGATGTGCCTCTGCAACGGATCTAGGATCGAACATATTAACCATATCCTGGATCTGCATTCTCAATCCCCCAATGAATCTAGCAGTCAGCTGTTCTTCTGTTTCCATGATATCATTCCTGGCAATGAGTTGGTAAAATTCATCAGCATAATCACTAACAGATTTTGTCCCTTGCCTCAGATTCTGCAACCTCTGGTACATAAGTGATTGGTAGTTATAAGGCAAAAATGTAGATCTCATCAACTTTTTCATCTTCTCCCAAGATTCTATCTTTGACTTCCCCATTCGTTCTCGAGTATGTTTAGTTTGCTGCCACCATGCCAATGCTCTTCCCCTCAGCCTTGTAGCAACTAACTTCACCCTTCGATTCTCCGGCACCTCCTTGAAATCAAAGATTTCCTCCACATTAGACAACCAATCTAAAAACTCCTCAGCAACCATCCCGCCTTTAAACTCCGGAATCTCCATTTTCATACCCAACTCCCAACGACGATCATCTTCAATATCACGATAAGAATTTCGAACTTGGTCTCAATCTCGATAATGAATACTTGCTCTATCACCTTCTTCAACAAAATCAAAAGTACGTCTACATCGATCTCGACCAATATCATCCCTTCGCTCATGCATGCTTCTTTGACTATGTCTCTCCTCATCTCTATATGCTTCATGGTCAAATTCACGTTGACTTCTTCTTTCTTCATGTGCATAGTCATGATGATCTCTTCGTGATGAAATTGATGTTTCCCTTCTATCTCTACAAGAATGTGGCGATACCCTCCTCGCTTCCGTAACCGATGGCGAAACTCGGTTTCCTCCATGGTTCGAGTTTGGTGATCTCCTCCTTTGATTCAAATCATTCATCAATTTCTCCAATTTACCAATGCCTTCATCGAATTTATCATTAATACGTTGTTCCATAAGTTCAGCTTCTTCTCTACGATACAAAGCTTCAACGTTTTGATGACGATTAGCTCTCCTTGGTGGCATGGTTGAAAATTTCACAAACACTTCAACAATTCAAGTACAAAACTTCAAAACTTCCAACACAAACAATCTCGGCTCAACAATGCTTGGCTTCTTTGTCACGGTAATGTTTTATAAGGCTCTACCCTTAACTTGGCACGCTTGGATCGGCAAGGCTTAGCTCGGCAAAAGTAACCCGGCTCAAGTTAAGTCGGCTAGCTTTCACGGCTCAAGGTAACTCGGTTCACACTAACTCGGCAACGAGTTAGCGACTCAAGTAAGGTCGCTCCAACTTGTCTCGGCTCAACTTGTCTCGGTCACCTACTACAAACACTTCAATGCAAACAACAACAAGGCACGGCTACTCCCAAGTATACACGGCCTTCACACTTCAAATCTTGGCACGCAAAACCCAAGACCAAATTCAAACAATGTCCAACTCCTCGATCCAAAATGAAATGGATCAAACACTCCAAACTTGATGCAACTCCAAGATGAACACGATGAACAACTCCAACTTCAAAACTTGGCTCCAAGAATCAACTTAGCTATGATTGGCTAAGTATGTCTCTGATACCAATAATGACGCAGCGGATTAATCAAATAAAACTTCAATCGATGAAATGTAGCAATCGGTGAGTTGAAGATACCAAAATGCCCAAGCTCGTTGATCCAAAGATACCGAACTCTAGCTATCTCAAACACGTTGATAGCGCACTATACCGTGTTCAAAGATCTACGATTCTTCGCACGTTGATCTAGCGCACTAGATTCCGTGAATCGGCTTCAACAAACGTGGATTCGAGCGCACTCGAATGACGTAAGTGGAGATAGGAGATTACACTCAACTACCAATTGGTATGAAAGCACAAAGCTATCAAAAGAGAATTTTATTCAAAAATCAACAACCAAAAAATGTACAACACTCTCCCTATTTATAGTGTTTTCTACCCAGTTTCTTAACTCGTGACCGACTCAACATCCTTAGGTCGGCACCGACTCAACTTGTAGCAACACAAGCTCTTTACAACACACGCCGACTCAACTTATTACATCACTTCATACCTTCAAGACCGACTTACGACTTACAACATACAACACACGACTCAAAATACAACCGACTCAAGGAACAAACACTTAGTGCAACGACTCAAGGAACAACACATAACGACTCAACTTTCCAGGCGACTCAAGCCTCCCTTCGGCATATCTTCTTTATGCGAGTTACCCCCAGCCGACTCAACTAGGTCGTAGTTCTTTGACTCGTTCCAGCCTCCTTCTGTTAGCCGTTTAACTCGGAAACGACTCATAACTTTCCTGACTCGTTCACGACTCAAGTTGACTCGTTCCCGACTCAAGTTAGGACGACTCAACATGAGTCGTAACTTGTTAACTCGGCACCCTTCAATTATCTCTTCCTTCAGTCTTTCCTTAGGTCGCGGCCATCCTCCCTTAGTTCGTAACCCTGTTCCATTATCCCGTATACGACTCAAGCTCGAACGACTCAAACCCACTGTCTTGTTATCTCCCCCTTGTAACTCCCTAAGTCGGAAACGACTCATCCCTTTGTTGAGTCGTGGACGACTCATCAAGTCTTTGTTGAGTCGAGGATGACTCATCAAGTTACACCATAGGCTCGTGTTTTCTGAAATTAAAGAATGCACACTTTCTTCTCTGGTCTTGGCTGCATCATCCGTCTTGGCTGCATCAGAAAATAACAAGTACACTCTCATATATATACACTCAACTCGTTCTTGGGTACTATTGACCCTGTCCTTAATGAGTATCCCCACTAGAGCCAAGGTTCCCGCTTAACCTTCAGCTCCGATACCATGTGTAACGACCCGAAATTTTCGATCTCAAAATTTCGACACTAATACATTCACTGTAGAAGTACCGAGTGATCGAACATCGGAAATCCTAGATTGTTAGGGTAAAGAAGAAAAGAGGTAGAAGAAGGAGCAGAAAACAAAACACAGAATCTCACATTCGCAGCGGATCAAAATATAATATCAAACTAGTAAGTGACATGTGCTACGCACACGGGCAGTATTTTGTTGAATATGCGCTTATATGATTGTTGTTTGATGATAATAAACATATATACATTCATTTAAATGTATTTGTTAATGTACTATTTTATTTCACAGGTTAAATAAATATTTGCTGAATAAAATTAAATAACACAGAATTTGAATTCAAACAGAAATTTTATTCAAACAAATATTTATTACAATTTTGAAAAGTACAAATTCAAGCTCTCACTATACACTATACAACTTTGATACAAATTCAATTACATCACAATTTCACATTTACAAATGTCCTCACTACATATCACTCACACTCATATTTATCTTCAACTTCATTCCAGTTAGAATCCAACATCTGTACAATCTGCAAAAATATTCACTAACGCGGTAAAATTGAAAAAGAAATATTTTTGCAATATAAAATAAAATATGGTTTTTGAAAATATTATTTTCCTCAGTTATTTGGGTTGTTCGTCATGATTTATATTTGAATTCATCACACACGAACAATGTGACATGCGCAGTGTATCACTGTACATGCCACAAGGCCGTGCACACCGATATACACTTGATAATGCTACAGGGACAGGTGAGCACAAGGTCAAACCCAAATAAAAAGATGGGTTCAACTCAGGTGCAATATAAATAGAATCTCAACTTCAGCACAAGGTCAAACCCGAGTTGCGTAACCGGATTCAACACAGGGCAGTGGTACAGGCTACGACTTCAAGCAACATGTATGCAACAAGGTCCATACTAAAGAAAAACCAAATGAAGACAGCAACTAGTACAACTGAAATGCAAGCAATACACTGCAGTGAAGCATGCACATGTGTGGACAGCGAAAACCAAAGCTAACAGCATCTACAACAATGCATAGTCGCATTCAAGTCTTAGAAACAAATGACACAATGTTAGAGCATACGAGCAGCAGCCTTAACAAGGCATGTGCAACATGGTCAGAAGCAAGGCAACAGAGACTCAAGCAACAACATGGATTGCAACAAACATCAGCAGGTACAAGATGCCCAACTCAGCAATGAAATTTAACTAGGTACAAGACAAATGCACATGTCAACAGTCTCAAGGCTACAACACCAAGTATACATGGAGCAATACTAACGTGAAGTCAGAAACCATAATCAAGCAACAAAATCAAGTCAATGTCGAACCTTTCTTAACAGTTCAAAGCAACTGACCGAAGTGAACAAACCAGAAGAAAACCATACAAGACCAACTCAATGCGACTCAAGAGTACACATGAATACATGAAGTAATGCAATGCTCAAAAGACATAGTACACAAGCCTGCAACTTCAATCCAAAACAAACACAATGCAACTGAAACTAGCCAGAAGCTCAAATCAGTGCACAACAACAACTACACTAAAATCGAGTTCAGGCCAGGTCTAAGACATTAATGTGCACAGGTCAGGGAAGCAATAAGTGCACAGCGACAATAACCAAGGCAGCAAGGAATTTCAATATGATACATGTGAATAGAACAATGAACTACATGACATGAACCATGCAACTGATCAGAAAATATCAACAACTCAAATGAAAGCAGAGAAATGCACAGAGACCAGATGCAAATAACAACAAGTACTGTAGACATATGGTGATACATAACCAAGAAGGTAACCAGTATGCACAAAATCAAAGCCAAGGCAAACCAGTCAATGCCGAAGTAAAAACGAATATGACAAAGTCAAAATCAAAGTCGTGGACCAAGTTAAAAATCCACAGCCGTGGTCATCACGAAATTAATTCAAAACCGTGTCCACCAAGAAACGTGAAAGATACGAATTTGACAAAGTCAGATTAATCATCAATCGTTCAAGCATCATCAAGTGGCCGAGGAGAATTAATTGACAAATTCAAATGACTTTATACGAACGCAAGAATAGGATTTCGAAACCTATATAAACCCACTCATCATCGGCTTTCACAATTATCGAGTTCAAGTACGAAAACACAAAAGCACAAAAGCATAAATATTACATACCGAAGCAAGGAGTCGAAATCGATCGAACAACGAAGCAGCCGAAGAGAGCAACGAGAGAAGATCAAAGCTACTCGCGCGTTATCCACAAGATTGATCAAACATAAAGTCGGCAGCTTCATCAAACCCTAAATTGGATCGAAGGGACGAAGCCCTAAATTTGCAAGAGGAACGGCCGCCATTACGAACGGAGCAAATAAAAGAGACGGGTCGAATAACAAAGGGGGCCGGCCTATTTTCTAAAGAGCATTCTATTTTAAAAAAAGGGCTTCGTATTTTGAAATTAGGGTTATTTAATATTTAAATTGTTTTTAATTGTATTTTCTTTTTAAACCGTTTTAATTTTCTAGTCGTGTGACTAGGGGACAAGCTACGTGGCGTAGCTTGAGAATTCGCACTTCAGTGGCTGAGTTGTGGCAGGGTTTTGAGCGTAGAGTTAGATTTAGTCGATAGCGGGTGTCGCGAGTTTACGTGTGTAAGCGAGGGACTATCTAATTTCTAGTAGAATCCTTAGGGGCAGCACGTGGGGAGGGTTTTGCCGAAGCTGGGTAAATTCTGTGTCGTTCTATTTCTGCATTTATTATTCTGCTATTATCTGTGCTGGTATTGTTCTGTGATCTGTGTTGAAATTATTTTATAAGCTTCCGCAATTAATTTTATAATTTATACTATCACCCTATTCACCCCCCTCTAGGGTGAAATCGATCCTACAAGTGGTATCAGAGCTAGGAACAAAAGCCGTTTTTTGTTTTAAAAATTTGATTTTTACAAAACCAATTTTTTAAAAAAAAAATTGGAATTTTTAAAAATGGCTTCTTTTAATACTGCTTTTGCCGAGGGTCAATCCATAGTTAGACCACCAATGTTCAATGGTGAATATGCTTATTGGAAAAATAGGATGGAAATCTTTCTGAAAACCATTGACGCTTGGAATATTGTTGAGACAGGTTATAGAATACCAACTATAACTGTAGATAATCAGGAAATAGAGAAACCAAAGGAACAATGGACAGAACTAGAAAATAAATTAGAAAATACCAATGCTAAAGCTATGAATTCTATTATCTGTTCATTGGATCAATTTGAATTTAATCGTGTCTCACATTGTCTAACTGCACAGGAAATATAGCAAACACTAGAAGTGACTCACGAAGGAACATCTCAAGTCAAAGAATCTCGCCTTGCCATGCTAAGCAGCGAATACGAGAACTTCAAAATGGCGAAGGAAGAAAATGTCAAAGAGATGCATGGACGACTTTCCAATATCATTTACAAATCGAAAGCTCTCGGAAAATCATACACAGAGTTGGAGATAGTCCGAAAAATCCTTAGAGTCCTTCCACGAAAATTTGAAGCAAAAGTGACTTCCATTGAAGAATCAAAAGATTTGAAACAAATGAAAGTCGAAGAACTCATCAGAAATCTCACCACTTATGAGCTAGAAATGAAATTCAAGGAAGAGCGTGAAGGAGGAGATACTCGAAAGAAATCAATAGCGCTCAAAGGAACAACCGAAAGTGATGATGATAACGATGATGATGATGGAGCAGCAGAGCTGGCGCTACTAATAAAGAAATTCAAAAGGTGGAATCGCAAATACGGAAATCCAGCTCGAAATCATTAATTGAAAAGCAGAATAGGCAAAGCACTTGACTACTCAGAAGAACAGGAGATCATCTGTCATAAGTGCAACCAATCCGGACACATCAAGCCCAATTGTCCTCGAAATCGACACGACTTTGGAAAGAAACAGAAAAAGAAAAGTTTTGCAGCCACTTCGGATGAAATTGATGAGAATGATAAAAGTACTAGCAGTGAGAGTGAGAAAGCAGATATGTGCCTTCAAGGAAATATAACTGATAGCGACGATGACGAGCCAAGCGAGGTATCAAAACTTACTCACTCTGAATTACTTATTTATTTCCACGAAGTAAATGGCTGTTTTGAACGACTTAGGGAAAAATACGCCAAACTTGAATCTCAAAAGGATACTTTGATAGAATGCAATGAACAACTTGATCAATTAGTTAAGAACTATCAACGTAGAATCCCTAAGTGTGATAAGTGTCCAACATTCGAAGAGGAAATTAAAAAATCAGAAATCAATATAAAATCACTTGAAAATGAAATTCTGATTTTAAAGGAGAATGAAAATACTAGGAGAGAGAATTCTATTAAAAAGTGCACACATTTGTTAAACGAAAATGAGTCTCTAAAATCACAAGTCCAACAACTGTCTACTACTTTAGATAGATTTTCCAAAAGTGAAAAATCATTGAATATGCTATTAGGAAAGCAAACTGTTAATTCGGTTAGACAAGGACTTGGATATAATAGTTCAAAAATTGTTGAAAGCAATATTAATCAAGTTAATTCTATGTGCACAATTTGTAGAAAATATGGGCACAGTCACAATAATTGTTGGTATAGACCCAAACATGTGAAAACTATACAGATTTGGGTTCCAAAAGGCACAAATATAAAATCTCTCAAAGTTAAACAAATTTGGGTGCCGAAGGGAACAATTATAAATAGTTTTGGGTCTCCACAAAATTATTCTTCTAATTATTCTGCCACTAACAACCATGGACCTATAAAAACAAATAGGTCACATAAATTTTTTCCCGTGTAGGTGTGGTGGCAGGCTAAAGAACAACAATAGTGTTCTCTGGATTTTTGGCTGTTCCAGAAACACAACGGGTGACAAAGCAAAGTTCCTTAGCCTAGTATAAAGGTGACAGAATCACAATGGACAACGATGAAAAATATCGTAAAGGTAAAAACAGGTAAATGTATATATTTTTTTGAACGA
Organism: Allium cepa; assembly: GCA_030765085.1. Classification (NCBI taxonomy): domain Eukaryota; kingdom Viridiplantae; phylum Streptophyta; class Magnoliopsida; order Asparagales; family Amaryllidaceae; genus Allium; species Allium cepa. Next base: position 32,763,398 of record CM060940.1, read on the forward strand.
TATATTAAATGTGATAATCTGCACCATATTCTGAATTAAAATCAGCCAATATTGAGATGATGAAAAGATGATGATTTTGTTTCTGACTTATTCAACATAGTTGGCCAAGTATATTCTTATGCCAAAAACACTATAATAATCTCTAGATTCTTTGAATTACTTCATATATATATGTTCGGATTTAAAGTAGTGTTTTTTTGGATAATAATACAATTGGTTATAATTCGGCTAACTCTATATTCACGGTTTTTGATTATTTACACGGCTTCATTTCAAATTCAAAAGAATGTCATTTAAAATGCTGTTAAAATTGAGTTTGAAATTTTTGGTGCATACTTCATGGTTTGGTCAATCAAATTCAATTAATGATAATTTTGAGTGAAAAAGAAATTCAGATGCAGATTACACTGGTAATCTAGTTGATAGAAAAATTAATGGTTGAACATGATTTTTGAGACATTTTGTACTTCATTGTTTTTCAAAGAAAATATCTGCATATACTTCATTTCAAATATTTTTCAAATAGCAGAAAATTTTCATATAAAACCCCCTCGAGAAAATCATTTTTGACCATATTTTCAGATTAGTCATCTTGAAAAATTGATTTCATAATTATTTCTTGAATTTGTTTTTAAATGACTATTTTGACTAATCTGACTCCCTAATGATTATCGAAAAGATGAATAGTGATTGAAAAAGTGATGAGTGTTGATATTTATCATATATTATAACTCGATAAAGTATAATTAGAAAATTTCTTTAGAAATTTAAGCAAGAGTTATAAAACTTTTTGTTGGTAAAAAATTCCATGACCATCTTTATTTCTATCATACTTCTAACAACCATCACTCATCTAAATTCTATATAGTTTGTCGATATGTGGTACTTTAAACAGGAATCATTCGTTTTTCATTTTCACATTTTTTTAAAAGCAAAAATAAATAAATAAATACCAAAGTATTCACTCTCATTTAAAAGTCCTCACGGTTATGCATGGGTGAATTACTTGGAATTTGTTATGTGCTTCCATGCTCATTTAAAAGTCCTTGCGGTTATGCATGTATCGAACGCATATCAAAAGTTGATTTTTAAAATAAACAAGTTGATTTTAATCCCATTTAAAAGTCCTCACGGTTATGCGTGGTTAGAAGATACTTGAATTCATTTTTTTTTAAAAAATAAAATTGGAATACTACTAATCTCATTTAAAAGTCCTAACGGTTATGCATGTTTAGTAGATATTCAAATTCCTGCTATAAATATACCACAAATAGACACAACTATTTGGTTTTATATGATGAGATCATTCCCATCATTCTAAAAGTGGAATATGCGCCTAACAAAATATTTATGATTTTTGTTTGATTTTTTATTGAAATTTAATATTTATATTCAATTGAGTTTTAGTGTTGAATTAATATCGATCACTTTATCTCTATTTTCTCTAACACTATTATTCTTTTGCTGATAACAAAAGGGGGAAAGAAAGGTTAAGATTTTGTCAAATAAAATCTAGCAAAGGTCAAATAATTTTCTATTTGCATCTAGGCTTATTTGCATATTATTTAATTGTATGCATATTTGTATGGGGAGCTTTGTGTAGAGATGAAGCATTTAAATAGGGGAAGCAATTAGGATATATCAATGATCAAATACATTTAACATATTCAAAATCTTAAATATATGTTTGTTATCATCAAAAGGGGGAGATTGTTGAATATGCGCTTATATGATTGTTGTTTGATGATAATAAACATATATACATTCATTTAAATGTATTTGTTAATGTACTATTTTATTTCACAGGTTAAATAAATATTTGCTGAATAAAATTAAATAACATAGAATTTGAATTCAAACAGAAATTTTATTCAAACAAATATTTATTACAATTTTGAATAGTACAAATTCAAGCTCTCACTGTACACTATACAACTTTGATACAAATTCAATTACATCACAATTTCACATTTACAAATGTCCTCACTACATTCACTCACATTCATATTTATCTTCAACTTCATTCCAGTTAGAATCCAACATCTGTACAATCTGCAAAAATATTCACTAATGCGGTAAAATTGAAAAAGAAATATTTTCGCAATATAAAATAAAATATGGTTTTTGAAAATATTATTTGCCTCAGTTATTTGGGTTGTTCGTCATGATTTATATTTGAATTCATCACACACGAATAATGTGACATGCACAGTGTATCACTGTACATGCCACAAGGCCGTGCACACCGATATACACTTGATAATGCTACAGGGACAGGTGAGCACAAGGTCAAACCCAAATAAAAAGACGGGTTCAACTCAGGTGCAATATAAATAGAATCTCAACTTCAGCACAAGGTCAAACCCGAGTTGCGAAACCGGATTCAACACAGGGCAGTGGTACAGGCTACGACTTCAAGCAACATGTATGTAACAAGGTCCATACTAAAGAAAAACCAAATGAAGACAACAACTAGTACAACTGAAATGCAAGCAATACACTGCAGTGAAGCATGCACATGTGTGGACAGCGAAAACCAAAGCTAACAGAATCTACAACAATGCATAGTTACATTCAAGTCTTAGAAACAAATGACACAATGTTAGAGCATACGAGCAGCAGCCTTAAAAAGGCATGTGCAACATGGTCAGAAGCAAGGCAACAGAGACTCAAGCAACAACATGGACTGCAACAAACATCAGCAGGCACAAGATGCCCAACTCAGCAATGAATTTTAACCAGGTACAAGACAAATGCACATGTCAACAGTCTCAAGGCTACAACACCAAGTATACATGGAGCAATACTAAAGTGAAGTCAGAAACCATAATCAAGCAACAAAATCAAGTCAATGTCGAACCTTTCTTAACAGTTCAAAGCAACTGACCGAAGTGAACAAACCAGAAGAAAACCATACAAGACCAACTCAATGCGACTCAAGAGTACACATGAATACATGAAGGAATGCAATGCTCAAAAGACATAGTACACAAGCCTGCAACTTCAATCCAAACCAAACACAATGCAACTGAAACAAGCCAGAAGCTCAAATCAGTGCAAAACAACAACTACACTAAAATCGAGTTCAGGCCAGGTCTAAGACATTAATGTGCACAGCTCAGGGAAGCAATAAGTGTACAGCGACAATAACCAAAGCAGCAAGGAATTTCAATATGATACATGTGAATAGAACAATGAACTACATGACATGAACCATGCAACTGATCAGAAAATATCAACAACTCGAATGAACGCAGAGAAATGCACAGAGACCAGATGCAAATAACAACAAGTACTGCAGACATATGGTGATACATAACCAAGAAGGTAACCAGTATGCACAAAATCAAAGCCAAGGCAAACCAGTCAATAACGAAGTAAAAACGAATATGACAAAGTCAAAATCAAAGCCGTGGACCAAGTTAAAATTCCACAGCCGTGGTTATCACGAAATTAATTCAAAACCATGTCAACCAAGAAACGTGAAAGATACGAATTTGACAAAGTCAGATTAATCATCAATCGTTCAAGCATCATCAAGTGGCCGAGGAGAATTAATTGACAAATTCAAATGACTTTATACGAATGCAAGAATAGGATTTCGAAACCTATATAAACCCACTCATCATCGGCTTTCACCATTATCGAGTTCAAGTACGAAAACACAAAAGCACAAAAGCACAAATATTACATACTGAAGCAAGGAGTCGAACTCGATCGAACAACGAAGCAGCCGAAGAGAGAAACGAGAGAAGATCAAAGCTACTCGCGCGTTATCCACAAGATTGATTAAACATAAAGTCGGCAGCTTCATCAAACCCTAAATTGGATCGAAGGGACGAAGCCCTAAATTTGCAAGAGGAACGGCCGCCATTACGAACGGAGCAAATAAAAGAGACAGGTCGAATAACAAAGGGGGCCGTCCTATTTTCTAAAGAGCATTCTATTTTAAAAAAGGGCTTTGTATTTTAAAATTAGGGTTATTTAATATTTAAATTGTTTTTAATTGTATTTTCTTTTTAAACCGTTTTAATTTTCTAGTCGTATGACTAGGGGACAAGCTACGTGGCGTAGCTTGAGAATTCGCAACTCAGTGGCTGAGTTGTGGCAGGGTTTTGAGCGTAGAGTTAGATTTAGTCGATAGCGGGTGTCGCGAGTTTACGTGTGTAAGCGAGGGACTATCTAATTTCTAGTAGAAACCTTGGGGGCAGCACGTAGGCAGAGTTTTGCCAAAGCTGGGTAAATTCTGTGTCGTTCTATTTCTGCATTTATTATTCTGCTATTATCTGTGCTGCTATTGTTCTGTGATCTGTGTTGAAATTATTTTATATGCTTCCGCAATTAATTTTATAATTTATACTATCACCCTATTCACCCCCCCCCCCTCTAGGGTGAAATCGATCCTACATATTTGACTTCAGAAGCGTGCATGGTGTAATGTGCTATTATGGTAGATGTATATATGTTTTCTTCCTTTAAACGTTTTCGTTAAGTAACATCATATTCATCATTTTTATCCTTGATTTTTATGTAGGAAGATGTTAGGTTGTTGTGGCGATTTGGATGGGCAGAAAAAATGTTTAAGTTGTTTTGTTACTGATTTTATCTATGCGATAACGATTGTAGATGTGAAGTGGTTGAGAAATTAACTAAGGTTAACAAAAATTGTAGATGCAGATAGTTTTGTGCATTTATAAATGTTGATTAGACTTGAAGGAGTCAGTAAACTCTACTTTTTACCTTTGTAGTGCCAATATTGTTACATGAAAAGTAAGATGTAGTTATTCCACTGTACGCGGAAATATTAGTAGTTTTAAACTAATATTTATACACCCACTCAATATGAATATTGGACCTTTAACATTTGTAGGATATTAGACCATTTGGTCAAGCTGTAGGTACACGGTTACATTAATTTATTTGGAACGCTCGATCAATATAAAATGTGTACATTTAAGTGCACCTAAAGAAAATCAATAGAAATATTTTTAAGTACAACTAAATAGAGGAATAAAATACTACCTTTAAGAATTTTGAAACAAACATAAAAGGATGTAAAAGTTAGCTAAACCACAGAGTTGAAAACATAAAATTCGGTTAGTTGACGAACACAATGCTTAATTTTTTTGTTAAATCTACTTTTTTACCGAATTGAACATTTAACTGCAAATAATGCATCTATTAACCTGTGAACTCTATGGTGCATCAAAGCAAGGGCATAACATACTACATCGTTGCCTCCTAAATCTCAACAGAAATAAATGTTTAAGTGTTAAAATTACATGATCGGTAAAAGGATTTCCAAAGTTTACAAAGGATATTTTAGAATTACAATGTGCATACACCGTCAAACACACGTTATCCGTAATCGATCTAAGTGCACAGAGTTTTGCAATAGTTAACAAAGCTAACCGTACAATACTCACATAGACAGATTTTTCATTACCAATTGTCGGCATCCACGCACGTGCAGTAAGAGTCCTTGACAGCTCATAATGGTTGTGGAACAAAACTAAAAAAAAGAAATGCCACGAAGGATAAGACATGCAGTAAGAACTAACACTGCAGCGATGAGTACATAAAACCGTTAAATAGTGATTATTTTATGTCATTACTATGCAGTAATGACAAATTGTACTAAAGTAACGTAATATTTAAGTACATATTTACCATCCAAATGAAGTAGACAAATGCTTCATTTCAGTAAAATATGAACTGAACAATATAGCACCCAATCCGTGCAAGAAAGGTTGCAGAAGATACATAAATCATAAATGACAATCTGATAAATGACTCAAGACGTTTCGTGACATTTTGACAATATATCATATGCTGCTACTTAGCTATCAAATTTAGGAATAACCAAAATACAAATGTTAAACACATTAGTTTTTATGCTATAGGTTATTTGCTTACATATTTCTGGTAACATAGTTACACCTTTTTTCCAAAACCAATAGTACATGCCTATTCAACTTTTCCAAACCACATATACTTAAATTTGGATAGAAATTAACCGAGAAACAGTCTTTTGTTTGTAAATTATAATTCATGCTGAAACCAAAAAAATAATCGGAGTTGGCAGCAAACCAATGTGAAATCATAAAAAAGGTGTTTGCTTCATACTCAACTTAATTACCTTTAAAGTTTACCAAAATTGTTTGATGTATAAGTTAGTTAGGATTAAACGCAAATGGGAAGATACAAAAGGAAAGCGATTCTAGTGTTAACAGTGTCTGCAATAAACAGAGTTGTTTCCATGTATGTTTTACTCCTATTCAAAATAGGTAGTAACATTCAAAAAATGGAGATAACAAACTTAACCGTACGATGACATTATTCAACAAATAATAGCATGTAATGTTGGAAGTATTATTGCTGAATTTATTTACGTCATAAAAATATATGACTGCTCTGCTATTCAAAACCATGAACAACTCTAACGCTTCTAAATGAGTTGAAGAGTGCATGCAGGAAGACTGTATAATTGAACTAAAACCTCTTTTAAAAAACTTGTCTGGCAGATGAGTATATTTCCAAAATACACATTAACAAAACGTGGTCGTAAATTTAACGACACATGATTGTTGTTATTTGACTAAGGAATTCCTAATTTGATCTTTTGTTAAGGCATGGTATACATATGGAACTAATTAGTACGCAACCTGCTAATTCTCTTCTTTATAAAGTCTAACCTTATTGCGTAAATATAGCAAAGAACCGATGTACCTTATATTTTATTCTAATGTTTCGTTGAGACAATCGAATATTAGACAAACATGGTTTAAAAGCTAATATTGATTGATGACCCAAGATACATCATTGCGGTATTATTCATAATACATATTGTCTATAGTTAAACAGTGGCAAACCGGATATATTGGACCTATAGGCATCTTAGCATCCCAAAGATCTTAAAACAAAATTTCCACTCATTCATGTTAAATATAGATTTGAGGCTGAGAATGGAAAAGGAAGGTGAAAGCATAATGCAAATTATTTCTTTAGAGCATTCTCCTATCTATGAGACAATATAGCTTAGCTCTCTTGCAGGTCTGTCAGAGTGTCAGTGAGGAATGAAGTTCTGTTTTAATACATTGATTCACATTTTGATTCTTCCTGCTATAGATGACAAAAGCTACTGAATACAAATGTGTTTTGTAGCGTGATAACTTCAAGTACTTTGTGATCTTCTATTATCCGTTGTACAAATTGAGGTATGCAGATGTACAATTTATTTATTATTTAAAATATGAAATCATTCTTTTACAATAACTTCCTACAGTACGTTAATCACTGCCAAAACTATACATTCAACCACATAGTGTAACTTATTTTGCACTTATTTTTTTCTCATTAAATAACTACATAGTATAACCTTATTATGTATCATACTGTGGTATTCAGTTTCAAAGTAGGTTTACAAAATTGATCAAAATTTATTTGTTGAGAAAAGGCAGATTTAATGTTATGTCGACAACTAAACATCTATAATCTCAGAACTTGGTAGACCCACATGAGAAATAAGACGACATAGATCAAGGGATGGTAAAATTAGTCTTAGTAAACCAGCACCTTGTAACATATTTTAATATAATATATCTCAAAAAAATAGGTTGGTTTCTTATTTTTGTCGATAATTGACATTCACGGGCAAGACTATCATTATTTCTTTTAAATTTCATCTCACCAGTTTCAGCAACCTGACTCACTTTATGTTCCTGTAAAAATATAATATTAAAACTTAATCACTAACGGTCCATTTTTTACACATAATTATCCAAGTTTTCATGATGGTTAAGTTTACAACTTATCAACTACAATGTTATAAATAGGCAATAAAAGAAGCATATGCTACAAAATGAGATGAAAAAGATCATTCAGTGAACAAAAATTGCAACAAATACTAGTTTGTTAACGAATTAACAAAGTACCGTTAAAAAAAATTTGTTGCCCTGTTACTCCCTTCACTGATTAGTTACCATTTGGAGCTAGTAAAAAAACCATAAAAAAAGCGTATGTAAACCAAACATTCTCAGTGAACCATATATCCTATCATGCATAAACATTTGAATTTGCGTTACTGAGGTGAATGAACTACCCATTTCACATCAGTTGCCATTTTCAAATTATATTTTCCTTTTTCTAGTACAGAATTAAACCAAGGTGGAGTTTACAAATCCATGTTTCTGTTTAATCGACAATATGCTCCCCACTCCTATGCCACTTTATGGTATTTAGATGTTCTTTTTTCTTTTTCAGTTTTAAGCATCATAATTACTTGTTTCAGGTGAGTTTATTAAAAGTTAAGAATAACACAATGGAACCATGGAAGAACAGTATGGACTACAGAAGGGAAAACAAAAATGCTTGCAGTAATTCTCATACTACAATGTCACTCTAACATACTATAAAGGTTGGTTAAAAATAAATTACAGATGCAATAAAAATACTACGACAAAAATATACATATTTTACTATGCCTGCAGTTAGTGTGGAGAATTGCTGGGGTGATTAACAAATCAGCAACATTTAACATGGTTTAACAAACTTTCAAACATAACATGCATGATAAAGAGGAAAATGCCTTGCTCACTCATGTTACAGCAAAAAGTAATAGCTGATTTTATACTTTGGGAAATTAGAGAAAAAAAATTATTATGATTGTACTATTTGCCATTAGAACGGCCATGTTACAACTAAATGCTGATAAAGTATGAAATACACATACCAATAGTTGGCATAGAAAATTAAACACTAAACCATGCTATGTTTACGTTTGAGAATTAGCTTAGACACCTATTATGCAAATTTATCCCAAAAAACAAATACACAATTTAAATTAAGAAACATGCTCCCACCTACCAAACACTGACTAAGAACATAAAGGGCAGAAAAAGATGACAGTCCATGTGTCAAATATAAACCTCCAACATTAATCAAATAAAAATATTATTCCCTTGTGTGGTCCATATAGTATTTATTTATTAAATAACCAATATTTTTACTAAAATAATTATATCCAGTTATATAATAAAAATAGCATCTGAATTACAGTTAATACTGATTATGTAGTTCTCACATCAAGCTCAAATTGCCATTTAGTGTTGCGAACTTCAACATTTAATTAATGTGAGGACTAATATTCATTATTTCATTAGTATTTAGAAGGGAGTATAGAGATACCCGTACTATCAGATTTGAGCTCAATATTGCACTATAGATGTAGTTCCACTAAATGTTATAGTAGGCATTCAAAATTATCCAAACATGCAAGAAATCTACTTAATTTGAAACTCAGTAATAATAAACAACAGTCTCTACATTTCTCCATGCCTAGCTCATTAAGATTGTTATAACTACATGATAGTTTAAGTCAAAAATATTATATCTTCAAGACAACATATGGTCAACATAAGATGGTCCTACAATTGCACAAACCTTCTGACCATGAGTGTTATGACACGTACTTCATGCGTAATTGTAGCACATGCTTCGCGAGTAAATTAAACTTTTTTCTACACATTATTTGTTTTAACATATTTAAGGGAAATAATTTTCTTAAATATGTAGCTATGTTTTTGCATTGGAATCATGTGTAATCAGTTTGAATTTGAAGTTTATAACAACCTGTCTTTACAACTTGAATGTTCGCCATACAGTGTAACACACATCAACAAATAATCGAAAACAGCAGAAGCGGCAAAATGGGTTATTCTATTTACATTATTTCCCTAGCAGATCGTACAAAGAAGGGCTCGAGAGAAACTCTTTTTGATTTGAAGTTCAAGTTTATTTATGTATATCTACAGTTTAAGTTGGAAAATTAAGTTTGAAAAGTCAAAAATTGGTTATTTACCCACCAAATACCGTTAAACTTGACAAATGACTGTGGTAACTTATTGAAAATCAATAAAGTATGCATTTCAGATGAATAAATCATATTTTGGTAGAATTCTATTTTTACACCATTACCAATATGACTAAACATGTAGATAAAAGAACTAAAAAATAAAGAGGCTAAATTTTTGTACAGCTGCCCAACATTTTTATTCTCGAAATGTAAAATTCCCAACTAAATCAATGTCAAAAATAAAACAGAGCCCGTACATTTTGTTGAAGAACTTACCTTTCTTGGTTGGGATTTCTGTTGACATCCACATGAACTGCTACCCAAGCTAATAATATAATCATTTCCTTGTTTATTTCTTTGTTCAGTTGATAATGTTCTCCTTCATATTACAGAATGAAGAACGCATTTTTCATCTTTTCTTTACTGGTGTTACCATAACAATTTACTATTTTCTCAACTCCATGTAGTAAGAATTAGTAAACTTGTAGTTAAGTGAAACAAAGCAAAATATTCTGCTTGATACCAAACTTGTATAGTAAATCGGAGAAGTTCCCTATAACTGAATTTTGACAATCAATTTCGACCGATTACTGGAGCAAATTAAAAATCATACAATCTAGATATCACCTCTTACACGCAACAATATTACAGTAAGAAAGATTAAGACGGTCATCACATCTATGCTTGGGACAGTAAATAACACCACATCGCCAACTGAACTACAATCAGTAAACTGATACGGTGGAAGTAAATAAGTACGGATGAACAGGTAAGCAATTGTTATGAAATATAATCACTAAAAACGTTTATAACCCATATCCTAACAATTGCGTTGGGCTGTACAGGAAATCCCAAATCAGAGTAATAACTATGAACAAATTATTAACCTATTTCTAGTTAACTCCCCCAGTCGACTACGGGATTTAATCAACCGCAGACGATATCCGTTGTGGACAGGTTCGGTGAAGTGGAGTTGGTCGGAGAATAAAGGTGGAAGAGGCAAAACCTCACCGCATAACATTCTCAGATCAAAGTCATTGGATTTAAACCTCCCACAACACATGGTCATAGGTACGGAATTGCAAATAGTGAAAATGAGTTAGAGAAGAAAAAATAACTAACCTTGGAATCCCTAATTTTTAAAAATGTGTATGATGACGGTGGGGTTACAACATCGATGCCTGCAACTATGTCAACAATTTGAACAGAAGAGTAGGCAACAGTGGAAAAGTACTCAATTTCAATTCGGTGGTGACGATGATTTTTTGGGACGGTGAAGTTCTTGTAAAAGCGTGGGAGAGCATTTGAAAGCAATTGGAGAATACCGGTTTAGTGGAGTAAAAAATTGCAAAAGGGGATAATGATATATGAAAGCAAGTAAATGGACAAACCGTTTTAATTAAGTTAAAAAGAGCGGAGCTAGGAATAAAATACAGGTGTCGCTACATAAATGCTTTGGTTTCTCCTTTCCTACATAAGTAATAGATTTTAGACCCAAATAATTTAAAACCCAAATAATCATTTCCATCACTAGAAAATTAATAAAATCTACATTAATTTGGAAAATTATGACAGTTGAAACCCATCTTCAAAATATTATTTTTGATATATATCTAAAATTGCAAGGCATTTAGTTGTCATTTAATACGTTTTCATATCAAACGTATCATAAAAATCAGTATGAACATGCATAAATCATCAACGAGCATATATAAACTTTTAACCAATTAAAGCATGGTATTATCATGCAAAAACACTTCAGATCATGTTTAAAATAGAAATCCATAAAAAATTGAGATGCGGTCATTTTTCACCAAAGCATTGTGATTAAAGATGTAAGATTCGAACGAATTTGATTTTAATTAAGCTTCCCCTTTATCTTTCTTTAACTTGGTCTAGAAAATGGTAGTCGGCCTTCTTAGTTTAAATTTTTGCAAATGATATGGAGTGAGGACTCACGACTATAGGTTTAGGGTATTAGAATGCCAATTTTCCTATTTTACCCCTTATTTATTTCCTAACACATTTTATTTATGCTATCTTGTTTTGATCTAGACATTAACATGGCTTGGCTACCCTTAATTATAATCAAATCTCAATCCATTAATCATCTTACATTATTTTATTTTATTTAACTAATTAAATATCCTAAGTAATATTACAAAAAATATGAGGTATTATAGACTCCCATCCGTAAAGAATTCGTTCCGGAAATTACGATAAGGTTCACTACAAATCAATCTACAAGGTAAAACATACCATCAAACAAATCAAGATTAGCATCTCTAATCCTGCCCTTAGTCTCCCAAGTATAGTCTCTCTCATCGTCTCTCCACTGGACATTCGCTAATCTAATGGTCTTGTTCCTTAGCCTCTTCTCATCTCTTGTAACTATATGAATTAGATTTCTAACTATATTGAATTAGATTTCTAACTATATTCAAGTATAGCTCTACTACCAAATCTTCTAACACAGTCCATGCTATAGTAGTCTCTAGATCTCTAACACACTTTCAAAGATGAGAAACATGAAAAACATCATGGACTCCTGCCAAACTGCTCAGCAACTCTACTTTGTATGCGAGTTTCCCAATTCTCTCAATAATTTGCAAAGGTCCAACGAATCTCAGTGCTAACTTCCTTGATAATCTAAATCTAATCACACCCTTCATCGGCGAAACCTTAATAAAAACATAGTTTCCAATAGAGAACTCTTAGGCTTTCTTTCTTTTATCTGCATAACTTTTCTACCTAGATCGAGCCTCCTCCATTCTAGCTTGAATCAACTCAATCTTCTCTGTTGCTTGGCTTACTAAATCTGGACCAAGAACTATTCTATCCTCTGTCTCCAACAAAAAAACGACTGCATGGCCTTCCACACAAAGTTTCAAATAGTGAAATAACAATGCTAGTCTGATAACTGTTGTTTTACGAGAATTCGAAAAAATGCAGATGGTCTTCCAATGATCCCCTAAAGTCCAATACACACTCTTTACAAATCTGCCAAGACTTTGTTTACTCTTTCTGTTTTCCCATCAGTCTATGGGTGGTAACCGACACTTATCTTGAGCTTGGTTCCCAAAGCATCCTGTAGACTCTTCAAGAACTCACTAGTAAACAAAGAATCTCTATCACTTACAATACTACTAGTAATTCCATGCAGTCTAACCACATTCTTCTTAAATAACTTTGCCAAAATAGGTGCCATCCTGGTTAACATAACTGGAATGAAATGGACACTCTTGATTGATCTATCTATTTTGACTCATATACTTTCATTTCTTCTACTAGATTTTGGCAAACAGTCAATAAAATCCATAGAAAAAGAATCACATTTCCAAACCAGAACATCTAATGGCTGAAGCAATCCACTTGGCTTTTTGTGTTCAACCTTTACCTACTAGCAATTCAAGCATTGATTTACCCATAAGCCAATATCCTATATCGTACCTTCCAAAAGAAACCCCTCTTCATATCCTGATACATCTTAATTTCTTTTGAATGAATAGTGAACTTCGAATGATGGCGTTCCTCCAAAACTTCCTTCCTTATGTCACCTACATTCGAAACACATAACCTCCTTTTCTTTCTCAACCACCCTTTCTGGTTAAGACATAAATCCTTTAAGTCATCGCTTTCGGTTCCGCCCCTTAACTTCCTGATCCATTGAACTAAAACTGCATCCTCCTCCTGTTTAGATGTAATCTTTTCATTAATTACCGATTGGACTTCTAAGCAAGACATCATAACATTTCTCCCACTAGATCCAACTTCGGATCTCCACTAAACCCTATAACCCGACAATGCTTCCAAATCCTTCCATTAGCTATCGTCACTAACACTGCATTCTGATGCTTCCTACTAAGTTCAACTGTACCTTATTACTTTTTCCGGGTGTGTACTCAATTCCAAAATCTTAATCATCAATAAAATCTAACCATCTTTGTTGTCTCATGTTCAGCTCCTTCTTAGAGAACAAACATTCAACGACTTATGATCCGTATAATGGTCAAACCTCTCTCCGAAAAGGTAATGTCTCCAAACCATCAAAGCAAATATAACCGCATCTAATTCCAAATCATGCTTTGGATATCTAACTTCATGCTGTCTAAGTTGTCCATAAGCATAGGAAATCACTTTACCTCAATGCATCAACACAGCTTCCAACCAAATTCCACATTTGCATCTGTATAAACCGCAAAATCATGATTCACCTTCGAAACAACCAATATAGGTGCATGGGTCAATAAGTGTTTCAAACACTGGAATGCTTTTGCACACTTATCGGTCCACATAAACTTTACATCCCTTCGCATTAGCTTGATCATCATTACGCCTCTCTAATCAATCCTTTGTAAACATTCGATAATACCCAGCCAATCCAAGAAAACTCTTTATCTCAATCACTATCTCGGGTCTCTTCCAATTATTTACCACTTCAATCTTAGTTAGATCCACTGACAACCCTTAATTTGAGACTACATGGCCAAGAAACTTCACTTCCTTTTTCCAAAAATGGCATTTATATAACTTTGCCTTCATCTGATGTTGCCTCGATGTCTCAAGCATAACTCTAAGATGAACTTTATTCTCTTTCTCATCCTTAGTGTATATCAAAATATCATCTATGAAAACCAATACAAACCTATCCAAGTGCTCTCGGAAAACTCGATTCATTAAATCCATAAAATATGACGGTGCATTAGTTAGTCCGAATGACATCACTAACCATTCGTACAATCCATATCTTCTCCTTAACACCGTCAAAGGTATACTATCATCAACTACTCCAAGCTGCTGAAAATTTGTCGCCAAATACAACTAAGAAAACCCTGGCTCCACACTGATTGAACAAATCATCCATTCTCTACAATGGTTTTCGATTTTTGTCGTCTTCTCATTAAACTTGCTAAAATTGATACATAGCCTTAACGATCCATCCGGCTTCTTAGCAAATATTACGTCTACTCCCCAAGATGATCTACTCGATCTGATAAAACTCTTGTCTTCCAAATCCACCAACTGCACCTTCAACTCCCTCATCTCTAAAGGTGTCATTCTGCTTGGCGGCCTGTCATTGGTTTTTCTCCAAGCCCCAAATCTATCTGAAATTCAATGGCTCATTTAGGTGGAAATCCAACTATCGACTCGATGACATCCACGAATTCTCTAGCGATGAAAACTCGATTGAAATCGTCTTCCAACTCCACAAAACCAAATAAAGCATTCACTTCACAACTAGGGTTTTGTACGGTATAAACTATCTGATAACTACAGGCAGAGTGTCTATGTGACATTTTCCTATCAAGGAAAAATATCTTAGCATTATTCTTACTTAACTAATCCATACCCAATATAATTATGAATCCTCGAAAGTGAAACATGTGCAAACAGGAAACAAAGGTATGACTTAGCGAATAAAACTCTAAGTAGGCACACTTCATTCTATGTGTCACATACCCTCCTATCGGATTTGCAACCTTTAAGGAAGTAACTAAATATGAGGGTTCAAGGTTAAGCTTATCTAACAACTATTGAGATATAAAAGAATATTGTTACTCCAAATATTCCAATTTCGATCATGTTGAGACCTCTTTAAGCAAAAAGCAAGAGTGAAGAGCTCCATCCGAACCCTTCAAAGAAGTCGAAGCGATGCAACCATCAAAGTCTAGCAGCTTCAAAACCTTTCGATGGTGTCAGAATGCTCATCCAATCAATATGCAGAGGGTTCCTACCTTTTGAAAAAAAGATAAAGGGGTCGAAGCCATCCTTCCACTTTCATTAACAACCTATCACCTAGATGAAGATCTTTCGGTCAAATCAAAGCACACCTTCCATAGACAATGAAGAACGGCTTTTTAAATATATGCCAAGCTGCATCTATAAATAAGACACAAAGGGTCACGTTTTGAGGATTCAATTCCTCTCATTCGCAACTTGTATATCTTAAGCAAAGTCTTGTAACCCTAATTTGTTAGTCAATTTTGCAGGTTGAAGAAATAAAGTGTCTTGTTGGAAAAAGAGGAGTCCATAGTACTTTAATCTACTTTACTATTTCGATAAAGTTTTTTTTGTTTCACCTTGTGTATTTCATATTTCACCTACATCGATAGGGCACCCTCTTGAAACAGTCGAAACCGGTCATAATCAAGCAATTTCATATACCTACTCTGAGTTGCTTTTCTTTTGAACCATTACCATCGATAAATTTAGAATTAAGCTGTAATTCACTGAAAATCTGTATTCAACATAAGGAACATGAAGTTTAAGCTTTCGACAAGGTAGAAACATATCTCATATCCATTTAAGTCTAAGATTACCTATTCAAACACAAGAAGGACAAGTTATCAAGCTTTTGACAAGGTCGAAACTTCCATTTCTACCCAATAACCAAAACCCAAGCTAATCAACAGCTTTAGGCCTCAAACTAGGTTGAAACCTATGTGAAAGAACCTAACTCAGGGTATTCCAATTCGATCGAAAGGAGGGATTACGAAGGAGAAACCATACTTATTCCACTGGATCGAAAGGTCATCAAACATAGAAACCAACCCTTTCGACATAGTCGAAAAGCCTACTTGAGAAATATTATCATGTAAAGCCTAACCGAAAGGCAGTTCTAAGAGGATTCACACCTTCTTTTCTACACTATTTTTATAAAGGGTAATTCACTTCCTTAGCAAAATTTTGTGGTGCGGACAAGAAATCTTGTTAACATTTGGGTGCTAGAACAGGGCTCAAACCTCCGACTTGGATAAACCCCCAAACTGTTATTCTCTAACCCTACTTGGTACAAACCTACTTCAAGTTTATTTTCTTTGGTAAATCATGGCTAGAAGAACAAAGCGATCTAAACAAGGGCCTTTCGAACCACATTTAAAAAGACTTCCAAGTAATCATCAAGGACTCTAATCAAGATGAAAAGCAAAGAATAAGGCTCGAAGCCCTAAGAATTATAAACAAGAAGAAAGAAGATTCTTATGATCCTAAAAATTAGAATCTAAACCTTTTTCATGTAGGCCCTACCCATATCTTTGCACTAGAAAAGAAGATAAAATGGAAGTAACAATATCTTCAATCAAATGAGAAGAACCATTCAAAATTATTCCAAAGGCACAATCTTTGAGAAAGAAGTAATGAATGATTACAATGCCTTTGCACACAAATGGCAACCAGCTACAACAAGAGCACTTCCAACTCGAAATGTCCAAAGGGTAACGAAAAGAAAGGAAATTGAAAAGCATGAAATAATAAAGCCAAAGAACAAAAAAGTCAAAGAGCCATCCTTAAGAATCAAGCTTCAAATCTAGACTTCCAAAGGAATGCTACTTAACAACATCTATGGAAAATGTCTACTTGCTTACTAAGGATGAGCTTAACTATTGGCCATCGCAAAAGAAAACGGAAAAATGTGAAAGAAATATAGGAGGATTCTATTGCCACTACCACATGATGAATGGTCATGAAACTAACCATTGTAGAGCCTTGGAAAGGATGATCATGAATTACTTTCGGCAAGGAAAGATCTATTAATTTTTAAAAATAATTTGAGATGAAACTAATAAGGAGCTAATTTCTGTAAACAGAAAATATACATGGTTGGGAGGGAAATGCTCCTCATATTTCGATACTACCTAAGATATGCCATGAATAGCCAGTTTTAAGCACCAAACAAGCCCTTGACCTTGACTTTTGTCTGGTCAAGACTCTTCCTTGAGGGAGGATGGAGTAAGCCTTTATCAGTGCCATAAGATGGCCAGGTTAAAGCATCAAACAAGCCCTTATCTATGCCATGCTATGGCGAAGGTAATGCACCTCCTAGAGGGAGGACTGAGTAAGCCTTTATCCGTACCATAAGATGGCCAGGAAAAAGCACCGAACAAGTCCCTGTCCATGCCAAAAAGGACCATGGCAGGGCGCCTACTAGAGGGAGGTTGGGTAAGTCCGTGGATCCAGCCTCTAAGATGAGCTAACTAAGAGCACCGGACAACAATGGACTAGAATGTCCAAGCCCAGGAATAGCCTCGATCAACAATGGACTAAGATGTCCAAGACCAGAGAGAGGCTCATTCAACAACGGACTTAGATGTCCGAGCCCAAAGAGAGGGACATTCAATAATGGACTGAGATGACCAAGCCCAAGAGGAGGCTTAATCAACAATTAACTAAATGGCCAAGCCCTTATAGAGGCTCATCAAATTATGGACTGAGCTGTCCAAGGTCCAGAGGAGGCACATCAAATAAAAGAGTGGATTGTCCAACATTGAAAAAGTGGCATATCAACCATGGACTAAGACGTCCAAGCTTAAGAGGTAGCTAATTGGATTATTTCTATTCAAAACCTAAAGGGTTCATATATATCAAAGAAGACGGAACCAAAGAAGTGGAATAGAGCTCCGATTATTATTGCTTGAATCTGGATTTTAGGACTTTCATTTCTACACATTACCTTTAATTACCCGAATCTTGGTTTCAGATCTCTCATATCTGAACTTCATCAATTAATACCCGAATTTGGGTTCGCGACATACATTCTACGACTTTATGTGTTAATACCCGAATCCAGGTTTCGGTTCTATATCGATCACCATCTTTATTATGCCTGAATCTGGATATTAAAACTATTACTTATTTGAGCCGTAATCTGGGTATAAGATTTCGATAGTGGATTCTATTTATCCATCGCAAATGCCCGAATATAGGCCAAGGAATATTATCATAAAGATCAATATTAAGATTTCCCGAATGAGAATTTTTTATTTCTAATTTTTCAAATCCCATTAATGCTAAGGAATGGGTCAATAAGTTTCTACTTTCGAAATTCAAATAGTGATTTATGGATTTGATTCGTTATTAAATATCAACTGAAGGTTATATTCCAACTTTTATCTCCTTACAATAAGACGATATTTTCTATCAACAAATTTTTGACATTCCGGTCAAGTTTAAGAAGTTAAATTCTAGACCATTTCTCATCGTGGTTAAGGATGAGATTTGGACATTTAGTATAAACTACTTTTCATATAATTAACAAGAAGATTTATTAATCTAAAAAAATGACATGTGTAAACTGATGTTGCAATTTCAAACCGACAATTAGAAATATTGTTTGCCTTATGCATTTTAAGAAAATCAGTATAACAAAGAGTAAAGAATTACTCAAAAGGTACGAAAATTAATGAATGTGTTGTTCAAAGGCATTTCAAAAGTGACATACAGAAAAGGATTACAAATCAGATGATATTTACAAAGTTTATATGATTTACAAAGCCACAAAATTGTTTACAAAACTATCAAGTTATTTGTATATACACGAGATAAATTTACACAGTTCAAATATATAAATAAATCACAAGTCTTGAGCAGCCTTTTCAAGAGTCTTCGCAACTAAAGAATCCACTACATGATGAACCGCAGCATAGAGAACCTCTTTAAGTTTCTTTTCCTTTCTTCTTATTTTTTTTCTCGTCATCAATCACATCAATATTGGTCTTCATGGCACGATTAAAAGCTCTATTTGCAGCCATATGGGTTTTGCTTTCCCTTTCTAACACTGCAACGTGCTTTTCAAGCAAGTGGTTATCATGTTCAAGCTTTTGATTCTTGGTAGCATAATCATTGATAGTCTGGGAATTTTTGAATTTCTGTTGCTCATCAAAATATTTGGCTATTTCGAATCTAACTTTTCGGCACCAATTCCACACAAAATTTTTGTCCACGTCCTGGGGAGGGTTGAGCGTATTAGGGAATTTCTGGCTACGAAGAGTTTTGACTTTGTAGGTTTTATAGATGGAGAGGCAGAATGAGGAATAGGTAAATCAATTTTTGAAGTCCTGTCCCCCATAATGAATTCTAAAGAAGCACACTGTGCTTGACCATCCTTTATTTTAGCTCTAAGTCACATTTTGGTCGTATAAGCTCTGACATTTTCTTATCAAATTAATTAAAGGTTTTGTCTTCACTTGTCGCTTAAGTGCGGTGATCATTCATACTTTTAATTTTAGCCTCAAGATAAGCAATATGATCTTTTTTGCCACTAGCGATAGTTTTCTAAAAAAATATATCTTTTGTTCCATTTCACAACTTCAATATTACCATCGTAGCATTCTAATAAGACATCATCGCTTAGCAAAATCCCTCCACTTGGTTTTAATAATTTCTTCCTAAGAGCGTCGAAACATGACGATAAATTATAGGGAAGAGAAGTTGTAGATAATTTTAGCTTCTAGTTAAGTAAAAAGAGATAAAGTGAAGTGAAGATCGAGATGAGAAATATCTTTATTATTATAATAACGAATTACAACTCAAATAGCAATAAAGTAAAAATGATGCACTAAACAATTTGATTAAATTTAAAGTTAAGAAACTACTTTTCTAACTTTATCTAGTGAATTAGCTAAAGCGTAACTATTGAACCAAATGGGATGGTGATTCCTTCTAGGATGATAACCAGTAGGCATTTGCAATAGTCCCACTTCCCAATTGGAGGACTATCGTGACCACAAATTAACTTAGTTTGAACTGTTCTAATCTCCATGAGAAATGTTTCTTTTTCATCTCCAAGAAAGTCAAAGTGGAGGCGAGGGTATTCCAAGCAATGTTTTTGTAAAACTCGAAGAAAGCAATATCCTGCTAATTTCGAAGACATTAAAAGTGATGCCTTTTCATGATAAAACCTTCTCAATTTAACCTATTGGCTTAAATGGTCTCTAGGAATGAGTCGACCTAGAGAACTCTCATTCCGTAATAGTATAATAGAGGAAAGCCAAACATAAAGGGAAGAGCTAAAGCATATATTCATAAGTCAATAAACTATTACATATTTACAATCACTCATCTAGTTCATAAAATATAGACATAGAGAAGACTCAAAGACAAATTTATCTTTGCAGTACTTAAGCTTTTCGGCAAGGAGATTTTGAGGAATTGACCTGACCCGTGGTAAATTCCAACAAGCTCTAGGATGCAGGTCATCCAAACTCATCTAGGTATCTTTTGTGGAAACATTTAAGTAAACCCCAGCAAAATTCCCTTAAGTACGAAAAGTCTATAATAGAAAGTCAACAATAAGCTTTATACAAAAAGTTAACTAAAATGTATCTTTCTTCAATCATCATCCAAAATAAGGTAAGTAACTCTCGATTCTCCTTTATGAGAGTGTCGTGCCGAAGGCACGCTCTCTTTAATAATGGGCAGCTCTTTGATGTTTAAAAGACGCTAGTACAGAGGCGCTTCTATCGAGATTATGATACTTTTCGGAAAGAACATCGCTGCATTATAGTTTGTCTAATTCCCTAAATAGCTTGTTAATTTTTACTTGTTTTATTTTAAGTTTTGTCCTATAAAGAAGGATGGACCTCCTTCTTATCTAAAACAACTGATTTTGCACTCATTAATACCTTCGAAGTGAAAGGTATTTAAATAGAGAATCTCAAACCTGAGAAACTGGGACAGAAGCCTGGGAGGACTCTCTTTCCCTTTTGGATCATCAGCACGAACAGGGGCAGGCACCTCCTCAAGAGGAGCAAAAGGCCCAAGGGATGCAGGAGGAATATCCTTCTAGGGTGATGGCTCTTTTTTGGGAAATTCAACGTAATCACCACCATACTTCTCAAAAGTTCGAGAGGGACCCCCTTTATCCCCAACAAAATCTTGGCCACTAGAAAGTCCATCGTCGTCGTCATCACCATAATTATTATAATCATTATCGTCATCGTTGTCATTGTCTTTCTTGTTGGTGGCGTCTTCTTTATAACCTTCATCCTCGGAGTCTGACTCTATTTCAAAGGTGAGGACATCAAAAGAAAGGACTTCAAAAACATTACTTTACTCCTCATGCACAACCTCAATCCCTTGCTTCATCTGATTAATTTTCCTATCACTTTATAGACTAGGGTAGAATAAAGTGAAGGAAAGCCAAAGTCTGGATGTTTCTTATATTTTTCTACATTTGCAAGCGTATGGGCATCTTCGTAAGTCTTCAGCATCTTTTGCCCTAGAGTAGCGCTGGCAAATTGGGACACTCTCGGTTTGATATCGGTAATGGTATGGACAACAAGTTTTAACGAAGTTCTAGTCTTCTTAAATTTTTCTTTCAAAGAGAGGTTCATTGTGACCAAGCGAGCCTTCACATCTTCAAAATCTTTCAAACTGAGCTACACGACAAGAATCTCATCAATAAGGAGTTGATGAGCATGCCATTCTGCTTCTAGATCGGTATTGGCTCGGGAAAGAGAAGATTTTACTCGTTCCAACTCTGTGTAAGCGACTTTTTAGTAGCAAACAGTGCGCCCCACCAAAATAGGAGTAGAAGAAGGTGGATTAATAGAATCAAGGATTCTTAGTAGAGGATGGAATAAACCATCACTTTCAAATTGATGGTTAGAGGAGAAGAAGATTCTGGAAGAGAAGGAGCGTGCCTTGAGGTAGGAGGCATATTCAAGGCTAGTTGCATTTGAGCAAGAGTAGTTAGGGAATCTGAAACGGAAATATGAATGATTGGATCAACGACAATTGGGGTTTGCATAGGCTTATCTTTGGGAGCTTCCACAGTTGGCCTCTTCAAAACTTTTTCACAAGATAAGCGCTCCTCCTCCTCTACATCTACAAATTTAGCAACTTTATTCGGAGCCTCAATCTTTAGAAGATTTCATTGACTTTGTTTTGAAAGGTTGCTTGGATTTAGCAAAGGATTCAATAATCGATGTCACTCTGGAAGTTGGAGAAAGAGGAGCAATACCGCTGATAGGCACTGAAACTTGAGATATAGTTGGGAAAAGTTATTACAGATTGAAGTTTGCATAATATTTCAAGAAGGAACGGAGATATAAACCAAACACTCGGCCTATGACGTACTGGAGCGGTCAGCGCAAATAGGAGATGTAGGAGAGAAATTTGATTAGTCTTCCAAGGAGAAAAAGAATTTTCCACGAGAAGTATGTTGGACAGAGGGTGGAGTACCTAAGGTATTTTGGCCTGCTGGCAGAAGAGAATGCTTTCTTAAATTTGTTGGAGTCGGTACCGTTAATTTTCTCCTGACTTGGCTTGAAGTTGTAATTAGAGATTCAACTGTTTTCTTGTCGACATCATTGAGGTCTTTAGTAGGGACACCTGATAAAAATAGAGAATAGGCAATAGAAAATATCAAGAAAGGAAAAGTAATAAAAATAGAGACTTACAGGGAGAAGCAAAAGTCCAGTGGATGCTAGGAAAGCATTTGACAAAGAAAAACTAGTTTTCCTAGTCCCTGAACTTGTTAACACCATCTGATATCAACTTTTTCTGGGGATTGGCTTTGTATATTTGATTATTGAGATTGCTCAGCTTTACTAGCCGGGATAAGAAGTTTAGCACTTCAGCAGTGAGGAAGGAAGACCGAATTCCAATGCCATCATTTCCGAGGATAAGAGATAAGTGTAGACATTTATTGACAATTGGATTGGGCCAATCATTACATGATATAGAAATGTAGATAAGAACTTTGTGAAGCCCAAGAATCAACCATGCCATATATTGATGGCAGTATAGGCAAAAAACCCTTCAAGCAAGTTTTTGATGGTGCCAGTCTCCTTCGGGGAATGGCTTCGATAACGTTAATGCCAAAGTCATTGAGGATGCATCGACTTCATTTTAAGTTTCTATGAAAGAATGCTTGGAAATAGCTTCAGCCTTCTTTAGAGAATACATGATCTTGCCAAGTGAAAACGTCTTAGTTAAAAAATTTGGGGTAAATTGTGAGTTTAGTATACTTTCATAAATCAGTCAAAGAAACTTATTTAGATAACTTGGACATGAACTAGATTTGAAATATCAAACTTTTGGAAAAGCTTATGTTAAAAATCAAAGACATTGTGCTTTCGACTATGTCAAAAAGAAAGGGACATCAACATTTAATAAGTACCTCTCGACATTGTCGGAATCTAAGTAAATTTGTTTCCTGGGCTATGGACAATGTCGAAAAGATAAGACAAAATATTTGTTCATTCATCACTTTTCAGCAATGTCAAAGCTTCATAGGAATCAAATTGCTAGGAAAAGATTGTTAAGATCAACACAAAAGCCTAAGAAAAAAGGTGCACTATGAACATTTCATAAACAAAGTAACAAGAACCTTTGACACTATCTAAACCAATAACTTAGGGTTCCTTAGAAAAGTACTAATGTTGTTGAAACCTAAATTAATGATTGAAGTCGAAAGTTTCTAAGTTAAACTCATATGCACTTAGGACATTACGAAAAAGCTGGGTAAAAAACAGTTTTAGCAGGGTTTCCACCTAGTAAATAAAGGTGGTATTAAAGAGGTCGAAGGGTCTGATGACTCCAAAAGTTAAGTAAGGAAAACGGATTGTAATCCAAAACAAGTGTTTCGACCTATTTGAAACATATTACCATCGAAGGAGTTCCAACTCCCCACTTAATAGCATAACATTTCGAAAAAGATGATCTAGGCGTTACAACAACTTTAGGCCCATCGAAAGGGGCTAAGGAAAAAAGGCCAATGTCGTTGCCTCAATCTCATTCGAAGGGGTAGAAAACTAACTTTGTGGTTCCAATTTTTCATTCGTACATTTGAAACTTCCATGTAAAGAAAACATATTCCACCATCTTCCACAAACCCGATTGCAATTCCAGGTTATCAAAAAAATTCTTAAAGAGGAAATAAATCCAATCTATTAAAAAATTGAATTCAAATAGAAATTGATCTATCTCGATTTCAATATTATAAAAATAATTATCAAACTGGAAACCCAGATTTACTAACGATGGATAGAAATAGAAAAAAATTGAAATAAAAATCCAAACTCGATAAGGAGAAGGGTTTAGATATCATCCACTAGCAATTTCAAAATTATAAATGGAAAATAAAACTCCAAAAATTCCTTAAACTGGATTAGAAATAGCTTCTTAGTTAATCAATGGAAATCTACCTTTAGAAAAATCGAGATTCGAATATTTCAAAAATTGAATTTCAATTATTGTTATCAGGATTTTTTGTTAACATCCCCAACACATTTTATAGGATTATCTCATATAGGTTCAACCTTTCGGTAAAGTGGATTTACATTACAGGATGAAATGACTAAGTCGGAAGGTCTCGAGGTCTTAGTTTTACCCCTAACAAGGAGGGATTGATTATGAAAGGTTATAAGTGACTGATCATTCATTATGAGGATTTGAGTGAAGAATCACCTCACTTTCGACCTTAACGAAAGGTTTAAGTATGGTTCAAGCATTACGGCTATTTGGGATCCATGCCATTGCTAAAACTTTCGATAATCTGGAAGGTTTAAGTTGCCACAAGGAGCCACTTTAGCACCTATCAAATTGTTTAAGTATTACTTAAACATTTTGATTTGACTGGATTAATGGCTTTATTAAACCTTCCGATGGATCGGAAGGTTTAAGAGACCACTTGAACCCTTCGGCTAACACGTCAAATGGTAAGATTGCTTTATTTTTCACTACTTTAACACTTTTAATTTCCTAGGTTGATATCCCGCTTATGAAAACCTTTTGAAGAGAATGCATGATTCAAAAATATTAAGACAGTAGCAAGAGCCTGGTCAATATGCCATGGCACTTATATTTAGAAGTGATTTAGAAGTTTCATTCCCCCATTTTTCAATTGATATTAAGTAGAGGGAAAGGAAAGTTATAAGGTTATCCGATGACAATTTCATGGCATATTCTCGAAATAAACAGAGAATATAAGAAATAAATCATTTGAGATTAGTCGTTAATGTTAAATTAACGTCTAATCATGATTATCCCCCAAATTCCTAGTTGATTTCCAGCCACAATTCTCTTTATTTCTTCATAATAGAATTTGATAAAAAATTTAAGAAGTTAGCCCCCAATCCAATTTCAAAATTTGGGTAACAATGTGTTAAAAGGGAGCAGTAGTAGCAATTGAGTAGATAGAACGGGAAGAAATCAAATCCTGAGACTAGACACCTTTGGCCTTATTTATAAATCAGTTGTAAACCATTTGGTCTTCATGGAAGGTTTATTCTTCAGTCATCATCATAGGCAGCTGAAAGTCACCGAAGGCCTTATGTTTTCAAATGGACTTATAAACTCTTCGTTTCCCTAAAGGGTTGGTTTCTTGTGAGGCACTATGGACCTTTTGAACATGTCGTAAGTTTGCTACCTCATTCAATTACTACCGAGAGCTGCATTTTTATTTAATGTTGTTAGAAGGTTGCCTTTCATTGAATCATGGACGCTGCCTCTGTTTAAACCTTTCGATACATTCGAAAGATGTTGGATACATAGCTTAACTGGTTCGAAAGGCTTATTATGCTTTCAAAAAAGGTTGTCAATTGAGTTTCCTATTCTGGCCCTTGTTTTCCATCCTTCTTGGGAGATGTTTATTTGAATGAATCCCTTCACCTACCTCGAAGGGTTCAGATTGGTGACAAACTTGTTTCCTGCACCCCTTCCTCTTTATTTAAAAGACTTGTGGCGCTCCTCTTTTCTTTAGTGTTTGTGTTACGTTAAGCGGCCCAATAACTATATTCCTATTTGTACTCGGGAAAGTTTTCTCTGAAGTTACCATGTGCTTCTTCTTTTTTGGTGTTATGTAATCCTTTCAGTATCATCGAAAGGTAATTTACTTCTATACTCTTTACCTATGTGGAAGGTCACTGAAGTGCCTTCTTTATCTTCATTTACATTTTATGGTTAACATTTAGCCCCCTTGTATAAAGAAGGCTGTGTTCTTTAGGAAAAAGATTCTGAGGATACCGAATTGGGTTAACATTTAGCCCCATTGTATAAAGAAGGCTTTGTTCTTTAGGACAAAGATTCTAAGGTTGCCGAATTGTCCTTGCATTCTTTCGGCAGATAATGGATAACATTGAAACGTAGAATATTACTTCCAGGACACAATTTTATTACACTTAAAATCAAAAATTTCATAATGCTATTTTCGGCAGTTGATAATGGAAGACCAGAATACCTATTTTAGCAATTAATAATTGTAGACCAGAATATCACTGGTGGCAATTAATAATTAAAGACCAGAACACCATTGCTGGCAATTAATAATTGAAAACAAGAATACCATTGTTGGCAATTAATAATTGAAGACCAGAATACCATCTTTAGCAATAGAAGACCAAAATACTCTTTCCAGTATCAAGTAATAGAAGATTGGGATATTATGTCTTGCGATATAAGTCCAAAATACCTATCTGGCAAATGTTCGCGAGAAGAAGTCAACGACTTCCCTCTAATTTCCTCGTTGAATAAGCCTCTTTTGTCTTTGTTAGCGCTATGCATGTTTTTGCTTTCTTGGGGGTTTTCTTTGTCTATTTATCATTTGTTCTGGCGAACTACAGGCAGGGACTCTTTTGTTCGATTTTGTGCTTATTTAAACAGAGCCTATTTCAGGCTGTTTTTCATATCTGAAAGTACCAACCTTTTTTGGCGGTTGCTATTTTAAGCTTTGCCGATTTCTGTCAGTTCCTATTTCAGGCATGGACTTTTATTAGTCCATCGGATATTTCATCTGGGTTTCCGGTGTGCCCTGCTAGCTTTTTCTGAAGTAGGGCCCGACGACTTACTCGACCTCCTATTAGGAGGTGCCTTAACCTGGCCACAGTGTGACATGGCTAAGGGCTTGTTCGGAACCTTAGCCGGGCCATAGCATTGCAGGACCAAGGGATTACCCATCCTCTCTCTAGGAGGTGCCTTATCCTGGCCAAAGCATGACGCGGAGAAGAGCTTGTGCTACTTTAACCTGGCCATTTCTAGTTTTGATGTAGATAAAAGCTTACGCCCTCCCTCTAGGAGGTGCCTTGACCTAGCCTTCTTGGCGCGACCAAGGGCTTCTACCATTATTGGTAGCCTACCATCTTAGGTAGTCCCGGTTTTAAGGAGAATTTCACTACAGATCATGTAGGCTTTTCTTACTAAATTCTAACAAAGCTTTCTTGGAAATGCTTTATTCATCCAAAGTTGGAAAATATGGTCTCAAATATTCCACATTCCAGGTTCTCAATACCATGTTTCCATTAGGGAATATATCTTGTAAGCTCTTGGGGTAATTTCTTTGAAGATTATCAATGGGCCTTCCCAATTGGGTCCTAATGGCCCGTTTGATGGATTATTGGTATTGGTTATTACCCATCTAAGTACTAAATTCCCTTGTCTAAATGAACTTGCGTTTACTTCGAGTTGCAATATTTTGATATCCTCCTTTGATATTAAGCTATTCTCAAAGCTGCTTCATCTCTTAGCCTATGAATCTGGTCAAGTGATTCCCTTCTCAATTCCTAGTTTGGTTTAAAGGCTCAGGCAATTCTTCTATGGAAAGGTACTTCGATCTCTACTGGTAGCATTAATTCACGTCCATATGTTAGAGAGTATAGGGTATGACCTATTGCAGTTCTAGTTGAAGTTCTATAAGCCAACAAAACTAGGGGTAATTCCTATACCAAATTCCCTTTTGCCTTGTTTAGCCTCTTTTTCAAGATGGTCTTGA
Organism: Allium cepa; assembly: GCA_030765085.1. Classification (NCBI taxonomy): domain Eukaryota; kingdom Viridiplantae; phylum Streptophyta; class Magnoliopsida; order Asparagales; family Amaryllidaceae; genus Allium; species Allium cepa. Next base: position 32,791,738 of record CM060940.1, read on the forward strand.
TTGTTTCGTTGGCTGCTTCGACAACTCCACTGGCCTTTGGATGAGCGACTGAGGAGAATTTTTATAATTCCATTCTTGTAGAAAAATCGTGAAACTCTTCACTCTCGAATTAGGTCCCATTGTCGGATATTATCTTATATCCTCAATCTTGTAACAATGTTTCTGATTACAAATATTAGCATTTTCCCGAAGGTAATCTACGGGAGTGGTTCTGCTTCAACCCATTTTATAAAGGAATATATTGCCACTACAACATACTATGCTCCCATCTTGGAAATTAGAACCAGTCCAATTAAATCAATTTCCCAAACATCAAATAGCCATGGGGTAGCAATAGGGGTCAATTGACTTGGTGGGAGACATGGTATCTTTGTATAACTTTGACACTTCTCGCATCTTTTAAAATATTCCGTCGCTTGTTTAGTCAAGTGTGGCCAGTAAAACCCTGGCATCATTATCTTTTTGGCTAATTTTCTTCCATTAGAGTGATCCTCACAAAACCCTTTGTGTTCTTCCTTTATTATTTTCAATCCGCTTTAAGGTTTCACACATCACAAATTGGGAAGGGCATACCCTCTCTTGTAAAGAACTTTGTCCATAATGGTAAAGCTATGAGCTTCTCATTTTAGCCTTTGCACTTCTATTTTATCTACTGGCAATCTTCCACTGACAATATAATCTATGATTGGTGCCTTCCAAGTGTTTTCATAACTTTCCGCCGCTATTGGATCTACGGGTTCCTTATTCGATATCTCCGACTTCCATATCTTTTGATTCTGATGCCAAGGCTTGCGATCGGGTTAATACTAATATGTTTGTAGCTTTCTCTTCTTTGTTTTCCTCAATGTTGGAATTGGCTTGGAATCCTACTGGTACGATCCGGTTTTTAGGGGCTCCTCTTGAGCTTGCCAACTTAGCAGTGAATCTGCTTGACAGTTGATGGTTTTAGTGACAACAACCTTAAATAGATTATAAAATATAAATACTAACAATACAAGTTTAGATATATATGTATATGCAGGATTTAACCATGCAGGTAACAAGAATGAAGACTGTACATTTTAAAGATTCAAGTTATCAAGATTGAAGACTCATGAGTATCAAGATTATCAGGAGTTAAGGAATTAAAGTAATTTATCTTTTAATTAGAAATTTTGTTAAAACAACAAGAAAAGCACTGGCATCTTGAAATCCAATTTATTCGTGAAATGGAATCCACTTCGAGCCTATTAAAGGGATGGAACCCTAAGTAGGGTGGAACCTGCGAAAAATCTAGTGGAACATTGTTTTGTATCCGCTAACTTTTCATTCAAAATGATTTTTCAAAAATTATATCTTGTTTTCAAAATGTTTTCAAAACCTTCCTTTTAAAAGAATCAGAAAAATCTATTCTGATTTCAAATACTTTTAGTCTCAAAATAATCTTGAATTTCAAAGTCAAATTATCCTTGTTTTTAAACTATCTTTTAAATATAATATATTTAACTTTTAAATATTTACTTAGATTTAAATATAAAATTATAGTAAAATTCTATATATATTATTCTCTATATTTATTTATGTATTTAATTATAGTCAAGTATATTTATAAAGTTTAAAATAGTTTTAATATAAGATAAAGGTTATTTTCAAAGCAAATCAAAACACCAAAAATAGCTTTGGGATATCGACATGCCCAAGTACCCCATGTCGTCATGGTGTCAGTTAGATTCAAAATTTAGATTTCAAAAGAAGTGTCTATTCGTCATACCTCTTCACGAATTGACATGGTTGTGGTTCTTCTATAAATAGGGGTTTGTTTCAACGAATTTCGATTCAGTTTTTCTGGTTTTTCGCTCCTCTTCTTCTTCCACATTTCTATACACATATTCTTACCATTATTCTGCCGATATCTACATTGAATCTAACTATATTATCTCTGATTTGATTCTCTATCACTATCTCAACAAGATCCTTAGTGCTATTCAGAGTTATAGGCTTTTTGTAATCAACTTAGCGAGAAAAGGTGTGATTGTAGCCTTGGAAATCAATCAAGCGAGATAAGGTGTGATTGTAGCCTTGGGAAATAAATTGGGTGAACTTGTTGCCTGGGAAATCAATTACCTCTACCCAGAGGATTGGGATTCTGTAGGGTGTACCTCGTTGCCCTGAAATCGAGGGTGTAATTGTAAAGAATGTTTTTGAAAGGAAATATGTACTTTTGTGCGAGACTGGATGTAGGGTAACTCCGAACCAATATAAAATCCGGTGTGTTCCTTCCTTTACTACTTTTACTTTATATTTGAATTTGTGTTTGATTATATGATCATATCTGTGTCTGAATATTGCATACATTTCTGTTCAAATTAACAAAAACTCAAAAAGATTTAATAATTCTCATAAACACTATTCATCCCCTGTTAACGCTCAAATTTAAACGCTAACACCCTGGTGTATAGGATGTGATTGTGAAAGCACCACCCGTTTGTACGGGAATCAGAAATAAGCAGAAAGTACGCAGAAAAACAGTAAGAGACACAATATTTATAGTGGTTCGGCTTATAATCCAGCCTACGTCCACTTTAATCTTCTTATCACTAGTTTGATTACAATCCTTTACAAAATCTCTCAATTACAACACACTTCAAGTGATGGGATATGTAAAACAAATAGCTCAAGTTTTGATGTTGACAATCATCTTCAAATCCATGGTGAATGTAGATGATTTCTTCATGGAGTTCTTTTAGAAGTTTGTTGGATCTCAAAAGCTTTGAAGTAGTCTGGAATTCGGCAGAGTAATGGCGCTTGAAATTCCACCAAAAGTCCTTTGAACGTTGGAAGTGGTCCTCTATTTATAGGAGTTTTCGATGCTGAGTTGTAGATGGTTGCCGAGTCGAGTTAGATTGTGAGTCGGCTCCGAGCTGGGCTAAGTCGTGGGTCGGCACCGATCTATCATGCTTGGTATGTGGCTTAAGCAGAAAAACACATGTTAACGTGCTTCGTGTTAACCGCTGCGGCCCAAGTCCTAGGTCGTTACCGAGTTAACGACTCAAGTACAAACCGGTACGTTTTTAGATACTTAAGTCGGCCGCCACATTGGGTAGTTAGGTCGGCACTTATGCTGGGTCGGAGCTCACTACTGAATATTAAGTCGGCGAACTCCCTTTAAGCTTTAGGTCGGCAACCGATTCGAGCCTTGAGTCGGCAACCTTTTTAGTCCTTTAGGTCGGCATTGCTTTAACTCTTAGGCCGGTATCTTCCTGTTAAGTAGTTAGGTCGGCATCGAATTAGGTCGGCCACCTTGTTAACTAGTTAGGTCGGCCACCTTGTTAACTAGTTAGGTCGGCCACCTTGTTAACTAGTTAGGTCGGCCAACCTGCTAAGGCTTTAGATCGGTCTTCGTGCTTACGCTGTTGAGTCGGAACCTCTTCTGAGTTGTTAGGTCGGCATCTCTTGAGTCGGCGCCATCTCCACGCACCAGACCTGCTGAGTCGTAACCGAGATAGGGTTAACATTTGCCCCTCGAAGTATACGCCTTAGACTTAAGTCGTGTGCTTCGAAATATCTTAGCTCGGCTTCCATTAGGTCGGTACACTTGTTAGGTCGGACATGATCCAATCAGTTAGATCAACAAGTCGGCGCTTCAGTTTCTTCCTCCTGTATAAAGCATTTGTTCTCTTCTCTCTTTAGCTTTACTTACTCCCTTGCTTCTGCCATTAAAGATTTTTTCAAGCTTCAAAAGTCGATTCGATTCCAATTAACTACTGACATCCTCTGCTATCCATTGCGTAAGTGAATCCTTCTCCTTCGATTATAGATCACTGTCAGTTCATGAATTTTGCTATCTAAATCGCTTCCTGCCATGACGCTTTATTGCGAATCCTATTACATCCACGGCTGATGGGGTTTAGGTTGTTAGGTTTGATTTTAACTGACCGATGAAACGATGAAGGTGGTTCACTGATTCAGGCTAGTGGATTTTGATGTGTGCTAGGATTGCAAGGTTTCGAATTGGTGCATTGGACGATCTGAAAGTATGAACTAATAGGAATGAAGTGTGGTTTTCTTTGATTCGAGGGGGTAGCTAACGGTTTGAGTGGATCGAAGTATTGATTTTGATGCGATCCGTTGATTTCAGGCGACTTAGCTTTTGGCCGATTCAATCCTTAAATCGTGGCCGTGTTAATGCATGTGGGAAACCCACCGACCTACCATTCTACCGATCTAAGCTTTAAACCGTGGCCGAGATAATGTCATAAAGAAGTTTACCGATTCAAACTTTAAAGCTTGAGTCGTGACTGAGCTAACACTTGAGAAATTCCTGCCTTTTGAACCAGAGCTTGCGACCTAGTGAACGAGTTGCCAAGTTAAACCATCTAGACCTTGACCCGCTACCGATCTAACCTTATCCCGTAAAAGATTTTTAGAACGTAGCCGAGTTAGTACTTAGGCTTTGACGTTTAGGAGCATAGACCAACTTTATGCATTTTAACTTTGACTACCGGACTAAGCTGAATAAACTTTGAATTGTGATCAAACTTTGAACAGGAATTAAACTTTGTACTGCCCCAACTTTAAATTTGTTTGAATGTCATTGTGTTACTTCACAGATCATTCTCACTTTTGAGCTGTAAACCTGTTGAGAATAACATACAAACAAAGAAAACCAAGGCGCACATACTGCCATTGACTGCCCATATCAAATGACAGATTAGTTAAGACAAGATAAGAGATATGAACATATTGCATGAAATGTTGTGAATTAATTGACTAAAATAGAATATTAATGCAAAGTATCAACAATTTGAACTGATTTGTTTGCATCAACATTGTATTTGCATATTCAAACTCAAAACAAAGATTCCTGGTTTTTATAATTAACAAATGTTTGCTAGGTTTTATTCCAGTTACCTTTGCTTATTGTTTGATTGATACTTGTACAACACTTCACACACTTTAGGAAACGTGCACCTTCATGTTTGAATATCCAATTGCTTGTGTAGAATGACTTCCCATCAAGGAGAAGAAGTAGCAAGTCAAGAAGAAGAAACTTTCCCGATAGCTGTTCCTATAGAGAATCCTCCGGAGAGAACTTCGACTATTCTATCTTCGAGAACATTTATTCAGTTGCGTACTCAATTCGGCTTTGCTGAAGATGATGTCATATTTCCTGGACCGAATGATACTGCTGACAGACCTCCCTATGGTTTCGTCGCGGTTAATCGTCAAATGTGCTTAAGTGGGGCGATCCCACCTTTCAATGACTTTCTTCGAATTCTTCTTCTTCGGATGTCAATTTCTCCGTTCCAACTTCATCCTAACGGTTACGCTATCTTGATGGGGTTGGGTGTTTTGTTCAGAAGAAATCTTGATCGCTTGCCGAGCTTCGAAGAAATTCGCTACTAATGCTCGTTTGCAAAGAGCAAAGATCATCCTTCTCTTATCATTGTGAGAAGTGCCAGAAATCGCAAGCTTATTCTTGGTCTTACTGAAAGTGTCCACGGATTTTTAAATCAATTTTTCTTTGCCCGCAGTCCCCTAGAGTTTTATGCTTCTTGGAGAGTAGGAAGTAAGATCATTTGTTTCCGTCTTTCCATTTTCTTTTTTAACTCTTTTCGGGGTCCAAATTGCTAATCTCATTCTTTGCTCTTTTCAGCACTTCCCCTTCCTTCTAGAGATCCAATACACAAGCAGACTTTTGATAGATTGAGTGCTGTGCCAGTGGAAGAGAGGAGCATAAAGTTTTTGCTAAGCGATGAATTTTTACACCAATACGGGCTTCTACATGCTTCTCGTTCTACATACTCTTGTGAAGTTCCGACGGAAGTCCCCGACTCTCCGACGAAAACTCTTGATGCCTCGGTCTCCACTAAAGATCATGTGCAGGGAGAAACTTCTACTGGGACTTCATTAGTGAAGTGCTCTACTTCACGAGACGACACGGGGCCATTCGAAAAGTCCGCGCTTGCCCCCATTACCGAAGAAGAAGAGGAGCAACCTTCCCAAACTATTAAAAATGCTGATAAAGGAACTGATGGAGGGAACCAGGCTGGGCATGATGATGACGACGTCTTTGGGGATTTAAGTGACTTAATTGTTACTTCCCAAGAGCTTTTTAAAGATGACCCTGCTCGTGGTAAAGCTGTACCTCCGACAATTGAGGCAACATCCGCCCTCCAACTGACTCCAACTCCTTTATCTCAAGAATTGTCACCGACAGTGAAATCTATTACTTCCCCCCATCCGAGGAGTGGTTCGTTAGCCCAACACGAGTAGTTTGCACTTCACACACCACTAAGAATTTTCCAGCACTCTTATGTACTTATTTTCTTATATTTTAAGGATTTCTGAAGCTTATCTTTTCTTATTTCAGATTCTTCAATGACACGCGGTGGCAGCGGTTCTTATTACAAAGACTTTCGACGCTATGGAGGGCGTGGCAGCTATGATTACAAGCAATACTATACCGATTCCAGAGAGACCAATGAGCAGAGAGCTGCGCGAAAAGCTGAAGAGAGGAGAAAGTATGAAGAACGTCACGAGGGAGCAGGCACGCGATATGAATCCTTCCCAAGGGGTGATGATTCCCATAAACGTAAAACGCACGATGATAGGGGGAAGAGCCATATTGAGGACTCGAGAAAGCGGACCAAACTTGGCGAGGAGCACGCGCCTGTGACATCTGAGAGACCTGGCGCCTCAGTTTCTATTGACATCCCTTCAAAATCTCCTGCTCTTGAAGGAAGTGCCATTCAAACACTCCTCAACAGGCCTTCGTATCATGTTGAAAGGGGCCCCCCGACTTTGCAGAGCCGATTCCCGAACTGGTGTTTGAGGGGGGTACGCTTCGACCTCGATTTGGTCCCCATCGACAAAGAAGCCATGTACAGAAATCTCGATGCTGTCAAGCTTGATATTGATAGAATGTCTGGATGGCAAAAGCTTGTTGATGAACTTCAAAGAGTTAATCGGGCTAACATCGAAGCAATGCTGACCATGGAAAATGATAAATCAGAATGGCAGAAGATTCATGATCAACACAACGCTGAGATGAAGGAGATAGCCGAATACAATGAAAAACTCGAAGCCGAAGTAAAACAGCTCAAAGATGATCTCGCCTCTTCTGCTAATACTTACACCCAAAGAGAAGAGGTATTGCAAAAACAAGTGCGAGATGCGCACGCCAGCCAGAGGGACGCCGAAGCTAAAGCTGAGAGGCTAGAGCAAGCTGTAGAGACCCACCGTACTGATGTCACCCAGTTGCAGAATAAACTGAGCGCCCGGGACATGGAGATTGAAGCGCTAAAAGCCCAACTTGCTCAGACCGAAAAAGATCGAGATGAGGCCATGGCTGGTAAGATTGTAGCCGAAGAAACTGTTCAGACCATGGAAACCGACATCAATTCGACTTTATTCGATTTTTATTTACACTGTGTCTTGGGACGCGGCAGCCTCGCTTTTCTTGGTCCTAAATATGAAATCACCCTGGCCGAGGTGTGGGAAGCTGCTCTTAGCATGTTTAAAGACGCCGGGTATGGCGATGAAGATTTTGAGGCGCGTTACCTGGATGAGGAAGCTCGCGCTGCTCTTGTGAAGGGGCAAGAACAACTTGCCAGGATGAGAGCTGGAATGGCGGAAGAGGAACATTCTGGAAAGGAATTACCACTTACTCCCTCTGCCCGACCTCCAGTTTCTCCCGTGGTTGACATCACGGGTTCTAGCTCCTACACTCCGCCTGCGACTAAGATAGTAACTGAAACTACAAGTGCACAAGGCGGGGATGAAGGCGATGAAAGCAACAAAGCGCAGCGATATGAAATTAGCATCAGAGATCCAACTGCCCCAGGTAAACTCGCCACCGGACCAGCTCAAGTGGTGAACTGCTTGTTCGCTCCTTGTGAACTTGACGAACTTCTTGATTATTTTTCAAATGTTAATGAATTCCCGACTTTTGACGAGCCGTCATCCCCTCTCTTTTCGAAAGATACTGATATTTTAAATTTTTTCTCCTTTGTAGAGAAAGCACCGAGCCAAACTCAAGCTTCTTCTCCCCCGGTTATCCTTCCTCCATCTCTTCAAGTGGCGCCTCCTTCTGCCTCGCAACCTGGATCACAAGAAGAACAAATAGAGGCTCTTCACGGCTTGGATGATCCCATCGCTTCACAAGAGCAGAAAGATGAAATGCCTGAGGAAGATGACACATCTCCGGAGCGAACTCCCTCTGACGACATTGTTCTATCTAAACTTGTCACTCCAGGGAGTGAGTCTTCCTCAAAAAGGAGAAAGAAGCGTGGGACACCAAAGAGGAGAGGGAAGATAGTCACCACCACTGAAGAGGAGCTGAAAGCTGGACCGGTTGCGCCTTCCTCTCCTACTTCCCTTATGCCCACTGACCGCCCTGAAAAGCTGGTCATCCGGCGGGTAAAGGGTCTAAAGGCAGCAAAAAGAAGTGAAGATCTTCAGTTTCTAGTTTTTTGTGTTTCGCATGTACTGGCCGAGATTTGTGCGGGTACCGGCCCCCGCCTTTCTTTATTTTGAAACCTGTACCTGCACTATAATTGAATAAAATGATTCTTCGTTTGTACAAACTTTTGTTTGAATTAGAGAATACATTTGTTATTCGTTTTGGCATGAGTTTATTTGTTATTGCAGCGAGCTTATGGTATGTTACTTGAGCGTTACCTTTTGCTGGTTTAGTTATACCATATCGTGTGTAATTATACTATATTGCCCCCATTCCATAAGTTTGCTGCAATATTCCATACTTCGAGGGGACTTGCACTCTTATTTGCTAAAGAATAATTATTTTATTTTTATTTTAAAAAGAATTCTTTGTAGAGTACAACCCCCTTCATATGAGTTTCTACGCGCTTTGTCCTTTGAAGAAATCACTACTTTCTTTTTGCTTAAGTACATTTTCTTTTTTGCCGAGTGATTTCTTTTATGTAGCAAAGCGGACCTCTGAAGGGTACTTTAACTCCTTTTCTCTTTTCTCTCTTTTTTTTTTCTTTTCTTTTTTTTTTTTTTTTTTTTTTGAGGAAGATCATTCTCCAGGATAGGTAAATTACTCTTCCTTCGTGAGTTAAAGCATGCCCCTGATGAGGGTTCTTCTTTTTTTTTTATATGGAAAGTTGTACCTCTGAGGAGGGATTTTTTCACGTTTCAACACTTGGAAGTTTTATTTCAATCTTGGCGAAACGAGTACCTCCAAAGAGTTTTGCCTTAGAAAGCTTTTCCGCGTTTCAACACTTGGAAGTTTTATTTCAATCTCGGCGAAACGTGGGCTTCCGAAGAGGTCTTTCTTCTTGATTGTGCCTCCGAAGAGGGCTTTATTTTGCTTGTCCTTCAACTCCGGTGAAGTGAAATTCCGAAGAGCGGCTGTTACACTTCAACTCCTGGTGAAATATGCCCCCGAAGAGGTCTTTATTTTGTTTGCATTTCAACTCTGGTGAAGCGTAATTCCGAAGAGCGGCTGTTACGCTTCAACTCCTGGTGAAATGTGCCCCCGAAGAGGTCTTCATTTTGTTTGCATTTCAACTCTGGTGAAGTGTAATTCCGAAGAGCGGCTGTTACGCTTCAACTCCTGGTGAAATGTGCCCCCGATAGGGTTTGCATCGCCTGGAAGTTACTCTCTCATGGTTGGAGGGTCATGACTTCTCCAATCTTTTTTGTTGAGTAGAGAACTTTCTTTTTTGTGGCATATATCCCATTAGGGGTCTTTGTAAAGAAGCATTTGGCCTCTGAAGAGGGCTTTTGGCCTCCGAAGAGGGCTTTGGTCTCTGAGGAGAAGCATTCGGTCTCCATAGAGAAGCATTTGGCCTCTGAAGAGGGCTTTTGGCCTCCGAAGAGGGCTTTGGTCTCTGAGGAGAAGCATTCGGTCTCCGTAGAGAAGCATTCGGCCTCTGAAGAGGGCTTTTGGCCTCCGAAGAGGGCTTTGGTCTCTGAGGAGAAGCATTTGGTCTCCGTAGAGAAGCATTCGGCCTCTGAAGAGGGCTTTTGGCCTCCGAAGAGGGCTTTGGTCTCTGAGGAGAAGCATTCGGTCTCCGTAGAGAAGCATTTGGCCTCTGAAGAGGGCTTTTGGCCTCCGAAGAGGGCTTTGGTCTCTGAGGAGAAGCATTCGGTCTCCGTAGAGAAGCATTCGGCCTCTGAAGAGGGCTTTTGGCCTCCGAAGAGGGCTTTGGTCTCTGAGGAGAAGCATTTGGTCTCCGTAGAGAGGCATTCGGCCTCTGAAGAGGGCTTTTGGCCTCCGAAGAGGGCTTTGGTCTCTGAGGAGAAGCATTCGGTCTCCATAGAGAAGCATTTGGCCTCTGAAGAGGGCTTTTGGCCTCCGAAGAGGGCTTTGGTCTCTGAGGAGAAGCATTCGGTCTCCGTAGAGAAGCATTCGGCCTCTGAAGAGGGCTTTTGGCCTCCGAAGAGGGCTTTGGTCTCTGAGGAGAAGCATTTGGTCTCCGTAGAGAAGCATTTGGCCTCTGAAGAGGGCTTTTGGCCTCCGAAGAGGGCTTTGGTCTCTGAGGAGAAGCATTTGGTCTCCGTAGAGAAGCATTCGGCCTCTGAAGAGGGCTTTTGGCCTCCGAAGAGGGCTTTTGGCCTCCGAAGAGGGCTTTTAATCTCACGGGAATATGTCGACCGATTGTGGTGAAATGTGTGCCCCAGAGGAGGGTTATTATCAGGAAGTTTGGAGTTTCCTTTTCTTGTTTGGATGGATTCTCGGGAGTGTGTTGGCTGGTAACTCCACGACTTTGTAACACCTTTTTCGATGGAGCCCGCTTGAGGTCTCTATCCCCTGAGGAATTATGCCTTCAAAAAGGGCTTGCACTTCCGAAATGATCTTTTGTTGGCTGATGCTTGCTCTCGCATACTTTTTTGCCGTTGATTCATGTTGACAATTCCCATTACTTCGCAAGGGTCATCGCTTTTAGCTGCCAAGCCTCTCCCTTACCCAAAGGAATATATTTTATAGTTAAGCAAATTGGTGGTGGCAGATATAGGTTCTTTAACTGGCCGTTTGTTTGTTCAAACATTTGCGGTTAGCTATATGTGATCTGCTTTTATCCACCTTGCTTACTTTCGGTTGAAGTTCTCCTTTTGTTATAAGGATAAAGTAGTACGAGCCTATAGAACAGATTTTTGGTTGAAGTTCTCCTTTTGTAAGATTTGGATATGGGAATTTTGAATGGCTCAGTGCTTGACTGCTGGATGTTGTTGCGGACCGCTTGGTCTCATGACTGGTAAGCCTCGTTTTTATGGCCTGCATTATTAAACTGTCTTTTTAGTAACACGCTCAACGTATTTCATATGCCAAAATAAAACAGAGCAGTTTATAATAGTAGGGAACACGAGAATTATAGTGATTTAGCCAGAATTGGGCCTATATTCACTTTATTGCTGTTGTTATTCGCCTGCCTTGCAATTGCCCTTAACAAGAGAATCATATATCTGTAAATTTATTGCAATATCTCAGCAGAGTTTTTATGTAAAATATGGATGTAAGTGGCTATTATTCCAAGTTCTTGGAATTGGTTTTCTTTTGACAGTTGCGAATTTGATTGATTATATTAGCAATTCCTCAGTGCGATCCTTAAGTGTGCACTATCTTCTTCTGTTGGCGGGTGGTTTTAACTGAAGAAGCATACTCTAGCCAAATCTTATTTATTTGCTTAGAGTACTTCTTATTTAGGATTTGCCCCTGGACTTTCGTCGCTTAAGACTTGCTTTAGAAAGCTATCAAGGGTTGCTTGATATTGTAATGAATCAGCTGGACATTGATTGCCTGCAAATTTAGATCGATAATTTTAGTGATATTCTCAGAATATTTCACATATCGAAATAAAATAAGCGACTTGTAATAATAGGGAAAACAAGGCTTATAGTTTTTATTATTTATTTGCACTGTCTTTATAACAGATTTTGATACAAGAATTATTGGATCAGCATTCCTTTATAAATTTGAAACATAGTATTCAAGTAAAGTAAGAAAGCAGTTGTTGCCCCAAGCTTTAGGGATTGAATCTTTTGGCTTGAAAGGATTGGATGGCAACGTTTTTCAGAATCGAAACTTCCTTTCACTTTGAAGGTCTTCTTGAAGCGTGTGCATGTCTTCCCGTCTCATCCAATTTTTTCCTACCTGGTGAGGGCTTGCTGTGACGATACTGATGATAGGACCTTCATTTCCCTGTGCCACGGTTCTTTTATTTGAGCTACATTGTTGAGCGGACACCAGCTGCACCTTGGAGGATGAGGAGTAGTTAATTCCATCTCTTTTCACATATTGTTGCAGTTCATTCTGTTTGAGCAACTCTTCAATCTCCTTCCTTAAATGGCGACATTGGTTGGTGTCATGGCCAGGCTGATTGTGAAATCGGCAGAATTTTCCATTGTCTGTTGCGCTTCTCCTCAACAGAGATGGTTTGGGGTACGTAACAACATCCTTTGTTGCCAAGAAGATATTTTCCGGAGTGTCGATCAAGGGAGTGAAGTCAGAGGATCTGAAGCGTCGAGCTTTTTTCAAGAGCTTCTGCTTTCTTCTCCCTCCATCGTCCTCTCTTTGTTCAATCATCTCCGGTATGTATTCTTCATCGTTACCAGGACTCAATGGGTAGTCGTCAACTATTCTCTCAAAAGTTCCCCTTGAAAACGTTCGTGGATAGTTGGTCGTGGCCATGAACTTTCTGTTTGGGGGAATGGTTCAATAATGCCAGTTGCTCGTTGAGGAATATTCCATTCTTCTGAAACCTGAGCCTCCTTAGCAATGGTTTTTATATTACTTTCTAGTCGACGGACTTCCTCTTGCAATGTGTTCATCTTGTCTAGTATTCTATTACTTTGAACTTCCATGTGTTGATATATTCCATAAATCACAGCATTTAATTCAGCCTTTGTGACCCCAATAGTTGAAGCTGTTTCCCCTAATGTGGGAAGAGCAATGGCGTTGCTGCTAGTACCTTCAAACCTCAAAAACTTTCGTTTCCTTTCAGAAGCCATAATTTCTGCTAGACTTCTAGTCTTCAAGGAAATTCTCTCTACAAATCTTCTGTAAAGCAATGATGATAGTTTTTCCTGAGTTCAATTCTCAGTGAAAGCACCAAAATGTTAACGCTCAAATTTAAACGCTAACACCCTGGTGTATAGGATGTGATTGTGAAAGCACCACCCGTTTGTACGGGAATCAGAAATAAGCAGAAAGTATGCAGAAAAACAGTAAGAGACACAATATTTATAGTGGTTCGGCTTATAATCCAGCCTACGTCCACTTTAATCTTCTTATCACTAGTTTGATTACAATCCTTTACAAAATCTCTCAATTACAACACACTTCAAGTGATGGGATATGTAAAACAAATAGCTCAAGTTTTGATGTTGACAATCATCTTCAAATCCATGGTGAATGTAGATGATTTCTTCATGGAGTTCTTTTAGAAGTTTGTTGGATCTCAAAAGCTTTGAAGTAGTCTGGAATTCGGCAGAGTAATGGCGCTTGAAATTCCACCAAAAGTCCTTTGAACGTTGGAAGTGGTCCTCTATTTATAGGAGTTTTCGATGCTGAGTTGTAGATGGTTGCCGAGTCGAGTTAGATTGTGAGTCGGCTCCGAGCTGGGCTAAGTCGTGGGTCGGCACCGATCTATCATGCTTGGTCTGTGGCTTAAGCAGAAAAACACATGTTAACGTGCTTCGTGTTAACCGCTGCGGCCCAAGTCCTAGGTCGTTACCGAGTTAACGACTCAAGTACAAACCGGTACGTTTTTAGATACTTAAGTCGGCCGCCACATTGGGTAGTTAGGTCGGCACTTATGCTGGGTCGGAGCTCACTACTGAATATTAAGTCGGCGAACTCCCTTTAAGCTTTAGGTCGACAACCGATTCGAGCCTTGAGTCGGCAACCTTTTTAGTCCTTTAGGTCGGCATTGCTTTAACTCTTAGGCCGGTATCTTCCTGTTAAGTAGTTAGGTCGGCATCGAATTAGGTCGGCCACCTTGTTAACTAGTTAGGTCGGCCACCTTGTTAACTAGTTAGGTCGGCCACCTTGTTAACTAGTTAGGTCGGCCAACCTGCTAAGGCTTTAGATCGGTCTTCGTGCTTACGCTGTTGAGTCGGAACCTCTTCTGAGTTGTTAGGTCGGCATCTCTTGAGTCGGCGCCATCTCCACGCACCAGACCTGCTGAGTCGTAACCGAGATAGGGTTAACATCCCCCTCTAGTGTTTATCCTAGCCTTAAGATCCTTAATCCGCATTTCTTACATTGTTTCCTCTTGGTATTTGATGTACAGAGAAATCCTTAAAATGTATAAGCATATTTAAAACCTTCTTCACATATTGACAAAGTTTAGGTTCCTTGGTTTCGTATACCTATTTGATTTGGTTAACCATCAATTGCGAATCGTCGAATACCAGAAATCTCGGGATTTTAAGTTGCAAAGCTAGGGTTAATCCGGCAATAATGGTGTCACGACCCGACTTTCCACCCCCAGAAAATCGCGTCATGAATTAAGAAAGAAAGGGATAGAAGAAGAAAAGAAAGAAGAGAAGAAGAAACAACATCAGAATCTAACACAGCGGAACGAATAATTTATATTAATCACATAATACTTTACATAGTATCATATACATCAGAGATACACAGCATAAACAACTCATACTAGACAGTTATAAACACCTGTCTAGTTTACAACTCAATACAAACAACATCTCAGAGAACACACAGCGGAACTAGATATATATCTACTCGCAGAAGCCTCCTGCTCCATTGCTCCTCCACAAGTCGTCAAAGCTAATCCAGAATCCTAACCTGAATCCCTTGACTACTCATAAAAATTTAAGTACCCAAGAGTTTATGAAAAACAAAAATAAACTCCGGGTCAGACATGGGTCTGGTGTGAGTAACAGGTTAAAATTGCTTAACTTTCAAAAACCTTTTGAAAAGAAAGGTATCACGTAAGACTTCCCACACATAAACATGGAAAAGTTTTTACCTTACGCTAACCAAAACATTTGATAGGAAATCCGATGATATTATAATAGTGTCTAGGGTTTTCAAATAAATAAGAAATAGCCGAAATTGTTACATGATTAAATTCCAGCTACTAGCCACAAAAGTGGGTAATACAATCAAAACCGTTGGCACTTATTGGATTTTGGATTCCATACAATGGCAGGGCTACTGGGGTACCGCCCGTCACAGTACGTGGCCTAGATCACCGTACCGAGGATTACTCCCTTCATCCCCTGCAACACAAAGCCGGACCCGTTCCTTACTGAACAGTTCCAAACAAGACAACCCCGTGGTTGTAGCTAGCAACCACCCACACAGCCGAATATAAAGGGACTTCTAGACAGGGATCAATCTTGCTCTCCAGTGGGCGCGACCCACGAAGCTTTGCTGCACCTCCCCTATTTTAGCCATTCCCGGTTGATGAGGCTTGAGGCTACGATTACCTTTATAGGACATCTCACTTAGAATGCTCATCGTCCACCTGACGATGTGCTGAAAGCATTCAATCCATACAAGTTCGTTCCGGGTTCGAACGAAACCGAAGGCATTATCTCGTTACATTCGTTTTGGAATCACCCTCAGAGTTAACGACAATAACCCTTGCACTCTAATCCACCATCTCGAATCTATATGGACTAATTCCGTCAACTCATTACGGAATCACCCACAGAGTTATAATGACTCATAGTCCATACACCTCGAGTCTTCACAAAGCTCCACTTTGAATCACGACCTAACGTTATTTGGAATCGATGTGGTTTTCGGATATCCAAATATGGAAACCCGATCCCGGTCTCATCGAAAACCAAAGCGTGTCTTTTAAGGTCCAAGTTGTTTCAAAGTTTTAAAACATTTCAATTACAGTATCTATATACACACAGATAGATAACTTAAATCATAACTGATAATCAACATTATCACATAACAGGTAATTCACATCATCAATATCAAATAGATATTCCATATATCATCATAATAGATAACCTATGTTATCATCACAATACAATCAAACATTCATACCACACAATATTATTTATCTCATTATTGAGATCACAAAGCATCCAAGTCAAACAAGTTCAATCATTCATCCACAAGCAATGATTTACTCATTATCATATAATTAATTTAAAATGAATTAAATTAATTATCCCCATCTCAAATTAATTTAAAATGAATTAAATTAATTCCTTCATCTTTAATTAATTTAAAATAAATTAAATTAATTACTTCACCAAATTATAACTTGCTTACTCAATCACTTAATTGATTTCAATCAATTAATCAATCATCAATTACTTTAATTAATTACTCTTGATTAATTACCCTTAATTACCTTAATTAATTTCACAAATTAATTATCCTTAACTAATTAGTAATTAACCCTTAATTACTCCAACTAATTAATTAATCATAATTAATTATCCTAATCCTTAATTAATTACATTAATTACCTTTTAATTACCTATTATTGATTAATTAATCATAATTAATCACCTTTAATTACATCATTAATTAAAATAATTAATGATCCTTAATTATTCCTTAAATTAATTACTCAAAGTAATTAACAAACTTAATTACTATATTAAACCAAATTAATTACCCTTAAATTAATTTCTTAATTAATACCTTGATTAATTATTAAATAATTAATCCAAATTTCTTCATACTTAAACATCTTCTTAATTACAATCTGTAATTATCAAATAATTACTTAACTAAGTAATTTCCAAAACATTAATTACATAAAGCAATTATCCTTAACCCAAGTGTTTAAAATTAATTAAACTTAATTAATTAAATTAAACAATCTCATTCAATTAAATTAATTACATTAAGTAATTAATTTCTTAATTACTTTATCAAGTAATTACTCAACCCATTTATATATGATTATTATTAAATTAATTAATCTAATTAATTTTAAAAATTAACTACATTAATTAATTATTAAATAATCATGATTAATGACCTTCATTAACCATTCTTAAATTATTTTAAAAAGTTAATTATCTTAAATTAATTACCATTTAAATTATCTTTATTCATTTATAAATTAAAGTTAATTATAAAATTAATTAACCTTAAATAAAAACTTAATCATTATTCATTCATCATTAATTAATAACTTAGTTAATGATCTTAATTCCAAATTGATTAATCCTTAATCAATTATTAATTCCAAATTTAATTAATTAATTAAATTAATAAACCTTAATTACCTTATTAATTAATTATTTAATTCTAAAACATAATCTTAATCAAATTTTCAAAATAAACATAACTTAATTATGTTTAAAAACAATTTGATTCAAAACAAAGTACTTTTGAAATTAACTTTAAATTTCAATTTAAATTCAAATTTAAAATAAATAAATTTTAAACTTATCAAAGTTTTAAATAAATTTAAAACTTATTTAAATTTACAAGTCAAAACAAAAGTTTGACTTAAAAATGCAATTATAAGAATTTGAAATTTAATTTATTTCAAAATTTTAGAAGTTTCAAATCATTTATGTTTTTAAACTTTCAAATTTAAATCTTCTTTTAAATTTGAAACTGAACTTCATTTAAACTCAGATTTCCAGTTTAAATTTAATTCTTAAATCATAATCTCATTTTAAAACTTCATTATTAAAGTTCCAACTATTTTACACAAAATAAAATAGTTAATTAAGTTAAATTTAAAACTTAAGTTTCTGTTTTAAAAACTGAAATTTGAATTTCAAATCAGTAATACAAACTTGAATTGCATTTAAACTCAAACTTTGTTTTAAACATACACTGCAGATTCAAATTTTAAAACCCAGATTTTGGAAAACAGAAAAACAGGGTTTTCAAAACCTGGAATTTTGAATTCAAATCAAAATACAAATTTAAATTCAAATCAAAAATACAACCTGAATTTGATTTTTAAACCTAAACCTTTTCTTTAAACAAAATCTTCAGATTTTAAGTTTCAAAAACCCAGATTTTAAATTTCATAACCCAGATTTTATGCAGGCTTTCAAACCTGAAAAATAGCAGAATTCAACCCGAGACCCCTTAATTTTACTTCGGGTTAAAAGTTTCCTTACTTCGAGTCATACACATGCCTACTTCGGGTTTCTACCATACTTGCTTCGAGTAACCCAGACCTACCCCTGAAAACCCCCAAACCAAACAGATCTTCAGAAATCATGTCGCCGTGCATATGCACGGCGAACACCACCTCTGGCGATCATTAGTGATGATCCAGCAACTTCCATAAACACAAGCAAGCCCACGACAACCATCAAATAGAACCAATAATCTATAATTCAAATAACCCCAAATTTTCAAAACCTGGTAATTTTATTTACAGGTTTCTATTCAAAACTGTCAACGGCCCCCATTCTCACCCCCGACCATCTTGATCTCCACCTCTCCGGCCTCGCACTCCTCTACACACCAACTTTCCATCTCTCAGATATCAAGACACTCAGTCAATCCACCACTTCAAACCATCTCAATGCACAAACCCATACAAACTAGGGTTCATACTGGAAAAAAAACAAAACTGCATCTGTCTACTCAATAAAATTCTCATTTCAGATTTATATGGATCTAAGATCCTTACCCTATAACTCAAAGAGATTTTGAGTTTCTTAAACTACAGATTTTCAAAAATTTTACTTATACTCAGTTTGGTTTTAAAAATAACCTGTTTCATTGTCAAGCACCTAAAAATACTAGAACTTGATTTAAAAATCAAGCTTCCCTTAATACATAGTTTTATGATTCTGAAATACCATGTTTACTTATCAAAATTTGTTTTGAATTAACATGCAGAGGCCACTCTACTTAAATCCTTAGCTTGCTACAGTTTTATTTATCTACAGACAGAAACCAATTCACCTAAAAATTATTTTGATTTTTAATCTAAATAAGCAAACAGTTTTAGTTATTTGAAGAACAGATACTAACACAAATTTTACAATACTTGGTGGATTACTTTCAATAGGAAGATGGATTAAAGATCACAGCAGAGCATACACATCATGTACATTCAATCTTAAATAAGCACACAACCATATAACCAAACTTTGATGAACACAACATAATTTTTCTTTATCTAAATCATTATATCAAGCAACCTAATATAGTTTGAGTTTTCAATGTTACTCACCTTATTATGAATGCAAGCCATCTGTGTTCTTTTGAGTTTTGCAGAGACACAAAAAAAAAATGCAGGCTTATAGAAAAAATGCAGGTGCTCCTCTCTGTTGCTCATGCTCACAGCCTGATCACATTCATGCAAATAGAATGCAGATGCAGTAGCCCATTTCCATATGCATGCAAATGCCTTTCCTTCCCAGTTTTTAAAACAGGATGCATGCAGAGACAAAAGTGTGCAGGTTCACTTGAATTTTGTGGAAATGTAAATTGAATTTGATGAGAAGTTTGGTCTTTTAATATGCAGGGGAATTTGCAGATTTGTTTGATTATGCAGAGGTCTGAATTGGATATACAACTAAAGGATTTGAGAAAATATAGAAATGAGATATGCAGAATTGCATTGGACTTTCATATGCATTTGTGAATGCAGATTGATCTTTTTAAATATGCAGGTGTTGGATTTCTTTGGTTGTAAATGCAGAATTGCTTCTTTTATGAGGGGAGCATGCAGATTTGAATATGTTTATGGTTATGCAGTTTTTATCTATTTGATTGTGGAAATGCAGATTTTTATTGTGCAGATTTATAAAATAGTTTTGAAGATGGGTCTGATCTTTGTTGATTTATGAAAATGGAAAAATATGCATGAAGATGTAAACTAATGCATTTCAGATTTTAAGAAAAGGAAAGAAAAATTAAAAACAAAATTCTAACACTTGTCAAATGAATGCATAAGAATCAAACACTTGTTTAAACCAATGCTATAAATGCAACACATATTTCTTTAAAACAATAAGCACTAATTACCAATTAATGTGTGTGTTAGTCTAAGTAAATATGTTAGTTTAATTTAAACATGTGTATGTAATTATAAATGGAAACAACCAATGTTTACAAAACTTAAGAATTAAAACAATAATTTAAACTTGTGAATTTAGATTCAAGTTAAATTCAAGAGTAAATTATTTTTAAATCAAGTTATAAATACCAATTCAACTTGAAATAAAAATTACAAATCTTTTCCAAAACTTATTTATAAAGACAATACAATATCAATATTGTTTTTATAAATATCTTCTTATTAAATTAAAATCATTTTATTGAATTTATTCTAAGTTTAAAACAAAACCAATTTATTTAAAATATTCCAATATTTTTCTTATCAATTTATATCATTTAAAAGATAAAATAACCAATTTAAATAATTATTGAAGGAGATTATTAAATTTATCTGAGTAATTATTAACAGATTATCAATATCAATTTAATTTTAACTACAGATTATTAAATTGATATTGTTAAAAATTCCGGGATGTTACAATCCTTCCCCCTTAAAAGAATTTCGTCCTCGAAATTTAAAACAAAGGTAATTTAATAATCTCATTAAATTTTAATCTTAAACACAAGCATATATCAAACCTATGCTAACAACCAAAGAACCAATCAAACAAATCTAATTATCCAGACAAATTCTGGATAAAATTACATCGAGTTTCCCCAGTGTATATATATATCCACCGGGATACTCGCCCTAGAGAATCCAAATAAACAATATTATGAAGCTGCAAAGCTCCCATACAACTATATCTACAACACTAAACAAGATATCAGACTACAAACGAGTCTGACTCAACATCCCAAAACTCTAGAACTACTGGTTTCACAACCAGAGATAGATCATACACGTACTCCCTCAGAGATACGTGAAACTCATCAAATCCCAGTTATCCAAACTGGCAATCCAATCCTGTAGATCCATCACTTATTTTCCAAGATCACAAAAAAGATCCAAAACAAATTAGAGCAACTTCACAGACTTACACAAACTTATAGCTCACTTGATTCAGAGAAAACTTATCCAAAATTAAACCTCCGACTCCAGAGTCCAAATCCCTCTGACTCTTATCCACAACTCTCCAGACGATCCTGAGCTGTCTACAACTTTTACTGACCAGCTCAACCTTTGTTGATGCTTCTAGAAACAAACCAGACCAATCAACTTACTAAAATGATCTCCTCAAGATGAACCAAAACCAAAAACTCAACCTCAACTCCTCAACATCAGAGAATCAACACTCACTTCTGTCCAGAAAAAGAAAAAGCAGAATCACTTCCAAACTGCTTCCGCTGCTCAACTCTGATCCGACACAGAAGAGAATACAGAAGAAGAACACAAGCACAAACCCAACAACACACCCCAGAGATATGGTTCAACAAATCCATAAGAAATTTAGAAATTCCTCTCAAAACTCTTAGCTGTTATTCCAGCTCAATCTCCTTGGAACCATTCTACTAAAGCTGAACCACCCGTACCACTCTTGGAATTCCAGTTGATAAGAAAGCTCAATCTCCAGATGCAAACCAAACTCTGACTTTCTGAAGACATCCAGGAATACTCAGATAACCCAAGAGAACTCTCAAACAATCGCAAGTCACTTTTGCGATCCACCCAAACCAAATCCTAGGAATACTGTTCTTCCTTAACCAAATAGAACAGCTCAAACTCAACTAGCCAACCCATCAAAGAAACGGGTTCACTCAATTGCTTCTGAACTCCACTTCAGAAAAACTGCTAAGCCAAAGATCTCTTCCAACACCGAGAACATTCCAAACTACACTGCTGCCACAGATACCAAAGAATTCCAACACAAGGCTCTCCGAAAAACTCGGACCTCAAAGCAAACAGAAACTCCGGCTGACCACAGCCACAACACCGAAGCAAACTCACTTCCTTAACTTGTTCCCAAGAAAACATCTTCGGGAACATCCATAGTTACTGCATCTCCTCACTCAGCTACTACCTCCAGAGGTATCAAAATACCATCACTCTCTTCTGCCAAGCCAACAGATCCAAGCACTACTCATCCAATCTCAAAAATAAACTCTGCACCTTCACAGGTTTCCTTCAGAGATCAATGAAGTTCTTTATTACTACAGAACTCACTCGAGACGGTATTAGGTCTACAGTCTCGACAAATACACTTCAAACATTCAGACTCCAACAATTGATAGTCGTGTTACACACACTACTATCCCATCTACCTTTATAACTTATATTGGATAACCTGAACAGGTAGCCCAACAAATAGGTAGAAATATATATATATATATATATATATATATATATATATATATATTAAAATTACAAATACGCTCTCTCAAGAAAGACACCACTACAGAGTCTAGGTATTCACTCAACCTAACGCTCCCTAAAGAAAGATACACTTCAGAGCCTAGGTATTCACTCAGCCTAATGCTCTGATACCACAATGTCACGACCCGACTTTCCACCCCCAGAAAATCGCGTCATGAATTAAGAAAGAAAGGGATAGAAGAAGAAAAGAAAGAAGAGAAGAAGAAACAACATCAGAATCTAACACAGCGGAACGAATAATTTATATTAATCACATAATACTTTACATAGTATCATATACATCAGAGATACACAGCATAAACAACTCATACTAGACAGTTATAAACACCTGTCTAGTTTACAACTCAATACAAACAACATCTCAGAGAACACACAGCGGAACTAGATATATATCTACTCGCAGAAGCCTCCTGCTCCATTGCTCCTCCACAAGTCGTCAAAGCTAATCCAGAATCCTAACCTGAATCCCTTGACTACTCATAAAAATTTGAGTACCCAAGAGTTTATGAAAAACAAAAATAAACTCCGGGTCAGACATGGGTCTGGTGTGAGTAACAGGTTAAAGTTGCTTAACTTTCAAAAACCTTTTGAAAAGAAAGGTATCACGTAAGACTTCCCACACATAAACATGGAAAAGTTTTTACCTTACGCTAACCAAAACATTTGATAGGAAATCCGATGATATTATAATAGTGTCTAGGGTTTTCAAATAAACAAGAAATAGCCGAAATTGTTACATGATTAAATTCCAGCTACTAGCCACAAAAGTGGGTAATACAATCAAAACCGTTGGCACTTATTGGATTTTGGATTCCATACAATGGCAGGGCTACTGGGGTACCGCCCGTCACAGTACGTGGCCTAGATCACCGTACCGAGGATTACTCCCTTCATCCCCTGCAACACAAAGCCGGACCCGTTCCTTACTGAACAGTTCCAAACAAGACAACCCCGTGGTTGTAGCTAGCAACCACCCACACAGCCGAATATAAAGGGACTTCTAGACAGGGATCAATCTTGCTCTCCAGTGGGCGCGACCCACGAAGCTTTGCTGCACCTCCCCTGTTTTAGCCATTCCCGGTTGATGAGGCTTGAGGCTACGATTACCTTTATAGGACATCTCACTTAGAATGCTCATCGTCCACCTGACGATGTGCTGAAAGCATTCAATCCATACAAGTTCGTTCCGGGTTCGAACGAAACCGAAGGCATTATCTCGTTACATTCGTTTTGGAATCACCCTCAGAGTTAACGACAATAACCCTTACACTCTAATCCACCATCTCGAATCTATAAGGACTAATTCCGTCAACTCATTACGGAATCACCCACAGAGTTATAATGACTCATAGTCCTTACACCTCGAGTCTTCACAAAGCTCCACTTTGATTCACGACCTAACGTTATTTGGAATCGATGTGGTTTTTGGATATCCAAATATGGAAACCCGATCCCGGTCTCATCGAAAACCAAAGCGTGTCTTTTAAGGTCCAAGTTGTTTTAAAGTTTTAAAACATTTCAATTACAGTATCTATATACACACAGATAGATAACTTAAATCATAACTGATAATCAACATTATCACATAACAGGTAATTCACATCATCAATATCAAATAGATATTCCATATATCATCATAATAGATAACCTATGTTATCATCACAATACAATCAAACATTCATACCACACAATATTATTTATCTCATTATTGAGATCACAAAGCATCCAAGTCAAACAAGTTCAATCATTCATCCACAAGCAATGATTTACTCATTATCATATAATTAATTTAAAATGAATTAAATTAATTATCCCCATCTCAAATTAATTTAAAATGAATTAAATTAATTCCTTCATCTTTAATTAATTTAAAATAAATTAAATTAATTACTTCACCAAATTATAACTTGCTTACTCAATCACTTAATTGATTTCAATCAATTAATCAATCATCAATTACTTTAATTAATCACTCTTGATTAATTACCCTTAATTACCTTAATTAATTTCACAAATTAATTATCCTTAACTAATTAGTAATTAACCCTTAATTACTCCAACTAATTAATTAATCATAATTAATTATCCTAATCCTTAATTAATTACATTAATTAATTACCTTTTAATTACCTATTATTGATTAATTAATCATAATTAATCACCTTTAATTACATCATTAATTAAAATAATTAATGATCCTTAATTATTCCTTAAATTAATTACTCAAAGTAATTAACAAACTTAATTACTATATTAAACCAAATTAATTACCCTTAAATTAATTTCTTAATTAATACCTTGATTAATTATTAAATAATTAATCCAAATTTCTTCATACTTAAACATCTCCTTAATTACAATCTGTAATTATCAAATAATTACTTAACTAAGTAATTTCCAAAACATTAATTACATAAAGCAATTATCCTTAACCTAAGTGTTTAAAATTAATTAAACTTAATTAATTAAATTAAACAATCTCATTCAATTAAATTAATTACATTAAGTAATTAATTTCCTAATTACTTTATCAAGTAATTACTCAACCCATTTATATATGATTATTATTAAATTAATTAATCTAATTAATTTTAAAAATTAACTACATTAATTAATTATTAAATAATCATGGTTAATGACCTTCATTAACCATTCTTAAATTATTTTAAAAAGTTAATTATCTTAAATTAATTACCATTTAAATTATCTTTATTCATTTATAAATTAAAGTTAATTATAAAATTAATTAACCTTAAATAAAAACTTAATCATTATTCATTCATCATTAATTAATAACTTAGTTAATGATCTTAATTCCAAATTGATAAATCCTTAATCAATTATTAATTCCAAATTTAATTAATTAATTAAATTAATAAACCTTAATTACCTTATTAATTAATTAATTAATTCTAAAACATAATCTTAATCAAATTTTCAAAATAAACATAACTTAATTATGTTTAAAAACAATTTGATTCAAAACAAAGTACTTTTGAAATTAACTTTAAATTTCAATTTAAATTCAAATTTAAAATAAATAAATTTTAAACTTATCAAAGTTTTAAATAAATTTAAAACTTATTTAAATTTACAAGTCAAAACAAAAGTTTGACTTAAAAATGCAATTATAAGAATTTGAAATTTAATTTATTTCAAAATTTTAGAAGTTTCAAATCATTTATGTTTTTAAACTTTCAAATTTAAATCTTCTTTTAAATTTGAAACTGAACTTCATTTAAACTCAGATTTCCAGTTTAAATTTAATTCTTAAATCATAATCTCATTTTAAAACTTCATTATTAAAGTTCCAACTATTTTACACAAAATAAAATAGTTAATTAAGTTAAATTTAAAACTTAAGTTTCTGTTTTAAAAACTTAAATTTGAATTTCAAATCAGTAATACAAACTTGAATTGCATTTAAACTCAAACTTTGTTTTAAACATACACTGCAGATTCAAATTTTAAAACCCAGATTTTGAAAAACAGAAAAACAGTGTTTTCAAAACCTGGAATTTTGAATTCAAATCAAAATACAAATTTAAATTCAAATCAAAAATACAACCTGAATTTGATTTTTAAACCTAAACCTTTTCTTTAAACAAAATCTTCAGATTTTAAGTTTCAAAAACCCAGATTTTAAATTTCATAACCCAGATTTTATGCAGGCTTTCAAACCTGAAAAATAGCAGAATTCAACCCGAGACCCCTTAATTTTACTTCGGGTTAAAAGTTTCCTTACTTCGAGTCATACACATGCCTACTTCGGGTTTCTACCATACTTGCTTCGAGTAACCCAGACCTACCCCTGAAAACCCCCAAACCAAACAGATCTTCAGAAATCATGTCGCCGTGCATATGCATGGCGAACACCACCTCTGGCGATCATTAGTGATGATCCAGCAACTTCCATAAACACAAGCAAGCCCACAACAACCATCAAATCGAACCAATAATCTATAATTCAAATAACCCCAAATTTTCAAAACCTGGTAATTTTATTTACAGGTTTCTATTCAAACCTGTCAACGGCCCCCATTCTCACCCCCGACCATCTTGATCTCCACCTCTCCGGCCTCGCACTCCTCTACACACCAACTTTCCATCTCTCAGATATCAAGACACTCGGTCAATCCACCACTTCAAACCATCTCAATGCACAAACCCATACAAACTAGGGTTCATACTGGAAAAAAAACAAAACTGCATCTGTCTACTCAATAAAATTCTCATTTCAGATTTATATGGATCTAAGATCCTTACCCTATAACTCAAAGAGATTTTGAGTTTCTTAAACTACAGATTTTCAAAAATTTTACTTATACTCAGTTTGGTTTTAAAAATAACCTGTTTCATTGTCAAGCACCTAAAAATACTAGAACTTGATTTAAAAATCAAGCTTCCCTTAATACATAGTTTTATGATTCTGAAATACCATGTTTACTTATCAAAATTTGTTTTGAATTAACATGCAGAGGCCACTCTACTTAAATCCTTAGCTTGCTACAGTTTTATTTATCTACAGACAGAAACCAATTCACCTAAAAATTATTTTGATTTTTAATCTAAATAAGCAAACAGTTTTAGTTATTTGAAGAACAGATACTAACACAAATTTTACAATACTTGGTGGATTACTTTCAATAGGAAGATGGATTAAAGATCACAGCAGAGCATACACATCATGTACATTCAATCTTAAATAAGCACACAACCATATAACCAAACTTTGATGAACACAACATAATTTTTCTTTATCTAAATCATTATATCAAGCAACCTAATATAGTTTGAGTTTTCAATGTTACTCACCTTATTATGAATGCAAGCCATCTGTGTTCTTTTGAGTTTTGCAGAGACACAAAAAAAATGCAGGCTTATAGAAAAAATGCAGGTGCTCCTCTCTGTTGCTCATGCTCACAGCCTGATCACATTCATGCAAATAGAATGCAGATGCAGTAGCCCATTTCCATATGCATGCAAATGCCTTTCCTTCCCAGTTTTTAAAACAGGATGCATGCAGAGACAAAAGTGTGCAGGTTCACTTGAATTTTGTGGAAATGTAAATTGAATTTGATGAGAAGTTTGGTCTTTTAATATGCAGGGGAATTTGCAGATTTGTTTGATTATGCAGAGGTCTGAATTGGATATACAACTAAAGGATTTGAGAAAATATAGAAATGAGATATGCAGATTTGCATTGGACTTTTATATGCATTTGTGAATGCAGATTGATCTTTTTAAATATGCAGGTGTTGGATTTCTTTGGTTGTAAATGCAGAATTGCTTCTTTGATGAGGGGAGCATGCAGATTTGAATATGTTTATGGTTATGCAGTTTTTATCTATTTGATTGTGGAAATGCAGATTTTGATTGTGCAGATTTATAAAATAGTTTTGAAGATGGGTCTGATCTTTGTTGATTTATGAAAATGGAAAAATATGCATGAAGATGTAAACTAATGCATTTCAGATTTTAAGAAAAGGAAAGAAAAATTAAAAACAAAATTCTAACACTTGTCAAATGAATGCATAAGAATCAAACACTTGTTTAAACTAATGCTATAAATGCAACACATATTTCTTTAAAACAATAAGCACTAATTACCAATTAATGTGTGTGTTAGTCTAAGTAAATATGTTAGTTTAATTTAAACATGTGTATGTAATTATAAATGGAAACAACCAATGTTTACAAAACTTAAGAATTAAAACAATAATTTAAACTTGTGAATTTAGATTCAAGTTAAATTCAAGAGTAAATAATTTTTAAATCAAGTTATAAATACCAATTCAACTTGAAATAAAAATTACAAATCTTTTCCAAAACTTATTTATAAAGACAATACAATATCAATATTGTTTTTATAAATATCTTCTTATTAAATTAAAATCATTTTATTGAATTTATTCTAAGTTTAAAACAAAACCAATTTATTTAAAATATTCCAATATTTTTCTTATCAATTTATATCATTTAAAAGATAAAATAACCAATTTAAATAATTATTGAAGGAGATTATTAAATTTATCTGAGTAATTATTAACAGATTATCAATATCAATTTAATTTTAACTACAGATTATTAAATTGATATTGTTAAAAATTCCGGGATGTTACAAATGGATTCATACTCTACTACATTGTTAGTTGCTGAGAACCCCAATTTCATAGCGTAATGTAATTTGTGCCCATCTGGGGTAATTATTACATATCTCTCCTCGCTCCTTGCTCACTTGAAGCGCCATCCATAAATAGTTGCCACTTGGTTTTGTATCTTTTTCCTTTTAGGATTGTTTTGAAATGAACACTGTACACTCATTGATGAATCTTCTAATGCTTGACCTTTTATAGCCGTTCTAGGCTGATATGCTATATCGTACTGACTTATATCAATGCCCTACTTAATTAGCCTTCCAAAAGTTTTGGGCTTGCCAAAGGCTTACTTTAACGGGAAGTTGGTTAGCACTTTTATTGGATGTGCTTGAAAATTGGGCCTTAGTTTTCGAGCTGCCAAATTAATCAGTATGCTAGCTTCTCAATGAATGGGTATCGGATTTCATCATCCTTTAACCTTCACCTTAAATAGTAAACCGGTAGTTACAATTTCTTGTTATTTCTAATCAACACCGAGCTCATCGCATGTTCAGAAATTGGCATATATAAGAATAGGTCCTCTCCCTCTTCGAGGTTGGATAGGATTGGTAGCTTTTCCAAATGTAGCTTGAGCTCTTCAAATTTCTTTTTACAATCTTCATTCCATTCAAAATTCTTCTTCTCAATCATCTCAAAGAATGGTATGCATTTATCAGTGGCCTTTGATATGAACCTGCTTAGTGCTAACACTTTGCACGCATAACATCTTTATTTGTCCTAGGTTCTTCCATATCCTTAACATCCTCAATCTATTCTGGGCTAGCCTCAATCCCTTGTGCACTCACAATATATCCAAGAAATTTTCCAGAATGGACTCGGAAGTTGCATTTTTAGGGTTGAGCTTCATGTGATACTTAGAGAGCACTTTAAACATCTTGTTCAAATCTTCAAGATGATCTTTTGCCTCTTGAGATTTCACTAACTTGTCATCAACATAAACTTCCATATTCTTCCCAATTTGTTCTGTAAACATTCGGTTAACCAACCATTGATAACTTGCTCATGCATTCTTCAACCCGAATGGCATTTCCTTATAACAATATGTCACTTCGTTTGTAATGAAGCTAGTATGTTCCTTGTTGGGTTTAAAGATAGGAATCTGATTGTACCTAGAATATGCATCTATTAGGGAGAACTATGTACACTAGTAGAGTTGACCAACTGATATATCCTTGGTAACGGGTGGCAATCCTTTGGAAAAGCTTTATTCAAATCTTTTTAATCTATACAAGTCCACCACTTTCTGTTATATTTCTTTAGCATAAACGGATTTTCCAACCATTTTGGGTATCAGACTTCCCGAATAAACCCATTTTGTTGAAATTTCTCGACATCTTCTTTCTAGGCGACGGTCCTAACCTTGTCAAATTAGCATTTCTTTTTTCGGGCTAGATGAATGTCTGAATTGTTATTTAGGGCATGACTCATGACCGTGGGGCTTATTCCAACCATGTCAGAGTGGGTCCAAGAAAAAAACGTCATTATTGGCTTTTAAGAATTCTTCCATCCATGACTTTAGGTGCTGCTCAAGATCCTTTTCCACGCTAATTATTTTGTGGAAATTAGCCACAAGGGCCTCTTTAGCAAGTGGATTTAGTTTCTAGAACACACAACTGAAATAATTACTTTCAAGGACAAAACACAAAATAATTAGTTTCTAGGGCCTAAAAGCCCATGAAATTATGTCCTTGAAAGTAATTGGACTGCTGACTTTGTCCTTGAAAGTGATTATTCTGCTGACTTTGGCCTTAAAAGTAATTTCTTTGAATGTGTGTCCTAGAAACTAATTGGACTGCAATGTTTGTCCTTCTGGTGAAATGCCCCAATTATTCTAATAAAATCGGTAGAATCTAGTAGAACCTCTTCCGTTTCTCCACTGGCTTAACACTTTCCACTTCTCCTCGATAATGTAATACTGTAACAATCTTTCTTTCTTCGATTGAGTTGCAATCTGCTCTCTTCCTTTTTTTTGTAAACTACAAAACACCTTACAGTAATATGTTTGTTTGTTTTATCATATCTTTTCTTTGCTTAAATGATGGATGTAGAAATCCATCTTTCGAAGGCTGCGAATTAATAGAAGAATCAAACTAACAAGTGAACTCCATGTTGTACTGTTCTAGGGTTGCAAAGTTCATTTCTCGAGATGCGAATTATTCACCTCGGATAATTTCCCAGTCACTTTTAATGAGAAATTCAAGCATTAGATATTTTTGTGAGATGAATGCATCCACTCGTCCAGTGCCAACCATCCAAAGAAGGCATTATAGAATGATGGCTGATCTATGACCACAAAGGTGATTTCAAAAACTTAGGAACATGGGGAAGTCCCAGTTGGACCAAAATCTTTACCTCCCCAAGCGGAATTATCCCCTTATTAATGAACCAAAAGATTGGCTCTGGACTAGGTTCAAGTCTATCCTTAGAAATTCTTTTCTGATCAAATGCATGGCGAAATATCACATTTAAAGCACTCCACGTATCAACCAGGATTTTCGGGACCACTACTGATCCTATTTGGGCTGTGATCATTGAGGTGATGGATCCCCCTCCTTAGTTCTTGTGGATTAATCACCAATGTGTGCATCTTGATGTAGGGCTTTGGACTTTTGAACGGTGGTTCCTCCTATATAGAGAATACACCCTTCTTGGCCTCGCGAATGTACTTACTTCGAGCACTTTGACTTCTACCGATGGGATGTGGTCCTCCATATATGACAAAAATCCTGTTCTGGGGTGAACTTAAGCTTAGTGGGTCATCTTCCTAAATCAAATTTACGATATTACCAACAGGTTTCCTTGCATTAGTGTTCAATGGGAGAGTTTGCTGTGTGTTCTTCACAAATTCCTTCAACTGCACTTCTCGAATCAGTTTCTGAATTATTCCAGCTTAAACCTTGCACTCGTTGGTTCTAAGGCCATTTTCTTTGAGGTAGGCATAATATTTGTCTCTTTTTTCTGCTCAGGTTAATTTCGGGCCTTAAATGAAGTGGGGAAGTTAACCTTATCCTGGGTCATTTCATAGATGTAGGAAATTGGTCGGTTTAACGCCACTGCTCCAGCATTGATGTCTTCCCATCTAGCTCCCTTGGGAATCCTCTCCGGGCCAAATTTACCAATGTCCTTCTTGTGACCAAACCTCTTCTTTGAGTATTACAATTCGACCATTCAGATAAACTTGTCAACTTGAAAATGGAAATCTTAAAGATCTCGGCATCCATGAATAAACAGCTCCTTCCAGAAAGGAGAAATAATTATAAGTCCCGAGTGGATAGCGATGAGCTTATCTCTGTCATTCATGCCTTTGGCCTTCAAGGATTCAGTATTGAATCTATTTAGATAATCCCTTAAGGATTCTCCGTGGTGTTTCCTGATGTTAGTGAGCATGGTATAATCAATGGAAGGATCTTTGCATATGTTGAATTGAGCAGAGAACTCATATGAGAATTGCTTCCAAGAAAATATCGTATTCTCACGATGTTGTCGATACCATTTTGCAGTGGCCCCTTGTAATGTGACCCAAAAAAGTTGACATCGCACAGCATAGGAAGCATTGTACAAATCCATCTGACTGTCAAACGCCATTAAATGGTCATCCGGGTCGGTTGTCCCATGATATTTCATGGTGGGGACCTTCATACGATGGCATTGGAGGTTACATGATTTCATCGAAGAAGCGTGCAACCCTTTCGTTGGTGTTTGCTCTTTCATCTTCAGTTCTCTTGCACTTATCATTTAGCAGGTCATTCAAAGCCTTTTCCACCATGTCCTTAAGATAGGCTTCATTGTCTAGGTAGTTTCTATTATTAGGTTTGTAGTCGTCCAAAGTTGAACTTGCGGAACCATCTTTATCTTCCCATTGAATTCTTCCTTGATAATTTGCTTTTAGCAGAAGAACATACTTCTATCTCGATGAAGAAATATTAATTTTACTTTTGGCAGCATCTTTGTTGATTTCCAGATTTCTTCACGGAGATTCAACTTCTTCACCCACCGTGGTATTTTTCACTGATGATAGGTGTGATCACACTTCTTTCAAAATATCTTTCATTTCTACCACTTGGCATTCTAGATGTGCGATTTTAGCCACATGTTCTTTTGGCCGAAGATCTTGAGTTGGAGCCAGTTGCAGAGACACCTGAACCTGAACTGGGGGTGGAGTTGATTGAGGTGGAACGGAAGGTTGACCCTGTTTTCTATTCCCAACATTAACAAAGGGTAATATGTTTTCCTCCAGGAAAGTAGCATGTTCATTTCTTTTGCTAATGGTAAGAGGTCTTCTAAATTTCATTTTCCTACAACAAAACAAATTTCACGATTAGTTATGATAATAAAGCAGGTCGGAGGATCGAGCCCTCCTACGAGCGCTAAAAATGTTAACAAGATTTTTGGTTAACAACCCCAATACATTTCATACGATTGTCTCATATGGGTTCAACCTTTCGGTTAAGTGGATCTATATTACAAAATGAAATGACTAAGTTGGAAGGTTACGAGGTCTTAGTTTTACTCATAACAAGGGAGCTTGATTTCGAAAGGTTATAAGTGATTGATCATGCCTTATGAAGACTTGATTGAATAATCACCTTACTTTCGACTTTACCGAAAGGTTTATGTGTGTTTCAAGCGTTACAGCTGGATGAGATGCATACAATTGCTAAACATTTTGATAACTTAGAAGGCTTAAGAAGCCACAAGGAGCCCCTTTAGCCCCTATCGAATGGTTTAAGACCTTGAGGTTTGACTGGATGAATGGCTTTGTTAAACTTTCCAACGGAACAGAAGGTTTAAGAGACCACTTAAATTCTTTGGCCAACTCATCAAATGGTAAGATTGCTTTATTTTTCATTCCTTTAACACTCTCCATTTCCTAGGTTGATATTCCACTAATAAAAACCTTACGAAGAGAATGCATGATTCAAACATATTATGACAATAGCAAGAACCAAGTCATTTTGCCAATTGGGACCGATTCACAAGTTTCATTCCCTCATTTTGCAATTAATATAAAGTAGAGGAGAAGGAAACTTATGATGTTATCTGATGATAATTTCATGGCATATTCTTGAAATAGACAAAGAATATAAGAGATAAATCCTTTGAGATTAGTTGTTAATTTTGAATTATCGTCCAACCATGATTATCCCCCAAATTCCAAGTTGATCGCCAGCTACAATTCTCTTTATTACTTAATTTTAGAAGTTAGCCCCCTATATAATTTCAAATTTAGGGTTACAATGTGTTCAATAGGAGCAATAGTAGCTATTGTGTAACAACCCGCATATTTAACGATTTTATATTTAAATGTTTGATTTAAATATAGCGTCGTTATTCGGATTTTTTAGGGTCCGAAATGTTACTTTCTGCAAATGGCCGAATTGGAACTCGAAACTACCTCCATTGGTTCCAAAATGGCGTTTGCGATCTTTTTGAGTATAAGCTTTGATATATTTGGAGAAAGTTGAATTTTGTTATTTGTAAGTGGGCTTTTGGTTTTGGGTTTCACCCAAACTGTTCTATAAACTAACTCAGCCCTTCTCTCCATCCATTCACCTATCCATTTCCTTAAACTTAAACTAAAAACTGATAATGGGGGAAGAGAAAGGAAATTAGAAGCTCCTAGCCCTAAATCCATTTGCAAACTACAAATTCTTGCTCCAAAATCATAGTGAAGCCATTGGTAAGTTCATCTCCATCCTCTCCATCTCTTCTTCTCTTCAATTTCAGTGATTTCCTAACCCTAGCTTAGGAAATACTTGCTTTGATTCTAGATTGAAGCTTGTAGTGTTGAAGTGAAGTGTAGTTGGTTGATTCCTTGCAATTGTGCTTCTTCATCTTCTTTGTTTTGTGTAAAAAGGTGAGTTTTGAACTCACATCTACTTCTCTTGATTTCATTGATGTTGGGTATGAATTCCTAACACCTTGTTCATATGCATTTGCCTTTGGTTGAATTGAAATTGGTGAACATTTAACTTTTTGGTGTTTTGGAGTCAAATCCTTGAAAATCATAATTTTGATGTCTGATCATGGGTTTTGGTTGTGAATCGGAGTCGACGGTGTTGGGTTATCGTTTGGCAAAATCCTCTTAAGCCCATTGCTCGATATGTTGCAAATGGGGTGAGTTGCTACTCCATTTGCTAGGCTGGAAAACAATTCCAGCTACAGCCAGTCGACTGACCCCCTGCAGTCAGTCGACTGACTACAGAGAGTAAAAACTCTCGGGTTGTGGTTCAGTCGACTAACTGCAGTAGGCTTGTCGACTGACCTGCTTCATTTTGTCCAGTATGCCTATTTCTTTATGATTTTCACTTTTATCGATGTATATTGATTTTAACTAGTTGTTTATGCATAATTGACCTTGATAATTCCTTTTTGAATTCATTTACGGGTTTATAAACAATTTCTTTAAATCGTACTAAAGCTCGCTTCTCCGATTTATAAATTCTATTTAAAATACACGCACAATTTCACACTTCGAGCGAAGTGGAAGGGTGATTAAATGGTTGGGCAAAATACGGACCATGAATCTGTGCGTTTATCCTTCCGATTAATCCCCGACCTATTCAATTGATCGTTTTGACCTTCGGGTTTGGTTTATCGATGATATGAGGTAAACTTTATAATGCTTTGAGTGTGAAAGTGACTGACGGATAGTAAACCGTTTAGTGCGAACGAGTGGTTATGGGACATTTGTTAATACTTTTCGGATTCCTTTTCGAGAGTTGTGACACATTCCGCCAGTTAGTGGTGTCCAGTACTGGGCCTCCGGACCTTCACCACTACGGTTTGTTGCCCTATAAATTATCGCTCCGATGTTGGCCTCATGTGCCGCATGAGTGATATTGGGTTTGTTGCCTTTGGGTATGTTGCCTTCGGGTATGTGGCCTTCGGGTTTGTACCTTCGGGTGTGTGCCTTCGGGTTTGTTGCCCTATATATTACCGCTCTGATGTTGGCCTTATGTGCCTCATGGGTGATATTTGGGTTTGGAGTCTTCGGGCTCATGGATCCTTGTTTATACAGTACCGAGCTCGAGCAATTTTATGATGTTTCATTGATATGTGTATTCCCTTGGTATCGCCCTTCGGTGTTGGTCTTTTGAGCCGCATGATGAGTAGCGTTTACCTTGTGGAACTTGTATACCTTATGGGTATTTGTTATTTGCCTTTTGGCTTGTTTTGGGATAATTATATCCTTTGTTTAATTGAGTTGCCAATGTTATGAGGCTTGTTCTATATGATTCATCTCTTGTTGATGATTGTGTTATCTCCTTTAGAGATATTTGTTATACTGTATGATCTTGCAGGTTTATTATTATTGTTCAGTTTATCTAACTGATTTGTTATCTAGACTGACCCGTGTATTTTATACTCGGGTCAGACCGAGATGTTTCAGGTTAGGTGCTTTGGACTTAGCCTATTTTGCTTCCGTCTGGACTATTCAGCTTATTCCTTTTTGTTAAACCTTTTTGTATAGTCCTTATCTGTTGTAACTCTGATGTGTACTTTATTGATTCGTCTGTATATTGTGGTTTGCTATGCCACCTGACATGTATTATCTTATGTGCTCTGTTATGTATTCAGTATATGTGTATATGATGATATACTGTTCTGTGATGTATATTACATTTGAGTTGTTATATTCTGTTCTGATAGATCCTATAGCCATTGTAGTTTTGCTTTAAATATTTATTGAATAGGTCGAATTGTTTGTGATTCTACTTTTCGACGTATTTAGTGAATAGTTAAGGTAAGATTACACATGGTCGCTTCCATTATACTCTATTGTCCGCGTTAGCCGACAGTATTATCCATGTAACACTCTTTGTTAACGAGGCTCTCGGAGTGGGGCGTCACAGCGTGGTATCAGAGCGTTGCGTTCAGAACAAAATGTGATAAACACAGAATAGAGCACATATTACGATACGTTAGAGTGTATAAGTGATACAGATCTTTGAATCATCGTGTCTCTTTGTTCCATCAAGGCTAGATAGAATTTGGGAATATGTCTAGGAATGTATTTTTATTCCATAGTATTCCATATTGTGATATCTACCATGTGAATAATCTTTTCCTTATCTTGGTTTTCAGCTTATGTCTGGAAGAGGCAGAGGGCGACGTTCGGATGTTGGGCAATCTAGTGGCTCGCATCCGGATGGCGTTTATATGTCTGCCAACCAGTTTATGGAGTTGTTTAGGAGCACTCAGCCTCCCGTTCCTCCTCGAGTGTCTCCACCCCGTAAGTCTGCTTATGCACGTCAGTGCAGTGATTTTTCTCATCTTGGAGGGAAGCCGTTTAAGGGTTCCGAATCCGTTCTGGAAGTCCAAGCTTGGCTTCGTACGTGCGAGCGTATCTTTTCTCGCATGGACCTTTCTGACCATGATAGAGTTCTTGTAACTTCTAGCATATTACAAGAGCGTGCTCTTGATTGGTATGAACTTCTTGTGGCCGAAATTGATGAGTCTACTCTTTCTTGGACTCAGTTTCGGGAGCGATTTGAACTCAAGTTCGTTCCTGAATCTGAAAAAGTTTTATTGACCCGTCGCTTCCTTGAGTTGAAGCAAGGGAAATCTTCTGTTTCTGAGTATGTTGCATCTTTTGAGGCCTTATCTAAGTATGGTCTTGAATTCATCAGCACGTCTTACAAGAAGAATTTGAAGTTTGTTTCTGGCCTTAAGAAATATCTTAAGAAGTCTTTGTTGCTCCAGCTTAAGCTTTCTTTCGAGGAATTGGTTGATTCGGCACTTTATCTCGAAGCTGTCGAGAAGGAGTATGATAGTGGTGAGGATGTTGAGGTTTCCAAGAAACCCAACAAGAAGCAATTTCCATTTCATAAGAAGTCTTTTCCTTCCAAGAAGAAGAAGACTGTTGGTTCTAATCCTCAATCTTAGTCTGCTGGAACACCTTTCATCCGGAAGTGTTTCAATTGTGGTTCTCCCGACCACATAATTCGAGCTTGTCCAAAGCCTCTCTTCTGTCGCTATTGCAAGAAGGAAGGTCATCATGTTTCAGCTTGTCCTACTGCTCCTAGTAGTACCAAATCTGGCAAGCTCAATGTGGCTAATGCTTCTGGAGGTTCATCTCAATCCAAAGGTATGTCTCCATCTATTTTGGAGGGTTCAATTCTATTTCATGATCATAGTATACGAGTTCTTTTCGATACGGGTGCTTCACATTCTTTCGTATCGAAGAAGCTTGTAGATGATTTATCTTTGGATGTTTCTTGTATGGTTACTTCTTTAAGGATTGCGAATCCTATTGGGGGATCCGCGACCCTTAGCTTGCTTTGTGATGATATTGAGATTGTTTTATGTGGCTTCTCTTTCCGTGCGAATCTGCACGTTGTTTCTCATTTGGGTATTGATATGATTTTTGGTATGGACTGGCTAGTGAGGTACGATGCCAGGATTATTTGTTCCGAGAGAATTTTATATCTTTGTCATCCTGATTCGCCTTCTCAGTTATCTCTTGTTCTTCGGGATGTGGATAATTCCGAGATGGCTTTATATTCTTTTGATTCGCGAGATGATGATGATATATCTTATATTCCTGTTGCTTGTGACTTTCCTGATGTTTTTGAGCCTGTATCGGGTTTGCCACCCAAGAGGGCAATTGAGTTCCGCATTGATCTCATTCCAGGCACGCAGCTAGTTAGTCGTCCTCCTACGAGGATGTCTACAAAGGAAAATGAGGAACTCAAGAAGCAGCTTTTAGAGCTTGAGTCCAAGCAGTTGATTCAGTCCAGTTTTTCTCCGTGGGGATCCATGGTTGTCTTTGTGAAGAAGTCTGATGGAACTCTTAGGCTTTGCATTGACTATCGCAAGCTTAATGAGTTAACCATCAGGAATAGATATCCTTTGCCTAGGATCGATGATATGTTCGATCTATTGAGTGGTGCTAAGGTCTTTTCTCAGCTTGACCTTGCCACGAGATTTCATCAATTACGAGTTGCGGAGGATAGCGTACCTCTTACGGCTTTCCGCACTCGATATGGTTCTTTTGAGTGGCTCGTTATGCCGTTCGGTTTGACGAATGCTCCTGCTTTCTTTGTTGATCTCATGAATCGGGTATTCCGGGAATATCTCGATAAGTTTGTCCTTGTGTTCATTGATGATATCCTTATTTATTCTAAGTCTGAAGCTGAGCATGCTAATCACTTGAGAATTGTCTTGAGTACTCTCCGTCATCATCAGCTTAGAGCCAAATTCTCCAAGTGCCACTTTTGGGAGAATAAGGTTAAGTTCTTAAGCCATGTTGTATCTTCCGATGGCATTTCTGTCGATCCCTCGAAGATCGAAACCATCCAAAATTGGAAGAGGCCTGAGAATGTGCATGAGATTCGTAGTTTTCTTGGATTGGCGGGTTATTACCGTCGGTTCATTAAGGATTTTTCCCGTGTTGTGCTTCCTCTCACTTGCCTTACCCGGAAAGGCATTCGTTTTATTTGGTCAGAAATGTGTGAAGCTTCCTTTCGGACATTGAAGGAACTTCTCACTAATGCTCCTATTCTTGTGGTTCCCGAAGGGAATCATGATCTTGTTGTCTACACCGATGCTTGTGGTAGTGGTCTCGGTGCTGTGATTATGCAGAGAGATCGGGTAGTTGCTTATGCTTCCAGGCAACTGCGTCCGAATGAAGTTCGCTATGCCACTCATGATCTTGAGTTAGCCGCCATTGTCTTTGCCTTAAAGATTTGGCGACACTATTTATTAGGCGAATGCTTCATTCTCTATACCGATCATAAATCTTTGAAGTATTTGTTCACTCAAAAGGAACTCAATATGAGACAACAACGTTGGCTCGACTTTCTTGCCTCTTATGACTTTGATATCCAGTATACCCCTGGTAAGTGTAATCATGTTGCAGATGCACTTAGTCGCAAACATTCGGCTGTTATTTCTTTGATGCTTGCCGAATGGGATACTCTTGAGACTCTATCTTTTTGTGAAATTCGTGATCGTGGTTCATCTTCTGATTCTCCTATTATATTATTTAACTTGGGAGCTCGACCTATTTTATTGGATCGTATTGCCGATGCCCAACGGCGTAATCCTAATTTGTTGCATCTTATTCAGCTTTGTGAGTCTGGATCTTGTGATGAGGCGTTGCAAGATTTTAGCATTGATTCTCATGGGTGTCTTCGTAAGAAGAACCGTCTTTTTGTACCTTCTGATCTTGCACTTAGGCAAGACATTCTTGATGATTGTCACCGTTCTAAGTATACCATTCATCCTGGTAGTAGCAAGATGTATGCTGATATGCGTCGTCTTTATTATTGGGAAGGCATGAAGCGCGGTGTGGCGAGTTATGTGAGTAATTTCATAACTTGTCAGCGTTTTAAGGCCGAACACCAGCGTCCTTCGGGTCTTCTTCAGCCTCTTGAGATTCCATTATGGAAATGGGATCAGATTTCTATGGATTTTATTGACGGCCTACCTTGTTCGAGATCAGGTCATTCTAGTATTTGGGTTATTGTTGATCGCCTCACCAAGTCTGCTCATTTTGTTCCTATTAAGTCTAATAGAACTGCTTCGTATTTGGCTAAGTTATATGTCAAGGAAATCGTGAGACTTCACGGTGTTCCTAGCTCTATTGTAAGTGATCGTGATCCTTTATTCACGAGTCATTTTTGGAAGAGTCTTCAGCAAGCTTTGGGAACAAAGCTTAATTTTTCTACAGCTTATCATCCACAGTCTGACGGACAGACTGAACGGGTAAATCGGATCTTGGAAGATCTTCTCCGTATTTGTATCTTTGATTTCTGTGGTAGTTGGGAAGATCACCTACCTCTTGTAGAATTCTCCTACAACAATAGTTTTCAATCTAGTATTGGAATGGCTCCTTTCGAAGCCTTATATGGAAGGCCATGCCGATCACCTTCATGTTGGCTGGAATCTGGGGAGAAGCTTATTCTGGGTCCCGATTCTATTCGTGATTCGTCAGAGAAGATTGATCTTATTCGATTGAGAATGAAAGAGGCACAGAGTCGTCAGAAATCCTACGCGGACAACCGTAGGAAGCCCCTCGAGTTCTCAATTGGTGATCTTGTTTTTATTCGTGTTTCTCCTTTGAAAGTGGTTATGCGTTTCAATGCGACTGGAAAATTGGCTCCTTGCTTTATATGACCATTTTCTATTACTAAACGTATTGGCGCTGTGGCTTATAGAGTTTCACTTCCAGCTCATTTATCTGGCATTCATGACGTGTTTCACGTCTCGCAACTTCGGAAGTGTCTTCGGGAGTCGGATTCTGTTATTACTTCTCCCAATTTGCTAGAGCTTGAGGTCTCTCCAGACTTATCTATTGTACAGCAACCTATTCGCGTACTTGACACGGAGGTGCGACACCTTCGGAACAAGGACGTGCCGCTCGTTAAAATTCAATGGTCCGCTAATCCCAATGACTGTACTTGGGAAACCAGAGAGTATATTGAACGATCTTATCCGCGTTTTCTATCTTTGCTTCGTAATGGTAAGTCTATTTTTGTATCTCAAGCTTATTTCTTTCTTTTGTTTATTGTGTGTATGTAATTGTTACAAATATCGTCTCTAGGAATTGCGGGGATGCAATTTTGTAAGGAGGGGAGATCTGTAATAACTCGCATATTTAACGATTTTATATTTAAATGTTTGATTTAAATATAGCGTCGTTATTCGGATTTTTTAGGGTCCGAAATGTTACTTTCTGCAAATGGCCAAATTGGAACTCGAAACTACCTCCATTGGTTCCAAAATGGCGTTTGCGATCTTTTCGATTATAAGCTTTGATATATTTGGAGTAAGTTGAATTTTGTTATTTGTAAGTGGGCTTTTGGGTTTGGCTTTCACCCGAACTGTTCTATAAACTAACTCAGCCCTTCTCTCCTTCCATTCACCTATCCACTTCATTAAACTTAAACTAAAAACTGATAATGGGGGAAGAGAAAGGAAATTAGAAGCTCCTAGCCCTAAATCCATTTGCAAACTACAAATTCTTGCTCCAAAATCATAGTGAAGCCATTGGTAAGTTCATCTCCATCCTCTCCATCTCTTCTTCTCTTCAATTTCAGTGATTTCCTAACCCTAACTTACGAAATACTTGCTTTGATTCTAGATTGAAGCTTGTAGTGTTGAAGTGAAGTGTAGTTGGTTGATTCCTTGCAATTGTGCTTCTTCATCTTCTTTGTTTTATGTAAAAAGGTGAGTTTTGAACTCACATCTACTTCTCTTGATTTCATTGATGTTGGGTATGAATTCCTAACACCTTGTTCATATGCATTTGCCTTTGGTTGAATTGAAATTGGTGAACATTTAACTTTTTGGTGTTTTGGAGTCAAATCCTTGAAAATCATAATTTTGATGTTTGATCATGGGTTTTGGTTGTGAATCGGAGTCAACGGTGTTGGGTTATCGTTTGGCAAAATCCTCTTAAGCCCATTGCTCGATATGTTGCAAATGGGGTGAGTTGCTCCTCCATTTGCTAGGTTGGAATACAATTCCAGCTACAGCCAGTCGACTGACCCCCTGCAGTCAGTCGACTGACTGCAGAGAGTAAAAACTCTCGGGTTGTGGTTCAGTCGACTGACTGTAGTAGGCCAGTCGACTGACCTGCTTCATTTTGTCCAGTATGCCTATTTCTTTGTGATTTTCACTTTTATCGATGTATATTGATTTTAACTAGTTGTTTATGCATAATTGACCTTGATAGTTCCTTTTTGAATTCATTCACGGGTTTATAAACAATTTCTTTAAATCGAATTAAAGCTCGCTTCTCCGATTTATAAATTCTATTTAAAATACACGCACAATTTCGCACTTCGAGTGAAGTGGAAGGGTGATTAAACGGTTGGGCAAAATACGGACCATGAATCTGTGCATTTATCCTTCCGATTAATCCCCGACCTATTCAATTGATCATTTTGACCTTCGGGTTTGGTTTATCGATGATATGAGGTAAACTTTGTAATGCTTTGAGTGTGAAAGTGACTGACGGATAGTAAACCGTTTAGTGCGAACGAGTGGTTATGGGACATTTGTTAACACTTTTCGGATTCCTTTTCGAGAGTTGTGACACATTCCGCCAGTTAGTGGTGTCCAGTACTGGGCCTCCGGACCTTCACCACTACGGTTTGTTGCCCTATAAAGTATCGCTCCGATGTTGGCCTTATGTGCCGCATGAGTGATATTGGGTTTGTAGCCTTTGGGTATGTTGCCTTCGGGTATTTTGCCTTCGGGTTTGTACCTTCGGGTGTGTGCCTTCGGGTTTGTTGCCATATATAGTATCGCTCTGATGTTGGCCTTATGTGCCTCATGGGTGATATTTGGGTTTGGAGTCTTCGGGCTCATGGATCCTTGTTTATAAAGTACTGAGCTCGAGCAATTTTATGATGTTTCATTGATATGTGTATTCCCTTGGTATCGCCCTACGGTGTTGGTCTTTTGAGCCGCATGATGAGCAGCGTTTACCTTGTGGAACTTGTATACCTTATGGGTATTTGTTATTTGCCTTTTGGCTTGTTTTGGGATAATTATATCCTTTGTTTAATTGAGTTGCCAATGTTATGAGGCTTGTTCTATATGATTCATCTCTTGTTGATGATTGTGTTATCTCCTTTAGAGATATTTGTTATACTGTATGACCTTGCAAGTTTATTATTATTGTTCAGTTTATCTAACTGATTTGTTATCTAGACTGACCCGTGTATTTTATACTCGGGTCAGACCGAGATGTTTCAGGTTAGGTGCTTTGGACTTAGCCTATTTTGCTTCCGTCTGGACTATTCAGCTTATTCCTTTTTGTTAAACCTTTTTGTATAGTCCTTATCTGTTGTAACTCTGATGTGTACTTTATTGATTCGTCTGTATATTGTGGTTTGCTATGCCACCTGACATGTATTATCTTATGTACTCTGTTATGTATTTAGTATATGTGTATATGATGATATATTGTTCTGTGATGTATATTACATTTGAGTTGTTATATTGTGTTCTGATAGATCCTATAGCCATTGTAGTTTTGCTTTAAATATTTATTGAATAGGTCGAATTGTTTGTGATTCTACTTTTCGACGTATTTAGTGAATAGTTAAGGTAAGATTACACATGGTCGCTTCCATTATACTCTATTGTCCGCGTTAGCCGACAGTATTATCCATGTAATACTCTTTGTTAACGAGGCTCTCGGAGTGGGGCGTCACATATTGAGTAGATGGAATGGGAAGAAAATGGATCCCAAGACTGGACCCTTTGGGTCTTATCTATAGATGCAGGAGGCGTTCCTTTCGGCCCTAAGATTTCATCGAGACGGAAGGTTCCTTCTCCTATGCAACTGTAAACCTTTTGGTCTTGATCGAAGGTTTGTTCTTCACTAATCATCACGGGCCGCTGAATGTCACCGAAGTCTTTGTGTTTTCTAATGCACTTATGGATTCTTCATTTCCCTGAAGGGTTGGTTTCTTATGAGGCGCTATGGACCTTTTGATCTTGTTGGAAGGTTGCTCCCTCATCTGATTACTGCCGAGAGCTACGTTTTTCCTGAATGTTGTCGGAAGGTGGCATTTCACTAAATTATGGATGTTGCCTTTGTTTAAACCTTTCATTACTATCCTATTTCGGCCCTATGTTTTCCACCCTTCTTGGGAGATGTCTGTTTGAATGAATGATGATTCCCATCGCCTGCCTCGAAGGGTTCAGATTTATGGTAAAATTATTTCTCACAACGCTTCCTCTTCATTTGAAAGACATGGGACACTCTTTTTTTCTTTAGTCTTTGCGTTACATTAGGCGGCCCTATAACTATCTTTCTATTTGTACTTGCTAATGCTTTCCTCTAAAGTTACAATGTGTTTCTTCTTATCTGGTGTTATACAACCCTTTCGGTATCATCGAAAGGCAATTCCTTATGATATTCTTTGCCTACACGGAAGGTCTCTGGAGTGCCTTCTTTATCCTCAGTTACATTTTATGGTTATCAATTTTGAAATTTGGAAGGAAAGAATTCGATTGAAGTTAGAAAAATAAACTTAAATTTAAACTTACGAATAAGATTTGATGATTGCTTGGACTTATAAAAGTAAACCGAAAGTTTCAAAATTTTTAGTACTATTTTACTCGGTCTTAAATTTTTATTGTAGAAAAGTGAAAGAATAAGAAGAAGAAATGCGTATTTTTAAGAAAAGTCACCTAGACTTATTAGCCATTATATTAGATTTGAATGGTTGGCCTAGAT
The DNA here is from genome assembly GCA_030765085.1 of Allium cepa. NCBI lineage: Eukaryota > Viridiplantae > Streptophyta > Magnoliopsida > Asparagales > Amaryllidaceae > Allium > Allium cepa. Next base: position 32,836,356 of record CM060940.1, read on the forward strand.
TTACATGGGAAGACTAATAGGTGAGAAGCTTCTAGGTTTTGACAAAGATGACATGGAAAGTCAGGACCATCCCTTTATAATGGGTGGGAAAATGTTACTCCAAATATTCACCTTTCGATCAAGTTGAGGCCTTTTTAAGCAAAGAACAAGAGAGAAAAGCTCCAGCTAAACCTTTTGAAGAAGTCGAATGGATGCTTCCATTAAAGTCTGGAGGCTTCAAGACCTTTCGAAGGTGTCAAAAGGCTTCTCCAATAAATATCTTGAGGGTTCCTACCTTTCAAAGAAGGAAAAGGAGTCAAGTGCACCCTTATGCTTTAACTAACAACCTATCAACTAGATGAAGATATTTTGATCAAGTCGAAGCCATACCTTCCAAATACAATGAATAATAGTTCTTTGAATATATGCCAAGCTACATCTATAAATAAGACCCAAGGGGTCATGTTTTAGGGATCCAATTCCTTCCATTCTCAACCTACGTACTCTTAAGTAAAATCATGTAACCCTAATTTGTAAGTCAATTTGTGAGTGTGAAGAAACAAATTCTTCTTAGCTAGAAAATGGGAAGTCTTGACTACTTTAATCAACTTTACCATTTCGTTAAAGTTTTTTTGGTTCCACCTTGTGTATTTCAGGTTTCGCCTACATCGATAGGGCTCTCTCTTGATATAGTCAAAACCGCTCATAATCAAGAAATTTAAAATACCTACTCTGAGTTACTTTTCCATTGAACCATTACCTTAGACAAAGTCAAAACTAAGTTGTACTTAACTAAAAGGTTATATTCAACATAAGCTTTTCTGGGTTTTTAACCCAACACAGAACAAGCTTGTGTAGACAAGATGGTTCATGGTTTAATCTAGAAAGCCGAGATAAGGGCCAAGCTATACGACTAAGGCAACGATCGAGATCAATGAAGCCGATAAAAAACAATGGGAAACATCAGCACCCCCTGCCTCTACTGAAACCATAAGACGAACTAGACATTGAAAACTATCAAAAAGAAGCAAAACTGGGTCCATAAAACGAAGTCTATTGATGGCTAGCAACCATAGACCATGGGTCGCCTACGAGGTTTACAGCTACCCATGGTTTTGGCTTTTTTTGCAAACCAAAGCACCCTACTTACCTGTAAGCTGATAATAATAGTCCTAGCCCAAAAGCCCTTTCCATAAATACTGTCCTACCTACAACATAAATAGGATCTTCTCTGAACTAGTGGCTGAAGCTCTACTGGAACTATTCTTCACTCTCAACCTACCTCCCAACAATCTCCAAGTGAATTCAATGTGATTCTTTATTGGATTCCTACTTTAGGGATTCAACTCACTTAAAGATAATCCAAGCCTTGTAATCATATATCTCTTGTAACATCTATCAGTCTATAGTAAAACTATAAAGTAGACGTATGCTTCATCAACAACCAAACCACTATAAAAATTCATTGACTTATTTCTTTTATTTTTCTTTATCTATATACGTTATTTGTGATATTGCTCTATCATAACAGGGCTGGGGCATTCGAACTCAAACCAGGGCGTTGGTCCATTTTTTGGGTAAACATTTTGGTGCTTCCACCAAGAAACTCCAACAGGGTCCGGATCTAGCTATCTACTTTGGAATTTAATTGTCTAGAAGTTTGATCCTCAGTCTTTGCTTAAAGAACTCGTTGTTTTAAAATCGATGGCTCCTGAAAGAAGAAGAACTACCTCTAGAATGTCGGGGCAACAATAGCAGCAGAAGGTGTTAGCTTCCACTAAGTTGAAGTAAATGGTGTTAACTTGGGAAATCTAGCACCAGGGTCCTCAAGTCAGAATGAAGTTGTCACCAGAGATGAGTTGAATAAGATGGCTGAAGGGATCAATCGGAGAATGGAAGATAGTCAAAAGGCTTTAATGGATAAGCTCAATGCTTTGATATCTCTACAATATACCCCGCTCAAGGGTTGTCTCTGAACCAACACTGCCATAGAACAAGAGAAGTATTCTATTTCCGGCTTGCATAAGAGAAATGAAAAGAAACCATTAAGAAGGGTAATAATAGGATGTAACCTAGAGGAGAATGAGCATACCCCACCTAACGAAAAAGAAACCAAATTTGAATTTGAATCAAGGGGCAAAAATCCCATAGGAGGATGTAGTTATGAATCTCCGATTTGAAAGATGGAGACTAGGTGTTAACCCCGTTTTGCCAACGAGTTGAAACTTAGGCCGACTCATCCACTTAAGGTCTTTAACGACTCATTGGATTTACGACTCAAGGGGCTTCAGCAACTTAAGGAAAGGACCGACTCAACTGGTAGCGACTCAATTGGCTGACGAGCTAAGGCTCAAGGCAACTTAAAGGAATGGAACGACTCATGGAGGTTAACGACTCAGTGAGTTACCGACTCAACGAAGTTCGCGGCTCATATAAGATGACTCAAGGACTGGACCGACTCATCTACTCAAGGACTGGACCGACTCATCTACTCAAGGACTGGACCGACTAATCTATTCAAGGATCGGACCGACTCATCTACTCAAGGACTGGACCGACTCATCTATTCAAGGATTGGACCGACTCATCTACTCGAGGAATAGGACGACTCAAGGGGTTAACGGTTCACAAGGCATGCCGGCTCAGTGAGTTACCGACTCATCAAGATTATCGCTTCAACGACTCATGGTAAGCAACGACACAGGAAGCCTCACGATTCAACAAGTCACCGACTCAAGAAGCCTACGACTTAAAGGACGTTCAATACCATGCTGAAATGAGATAACTCGTTGACAAGCTACGACCGATGATGAGTCGAGTACGACTCATGCTAGCATAAAAGGAGTTATGTTCGGTTGACTCGGGAACGACTTATTTCTTTGGAACAAGCCAGTAGGTCGGGCGCGTGTTAACATGAGACGACTCAGCATAGCTCGTCCACGACTTAAAGCCGTTAAGTCATAACCCATTGCCACAGTGCCTATGCCAAGGAAGATTGACTCGGAAGTGACGCAGGACTTGTCATAAAATCCAGCAGAAGAATAAGCTATGGAGAAAGGAAAGGTTGGTTCTATAAGCCGGCCACGATCTAGCTTGACTCGACGACGACTTAGCCTAAGTCGGTCACGACTTAGGACTTGGGCGAAGAATTCCTATCCAGGTTTGCCTATAAATACATGGCCACCTCCAGCATTCAAGAGACTTTTGGCTCATTCTCTTCAAGCACCGATACTCTGCTGCATTCCAAACCAATCCAACACTCGAAGCTCTCAAGACACGAAGAACGCTACAAACAACTTCAAGAAGAGATCACATACATCCAACATGGATTTGAAAACTCTTATCTCCATTGAAGTTTAGGCTACTTGTTCTAAGTCACTTGTAATTCAAAGTGTATTGTACTTGAGAAGAATTGTATCAGCTTGAAACGAGATCATCAATAAAAATACTTAAAGTGGACGTAGGCTATACCCTCAAGCCGAACAACTATAAAATTGTTGTTGTTTACTGCTTTTCTGCTATTAATCTGCTTATAATCTGTTCCCAAGTTATCGGGTGGTGCTTTCACAACTACACTTCACACACCGGGGTGTTAGCGTTCAAATTTTAGCGTTAACATTTTTGGTGCTTTCACTGAGAGCCCAACTCAGGGGAATTATCATCATTGCTTCACAGGGATTTGTAGAGAGAATTTCCTTGAAAACCAGAAGTCTATCTGAGATTATGGCTCCTGGAAGGAAAAGTAGATCTGTCAGGTCTGGGAATGTTCAAGAGGGAACCTCCGCTACCCCTGTACCTAATCAACCCACTCCGTCTGTTGGGGTTACAAAAGCGGAGTTGGATGCTGTGATCTTAGGGCTGAACCAGCAGATAAACGCCCTAAATGCACAATTAGAGGCTTAGAGTGCCCAAAATGCTCTAATTCTGAATAAGTTGAACGATTTGCTTGGGGCAAACAATCAACCGGCAGGTAATGAAAGGAACTATGCTGGCAACATTCATGATGCTAATGAAAGGAATGCTCCTGAAAGGGCTGCTAGTCCCTTTGAGCAAACGCTTCCTGAGGTTGATGGATCTAGAACTCGACATGATGAGGAGTATCTTTCTGGAATGGTCCGGCAAATCATGAAAGAAAGTATGCAGAGGGTTGAAGACGAGAAAGAATGGGGTTTCGCCCCAAGTAAAACTCCATTTACTGAGAAAATCTTAAAGGCGGAGTTTCCGAGGAAGTTTGTCCCTCCAACTATTCCAGCTTACAAAGGGACAAGTGATCCCAATGAATTCTTGTATAAATATGATTGGCACATGACAGGTGCCAGAGCCTCTGATGAGATAAAGTGCCGATATTTTCCTGTATATCTTGAAGGTGTGGCTCTACTGCGGTTCACCAAGCTGCCAATCCGATCTATTGATCAGTTTTCGGACTTGACCCGGAAATTCAAGGAGCAGTTCAAACTATATGCTTCAAAGGCCAAGGACATCATGTCGTTGTCGAGTTTAGAACAGAATCCAGGTGTATCTATCAGATCTTTCTTGAATCGCTTTAATATAGCGCTGGCTGAGGTGACAATGCAGAACCGCGAATGATATTGACTTATCTGATGAGGGCTATTGATAAGTCGAGCGAATTTGGGAATTGGCTAAACATGAAGGAACGAACTTCCCTTGAAAAGTTCTATAAAAAAGCAGATGAATTCATACGCCTGGAAAGCCGTCCTGTACCGGTAAAGGCAGAGTTGGAAAAAGCCGAAGATAACACTGTCGCTCCACGCAAGAATGAATCAGTAGGGCAGAAAAGGGAGAATAATAATGGGAAGAAACAGAGAAATATGAAGAAGCCTCGATCCTTCAAGCCATCAGAGTATACTCCATTATCGGATACACCGGAGCATATCTACCTTGCCACTAAAGATTCTGTTGATTTTCCTAAACCTATCCCTCTGAGGACCGGGAAAAAGGCTATACAGAGTGGGAAGTTCTGCCGCTTCCATAATCAACCCGGTCATGAGACCGACGAATGCCGCCAGTTGAAAAATCTGATTGAATAGTTGCTAAGGGAAAACAAGCTGCAGCAATTTGTGAAAAAGAGTAGCAACAATCCTGCATCGTCAAGTCAGGGGCAACAAGCTCCTGCTCATCAGCCTAGGACAGGTGAGAAGGCTGCAGGGCATGAATCTGGAAGGCCCATTATCAATGTCATTACAGGAGGACCCCACCCAGCTGGCAGGAGTTGGGGTGAAATGGAAAAGTATACCAGGGCTTTAAAGTATGTACCGGCCGAAGAAGATGTCTTTGTTTTAGAAGACACTACACCCCTGAAACAATATAAGACTTTCAATTATGATATTGTTTTCAGAGCCAGGGATTCCACAGGTGTGGAAGCTCCTACCCTAGATCCCTTAGTCATCTCAGCTGGTATCGGACCGGCCATTGTCAGGAGGGTTCTCATTGATTGCGGTGCATCCTGCAATATCCTCTTCAAGAAAACATTCGACCAAATGAAAATCCCTATGGTGGATGTACAAGCCTCATCGCAGAAAATCACTGGCTTCACTGGGGAGCCAAAGCAACCAATAGGAACCATTGATCTGCTTGTAGAACTTGGAGAAGGAGAAAGGAAAGTAGTCCGCAAGCAAACTTTTGTGATTGTCGACGAATTTTCTACTTATAATGCTTTCCTTGGTCGTCCAACCCTGGCAGCGTTCAAAGCTGTTCTTGCTCCGTGGTGCCTCACTATTAAATTCCCTACAGACAATGGAGTAGGAGTTATAAAAGGGGATCAAAATGCTGGGCGAGAGTGTTATCTGACAGAGCTGCGAGAGGCAAGGAAAAGGGAAATGGGGAAGGATGCGGCAACCCCAGTCCGCATCAAAGAACCAGCCTTGTAGCAATTACGGGGCGGACCCTGCACTGGCGAGCATAGCGGGGCACGAAAAGAGATGGATCCTAGAAAAGCCAGTGCAGGGGAGAATAGAGTAGTACCGGTGGAAACGACGGTACCGGTACCTGTTGACCCGAAGGACCCAAATAAGGTGTTGAATGTGGGTTCACAGCTTAATGTGACAATTCAGAATATCTTGATATCTTTTCTGAAAGCAAATCTGGATGTCTTCGCTTGGACTCATGCCGATATGTGTGGAATATCTCCAGAAGTCGCATTACACCCTCTGAATATTGACCCAAAGTTTACGCCTGTGAAACAGAAAAGAAGAACCCAAGGTCCGGAAAGGTCAGCAGCATTAAAAGAAGAAGTCGATCGACTCATGGAAAATAACTTCATCTAAGAATCTACCTATCCGAATTGGGTTTCAAATCCTGTGTTGGTTAAGAAAGCTAATGGAAAATGGAGAGTGTGCATCGATTTTTCTGATCTAAACAAGGCTTGCCCCAAAGATTGCTTCCCATTACCCAGGATCAATCAACTGGTGGATGGAACCGCGGGACATGAATTGTTATCTTTCATGGATGCCTACTCCGGATATAACCAAATCATGATGCATGAGCCGGATCAGGAGGACATGAGCTTTATCACCGATGTCGGTCTTTATTGCTACAGGGTCATGCCCTTCGGGTTGAAAAACGCAGGGGCAACTTACCAAAGACTTGTTAATGCTATGTTCAAACCGCAATTGGGCAAGACTATGGAAGTCTACGTCGACGACATGTTAGTAAAGTCTAAGAAAGCAGTGGATCACATTGAACACTTAGCAGAAATGTTCGCAGTCCTCCAGAAATACAGGATGAAGCTTAACCCTTTGAAATGTTCGTTTGGGGTGGAGTCAGGAAAGTTCTTAGGTTTCATCGTAAGCGCTAGGGGCATTGAAGCTAGTCCAGCTCAAATTACCGCCTTAAAAGAAGTCAAAGCTCCTAGAACAAAGAAGGAATTGCAAAGTCTCAACGGAAAAGTGGTCGCCTAGAGTCGGTTCATTTCCAAAGCTACTGATAAATGCATCCCATTCTTTGACGCTCTGAAGAAAGGAAAGAAGAACTTTGAATGGAATCCCGAATGCCAAAAAGCCTTTGATGAGTTGATCCGTCATTTGGAAACGCCTCCAATACTTTCTAGGCCCGGCAATGGTGAGGATCTTCTTATATACTTGGCAGTATCATCTCATGCTCTAAGTGCAGCGCTGATACGAGAAGACAAAAGGATTCAACATCCAGTTTATTATATCAGCAAAAGACTCACTGGGGAAGAGCTGAATTACTCCAAGTTGGAAAGACTCTCCTATTGTCTACTGATTGCATCAAGGAAGTTGAGGCAATATTTCCAAGCTCATCCTATAAGAGTCCTCACTGATCAACCTCTGAAGCAAGTCCTGTTTCGCCCTGAAACTTCGGGTCGTCTTCTAAAGTGGAACATTGAACTCAGTCAATATGACATCACTTATCACCCCCGAAAAGCAATCAACGGCCAAGCTTTAGCAGATTTCATTGCAGAATTCACAGAAAAAGGTAATGGTGAGGAAGAAGTGACCAATGATTCCCCAATCCAGTGGAAGTTATATGTTGATGGCGCGAGAAATGACTACTGTTCTGGAGCCGGGGTGGTACTTGAAACCCCTGAAGGCCGGTCATTATGTTATGCACTAAGATTGGAATTTCCTTCAACAAACAATGAAGCAGAATATGAAGCTCTTATCGCAGGATTGAAAATCGCTAAAGAACTAAACATCCGAGCATTACAGATCTTTAGTGATTCTCAGCTTATTGTATGCCAAGTCAAGAAGGAATTTCAAACGAAAGGGGGAAACCTGCCTGCCTACTTGTCAAAGTCTTGGGAACTTCTATGTGAGCTCGATCATTATTCAATAAGCCATATTCCCCGGGAAGAGAATATGAAAGAAGATTCCCTCGCAAAATATTCTAGTTCTGATGAAGCTCAACTATTGGGATTAGTCCCCGTAGAAGTCCTGTCAGCACCAAGTACAGATGAGATGGATGTAGACTGGATTATGAATGTATCTCAAGAACAAGAGTCATGGATGACTCCAATACTGAATTACCTACTCAGAGGTTCTCTACCAGAAAATTCGAGAGAGAGACAGAAGCTACTAAGGAAAGCCTCTCGCTATGTAATTCAGGATGGCCGATTATACAGACGGGGATTCTCAATGCCATTACTTCGATGTGTATCCAGGGAAGAGTCCAAAACAATCCTAGCTGAGGTACATGGAGGAGAATGTGGCGATCATTCAGGTGGCCAAACATTAGCAAAGAAAATTCTCCAATACGGATATTTTTGGCCAGAAATTAATCGAGATGCTGCAAGTTATTCCCGAAAGTGTGACAGATGCCAAAGATTTTCCAAAATTCCTAGAGCGCCTTCTACTGAACTCACACAGATGGTCAGTCCATGGCCGTTTGCAATTTGTGGAATGGATCTCATTGGACCGCTACCGACTGCCAAATCAGGGATTAAATATGTTATTGTTGCAGTTGATTATTTTACTAAATGGGCTGAAGCTGAACCATTGGCTACTATCACCTCTAAGAAGATGATAAGTTTTGTGACCAAGAATATCATTTGCAGGTATGGTGTGCCTCAGAAACTAATCACAGACAATGGTACTCAGTTTGAAAGCGAGGAATTCCAGGATTTTTGCAAGCGATTCAAAATCCAGAAAAGCTTTTCAGCAGTAGCTCATCCGCAGGCAAACGGGCAAGTGGAAGCAGTAAACAAGATCATCAAATCAACCATCAAGAAGAAACTTGAAAGAGCAAAAGGTGGTTGGGTCGATAAGCTACCACTTGCACTATGGGCATACAGAACCACTCACAAAACTACGACTGGGCATACTCCTTTTTCATTAGCATACGGGTCGGAAGCAATGATCCCGGTAGAAACAGAGATTCCTTCACACAGAAGAATCCATTTCAATCAAGCAAAAAATGAAAAGCTACAGCTTGAAGCGCTAGATCTCCTTGATGAAAAAAGAGATGAAGCTAATCTTAGAATTGCAGCTTATCAGCAAAGGATAGCCAGACATTTCAATTCCAAAGATCGCCAACGCAGCTTTGAGATTGGAGATCTAGTCCTGAAAAGAATTATGACAGCGACAGGTGTGTTTGGGCCAAATTGGGAAGGACCATATGTCATAGGTCAGAAGCTTCTTGACGGCACATTCAAACTCACTACTGTTGAAGGAGATCAAATCCCAAGGGCATGGAACAGCAATCACTTGCGTCCATATTTTACTTGAAAACTTTGTTAAAATATTGTAAAAAGAGTTATGAATGTATGATTCTTGTAATTGAAAGTAATTGTAAAACTGATGCAAGTAAATAATGAAAGAATATAAAGTGGATGTAGGCCCAAATTCCTGGCCGAACCACTATAAATCTTGTGTTCCTTATTATTATTACATGTTTGCTTTATTTTCGATATAAAAGTACATAGAATGTATTGCTGAAATGTCGATTTAAATTTTTTCAGACAATGGAAATAAAACTTGCACATAATAAGACCGAGTGATTCTCACCATCATTCAACAAACAAATTTCAAGTCACAAAAGCCCCGAATTCGAATCCTAGATAGGAAATACTTCAATTGAACGGCCTATGATTTCGACAGAAATGGGCCCTTGCTAATAAATTGAGATCGTTTGAACAAACAAACATCCAATTAGGAAGCTAATGCCCGTTCTCACGAACTTGCGTGACAATGAAGTACACTTCCTTGGATTAAACAAGTTACTTGTAAGAAAAGGGAATGAGAACTTGAAAAGAAAAAACAGAGGATCGCTGAAAAGGCATAAGCAAGTGGACAAGGAAACAACCAAAGCCATCATCGGCAGCACAAGTCCTCTTCGGAGGCACAACTCTTCGGAGGATAAAGACCTCTAATGGGTCATATGCCACAAAAAAGAAAGTTCTCTACTCAACAAAAAAGATTGGAGGAGTCATGACCCTCCAACCATGAGAGAGTAACTTCCAGGCAATGAAAACCCTCTCTGAGGCACATTTCACCAGGAGTTGAAGTGTAACAGCCGCTCTTCGGAATTTCACTTCACCAGAGTCGAAATGCAAACAAAATAAAGACCTCTTCGGAGGCACATTTCACCAGGAGTTGAAGTGTAACAGCCGCTCTTCGGAATTTCACTTCACCAGAGTTGAAATGCAAACAAAATAAAGACCTCTTCGGAGGCACAATCAAGAAGAAAGACCTCTTCGGAAGCCCACGTTTCACCGAGATTGAAATAAAACTTCCAAGTGTTGAAACGTGAAAAATCCCTCCTCAGAGGTACAACTTTCTATGTTTAAAAAAAAATCCTCATCAAGAGCATACATTAACTTTCAAAGGAAGAGTAATTTACCTATTCTGGAAAATAATCTTCCTCAAAAAAAAAAGTTAAAGTACCCTTCAGAGGTCCGCTTTACCACACAGAAGAATTCACTTGGTAAAATATGTACATAAGCAAAAGAAAAAAGTGATTTCTTCGAAGGACAAAACGTAAAAACTTATACGAAGGGAGTTGTACTCTACAAAAAATTTCTTTAAGAATAAAATAATTATTCTTCAGCAAATAAGAGTGCAAGTCCCCTCGAAGTATAAAATATTGTAGCAAGCTTATGGTATGGGGGCAACTTGGTATAATTACATACAAAATGGTATAACTGCATCGGTAAAGTAATACTCAAACAACATACCATAAGCCCGCTGCAATATCATATAAATAAACCTGTGCAAAAATGAATAATAAATGCATTCTCAAATTCAAACAAGAGTCTGTACAAATAAAAGATCATTTTATTCAATTGTATTGCAGATACAGGCTTCAAAATAAAAAAGCGGGGGCCGGTACCCGCACAATTCTCGACCGGTACATGCAAAAGACAAGAAGCTAAAATCTTCACTTCTTCTTACCACCTTTGGACCCTTTACCCGGCCGAATGGTCAGCTTTTCAGGCCGATCTGTAGGCAAAAGAGAAGAAGGAGAGGGAGGTGCAACTGGCCCAGCTTCCGGTTCCTCCTCGGTAGCAATGATTTTCTTCCCTCTCCTCTTTGATGTTCCATGCTTCTTTCTCCTCTTTGAGGAAGACTCACTCCCTGGAGTAACAAGTTTGGACAAAGTTATGTCATCAGAAGGAGTCCGCTACGGAGATATCTCACCTCCCTCAAGTCCCTCGTCTTTCTGCTCTTGTGAGGCGATGGGATCATCTAAGCCATGAAGAGCCTCTATTTGCTCCTCTTGCGACCCGGGCTGTGAAGCAGAAGGAGGAGTCACTTGAAGAGACAGAGGAGGGATAACTGGAGGAGGCGAAATCTGAACGGTGCTTGATACTTTCTCTACAGAAGAAAAGAGGTTAAAGTCAGTAAAAAGAGGAGATGAAGGCTCATCAAGGTTGAGAAAATATTCAAGAAGCTCATCAAACCCATATGAAACAAATGAGCAATCCACTTGAGCGAGATTGACAGTGGCGAAATTTACAGTAGAGTTACCTGCAGAAGTTGTCTTTATCACATCAATTTCATAGTCCTGAGCTTCAGTGCTCTCTTGAGGCTCTTCTACAACCTCGGAAGTTGTAACTCCGAGATCAACTTTGTCTTGAGGCAGAGAAGAAGAACTGGGACCAGCTACATCAACGCTAGCTGAAACCGAAGGAGGGACAGGGGCAGTTACAAGCGCTTCCTTCTCTGGGCATTCCTCTCTTATCGTTTCAGCCCGAAATTTAGCAAGTTGCTCTTTTCCCCTGGCCAGCGCTGCTCGAGTTTCCTTGTCAAAATAATATTCTTCAAGCTGGTCTTCAGAGTAACCAACGCCCCCAAGCATATCTATGGCAGCCTCCCATACTTCAGCCAGTGTAATTTCATATTTAGGACCCAAAAACGCAAGGATACCGCGTCCCAAAATGCATTGCAGATAAAAGTCGAATAGTGTAGAGCCGATGTCAGCTTTAGTAGCTTGGTGAGCTTCCTCAGCTGCAAATTTACCAGCGATGGCCTCATCGCGCTCTCTTTCAGCATTGGCAAGTCGAGCTTTTAATAATTCTATATCCATGCCTTGGGAGCCAGTTTGTTCTCGCAGCTGTGCAACTTCAGCACGATGGTCTTCTATGACTTTTTCTTGATATGCGAATTTGTCCTCAACCGCCCTTTGACTGGCATGCGCATCTCACACTTGTTGCTGGAGCATGCTTTCCTTTTGAGAATAGGAAGTGGAAGAGGTAACAAGTTCTCTTTTAAGCTTTTCCACTTCCGCTTCGAGTTTTTCATTATAGGAAGCAATGCTCCTCATCTCAGCGTCATGCTGTTCGAGAGTCTTCTGCCACTCAGTTTTATCGTTCTCCATTGTGAGCATGGCTTCAAGGTTCGCTCGATTAACTCTTTGAAGCTCGTCAACAAGTTTCTGCCAATTGGACATTCTTTCAATGTCAACCCTGACGGCATCAAGATTTCGCAGCATAGCCGGTTTGTCAAGAGGGACCAGATCGAGATCAAATCGAACCCCTTTTAAGAACCACTGAGGAAATCGACTTTGAAGTGTGGGTGGACCTTGCCCAACTTGGTATGCAGGCTTGTTGATAATTGTCTGAATGTCAGAATGAGCAGGGGCCGGAGAAGGAGCAGGGACATTTTCGGAAACTGAAGGCACTGTTCCTTCGCTAGGTTTAGCTCGCTTGCTGGAAGAGTCGACCATATGACTTTTCCCTCTCTCATCATGGATCTTTCGTTTATGAGTGTCCTCATCTCTACGAGTAGGGTCATGTCTTTCTTCCTCTCTCCCATAGCGCTCTTCATAGGAGCGTCTCTCCCTAGCCTTGCGAGCGGCCCTTTCCTCATCAGTTTCTCTGTATAAGGGAAGATGGCGCCTATAGTCATACTGTCCGCGTCTCCCGTATTGTTTGAATTCATCGTAAAAAGAGTCGCTTCGCCCCATTGGAGAACCTAAAATTAAAGAAAGAAGCAAAACTTGAGAATCTTTCAAGTATTAAAAAGGCATGTGCATGGAAAGGTTTAAAAGAAAAAAATATCCTAAGTGCATGCGATGTGCAAACTACGCGCATCAAACTAGCTACGAACCGCTCGCCGGCTGAGGGGTAGTGACAGGTTTTATAGCTAGTGGCAATTCCTGGGTTGAAGGAGTCTGATTAAAAACGAATGTCGCTTCAACCGCCGGGGATATAACCTTAGCACTGGTAGAGTCATCTTTAAAGAGCTCTTGAGAAGTGATAATTATGTCACTCAAACTCCCAAAGATGTCTTCACCATCGTGCCTAACCAGACTCCCTCCATCAACTCCTTCATCAACATTCTTCCCGGTTTGAGGAAGGGGTTCCTCTTCTTCAGTTATGGGAGCAAGCGCAGGCTTTTCAGACGGCCCCGCATCATCTCTTGGAGTAGAGCACTTTACTAATGAAGTTTCTATAGAAGTTTCTCCCCGCATGTGCTCTTTAGTGGAAACCGGGGCATCAGGAGTTTTCATCGGAGAATCAGGAACCTCCGTTGGAACTTCATGAGGCTGAGTGAAGCGGGAAGAATGAAGAAGCCCGTATTGATGTAAAAATTCATCGTTTAAAAAAAACATTATGCTCCTCTCTTCTGCCGGCACGACATTCAATCTTTCAAAAATTTGCTTATAGCTTGGATCCCTAGCGGGAGGGGGAAGTGCTATAACAGGAAAAGAGCGAAGTTAGCATTTAGCAACTCAGATCTCGGAAAGCTCAAAAATGGAGAAATAAAGACAGGAGATCTTACTTCCCACTCTCCAGATGGCATAAAACCCTGGAGGGCAGCGAACAAAGAAGAACTGATTCAGAAATCCGTGAACGCTTTCAGAGAGATCGGTGATGAGTTTGCGGTTTCGAGCACTTCTTATAACTACGATAAAAGGATGATCTTTAATTTTTGTGAATGAGCAGAAGTAGCAGATTTCCCCAAAACTCGGTAATCGATCCAAAACTTTCCTAAATAGCACACATAACCCCATCAGAATGGCATGGCCGTTGGGGTGCAATTGGAATGGAGAGATAGATAACCGAAGCAGGAACTGTTGAAGGAAGTCATTAAAAGGTGGAATGGCACCGCTCAAGCACATTTGGCGATTGACAGCAACAAAGCCAAGAGGGGGCCTATCTGCAGTATCATTTGGCCCCGGCAGTAAAGCATCAGCGTCGGCAATGCCAAACTGGATGCACAGTTGGTTAAACACCCACTGATTCAGAGTTGTGGAAGTTCTCTCCGGAGGGTTATCCAAGGGGATAGCTATTGGGAAGACATCTTCAGCCTGGCCGGTCGGTTCTTCTTGTTGAGAAGTCATTCTACAAAAGCAACTGGATGTTCAAATGCAAAGGTGCACGTTTCCTAAAAGTGTGAAGTGTTGTGCAGAACTAATAAAAATAAACAAGTAAATATAACTGGAGTTAAGCTTGTCGATAATTGATTGACTACAAAAATTTCAGAACTTGTTAATATAAAGGTTCAAGCATAATATTAGTGCAAACTGGTCAGTTTCAATTGACTATTTCAGTGTTGCTTTAATATTTTACTTGAAATTGATGAGTTGAAAGCACTTCGTTCACACAATTTATTTAAGTTAATTATCTGTTATTAACTAATCTGTCATTTGATGTGGGCAGTCAATGGCAGTATATTCGTCCCAATTTTCTGTAAATATTGCATTAGACAGGTTATTAGCTTGCAAGAGTGACCTGTGGAAAAATGCAACAAAGTTTAACAAGTTAAAGTCCAAGCAAATCAATATTCAAACAGTTCGATATATTAACTCGCCCACAATTTAAAGGTCATGAGGTGGCTTAGGTCGTTATGCTACAAATTATCAACACTTTGAGTCGGCAGCGCTTAGGTAGTAAGGCATAGAAGAGGGAATAGATTTCAGTTCAAAGTTATGAGAAAATTCTCCAAGTCCTATCTCGGCCCCGACTCAAGACTTGTGTCGTGAGGACTGATGAGCCGGTCCAGAGTTGAGTCGCAAAGGATATTAGGTCGTCCAGAATTATTGAGTCGCATCTGATGCAATGCTCCACTCTGATTGGCCAACTTACCATATAATTCCTAAACCCGTCTACCTTCTAGCTCCTAACCCATGAACCGTCTCTTTCCTAAACCCGTCTACCTTCTAGCTCCTAACCCATGAACCGTCTCCTACCTATCCCGTGAACCTTCTAGTTCCTAACCCATTAACCCAATAAGCTCTCAATCAACAATCCTAGCTCTCTCATACCACTAAACCGCCTCGAATCGTAAACCATCAGAACAGATAACCCTAAGTCCATTAATGACCAAAGCAACCAAATTCGCAGGGCTCAAAGGGGCAAATCGAAGATGGAGATGGAGCGCATAAGCTAGGGATGATCGAAAATCATAAGGAGAGCGAGATCGCTTACACAATATGATGATAGAGATGATCGATGGAGAATCTGGTCGAAATCGCCTTTGAGAGCTTGAATGTGCGTTAATGGCAGACACGGTTTAAAGGTTAGGGAATGAGAAGAAAAGGGGAACGACTCAGGTTTTTATAACTTTGGGCAGAAGAGTTTGAGTCGGCACACGAGTTAAGATAAGTCGAAGCACACGACCTACGACTTAGGCGTGTACTTCGAGGGGCAAATGTTAACCCCGTTTTGCCAACGAGTTGAAACTTAGGCCGACTCATCCACTTAAGGTCTTTAACGACTCATTGGATTTACGGCTCAAGGGGCTTCAGCAACTTAAGGAAAGGACCGACTCAACTGGTAGCGACTCAATTGGCTGACGACCTAAGGCTCAAGGCAACTTAGAGGAATGGAACGACTCATGGAGGTTAACGACTCAGTGAGTTACCGACTCAACGAAGTTCGCGGCTCATATAAGACGACTCAAGGACTGGACCGACTCATCTACTCAAGGACTGGACCAACTCATCTACTCAAGGACTGGACCGACTCATCTATTCAAGGATTGGACCGACTCATCTACTCAAGGACTGGACCGACTCATCTATTCAAGGATTGGACCGAGTCATCTACTCAAGGAATAGGACGACTCAAGGGGTTAATGGTTCACAAGGCAGGCCGGTCAGTGAGTTACTGACTCATCAAGATTATCGCTTCAACGACTCATGGTAAGCAACGACTCAGGAAGCCTCACGATTCAACAAGTCACCGACTCAAGAAGCCTACGACTTAAAGGACGTTCAATACCATGCTGAAATGAGATAACTCGTTGACAAGCTACGACCGGTGATGAGTCGAGTACGACTCATGCTAGCATAAAAGGAGTTATGTTCGGTTGACTCGGGAACGACTTATTTCTTTGGAACAAGCCAGTAGGTCGGCCGCGTGTTAACATGAGACGACTCAGCATAGCTCGTCCACGACTTAAAGTCGTTAAGTCATAACCCATTGCCACAGTGCCTATGCCAAGGAAGATTGACTCGAAAGCGACTCAGGACTTATCATAAAATGCAGCAGAAGAATAAGCTATGGAGAAAGGAAAGGATGGTTCTATAAGCCGGCCACGATCTAGCTTGACTCGACGACGACTTAGCCTAAGTCGGTCACGACTCAGGACTTGGGCGAAGAATTCCTATCCAGGTTTGCCTATAAATACATGGCCACCTCCAACATTCAAGGGACTTTTGGCTCATTCTCTTCAAGCACTGATACTCTGCTGCATTCCAAACCAATCCAACACTCGAAGCTCTCAAGACACGAAGAACGCTACAAACAACTTCAAGAAGAGATCACATACATCCAACATGGATTTGAAAACTCTTATCTCCATTGAAGTTTAGGCTACTTGTTCTAAGTCACTTGTAATTCAAAGTGTATTGTACTTGAGAAGAATTGTATCAGCTTGAAACGAGATCATCAATAAAAATACTTAAAGTGGACGTACGCTATACCCTCAAGCCGAACCACTATAAAATTGTTGTTGTTTACTGCTTTTCTGCTATTAATCTGCTTATAATCTGTTCCCGAGTTATCGGGTGGTGCTTTCACAACTACACTTCACACACCGGGGTGTTAGCGTTCAAATTTTAGCGTTGACACTAGGGTGATCAAGTAGAAGAAGATGCCAACATGTTCACTAATGCTAAGAACATCCAGAACGCCCTTATTAGGCCAAATGCAAGCCAACGGGGCCTTGTAGGAATGGCTCTCCCGAAGAAAGTAGAGCCTAGGTATCAACCCACGCACCAAGGCCTTTTGCCGAACTGAACACTCTGTGCAATGAATAACTGTTGCCCTCAGAACTATCGGACATCAGAGGCATATATAGCAGGCATGGTCAAGTGGCTGATGGGCGAAAGTAAAAGTAGAAAGGTTGATGGGTGGGATCCGCCCCAAGTCGGACCCCTTTCACCGAGGAGAACTTGAATGAAAGATACCCAGACATATTTACAATGCCAATTATCCCTTCCTACAATGGAACAAAGGACCCACAAGTACAATTGGTACATGGACGGTGCCAATGCTCTAGAAGCCGTCCGCTGCCAGTGTTTTCCCATTTCTCTAGAAGGAGTTCTATCAATATGGTTCGCTAAACTTTGTTTAACGATGAATTTTCTATCAGTTTAGAAAACCTTTGAAATAACTATAATAAAATAAACACAGTTTCACGATGTACAAATGTTAGTACGTGGCGAGTACGGGTCGATCCATAGGGAAATGTTATACTAAATCTCTATTCAATCAAATTTTACCACGGTCTAGATAATGTTTTAAGTACAAAAAAAGTAAAAACTAACACTACAAAAGTAATTGGAAACTATGAGAATATAATGATAATTTAGAGATATATCCACTCTCTAGAACAAATAGTTCAACAAAATATGATATTATGATATCTCTTTTTTGGTCATTAGTGAGTTTAATTGATATGTTTATCATAAGTATGGTCTATTTGTGCTATTAATTAGCACACCATAAGCCATCAAACTATAACACACCTTAAACGACTATTAATTCTCATAAAAATTGACAACAAGTTGAAAGTAAAATCTATTTTATGTACGACCTATTAACTATTAATTATAAATATTGACCATCAAATTTTGATTTCAGCATTCACTTCATTTCCATAATCATATGTTGATGAAGAGGTAATTTGTTTTTGTTGTTTGTTTAAGCATAGCCTATTTGGTGTCAACAATATAGGCTATCAAATTCAAAGCTACAAAAACAAGTTAAACCAATTCAAATGTTTCCATTAAGTGCAAAAAAAGAATATAAACACCAAAATGTTGAATCTACATACTAGAAAGCTTCATTACCCCTAAATTGAAGGGTTTAGCCTCTCATATTTGTTATCATATAAACAAATTTAGATTGCAACATGAACAAAAAGAAGAGGAAAAAAGAGAGAAAATGAAAAAAAAAACTAATCTACCTGCATAAATAAATAAATCTACACTACTAGCTTGAAAGGAAATAAACAAGGAAAGGAAAAGAACATGTATTAACTTGCATAAAATAAAAGTACATAAAAGAAATAGCTAAGTAGCCATGAAAAGAGAAAGAGGACTTTCTTTTATTTTTATCCTAAACTAAACTAAAGAGAAGAGCCTAAAAGAAGAGAGACTTAGGGAAGAGAGGTTACATGAAGCATAAGGGTATTTATACAAGTTAGAAACCCTAATTAACTTTTTTTGGGATCTATCCGAGCTACACTCTTAGGAAGTGTGGTGGCCAAGTAATCATTAGCATCAAATAATCATCACTTAAGTGTGCATGAATTTTAATGGCCATTAGCACGTGTATAAGTTTCTAATTTGTACATAAAGACAGGTCGATGGGTGGGGTCCTCCATGATCCATGAAATGAGTCATTTCCATTTCCATTCCTTTGTATTCACTCTTGTGCATGCATATATCTTTATGAAACCACCTGTATATGAAGCCAATTTCCTACAAAATAATACAGAACTTTCCAGCTAAATTTTCTCAAATTAATATGCACAAAAATGACCATTTTTCCCCTATATGAAGATGAATATGTGACAATTTGAAAATAATTTGAATTTGGTTTAAACAAGTTAAAATACCCGATATGTTCATTTATTTAATCTAAATATATTAAATATGGTGGTAAAAATATGCACATTTATGTGTACATCAAATACCCCCACACTTATCTTTTTATTCATCCTCAAATAAAGAAAAACTAAGATAAATATGTTTTCGTAGGAAGCACGATTGCATTGAACGTATGAAACAATGCTTTAAAACTTTAGGTGTCCCAAGTAGGACGAATGTTGTCTCATAATGGTTTTCAGTGGATACTACCCACAAAATCCAAATGTAGAATGAAAATATTTACAAAATGTAAGATTTATTTATAAAGAGATGAATGCAAGTTTTTTTTAAATATTTACAATGAAGGATTTACTTTTAAATTGACACAAATAATTTAAAATAGGTTTTGGTCATTATCATGAAATTTAAGTCATTTACTCGTCAAAAGTTCCAATAAAAATGAAGTTATTGTAATAAGTGGGTTACAGTTTAACTCGTTGTTTCGGTCGATAATACAACGTAACTATGAAATGGATCCTTAGTTGATTATCGATGTTTATGAAAGTGGTATTTTCATTTCTTTTCAATAATAAGTCAAATCAAATAAATTAAAATATTGCTTGGATTTCAATTGTTCACTCTCTCCATTTTTCTTTTGAAAATTTTGTTGATCTTTACTATGCCTAACTCAGGTGAACTAAGGCCAGATATATTACCTACGCACTGCCTTAAGGGCTTATGTGAGAGGAATACAGAGCGCGACGAGTGAACACACAAGTGTGAACACATATCGACTGTAGGCATTATTAAAAAGAAGTTTATATACATGCACCTAACTCAGATAAACTGAGACAAGATATACCGATCATGCACTGCCTTTTGGGCTTACGTGAGAAGGGTATAGAGTGTTGCGAGTGAACACACTAGTGTGAACCCACAAGTGTGAACACATGACACTATGTGTTACATATATACATATATATATATATATATCTGTGTGTGTGTGTGTTTTTTTGCTATATATATTTTTTTTAGAAAGAGAGTTTCGCACTATCATCCTAGCACCATTTAACTTAGAAGCCAAAAAAATATTATATTTTTACATCAAATCCACCACTTTTTGAAAAAAAGATTCTCAATTAGGATGTATTTCATAATTAACAGGTATGAATCTTCCGATATACTAGTTAAACCATCGTCATTTGTGCATAAGGATAGGTAGGTGGGTGGGGTCCTCATGATCCATGAAATGAATCATTTCCATCTCCATTCCATTGTATTCACTCTTGTGCATGCATATATCTTTATGAAACCACTTGTATATGAAGCCAAATTCCTATAAAATAATAAAGTAATTTCCAATTAAATTTTCTCAAATTAATATATGCACAAAAATGGCATTTTGTCCTTGGTTAAAGATGAATATGTGATGATTTGAAAATAATTTGTGATTAAATATGGTGGTAAAAATATGCAAATTTACGTGCACATCATAATATCCCCACACTTATCTTTTTATTCATCCTCGAATAAAGAAAAAACTAAGATAAATCTGTTTTCATAGGGAGCATGATTGCATTGAGCGTATGCAACAAGCCGTTAAACCTCTAGGTGTCCCAAGTAGGACGAGTGTTGTCTTGTGAAGGTTTTCAGCGGATACTACCCATAAAATACAAATGTGTTATGAAAATATTTACAAAATGCAAGATTTATTTACAAAGATATGAGTGCATGTTTTTTGAAATATTGACAAATGAAGGATTTGCTTTTAAATTGATGCAAATAAGTTAATATAGGTTTTGGTCATTATCTTGAAAATTTAAGTCATTTTGTCAGAATTTCCAACAAAAATCAAGTTATCGTAACAAATAGACCATAGTTTAACTCGTTGTTGCGGTTGATAACACAGTGTAACTGTGAACTCCTTGGTTGATTATCAAAGTTTTTCAAAGTTGTGTTTTCATTTCTTTTCAATAACAAATCAAATCAACTAAGTTGCAATAATCCTTGAATTTCATTTGTTTACTCTCACTATTTTTTATTTGAAAAATTTATTGATATTACTATATTTACGTGTGCCCAACTCAGATAAACTAAGGCCAGATATACCACCTATGAACTGCCTTACGGGCTTATGTGGGGGGAATACATAGCATGGCGAGTGAACACACGAGTGCAAATACCTATCAATTGTAGGCATTATTAGTAAGAGAATTTCTTTATATATACATACACCTAGCTTAGACCAACTAAGGTCAGATATACTGATCATGAAATACCTTTCGGGCTTACGTGAGAAGGGTACAGAGCATGGAGAGTGCACACACAAGTGTGCACACCTATCGACCGTAAGGGATAATAAATATATACAATAGGATTTTTCATTTTTGTCCGTTTTTTTCAAAAAAATTTGGAAAGAGAGAGTTTTGCAAAACCATCTTAGCACCATTTAAGTTACAAGACAAAAAATGTTATACCCTTTACTTTAAATCAACCACTTTTTAAAATAAAGATTTTCAATTAGGATTTACTTCATAATTATCACCATGAAGTTTCTTATATACTAGTTAAACTACTGTTATTTTAATCAAACTTCATTTTTATTTTTGTTAAGACAAATAAATTTTCAAAAATTTTAATTTAGTTAACTAAAAAATATGTTTATCCTATAGTGTTTCCTTAAAAATAAATCAAAATGCTTAAAAAAGTTTCTTTTTCATTTTTGAAAAAAAAAATTCAAAAAAAATGGAAAGAATATGTAAAAATAAACCATGAAAAACTAAAAAAAGAAGAAGGCTCCCTCCAACTTGATTTTGACTATGTCCCAACAATCAACCCAAGTGGAAAGAGAAAAATAAAAAAACAAGACTTATATTTACATGAAAACGAACGATATCTGCAGGAGAACCGAAAGTATATCGTCGAAAAGTATATGAAACGGTCTTCCAAACCCAATTCATTTGTCTCATCAAGTGTGTGAGACACGATTTAAGCTCAGAAAAGCAAACTGTAAAATATTTCAACGTCGAATGTTGATTTGGAAATACAACTGTCGTTTTATAGTAAATCGGACGAGTTGTTTTGTTTTTGATGATTTTTGGGGTCGATATAAAAATTGGTTGAAGTTCAAGTTTATTTCCACCAAATTGAAGTTCAAGCCCTTCATTAAAAAATTCTTCAGAGTTATTGATTTCAAAATCAAAATAGTGATTTAAATCTTTGCCATCAGAATTCAACAACTAGTCGTGGAAAAGTCCAAAAAATATGTAATCATTAAATTCGTCTTTCTTATTTGGATTATCAAAAACTCCATTGCATCTATCATTTTAAAAATCCAAAGTTGTTGTATTTAAATTTCTGAAATCGAGAAAAGGAAGATCGAAATTTAAATTGAGTTTCTCATCCTTAAAAAAAATAAAATCTAACTCAATTGTAACGACCCGCCTTTCACTCCATAGAAAGACGCATCATTAAGAAGAAAGAAAGGGACAGAAAATAGAAAAGAAAGGAAAGAAAGAAACAGACAACATCAGAATCTCACGGCGGAACGAATAAATTATATTATATCACATAAAACATTACATGGTATCATATAAATCAGAGTCATACAGCTAATACAACAAAAACTAGATAGTTATAAACATCTACCTAGCAATTACAATTCAAGTACAACAGAGAAAACATATACAACTCAAACACAGCGGAACCACTACATATATCTACAGGCTGAAGCCTCCTGCTCCATTATCTCCTCCAGAACTCGTCAAAGCAATCCTGAATCACTTGACTACTCATACGTAATATGAGTACCAAAGAGTTTAATAAAACAGAAAATAAACACTCGGGTCAGACAGGGGTCTGGTGTGAATAAACGGGTTTAAAAGTTGCTTAACTTTAGAAAATCCTTTGAAAACAAAAGGTATCACGTAAGACTTCCCACACATAAACATGGAAAAGTTTTTACCTTACGCTAACCAAAACATTTGAAAGGAAATCCAGTGATATTATAATAGTGTCTAGGGTTTTCATGTAAATGATAAATAGCCGAAATTGTTACATTCATTAAATTCCAGCTACTAGCCACAAAAGTGGATAATACAAACAAAACCGTAGGGTCTCGTAGGAAGAATGGATTTCCATCAATGGCAGGGCTACTGGGGTACCGCCGGTCACAGTACGTGGCCTAGATCACCGTACCGAGGAGCCACCTTAACTCCCCTGCAACACAAGACCGGGTCCATTCCTTACTGAACAGTCCCGTACAAGACCACCATGCAGATTGGCCGTTGCCAACTGCCACACAACCGAGATATAAAGGGACCTCTAGACAGGGGTAAATCTCGTCCTACTTGGGCATGACCCACTTAGCCTTGTTGCACCTCCCCTGTTTTAGCCATTCCCAATTGATGAGGCTTGAGGCTACGATTACCTTTATAGGACACATCAATCTTAGAATGCTCATCGTCCACCTGACGATGTTCTGAAAGCATTCAATCCATACATGTTCGTTCCGGGTTCGAACGAAACCGAAGGCATTATCTCGTTACACTCATTTTGGAATCTCCCTCAGAGTTAACGACAATAATCCTTGCACTCTGAATCACCATCTTGAACCTGAATGTACTATTCCTTCAAACTCATTACGGAATCACCCTCAGAGTTATACTGACGAATAGTCCTTACACCTCGAGTCTTCACTCTTCACTTGAGATTTACGACCTAACGTTTAATTTGGATCGATGTGGTTTTCGGAATTCCAAATCTGGAAATCTGATCCCGGTCTCATCGAAATCCAAACACCATCTTAATGTCCAAGTGAATTTAGTTTGGAATACTTAATTCAATTCATCATTATCTGTTACACACAAATAGATATACTACATATCACAATAGATGATCACATTCATCATAAACAGATAATCTGTATCATAATCGCAAACATAAATCATCACAACCAGATAACTATCACAACCAGATAATCCATATTATCTTACTTTAACTAAGCATCCATATCATATAGATACTACTCATCTCATTACTGAGATCATAATCATCCAAAGAAATATCAATAACATCCATAAGCAATGATTTATTAACCATCATCTATAATTAATTTAAAATGAATTAAATTAATAACTTCTTTCTCTAATTAATTTAAATTAAATTAATTATCATATCTATAAATCCTGCTTATATCCATCGATTAATTAACCTAGTTAATTAATCATTCACTAAGTATTCATCTTGATTAAACACCTTTGATTAATCATTCTCTAATTACAAAAATTAATTAGTCTTTAATTAATTTCACAAATTAATTAACATTAATTATGAGTAATTAACAATTAATTACTTCATTAGTAACTATAATTAATTACATTTATCCTTAATTATTTATATTAATTAATAACTTTATTAATTAATTATTACTTTAATTAAACCATTATTAATTACATAATTAATTATATTAATTAATGATCTCTAATTTTTATTTAAATTAATTACTTAATTTAAAATTAATTACATTTAGTAATTAATCTACAATTGTTAATCTACAATTGTTAATCGCCCTTGATTAATATTAATCCAGTAATTAACTACCCTTAATTACTCATAACAAATTAATTATCCCATAATTAATTGTCTTCATTAATTAATCCCTTGATTAATTACAAAAGTAATTACAAAAAAATTACTTCATTAAAAAAAATCATCTTTACTAATTACATTCCAGTAATTATCCTTTATTACTTCCCTAAGTAATCATGCTCCATTAATTACATTAAGTAATTACTCCCATTAAACCATCAAATGATTTACTTAAATTAATTAAAATTAATTAATTAACTTAAACAAATCACATTATCAGAATTAATTACAATAAGTAATTAATTCCTTAATTACTTTTATCAAGTAATTATACTTAACCATTAACAATTTATTATCTTCAATTAATTAATCTAATTAATTATCATAATTGATCACATTAATTAATTACATAATTATCCTTAGATAATTATCTTTATTAACTAACAATATTTTCTTTAATTACTTACTTAAGAAAAATTATCTTAGATTAATTATCATTAATCATCCTTAATTATAAATTAATCCAAATCATTATTTAAAATCAAATAAATATGTAAATTCCTTAATTAAATTCTTTTATTACCTTAATTATTCTAAGATAATTCATTTACTTATTAATGACTTCCTTAACATTCAAATGTATTTAAACAATACATTTCTAAATTAAATTCAAATTCCATTTTAAAATTTAATATTTAAAATGTTTAACTATATAAACATTTATCCAAATTTTAAATAAAATTTAAAATCCCTAAAATAAAAGTGAAAACATTCATTACTTAAATAAGAATAGTTTAAAACTGAATTACTTAATTTGATTTAAGAAATCAAGCTTTAAAATAAATTGATTTTCTTAACTTCCAAATTTAAAGTTAAACATTTCATAACTTTTATTCAAATACTAAAGAAAAGAATTTATCAAGTTTAAAACTATTTGAAAACAACTCATTTTTAAAGTCTATTTTAAACATTTAAACTTGTTCAATATTTTAAAATTTACAAAACTGTTTTGAATTCAATCTGGATTCAAAGTAAACCTGAAAACTATATTTAGACTTGATTTCAAAACTCAATTTAAATCTTGCTTAAAATTTAAAATTTTCATTTTAAAAAAAACTTTGAATTCAAAAGTTAATTTGAATTTGAATTTAAATTTGCATTTTAAAAACCCTGTTTAAAAAATCCTGCTTAAAATTTGAATTTCATTAAATTTTAAAAACTGCATAAGGTCGGGTTTATAAAAACCTGAAGCTAACACCTACCCGAGACTACCCATAACAACTTCGAGTAAAAGTCCTATATGCTTCGAGACAGAAACACGAAAACCCGAGTGGAACTTCGAGACAAAAACCTTGCACAACTCAAAAGTTCATCAGAACTTATATGTGCATGGTGCGTATGCACCAGCACTCTGACGAACTCCAGCCATCATCCCACTCTTCACCAAGTCGCCAACCACCATCCCACATGATCACGACCTTCCAATAACCCACTGTAGTTCGAAAACAAAATCCAGTAAATAAAGCTACCAGGAACACCACTGTATCCAAAAACCCCAAAACCTGTCAACAGCTAGAAAATCCACCTCCGACCATTTGAGACACCGTGACTCCGGCCATAGCTCCATCTACGACCCCTCATCCCATCCCCTAAATATTGAATCACTCGATGCCTCACAGAAATCAAGAAGCTACCAAAACTTCGACTACTTCAAACTAGGGCTTGAAACCTGTAATGGCTATCCACGGCCCCTAACCACCTCTGACCATCTATCTCCAAATTTCCCCCACTCTCACATCAATCCTCCACCCCTCAGGCAGAACCACACCAACCCAAAAGCACTAGGGAAAAAGATATACCCAAAATTCAAATGTTTGTTCAACTCAAAAAAGCCCACTTCCTAGTTAATTTAAAAAATGTAATATTTGTTTCAAAATTCATGTTTTCAAACATGCATTCTAATTATAAACTTGTTTAAATAATTAAAGATGTTTGGTACTCTTGTTTATTGAAAACAATATCTATTATTATTGATACGGAGACAATCAGTTTTTTTTTTCAAATTAAACTAAATTATGATTTATAATCAAAATTTCATACTAAGCAAACATCTTTTGCTTACATAACAAATCCTAACTGAAATAAATTCAAGATGTATTGGGTTTTTCCTATTTAAATTTTTAGTTTTATAAATAGAATCAAGTATATTGTTACCTGTAAACCTATATATCTGTTTATACATTTTCACACACAATATCCATCAAAATAAAAATTCAGACAAGCATGCTCATTCCTATATATTTACATGCATCAGATAATTTAAACTTTTTGCATTGTGAGGTTACTCACTTCTAAAAAGAAACAGAGCATTTTCATCATAACAGTTTTGATTTTTTTTTAATTAGAACTTGAGTTCTGTGAAATCTTGTTTAGCTTTGATTTTTTTTAGACAGTAAGAACTGCTTTTAAAATAGAAATTTACTCACTTATTTATTGAAGATGCAGAGAAGCAACTCAGAGATGCATTTTCATTATTCCTGGAACTGTTGAAGTTAATTTCCTAAAACAGATATGCAAGTTGCATTGGTGATGTTGAATCTGCGTTTGCTTCCATCTTCTTTGCTTAGGTTTGGAGATAATTTAGGTAACTTTATAACTGAACTCCATTTCTTGTTTTCTTGAGTAGAATTGAAGTTTAACAGGTTACAGAGTTGCAGATTTTTAAACGTGCATTGTGTTTGGTTTTGCAGATCTTAAATTGTATTTGGGTTTTGCATTTTGTTTTTGAGTTTTCTTTCTAAAGTCTGATTTCATTTTCAAATGAAGATAATGTTTAAACAAAATGAATTGTTAAGTTTGTTTTATCTAAAATAATTAATTTCAAAATATATTAACATTGCCACTTGTTATCTATTGATGTAGATAAATTTACAAGTGTCCTCTTTATGGGTTAAGAGTCTAACACATGTTCTTATTAATATTAAAAGAAAATTCTTAGTTTATGAACGTTTTTAAGTCTTCTTAAACAAGTTCTTATTTACATTTAACATGTTTTTAAATGTTTTTTTATTTAGCCTTTACATAATTACATATAAACCTTCTTTATACATTATCTATCTTAATGTTTATTTGAATATTCCTAAAATAATATTTTTAAAACTAAATTTTAAAAGAGAAAATTTAGAAAGAAAAAGAATGTTGAATTTTATTCCAAAGTTTTCAAACTAAATATCATACTTTGATATAAATGAACTAAGTTTATTTCAAAATGGAACAATTTTTAAAATAAAACAAAAGAAACTCTTATTATAAAATACTATTTTTAAATAAAATAAATATTTACTTATATTTCCTTTTTAAAATATAAGACAGATTTTTAAAATGAACTTTTGAAAAGTTTCCAATACTAGTTTAAATCAAATTAATCAATTCATAATTTATACATCTATATATATTATAAATTTGAAAATATTTTTATTGAATTTAAATTTAAATTAAAATCAAAACTCCTATTTACAATGTATACACATATATACATTATAAATAAAATATTCTCTAAATAAGCTTAGAAAGATCATTTTATCATTTAAATATTTTAGCTTTTGAAAAGAATAAAATTCCCAATATAAATTGTTATTATCATTATTATAAATTTTAAAAATAATATCATTTATCAAACTGAATAATAATTAATTTCCACAAGATAAATTATGTTTGAATTTGATTATTAAATCAATATTTCATATTTTAAAAGAATTATTAATGAAATTATTAAATAAATATTGCCCAAATTTCTGGGACATCACATTCCTCCCCCTTAAAAGAATTTAGTCCCCGAAATTTGAAAGCAAAGGTAATTTAATAATCTCATACAGATTTTAAATTTAAAATAGCAAACATATGCTATCAACCAAATACTAGCAACCATAGAAACCAATTCAAACAAACAATTCTAACTATCCAAACAAAATTCTATATAGGATTCCATAAAGTTTCCTTGGCACAAACACCGGGACACTCGCCCTACAGAATCTAAACTAGCTATACCACTCAGATCTAGAGCTCTTATGTATCTATATCTAAAAATCTAAACAGGATACAGGACCACAGACAAGTCCGGATCAACTTTCAATTCTCTCAGAACTACTGATTCTAAAACCAGCGATAAACCATACACGTACTCCCTCAGAGATACGTGAAAAACATAACAAATTCCAGCCATCCGAACTGGCAATTCAATCCTGTAGACCAAACAATTAACCCTCAAGAGAAAATAGTAAGATCCAATACTCTTATCCACAAATCTCTCATATAGATTCTGGGCTGCCTTCAACCTTCTAGATCCATCCAATCTTTTCAGATGCTTCACGGAACAAATCCAGACAAGAAATAAACAATCTCCAGATCCTACTCAACAAAATGGTTCTCCCAAAATCCATCAAAATCGACCACACAAACTCTACTACACAAATATCAGAAGACTTCAAACATACTACTCCTATTTGGAAAATAGAATAGATGCACAAGACAACCAAGCCTCCATATCCAAAATGCATTTCCTGTAGAAATCCTCAAATCCAAGACAAAACACAAATTCCCAATGAATCGGTGTTGATTCTTTTCTGGAGTAGCTGCCACAATGCTTCCGCTGCACAACTCTGATTTTGAGAATGTTGTTGATGAACACAATTATAAACTTGATCAACTTATCCCGGAAACATTGTTCGTCAAATTCCATAAAATTTCAGTGACCTATCCGATTCAGTCACAAACACCATGGCAAAAATTTCAACCAGAAACTAGATCCGATCAATCTTGCCAGCTGAAACTGATCTCTCTCTCAAAGAGCCCTCCTACTAAGCTGAATCACCGGTCAAGCTCCAAGAAACAAGTCGAAACAGAACTCAATCTCTCTATGCGGATGCAAACCTTAACTCCTTCGAAGATATCCAGAAAATACCGGACCACTTCGATAACTCAAACATCCTCTAGAGATGCTTCAATCCAAACAAAGATTACTCAGAGAACTTCCGAACCATCGCAAGTCACTTTTGTGATTCCACTCAGTTCAGATTCCAAGGAACCATTCTCACTTCAACAATCAAACGGCTCGAACCTTCTAATCAAAAGAAGAAACTAGTGGTCCACCTCTAACTACAAACGTCACACCCAACTGAACTTCTAGCAGAAATAGACAAGCTTCACCATTTGCATGGCCTACTGACAAAAGAATCACAGAGACTTCTGAACCATCGAAGAAACGGGCCACTCTACTGCTGCTAAATACATTCCTATCCAAAAGCTCACCGAATCTCAAAGCTACATCAGCCACTTCACAATAGAGCCTTCAGTAGTTGGATCCCTCAAGAAAATCGACTTCAAACCAAGCACAAAACATTCTGCCAAACTGAGTTTCAAACTCAAATATAGACAGAACTCCTTCCTATGGTTGCCAAGATACCATTGTTGGCTTCAGCAATCCCAACTGATCCAAACTCAATAAAATCCAATTGGACGAGTGAAATCAAGCTTACAGTCCAAAGATAAACTTCGAATCTTGGAAAGATTTCCTTTAGAGATTTGTGAAATCCTTCACACCAACTGCAAAACTACACAAGATACTCAATACCGCCCTAGCAGATTCACTTCCAACCTCAAACACTCGGACTCCAACCATTGGTAGTTGTTTTACACACACCACTACCCTATCTACCTCTAGAACTTATATTGGAAAACCTGAAAGGGTAACCCAATCAAATAGGTTGAAATATACACACACACATATATATATACAAAATTGCAAATATGCTCTCTCAAGATGAACTCCACTCCAGAGCATAGGTATTCGCTCAACAGAGTGCTCTGATACCACAATGTAACGACCCGCCTTTCTTCCATAGAAAGACGCATCATTAAGAAGAAAGAAAGGGATAGAAAAGAGAAAAGAAAGGAAAGAAAGAAACAAACAACATCAGAATCTCATAGCGGAACGAATAAATTATATTATATCACATAAAACATTACATAGTATCATATACATCAGAGTCATACAGCTAATACAACACAAATTAGACAGTTATAAACATCTGCCTAGCAATTACAATTCAAGTACAACAGAGAAAACAGATACAACTCAAACACAGCGGAACCACTACATATATCTACACGCTGAAGCCTCCTGCTCCATTATCTCCTCCAGAACTCGTCAAAGCAATCCTGAATCACTTGACTACTCATACGTAATATGAGCACCCAAGAGTTTAATAAAACAGAAAATAAACACTCGGGTCAGGCAGGGGTCTGGTGTGAATAAATGGGTTTAAAAGTTGCTTAACTTTAGAAAATCCTTTGAAAACAAAAGGTATCACGTAAGACTTCCCACACATAAACACGGAAAAGTTTTTACCTTATGCTAACCAAAACATTTGATAGGAAATCCAGTGATATTATAATAGTGTCTAGGGTTTTCAAGTAAATAAGAAATAGCCGAAATTGTTACATTCATTAAATTCCAGCTACTAGCAACAAAAGTGGGTAATACAAACAAAACCGTAGGGTCTCGTAGGAAGAATGGATTTCCATCAATGGCAGGGCTACTGGGGAACCGCCCGTCACAGTACGTGGCATAGATCACCGTACCGAGGAGCCACCTTAACTCCCCTGCAACACAAGAGCGGGTCCATTCCTTACTGAACAGTCCCGAACAAGACCACCCCGTAGATTGGCCGTCGCCAGCTGCCACACAACCGAAATATAAAGGGACTTCTAGACAGGGGTAAATCTCGTCCTACATGGGCATGACCCACTTAGCCTTGCTGCACCTCCCCTATTTTAGCCATTCTCGGTTGATGAGGCTTGAGGCTACGATTACCTTTATATGACACATCAATCTTAGAATGCCCATCATCCACCTGACGATGTTCTAAAAGCATTCAATCCATACAAGTTCATTCCGGGTTCGAACGAAATCGAAGGCATTATCTCGTTACACTCATTTTGGAATCACCCTCAGAGTTAACGACAATAATCCTTGCACTCTGAATCACCATCTCGAACTTGAAAGTACTATTCCGTCAAACTCATTACGAAATCACCCTCAGAGTTATACTGACGAATAGTCCTTACACGTCAAGTCTTCAATCTTCACTTGAGATTCCCGACCTAACATTTAATTTGGATCGATGTAATTTTCGAAATTCCAAATTTGGAAATCCGATCCCGGTCCCATCGAAATCCAAACACCATCTTAATGTCCAAGTGAATTTAGTTTTGAATAATTAATTCAATCATGATTATCTATTACACACAGATAGATATACTACATATCACAATAGATGATCACATTCATCATAAACAGATAATCTGTATCATAATCGCAAACAGATAATCATCACAACCAGATAACCATCACAACCAGATAACCATATTATCTTACTTTAACTAAGCATCCATATCATATAGATACTACTCATCTCATTACTGAGATCATAATCATCTAAAGAAGTATCAATAACATCCATAAGAAATGATTTATTAACCATCATCTATAATTAATTTAAAATGAATTAAATTAATAACTTCTTTCTCTAATTAATTTAAATTAAATTAATTATCATATCTATAAATCCTGCTTATATCCATTAATTAATTAACCTAGTTAATTAATCATTCACTAAGTATTCATCTTGATTAAACACCTTTGATTAATCATTCTCTAATTACAATAAGTAATTAGTCTTTAATTAATTTCAAAAATTAATTAACATTAATTATGAGTAATTAACATTTAATTACTTCATTAATTAATTAACTATAATTAATTACATTTATCCTTAATTAATTATATTAGTTAATCACTTTATTAATTAATTATTACTTTAATTAAACAATTCTTAATTACATCATTAATTATATTAATTAACGATCTCTAATTTTTATTTAAATTAATTACTTAATTTAAAATTAATTACATTTAGTAATTAATCCATAATTATTAATCACCCTTGATTAATATTAATCCAGTAATTAACTACCCTTATTTACTCATAACAAATTAGTTATCCCATAATTAATTATCTTCATTAATTAATCCCTTGATTAATTACAAAAGTAATTACCCAAAAATTACTTCATTAAAAAAAATCATCTTCACTAATTACATTCCAGTAATTATCCTTTATTACTTCCCTAAGTAATCATGCTCCATTAATTACATTAAGTAATTACTCCTATTAAACCATCAAATGATTTACTTAAATTAATTAAAATAAATTAATTAACATAAACAAATTACATTAACAAAATTAATTACAATAAGTAATTAATTCCTTAATTACTTTTATCAAGTAATATACTTAACCATTAACAATTTATTATCTTCAATTAATTAATCTAATTAATTATCATAATTAATCACATTAATTAACTACATAATTATCCTTAGATAATTATCTTTATTAATTAACAATATTTTCTTTAATTACTTACTTAAGAAAAATTATCTTAGATTAATTATCATTAATCATCCTTAATCAAAAATTAATCCAAATCATTACTTAAAATCAAATAAATAAGTAAATTCCTTAATTAAATTCTTTTATTATCTTAATTATTCTAAGATAATTCATTTACTTATTAATGACTTCCTTAACATTCAAATGTATTTAAACAATACATTTCTAAATTAAATTCAAATTCCATTTTAAAATTTAATATTTAAAATGTTTAACTATATAAACATTTTTCCAAATTTTAAATAAAATTTAAAATCCCTAAAATAAAAGTGAAAACATTCATTTCTTAAATAAGAATAGTTTAAAACTGAATTACTTAATTTGATTTAATAAATCAAGCTTTAAAATAAATTGATTTTCTTAACTTCCAAATTTAAAGTTAAACATTTCATAACTTTTATTCAAATACTAAAGAAAAGAATTTAACAAGTTTAAAACTATTTGAAAACAACTCATTTTTAAAGTCTATTTTAAACATTTAAAGTTGTTCAATATTTTAAAATTTACAAAACTGTTTTGAATTCAATCTGGATTCAAAGTAAACCTGAAAACTATATTTAGACTTGATTTCAAAACACAATTTAAATCTCGCTTAAAATTTAAAATTTTCATTTTAAAAAAACTTTGAATTCAAAAGTTAATTTGAATTCAAATTTAACTTTGCATTTTAAAAACCCTGTTTTAAAAATACTGCTTAAAATTTGAATTTCATTAAATTTTAAAAACTACATAAGGTCAGGTTTATAAAAACCTGAAGCTAACACCTACCCGAGACCACCCATAACAACTACGAGTAAAAGTCCTATATGCTTCAAGACAGAAACACAAAAACCCGAGTGGAACTTCGAGACAAAAACCCTGCACAACTCAAAAGTTCATTAGAACTTATATGTGCACGGTGCATATGCACCGGCACTTTGACGAACTACAGCCATCATCCCACTCTTCACCAAGTCGCCAACCACCATCCCAAATGATCACGACCTTCCAATAACCCACTGCAGCTCGAAAACAAAATCCAGTAAATAAAGCAACCAGGAACACCACTGTATCCAAAAACCCCAAAACCTGTCAACAGCTAGAAAATCCACCTCCGACCATTTGAGACACCGCGACTCCGGCCATAGCTCCATCTACGACCCCTCTTCCCATCCCCTAAATATTGAATCACTCGATGCCTCACAGAAATCAAGAAGCTACCAAAACATCGACTACTTCAAACTAGGGCTTGAAACCTGTAATGGCTTTCCACGGCCCCCAACCACCTCTGACCATCTACCTCCAAATTTTCCCCCACTCTCACATCAATCCTCCACCCCCCAGGCAGAACCACACCAACCCAAAAGCACTAGGCAAAAAGATATACCCAAAATTCAAATGTCTGTTCAACTCATAAAAGCCCACTTCCCAGTTAATTTAAAAAATGTAATATTTGTTTCAAAATTCATGTTTTCAAACATGCATTCTAGTTATAAACTTGTTTAAATAATTAAAGACGTTTGATACTCTTGTTTATTGAAAACAATAGCCGTTATTATTGATACAGAGACAAACTGTTTTTTTTTTCAAATTAAACTAAATTATGATTTATAATCAAAATTTCATACTAAGCAAACATCTTTTGCTTACATAACAAATCCTAACTGAAATAAATTCAAGATGTATTGGGTTTTTCCTATTTAAATTTTTAGTTTTATAAACAGAATCAAGTATACTGTTACCTGTAAACCTATATATCTATTTATACATATTCACACACAATATTCACTAAAATAAAAATTCACACAAGCATGCTCATTCCTATATATTTACATGCATCAGATAATTTAAACTTTTTGCATTATGAGGTTACTCACTTCTAAAAAAAACAGAGCAGTTTCATCATAATAGTTTTGATTATTTTTTTAAGTTAGAACTTGAGTTCTGTGAAATCTTGTTTAGCTTTGATTTTTTCTAGAGAGTAAGAACTGCTTTTAAAATAGAAATTTACTCACTTATTTATTGAAGATGTAGAGAAGCAACTCAGAGATGCATTTTCATTATACCTAGAACTGCTGATGTTAATTTCCTGAAACAGATTTGCAAGTTGCATTGGTGATGTTGAATCTGTGTTTGCTTCCATCTTCTTTGCATTGATTTGGAGTTGATTTAGGTAAGTTTACAGCTGAACTACATTTCTTATTTGCTTGAGTAGAATTGAAGTTCAACAGGTTACAGATTTGCAGATTTTTAAGCATGCATTGTGTTTGGTTTTGCAGATCTTAAATTGTATTTGGGTTTTGTATTTAGTTTTTGAGTTTTCTTTCTAAAGTCTGATTTCATTTTAAAATGAGGATAATGTTTAAACAAAATGAATTGTTAAGTTTCTTTTATCTAAAATAATTAATTTCAAAATATATTAACATTGCCACTTGTTATCTATTGATGTAGATAAATTTACAAGTGTCTTCTTTATGGGTTAAGAGTCTAACACATGTTCTTATTAATATTAAAAGTAAATTCTTAGTTTATGAATGTTTTTAAGACTTCTTAAACAAGTTCTTATTTACATTTAACATGTTTTTAAATGTTTATTTCATTTAGCCTTTACATAATTACATATAAACCTTCTTTATACATTATCTATCTTAATGTTTATTTGAATATTCCTAAAATAATATTTTTAAAACTAAATTTTAAAAGAGAAAATTTAGAAAGAAAAAGAATGTTGAATTTTATTCCAAAGTTTTCAAACTAAATATTATACTCTAATATAAATGAACTAAGTTTATTTCAAAAGAGAACAATTTTTAAAATAAAACAAAATAAACTCTTATTATAAAATACTATTTTTAAACAAAATAAATATTTACTTATATTTCCTTTTTAAAATATAAGATAGATTTTTTAAAAAAACTTTTGAAAAGTTTCCAATACTAGTTTAAATCAAATTAATTACTTCATAAATTATACATCTATATATATTATAAATTTGAAAATATTTTTATTGAATTTAAATTTAAATTAAAATAAAAACTCTTATTTACAATGTATACACATATATACATTATAAATAAAATAAGCTTAGAAAGATCATTTTATCATTTAAATATTTTAGATTTTAAAAAGAATAAAATTCCCAAATATAAATTGTTGTTATCATTATTATAAATTTTGAATAGAATATCATTTATCAAACTAAATAATAATTAATTTCCACAAGATAAATTCTGTTTGAATTTGATTGTTAAATCAATATTTCACATTTTAAAATAATTATTAATGAAATTATTAAATAAATATTGCCCAAATTTCCGGGACATCACATCAATTACCGTCTTTTCAACAACTTAATTAAGATGGTCATTTTCAATTTCAAAATTTGTTTGAGATTTGTCAATTTCGGTAGAGGATGGATTACATGTCACAAGTTGAGATTTGCTTTTGTTGCTCATGAATTATTTCCAATGTTTTAATCAACAAATTCATGTGATCATAAGAAGTTTCGTTCATTTGTTCAATAAAATCCAAGATATAATTATCAACTTGAGAATTTTCAATTTGGACTTGTTGTGAACAAGAATTGTCAATTTTAATAGACGGTGGATTATTATTTGATTCTTCACAAATTGAGATTTGATTTTTTTTTTCTCATGAAATTTTTTATAGGTTTCAAAAAACAAATCCCCGTAGTCCTTTTCCATTTGCTCAACTAAATCAAATTCATGATTATTAGTTTGAGAATTTTCAATTTGAGTTTGTTAAGAACAAAAGTTATCAATTGCGCCAAAACTAAAATTATTTCCATTGCCAAAATCATTTGAAAGGTGGACCACATTTCCATAGTGATTTTGAAATCCATTTTGGAGTTCGAAATTGAATTAGCGTGGGTTATAATCAAAATCATTTGTATTTAGAAGTGAATTCAAATTTTGATTATTTTGAAAACTTTGACTTGAATTGTTGCACAGATATGATTTGCACAAATCATTAAATTCAATTTGTTATTCAAGTAAATTTTTAACTTTTCCAATACACCTTTCAATAGTTGAGGGTTGACCATTTTTTGAAAATCTTTTGGTGTAAAATTTGAAGAGTTTGTACAATAGTCGTTATTAAAATATCCATAAGAATTTTGAGTGAAATTATATGAATTACATTGATTTTCACAATTGTCGTAAAATTCATGTGCATATGGAAATTCGAACATTTTCAAGAACGTTTTTTTTCATTTTTTCTAAAAATTTTTGGATTTTTATAAAGGAAAAGTATTCACAAAGAATTTATTTTAAAAAAATTGATTTTTGCTTGGTTTTTGGATTTTCAAATTTTTTGTATTTTTGAAAAGGTTTTGTATTTTTTGGATTTTTTCTTTTCTGAAAAAAATAAGCAAAATTTCTTTTTTGATTTTTGTTTTTAATTGAATGATTTCAAATGAAAAGTATTTAAAACTAAGTTAAGAACTATTTATAATTTTTTCTTTGTTTTTCATTTTGAAATTTTTTTCTTTTTTTTTAAATATGCATGAACTAATGTAACTAAATGAATACAAGGGTTTAATTATGAATTATTTATCCTTAATAGCTCCTAACCCCTAATTGTAAAATCACCCTTTGTGTTAATTCAACATGATAGTTCTCAGCCAGGTAACGGAGAGGATTTATAGGTGTACCATGAATCACCTTAGCAATGCAACCGAAGGTTTAAGTACCTACAGAGAAACAACCACTATAATATTTAGGAATCACCGTAATGTTTATAAATGGATATTGCTCTATCGTAGCCTAGACACAAAGAAATTAAATTGTCGAAAGAGGACAACTGGTCAATATACATTTAAGCATTATTGATGTCTAACCGTTATTATTAATCAAAATTCTCGGATGAAATGCAAAGCATAAATTAAAATGTATTGATAATGCAACTACGAATGAAATTTGTTTTTGTTTTTGTTTTTGAATTTTTTTAAAATGCAAAGGAAAAACAATGTAAGACAATTAAAAACATTAGACAGGGGTTAAAAGCGGCATAATTTTTTATAAACAAGCAAGCAGTTTTTTTGGCAAGCTAAGCAAATCAAACAACTCTTCCTTCCTGCTTTGGAAATCTGTAAAAAAAACAAGACTTATGTTGGGCGCGTTTCCACCCTTCATCGGACCAAGTCCACCGAACCATCCGGTCCACCGAACCAAACTCCTTTCCAAGCAATGCCGAACCACCATCTACCACACCTCCCATTGCCGGATCAACTCACTACCGGACCAAATCAAAAGCCAACCTCCACCGATCCAAGCGTTGCCGAGCCAACCTAGTCCCACCTACTACTGGATTCACCTTCACCGAACCACCTCCTCTCCAAACAATGCCGGACCGATACGCTCTCCAAAGCCGGTTCAACACCACTACCTGCATGGCCGAACCAACCAACTTCCCCTACATAGCCGAACCAAACTCCTTCCACTCACCACCGGATCATGTCCCAACGAACCAACCTGCCTCCATCCACTGCCGAACTAGAAGCAAGGGAGGACACGACCGGACCAAATCTACCAGGCCAAATTGCATCGGCCCAGGCACACCAGCAGCTATATACATCCAAGACCCCTGCCCCCAGCCTCACTCTATAAATAGAGGGGCAGGGGTACAACAATGGCAGACAAGTTTGAGAGCTCGAGCACGGAAGGAACTTTCAAACAACTTTTATATACTTGTAATCAATGCTTTGTACTTTTAATCTGAATAGTAAGAGGAGAATAACATATAAAGTGGACGTAGGCACATTCTGGCCGAACCACTATAAATCTGTGTGTCTTTTACAGTTTAGTCCCTGCTTTTTATATATTTGCATAAATCCCCCAAACCACTGAAAACAACGTAAAATCAACTAAATCATATGACTTGGAGGTGCTTGCCCATTTTTTGTGCAAACATTTTTGGTGCTTTCACTGAGAACTCGAGCTAGAAGCCACGGCTTCTCCCATCCAACCTTCTTCCTAACAGCATCGTTCCTTGCTCCGACAACATGACTTCCAGGCAGAGGAGAGATGTTAACAAAGGAAAGAACGTCGCAACTAGCAGTTTTCCGGATCCAGTAGCCCCAGATCAAGAGAATCATCCCATTTCAACAGCAGTACCAGATGGAAGTCAGGCAAATCCGACAG
This sequence comes from Allium cepa, assembly GCA_030765085.1. NCBI lineage: Eukaryota > Viridiplantae > Streptophyta > Magnoliopsida > Asparagales > Amaryllidaceae > Allium > Allium cepa. The sequence continues at coordinate 32,875,537 of CM060940.1, forward strand.
CCCCCGCCACGAACAACCAATAGCTAGGGCAGATCTGGATAGGGTTGTGGCTGAAGTAACTAACCGCTTCGCATCCCAACAAGAAGCCTTTGTGGACCAACTCATGTCATGCTTCAGGGATGCTGAAGAATCCAACCGCAACACCGAATCATGGGATGAGTCCCAGTCTGGAGGGTCTGGAAGGCGGCAAAGATCTTTTTTCTTCGAAGAGGCTAACAACAGAAACAACGATGGTAGGAACCGAGCCCGGACTCAGCCCGAATTCCGATCCGAGGATACTCTCGGAACCGAACCCAACAAGGGAGGTACCAGGCGAGGGTCGGATATAGCTGAGACGGTCATGCTTCCTAGCCATGGAAACGCCAATGAACGGGGCCGAGCTAGAATCCAGCCCGAAGTTGGACCCGAGGAAGTGCTTGGAGCAGAACCCAGTAGGGGTAGATCGAGGCAAGGGCCGACTGTGGCTGACCCCAGCATGCTCCCAGAGGACCGAAGACAGCCACCGGAGAATGCTAGGAGTAGTAGACAATACCATCCCTACAGGTTATCTAGACGGACTCAGTCCCGCAGAGAAGAACCAAACTCATTTCTATCTACTCCAAATTCTAATGAAAAGATGGTGCGTTTGTTCAGAGAATGCGTCCAATGGGATCAAAGAGATCGGGGAATAGGCGCTAGGGTAACCAGCCCCTTCACCCGCAATATCGAAATCGCTATCACCCCCCGAGAATGGAAAATGCCAATAATGGAACCTTACAAGGGAATCTCTGACCCAATCGTACACTTACAGAGATACACGCAGCATATGCTCATGAGCGGAGCGACAGAGGAAGTGTTGTGTAATTGCTTCCCATTATTCTTGGCAGATCTAGCTACCTCCTGGTTCTGCCACTTACCCCAAAGATCCATCAGCTCGTGGGAAATGTTGAAAGAAAAGTTCATCAGCCAGTTCCGCATTCATGTGGAACAACCCAAGGATGCTTATTCCCTATCTAACATCAAGCAGAAGCCCAGTGAGTCAGTATAACAGTATCTAACCCGATTCAACGCTGCAGCAGCCGCAGTCCAAAATGCCGATGAGAAACTTATCCTAATGGCTTTTTGTAGTGGCGTACATCCGGATACCAAGCTTGCTAGAAGACTAATGAAAGAAAAACCAGCTACCCTAGCTGATTTCTTCCACGAAGCCGGAAAATATATGAGACTTGAAGACGCTGCCACTGAAAGACAAACTGGACAACAGACTAAGGCAACTCCAGATAAGTTTCCCGTTGCAGCAAAGGATGTTCGAAGAAATGACTCTAGAGACAATGTTGGGGCAAGAAGGGTGAAAAGCGCCTATATCGGCCAGGACCGAGGTTTGACTCTTACACTCCTTTGAATGAAACAATCGAAAACATCTTCCTGGCTACCCAAGACGAAGTTAGATACAAACGCCCCCCCACACAAGAAAGAATCAGATAACACAGTGAAGTCTGGAAACTTCTGCCGCTTCCATGAATCGCATGGGCATGACACAAATGAATGTCATTATCTTCGAGACTTAATTGAAGAGCACATCAGAAGGAAGAGGCGAGAGCGCTATGTGAAAGGTCAGAAGAGGAATCCAACTCTTGCCAATGAGAACCGAAGGGCTACCCCCCTCAGGGGTAGGAGGAGGAAATCGGAACACTAGCGGCTCTAGTCAGGAGAAGATAGTGGTCCATACCATATCAGAAGGACCGCACATTGCCGACAGAAGTTGGGCAGAGATGGAAAGATATGGAAGGTCGCTTAGAAACGATGAGGACTGCATTCATTCTGTTATAGAAGAACGCCACCCGAAAAGGAAAGAGAATGATGACATCACAATCAGTAGACGTGATCTAGAAGGAAGGCAGTACCCATACATGGATCCTATGGTCATCTCTGCCTGGTTCGGTCCAGCCAAAGTTTTATGAATTCTAGTGGACACTGGAAGTTCAGTAAATATCCTATTCAAGCATGCTTTCGACAAAATGAAGTTGCCAATGAAGGATGTGTCTCCCTACAACAAACCACTACATGGTTTCACTGGAGATACGAAGATGCCCCTCGGGCAACTTGACCTCTTCGTCGAAATAGGAAATCATCCCCGCTCCGTTGTGCGAAAACAAACATTTGTGCTGATAGAGAACCACTCGGCCTACAACGCCTTCTTGGGAAGACCATCCTTGTCTGACTTCCAAATTGTCCTAGCCCCGTGGTGTCTGAAGACGAAATTCCCAACAGACAATGGAATAGGGGAAGTAGAAGGAGATCAAGACGCTGCTCGAGACTGCTATGTAACTGAACTTCGCAATAACCGCAGAAGGGATAAAGGGGAAGATGCAGAGACTACTCTCTGCATGAAAAGCTTGGAAGCATAGCAACTAAAGAAAGCCCCTCCTCGTCGATATACCAGTGATCCTTTCCCTGGGGTAGACCCCAGGGACAAAGAGGAGGAGGCCACCGCCGAGCCTGTAGAGGCTATGGAATTCGTATCTGTAGACAAACATGACTCAAGTAGACTATTGAAAATCGGATCTCAGCTGAAAACAGGATTGAAGGATCAACTCATCGATTTTCTACGCCACAACTTGGATGTATTTGCATGGACGCACGCTGACATGACTGGAATTTCCCCAAACATAGCATGTCACGTACTGAACATCGATCCTACCAAGGCGCTAGTAAAGTAGAAAAAGAGAAGTATGGGGGAAGAATGATCGGCGGCCCTCGATGAGGAAGTAAAAAACCTACTTGCTAATGGCTTCATATGAGAAGACATCTACCCAGAGTGGATCGCTAACCTGGTACTAGTAAAGAAGGCCAATGGGAAGTGTCGAACGTGTATTGACTTCTCCAACTTAAATGACGCTTGCCAAAAGGATTGCTTCAAACTCCCCCGAATCGATTGACTTGTGGACAGCACAGCCGGGCATGAACTTTTATCTTTTATGGACGCATACTCCGGATATAACCAAATTCCTATGCACGCTCCCGATCAAGACCACACTAGTTTCGTCACTGACCGGGGATTATACTGTTACAAAGTCATGCCTTTTGGACTCAAAAATGCCAGAGCTACTTATCAGCGCCTCGTCAACAAGATGTTCGCAGAACTAATAGGACGAACTATGGAAGTTTATGTGGACGACATGCTAGTAAAATCAAGGAAAGCCGACGATCACGTAAGCCACCTGGGCGAGATGTTTCAGGTACTTCGCCAATATGGAATGAAGCTGAATCCTCTAAAGTGCTCCTTCGGAGTATCATCGGGAAAGTTCTTAGGATTCATCGTCCATGCCAGAGGAATTGAAGCGAACCTTGAACAAGTCCAGGCTCTGAAAGAAATAAGGATACCTTCCACTCGAAAAGAAATGCAAAGCCTAAACTCGAGTGGACTGACGAATGCTTAAAAGCCTTCCTTAACCTAATCAAATTCCTCCAAAGACCACCAGTACTCTCAACTCCAAATGAAGGCGAAGAGCTATACCTATACCTCGCTGTATCATCTCATGCTCTAAGCGCCGCCTTGGTAAGAGAGGACGACCGCGCGCAATGCCCTGTATACTTTGTAAGCAAGAGGTTTGCGGGGCAGAAGCCAGATATCCTAAACTTGAGAAATTAGCATACTGTTTACTAATCACGTCACGAAAACTACGACACTACTTCCAGTCTCATTCCATCTGAGTTCTAACCGATCAACCGCTAAGGAAGGTGCTCCATCGTCCCGACACTTCTGGGCGACTACTCAAATGGTGCATTGAACTGAGCCAATATGATATCACTTACCGTCCTCGCACCGCCATCAAGGGACAAGCCATGCTGATTTCATTGCCGAATTTACTACCAACGAAGGTACGGAGTCCCACTCAAGATCATATCAGATAACGGACTTCAGTTTGACAACCAAGAATTCGCTGATTGGTGCCAAGAGCATGGAATTCACAAAAGCTTCTCATCTGTAGCTTATCCTCAGGCAAACGGACAAGTCGAAGCTGTCAACAAAATTCTCAAAACCCTAATCAAGAAGAAACTTGAAAAGTCGAAAGGCACTTGGGTGGACGAACTTCCTACGGCACTTTGGGCCTACCACACATCTTACAGAACATCAACAGGGCATACTCCTTTCTCTTTGGCATACGGATCGGAGGCCATGCTCCCAGTAGAAACTGTAGTGCCTTCCCACCGAAGGATCCACTACAACCCAGAAGAGAACGAAGAAAACCTCCACATGTCTTTGGATCTAATTGAAGAGAGAAGAAATGATGCAACACTTAAAGCGGCAGCTCACAAGCAAAAAGTGGCAACACAATACAACTCCAAAGTCAAGCACCGCAGCTTACAGGAGGGAGATCTTGTCCTCAAGCGGATCTTCCTGCGCCCCGGAGCGCTAGATCCAATCTGGGACGGACCCTATGTAATTCATAAAGATCTCCACAACGGAGCTTATATTTTGTCAACAGTGGACGTAGAGGTGTTCCAAAGGACATGGAACATCCAACACCTTCGTCGATTCTTTTCTTAACTTGTACTGCCCATATGAAGTGAATTAACAAAGAGAATCAGTGGACGTAGGCATTTTCGTGCCGAACCACTTTAAAAATCTTGTCTCTTTTTAACTTGTTCCTTTATATCTTGGCTGCTTGTTAAGCTTTATCCTTTTCTGTTGAACAAAATCCTATGGCATCTCCATCACCTGGACAAGACCCAACAGGTACTACGCGAATCTATGCACTCGTCAATGAGACACTTTTGCTCCAGCATCCCTCTGCTGCGGGTTAACTCATTGCTCGCGACTGCCCTCAAAGCCAACTGTAATGAGTCGAATATAAGCCATCAAGAAAGCCGACTATAGCCGATGGCAGCTCATTACGGCGTTCAGCTCACCGACAACTGTGAACCTACTTTAAGCCCCAACATAAGGTGTGGCCAGCCAGGGGTAGTTCACGGTTGAGATCGACACCCACGCTAGCCGGCCATAGTAAATCGAATAATACCCACGATTACAGGCCATAATGGCTCGGGTAGATACTGTGCGCGATCTCGGCTCCGATATGTCTTAAGTGCGGCTGTGGTAAAAAAAGATAAACTCCCCGCAGAGGCATAAGATGGGTGACAAATGTCTCCAAGACCCACAGCTAGGGAAAGTGACTACAAAACCCGTTTGCCACGAACTTAAGCATATCGATGGCCTTCCGTGACTGGAAGTTTTACTATTCCTTATATTTCCATTTTATTTATAAAAACTTTCCTCCTATCCTCTATAACGATCCCTGAAGTACAAGACACAAAATAGGAGTCGCCCGCCGATGGAAATGGGAACTCACAACTGGATGACATGACACTCAGCTGCATTCTATATCCAATTACGCAAGGCATTCAAAGCTACCGTCTACAGCTAAAACTTGAAGGGCGGTACTTTCTTCTCTTATACATAAATACGTAACCGTAATTTATTCGCACATCACACAAACATTGCAAGATATGAAATCATAGTTTAAGCAAGAACCCGACATCAAACACAATTGAATCACATGCATGTGCACAACTATATTTCTTATGCAACACATCAGAATAACAAAAGCATTCAAAAATAGCAGAATCAGTTTATGTTATTAAATTACACAAAGATGTTCATTACAAATGACATAATTACAACTCAAAAGTACATTAATGTTTTTCAAGATTAGTATATACAGGAATGCCAAGTAGGCCAAAAGATAATCAGCTGCAGCAGGGCTCCGCCTCTATCCTGCTAGCCCTCCGGGATCTACTTGACCGCAGGGTCAGAACTCCCAACATGCTGGCCAGAGGTCCCACCTGTCCAATTCAGGAGAAGAATCTATTGGATAAACGATAAGCAATCGAGTTAAGAAAAGATTCAGAGGGAAGACTTACCAACGTCTGCTCCTTGATCATCATCCTCTAGCTGCACGCCTACCTCCTCGGCAGTGAGCAGCCGCATGCCCTCCTTAACCGCCACCTTCTCCTCCTTAGTGAATTGGGTCGTAACCACACCCATCTTGAAAGCTGCACCACCTTCCTTATCTGCATCTGCCTTAGCCTCCTCCATAGCCCGATGATATATCCTAGCCATAACCCGGGGATAGTCGTCCATCCAGGACAAGTTACCCTGCTTCCAGGTACGGAAGTACATGTCCTGGAGCATCTCATCCATCATCCCCTCGTTCTCCTCAAACTCCCTCATCCGTGCCTCAGAAGCCGACAACTTTGCATGGGCAGCATCCCTCTCCGATCGGTGTCGCGAGCAATCAACCTGAAGGGATTTCCTCATCTCCTCCTTCAGCTTGGCTTGAGCAAGCTCCGCGGCTTCAAGCTTCCCGGATAACTCCACTACTTGCTCGAGATCCGCCCTCCGAACCTCATCCACCGTTGCAATGGCCATGTCAATCCGCCCCTTGCAGACAGCCTCCATTTTTCGCAGTTCTGCCCTGCTGGCCTTTTCCATAGTCTCCTTCAACTTCCTGGAGGCTGCCTCGTGCTGAGAAATTTGAATGGCCTGATCGGCACGCTGCTTAGCCTGGTCAGAAACTATTAACCTTAGTCGGATGTTGGCACTTCCAATCTCCTCTCCAGCCTTAACCAGTCGAGCATGATGCTCCATTAACTTCTTTGTCTCTTCAGCCACCCGATCGATGTTTGCCTTGGCCTCATCCCCCATAGTCACAATCCGAGTGGTCAACAGGTCAAGATCCAAAGACTTAGCCTCATCAAGAACCCTCACCATAGGATTGCGGGGTAGGAGGTGCTCGCCGGTAACCTCGTCAAAGGAGATATCATGAGAACCCGGATCCAAATCCGGATGACCCACAAAAGGATCACGAGCCAAGCCGGGACGATCAATGTGAGTAATAGTGGGATTCTCTGATGGATGCGGAGAGGGTACGAAATCAAAAGACTCCTCCGTAATATCCTGAAGCGGCTGAGTCGGAGGCTGAGGACGAGATGGAGATTCGAACAAGGAGCGGCCCCTCTTCCTCTTTTGGATATCCTCTTCAATAACCCCTTGGAGAGAACGGTAGCCGACTACGTCCCCAGAACGGGTGGTCGGAGGCTTTGGTCTAGCAGAAGCTTTGAGGAGCTTGAATTGTTCGAGGCGGTGCCGAATATCTGAAGTCTTAGCCACCTCACCTGCCCCTAGAATAAAGAACAAGTGTTATAAGCATACACTGATCCATAATTCAAGAAATGTGTCAAGTTAAAAGGAGAAGGAAGACGCGTTAATTTTACAAACCCTGAGGGGGAGTGGGTTACTGCAATAAGTTCTGAATTTCATTCCAGGACGGGAGATTGCCGTAAAATATTCCTAAGTCCTTATCATAAAGGGAGTCTGCAGAAGTCAAGAATTCAGCTTGAGTTACCCTAGCCGAAGGACCCTTGGAGGATGGATCGGCACCAGTCCCGGCCTTGTCAGCTTTCTTCGCCTTCTCCACCGAGGCTGATCCTTCCTCCAACCCCTTAAAAGCCTGGCAGAAGGCATCATTCGTCCACTCTTGGATCTCCCCTACCTGCTCAGAAGACAAAGGCCCGGCACCACTACCACCCTGTCCTTCACCTTCTCCATCTCCTCCGCTCTCCTCCACACCTCTTTCCTCCTCTCCACCTTCCTCCTCCGGAATATCTGGGCATGTGCTAGGGGAGGGTCCATCAGACTTCTTAAGCTTCTTCCTCCCGACGACTGGAGGCGCCAAGAAAGATCTCCTCTTGCTACTCTTCGCAGTGGCCCCGTCTTTAGCTTTGGCAGCCCTCTCCTCGGCTGTATCTCTCTGCTTAAGCACAGATTGACGTGGCAGAATCAAGTTGTGCTCCAGGAGAGTGGCATTCTTGATCGGGTAAGAAGGTGACCTATCACTTCCTGAGATGGCCTCTATCTCCGCAGTCATCTGTACCAGGCGATCATTCTCCACGACCGCAAAGCCACATGTCGTTAGCAAGAAATAGAAGCATATAAGAAGAAGCATTGTAGTCGGGACAAAGAAATTACAAATGGAATTCAACTTACAGTCAGAAGTAAAAAGGCGAAAAGAAACAGAGTCGTCCTTGACGAAGAACCATTCCTTCTTAAACATTGTGAACTTAGAGTATAGGTCCAGGACCGGCTTAAAGGACACGGCCGACTCTAAACTAATGTACGGAGATCCCTTCTTGTAGCCCCTCAAATTATACAAATATCGGATTTCACGGTTAGAAGGGGGCGCCCATACCTCCTCTGGAAGATAACGAATAGACACACTAAGATGGCGTAAGAGTTGGGCTGAAGCTGAAAAGGAGCCACTTTCAAGTAAGTAATGAAGCTGACTATCCACGCATTGATCGGAGGAATGGCCCTGCACATGCAATGGTATCGGCTATACGCGAAGTATCCTTCAGGGGGATTATATGCATGACCCCCTCAACTGGCAACAGCATGCATGCTCTATCAATCCCAAAGTAGCGGGAGATAACGTCAAGTTGCTCCTCTCTGAGAGTGCTCGAAAAGCAATCAGGAGGGGAGCTCAGAAGCTCTTGGGGACCATACCCGCCTACTAGTGATCTCGGGGTGGGTCCACGACATTCCGGTCCTGGCTGGGCTGGGGGCACAACGAGGGACTATCGTCTATCCGTAGATTTTCGTTTTTACTGATCGAGTTTCCACTTTGCGAGACATTCTGCAACACCGGAAAAACATATTGTTAGAACAGAGGATATAAACAAGCAAGTGTGTATAGTCTGAAATTTCACTCATAAATCAGAAAACGCTCAAACTCCCAGTTTCATTCGGTAAAGCAAATGTAAAATTTCATTCGGTATTCGGAGTCTCAGGGTTCATCCGATGATTCAAGAATGAGTTCATTCGGCGTTTTCGTTCTCATTCAGTGGTTCGAGCACGAGTCTCATTCGACAATTCAATGTGTCAAAGGGTCATTCGGTACTTAAAACCCCTAGGGTCCATTCGGTGAACCAAAGACATGAAGTTCATTCGGAAGTTCGACATTCAAAAATCGTTCGACAGATGAAAGCTTACCTGGTCCGGTAGATAAGTTGATTCGGTAGTCAGAAATGGTTCGGCACTAATTGGTTCGGCAGTCAGGAATTCGATTCGGCTATTTCACTGGGTAGGGAATAACGGAGGCCTAACACCCCTACTTATAGACGAATGCAGGATGACCGGACCGTGTGGTTCGGCACACAGGACCGGATGAGAATCACTTGAGCTAAAACAAAGCGCGACATATGATGGCATATGCCCCACTTTGGGGGGCAAATGTTGGGCGCGTTTCCGCCCTTCACCGGACCAAGTCCACCGAACCATCCGGTCCACCGAACCACACTCCTTTCCAAGCAATGTCGTACCACCATCTACCACACCTCCCATTGCCGGATCAACTCACTATCGGACCAAACCAAAAGCCAACCTCCACCGATCCAAGTGTTGCCGAGCGAACCTAGTCCCACCTACTACTGGATTCACCTTCACCGAACCACCTCCTCTCCAAACAATGCCGGACCGATACACTCTCCAAAGCCGGTTCAACACCACTCCCTGCATGGCCGAACCAACCAACTTCCCCTACATAGCCGAACCAAACTCCTTCCACTCACCACTGGATCATGTCCCACCGAACCAAGCTCTACCGAACCAACCTGCCTCCATCCACTGCCGAACCAGAAGCAAGGAAGGACATGACCGGACCAATTCTACAAGGCCAAATTGCATCGGCCCAGGCCCACCAGTAGCTATATACATCCAAGACCCCTGCCCCCAGCCTCACTCTATAAATAGAGGGGCAGGGGTACAACAATGGCAGACAAGTTTGAGGGCTCGAGCACGGAAGGAACTTTCAAACAACTTTTATATACTTGTAATCAAGGCTTTGTACTTGTAATCTGAATAGTAAGAGGAGAATAACATATAAAGTGGACGTAGGCACGTTCTGGCCGAACCACTATAAATTTGTGAGTCTTTTACAGTTTAGTCCCTGCTTTTTATATATTTGCATAAATCCCCCAAACCACTGAAAACAACGTAAAATCAACCAAATCATACGACTTGGAGGTGTTTGCCCATTTTTTGTGCAAACAACTTATATATACAATTTTTTTCTAAAATATAAGGAAGGAACTCAAAACAAAACATTATTTTTTTGAATGTTTTAGCAATAAAATAAAACAAGAAGATGTTTTAACAAAAGAAAACAAAGTATTTTTCATAAACAGAACAAAAATACTTAACTAAGCAAAAGAAAAAACTTAACACTTAAAACTAAAAAAATGAAAATAACTTTCTCAACTTCAATCCGACCCGCTAATAAAAACCCTACCGGCGCAAATCAAAACCTATGCCCCCTTCTTTACTATTAAAAAAACACAACTTACTTCTGCTTCATATCAAAGAATTCGACATTCTCGCCCCCTTTATTCAATGAAAAATACAATTAACAATCGTGATTTAGAAATTGCTTCTGAGATTTGAAGGCTAGTCGACCGTGGGTTACGAGGAGAGGTAATTGCGATGATTGGAAGGAAACTTTAAGTTGAGTAGAGTTCGATGTCGACTGCGAATGTATGGTGGAGATTGATGGTTGATTGTCGATTGAAGGTGGGTGTGGTTGATTGGGAGTAGAAGATAGGATTTGGAGGAGGTGATGTGTGGAGTTTGATTGATTGTTCTCTGGTTGACCTAATTTGGTAAATGAATGTGGAAGGTTGAATGTGAGATATGTATTACAAGAAAGAAATGCATAGATATGTGCAATTATAACAAGAAAGACAGAGAATTGAAAGCAATAATCAATGAAACCAAAGGTTTTAGCAAACTTTCCAATTTATTCTGAGAACAAAATAAAATATAGGAATAGTTAATAAAATATTCAGAACTTTAAATAGACAACAGAGAACAAAAGGAGGAAAAAATATATGCAACAGAGATATAAACAAAACAAGATAATAAAAATAGATGACAGAACCCATTAACACACTAAAAGAATAAAAACAGAGATTTGACAACAAATGTAATCGATTTTGCTTCTTTTTTTAGTATGTTTTTTTTAAATGGACATGCAAACGCAAAATTAAAAGTAACAAACACACAATGAAAAATGCAAACAAAAATCAAACAAAAAATACACAAAATTTTTTTATGCAAACACACACAAAAATCAAACAACAAAAATAATCCAAGAATAAAAAATAGAATTAAAGCAAGTCCCCAGCAACGACGTCAAAAACTTGTTTAATGACGGATTTTCTATCGGTTTAGAAAATCGTCGAAAAGTTTATTATAAAATAACCGCAAGCGCACGGTGCACAAAAGTTAGTACGTGTTGAGTATGGGTCGATCAATAGAGGAAGGTTAGATTTTACATCACTATTCAATCTAATAATACCAAAGTCATGACAATGTTTTAACTATAAAAAAATGTAAAAACTAACATTACAAAAGTGAATGAAAACTATGAGAACAAAATGACAATTTAGAGATAAATCCACTATTCAAATCAAATAGTTCAACAAAATATGAAATTATGATCCCTCTTGTTTGGTCATTAGTGAGTTTAATTGATGTGTTTAATATAAGTATGACCTATTTGTGCTATTAATTATCACAACATAAGCCATCAAACTATAACAAACCCCTTAAACCACATACTAATTCTCATGAAAAATGACAACAAGTTGAAAGTAAAATCTATTTTAAGTATGACCTATTAACTATTAATTAGAAATATAGACCATCAAATTTTGATTTCAAAATTCACTTCATTACTATATTCATATGTAGATGAAGAGGTAATTTGATTTGTTGTTTGTTTAACCATAGTCTATTTCATGTCAACAATATAGGCTATCATATTTAAAGCTACAACAATAAGTTAAACCAATTCTAAATGTTTCCTTTGAGCACAAAAAGAGAACATAAACATCAAAATGTTGAATGTACATACTAGAAAGCTTCATTACCCCTAAATTGAAGGGGTTTAGCCTCTTATATTTGTTACCATATAAACAGATGTAGATTTCAACATGAACAAAAATAAGGGGAAAAAAGAGAGCAATTACAAAGAAAAACTAATCTACTTCCAAAAATAAATAAATCTACGCTACTAACATCAAATGAAATAAAAAAAAGGAAAGTAAAAGAAATTTTATTAACTTGCATAAAAGAAAAGAACATAAAAGAAAAGGCTAAGTAGCCATGAAAGTGAAAGAGAGCTTTCTTTTATTTTGATCCTAAACTAACCTAAAGAGAAGAGCCAAAAAGAATAGAGACTAAGGGAAGAGAGGTTACATGAAGCATAAGAGGTTTTTATACAGATTATAAACCATTATTCATTTTTTTGGGAACTATCCTCTTAGGAAGTGTGGTGGCTAAGTAATCATTAGCATTAAATAATCATCATTTTAAGTGTGCATGATGCTTTAACGGCCACTACTGTGTGTATTAGCTTCTAATTTGTATATGAAGATAGGTGGGTAAGTGGTGCCCTCTATGATCCCTGAAATGAATTATTTACATCTCCATTCCTTTGTATTCACTCTTGTGCATGCATATACCTTCATGAAACCACTTGCATATGAAGCCAAATTCCTACAAAATAATATATAAATTTCCAATTACCTTTTCTCAAATTAATATATGTACAAAAATGACCATTTTTCTCTTGGTTGAAGAAGAATATGTGATGATTTGAAAATAATTTGAATTTTGGTCTAAACATGTTAAAATGCCAATATGATCATTTATTTAATTTAAATAGATTAAATATGGGGGTAAAAATATGCATATTTACGTGCACATCGGACTTTCCCCAAGATCAACTCTACCTTTGACCAATTTGCAACTAAGTTCCTTGACCAGCTCAGGCTCCACACCATGCAACCAAAGGATGTCATGTCCCTAACCAGACTAGCTCAAGCGCGCAAAGAGTCATTGAGATCATTCATGAGAAGAATTAAAACGGCAGTGATAGAAGTGAGCAACCCCAATGAGGACATGGTTTTTATGGCATTAGTCTGCACTATCCATCCGGAAAATGGAGGTTGAAAAATGGATTAAAATGAAGCAACCCATCAATAGGAACGACTTCAACCGTAAGGCAAGCTAGTACTTGAGATTGGAGGAAGCGCAGGAGCTGGAAAGAAAGTCAACTGTGTACAACGGATGAGCAACGGGAAAAATTTTGCGACAACAGGTCAAAATGCATGCAATTTTGGTACTGCCTAAGGAGTCGTAGAATGAAACGAGAACTAGAAAAGAAGGACCCAAAACTCTGATAAGAGAAATAATATTAGCAATAACAAAAGATTCAGGGTGTTTAGAGAGGGAGAATACACCCTACTAAACAAAACTCCAGAGAATATTCACCTTGCAACATAGGAGACTAAAGAATATAAGAAGCCCCTTAGGAAAGCAGCAGCCGAGCAGTAAAAGCACTCAGGAAAATTATGTCGCTTCCATGAGACGCACAGTCTAATACCGACGAATGCCGGCACCTGAAGAATCTCATTAAGGAGCTGATCTGAGATAACAAGCTTCAACAATATGTGAAAAAGCCACAAAAACATAGCCAGGCTATAGTCCTTCACCCTCCGAGAGAGCAAAGGAATCTAACTGGAACTAGCAAAGAAGATCGAAACAAACTGACCAAAGGTTCATTACCTGAAGAATATATGGAGGCCACATCCCGTGCAGAGAAGATGGGGAGAGTTAGAGCTAAATGCGTATTTATTAAAGCATGCCCCAAAGGAATCATGTTTGGTAACAGATGATGGAATTCCAATCAAGCGGCAAAAGGTTTTGAGCGATTTTATAGTGTTTCGCAATCGAGATAATGAAGGGATTGAAGCTCTAACTCTGGATCCAACGGTAGTGACCGTAGGAATCGAGCCTGCTGTCGTCCGACGAGTGCTGATTGACAATGGCATTTCAGTAAACATACTTTTCAAGCTAACTTTTGATCAACTGAAAATTGGTATGAAGTGTGTGTCAGAGTGCCAAACAAAGATTCAAGGGTTTACCGGAGAACCGAAATAGCCAGTGGGAACAATAGTCCTACCGATGGAGCTCGAAGTGGGTGAGCGAAGGGTCACACTCAATCTAACCATTGTAATCGTAGATGAAATGTTAGCATACAACTCATTCTGATTTGTGATTCTTTCATGTAATGTCATTTCTAAAGCACTCGTTTGATAGCTCATTCTATAATTTCCATATTTGCTAAATCTTTCATTTCTCTTTGCTGTTCTGATTTCCCTTATAAGTATGAAGCGAGTAATATTTGCAATTGTTTGCTTGAAATTGACATATAAGTCTATGTATATCATTCACATAGATTTAACAAATCATCATGTTAATTGCATGAAAAGTAGTTTATATCAAATGTTTAAATCCCAATTTTGACCACGATGAGAAATAATTAAGAAGTTCACTTTAACCGTCTAGCCAGATATCTGAAGTTTGTCGATAGGAAATCCCACCTCAAAGCGAAGGTATAAACTTTAGAGAGTCATTATCTAGTGATAGTTGATAAAAGGCAAATATAGAAGAGTTTAGAAATCATTATATGAATGTTTGTAATAGAAGCCCAATGACCCATTCTCAGGTACTAATGAAGTTTGAAAACATAGTAATTTGAAACCTAGATTCGGGTATTAGCAAAAACTTATAGTAAGGATCTTCTTAAGAAAGCCTTTGACCCAGATTCGAGCATTAATGGTGGTTAATTATATGCCCACAATAGAATTCTCAATCCCAGATTATGCAATTAATCAGTAATAGTTTCAAAACCAAGATTCGGGTATGATAAAGATAGCAAAATTGATGAAAACCCAAAACCAAAATGCGAGTATTAGATAATGAAGCTTAGAAGTGGAAGCCCTGAAACCAAGATTCGAGTATTAACAAGTGGAGTTCTATCCTACTCCTTTGTTTATGTCTTCCTCGACATGCCTAAACCCGTTTGATCTTGTATATATAAGAGTAATTCGATTGGCTATTTCTCGACCTTAAACATCTTAGTCTATAATCAAATGTGCCGCTTCTTTATCCTAGACATCATAATCCATTTGAGAAATATCGCTTCATAGGTTTTGACATCTTAGTTGATTATTTGATGAACCTCTTCTTGGGCTTGGGCATCTTAGTCCATTATTTGATGGGCCTCTTCTGGGCTTGGACATCTTAGTTCATTGTTTGATGAGCCACTTTTGACCTAGCTGGAGGCATGACCAAGGGCTTGTCCAGTGTTTTAACCTGGCCATAGCGTGGTTTGGACAAAGGCTTATTCCGACCTCCTTCAAGGAGGCACCCCTGCCTTGGCCACAGCATGGCATGGACATGGCCTTGTTCGATGCTTTATCCTAGCAATAATGTGGTGCGGGTAATGGCTTGCTCCATCCTCCCTCTAGGAGGTACCTTAACCTGACTAGAGGCGTTGCCAAGGGCGTGTCCGATGCTTTAACCTGAGAGACTTTCTACCATCTTAGGTAGTTTTCTACCATCTTAGGTGGTATCCAAATGCTTCACTCTAAACCATGTAGATCTTTCTTCGAAAAGTAACTCTTTATTGTTTTTTCTCATGTTCTCTTTACAAATTCGGTAATCTTTCCTTGACGGAAGAAATTGATTATCATCCACTCTCGGGATATGCAATGATTGGTCTCATGTCCGTTCATCATGTGATAGTGACAGTAGGATCCTTATTGATTCTTTTTATATTTTGGCTTCATTTTCTATGATGGCTAATTGTTAAGCGCACCCTTGGTTAGCAAGTGGACATTCTTTATGGGTGTTGTTAACTTGCATTCTTTATGAAGTCTAGACTTGAAAATTTTTTCTTGGGGATGGCTCTATGATTTCTTGTTTCCTATCCATGTATTTTCACATTGTTCAATCGCTTTACTTTTCGTCACCCTTGGAGTTCTTTTGGTGGAAGTGTTTTTGTTCAGTCCATTGCCATTTATATGCAAAGGCATTGCAGTCAGCCATTATCTCTTCCTCAAATATTGTGCCTTTGGAATAATGTTTAACGATTCTTCCCATTTGACTGTATAAATTATCACTTCCATTTTTCCATTCTCCTAAGGAAAAAATAGAGGTGGCGCCAATATGAAAGTGGTTCAAGCACCATTTCTCTGGATTATATGATTCCACATTTTTCTTGATAATAATTCTTGGAGCCTTTAATCTCATCTTTGCTCCACATTTTGGTTGGAATACTTGATGGTTCTTGGGGAAAATCCTATCAAATGTAGCTCAAATGATCCTTGCTTGGATATTTTGATTCTTTTAGCCAAGACTAACCCAAAGTAGATAAGCTTAGAATGGAGTTGATTTGGGTCAAAGACAAGTGGTGTTGGTTGTTTAACCAAGTCGGAGGTTCTAGCCCTCTTTTTAGCGCCAAAATGTTAACAAGAAACCTTGTCAACATTCCAAAGTTGAGTTAAGGAAAAAGGTTTATCCTTTTTGGATTTTGTGGGTTAGGTTTAGGAGAATATGATGTGTGTTTTTCCCTTGGTTACCCTTTCAAATAAATTGTTATGGTGAAAACTCATTCAGATCATTATTTCAATCCTGTCAAAACGGCTGGTTTCTTTTCTTAACATCCTTAGGAGCTTGTTGAGATGATATGTATGTCCCTTTATTCTTTTCAAAGCGGTTGTAGAGCGAAAAGGATGTCCCTGAGGAACCGAGATTAAGACTTGATTTGGGGGTCTTCGACCTTGTCAAAAGCTAGATTGATTAGTGGTCAAGACTTTGACCGATTATCTGGAATTGAGGTTTCGACCTTGTTGAAAGAAATTTCCTTAAGTGTCTTGGTAAGGAAAGGAAAACTAAGGCCAAAGAAAAGTAATATAAGGTTTAGACCCAGTCGATAGTTGAAGTCATAGGAAAAGTGGCATAGAATCTATATCTAGTCCTACTTGAAAATATAGGGGTTTTGACCTGGCCGGAAGAAACCTTTCAATACAGTCGACACCTATAATGCAAGGTTTGACAAGATAAATGCTTGATGAACATTTAAGTAACTAGAAATATTAAACACTTCCCTTTCCCAACTCAAATATGATTTTATTCATCAATTTCCATAATTCAGTTTTTCAAATTAGGGTTTTACAGCTCTTAGAATTAAGAAAGTACAAGTTTATTACGACTGAATTCGAATCCCTAAAACCCGAACCCTAGGGTTTTATTTATTGATGCAGGTCAGCAACTTTCAACTCCGTTGCTTTTGATCTAGTGAAAAGGTGGCTGCCATATTGACACTAATATGCTTTCGCCTTTGTCGAAAGGAACGGTTGCGCTTTTCTCCTCTATGTTGCTTTGTAAGAGCTTTCGACTCTTTCGATATGCTTTATTATGTGGTTTCGAAGATGCTTAGATGTTGATGGTTTCGATGATGTTGGTTGCTTCTAAACTCTTGCCTGTGACTTGATGCGGAACCTCCTTGACAATAATGGCTTCGACCAGTTCGAAAGGCTTGTTTTAGCTTTCGAAAGGGTTGTTCGAGCCAATACATGATTTCGAGTAGTTTGAGTGAAGGTGAAACCTTTGGTTTACAATGGTTTGGAGCGTATTTGAAGAGTTTCTGTCATTGTCTTCGAAATGTATTACTTTGACTAATTAGAAAGGCCTTTATGCAAATAGAATCACCTACTTCGAAAGGTGGTCACTAAAGGTAGAAGGATGCATTCGAATCCTTCAACCCTATTCAAAGGTAAAGTGTCTTCCGGTACTTGACTGTAGCACCCTTTCGACCCCGTGGATGGTTTTGAAGCTTTGGGACTTTGGCTATGGCATTCCTTTGATTCTTTCAAAAAGTCTACCGAGAGCCTTTTCCTCTTATTCTTCTTTACCTTCTGCTCAAACCGGTTTCTGCTAACTTGAAAGGAGTTTTAGGTAGTAACATAATCTTTGAATCATTTTCTTAATTTCATCTAGAAGTGCCTAGAGTATTTCTCGATTTCTAATTATTTGTGTCTATTCTTTCAAATCCGATTTTGTTTCTACTTGTTTCCATTCTTTCATTTATGGATGTTTTGCGTCGTGGTCTCACACAATTATTTTATGTTCATCATATTTCTTGGGTTTTCTCGGGTTGGTTTTCCCAGACTTATCTGGGTGTTATTTTATTATAATGCATGGGTTAGATTGAGTTTTTCTCTGTTTTCATTGGTGGAACATGGAGCTCATGGAGTAGAGCTGGATGTTCACCTAGCGTTGTATTTTTATTTTTGTCTACACTATTATGTATTCCCATCAACAATTATAAGATCGAGAATTTACAATTGTCCAAGCTGATGAGGTTTGATTTTAACTCTGGTGCACAATGTATCTTAGAGTTAAGACTTTTATTGCCTTTGTTAAATTGTATGTGATTGTTCTGCTATGAGATCCTATTTCCCCTGTTCTTTATCTTTTTACTTTACCCTAACAATCTATCATTCCAGCACTTAGATGCTAGATATTCTAATACCGTGGATGTATTAAGTGCCAACTTTTGAGGGTCAAAACGGCGTTCAATTACATTTTGACTTTTTCTAGAATGCAAATTCATTTGCTTGTTTGTCACTATGGGTAGTTTATTTAGTTAAATGAATGTTAAGTATCTATCAATTACTTAATTTAGGATATATCTGGTTTATTTGATTGTTTGGTTTGATTATTTTATTCCTAAATAATGTTTGATGTTGTTGTGATTTATATGACTACATTTACATTTTTCTAATTTTTAATTTGGTGACTATAGCACATATATAGAACCTATAATCTCACACTTGGATGCTTACATATTGACCTTTAATATCATATAGTCTCATTTATATAAGGAAAGTGTCAAAAATAGATTTTTGCATTTTACTCAATTTGACCCATACCTTGAGCACTACATATGCCTACATGTTTCATTTCATCATATTTTTTAATAAGACTGCATCGCTCGTGTAAATGTTTTGAATGTTAGGTAATTTATGAGGCATCAATTCATGATATGAGTATGCGATATATCATTTTTCCTTTGAGAATTTCAGGGATGGAATTCTTTTAAGGCGAGAGTGTAAATTTATGTAAAATTTAGTAATAATAATTAGTGATTATTAAACATTATAATCTGATTAACCTAAATAATATAGAGGGAAATTGACTAATTCTCAAAGTTTGGAATTTGACAATAAAAGTTGCGTTATTACATAGAGCACATCGTTCTTGTTAGTTTGACTTTAGTAAACATTTTTGAATGAAAGGTCGTACAAAGGTGATATAGAGGAAACATGTTTTTGATTTAGTGGGCTTTGGGCTCAAGAATTTGAGTTTCTAATTTGAGGGAAATGTTTCAAGTTTCCCTCAACTCATTAAAACGTTCACATATGTGTAATTCAAAATATATGAAATCATATTTCTTCTCCCATTTCATTTCTTCGCTCTTTTTTTCTTTAAAGTTCAAACAAGGCGTAACTCCTTCCATTCCTTATGATTTCATAGAATTAGCTATTGAAATGATCATGAAGATGAGGTATATGATATGTTATTGGAGATAATGTTTGGTTCTTCTTCATTACGAGAATTTTAGCGAGTAAATCTTCCCTAGTTCATAATATGTCGTAAAGTGCGGTGACAGAATTAAGGCTAGGGGTCTGGTTAGGCCTTGATTATGGATTGATAACAAATTACAAGATTGAATGAATGGGTTAACTTGATAGTTGAAGAAATAAAGGATAAACATAACAAAGTGAATATAATTATAACCATACGAATATTAATGAATATGTACCATAATATGATGTTGATGAACCCTTATACTAAAGTATATTCATAGTATAAAGTGGTAATATTAAAATTAAATCGAAAGGAGGTAGAGTGGATTAGTCAGAATGAAGAACAAAGGTTAAAATGACAAATAGGCACGACCAAGCTATGCATATGAGGCTCGATCGGTAGACTGGTCAAGTGGTTGGTAGATCGACCATGGTTAACCAATAGACCCATCGGCATGTAGTTGGACCATGCTGAACTAAGGCCTGCTAAGTTATGATTGTTTTGATGGAGTTTCATAGCCGAAGTGTTGTGAAGTGGTTTGGATCTATCCTATAGTGGATGTGTTTGGTCAAGGAGATCAATTTATTATGAGATAAATAGATTGTAAGACTATATGCCATAGAGGATAGAACAAGTATGAATAACTTAATGTAGCATGACTTGTAGCACATGAGGCGGGTCTAGGATGTGTTTGCATATGTGTTGGACACTGAACATGTTATAGGAGTACCGTTGTAGTATTTGTGGGTTTTTCGCCATTTAAACATAAGTTTGGCCCACTCTTATTTTCCTTTTTACTTGTATCATTTGGTTGATGGGGATCGGTGACGAAAGGCTGTATGTAGGGGTGTGTGTGTATGTGTGTATATGTGTATACAAATTTGTGTGTGTGTGTTTATGTTGTAAATAGACTATATAACATATACCAAGTACGATTTGGTGTTGGTGTTGTTGTTGGTTTTTGAATTGTATAGACTTTCGAAATAATGTAATTGATAAATAGTGGCTTGAAATAAATCATTTTTTTTAATATTATAATTTCATTTCTTTCGTTGTGAGTTAGAAAGTTATAGCTAGAAATGTTGTATTGTTTCTTGTTATCATCTTTTAAGGATCGATCATTTCGGCTTTTAGTGGTTTGAACGTCTGTTCGAGCGTTAAACCAAAGGGTTCTAAAAGCAAGTTGTTAAAACCTAACCAAGCAAATTTTTTTGTTAGGGTGAATATGATAAAGCTTCTTAAATCTTTTATTATGAGCAAGTTTGTCCTAAACATTTGTTATTATGCTTGGTATATTACTTGATATTTCATATTTTAATATGTTTTCTCGGTCTTACAGGCAGTCAAGGATAAACACATGAAGACATAGGCTTGCTTCCTGAGGAATCGCACTACTTCTCTTGATACTTAAAGATGTGTACTAAGCTACAAGACAACAATCACCTATTCCTATAGCGGTAGATTTCAAACGGTTGAATAATGACTTTATAAACCTAAATGGCAGTCTTTCCCAAAATGGAGAAGCCATCAGAAGTTGCTAGATGAATTCACGAATTATACCAATTTTCAAGAATAATGTCTTTTTGCACAATGTTGAATATATACACTAAATATAAGATTTGTACATCCACTATTTATTTTAAAATTTTGTTGGGTATTTAGTATGCATTATTATTTTATATTTCATATTTTTAGATAACTTGCTTATTTCACTTATTCACCTGAGATACACTATAACCAAAATTTGTGTGCAATTGTTCCTAGTAAATCTTATCCCTTCATTTCATATTTTAATAGTTACATTATTTAATTCATTTTTACTATTGAATGGATGAGATATGACGAGCACATAAGTGCATTGTTAATTAAGGAAACAAAATCTAAACTCAACTATTTTTTGTATTTTTTGAGAATTGTGGAATATATAGACTTCTTATTGCTAAGAAAAGAAAATTCATAATTTGCATTTGTGTTCGGTAGCTAAATTCTATAATTACATTGTAATTGGCTTATTTTAAAAAATGGAATATCATATAAAATGTCAGATATGGTTACATGTGTTTCATGTACAATTAAGTTTTATCAATAAAATGCTACTATATCTGAATTGTATTATGTCAAATCCTACGCTACAAACAAAAATTTAGGAGGGAAAACATATCAAATTACCGAAATACCATCAAAATTCTATCATTTTGCACTTCCTTACATTTTTGAAAAAAATGAAATTTTATAAGTGTACAAAATGTCTTCTATAAACTCATTTTATAACGTTCAAGCGGTTGAAACAAAAAGGCACCCTTTATCTTCAACTATTACTTTTTTTATGGTGGTACAATATTTGAAAGGGTCAAGTTTTAGGTTTAAAAGCGTTCTTAGGACATTTCCGTCACCGATAAAAGATGGCAATTTCTTTTCGAGTCTCCTATCACTTTATTGTTCTCCATGGCCACCATTAAAAGCTAACTTGATTGAATCCGAAAGCTAAGTTGCTTTACGAGATTGGATTTTTGCTTAGCACATGATAGTCGACATATGTGTTTAGATTTTGTGAATTTATTTCCTAATTCAGGAGATTCACCATAGTTGTAAACAGGAATTAGTTTGTGTAGGATCGATTTCACCCTAGAGGGGGGTGAATAGGGTGATACTATTTATTAAAATTATTGTGGAAGTCTATAAATATTTTCAACACAGATATATCAGAATAATAGCAGCACAGATTATAGCAGAATAATAAATGCAGAAATAGAACAACAAAGAATTTACCCAGCTTCGGCAAAACCTTGCCTACGTGCTTCCCCTAAGGTTTCTACTGGAAATTAAGTAGACAGACGCTTACACATGTAAACTTGCGACATCCGCTATCGACTAGCCTTAACTCTACGCTCAGAATCCTGTCATAACTCATCCATTGAGTTGTGGATTCTTGAACTACACCACCGTAGTTCGTCCCCTAGTCACACGACCAGAAAATACAAATGTTTAAAAGGAAAATAACAAATTTAAAAACAATTATAAACAATACAAAACCCTAATTTAAATATTCTAAGCCCAAAAAATAAAACGGCCCAATTAATATTAACAAGAAATCCATTTTCTTTTGTCTTATGTCTTCGGCCGGATATTCGTTGCTTAACAATGGTTGTTCATTCCCTTTCCAGATTTAGGGTTTTGCTAAATTGAAGAACCGCCTGATATCATTCAATTGTAGATTTCGATGCTCTTTGATTTGGCTTGCTGATTGTTGCTTTTGGCAGCTTCAATTTGTCGAGCATGCATGCTTCATATAAAATTGGTACGTGATGTTTCTTTGATTTCAATTACGTTCAACTTTGATTCGAGTTGTTGATTGATTTATGTTGGTATCTGTTTTCCTTCGAACTCGAATGATCTATTTTGGCTGATGATGATTGGGTTTTACAGGGTTCAATGCCCTACATTTTCGTTTGTATATTTTATATGAATTCGTCAATTAATTTAGCTTTGGCCACTTGAATATGTTTGTTTTCATGAGATTGATCTTGACTTGTTCAAATTCATATAATTCCTATTGCTTGATTATCACAGCTCAATTTCTTGGTCGTCATGGCTTTGAATTTTCTGACTTGAATTTCGGCATTGCTTTGACTTCGGCCATGGTGATTTGTGATGATATTTTGACTCTGTTTAATTTCTCATGGCTTCGACTTGAATTTTGTCATTTACTTGACTTCGGCACTGTCACTGTTCAATTTAAATTTATGTTGACTTCGGCTTGTACCTTGATTTACTTATGGCCTTGACTTTGTCATACTCTGCATATACTCTTTGTTGTTGTCACTGCATACATGTATACTTGTTCGATTTTAGCCTTGACATATCGAAGTGTTTGTAAGTTTTGTATCTCTGGCTTTCACTCGACTTGAAACTTATAAACTGTTCATCCGGCTTTGATTCCTATAAGATTGTATCCTGCTACTTGACTTTGTTATAACTGTTAAGTTCATTTTTGTAGTCTTTGTTCCAATGTAGTCTTGTTTCAAGACTTGTTTGCAGTCTTGTGTCATATGCATGTTGTATCATTGAGTCTGTACATTCTTCTCTGGCTTGTATTTGGTTGTATGCATATGCACTGCTTTGTCTTCGACATTGTCTGACCATATGCATGCTTCGAGGCAGTCTGCATATGCTTTCATGATGCAATGTCTTCACTTCTGAACTTCATGTATAGTTGTTGTCTACATCCATGCCTTGGTTACACTGCACTGTTCACATGATCATTTGTTCATGTTGCATAGCTTATAGTCATGTTTCAATGTGTACTGTCTTTGCACATTTTCTGTTGGTCTGCACTTCAATTGTTTATGTTCATTATAGTCCACTACATTGAGTTTTGGTTTACATATAGACATGCTTTACTGATTCTGGTATGTTCACACTGCTTTGACCATTCATGTATGGTCTGCATGTGCTAGGTCTGGTGATCTTCCCTTGTGTACTTCTGATCATGCTACTTGCTTCAAGGCAGTTTTCATACAGTCTTTGTTGGTCTTGTAATTGATTTCATATGCTTGATATGCTGGCTCGAGTCTAGTATCTTGAATCACTGTTTGCTGCCTGGTCGTCGTTATGCACATGTTTTAGCTGTTTAGTGCCTGGTCTCTCTTATCTTTGACTTATGAACTGCCTTTGTTGGTTTAGTGGTGCACTTGCTTGATGGTCTGAATGGACTGTCTAGCCTCTGTTTTCATGTGTACAACTTGAACTTTGGTCGAGGCTTGATTTATATTGGTTTTGGATTTTTTATCATTTTATTGAATCGGTACGTTTGGATTGCACCTGTGTTGAATCGAGCTTAAAGCTCGGGTTTGACCTTGTGCTCGTATCGCGATTTTATTTGTATTTCACTTGAGTTGAACCCGACTTTTAATTTGGGTTTGTCCTTGTGCTCACCTGTCCCTGTAGATTTATCAAGTGTATATCGGTGTGCACGGCCTTGTGGCATGTATATTAATACATTGTGAATGTCAAACGTGTTTGTGTAAGATGAATTCAAAATTAAATGATGATGAACAACCCAAATAACTGAAGCAAATAATATTTTCAAAATTACATTTTATTTTACACTGCAAAAATATTTTATTTTCAATTGTACTATGCCAGTGTATATTTTTGTAGATTGCTCGGATGCAGGATTCAATCTTGAATGAAGTTGAAGATCAATTTTGAGTGAACGAGTGATATGTAGTGAGGGCAGTTATGTAAATTGAAAAATTATGATGTAATCAAATTTGTATTGTAATTGAAATTGTATATATATAGCGAGAGATTGAATTTGTATTATTCAAAATTGTAATAAATATTTGTTTAAATAAAATATCTGTTTGAATTTAAAATTCCATGTTTTTATTTTTATTCAGCAAATATTTATTTAATTTTGTGAGAAATAAAATTGTAACGACCCGCCTTTTTGGACAGTTTAAACCGACGATCAAATACATATGCCGGTTCCAAACCATTCAAAAGGGCAGATGGTTATTGGGGTAATTAAGAAAAGGAAAGAAAGACAAATAAAGGAAATGAAACAACACAGAATCTCGCAGCAGAACGATAAAATATAATAGTCAAATAAACAGTTCATGAAGCTGTTTACTATACTTTGACAATTATTTATTCAACATTTATTGGAGTTATACATATACAACAGGACAAATAAAATAATGCAGCAGACTGCATGACGCAAAGATAATAATAATAATAGTACACCAAATCTTCGTCTTCATCCTCGAGAATAGATCTTCAATAAGCTGAAAAACTCCGGTCTGACCCGAGCGTAATGAAAAGACAAAACACTCGAGTCAGGACTAAAATATCCTTATGAAAGTTAAATCAATCGTAAATAAATATGAGTGTAACGGCGTCAGAGATGTTTACGGGGTTTGACATCTCATATCCAGTGTCAACATGCGTGCAATAACTTAAGAGATGTTACGGGATTTTCCATCTCTTAAGGATCCGTTAAACTATCTACTATGTAGTACAATACGCTAAGTAGATAATGCCTATCAGTAATATAAAGTATCAAAATAGCGTTAAGGCGTTACCATAATCCCCCTTAACACATTTTTATATTGCCATAGTCTATACAACACCGTAAGCCCCACCGTAAACTGGTGGTTATCAGAGGGTACCCCATAGGTATAACACAAAACATAACGTAGTGGTCGCGAATAGGATAATCAGTATGACAAGGTACATGAGGCGATACCAACTAGGATACTAATAGTTGTGTGATGCGGACTGATGTTGAGTATAGCCAACAGCTACCCCAACACCGCGAAACAACACTCCCAAATCAAGGGGTGCACCTAAATCGAATCACAAATGTAATAGATATGGTATCGAAGAAGTGTGTCCGCTAGAGATGGAGAACTTCAATGGCCCGACGCGGCTCCTGTTTTAGTCATGTCAGGGGTCATCCAATATCATTCTCTTTCTTCAGTCAACGCGTTCACCAAACCATCCACTTCATTCTGGATCAACACTCTGCATATAATAGTTATTAAAGTGGTTTCGGTATAGATAGAGAGTATGTCCATATCCGATCCCGGTCTCTTTAATAACTACGTATTATTACACCGATGGCACTTTTACATTTCAAATCGATTCATAATTTATATCAAAATATCATATTCGCTTCAAAAATAAAATCCATTTCCAAATATCATCGTATCTTTTCAAATGTAAGATTCCATTTCAAAAAACATTTTTCGCATCAATATCTCATTTTGATTTCAAAATCATTTCGAATTTCAATTTAGGTTGCAACTTCATTTAACCCAATTCGTATTTAAATTCAAGATTTAAATATAAACATTTCACCTTATTGACCAGCTTAGAATTTTAGAAGATAGTTTGAAGTAGTTTAAAAGTAGTTTAAATAATTAAAGTAGTTAAAAATACTTAAAGTCTTAAAATGGATTTAAAATAGATAAATTAGTTTAAAATAATTTAAATTGGGTTAAGTCGATTTAAAATAGATTAAAATAGTTTAAGTATCCAAAAATGGTTTATATAACTGAGTAATTTGGAAAACAAAATAAAAAAGCTTCAAAACCAAACCATTTCAATTATAACTTCCCAACTCAAAACAATTTCGATTTCCCTTCTACCGATTCAATTTCAATTTAAATTCAAATCAATGTCAACTTTGACTTCAAATTAATTCGATTTTATATTCACCTTCAATTAATTCAATTTCAATTTATATAGATTTGGAGCTTGATTTTCAAAATATCAATTTATAACACTTAACAAAATTATCCTTTAATATTCAAATTTAAATCCAAATTCCAAATATGATTCAATTTCAAGCTCAATTTCAAAATATCATTTTTATGTCACCTTTACTTAGTAATACTCAAAGCTCGAATAATGTTCAATCTTTAAAACAAATAGATTTTCGAATTCAATCATATCCCAATTTTTAATTTCAAAGTCTCAACTTAAATTATTTAACAATTTCTTTTAACCAAAATTTATTTCAACATTTCAAACTCAATTTTGCGATAAGTTCGATTTCTATAAATTGATTTTACTTATAACTTTTAAATCAAGCATTTAAATGAATTTCAAATCAACGATTTTAAAAATTATTAATTTAGCCAATCCGGTGTCCGTATATAATTTTCTATCCTATGGCCAAGTAATTATTTATTTCAATTAAATGTCAGGGATGAATATATATCACTTAAATCAAATCACAGTTTCATATGTATGCATAACAGGATATATATAAGCAAATAAACATCCAACATTTAAATATCAACTAATAGCATCCATCGAAATACATCATTCAATATCAATACAATTCATGGCAATTTCATAGTTATCAATATCAGGAAATTTAATCGCAATTTAATTTTTAATTTCAATTTAACTATCAATTAAATTTTCAACGGTTAATTCAAAAGACAATCTATATGACAATTAAATTTTATCAAACAACGACAAATAAAATTCATAACACTTCATAATGTCAAATTTAACTAGCATAAAGATATTTAGTACATTGTGAGCGTTATAAAACACTCACCTTGATTTCAATGTAGTTCCAGCGTTTATTTCGAATAAAATTAAACGAGCGTTTAATTTTACCCGAAATTTTCACTAGCTCCAAATGACTCCAATCCAATTCCATAGCGTAGTGCTCGACAAAACGATTGCAACGCAATTCGTTTCGTTGAATTCCGACCTCGTATGCAAAAGTAAGAGCATTTTAAAGATTGAACAAATTAAAACGTAAATTAATTAACATTTCTTTTTTTATTTCAAACCCTATGCAATCT
Organism: Allium cepa; assembly: GCA_030765085.1. Lineage (NCBI taxonomy): Eukaryota > Viridiplantae > Streptophyta > Magnoliopsida > Asparagales > Amaryllidaceae > Allium > Allium cepa. Next base: position 32,903,407 of record CM060940.1, read on the forward strand.
CAGCCGTTGATTTCCAACCCAAGCAGATCAGGCCGTTGCCCCCCTTTCTTCCTCAACGTGATATTCACGTACATGAAACCCATCGTGCCGCCCTCTCCCTCAAATTTTCATGACCACTACATTGACTTTGAAGACGATCGGCTAGCGCCAAATGGAAGCCCCACTCGAGAGCTACCTTCGACCGCCACCATGTCAAGCTCGGCCTCCCCCATTGCTTCGATTCTCGTGCGCGACCTGATGTGAATGTCGCCATTTTGACGACGATTTGCTCGATTGAAGTTCATCATCCCCGTATGGATGTGAAGATCTCATCTTCCTCTTTATCTTTGCAGTTGACAACTTTTCGAATTGGCTAACGGATTTGAAGAAATTAAAGGGAGAGGTGACGTGCGTTTCTGGCCATTGTTTCGATAATGGCGGCTCCGACCTAATTAGGGTTTCTGAATGCAAATGGTGAAAGATAGAGTCCTTTTATAGAAAATTCGCGAAATTACTATTCACCCTGAATTTCCGAACTCCAAACGAAGCGTGCCGACTGATGTTTCTAGGGTTTACCCCGCGTTCCGAACACAATGGAACGTGTTTTGAAGGCTAATTCGGTCGTATGTATGAGTTTTGCAATAAACGATCGAATTTAAATTAAACCGATTAAACAAATTTCTATGCATTTTGGCTTGCCCCGGACAAAGGGTAAATCCAATTGACACGAAATTTGAAACGTGACAATAATATCACATTATGGATCCGATGAAACTGGTTTCGTCGAAATCCGAGACAGTTTGAAAAATGGCTATTTTAACTCGTCAATTAAATATTAAAATATATAATTTTCACAAATTTACTTTTAATTCGATTTTAAAAGTTCTACAACATCATTCTAACTTTAATATGATAAAATAAAATTTTACAAATCATTTTTTAATCATATTTAACCCGTTATTCAATTATCCAATAAATTCCAATTTTAAAACCTTATTAACTCTATTATAATCCCAATATAACTTACATTCACTTTGGAAACCAATTTGAATCATATTAAATCAAATTTCAATTATTCGCTCTATTTTCATATATTAAATTTCAATATCAAATTAATCATATCAAATTCGAAATTTAATTATTCAAACATTTGAAATATTAAATTTAAACAATTTGATTATTCTTAAATCACTATCTTTTGAAATATTCGAAACAAACTTATAAAATTTAACAAATTCAAATTATAGAACAACCATTTTCATTAAAACAGTTATTCAACTCCCGTTATTCAATTATTCAATAAATTCCAAATATTAAATTTAAACAATTTAATTGTTCAATATTTGACGGATTTCAATATTGGATTCTTATATAAAAATTTCATTATCAGTTGATTTACTATATTATATCGAATGAATTCCACATTATTATTTAACTACAGTTAGAGATAATGCACTCAACTAATATATAAACTTTCATTTCAATTGCAATTGGTTCACAAATTCAATTCGACTAACTAAATGAATGGGTAACTTAAATAATTATCACCGTTAACTTTTAATTACTTATAAGTTTATTATTTACAAACAAGCGTCACAATTACCTATACAATACAAATTCATTCAATTACCTTTGACTACATATTATTTCAATTGATTTGGGATTCCATTCAATTCATAAATAATTAACTTAGATAAAAATTTGTTGCATTTCATTCTAGTTATTATTACCATGCATAAATTTCAAAAAAAAATTCTAACCTTAAATCACTTAATCTTATCAAATTAGCTATTTTAATTATCGAAAATTTACGGGTCGTTACAAAAATAGTACATTAACAAATACATTTAAATGAATTTATATGTGTATATTATCATCAAACGAAAATCACATATTCGCATATTCAACAATCTTCCCCTTTTGTTGATACAAACATATATTTGAGATTTTGAATTTAATAAATTTATTTTATTATTCAATTTTCTCCCTCTATTTGAATGCTTCCTCTCTACACAAAGCTCCCCCTTCATATATGCATATAAATAAAAATATGAAAATGAGCCTAGATGCAAATAGAAAATATTTGACCATTATTTGTCAAAATCTTAACTTTTCTCTCCCTCTTTTGTTATCAGAAAAAGAGTAATAGTATTAGAAAAATAGAGATAAAGTGATAGACATTAATACATCATTAGAACTCAATCGAACATAAATATTAAATTTTAATAAAAAAACCAAACAAAAATCGTAAATACTCTGTTTAACGCGTATTCCACTTTAGAGTGATATGGATGATGTCATCATATAAAACCGTGCAGTTGCGCCTATTTATGGTATATTTATATCAAGAATTTGAATATCTACTAACCATGCATAACCGTTAGGACTTCTAAAGTATTCCAAATTTAAAAAAAATGAATTCAAGTATCTTCTAACCATGCATAACCGTGAGGACTTTTAAATGAGATTAGAATCAACTTGTCTATTTAATAAATCAATTTTGATATGCATTCCACACATGCATAACCGTGAGGACTTTTAAATGAGCATGCAGCACATAATCAAAAATTCCAAGTAATTCACCCATGCATAACCGTGAGGACTTTTAAATGAGAGTGAATACTATGGATCTTTTTTTCAAAAAATATAAATGAAAAACGAATGATTTCCTATTTAAAATACCACATATTGACAAACCATATTGAATTTTGATGCGTGATGGTCGATAGGAATATGACAGAAATAGAGATGGTCATAGAATTTTTACCAACAAAAAGTGTTTATAACTCTTGTTTAAATTTCAAAGGAAATTTATTAATTATATCGTCTTAAGTTATAATGTATGATTATCAACACTTATCACTTTTTCAATCAATATTTATCTTTTCGATAGTCAGTAGGGAGTCAAATCAGTCAATGTAGTTATTTATAATCAAATCCAAAAATAATTATAAGATCAAATTTTCCAAAATGACTAATCTGAAACAAGGTCAAAAATGATTTTCTAGAAGGAGTTTTATAAAAAATTCTGCAGTTTGAAAATTATTTGAAATGAAAAATATGCAGATTATTTTTTATTGCGAAAACGATGCAAGTACAGAATGTCTCAACATAAGTCACGTTCCACTAGTAATTTTTCTATCAACTAGATTACCAGTGTAATCTGCATCTGAATTTTTCGTTCACTCGAGATTATCATTAGTTGGATGCTACAGATCAGCACGTGATGTTGTAATAAATGCTGTAATACCTTTTTTAATGAAATTCTTTTCAATTTTAATTGAAGTCGTGCCAATAAACAGAAAACCCTGAATATAGAGTCAGCCAAATGTATTATCATCAACCAATAAAACACCATCACTAATTCAAACTAATCTATATGAAATAGTCAAAAGACTCAAGAGATTTTTTATGTGTTCTTGACATAGGAATATAATTGGCCAACAATTTTAGAAAAGTAAGAATCATTATCATCATTCATCTCTTTATAACATAATTGATTGATTTAAATTCAAATTTTGGTGCAGATCATCACTTTTGATAAATCGTTCAAAATGTCTTTGCCTATTTTACCTTTGTCGATAATTTTTCGTGGTAGCCCACTGTGATTCTGACACCTTTATACTAGTCTAAGGAACTGTGATTTATCGCCTATTGTGTTTTGGAAAAACCAGAGTCAAAGTAACATGGTTGTTGTTCCTTAGCCTGCCACCATACCTATACGATGAAAGATTTTTGTGAGCTATTTGTTTTTATAGGTCCATGATTGTTAGCGGCAAGAGATTTTAAAAAATAGTTTTGTGGAGACCCCAAACTATTTATAAATGTTCCTTTCGGCACCCAGATTTGTTTGACTTTAATGGATTTTATATTTATTCCTTTAGGAGCCCAAATTGGTATGGTTTTCACTTGTTTGAGTCTATACCAACAAATATTGTGATTGTGTCCAAATTTTCCACATATTATGCACTTGAATTTGACTTGATTAATTTCATTTATAACATTTACAGATTGATTATATCCAAGTCCTTGTCTAACTATATTAACGGTTTATTTTCCTAATAGCATACTCAATGATTTTTCACTTTTGGAAAATTTTCTTAAAGTTGTAGACAATTGTTGGACTTGTGTTTTGAGAGATTCATTTTCGTTCAATAATTGAGTGCACTTTTTAATAGAATTCTCTCTCCTAGTATCTTTACTCTCTTTCAAAATCAGAATTTCATTTTCAAGTGATTTAATTTGGTTTTCTGATTTTTTAGTTTCTTCTTCGAATAATGGACACTAATCACACTTAGGGATCCTACTTTTATAGCTTTTAACTAATTAGTCAAGTCGTTTATTTAAATCTATCAAAGTATCTTTTTGTGATTCAAGTTTGGCGTACTTCTCCCTAAGTCATTCAAAACTGCCATTTACTTCGTGGAAATATGTAAGTAATTCCGAGTGAGTGAGTTTTGATACCTCGCTTGGCTCATCATCATCGCTATCAGTTATATCACCTCGAAGGCACATATCTACTTTCTCACTCTCACTGCTAGTACTTTTTTATCTTCATTACTTGTATTCCATGTGGCTGCAAAATTTCTCCTTTTTGATTTCTTTTTTAAATCGTGTTGATTTTAAGGACAATTGGGCTTGATGTGTCCATGTTTGTTGCACTTATGACAGATGATTTCTTATTGTTCTGCGTTATCTAGAACTTTGATTATTCTGCTTCTTAATTTTTGATTTAGAGCTGGATTTTCGTATCTGTGGTTCCACTTTTTGAATCTCTTCATTACCAGTGCCAGCTCTGCTGCTCCATCATCACCGTCATCATCATCACTTTCAGTTGTTCCTTTGAGAGCAATTGATTTCTTTCGAGTATCTCATCCTTCACGTTCTTCCTTGAATTTCATTTCTAGCTCATAAGTGGTGAGATTTCCGATGAGTTCTTCAACTTTGATTTGTTTAAATCTTTCGATTCTTGAATGGTAGTCAATTTTGCTTCAAAACATCGTGGAAGGACTCTAAGGATTTTTCGGACTATATCCAATTCCATATACGATTTTCCAAGAGCTTTTGATTTGAATGCGATGTTGGAAAGCCGTCTGTACATCTCTTTGACATTTTCTTCCTTGGCCATTGTAAAATTCTCGTATTCGCTACTCAGCATGGCAAGGCGAGATTCCTTGACTTGAGATGTTCCTTCGTGAGTAACTTCTAGTATATGCCATATTTCCTGCGCAGTTAGACAATGTGAGACATGATTAAATTCAGTATGATCCAATGAACAAATAATAGAATTATAGCTTTAGCATTAGCATTATGTAACTTATTTTATAGATCTATCCATTGATCAAATGGTTTTTCAATTTCTTGATTGTTTACAACTATAGTGGGTGCTCTATAACCTGTCTCAACTATATTCCAAGCATCAATGATTTTCAAAAAAAAATTCATTCTTTTTTTTCCAGTAAGCATATTCACCATTGAATATTGGTGGTCTAACTATAGACTAACCCTCAACAAAAGCAGTATTAAAAGAAGCCATTTTAAAAATTCAAATTTTTAAAACAAAAGTTGGTTTTGGAAAAATCAAATTTTTAAAATAAAAATGGCTTTTGTTCCTGGCTCTAATACCACTTGTAGAATCGATTTCACCCTGGGGGTGAATAGGGCGATACTATAAATTACTAAAATTATTGAGGAAGTTTATAAAATATTTTCAACAAAGATATATCAGAATAATAGAAGCACGGATAATAGCAGAATAATAAATGCATAAATAGAACAACACAGAATTTACCCAGCTTCGGCAAAACCCTGCCTGCATGCTGCCCCCAAGGTTTCTACTAGATTAAGCAGTCGGATGCTTACACACGTAAAATTGCGACACCCACTATCGACTAGCCTTAACTCTACGCTCAAAACCCTGCCATAACTCAATCAATGAGATGCGAATTCTCAAACTACACCACCGTAGTTCATCCCCTAGTCAAACGACTAGAAAATACAACTGTTTAAAAGGAAAAATACAAATTTGAAAACAATTATAAACAAGACAAAACCCTAATTTAAATATTCTAAGTTGGAAAAATAAACCGGCCCAATTAATATTTACAAGAAATCCCTTTTCTTTTGTCTTATGTCTTCGGGCCGATATTACTTGATTGATAATGTTTGTTCGTTCCCTTTCCAGATTTAGGCTTTTGCTAAATAGAAGCACCGCAGATATCGTTCGATTGTAGACTTCGATGCTCTTTGATTTGGCTTGCTGATTGTTGCTTGTGGCAGCTTCAATTTGTCGAGCGCGTATGCTTCATATAAAATTGGTACGTGATGTTTCTTTTATTTCAATTACGCTCGACTTTGATTTGAGTCGTTGATTGATTTTGTTTGGTATCTATTTTGCTTCGAACTTGAATGATCTATTTGGGCTGACGATGATTGGGTTTTAAGGGTTCAATATATTTTCGTTCGTATATTTTATACGAATTCGTCAATTAATTTAGCTTTGGCCACTTGATTATGTTTGTATCCTTACAAATTCGTAAAATTCCTGTTGCTTGATTATCGCGACTCAATTCATTGGTCGTCATGGCTTTGAATTTTTTGATTTGAATTTCGGCATTGCTTTGACTTCGGCCATGGTGATTTGTGATGTTATTTTGACTCTGTTCAATTTCTCATGGCTTTGAATTTTGTCATTTACTTAACTTCGGCACTGCCACTGTTCAATTTGAATTTATGTTGACTTTTGCTCGTACCTGATTTACTTGCGGCCTTGACTTTGTTATACTCTACATAGACTCTCTGATGTTGTCACCGCATTCAAGTATACTTGTTCGATTTTAGCCTTGACATATTGAAGTGTTTATAAGTTCTGTATCTGTGGCTTTGACTCGACTTGAAACTTATAAACTGTTCATGTGGCTTTGATTCCTGTAAGACTGTATCCTGCTACTTGACTTTGTTATAACTGTTAAGTTCATTGTTGTAGTCTTTGTTCCAATGTAGTCTGGTTTCAAGACTGGTTTGCAGTCTTGTATCATATTCATGTTGTATCATTGAGTCTATGCATTCTTCTCTGGCTTGTATTTGGTTGTATGCATATGCACTTCTTTGTCTTGACATTGCATGACCATATGTATGCTTCGAGGCAGTCTGCATATGCTTTCATGATGCAGTCTTCACTTTTGAACTTCATGTGTTGTTGCTACATCCATGCCTTAGTTTCACTGCACTGTTCACATGATCATTTGTTCATGTTGCATAGCTTATAGTCATGTTTCAATGTGTATTGCCTTTGCACATTTTCTGTTGGTTTTCACTTCAATTGTTTGTGTTAATTATAGTCCACTACATTGAATTTTGGTTTACATATCTACAAGCTTCACTAATTCTTGTATGTTCACACTACTTTGACCATTCGTGTATGGCATGCCTATGCTAGGTTCTGTGATCTTCACTTTTGTACTTCTGATCATGCTACTTGCTTCGAGGCAGTTTGCATACAGTCTTTGTTTGTCTTGTAATTGATTTCATATGCTTGATCTGCTGGCTCGAGTTTGGTACCTTGATTCATTATTTGTTGCCTGGTCTTCATTATGTACATGTTGTAGCTGTTTGGTGCCTGGTCTCTCTTGTCTTTGACTTGTGAACTGCCTTTGTTGGTTTAGTGGTGCACTTTCTTGATGGTTTGAATGGAATGTCTAGCCTCTGTTTTCATGTGTATGACTTGAACTTTGGTCGAGGCTTGATTTATATTGGTTTTGGATTTTGACCATTTTATTGAATTGGTACGTTTGGATTACACCTGTTTTGAATCCGGCTTTAAGCTCGGGTTTGACCTTGTGCTCGTGTCGTGATTTTATTTGTATTTCACTTGAGTTGAATCCGACTTTTACTTTGGGTTTGACCTTGTGCTCACCTGTTATTGTAGATTTACCAAGTGTATATCGATGTGCACGGCCTTGTGGCATGCACAGTGATACACTGTGCATGTCACACGTGTTCACGTAAAATTAATTCAAAATTAAATGATGACGAATAACCCAAATAACCGAGGCAAATAATATTTTCAAAATTACATTTTATTTTACACTACAAAAATATTTTATTTTCAATTTTACAACGCTAGTGTATATTTTTGCAGACTACTCAGATGCTGGATTCAATCCGGAATGAAGTTGAAAATCAATTTTGAGTGAACGAGTGATATGTAGTGAGGACAGTTATGAAAATTGAAAAATTGTGATGTAATCAATTTTGTATTGTAATTGAAATTGTATATATATAGTGAGAGCTTGAATTTGTACCATTCAAAATTGTAATAAATATCTGTTTAAATAAAATATCTGTTTGAATTTAAATTATGTGTTATTTATTTTTATTTAGCAAATAATTATTTATTTTTGTGCGAAATAAAATAGCACATTAACAAATACATTTAAATGAATATATATATATACGTTTATTACCATCAAAAAAATCATATATACGCATATTCAATAGTTTGGTATTAACACCAGTATCATTCTTTCTAGAAACAGGGGATTTAGATTTTATTTTATTCCTAGAATAAGCAAATTGTTTAATTTTTCTCTCTTCCATCTAAGTAATATATATGTATGTATGTATGTATGTATATGTATATACATTCCCTCATTTTTGATACTTTAATACACAAAAAATAATCTAAATCTCAAATAGTATCAAAGCAGTAATGTAACGACCCTGGATTTTTGGCCCCGTTTATTTTAATAAATGTTTAATCTAATTAAATATAGAATGTGAATTGTTCAAATTTAAATGAATGTGATTTTGGAAATATTGTCATCTATTTATATAAACTGTATTTTAAAAAGGAGATTGATTTGGAAATTGAAGTAAGTATTTCAATAATATGCCCAATAAAAATCTATCTTATATAATTACTAAGATACTGTACATTGTTTATATTTAGTATAAAATAATATATATAGATGATAATGTTTGAAATTCTAAAATAAATTTCTTAACAATGTTTTTAATAAAATTTAACTCATTAAATTAAAAATGCTATACAATTGTTAACATTTCTTAAATGAATACATATGCTTGATAATGTTTGAAATTTAAAATTTCATTCTAGCAATATAAAATATAAATGTAAATAAATTCAAATGAACCATAAAAATGAGAATAAGTGTAAGTATAACTTATGACTCTAATTCAAATATTAATGGCTAAAATAGAAATATAAGATATAAAATATAAATTGATGATAATGTTCAATACAAAATATTAATATTTATGTAAGTTAAAAATATAAGTATAAACAAATAAGCAAACTCATGAATATAAGTTTATTATTTATAGCTAAAATATACTTGGAAATAAATACAAAGATAAGTATAAATAAGTAAATCATATATATTGTACATAATTAAAATATTGTTAGCTGAAGAAACATAACATTTAAATTGCTTTATCTCAGCCAACATTTACTTGCAAAAATAAAAAATAAAAATAAAATGCATATCTCCATACAAATATGTATGTTATAGTTCAGACTTGAAGTTAAGAAAAAAATAATTTAGTAACAACTTTATAACCAAAGCTTCATACATAAGCCAAGAATTCACAGCAAATAAAACATGTCAATACAAACAAAACCTGAGATATCTTATACAAAATATTTGTGTCAGCCAATACTAATTAGTGTATACAAATTCAAAGACAAAACAAAGTTTGCTAGCAGCATATTAGTACAAACACAAAAGAAAAACTGCAAATATCTATATACAAATCTTTGTGTCAGCTAGCATTTGATTATGCGTTAACATATGGATAAACATATACATTAATTAGCCACTATTATATCTGGAAACATAATCTTTCAGCCGAAAATATGCCTTTCATTTCAGGTTTAGTACCTTAGTACATAATAAAAACAAAGCAAGATATTTTGTCAACAAAGCTTGTTCAAGAAGGCATAACTGTTGAAGGTTATATATATGTATTCATTATGTCTTATTTTATTTAGTTCAGTCTTTAACTTATGAAGAAAAACCTGAGAAGATGTGAAAGAGAATAAACATAACTTTATAATTTCAAGTTCAAACAAGTTCAGGAAAACAAGAAAAGTTAAAGGAATTCAAACTTCAATTACAGTTTTCTTTCTTCATCAAGCAACCTTGCCCTCTGTTCAAAGATTATTAGGTGATAAACATAATTTTTCAAGCTTAAGTTAATTTAAATCAGTAGAATAATTCATGGAATATTTACATCTGTATTGTATGCGCTTTATTTCATATGAATCTGCAGTTTTACATAAGCTGGTCTTAGGATTTTGGATATTCTGTTTCCCAGCTGTGTGTTGTAGGGTTAGAAACAATTAAACCTTGAATTATTTCCATTTGATTATGATAAAGTTTAAACTTTCCAATAAACTTATTGCTTGATCTTCAATCAGGTATCATTTAAACTTGTTTCATAATATATTTGTAATATTTACTTCTGGAAACCCTGCTTTCAGTCAACAAGAACACAAAATTGGTAAAACTCGATCGTTCGGAAAAGCTAATTCAAATTTATGCCTTAAATACTTATTAAGATTCATGATTTTTAAAACAAAAATGAGGGAATATAGAATGGTATTTGATGAACAGTTCGAAATTCAACAAAAATTGCCTTTTTGTAAATCTCTGGAGATTCAACAAATCTTAAATATTGAAACTTGTTGTATAGCTTGCTTGATACTTGTTGATAACAAGAAAAATGCTAAAGAATTTTTCGAATGCAAGGATTTTGCGATTTAATCAAAAGTAGGGTTTTAGTGTAAATGTTTTTATGCTCTTTAAAAATTTCGATTTTCGGCATCATGGGTCAACCGAGTGGAACGCGATTTTAGGTGGAGTTGGGGGGGATGTGAACGACGTACTGGTGAAATTTCATCACCTCCGGTGATGGATGGTGGCCGCACGAAGGATTTGTTAGTGGGTGGTTGTAGTTGCATATTCGAGCATCAGGTCGAATTTTGTTTCAAGCTTGTAATTGGAAATCTGAGTATTATTTCCGATGCTTAGGGTGATTTGTGGTTTGTGGGGCTGTCGCGAGTCGCCGCAGGGGGGGGCGAGCCATCGTGCACGTGCACGGTGGCGATGGAGGTGGAGCTTGCTTTCCTGTCAGCGTGATGTGCTCCGTGTCATGCTCGAGTCGACCCACTATTTCTTCGGGTTTGTATTCGAGATGGGGCGTAAGTGTTCATTGCTATTTTGATTTTAAAATAAAGTTAAACCTAACTTACTGAAAGAAAGAAAAAAAGGCAGGAGAAGAAGTTACGTACAGGGGAGTCACGGAGAGAACGCGTGAAGAACCCGAAGGAGCACTCGAGATAATGCAGGGGAAGCTCGGTTTTGTTAACTACAGTTTTTTTGGTAACATAATAAACAGTTTTTTTTACAAACTGTAAGCACTGTTAATTTTTTTTACAGTTTTAAGATTAAGAACTTAGATATAAGGTTAAACTATTTTAAATTAAAACTTTAAATTGTGTTAAACTCTTAATTATTAATTTTTTAGGTAATTAACATATAAGTTAGTGAGAAGCAATAAGTTGACCGCAAATAGGTTTAAGAAGATCTCTTTTAAAATGTTGATTTTTTAAAAGATCAACATTCAATAATTGTTTCTAGATAATAATAAAAATGATTGACTTTTTTTTATTTAATTGAAGTTTGGAATTATGTACTTACGAGAACTAATAAATGATTAATAGTTAAGTAATTAAGAATAATTAAAGTAAAATTGCAATTAGGGATTTAATGAATGTTTAAGTGAGTGAGGAATGTGTAATGAACTACTTAAAGTTAATTTAAGAAAAATTAACAGTTGATTAATTATGTAATTTGCAGATAATAATTGAGTGATTAAGTTTATTAATGAATAATTAAAGTTATTAATTTATGATTAAGGAATAGATAATTAAATAGTTAAAGTAACAACTGGATTACATAAGACTTAATTATTAGTTGAGAAATGATAAATTAAATAATTTGAAGGGAGATAAGTACTTAACTGTTAATTAAGGATCAATTAAACAGAGTTAAGTATTTAACTCTCAAGTAATTAATTCTAAATTGAATTAATCACAAATAAGACTTGAAGATGACTGCTTATGGACTGTTGTGATTGAATATCGGATTGTGATATTAAGGTGATGATATTCTATGCTACTCTGGGATATGTTATGTTATATCTATGATGCTTGTATATGTTTTATCTGTGATAAATGCTATGTTAATTCAATTGTTGAATTTAATTTATTTAAACTGTTAAGTTAATTAGACAACTTGGCCCTTAAAATGGCGGTTGGATTCGATGAGACCGGGATCGGAAGAATCAATTTTGATTCCCCGAAAACCACATTAATCCAATTTAAACGTTAGGTCATGAATTCTAAAATGAAGATCGATATGGTGTTTTCAGAATGCAAGGGTTATCGTCGTTGACTCTGAGGGTGATTCCAAAACGAGTGTAACGAGATAATGCCTTCGGTTTCGTTCGAACCCGGAACGAACTTATATGGATTGAATGCTTTCAGCACATCGTCAGGCGGACGATGAGCATTCTAAGTAATATGTTCTATAAAGGTAATCGCAGCCTCAAGCCTCATCAACCGGGAATGGCTAAAACAGGGGAGATGTAGCAAGGTTAGGTGGGTCATGTACAAGCAAAACAAGATATTTCCCCTGTCTAGATGTCCCTTTTATATTTCGGCTTAGTGGGTGGTTGGTTGCGCCAACCACGGGGTTTATCTTGATCGGGACTGTTCAGTAAGGAATGGTTCCGGCCTTGTGTAGCAGGGTGTCGAGAGTGATCCTCGGTACGGTGATCTAGGCCCCGTACTGTGACGGGCGGTACCCCAGTAGCCCTGCCATTGTTGGAAATCCATTTTCCCTACGAGACCCTGCGGTTTTGATTTGTATTACCCACTTTTGTGGCTAGTAGCTGGAATTTATTGAATGTAACAATTTCGGCTATTTTCTATTTACTTGAAAACCCTAGACACTATTATAATATCACTGGATTTCCTATGAAATGTTTTGGTTAGCGTAAGGTAAAAACTTACCCGTATTTATTTGTGGGGAGTCTCACGTGATACCTTTCTTTTCAAATGTTTTTCAAAGTTAAACAACTTTAACCCGTTTACTCATACCAGACCCATGTCTGACCCGGAGTTTATTTTTGTTTTTCATAAACTCTCGGGTACCAAAATTTTTACGGGTAGTCAAGGGATTCAGGTTAGCTTTGACGAATTCTGAAGGAGCAATGGAGCAGGAGACTTCAGCGTGTAGATATATATATATATATATATATATATATATATAGTTCCGCTGTGTTGGTATCTCTGAGTCATATTGTTTGAGTTGTATTTTATTGAGTTGTATTAACTAGACTGGTGTTATAACTGTCTAGTACGTGATGTATTATCTGTATAACTCTGATTGATGTATTATATTATGTAAATACTTATGTGATTGATATATATTATTCGTTCCGCTGTGAGATTCTGATGTCGTTGTCCTTTTCTTTTCTTTCTTTTCTACTTCTATCCCTTTCTTTTCTTATTGATGACACGTCTTCCTAGTAGTAGAAGGGCGAGTCGTCACATTTGGTATCAGAGCATAGGTTGGTGATAACCTTGGCTCTGGTAGTGATTACTCATAGAATAGAGTTTGTAGAACTCTAAAATGAGTTTGAGTGTATTAATAGATATGAGCGCGTATTTGTTAGTGAATATAAAATTATTTTTATATTGTGTTGATTTATCTGTTGAGTGTTTATGGATTCTGGTCGATGTGTGGGACACCATTTCATCGATAGGGATTTCTAAACTCTTAAACAAGGTAGACCAACACAGTATTGTTTTTAAAGGTAGGGTAAATGAAATAATTTTACCCAAAATTATATTTTGATATAAAAGAAATATTTTTCTGAAATATATATATACTTGGATATTTGATAGTTAATAGTACAATCAAATAAAATTTAAAAAAATTGGAGTGGTTTATAACCAAATAAAATTATTTAAGAATGATTTTAAATAAAAAGGAATATAATTAAAATTTGATTAAACCAGAATTTAAGTCCCGGGAATTTGAAAAGTGTTTAAATGAATTTAAACAAAGGAATTTGGGAATTTAAAATCTTAGGAATGTTTGAAATGTTTATCCAAAGATTTGAAGGCAATAGTGGAATATTGTTTTGGGAAAATATTGTTGAATGGAAATTGTTTGGGAGGAAATTATGAAAGTAAGGAAGCACTGAACTCACTTCAGTCGCTGGAAAATAATCCTGATGATGATGGCCACATCATCAGTATTCATTTTCGAGTTTCTAAAGTGATGGATTGCTTCCAGGATAGTTGGTTATGATAAATTGTTTGGGCTTGTTAGGTATACAAGTTGCTTTAGAAATTTCAAAGGGAAATTTGTTTTGGCGAAAACAAGTGTTTGGAATTTGAAAATTTGATTTGATATACCAAGCGGGTATGTGTAGTTATCATTTTAAAATGATTTTGGAAATGAAAACCAGGCAATTGAATTTTGAGAAAATTCTATTTAATAATGTGAAAGGTTTGAATAAACCAATTATTGAACTTATAAAGTAAAGTTGATAAAGTTGATATTGATAAAAAGAGATCGGGAATTTTAATCCCGGAATTAAAATTTAATTTAAGTAAATGAAAGTAAAGAAAATATATTTGAGTTTAACCTGAGATAAGTTAAATGGAATTGAAGTTCGAAACGAATTTAATTGGATATAAAATTGGAGGGTAAATGATTGTAAATTGTGAGGTGGAAATTTATACCTTATGATAGTAAGTGTTATATATAATCTGAAATTGTGGTTATAAGATGAAATGACCCAAATGAGTGATATAAACTTTTATGAAAACAAATAAGTTTTGAGCGCATATATTGAGAAATAAATTTAAAGTATGGTAAGTAGCTAAATTTAACTGATGTTGAGTTGAAATAAAACTGAGTTTGAATGAATTCAGTCGAGTTATAAATAATACTGAATGAAATAAAATTCTTATGTAAATGTGTAAATGTAAACCAAAGTATTGAATTGGATTTAAATAGAAATGGTGTGAGTTGTAAACAAATCTAATTCATGTATAAATTGAGTAACCTTATTATGAATAAATTCAATAAAGAATTGTTAATGTAAATTAAAATTTTAAAAAGGGATAAAAGAATAAACTAAGCAGTAAATAATTGGGATTTGATTAAAGGAAAATCAAATCAAAGATTTGAATGGAAATTGGTGGAATAGAATAAACTTAAGTTATTGGGCGGAACAGTTTGAAGTAAATAATGACTTAAGTAAATTGTGAAATGATTATTTAAAACATTGGTTGTTGTGTTTAATAAAATGGTTTGGAATCAAACCTGATTGAAATGGAAGAAAATGCAATGTGAGGATTGTGAATAATTTAAATGGGGATTGGAATCAATTTAAAAATTGTTATAAAGCTTAAGTGATTATCTATTCACAATGATATTGTTGAATTGCATAAGAAATGATTTGTTTTGAAGTAAACAAGATTAGATAAAATTCTATGAATTATTGGAAGCAAAATAGGATGATTTTGAATATGAGTTTGTTTACCTCAAATGGATTATATGTCAAAGCAAGCAAGTGTAAATCACTTTAATGAAAAGGGAATGGTTTGAGAATTGATTGAAATTAATTGTGTTGAGGATTGGAACCTTACATATGTGCTTATGGAAATATGTAATGCTAAACAAATGGAGAATATGTCGAAGTTTTCAGAATTTGAAAACTATAGGTAAACTAATGAATGACACTAATTTAAAAATAATAATACGAATCAGTTATAAATGGAGATAGTCAATAAAGGTTCAATATTCAGAGTTAAGAAAGTTGAATTCATGTGGAATTGGTAATTCAGATTTAAATAAGAAGATGAAGGCTTAAGTGGCAGAGTAATAATATAAGCGCATATATAATGCTTATATTAAGCTTAAGAAATGAATGGTGAAATTCTTAAGTAAATTTGGTATTGAGAAAATTTCTAAGTGGATAGAAATCAAAATATTGTGAATAAAAGAAAATTGATATAGTTGATAATCAATGAATATTAATATGTAGGATGAATGTATATTATTTTATACGCATGACAATTTGGTCCAGATTCAAGCACAGAATTTCGAGATAGTTATATCGATCCGAGTTAGAATTTTTCACTCGATTTTCGACGACGAACCATGAATATGGATTTTCATTGATTCTGGGAAATTCTCTATCATAGTTGTGACTATGCAAGGAGAATGATAGTTTCTGATCAAGAAACCAATTCTAAGTCCGCACTAGGAAGTCGGGTGGACGATACTAGTTCGGAAGTGAAATTGTGTGATCGAGCAAACGATCGAATTTGATATTGCGTACGAATGGTATATATACATCGTACGGGGTTGATATAATAGATAATGAAATTTTGTAAGGAACTCAATAAAATTTGGAAAGAATTAATACTGTAGATTTCAGTATTGAATTGCTAGAATGGATGTTTGGAATTTTTTTGTGTATTTCATATATCCCATCTTAGAAATTTGCTCATGATTCTTCATTAGTTGTTAGACCAGTAATTCAGGAATTTGAAGGTTGAATCAAATTTGACTATGGTCAGGAATCCAGTTTGGATTGTTGATCATCAAGAGTCAACTCTGGGAAATTTTAGGGAAGATTATCCGGATTTGTGTTCGGATGACTAGTGTTATTAGTAAGGATAGGTTGTTTGGTTGTTAGTTCATATTTGAATGATATGTATATTTAAATGGTTGGAATAATAGTTTTTAATTTATCTTTGTTTTAAATTTCGGAGACGAAATTCTTTTAAGGGGGAGGAATGTAACGACCCTGGATTTTTGGCCCCGTTTATTTTAATAAATGTTTAATCTAATTAAATATAGAATGTGAATTGTTCATATTTAAATGAATATGATTTTGGAAATATTGTCATCTATTTATATAAACTGTATTTTAAAAAGGAGATTGATTTGGAAATTGAAATAAGTATTTCAATAATATGCCCAATAAAAATCTATCTTATATAATTACTTAAGATACTGTACATTGTTTATATTTAGTATAAAATAATATATATAGATAATAATGTTTGAAATTCTAAAATAAGTTTCTTAACAATGTTTTTAATAAAATTTAACTCATTAAATTAAAAATGCTATACAATTGTTAACAATTGTTAACATTTGTTAAATGAATACATATGCTTGATAATGATTGAAATTTAAAATTTAATTCTAGCAATATAAAATATAAATGTAAATAAATACAAATGAAGCATAAAAATGAGAATAAGTGTAAATATAACTTATGACTCTAATTCAAATATTAATGGCTAAAATAGAAATATAAGATATAAAATATAAATTGATGATAATGTTCAATACAAAATATTAATATTTATGTAAGTCAAAAATATAAGTATAAACAAATAAGTAAACTCATGAATATAAGTTTATTATTTATAGCTAAAATATAAATGGAAATAAATGCAAAGATAAGTATAAATAAGTAAATCATATATATTGTACATAATTAAAATATTGTTAGCTGAAGAAACATAACATTTAAATTGCTTCATCTCAGCCAACATTTACCTGCAAAAATAAAAAATAAAAATAAAATGCATATCTCCATACAAATATGTATGCTATAGTTCAGACTTGAAGTTAAGAAAAAAATAATTTAGTAACAAAACAAAATATCTTTATAACCAAAGCTTCATACATAAGCCAAGAATTCACAGCAAATAAAACATGTCAATACAAACAAAACCTGAGATATCTTGTACAAAATATTTGTGTCAGCCAATACTAATTAGTGTATACAAATTCAAAGACAAAACAAAGTTTGCCAGCAGCATATTAGTACAAACACAAAAGAAAAACTGCAAATATCTATATACAAATCTTTGTGTCAGCTAGCATTTGATTATGTGTTAACATATGGGTAAACATATACATTAATTAGCCACTGTTATATCTGGAAACAAAATCTTTCAGCCGAAAATATGCCTTTCATTTCAGGTTTAGTACCTTAGTACATAATAAAAACAAAGCAAGATATTTTGTCAACAAAGCTTGTTCAAGAAGGCATAACTGTTGAAGGTTATATATATGTATTCATTATGTCTTATTTTATTTAGTTCAGTCTTTAACTTATGAAGAAAAACCTAAGAAGATGTTAAAGAGAATAAACATAACTTTATAATTTCAAGTTCAAACAAGTTCAGGAAAACAAGAAAAGTTACAGGAATTCAAACTTCAATTACAGTTTTCTTTCTTCATCAAGCAACCTTGCCCTCTGTTCAAAGATTATTAGGTGAGTAAACTTAATTTTTCAAGCTTAAGTTAATTTAAATCAGTAGAATAATTCATGGAATATTTATATCTATATTGTATGCGCTTTATTTCATATGAATCTGCAGTTTTACACAAGCTGATCTTAGGATTTTGGATATTCTGCTTCCCTGCTGTGTGTTATAGGGTTAGAAACAATTAAACCTTGAATTATTTCCATTTGATTATGATAAAGTTTAAACTTTCCAACAAACTTGTTGCTTGATCTTCAATCAGGTTTCATTTAAACTTGTTTCACAATATATTTGTAATATTTACTTCTGGAAACCCTGCTTCCAGTCAACAAGAACACAAAATTGGTAAAACTCGATCATTAGGAAAAGCTAATTCAAATTTATGCCTTGAATACTTATTAAGATTCATGATTTTTAAAACAAAAATGAGGGTATATAGAATGGTATTTGATGAACAGTTCGAAATTCAAACAAAAATTGCCTTTTTGTAAATCTCTGGAGATTCAACAAATCTTAAATATTGAAACTTGTTGTATAGCTTTCTTGATACTTGTTGATAACAAGAAAAATGCTAAAGAATTTTTCGAATGCAAGGATTTTGGGATTTAATCAGAAGTAGGGTTTTAGTGTAAATGTTTTTATGCTCTGTAAAATTTGGATTTTCGGCATCATGGGTCAACCGAGTGGAACGCGAGTTCAGGTGGAGTTGGGGGGGATGTGAACGACGTACTGGTGAAGTTTCATCACCTCCGGTGATGGATGGTGGCTGCACGAAGGATTTGTCGGTGGGTGGTTGTAGTTGCATATTCGAGCATCAGGTCGAATTTTGTTTCAAGCTTGTAATTGGAAATCTAAGTATTGTTTCCGATGCTTAGGGTGATTTGTTGTTTGTGGGGCTGTCGCGAGTCGCCGCAAGGGGGGCAAGCCACTGTGCACGTGCACGGTGGCGATGGAGGTGGAGGTTGCTTTCCTGTCAGCGTGATGTGCTCCGTGTCGTGCTCGAGTCGACCCACTATTTCTTCGGGTTTGTATTCGAGATGGGGCGTAAGTGTTCACTGCTATTTTGATTTTAAAATAAAGTTAAACCTAACTTACTGAAAGAAAAAAAAAGAGGAGAAGAAGTTACGTACAGGGGAGTCACGGAGAGAACGCGTGAAGAATCCGAAGGAGCACTCGACATAATGCAGGGGAAGCTCGGTTTTGTTAACTACAGTTTTGTTGGTAAGGTAATAAACAGTTTGTTTTACAAACTTTAAACACTGTTAATTTTTTTTACAGTTTTAAGATTAAGAACTTAGATATAAGGTTAAATTATTTTAAATTAAAACTTTAAATTGTGTTAAACTCTTAATTATTAATATTTTAGGTAATTAACATATAAGTTAGTGAGAAGCAATAAGTTGACCGCAAATAGGTTTAAGAAGATCTCTTTTAAAATGTTGATTTAGTTAAAAGATCAACATTCAATAATTGTTTCTAGATAATAATAAAGAATGATTGACTTTTTTTTGTTTAATTGAAGTTTGAAATTATGTACTTAAGAGAACTAACAAATGATTAATAGTTAAGTAATTAAGAATAATTAAAGTAAAATTGCAATTAGGGATTTAATGAATGTTTAAGTGATTGCGGAATGTGTAATGAACTACTTAAAGTTAATTTAAGGAAAATGAACAGTTGATTAATTATGTAATTAGCAGATAATATTTGAGTGATTAAGTTTATTAATGAATAATTAAAGTTATTAATTTATGATTAAGGAACAGATAATTAAATAGTTAAAGTAACAACTGGATTACATAAGACTTAATTATTAGCTGAGAAATGATAAATTAAATAATTTGAATGGAGATAAGTAATTAACTGTTAATTAAGGATCAATTAAACAGAGTTAAGTATTTAACTCTCATGTAATTAATTCTAAATTGAATTAACTACAAATAAGACTTGAAGATGACTGCTTATGGACTGTTGTGATTGAATATCGGATTGTGATATTAAGGTGATGATATTCTATGCTACTCTGTGATATGTTATGTTATATCTATAATGCTAGTATATGTTTTATCTGTGATAAATGCTATGTTAATTCAATTATTGAATTTAATTTATTTAAACTGTTAAGTTAATTAGACAACTTGGCCCTTAAAATGGCGGTTGGATTCGATGAGTCCGGGATCGGAAGAATCAATTTTGATTCCCCGAAAACCACATCGATCCAATTTAAACGTTAGGTCGTGAATTCTAAAATGAAGATCGAGATGGTGTTTTCAGAAAGCAAGGGTTATCGTCCTTGACTCTGAGGGTGATTCCAAAACGAGTGTAACGAGATAATGCCTTCGGTTTCGTTCGAACCCGGAACGAACTTGTATGGATTGAATGCTTTCAGCACATCGTCAGGCGGACGATGAGCATTCTAAGTAATATGTTCTATAAAGGTAATCGCAGCCTCAAGCCTCATCAACCGGGAGTGGCTAAAACAGGGGAGATGCAGCAAGGTTAGGTGGGTCATGCCCAAGCAGGACAAGATATTTCCCCTGTCTAGATGTCCCTTTTATATTTTGGCTTAGTGGGTGGTTGGTCGCGCCAACCACGGGGTTTATCTTGTTCGGGACTGTTCAGTAAGGAATGGTTCCGGCCTTGTGTAGCGGGGGCTCGGGAGTGATCCTCAGTATGGTGATCTAGGCCCCGTACAGTGACGGGCGGTACCCCAGTAGCCCTGCCATTGTTGGAAATCCATTTTCCCTACGAGACCCTACGGTTTTGATTTGTATTACCCACTTTTGTGGCTAGTAGCTGGAATTTAATGAATGTAACAATTTCGGCTATTTTCTATTTACTTGAAAACCCTAGACACTATTATAATATCACTGGATTTCCTATGAAATGTTTTGGTTAGCGTAAGGTAAAAACTTACCTGTATTTATTTGTGGGGAGTCTTACGTGATACCTTTCTTTTCAAATGTTTTTCAAAGTTAAACAACTTTAACCCGTTTACTCATACCAGACCCATGTCTGACCCGGAGTTTATTTTTGTTTTTCATAAACTCTTGGGTACCCAAATTTTTACGGGTAGTCAAGGGATTCAGGTTAGCTTTGACGAATTCTGGAGGAGCAATGGAGCAGGAGACTTCAGCTTTGTAGATATATATATATAGTTCCGCTGTGTTGGTATCTCTGAGTGATATTGTTTGAGTTGTATTGTATTGAGTTGTATTAACTAGACAGGTGTTATAACTGTCTAGTATGTGATGTATTACTGTATAACTCTGATTGATGTATTATATTATGTAAATACTTATGTGATTAAAATATATTATTCGTTCCGCTGTGAGATTCTAATGTCGTTCTTTTCTTTTCTTTCTTTTCTACTTCTATCCCTTTCTTTTCTTATTGATGACACGTCTTCCTAGTAGTAGAAGGGCGGGTCGTCACAAGTAATCATCCCAGGACAGCTCAACCTCAGAGGTATCCTCCAAGTCTCCTCATTAAGTCAGTCACCTCCTACTCAACTTGAGGTCCTTCAGAAGCTTTTAAGTTAGTCCTCTAATAAGCCAACCGCTACTTATGGTATGGGAAAGTTTGCCATGAGAGGTAATAAATCTTTAAATTGACAATAAAAGAACTACTAAATCCTAAATTTTTGACTTTGGGGCTTCAGATCACATAACTGAAGATACACCTATTTTTTCTGAATTTCACCCACGTATAGGAAATCGTACCATTGAACTTGTAGATAGCACGCACTCTAAAGTCGAGGGCTCAAGTTTAGTCATAATAAATAAGGATTTAACTCTCACTTCTATTTTCTATGTGTCTAAATTGGATTGTAATTTACTTTCTCTTAGCAAATTTACATGAGACCATAATTATTTGGCTAAAATTTTCAAAAATCTTTATGTATTTTAAGACTTTAACTCAAGGAAGAGGATTAGCAGTGTTGAGATGTGTTTTGTTCTTTATGTTCTACAAGATGAAACTCAATCCACCAGCACAACCCAAAAGTTTAGATTATTTTCTTTGGATAATCAGTCTAGTCTTATTCTGATCGGGATAGTGATATTATTTAACCACACTATCATCTTGGCCATCCAATTTTTTTGTTTGTTAAAAAAAGTTTCCTTCTTTGTTTATTAATAAAAATCCAAACTCTTTTTGCTATGAAATCTGATGGTTTGCAAAAAAATACTAGCAATAGTTATTATAGATAAATATATATACCATCCAAACCCTTTTTATTAATTCATGATGATGTATAGTAACATTCACATATAAATACTATAACTGGAAAATGATGGTTTATATCATTTATAGATGATCATATTAGACTGACTTGGGTGTTTCTTATGAAAAATAAATCATAAGTAAGTGAGATTTTTCAGCGCTTTCATTCTATGATTCAAACTCTGTTTCAAACTAAGATTCAAATTCTCAAAACTAACAATGCTAAAGAATTTTGTAATTCTATTCCTGGTCCCTACTTGATACAACATGGCAACGTTCACTTAAGTTATTATGTTGGCACTCCTCAAAAAAATTAATTGCTGAATGCAAAAATTGTCATCTTCTTGAAGTTGCTCGATCTCTCATGTTTGGGACTCATGTTTCCAACAATTTCTAGTGTGATGCACTTCTTACTAATGCCAATCTCATCAATCAAATGCCATCTAAAGTCCTAAAATTTCAATCTCCTCGTCAAACTCTCTTGCAGCTATTTCCTCATACAAGTTCATTAGTTTTTTTGATCCGAAGATCTTTGGCTGCACCATTTTTATCCATCTCTATTCGCAAAATTGTACTAAGGTAGACCCCAAATCTATCAAATGCATCTTTATTGGTTATTCATCTCATCAAAAGGGATAAATTTGTTATTCTTCAACTACCCGAAAAAAATATAACTCTATGGCTATCACTATTTTCGGAAAACATGCTTACTATAAGTCTAAGATTCAAAGGGAGAATGTAAGTGAATCTCATCTTTGGGCTATTATTCCGTGTACTCATATGTTCGTGTCGACTAAAGTTCTATGAACTAGAAAATAGCCGAACGAATTTTATAATAAAAATAACCGTAAGCGCACGTCGTTCACTTGTAGTACGTGGGAAATACGGGTCGATCCGTAAGCAATTAATGATTTATAAAATCTAATCAATCGAATTATACCAATTGCAAGTGAAAGTTAAGCTAGAGAATTAGAGAACTAACTAAAAGAAAGAGATGCAAATATAAGAGTTAAATGACAATTTAGAGAGTAAATCCACTCTCTGGATCATGTAGTTCAACACATATGAAATCATGATCTGTCTTTTATTGGCATTAGTGCTTTAATTGATGTGCTTATCATAAGTATGGCATATTTGTGCTTTTTGTTAGCCAACATAAGCCATCAAACTTTATCACACCTGTTAAACCACATACTAGCTTTCATGAAACTTGACGATGAAAATGAAAATGAAATCTATTTTAAGTATGGTCTATTAACTATTGATTTGAAATATAGACCATCAAATTTTAATTTTAAATCACTTTCTTATGCCGTAATCATATTTTTATGAAGAGGCATTTATGTTAGTGATTGTTTAAGCATAGCCTATTTGGTGTCAACAATATAGGCTATGAAATTCAAAGCAACAACAACAAATAAAACACTTCGTTGATCATCATTAAGCACAAAAAGAGAGCATGAATTAACAAGTAGTTGAAGCTACATAATTAGAGAGCTTTATTACCCCTAAATTGAAGGGGTTTAGCCTCTCATATTTGTCATTTGATTAACAAATGTAACTTGCAACATGAAAAAAAAAAGCAAAAGAAAGCTAATGGAAAAGAGAAATAATCTAATTGCATAAAAGAAAATATACACTACTAGCATGAAAGGAAATGAACATGTAATTAAAAGGAAACTGTGACAATCTTGATCCCAACGTCCGAAAATCAGCATCCAATACATCACTCGTGTTCGAATGCTAGAGATTCAAACATTGGAGTATGGTTCGCTGGAGCTATAACACATTAGATGACAACAACACATCGGAAACAGAAATAACTTTCATTGATACACAACTTGGATACAACATTTTTTTAGAAAAAATGAACAACATCAATGATCTGTATACAATACATGTAACATTTCTAGATTTTATCCCGAATTAATTTGATAATAAATTCAATTTTTGGAATTAATTTATGGAATTATTGGTAATTGATTTAAATTTTAGAATTAAATTGTAAATTAATTAAGAAATTATTTGGATTTTGATTTTTTTTTTAATTTAAATATCATAGAAAATAAAAATATTTTAGAAATAAAATTGGATTTATTGATTTTATATTTCCAAAAGACTAATATATATGGATATATATAATTATTTATTTGTAATAAAATAACTTTTCAAATCATTTGTTTTAGATTGTATTAGTACAAAATGGATAAACATATCATATAATTATGATAGGGTAAGGATTTACAATTAAAAATATACATATATAAAATATGTAAAATAAAAAGTGTTTAGAAATAAAAATTGTAAATTAAATCAAGACAAGGATATAAACATAAATTTTATCCCAAATGACAATTGTAAAATTTAAGCAATATGAAATAACAAGTGTCCATCCATTTAAACAAGTGGCACATTGTTTTATTTTTTTTAAAAGATATTAATTTACAAATAAACACAAATCAGGCCATTTTCATTTCTTTCTCACATCTGAGAAACCCATATTCAAAGAACCTCAAATTCAAAAAATAATCAAGCAAGATATCAAAGCAAAATCAGGTTCAGATGTATATTCAAAACCTGGGAAATCAAAGAAAATAAAATTAAAGTTCATCAATCTGGAAACAAGACTTCAATTCAAAGATCTGAAGCTTGTGACCAGAGTAGATTCAATCAAAGTTCAGGCATGCAACCTGTAGTCAAGTATGAATCATCTCAAACAAACAAGCATTTCAGTTTTTAAGTCACAAGCATGGCAAAGCTTTCAGAAAAAAAAAGCAAGCTTTCCAGTTTTATCATCAAGATCAAGATCTCTGCATTTAATTAAAAAGGTGAGCAAACATCTATTTACAAATCTTAAGTAATAACTATTTGTTGCTTGTTATATTTCTGAAATAATTGATGCTTTCATGTGTATATATAAGTGTATGATCTGTGTATATGAATGTAAATGACCGTGCATGTATTTTCTTTGATTGTTCTTCTTTGTTTTAAACTACCGAGAATAGGAATAGAAGAAAAATTCAAACCGTCTTATCAGTTCATTGTTAGCATTTAAGATTTAAACATGATATGTTTGTTTAAACATTAGTTTAAGTTTAAAAATCTTATTTAAGCAAAATAAATGTAGAAATCCTCTGGAATCAAAATAATATAGTAGGAATCCTTTTAATATGTTAAAATTTATCACTCAAATTTACTGATTCAAAATATTAACTAGAATCATCTTTAAAAGTTAAGATTACTAAAACAAAATCACAATTTTTAATGTAGTATTGATGGTGAAATTTGGGGATAAATGGAAATGGGTTTTTGGATGATCTCTGATGATCTAAGTGACTGGGGAGTTCGTGATTCCTGCTGGAGCTAGGTTGACGATCAAAGTGCTTGGCAAAAATGTCAGGGAAGGTTTCTGATGGTCGTGGCGACGGCGGCGTAGTGATTTAGTTTTTAAACATAGCTGGCTCAGGGTCTGGTTTGGGAATCGTTTCGTCATCTATGGTCGATAGTGTGGGTCGAGGTGGAAGGGTTTGGTTGCATAGGTGTTCGGCAAGGTATGGACGAAATGGTTCATCCTCCGATGGTTAGAATCCATGGGGCGATGTGTTTTCTGGTAGTTGTTTGAAGTTCCTATTTGACGCAGCGGATTAACAGAAAATCGATATAACGATGAAAGTAGCAATCGGTGGATTGATGAATACTAAAATGCCCAAATTCGTTGATCCGAAGATACCGAATTCTAGTTATCTCTAACACGTTGATCGCGCACGATACCGTGAAAGAAGGTCTTCAATTCTTCAAGCGTTGATCAAGCGCACTTGATTCCGCGAATCGGCTTCAACAATCGTTGATTCGAGCGCACTCGAATAACCGATAGTGGAGATAGGAGATTACACTCAACTACCAATTTAAGATGAAAGCACACAGCAATCAACAAGAAATTTTATTCAAAAATCAACTTTTTAAAATGTACAACTCACTCCCTATTTATAGCTTTTCACAACCGGCTCCTTAAGTCGTATACGACTTACGACTCACCCCTAGGTCGTTACCGACCTAACAGACACCCCACATCTCAAACAGTACGCGACTTAAACCATAGGGACCTAAAACGCTACGACTCACAACTTATAATACATGGTACAACACAACCCAGGTCGCACACGACCTATCAACATACACGGGACGCGACTTACGACTCAATGACTTACGACCTACTATTTACAACACAAAGTACACGACTCAACAAATTACATCACTTAGGTCGTAGACGACTCAACATCACGCGACTCAATATACCACACCCATATTACAACACAACATATAGGTCGGTGACGACCTAAGATACATCACGAGTTGAGTCGCGTATGACACACGACTTAAACATGACTTCTTCGGCGACAGTTAAGTCGTAACCCGGTCACCTCCTTAGATCGTAGCTCGCATACAACCTAAGACTTCAGCTGCCACTGCTTCATCAAAGGCTTTAGGTCGTAACTCTTTACTCGTTGCTCTGTTAGGTCGTGGCCGACTTAAAATCGCTTCATTAACTCGCAGCTCCTCTTCATGTAGCTCCTTAGGTCATGTACGACCTATCGCCTCCAGCCTAAGTCGTGGACGACTTAACTTTTTCTTGAGTCGCGTATGACTTATAACTTGAATAATTTTTGGTTGCTTATTTTTTTCTCTGGCCTGAGCTGCATCATCCTCCCCTGGTTGAGAAAAATTCGTCCTCGAATTTGTAAATTCCTCTACATCAGATTGTTCTTCTCCATAATATGGTACAAGATGCTTAACATTGAACACGTCAGAAGTGTACACATCCTCCGGCAGCTTCAACTTATAAGCATTATCATTAATTCGTTTCACAACTTCTACAGGACCAATTTTTCTGGCTTTTAACTTATTATACGCGCCTACTGGAAAACGGTCCTTTGTTAACACAGCATATACCATATCTCCTTCATTAAATTCAACAGTTCTTCGTTTCAAATCTGCAAACCTCTTATATTTCTCATTCGACT
Source organism: Allium cepa (assembly GCA_030765085.1). NCBI lineage: Eukaryota > Viridiplantae > Streptophyta > Magnoliopsida > Asparagales > Amaryllidaceae > Allium > Allium cepa. The sequence goes on from CM060940.1 coordinate 32,931,031, forward strand.
TTTCCAATCGTTCCTGAACGATTTTATGACATTCCGTCAAACCTTCAACAAAATCAACAGCTCTTTTAACCGTCCCCTTAGGTTGTGGTACTACCGTTAAGTCCAACGGTCCCCTGGGTAAATTTGAATATACAATCTGAAATGGACTGAATCCCGTGCTACGATTCACTGCATGATTATGAGCAAACTCTGCTTGGCATAACTTCATGTCCCAACATTTCAAATTGTCTTTCACAAGACATCCCAAAAAATTTCCCAACGATCTGTTAACAACTTCTATCTGTCCATCAGTTTGCGGATGATAAGCGCTACTAAATTTCAGCTTCGTTCCAACCATCTTCCACAAACTTAACCAAAAGTGACTCAGAAAACGAGTATCCCTATCCGACACAATAGACTCTGGCAATCCATGAAGTCTATAGATCTCCTTGAAAAATATCTGAGCAACACGAACAACATCCGTTGTTTTCTTACAAGCAACAAAATGTGCCATTTTCGAAAATCTGTCCACCACAACAAATATAGAATCATTTCCCCTTTGAGTTCTAGGAAAACCCAAAACGAAATCCATGCTGATATCAACCCATGGTTTAGATGGTAGAGGTAACGGCATATACAATCCTGCATTGGTCGTTGTTCCCTTCGAAACCTGACAAATATGACATCTCTCCAGAAACTTTTCAACCTCTTTCCTCATCGACGGCCAAAAGTAAGATTGAGAAATCAAATGCAAAGTACGATCTCGGCCCACATGCCCTTCCTCGTGTAACTCCTTGATAATCTTCAATCTCAAACTGCTCTCTGGAATACATAACCGATTTCCTTTAAACAGAAAACCATCCACCAACACAAAGTCATCAGCACTCCCCTCCTTAACTTTCTCAACAAATTTCTTAAAGTAAGGATCTTCTTCCATCAGCTATGGCAAGAATTCAAAACCTGTCACTTCAACTTTCATTGTCGTTAATAAATGACTCCTCCGACTCAAAGCATCATCTACCCGATTCGTCACCCCAGACTTGTGTTTGACAACAAAAGTAAACTGTTGCAAATAGGCAATCCACGATGCATGTCTCGCAAAAATCTTGTCTTGTCCTTGTAAATGTTTCAACGCTTCGTGATCAGTATATAGAACAAATTCTTTCTGAAATAGATAGTGTCTCCAATGCTTAACAGCTTGTACCACAGCATAGAATTCAACATCATAAGTACTATATCTCATCTTCGCCCATGATAACTTTTCACTGAAATATGCAACAGGCCTTCCACTCTGAATCAACACTCCTCCAATCCCAACTTTAGATGCATCAGTGTGTAGCTCAAATAACAACTGAAAATCCGGTAATACAAGAATTGGCGCTGTCGTCAAAAGTTCTTTGATTCGTTCAAAAGCAACCCCTACTTCCTCCGACCAAGAAAACTGCTTCCCTTTCATGCAATCAGTAACTGGAGCCATCACGCTACTGAAGTGCGGAATGAACCTTCGGTAGAATGATGCCAATCCATGAAAACTTCTAACTTCAGTGATAGTTCTCGGCTGTGGCCAATTTCTAATAACTTCAACTTTACTCTGGTGCACCTGGATTCCCTTCTCAGATACAAAATATCCCAAGAATAAAACACTTCGAGTCATGAACACACATTTCTTCGTAGCTGCATAAAATTGTTCCTCACGAAGAATAATTAACACCTTTCTCAAATGCTCTACATGCTCCTCTGTGCTCGCACTATAAATCAGAATATCATCAAAGTAAACAACAACAAACTTCCCAATGTAGGGTCTGAAAATTTGATTCATCACCCTCACGAAAGTACTTGGTGCATTCGATAGACCAAACGGCATAACCATCCATTCATATAATCCTTCTCTCGTCTTGAATGCGGTCTTCCATTCGTCTCCCAGTCTAATTTGAATCTGATGATAACCACTCTTCAAATCAATCTTCGAAAAGATAGTAGCCCCACTCAACTGATCTAGCAAGTCATCCAGTCTAGGCATAGGAAACCTGTAACGAACAGTAATCTTGTTCAAAGCTCTACTATCGGTACACATTCTCCAGCCTTCTTCGGCACCAACAATGCTGGTACTGCACAAGGACTCAAGCTTTCCTGAACACGTCCCTGCTCTAACAGTTCTTCCACTTGCCTTCGCAACTCCCCATGTTCCTTCGGACTCATTCGATAATGTGGTCGATGTGATAAAACTGCTACCGGAACAAGATCAATTTGATGTTGAATGTCTCTCAGTGGCAGTAACTCCTTAGGCAACTCTTCTGGAAATACATCCTCAAATTCTTTCAAAACTGGCTTTGCTTCTCCAGGAACTTCAACCCCTTCACTGCACTCTCGCCCAATCAACAAGTACACTTCAGGTTCCTTTTCAACTTCCTTAACAAATTCCTTCAATGATAACAAAGTTTTCATCTCTTCAATCTCCTCCAACTTGCTTTCCTTCTGTTGTTGTTTCTTGGGAACTAAAGTGATTTTAGTACCTTCAAACATGAAACTATAGCTATTAGCACGACCATCATGTTGCACTGCTCTATCAAACTGCCATGGTCTGTCCAACAACAGATGACACACATCCATGTCTACAACATCACACCGAATTTCGTTTTTGTATTTCTTCCCAATAGAAAAATTCACACAAGCTCTTCGACACACCTTCACTTCACCACCCTTCCTTAACCATGCTAACTTTTACGGTTTAGGATGCTTCTCGGTTTTCAAGTTCAACTTTTTCACAGCCTCGGTAGAAATAATATTATCACAACTTCCAGCATCAATAACGAACTTGCAAACCTTCCCCAGAATAGTGCATGTCGACTGAAAAATATTGCTTCTTAACCAACTAGAATCTTCCTCTTGCTTTGGTGTAAGACAAGATCTCCTCATCATAAGATTACAACATTCATCTCCCGACAATAAGTCTTCCTCCTCAACTGATAATGAATTAGTACATTCTGCCTCCTCACCATCTTCTTCAATCTCAGCAATCATTTCTCTCTTCTTCTGCTTCAGACATTCATTGCTTTTGTGACCCAACTCCTGGCAATTGTAACATTTGAAACCACTGCTAACCTTTGCCTTCTCACCCTCCTTCACTACTGGCTTACTGACAGGTTTAGGAACATTAGAACTCCCACTAACACCCTTCACTTGATTATTGCAATTAGTAAACACACCACCTCCACGCCTTCCCTGTTTCTCCCAAGCCAACGCTTTCTGATGTGCTTCGGCAACAGATCTTGGATCAAACATATTAACCATATCCTGTATCTGCATTCGCAACCCTCCAACAAATCTAGCAGTTAGCTGTTCTTCCATCTCCATAATATCATTTCTGGCAATGAGTTGGTAAAATTCATCTGCATAATCATTAACTGACTTCGTCCCTTGCCTTAAGTTCTGCAATCTCTGGTACATAAGTGATTGATAATTGTAAGGTAAGAATGTAGCTCTCATCAACTTCTTCATCTTATCCTAAGATTCAATCTTTGACTTTCCCATTCTTTCTCTCGTAAGTTTGGTTTGCTGCCACCACGCCAAAGCTCTCCCCCTCAACCTAGTAGCAACCAACTTCACTCGACGATTCTCTGGAACCTCTTTGAAATCAAAGATCTCTTCAACGTTTGACAACCAATCTAAGAACTCTTCAGCTACCATTCCACCCTTGAACTCTGGAATTTCCATCTTCATACCTGATTCCCATCGATGATCATCATCTACATCCCGATTAGAATTTCGAACTTGGTCTCGATCTCGATAGTGAATACTTGCTCTATCACCCTCTTCGTCAAAATCAAATGTACGTCTATATTGATCTCGACCATCAACATCCCTTTGATCATGCATGCTTCTTCTACTATGTCTCTCTTCATCTCTATACTCATGTTGATCTCTCCTTGATGAAATTGATGTTTCTCTCCTTTCTCTATAAGATTGCGGTGATACCCTCCTCGCTTCCGTAACCGATGGCGAAACTCGGTTTCCTCCATGGTTCGAGTTTGGTGATCTCCTCCTTTGAGTTTGATTCAAATCATTCATCAATTTCTCTAACTTTCCAATGCCTTCATCAAATTTCTCATTAATACATTGTTCCATAAGCTCGGCTTCTTCTCTTCTATACAAAGCTTCAACGTTTTGATGACGGTTAGCTCTCCTTGGCGGCATGATTGAAAACTTCTCAAAAAACTTCAACAAATCGAACACACAACTTCAAATACAAAACAAACAAGTCACGGCTCAACCTTAACTCGACTCAACTATTGCTTGACTCGGCTCGGCAACAAGCAACGACTCAAGGATAGGTCGGCTTCAACTCAACAAGCACGCACGGCTTAATACTTCAAGTTTTGATACCAAACTGATGCGTGGCCTATAAACACGTCTCCAACTCTAGATCCAAAATGAAATGGATCAAAATCTTCAAACTCGTTGCAACTTCAAGATGAACACGATGAACACCAAGTTCAAACTTCAACTTCAAAAATTGGCTCCACGTCTCGGCTTAGCTATGATTGGCTAAGTCTAGCTCTGATACCAAAACTGACGCAGCGGATTAACAGAAAATCGATATAACGATGAAAGTAGCAATCGGTGGATTGATGAATACTGAAATGCCCAAATTCGTTGATCCGAAGATACCGAATTCTAGCTATCTCTAACACGTTGATCGCGCACGATACCGTGAAAGAAGATCTTCAATTCTTCAAGCGTTGATCAAGCACACTTGATTCCGCGAATCGGCTTCAACAATCGTTGATTCGAGCGCACTCGAATAACCGATAGTGGAGATAGGAGATTACACTCAACTACCAATTTAAGATGAAAGCACACAGCAATCAACAAGAAATTTTATTCAAAAATCAACTTTTTAAAATGTACAACTCACTCCCTATTTATAGCTTTTCACAACCGGCTCCTTAAGTCGTATACGACTAATGACTCACCCCTAGGTCGTTGCCGACCTAATAGACACCCCGCATCTCAAACAGTACGCGACTTAAACCATAGCGACCTAAAACGCTACGACTCACAACTTATAATACATGGTACAACACAACCCAGGTCGCACACGACCTATCAACATACACGGAACGCGACTTACGACTCAATGACTTACGACCTACTATTTACAACACAAAGTACACGACTCAACAAATTACATCACTTAGGTCGTAGACGACTCAACATCACGCGACTCAAGATACCACACCCATATTAAAACACAACATATAGGTCGGTGACGACCTAAGATACATCACGAGTTGAGTCGCGTACGACACACGACTTAAACATGACTTCTTCGGCGACTTAGTTAAGTCGTAACCCGGTCACCTCCTTAGATCGTAGCTCGCATACAACCTAAGACTTCAGCTGCCACTGCTTCATCAAAGGCTTTAGGTCGTAACCCTTTACTCCTTGCTCTGTTAGGTCGTGGCCGACTTAAAATCGCTTCATTAACTCGCAGCTCCTCTTCATGTAGCTCCTTAGGTCGTGTACGACCTATCGCCTCCAGCTTAAGTCGTGGACGACTTAACTTTTTCTTGAGTCGCGTACGACTTATCACTTGAAGAATTTTTGGTTGCTTATTTTCTTCTCTGGCCTAAGCTGCATCACTGTTTCAACTGGATACCTAGTTTTGGAATCATGGTTTGTGGTAGCGTGATGATGTTTGTGATGGATTGTTGGAGCGATTTTGGGTGTGTAGGAGTTTCTGGCGATGGTTGGAGGATCATCGTAGGTGGTGCAGGTTGCACGGAGGCAAGGTGTACCTGCTGTTGATTTGGGGAAGATGGGTACTCGAGTGTTTATTTGATGCAGCTAAAGCCAGAGAAGAATATGTGCAATCTTTAATTCCTGAAAGCATGAGTTTGTGGTGTAGTTTGATGAGTCGTCCACGACTCAATGAAAGCTTGAGTCGTTTCCGAGCTAAGGAAGGATGGCCACGATCCAACAAGCCATGGGGGAAGTTAGCCCGAGTTAACGAGGTATCGGACTTGAGTCGTTCACGAGTCAATGGAAGCATGAGTCGCTTCCGAGCTAACTGGATATCAGAAGGAGACTGTGCCGAGTTAACGAGTCACGACTCATGATAGGTCGGCCTGTTCAAGTCACGTGTGTTTTGAGTCATATGTACCTATTGAGTCGTTACCGACCTTTGATGAGTCGTCCGTGTTGAGTACCTGTATTGATTTCTTATGATTGAGTTGTATGTTACTATAAGTCTTTGCTTTTAAGTCGTTTGCTCTTGAGTCGTGTAAACTATGTTGTTTGTTGAGTCGTATCTTACTGAGTCGTCTGAGTTGTAATCTGTTTGTCTCGTTTATTTGATGAGTCGTATGTCATTTGTATCTGATGAGTCGTGTCGTATGATAAGTCGTGTGATGTACTTCGGTCTGTTGTGTTGCTAAGTCGGTAACGACTTATGATGAGTCGGGGTTCATGAGTCGGCAACGGTTTATGGGGACAGTTGTAAATGCTATAAATAGCCGTGTGTGTCATTTTGTAGGGGGTGGATTTTGGAATAAAATTTCTTGTTGATTGCTTTGTGCTTTCTTCTTCAATTGGTAGTTGAGTGTAATCTCCTATCTCCACTTACGTCATTCGAGTGCGCTCGAATCCACGTTTGTTGAAGCCGATTCACGGTATCTAGTGCGCTAGATCAACGTACGAAGAATCGTAGATCTTTGAACACGGTATAGTGCGCTATCAACGTGTTTGAGATAGCTAGAGTTCGGTATCTTTGGATCAACAAATTTGGGCATTTTGGTATCTTCAATCCATCGATTGAAGTTTGTTTCGATTTAATCCGCTGCATCAGTTTTGGTATCAAAGCGAGGTTTAGCCAATCATAGCTAAGCCGAGACTTGGAGCCAATTTTTGAAGTTGAAGTTTGAAGTTGTTCATCGCGTTCATATTGAAGTTGCAACAAGAGGAAGAACTTTCGATCCATTCCATTTTGGATCAAAGTGTTGAAAGTGTTTGAATTTGAAGTAGGCCGTGTAAACTAGTGAAGTAACCGAGCCTAGGGAGGATCATTGGAAGCTTGTTTCGAGCTAAGGAGTTAAAGCCGAGCCTTGTGAAGTTGTGTAGAAGCTTTTGAAGCCGTGACTTATTGTTTGTGAATTGTTGAATTGTGAAGTTTTCAGTCATGCCACCAAGGAGAGCTAATCGTCATCAAAACGTTGAAGCTTTGTATCGAAGAGAAGAAGCTGAGCTTATGGAACAACGTATTAATGAAAAATTTGATGAAGGCATTGGAAAATTAGAGAAATTGATGAATGATTTGAATCAAAGGAGGAGATCACCAAACTCGAACCATGGAGGAAACCGAGTTTCGCCATCGGTTATGGAAGCGAGGAGGGTATCACCACATTCTTGTAGAGATAGAAGAGAAACATCAATTTCATCACGGAGAGATCATCATGACTATGCACATGAAGAGAGAAGAAGTCAATGTGAATTTGACAATGAGGCATATAGAGATGAAGAGAGACGTAGTCGAAGAAGTATGCATGAACGAAGGGATGATAATGGTCGAGATCGATGTAGGCGAACCTTTGATTTTGTTGAAGAGGGTGATAGAGCTAGTATTCATTATCGAGATCGAGACCAAGTTCGAAATTCTTATCGGGATGTTGAAGATGATCGACGTTGGGAATCGGGTATGAAGATGGAAATTCCAGAATTTAAAGGAGGGATGGTAGCAGAAGAATTTCTCGATTGGGTGTCAAATGTTGAAGAGATCTTTGATTTCAAGGAGGTTCCTGAGCATAGGAGGGTGAAGTTGGTTGCTACTAGGTTGTGGGGGAGAGCTTTGGCGTGGTGGCAGCAAACTAAACTTACCAGAGAGAAAATGGGGAAGTCAAAGATAGAATCGTGGGATAAGATGAAGAAGTTGATGAGATCTACTTTCTTACCTTACAACTATCAATCACTTATATACCAGAGGTTGCAGAATCTGAGGCAAGGGACAAAGTCTGTTAGTGATTATGCTGATGAATTTTACCAACTCATTGCCAGGAATGGTATTATGGAAACGAAAGAACAGCTAACTGCTAGATTCATTGGAGGATTGAGAATGCAGATCCAGGATATGGTTAATATGTTTGATCCTAGATCAGTGGCAGAGGCACATCAGAAAGCGTTGGCCTGGGAGAAACAAGGAAGGCGTGGAGGTGGTGTGTTTACTAATTCCAATATTCAAGCAAAGGGTGTTAGTGGAAGTTCTAATATTCCTAAACCTGTCAATAAGCCAATTGTGAAGGAGGCTGAGAAGACAAAGGTTAGCAGTGGTTTCAAATGTTATAATTGTCAGGAGTTGGGTCACAAAAGCAATGAATGTCCGAAGCCGAAGAAGAGAGCTATGGTTGCAGAAGTTGAGGAGGATGATGGTGAGGAGGCGGAATGTTCAAATGCACCTTATGTTGAGGAGGAAGAAGAATTGTCCGGGGATGAAGGTTGTAATCTTATGATGAGGAGGTCATGTCTTACACCAAAGCAAGAGGAGGATTGTAGTTTGTTGAGAAGCAATATTTTTCAGTCGACATGCACTATTCTGGGGAAAGTTTGCAAGTTCGTTATTGATGCTGGAAGTTGCGATAATATTATTTCTACAGAAGCAGTAAAGAAGTTGAACTTAAAGACTGAGAAGCATCCTAAACCGTACAAGCTAGCATGGTTAAGGAAGGGTGGTGAAGTGAAGGTGTGTTGAAGGGCTTGTGTTAATTTTTCTATTGGGAAGAAGTACAAAGATGAAATTTGGTGTGATGTAGTGGACATGGACGTGTGTCATATGTTGTTGGGCAGACCGTGGCAGTTCGATAGAGCAGTGCAGCATGATGGTCGGGCCAATAGCTATAGTTTCATGTTCGAAGGTACTAAAATCACTTTGGTTCCCAAGAAGCAACAACAGAAGGAGAGCAAACTAGAAGAGATTGAGGAATTGAAAACTCTGTTGACTTTGAAGGAGTTTGTTAAGGAAGTGGAGGAAGAACCTGAAGTGTTTTTGTTGATTGAGCGAGAGTGCAGTGAAGAGGTTGAAATTCCTAAAGAAGCAAAGCCAGTATTGAAAGAATTTGAAGATGTATTTCCAGAGGAGTTTCCTAAGGAGTTACCACCATTGAGAGACATTCAACATCAAATTGATCTTGTTCCGGGAGCAGTGTTACCACATCGACCACATTACCGAATGAGTCCGAAGGAACATGAGGAATTACGAAGGCAAGTGGAAGAGTTGTTAGAGCAGGGACGTGTTCAGGAAAGCTTGAGTCCTTGTGCAGTGCCAGCATTGTTGGTACCGAAGAAGGATGGAACATGGAGAATGTGTACAGATAGTCGAGCTTTGAACAAGATTACTGTCCATTACAAATTTCCTATGCCAAGGTTGGATGACTTGCTAGATCAGTTGAGTGGGGCAACTATCTTTTCGAAGATTGACTTGAAGAGTGGTTATCATCAAATTCGGATTAGACCTGGAGACGAATGGAAGACAGCTTTCAAGACAAGAGAAGGGTTATACGAATGGTTGGTTATGCCATTTGGTTTGTCAAATGCACCTAGTACATTCATGCGGGTGATGAATCAAATCTTTAGACCATTCATTGGGAAGTTCGTCGTGGTTTATTTCGATGATATTCTGATTTACAGCAGGAGTACGGAGGAGCATGTTCAACATTTGAGGGAAGTATTGATTATTCTTCGTGAGGAACAATTTTATGCTGCTACGAAGAAGTGCGTGTTTATGACACACAGTGTTTTATTTCGGGGTTATGTTGTTTCAGGAGAAGGTATTCAAGTTGATCAAAGTAAAGTTAAGGCAGTCAGGAATTGGCCACAGCCAAAGACAATTACGGAAGTGAGAAGTTTTCATGGGCTAGCGTCATTCTACCGAAGATTCATTACACACTTCAGTAGCGTGATGGCTCCGGTTACTGATTGCATGAAAGGGAAGCAGTTTTCTTGGTCGAAAGAAGCGGGAGTTGCTTTTGAACGAATCAAAGAACTGTTGACTACAACGCCAATTCTTGTTTTACCTGATTTTCAATTATTGTTTGAACTACATACTGATGCATCAAAGGTTGGGATTGGGGGAGTGTTGAGTCAGCAGGGGAGACCTATTGCATATTTCAGTGAAAAGTTATTAGGGGCAAAGATGAGATACAGCACATATGACGTTGAATTTTACGCTGTTGTGCAAGCTGTTATGCATTGGAGACACTACCTATTTCAGAAGGAATTTGTTCTTTACACTGATCATGAAGCTTTGAAGCATTTACAGGGGCAGGATAAAATTTCAGCGAGACATGCATCATGGATTGCATATTTACAGCAGTTTACCTTTGTTGTTAAACACAAATCAGGGGTGACGAATCAGGTAGCTGATGCTTTGAGTAGGAGGAGTCATTTATTAACGACAATGAAGGTTGAAGTGACAGGGTTTGAAATGTTGCCAGAATTGTTTGAGGAGGATCCTTACTTTGCAAAGTTTGTTGAGAAAGTTAAGGATGGAAGTTCGGATGAATTTGTGTTGGTTGATGGATTCTTGTTCAAGGGAAATCAATTATGCATACCGGATTGTAGCTTGAGATTGAAAATTATCAAGGAGTTGCACGAGGAAGGGCATGTGGGCCGTGATCGTACTTTGCAATTGGTTTCACAGTCTTACTTTTGGCCGTCGATGACGAAAGAAGTGGGAAGGTTTGTGGAGCGATGTTATATTTGCCAAGTTTCGAAAGGAACCGCGACCAATGCTGGTTTGTATATGCCGTTGCCTGTACCGGCTAGACCATGGGTTGATGTGAGTATGGACTTTGTATTGGGATTGCCGAGAACGCAGCGTGGTAATGATTCTATATATGTAGTGGTTGACAGATTTTCTAAAATGGCACATTTTATTGCTTGCAAGAAGACGACGGATGCTGTTCATGTTGCTCAGTTATTTTTCAAGGAGATCTATCAACTTCATGGATTGCCAGAGTCTATTGTGTCGGATAGAGATACTCGTTTTCTGAGTCACTTTTGGTTAAGTTTGTGGAAGATGATGGGAACGAAGTTGAACTTTAGCAGCGCGTATCATCCGCAGACAGACGGTCAAACCGAAGTTGTGAACAGATCATTGGGAAATTTGTTGCGATGTTTGGTGAAAGATAATCTGAAAAGTTGGAACGTGAAATTATGCCAGGCAGAATTTGCTTATAATCATGCAGTGAATCGTAGCACGGGATTCAGTCCATTCCAGATTGTATATTCAAATTTACCCAGGGGACCGTTGGATTTGGCAGTAGTACCACAACTGAAGGGGACGGTTAAACGAGCCGTAGACTTTGTTGACGGGTTAACGGAATGTCATAAGATCGTTCAAGAACGATTAGAAAAGTCAAATGAGAAGTATAAGCGGGCTGCTGATTTGAAACGACGGAGTGTTGAATTTAAGGAAGGTGATTTGGTTTATGTTGTATTGACGAAGGATCGTTTTTCGGTGGGTACTTATAACAAGTTGAAGGCGCGGAAAATTAGTCCAATTGAAATTGTGAAGAAAATTAATGAAAATGCTTATAAGTTGAAGCTGCCAAAAGATGTTTACACGTCTGACGTGTTCAATGTTAAACATCTTGTTCCATATTACGGAGGTAAACAATCAGATGAAGAAGAATGTACAAATTCGAGGACCAATTTTTCTCAACCAGGGGAGGATGATGCAGCTAAAGCCAGAGAAGAAATTGTGCAATCTTTAATTACTGAAAGCATGAGTTTGTGGTGTAGTTTGATGAGTCGTCCACGACTCAATGAAAGCTTGAGTCGTTTCCGAGCTAAGGAAGGATGGCCACGATCCAACAAGCCATGGGGGAAGTTAGCCCGAGTTAACGAGGTATCGGACTTGAGTCGTTCACGAGTCAATGGAAGCATGAGTCTCTTCCGAGCTAACTGGATATCAGAAGGAGACTGTGCCGAGTTAACGAGTCACGACTCATGATAGGTCGGCCTGTTCAAGTCATGTGTGTTTTGAGTCATATGTACCTATTGAGTCGTTACCGACCTTTGATGAGTCGTCCGTGTTGAGTACCTGTATTGATTTCTTATGATTGAGTCGTATGTTACTATAAGTCGTTGCTTTTAAGTCGTTTGCTCTTGAGTCGTGTAAACTGTGTTGTTTGTTGAGTCGTATCTTACTGAGTCGTCTGAGTTGTAATCTGTTTGTCTCGTTTATTTGATGAGTCGTATGTCATTTGTATCTGATGAGTCGTGTCGTATGATAAGTCGTGTGATGTACTTCGGTCTGTTGTGTTGCTAAGTCGGTAACGACTTATGATGAGTCGGGGTTCATGAGTCGGCAACGGTTTATGGGGACAGTTGTAAATGCTATAAATAGTCGTGTGTCATTTTGTAGGGGGTGGATTTTGGAATAAAATTTCTTGTTGATTGCTTTGTGCTTTCTTCTTCAATTGGTAGTTGAGTGTAATTTCCTATCTCCACTTACGTCATTCGAGTGCGCTCGAATCCACGTTTGTTGAAGCCGATTCACGGTATCTAGTGCGCTAGATCAACGTACAAAGAATCGTAGATCTTTGAACACGGTATAGTGCGCTATCAACGTGTTTGAGATAGCTAGAGTTCGGTATCTTTGGATCAACGAATTTGGGCATTTTGGTATCTTCAATCCATCGATTGAAGTTTGTTTCGATTTAATCCGCTGCGTCATTATTCGAGTCGATTCATGTTTTGCTCGAAGCGTTGGGGTGTTTATCTCGAAGTTTTTTGATGATGGCTCGTACCCCTTACCTGTTACTGTTTTTATACTTATTAGGTTTTCAAGTTTTAAAATTAAAGTGAAATTTTGAAAGTAAGATTTAAAACAGATTTTTAAATCAAGTTTAAGATAAGGATTCAAATTAAATTATATCCAAATTTTGGAAATAAATAAGTTTTGTAAAAATCAAATTGTTTTAACAACTTTAAATATTTAAAAGTATGATGTAAATAAATTGTTTTCCAACAAAAATGTTAAAATCTTATTTTTATTCTTTTATAAAAGAATTCTTTAATATTTGTGTAGAAAGTTATATAAATTTGTTTGACTTAATTTTTAAGTTAAAGATTAATTTATTTTGAATCTTGATTATAAATATAATCAAGCAAGTTAGTTTAGAACTTTTCTTTATATAAGTTACTTTATATAAGATAAATGTTCTTTACATTTGTTTTTAAAGGTTTATAAATTGATTTAAAGTCGGTAAATGTTTAAATTGCTAATCATTTTGAATATTAATTTTGAAATGAAACTTAAAAGAGAATTTAAAGTAAAAAGTTTTCAAATATATTTGAAAGTGATAATCAAGCCATTAATAAGAAAGATGTTATTATCTTAAGGATAATTAAGTTTTAATAATTGGTGATTCATTTTAATTAATAAGGAAATATAAGGGTAATTAGTTAATTTAATTAATCAATAAGTTAGGATTAATTAATTAAGTAATTAAAGGTTAGTCAATTAATGAAAGTAATTAAGAGTAGATTAATAGTGATTAAAGATTGATTAATCAAATATTAAGGGTTAATTACTTTAAAAGAATAATTAATTAATATGGTTAATTAATTAAGGTAATTAAATTAAGAATAATTAATTAAAGGTTAATTAATTAATGACGACAATTAAGGGATGATTATTGACTATGGATTAATTAATTATTGTAATTAATTAAGAATAATTAATTAAATGGTTTGTAATTAATTAACATTAATTAACCAAGATTAGTGACGAATCTGATTTAAATTAATCAGATAATTAATTGATGGCTGTTTGGATTGGATGATTTAATTGGTTGATATCCCTGATATATGATGCTTTGCGTTATGAATTATCTTGATTTGTGTTGTGATCTGTGATGTAATTTATTTATCTGTGATGTGATTTATTATCTACGATGAACTTATATTATTCATCCATGATTTGTAAATAAAGATAAGCATTATAGATTATATGGCTTATCAATATTGTTATGTTTGAATTCTGTGATGATTGATGATGTTGCACTATTGTGTAAAACCCCTGGACCACACTATACACACACAAATATGGATTTAACGAGGAAATCGGTTAAGTCACAGATATTTGAATTTAATATTTTAAAATGGTTTTAAAGTTTGAATTTTGAATCCAAATGATTTTCGAAATGAAATTGGGTTGAATTTGAAAAATAATTGAAAAAGAGTTTTGAAGATAAAAGTTATTTCAAATAACTTGAAATATGAAATATTTTAATTTGAGTTTAAATTCAATATTTGAAAATGGAATTCAATGATTTGGAAATTTTGGCCTAAAAAATATACAAGTTATAAAAGTGTTTATATGGATTTTAAACCATTTTAAAAATATTGCTTTGAGAATTTGAATTCAACTAAAGTTTTATACTTGAAGGCTTTAACTCGTGCAAAAGTAATCAGATTTTTCTGAAACGAAAACTATTTGTTTTCAATTAATAATAGCTTTCGTATAAGGAAATGATTTCAATTTTGTGTTGAAAGATTTCAATTCGAATTGAAATAGTTTTGAAAACTGTTAAATAATCTTTGTGAAAGATAGTCAAACCTTGATTTGAAATTGAAGAACATTTAAATGGTGTATCTTTTGCATAAAAGTTGTGGAATGGAATTATTTTGTGGTAATGATTTTGAAAGCTATGAAATGAGTCTTTAACTTAAAGACCGGATAAGTTAATCTAATTTGTATTGGTGAACCTTGTTTTAAATTGAAAGGGGTCTTAAAAGTGAATCTTTTTTTTACAAGATTTAAATGTGGAAATTGTTTAAACTATTGAAGGTTTTTGAAATGAATCTTTTGGTTTAAAAAGATTTGTAAATGGTAATTTGTTTTACCATTTGAAAGAAAGGTTTTGGATAATAAGTTGTGACTTAACTGAGACCCCATTATCCATATGTTTCTTGTAAATATTGCACTCACTATTCAGTTTAGCCGGGAGAGGACCTTTGTGTCATATAGCCCATTCCGAATATGTGATACGACGTTATGGATAGCATTTGAAGATCGGGTATTTACGAGAACGATAGGATGACCTATCGGTTGTCTCTGCACCGAGTAGCTACGGTATAGAGATTCCCTAAGTGATGGGACGTCCGATCGGAATTATGGATTCTCGAATTTGCAAGGACTTCTTTGGAAGTGCCTTCGGTTCTATTCGAACCCAGAACAGACTTGTATGGATTGTATGTCTGACATTACAAACTGAGATATAAAGCCGATTTCTTTCAAATACATATCCGTTGGTGGCGTAGAATTTATTCTCTTAGCTTAACACTCTTCTTTGAGACGTACTAGCTCAGAGGTTATGTACTTGAAGGTTATTAGTGATATACTCCCAATTTGGTAGTGTGACATGCTGAGTGCTGCTGATGATTTGTTGATCAAAGCATGGCTTTGTGAAAAAGCGTAGCTTTGTGGACGATACTTCGTCGAACCTCACAACCCGATTATGGTCAAAACAGGAATCGTGGCAGCAAGGTTATTTGAGGGTAGCTCCCTCTGAGGGTATGTCCATTTCCTTCTGGATTATAAGTGGTATCATGGTATGGAGCTCAGATATTTACTTTGTGGTTGCTGCAAACTTATTGCTTTGTGGTTGTCGATTGGGAAGCGCTTTGGATAAAGGTCGCAAAAGACCGGGGGATGGCATGCTCGTGTCAGTAGTTACCTAGTTACAGAGGTAACCTGGCATTGTGTAGCAGAGATCGGTTAGGTTCTCGGGGATGTCCCACCAGAGAAGTTCCATTTTATTTATATGGTAAGTTCCTTTGCCTGACCATTTGTTGGAAATCCAGTCATCCAATACAAGCCCTTTACGGTTTTAGTTGTATAACCTGCCATCTACTTATGGTGGCGCCCCACTGTTTGGATGGTAGCTATAGTAGGCATTGTACGAAATGTCTATGCTGGCTAAGATTAATATTATACTTTCGAAATGTTTTCCACTATGCACTCATAGTAATCATATCAAAGGATTTCGCGTATCAAGCATTTTTGACTATCATAAGAAGAAATCTCCTCCAAATCTGTGTTTGCATTGTGTGTGTGGTGGGAGGTCTTATGGTAGTTTCATTTTTCAAAAAGCATTGCGGATTTCAAATTTAAATTCTTTTGTTTGTTTTAAAGATTAAAATGTTTTCGTTTGCTCACACCAGTCCCATGACTGACCCGGAGTTTATTGTTCCTTTCCTAAACTCTGGGTGCCCACAATTTTCCACACAGGCAGTCTAGAGTTGGATTTCAGATTGTAGATATAGATATCGATTCGATAGCCTTCAGCTTCCTCTTTGGTATTCTTTGGACTCTTCGGATCGATGACTGGACTTGCTCATCTGGGTGCAACGTGATGGTGGTTCGAGCTTGTGGTTTGGAGTTTAGCTTTGGAGCATTGGATTGGGGTTATCTCTTGGTTATTTGGTTCCGCTGCAATATCATGATGTTATTCCACTGTAGCATTGTTATCTTATATCTTTGATATTTGATTCATATTGTATCATTGTTGTATCGAATGTTGTATATCAATGATACTCATTTCTTTTCTTTCGCTATGTTGTTATACTTGATGTGTTATAAGCTCCGGCAAACCAGATTCGACGTTTGGATCTGCGGGATTTGAATATGAGTGTCGTATTCGGTGCTGATTTTCAAATTGAAATGTGATGGGGGGTTCTCGCTTTGCATTAGGTGGCGAATGGGAAACTCTTACCCCCACATGTCCTCTGTATGGGGTTGGTTAGACGGAGGCCATAACAGTCGAAAGGCTGGACGTAAAAGCAAGGGCAGGGTATCATTGTGAGCCACGGCGGGGCTAGGATGGTTGAAAAGCCTACCAGTCGAGAGTGGCCGCTGTCAGATGGTCAAAGACCTGAGACTATTACATTTGGTATCAGAGCTGAAGGTTGAAACTTTAGCTCAGGAGTATAACACATTAAGTAGCTTATTAGAGATAGGGTGAAGTATACCCTAGAATGAGTATATCCCTAAGATATCCGTTCGAATGCCTCAGTAAATTCTCTTACTATTCACTGATAGTAAGTATGAGTGCAAGAATAGGACGAGATAGGGGACAGGGAAGTACCACTACAAATGGTCGATACCTTGCAATAGCGGAAACAATTTTCTCTATCTCCTTTGATTCGTCTCTTCAATTCTTTGATAATTCCTGGCAGCTCCAGGAAGAAGCGTTGATATATTTGCAGGGACATAAACTCCAGATGGGTCAGAATTGTTTGGATGAATTATTTGCTTTGGTTGCTATGGTTAATAGATATATTTTGGTTGTTTAAACAAATTTTTTTTGACTGCACCCATATACCTGTTTATTCTGTTGGGTCCAGCTATATTCTACGAAGGGTTAGTTATCCTTTGAACTAACCAGTGCCCCTATATATTCGTAGATCTGGTGACTCAAATGTCTTGTATTGAATGAGTTCGTTCTCATAATTATTAGTGATATTCTGATTTGGTAAGCCAAATGTGGAACAGATATTCAATTTGATCTGATGATTCATCTCTCTATCTTTGTGTATCCATCCTTTGTTGTCTCCCTACTTACAAATTTCGAGGACGAAATTTTCTTAAGAGGGGGAATCTGTAACATTCCTGGATTTTATCCCGAATTAATTTGATAATAAATTCAAATTTTGGAATTAATTTATGGAATTATTGGTAATTGATTTAAATTTTGGAATTAAATTGTAAATTAATTAAGAAATTATTTGGGTTTAGATTTTTTTTCAAATTTAAATATCTTAGAAAATAAAAATATTTTAGAAATAAAATTGGATTTATTGATTTTATATTTCCAAAAGACTAATATATATGGATAAATATATATATAATTATTTATTTGTAATGAATAACTTTTCAAATCATTTGTTTTAGATTGTATTAATACAAAATGGATAAACATATCACATAATTATGATAGAGTAAGGATTTAAAATTAAAAATATACATATATAAAATATGTAAAATAAAAAGAGTTTAAAAATAAAAATTGTAAATTAAATCAAGACAAGGATATAAACATAAATTTTGTCCCTAATGACAATTGTAAAATTTAAGAAATATGAAATAACAAGTGTCCGCCCATTTAAACAAGTGGCACATTGTTTTTAAAAAAAAGATATTAATTTACAAATAAACACAAATCAGGTCATTTTCATTTCTTTCTCAAATCTAAGAAACCCGTACTCAAAGCACCTCAAATTCAAAACAATAATCAAGCAAGATATCAAAACAAAATCAGGTTCAGATGTATATTCAAAACCTGGGAAATCAAAGAAAATAAAATTCAAGTTCATCAATCTGGAAACAAGACTTCAATTCAAAGATCTGAAGCTTGTGACAAGAGTAGATTCAATCAAAGTTCAGGCATGCAACCTGTAGTCAAGTTTGAATCATCTCAAACAAACAAGCATTTCAATTTTTAAGTCACAAGCATGGCAAAGCTTTCAGAAAAAAACAAAGCAAGCTTTCTAGTTTTATCATCAAGATCAAGCTCTCTGCATTTAATTAAAAAGGTGAGCAAACATCTATTTATAAATCTTAAGTAATAACTATTTGTTGCTTGTTAGATTTCTGAAATAATTGATGCTTGCATGTGTGTGTATATATAAGTGTATGATCTGTGTATATGAATGTAAATGACCGTGCATGTATTTCCTTTGATTGTTCTTCTCTATTTTAAACTACAGAGAATAGGAATAGAAGAACAATTCAAACCTTCTTATCAGTTCATTGTTAGGATTTAAGATTTAAACATGATATGTTTGTTTAAACATTAGTTTAAGTTTAAAAATCTTATGCAAGCAAAATAAATGTAGAAATCCTCTGGGATCAAAATAATACAGTAGGAATCCTTTTAATATGTTAAAATCTATCACTTAAATTTACTGATTCAAAATGTTAACTAGAATCATCTTTAAAAGTTATGATTTTTAAAACAAAAATCACAATATTTAATGAAGTATTGATGGTGAAATTTGGGAATAACCGAAAATGGGTTTTTGGATGATCTCTGATGATCTAAGTGACTAGGGAGTTCGTGATTCTTGCTGGAGCTAGGTTGACGGTCAAGGTGCTTGGCAAAAATGTCAGGGAAGGTTTCTGATGGTCGTGGCGACGGCGGCGTGGTGATTTAGTTTTTAAACCTAGTTAGCTCATGGTCTGATTTGGTAATAGTTTTGTCATGTATGGTCGATCGAGTGGGTCAAGGTGGAAGGATTTGGTTGCGTAGGTGTTTGGCAAGGTGAGAACGAGGTGGTTCATCCTCCGATGGTCAGAATCCATGGGGCGATGTGTTTTCTGGCAGTTGTTTGAAGTTCCTGTTACAACTGGATACCTAGTTTTGGAATCATGGTTTGTGGTAGTGTAATGATGTTTGTGATGGGTTGCTGGAGCGATTTTGGGTGCGTAGGAGTTTCTGGCGATGGTCGGAGGATCATCGTAGGTGGTGCACGTTGCACGGTGGCAAGGTGTATCTGCTGTTGATTTGGGGAAGATGGGTACTCGAGTGTTTATTCGAGTTAATTCATGTTTTGCTCGAAGCATTGGGGTGTTTTTCTCGAAGTTTTTTGATGATAGCTCGAACCCCTTACCTGTTACTGTTTTTATACTTATCATGTTTATGGGTTTTAAAATTAAAGTGAAATTTTGAAAGTAAGATTTAAAACAGAGTTTTAAATCAAGTTTAAGATAAGGATTCAAATTAAATTGTATCTAAGTTTTTGAAATAAATAAGTTTTATCAAAAATTAAAATGTTTTAACAACTTTAAATATTTAAAAGTATGATGTAAATAAATTGTTTTCCAAGAAAAATGTTAAAATCTTATTTGTATTCTTTTATAAGAGAATTCTTCAATATTTGAGTAGAAAGTTATATAAATTAGTTTGACTTAATTTTTAGGCTAAAGATTAATTTATTTTGAATCTAGGTTATAAATATAATCAAGCAAGTTAGTTTACAACTTTTCTTTATATAAGTTACTTTATATAACGTAAATGTTCTTTACATTTGTTTTTAAAGGTTTATAAATTGATTTAAAGTAGGTAAAAGTTTAAATTGTTAATCATTTTGAATATTAATTTTGAAATGAAATTTTAAAGTGAATTTAAAGTAAAATGTTTTCAAATATATTTGAGAATGATAATTAAGCCATTAATAAAAAAGATGTTATTATCTTAAGGATGATTAAGTTTTAATAATTGGTGATTCATTTTAATTAATAAGGAAATATAAGGGTAATTAATTAATTTAATTAATCAATAAGTTATGATTATTTAATTAAGTAATTAAAGGTTAGTTAATTAATGAAAGTAATTAAGAGTAGATAATTAGTGATTAAAGATTGATTAATCAAATATTAAGGGTTAATTACTTTAAAAGAATAATTAATTAATGTGGTTAATTAATTAAGGTAATTAAATTAAGAATAATTAATTAAAGGATAATTAATGAATGACGGCTATTAAGGGATGATTATTGATTATGGGTTAATTAATTATTGTAAATAATTAAAAATAATTAATTAAATGGTTTGTAATTAATTAACATTAATTAACCAAGATTAGTGACTAATCTGATTTAAATTAATTAGATAATTATTGATGGCTGTTTGGATTGGATGATTTAATTGGTTGATATCCCTGATATATGATGCTTTGCGTTATGAATTATCCAGATTTGTGCAGTGATCTGTGATGTAATTTATTTATCTATGATGTGATTTATTATCTACGATGAACTTATATTATTCATCCATGATCTGTAAATAAAGATAAGCGTTATAGATTGTACCGCTTATCAATATTGTTGTGTTTGAATTTTATGATGATTGATGGTGTTGCACTATTGTGTAAAACCCCTGGACCACACTATACACGCAGAAATTTGGATTTCACGAGGAAATCGGTTAAGTCGCAGATATTTGAATTTAATATTTTAAAATGGTTTTAAAGTTTGAATTTTGAATCCAAATGATTTTGGAAATGAAATTGGGTTGAATTTGAAAAATAATTGAAATAGAGTTTTGAAGATAAAAGTTATTTTAAATAACTTGAAATCGGAAATAATTTAATTTGAGTTTAAATTCAATACTTGAAAATGGAATTCAATTATTTGGAAATTTTGGCCTAAAAGATTATACAAGTTATAAAAGTGTCTATATGGATTTTAAACCATTTTAAAAGTATTGCTTTGAGAATTTGAATTCAACTCAAGTTTTATACTTGAAGGGTTTGACTCGTGCAAAAGTAATCAGATTTTTTCGAAAACGCAAACTATTTGTTTTCAATTAATAATAGCTTTCGTATAAGGAAATAATTTCCAATTTGTGTTGAAATATTTCAAATCGAATTGAAATAGTTTTGAAAAATGATAACTAATCTTCGTGAAAGATAGTCAAACCTTGATTTGAAAATGAAGAGCCTTTAAATGGTGTATCATTTACATAAAAGTTGTGGAATGGAATTGTTTTCTGGAAATGATTTTGAAAGCTATGAAATGAGTCTTTAATTTAAAGAACGGATAATTCAATCCAATTTGTATTGGTGTATCTTGTTCTAAATGAAAGAGGTCTTAAAAGTGAATCTTTTGTTTAAAAGATTTAAATGTGGAAATTGTTTAAACCATTGAAGGTTTTTGAAATGAATCTTTTTGTTTAAAAATATTTGTAAATGGTAATTTTTTAACCATTTGAAAGAAAGGTTTTGGATAATAATTTGTGACTTAACTGAGACCTCATTATCCATATGTTTCTTGTAAATATTGCGCTCACTATTCGGTTTAGCCGGGAGAGGACCTTTGTGTCATATAGCTCATTCTGAATATGTGATACGACGTTATGGATAGCATTTGAAGACCGGTGGTGAAGACCGGGTATTTGCGAGAACAATAGGATGACCTGTCGATTGTCTCTGCACCGAGTAGCTACGGTATAGAGATTCCCTAAGTGATGGGAAGTCCGATCAGAATTATGGATTCTCGGATTTGCAAGGACTTCTTTGGAAGTGCCTTCGGTTCTGTTTGAACCCGGAACAGACTTGTATGGATTGTATGTCTGACATTACAAACTGAGATATAAAGCTGATTTCTTTCAAATACATATCTGTTAGTGGCAGAGAATTTATTCTCTTAGCTTAACACCCTTCTCTGAGACGTATGAGCTCAGAGGTTATGTAGTTGAAGGTTATTAGTGATATACTCCCAATTTGGTAGTGTGACATGCTGAGTGCTGCTGATCATTTGTTGATCGAAGCATGGCTTTGTGAAAAAACGTAGCTTTATGGACGAGACTTCGTCGAACCTCATAACCCGGTTATGGTCAAAACAAGAATCGTGGCAGTAGGGTTATTTGAGGGTAGCGCCCTCTGAGGGTATGTCCATTTCCTTCTGGATTATAAGTGGTATCATGGTATGGAGCCTAGATATTTACTTTGTGGTTGCTGCAAACTTATTACTTTATGGTTGTCGGTTGGGAAGCGCTTCAGATAAAGGTCGCAAACGACCGGGGGATGGCATGCTCGTGTCAGTAGTTACCTAGTTACAGAGGTAACCCGGCCTTGTGTAGCAGATATCCGGTTAGGTTCTCGGGGACATCCCACCAGAGGCGTTCCATTTTATTTATATGGGAAGTTCCTTTGCCCGACCATTTGTTGGAAATCCAATCATCCAATACAAGCCCTTTACGGTTTTAGTTGTATAACCTGCCATCTACTTATGGTGGCACCCCACTATGTGGATGGTAGCTATAGTAGGCATAGTACGAAATGTCTATGCTAACTAAGATTAATATTATACTTTCGAAATGTTTTCCACTATGCACTTATAGTAATAATATCAAAGGATTTCGCGTATCAAGAATTTTTGACTATCATAAGAAGAAATCTCCTCCCAGTCTGCGTTTGCATTGTGTGTGTGGTGGGATGTCTTATGGTAGTTTCATTTTTCAAAAAGCATTGTGGGTTTCAAATTTAAATTCTTTTGTTTGTTTTAAAGATTAAAAATGTTTTCGTTTTCTCACACCAGTCCCATTAATGACCCGGAGTTTGTTGTTCCTTTCCTAAACTCTGGGTGCCAACAATTTTCCACACGGGCAGTCTAGAGTTGGGTTTTCAAATAGTAGATATAGATATCGATTCGATAGCCTTCAGCTTCCTCTTTGGTATTCTTTGGAGTCTTCAGATTGATGACTGGCCTTGCTCATCTGGGTGCAACGTGATGGTGGTTCGAGCTAGTGGTTTGGAGTTTAGATTTGGAGCATTGGATTGGGGTTATCTCTTCACTATTTGGTTCCGCTGCTATATCGTGTTGTTATTCCGTTGTAGCATTGTTATCTTGTATCTCTGATATTTGATTCATATTGTATCATTGTTGTATCGAATGTTGTATACCAATGATATTCATTTCTTTTCTTTCGCTATGTTATTATACTTGATGTGTTATAAGCTCCGGCGAACCAGATTCGACGTTTGGATCTGCGGCATTTGAATACGAGTGTCGTATTCGGTGCCGATTTTCGAAGTGAAATGTGATGGGGGGTTCTCTCATTACGTTAGGTGGCGAACGGGAGACTATTACCCCCTACATGTCCTCTTTACGGGGTTGGTTAGGCGGAGGCCGTGACAGTCGAAAAGCTGGCCGTAAAAGCAAGGGCAGGATACCATTGTGAGCCACGGCAGGGATGGGATGGTTGAAAAGCCTACCAGTCGAGAGTGGCCGCTGTCAGACGGTCGATGACCCAGGACTATTACAATACACAACGGCGGAAAAGAGATAGCGGAAAAGATACCATCAGGGGTCTTCCAAAAGAGAGCTCCATACTGCATCTTCATTTCCAAAGTTCCAAAGGCCAATCCAAAAGGCTCAAAACCACTATCATGCTGTAATATAGCCAATCCGATTCCAACCCAAGG
Source organism: Allium cepa (assembly GCA_030765085.1). Taxonomy (NCBI): domain Eukaryota; kingdom Viridiplantae; phylum Streptophyta; class Magnoliopsida; order Asparagales; family Amaryllidaceae; genus Allium; species Allium cepa. The sequence goes on from CM060940.1 coordinate 32,954,994, forward strand.
ACATCTAGATCCACATCTACTATCTGAACTAGCTCCAGAACCTACTGATAATCTGACTCTAGGATGCCTGTGTGGAAAATTAAGGGCACCCAAAGTTTAGAAAAGGGAACAATAAACTTCGAGTCAGTCATGGGACTGGTGTGAGCAAACATAAAACATTCGTTTGAACAAAAAGAAATAAAAAGAAATCCGTTATGATTTTTGGAAAATGAAACTACCATAAGGTCTCCCGTCGCACACAAAATGGAATCGCACACATGTGGGAGGTTTCTCCTTACAGCTGTCAAACATGCTTGATACGCAAAAATCCTTTTGATATTATTATTAGTGCATAGTGTAGAAAACATTTCGAAAGTATAATATTAATCTTAGCCAGCACATGTACCATTATAGTATGCCTACTATAGCTACCATGTTAAAAGGCCGGTTCTACAACTAAAACCGTACAGGGCTCATATTGATTGTTTGGATTTCCAACAAATGGTCAAGGCTAAGGAACTTCCTTTTTGAATGGGTACGCCTCTAGAGGGACTCCCCGAGAGCCTAACCGGATCTTTGGCAACACAAAGCCGGGTTAACTCTGTAACTAGGTAAATAACTATCACGAGTATGCCATCTCATGGTCGTAAACGACCTTTACCGAGGCGCCAACAAAAAAATTCCAACAACCACATAAGTAAAATATCTGGGCTCCATACCATGATACCACTTTTTATCGAGAAGGAAATGCACATACCCTAAGGGGTGTGACCCCCATAACCATGTCGCATCCTTCATGTTTCGACCATTTTCAGGGTGTGATGGTCGATGAAGTCTCGTCCCTCAAAGCTACGTTTTTCACAAAAGCCATGTTTCGATCATCCAATGCTCAGCACTTAGCTTGCCACATTACCAAATTGGGAATATATCACTAGTAAATATCAACTATATAACCTCTGAGCTCGTATGTCTCAAAGAAGGGTGTTAAGCTAAGAGAATAAATTCTCCACCACCAACAGAAATGTATTTGATAGAATCCATCTTTATATCTCAAAGTGTAACGTCAAACATACATCTATACAGGCCCATCCTGGGTTTGAACGGAACTGAAGGAACTTCGGCCAATTTAGGAAAAAGTCCATGCAAATTCGGATATTCCCTAATCACGTCCGGACTACTCGCCACATAGGATAATATAAATCTCTATCCGGGGCCCCTCGGTGCAGAGACATTCAACGGGTAATCCTTTTGTTTTCGAAAATACCCGGTCTTCAGCCACCGTCTTCAAATGCAATCCCATTTCCTCGTACCATTATTTGGAATGGATTTTATGACTTAATGTCCTCCCTCGGCTAATCGGAATAATGAGCGCTTATTATAAAAACATGTGGATATAGTCACAAAAAATTTCCATTTTTAACCTTTTAAACAAAAGATCCTTCTTTAAGATTCGATGTGGTTTTCGGATAACCATTTAGAATCAGACCCCCGGTCGCGTCGAAATTCAAATGTCGTTTCAAAAGACAAGTTGTTTAAGTAAACCATTTCAATTTAATTCAGAAGTTTACATTCACACAGCAATTCATCACAGATAATCATTTATCATAGCTCAATCCAAAACAATTCATATCACAGAACATCACATGTTAGAGATATCAAACAATTCAAGTCATTTAGTAAAACCCAATCATCCATAAGCAAGATCAATTAGTTGTTCAATACCTAATTAATTCAATTTAATTTCCAAAATAAATTAAATTAATTACTTATGAATTAATTACCCAATCCTTCTTAATTAACATTAATTAATTACAAACCATTTGATATTAGTTAGTGAAATTAATTCATCAACCTTAATTATCCATCTTAATTAATTTTCCTTAATTAATTAATTATCCCTTAATTAATCACATAAATAAATTAACCTTAAGTTATTTACATAATTAGTTGACCCTTAATTAATTACATTAAGTAATTATCTTTCGATCATAAATTAATTAACCTTTAATCATTAATTAATTCACCTCTAATCATTAGTTAATTAACCTTTAATTAATTAATTAATTATCCTTTAATTATTAAATGATTCACCTTCAATTATTAAGTAATTAATCTTTAATTACTAATTAATTAATTAATTAACCCTTAATTAATTACATTAACAAATTAACCCTTTAATTATTTACATTAATTAAGAAACCTTTAAATTAATTACATTAACAGATGAATTAACTAAGATCTTTAAATTAATAATTAAAAAATTTACCTTAAACATTCACTTAATTACATCATAAAATTCTTTGAAAACACTTAGGGATTTAAATCAAATAATTAAACTAATATATAATTATTTTAAAGCCAAATCAATTAACTTTTAACAACATTTAATCTTTAAAAGTTTAATCTTTGAAAACTTGTTTGAAACTAACCTTTGAAATTAGTTTATCATCAACACATGAATTAACATAATTCATAATTAAAATCACTTCACGTTCTTCAATTAACTATTTTATTATTCAAATTTATTTAAATAACTTAAGAATTAATTTAAAATAATAGGTATATAATAAAATACCTTAAACATAATTAATTTAAAATAAATTATTTTAAACCTTTAACTAATTCCAAAATTAAAATAAACGTTTATTATTTTAAAAGAATTAATCACGAAAGTGTTTAAACTTGATTTATTTTAAATTTGAAAAACTTGTTTTATATACTCTTAGATTTTTGACCCGAGTCGAACCCGAGCCCAAACTCAAAAACACCCAAGCCAAACACGAGTTCTCCCCAAGTAACAACTTAAGCCACTTCTTTTTTTTCTTTTTAAACTCTATTTTATTTTACGTTTTGAAAACTTTATAACCTGTAACACTCACGTGAACTAACCCGAAGACACACTCGAGCCATCACAAAACTTCCTCGAGACCAAACCAGAGACCAACTTTATCTCCTCCCTTCTCTACAACACAGCAACTAACAGGAACCAATTGACATAGGTCCAGGTGCACACAGCATCGATACTACTCTGTCCACCATCTGACACCCTTGAGTCGCCGCCGACTTCCCCAACCATTCGACTACCCAGAATTTTAAATTAACCAGGAAATCAAAATAGAACCAATTCGAAACCTAACAGGATGAAAACCCGATCACCAAACTTCTCATACCTCCTATTTCCGACCACTGGAGATCAAAACCTCGTGCCTGGACCTTCGCTTGAGCTCCACGCTTCCTTTCCCCCACCTACGATCAATCCCGATGCAACGTCGACGGCGCAGCAGCTCGAATACCAACATCGGCCAAATCAAGTCTTAAACCCTATATCCCCGCCGTCCCGCCACCACGGTTGACTACAAATTCATCATCCATTTTTGCAGAACCTCCTACCCTCAAGTTACCTCTAGCCATGACCACGACCTCCCTCCTTGCTCCGATCACAAGTAATCATCGCAAACCCAATCCCCGTTCAACCCCAAAATTCACAATCAAAAATTAAATAAAAATCTTGATTTTACCTTTAAAAATCATGGTTCTCGAAATTGATTCAAAATAATATAAGTAAAACAAAAAATCATGAAAGTCGAAATTTTGGTAAGTTTGAGTTCACTGTATTTCTTCCTTTCCAGTTAAAGCTACTTTCTAATTACGCTTAAAATTATTTTAAAATTTAAATCTGTATAATTCAAACCTATTTTGTTTAAACATCAAATCCTAAAAGAAATTAGGGGATGAGATTTTGAATTTTTAAACAGGTTTTGAAACATGTACTCTATGAACAGAGGCAAGTTTTACAGACATGCACACTACATATATACTAACATGCAATCATATTTTCATTCATACAAACATACTTCACATTATAATTTCGATGATCATCACAAGCATCAGGATATCAAATAAAATTAGCTTTTTGAAAAGGTTGTTTACTCACCTGATATATGTTCGAATAGAGAAGGTTTTGGATCTTGAAAGCTGGAAAGTGATTTGAAACTGAAAACTTGAATTTGATCTGCCTTGTTAAGCTTTAGATTTGAGATCTTGTTTGTTTCATTTTTTTTTAATTTACATGCTTTTTATTTCGCAACTGAACTTGGTTTTGATCTGAACTTTGATCTGAAACTGCCTTGATTTTGAGCTTGATATTTTTCGAAGTTGAGTTTCCTTTGAATTAAATCTTTGCTGGCTTTAGTTTGAAAATTGGAAGACAATTTTGTTGTTTTTTGGTTTTTTTTATTCTCTAGTTTGTAGTTTGTTTTAGGTTTTAAGTTTTGAAATATATGAAAGAAAATGAAGTGTAGGAGTATAAATGTATGTGTATATATAGCCTTGTTTTCATTTTTATTTTCTAAAAAAATAAAGAAAAGAAAAACTAGTGAGACTTGTATTTTTATAATGTAATTAAGCTATACTTGTTAAATGCATGTATTTCACAAGCTACAAATGTCAAAAACCAATATTATATATTTTCTTATGTTTTATATTCATGTTTATGTTTTTATTAATTTATTTATGTATTAAGGTTTATAATTATATTTATTTTTTCAAATCCTATTTACTCATATACAATTTTAAAAGAAAGTATATAAACCTTTTATTAAATCTTATTTCAACTAAAGCTCTTATATTTTTAAAATGTTAAATATTTATCTTTAGTGTTGTTAAATAGAGAATTTAACTTTTAAATGGCTTTTGAAAATTATTATTATATTAAATTCAAAATATAGCTTCCAAATCACAATATATATATACACACACATATACATATATATATATATATATACATTATTAGTTTTTTGAAATATAAAGTTTTAGATCCAATTTATTTTTAATATGTTTATTTTTGAATTTCAAATCAAAATTCTATTTACAATATATATATATATATATACACACACACACACAAATACACATCCAATTTATTCTCGAAAAATTCAAATCAATTCACAGATTAATCCATTATTTATATTAATTACTAAACTAAATTTGGCCAAAAAATGGGACCGTTACAGATTCCCCCTTCAGAAAATTTCATCCTCGAAATTTGCAAGACAGGGAGACAAACAAAGAACATATGAACACATAGAAAGATGCATAATTGGTTTACCAAATCAAGTGTACCGAAGTCCTATCCCAAATGTAAAGTGGATATTTCGGCTTTTGGAATAAAACAGAATATCATCAGTGAATACGAGAACGAACTTATACAATACTTCATGAAATACTCATGTCATCAGGTCTACGAAATATGCAGGGGCGTTGGTTAGTCCGAAGGGTATAACTAAACATTCGTAGAATGTACCGGAACCCTAAAAAAGTAGTTAAATGGATACAATCTCCCGCAATTCTCAGCTAATGGAATCCTTGGGCTAGATCCATCTTAGAAAAAAATCGAGAACCATGCAATTGATCGAACAGATCATCGATTCAAAACAAATGAAATTTATTTTTAAAGGTTAAGATCATGATGATTTACGAACAATCTTAAAGATTCATTGGGCATGGCTACAAATACTATAGATGAACCCCAATTGGAACGGTAAGGTCGTATAAATCTTTTCTCTGATAAATCTTGGGTTAGCTCAACTAGCTCAACTCTTTCCTTTGGTGTCATCCTATGACTTGCATGCACAACTGGACGTTGGGAACGAAGTTGATTCTAAACTCGATTTCCCTATGCAGAGGTAAAGACTTAACTTCCAAAAATACGTCAGGAAATTCTCGAACAATAGTTATGGATTACAAACTCAAATCGGAATACCATAAAGTACATATTAGCTTGTCCCTCTTCGTACTTGGATCCTCACAAAAAATCACAACAAAATTTCCAAATTTGGGTTTAACTGAAATCGTTCTATTGGTACAATCTAATTTGACTTCATATTTTGCTTACCCATACATTCCAAGTAAAATTTCAAATTCATTAAAGTTAAAAACAATAAAGCTGATAGGAAAACGATAATGAGAATAAGAAATAGGAACTTTTCTATAACGTAAACAAAGATTTGTAAGGCCTCCAACCGATTTCTTCACACAAATATGTTCATTTACGAATTCGGGTTCAAGATTTTAACTCTTCTACGGTTTGTTGGGAAATAAAACTATACGTGACTCCAGTGTTGAATAGAACTCTAACAATTTTATCATAAATAAGAAACAAGGTAATCTTCTTGATACATCCTGGAAACACCAGTGAAAAGTATATGTCGCTGCTTAAACATTTGCTTGAATCTATCACATCTAAACTCATCCTCTGATTCGGCCAAAGTAATGGTCTCCCACCATGCCAAAGCTTCTTCCTGGAGCTGCCAGGAAGCCATCAAAGGAATGGTATCCAATTTCCATCCTTTAAAAATCCTCTCACAAGATCGAATCCAAGCATGCGTTTCTATAATAGTCACCATATCATTGAATGTTTTCCCTCCAAGTCTTGTGAAATTCCAATATAAATCTGCCAGATTTGGCTGGAGTTCGATGAGAAGAATTGCTCCTGTTATTGCAGGGTCTCGACCATTTGCAGTGGTACTCACCCTTCCCTTACCTCGTCCACTTTGTGCACTCATTCTCACTATCGGTGAATAGTAAGAGAATTGACCGAGGCATACGGACAAGGTATCTTAGGGAATATACTCATTCTAGGGCATTTCTAACCCTATCTCTAATGAGTCACCTAATGAGTTATACTCTATTGCTAAAGTTCTTACTCATCCTTTAGCTCTGATACCAAATGTGACGACCCTGATCCCAGTGTTCCAAATCGACGTCCAATACATCACCTGTATTCGAATGTCGGAGATTCAAATGTTGGAGTTTGGTTCGTTGAAGCTTTAACACATTAGATGAAAACAACACAGCGGAAACAGAAATAACTTTTATTGATACACAACATGGATACAACATTTTTTTATAACAAAGTGAACAACATCAGAGATCTATATACAATACGCAACAGCGAAAAAACGACAGTGGAAAAATGACAGCGAAAAAGATAACATCAGGGGTCTTCCAAAAGAGAGCTCCATACTGCATCTTCATTTCCAATGTTCCAAAGACAAATCCAAAAAGTTCAAAACCACTATCATGCTGTAATATAGCAAATCCTATTCCAACCTAAAGTCTTCTAGATCCACATCTACTATCTGAACTAGCTCCAGAACCTATTGACAATCTGACTCTGGGCTGCCCGTGTGGAAAATTATGGGCGCCCAGAGTTTAGAAAAGGGAACAATAAACTCAGGGTCAGACATGGGACTGGTGTGAGCAAACATAAAACATTTATTTGAACAAAAAGATATAAAAATAAATCTGTAATGATTTTTGAAAAATGAAACTACCATAAGATCTCCCGCCGCACACAAAATGCAAACTCACATATGGGAGTGGTTTCTCCTTATAGTAGTCAAACATGCTTGATACGCCAAATTCCTTTTGATATTATTATTAGTGCATAGCGTGGAAAACATGTCAAAAGTATAATATTAATCTTAGCCGGCATATGTACCATTATAGTATGCCTATTATAGCTACCATATTAAATGGCAGGTTCTACAACTTAAACCGTACATGGCTCGTATTAATTGTTTGGATTTCCAAAAAACGGTCAAGGCTAAGGAACTTCCTTTCCAAATGTGTACGTCTCTGGTGGGAAGCCCCGGGAACCTAACTGAATCTCTGCCGGCATAAGGTCGGGTTACCTCTGTAACTAGGTAACTGACTGTCACGAGTATGCCAACCCTCGGTCGTAACCGACCTTTACCGAGGCGCCAACAACAAAATTCCAACAACCACATGAGTAAAATATCTTGGCTCCATACCATGATACCACTTTTTATCTAGAAGGAAATGCACATACCCTAAGGGGCGCGACCCCTGTAACCTTGCCGCATCCTTCCTGTTTCGACCATTTACAGGGTGTAAGGTTCGATGAAGTCTCGTCCCACAAAGCTATGCTTTTTAGAAAAGACATGTTTCGATCATCCAATCCTCAGCACTTAGCATGCCACATTACCAAATAGGGAATATATCACTAGTAAATGTCAACTACATAACCTCTAAGCTCATACGTCTTAGAGAAGGGTGCTAAGCTAAGAGAATAAATTCTCCACCACTTACAGAAATGTATTTGATAGAAAACGGCTTTATATCTGAAAGTGTAACGTCAGACATACATCCACACAAGTCCATCTTAGGTCTGAATGGAACCGAAGGCACTTCATCCAATTAAGGAAAAAGTCCTTGCAAATCAGGATATTCCCTAATCACGTTCGGACTCCTCGTCACATAGTATAATCTAAATCTCTATACCGGGGCCACTAGGTGCAGAGACATTCAACGGGTAATCCTTTCGTTTTTGAAAATACCCGGTCTTCAACCACCGTCTTCAAATGCAATCACATTTGGTCATATCATTATTCGAAATGGGTTTCACAATTTAATGTCCACTCCTGGCTAATCCGAATAATGAGCACTTATTTTAAAAACACGTGAATACAGTCACAACAAATTTCCACTTTTAACCTTTTAAACAAAAGATCCATCTTTAAGATTCGATGTGGTTTTCGGATAACCATTTAAATGCCGTCTCAAAGGCCAAGTTGTTTAAGTAAACAATTTCAGTTCAATTCATAAGTTTACACTCACACAGCAATTCATCACAGACAATTATTTATCACAGCTCAATCAGAAACAATTCTTATCACAGAACATCACATATCAGAGTTATCAAACAATTCAAGGCATTCAATAAAACCCAATCATCCATAAGCAAGATCAATGAGTTGTTCAATCCCTAATTAATTCAATTTAATTTCCAAATAAATTAAATTAATTACTTATGAATTAATTACCAATCCTGCTTAATTAACATTAATTAATTACAAACCATTTGATATTAATTAATGAAATTAATTAATCAACCTTAATTATCCATCTTAATTAATTATCCTTAATTAATTAATTATTCCTTAATTAATCACATAAATAAATAAACCTTAAGTTAATTAAATTAGTTAACCCTTAATTCTCTTTCAATCATAAATTAATTAAACTTTGATCATTAATTAATTCACCTTTAATCATTAATTAATTAACCTTTAATTAATTAGTTATCCTTTAGTTACTAGATAATTAACCTTCAATTACTAAGTAATTAATATTTAATTACTAATTAATTAATTAACCCTTAATTTATTTCATTAACAAATTAACCCTTTAATTACTCACACAATTAATCAACCTTTAAATTAATTACATTAAAATATGAATTAACTAAGATGTTTAAATTAGTAATTAAAACATTTACCTTAAACACTCACTTAATTACATCACAAAATTCTTTTAAAACACTTAGGGATTTAAATCAAATAATTAACATAATATATAATTATTTTAAAACCAAATCATTTAACTCTTAATAACATTTAATCTTTAAAAATTTAATCTTTGAAAACTTTTTAAAACTAACCTTTGAAATTAATTTATAATCAACACATGAATTAACTTAATGCATAATTAAAATCATTTAACTATCTTTAACTAACTATTTAATTATTCAAACTTATTTAAATAACTTAAGAGTTTATTTAAAACAATAAGTATATAATAAAATACCTTAAACTTAATTAATTTAAAATAATTTATTTTAAACATTTAACTAATTCCAAAACTAAAATAAATGTTTATTATTTTAAAAGAATTAATTAAGAAAGTGTTTAAACTTGATTTAATTTAAATTTGAAAAACTTGTTTTATATACTCTTAGATTTCTGATTCGAGTCGAACATGAGCCCAAACTCAACAACACCCGAGCCAAACACAAGTCCTCCCCGGGTAACAACCCAAGCCACTTGTTTTTTCCTTTTTAAACCCTATTTTATTTTAATTTTTGAAAACTATTATAGCCTGTAACACTCACGTGAACTCACCCAAAGACACACTCGAGCCATCACAAAACTTCCTCGAGACCAAACCCGAGACCAACTTCATCTTCTCCCTTCTCTACAACACAGCAACTAACATGCACAAATGGACACACGTGCACATGCACATGGCATCGATGCCACTCCGGCCACCATTGTCGATACCCTTGAGTCGCCACCAACCTTCTCCAACCATTCTACTACCCAGAATTTCGAAATGATATGGATCGAACCAATTCGAAACCTAACAAGATTAAAACCCGATCACCAAACTCCTCACACCTCCTATCTCCGACCACCAGAGATCACAACCTCACGCCTGGACCTTCGCTTGAGTTCCACGCTTCCTTTCCCCCACTTGTGATCAATCCTGATGCAACGTTGATGGTGTAGCAGCTCGAATACCAACATCGACCAAATCAGGTCCTTTGACCCTATATCCTCGCCATCCGGCCACCACGGTGGACTATAAATTCACCTTCCATTTTTTCCAAACCTCCTACCCTTAATCTACCTCTAGCCATGATCACGACCTCCCTCCTTACTCCGATCACAAGAAATCACCAAAAACCCAATCCCCGTTCAACCCCAAAATTCACAATCAAAACATAAATAAGAATCTTGATTTTACCTTTAAAAATCTTGGTTCTCGAAATCGATTTAAATTATATAAGTAAAAAAAATCACGAAAGTCGAAATTGTGATAAGTTTGAGTTTCACAGTGTTTCTTCCTTTCCTGTTAAAGCTACTTTCTAATTATACATAAAAGTATTTTTAAAATTTAATCCTTGATAATTCAAACCTATTTTGTTTAAACATCAAAGCCTAAAAGAAATTCGGGGATGATATTTTGAATATTTAAACAGGTTTTGAAACCTGCACTCTATGAACAAAGGCATGTTTTACAAACATGCACACCACATATACATAAACATGCAATCATATTTTTTATTCATACAAACATACTTCACATCATTATTTCAATGATCATCACAAGCATCAGGATATCAAACAAAATTAGCTTTTTGAAAAGGTTGTTTACTCACATGATTTATGTTTGAATAGAGAAGGTTTTGGATCTTGAAAACTAGAAAGTGATTTGAAACTGAAAATTTGAATTTGATCTGCCTTGTTAAGCTTCAGATTTGAGATCTTGTTTGTTTGATTTTTTTGAATTTACATGCTTTTGATTTCGCAACTGAACTTGGTTTTGATCTGAACATTGATCTGAAACTGCCTTTATTTTGAACTCGATATTTGTTGAATTTGAGTTGCCTTTGAATTAAATCTTTGCTGGCTTTACTTTGAAAATTGGAAGATTGTTCTATTGTTTTTGATTTTTTTGTTCTCTGGTTTATAGTTTGTTTCAGGTTTTAAGTTTTGAAATATATGAAAGAAAATGAAGTGTAGGAGTATAGATTTATGTATATATAGCCTTGTTTTCATTTTTATTTTTAAAAAATAAAGAAAAGAAAAACTATTGACACTTGTATTTGTATGATGTAATTAAGCTACACTCGTTAAATGCATGTATTTCACAAGCTACAAATGTCAAAAACTAATATTATATATTTTCTTATGTTTTATATTCATGTGTATGTTTTTATTAATTTATTTACGTATTATGTTTTATATTTATATATATATATATATATACACACACATATACATATATATATTTACAAACCATATTTATCATGTACAATTTTAAAAGAAAGTTTATAAATTTTTATTAAATCTTGTTTCAACTAAAGCTCTTAGATTTTTTAAATAAATAAATATTTATCTTTAGTGTTGTTAAATATAGAATTTAAATTTTTAAATAGCTTTTGAAAATTATTATTATATTAAATTCAAAATATAACTTCCAAATCATAATACATATATGCACACATATATTATTAGTTTTTTTAAATATAAAGTTTTAGATCCAAATTATTTTTAAGATATTTGTTTTTAAATTTCAAATCAAAATTCTATTTACAATATATATATATATATATATATATATATTTATATATATATATATTTATAAATAAATACTCATCCATTTTTTTTGGAAAAATTCAAATTAATTCACAAATTAATCCATAATTTATATTAATTACTAAATTAAATTGGCCTAAAAAGGGATCGTTACAGAAACAATAATTAACATTAAATAAAAAGAAAAGAAAATTACATAAAATAAAAATGGATAAGTAGCCATGTAAATAGAAAGGGAGTTTTCTTTTATTTATGAGCCAAGACTAAAGAGAAGAGAACCTAAAGAAGAGACTAAGAGAAGAGAGCCTAAAAGAGAGACTATGGAAGAAGGTTACATGAAACATAAGGGGTATATATACGTGTGTTAAACCCTAATTCATACTTTTGGGGAATGCCCAAAATTCTCTTGAGAAAGTGTGGAGGCCAAGTAATCATTAGCTACTACTAATCATCATTTAAGTGTACATGAAACCATTAATTCCATAAGCTTGTGCATTAGCATTTAATTTTACATTAAGGTAAGTGGGTAGTTGTGGTCCTCCATGTTCTTCCTTTGAATTATTTCCATCTTCATTCCTTTGTATTCGTTTTGTGCATGCATGTTTCTTCATGAAACCACTCCTATTTGAGATCAAATTCCTACACAAATATATACAAATTTCCAATTAATATTTCTCAAAAAGGTTTATGCACACAAATGACTGTTTTACCCCTATATGAAGGTGGATATGTGACAATTTGGAATTAATATGGATTTTGGTTAAAGCAAGTTAAAATACCTAATATGATCATTTAGTTAATTTAAATAGAATAAATATGGTGGTAAAAATATACACATTTACGTGCACATCAAATACCCCCACACTTATCTTTTTATTCATCCTCGAATAAACTAAAACTAGGATAAATCCATTTTCATAGGAAGCACGATTGCATTGATCGTATGCAATAAGCCGTTAAACCTTTGGGTGTCCCCAATAGGACGAGTTTTGTCTCGTGAGGTTTTTCAACGGATATTACCAACAAAATCCAAATGCAGGATGAAAATATTTACAAAATGCAAGCTTTATTTGCAAAGAGAAGAATGCAAGTTGTTGAAAGTATTTACAAATGAAGGATTTACTTTCAAATTAACACGAATAAGTTAAATATAGGTTTTGGTCATTATCTTGAAAAGATAAGTCATTTACTTGTCAAATTTTCCAATAAAAACAAAGTTATCATAACAAATAGACTATAGTTTAACTCATTGTTTCGGTTGCTAATGAGGTGTAACTATGAAATGGATCCTTAGTTGACTATCAAAGTTTATAAAGGTGTTATATTCATTTCTTTTCAATAATAAGTCAAATTAAATAAGTTAAAATAGTACTTGGATTTTATTTTCTTACTCTCTCTTTTTTTTAGAAAATTATATTGATATTTACAATATTTACATATGCCTAACTCTGATAAACTGAGCCAGATATATTATCCATGCACTGCCTTGCGGACTTATGTGAAGCGAATACAGAGCATGGCAGGTGAACGCACGAGTGTACCTGACGCGGCTTTGATTAGGCTCGAACAGTTTAGATACCAAACTGTCGCAACCTATCCAGGATCTTCCTCGCGAAATGATGATTTCGTGTCAAATAAACATATAGAACGATAAATTCTCAATTCCATTGATCGTGATTGTTATCCAACTTTTTGGCAAAGCCGTGATACCAAAAGATTGATCAAAAACGAAAGACAGTTTGTCTCAGAGATTGGTTGTACTTCGCTTCGCTATGGATATCGATGAATTTTGTCCGAGCCCGGATCAGGCTATAATTGATAAGGCATGACAAGCAAGGCCATGAAAGCCAGTGTTTCAAATTTCAGGTTAATCGGAGCTCATATGAACGAGATATGATCGATGCAAGTTAGCCAAAGTATGTCGTTCGAACCCATCAAGAAGTTGGGGAGATTGTCACTTCGAATCCACAAGATTCGAATCCATCGCTGCTTGTCAAGTTCAAATCCATCACTGCTTGTCAAGTTCGAACCCATCACTGCTTGTCAAGTTCGAATCCATCAGCCACCATGTACTTCGAATCGATTGAGTTCGAATCGATCTGACATAACATTTTGATCGATTCGAACTCGATCGGTTCGAACCCATCAGATAGGCATCCCCTCAACAAGTTCGTATCCATCAACCTCGCATCAATTCGCCTCGTACCCATCAAGCTACCTCATTTCGTCTCGATCACCTACCACCCATTTCGTATCCATCGGTTGTAGGGCCAGTTGACTCTGGTTCGTATCCATTAGGCGGCCATACTTGAATGATTGTTCGCATCCATGGAACTAAGGCTAGTACCGCTCGTTCGTATCCATCTACACTGGTCGATACGAACAAGGATTGGATCGATGGATGCGAACGAGGCTACCTCTATCGATATGAATTAAGGCATCTGTATGCAACGGTCACCGAGGAAAATGAGGAAAAATCTACGGAGACGAATCGGTCAACATGGCACAAAAGGTGGAGCGATCCGGGAAGCTCGCGCCACGTCACTGTGCGCATGTGCTCCGGATCGATTCGAAAGGCATGGATACGAAACAAGGGTTCGAACGAAACAGTGTACACGAAAATGCAATCTTGCATCGATCATATCTCCCAAACCGCTAAACCAAATGCAACGAAATTTTCACAGTAGCCTCCATACAAGGTAAAGATTGTTCCTGCAAAGTTTCAGCTCGATTGGACCATTTCTTGATGGATTCGAAATCACTTCGAATCGATCTCAGATCGAGTCAAAACTTGGTGGGGTTGGTCGCGTGGGCCCACTCACGTGCCAGAAAAAGTCTCCCGAAGTTTGAGCGAGATCTGGGCCTCTAACGCCTATAAATAGAGCCCTAGAGCCAACAGAAAAGGTATCTTTGGAGAGCTTCCACCATTGAACGTCCAGACTCTGCCGGATTAAATTCTACACTTCATTATCGCTGTTGTATTCAGATTTCAAAGCTATCATCAACGTAGTCCGTTGTAATCGATTAATATCATCAAGTGAATCAATAAAAGTTTAAACCTTCAAAGTGGTCGTAGGCACGAAGGCCGAACCACTATAAATCCTGTGTTGTTTGTTGTTATTTGTGATTTGCTGCATTTACAATCTCCTAGATCTGAGTTCTGTGTTAATTACTACTGATCTGTGTTGATAAACGGGTGCTTTCACGGTATTGGGTGTTTGTGACCATTTTTGGCGCAAACATTTTGACGCTTTCACTGAGAATGCTAATTCAGGAGTCCTACCAATTGATAGTTGATTCAAAGAGAGTTTGAAAGTTCAGATTTGAGAAATTATGACGAGACAATCAAGCCGAAGTCCAAGGCCAGAGAGAAGTGAACAACAAGGAAGTCAAGAGGCTTCCTCAGGAGCGAATCAACCGTCGATCTTCATCACCAGGGACGAGATGGAGACAATGATGAAGAAGCAAGAGGAATTGATCCAGAGTTTATTTCAATAGATAGGACAGCTTGGAGCACAGAATAGAGAAGCCAATGGAGTCCAGAACGGAGCAGGACCATCCGGCATAGCACCTGGATTAGGAGGCGCACCCATGGAGAACGTTGATCCGATTTTGGAGAGAGAAAGAGGAGCATCTGCGCAACCTAGGAGTAGCAGAGGAGCGAACGCTCAATCAAGGGGGCAGATCCCAGAGTTCCCTCATGAACTCGTGGGGCAGGTCGAAAGCGATGAACGAAGATCGCATCTCGGAGACAATGACAAGTTGGCAGAGATGGTTAGGAGAGCTTTGAGAGGCAGTTTGGTGAACAAAGATTTGGAGGATGTTAATAGGAGTCCTTGTACTCCAGCAATCAGGAAAGCAAGGAACCCACCGGATTTCAAGTTACCATCGTTGGATATGTATGACGGGAGAACGGACGCCACGGTCCATCTGACGAAATATATGAGGCATATGGAAGTGCTGGGGGCATCAGAGGAGGTTATGGCCCAGTGCTTTCCATTGTACTTGGCGGATATTGCGGCGTTATGGTTCAGGCAACTAGAGAGTGGATCCATCGGAACATGGAATGATTTAACTGAGAGATTTATGAGGCAATTCAGGGTTCACATTACAAGACCCAGGAATGTGATGACTTTGGCAACTTTAAAACAGAAGGCTGGAGAGATGATGAGGAGTTTCATGAAGCGGTTAAATGCGGCAGCAGCTTCGGTGGATCGACCAGATCCATCCATGGTTATGATGGCGGCTGTGTCTGGGATAGATGACAGAACGGAGTTCAAAAATTCATTAACTAAGGATCCACCTATAGATCTAGAAGAATTCTATCATGAGGCGGAAAAGTTCTTGCGATTGGAAGACGCGAGTGCAGAAAGTGAAGAAGGAGATGAGCTCAATGTTTACACGATCAAAGATGGAAATCCTCTTGAGAAAGGTAAAGAAACTAGCAAAGGGAAGCGAAAGGCTGAGAGTGGCTATAACAGGTCGATGCGACCACGAAAGGTACCAAGATTTACCACATACTCAGAGCTGAATGAGAGCCTGGAACGAATTTATCAGGATACCAAAGAGCAGGTTCCGTATCGCAGGCCAATGCGAAGGGATCCAACCTCTGACGAAAGGAAATCAGATAAGTTTTGTGTATTCCATGAATTAAACGGTCATAACACTAATGATTGTAGGCATCTGAAGGATGAGGTGGAAGGGCATATCAGGAACGGTATGCTCCTTTAGTATGTGAGGAGGCGAACTCCAGCTGTGGAACCAAAGCGACCACCGTCTACATCAGCCAGGGGTGGCCCTGAACCGGGACACCGTCTAATTATCAATTGATTGAAATAACGATGAACAAGTCGTAAGCTTCCTACTAACACAATAAAATCATTTACACATGTATGAGATCGCGAACGATCCCCAGGCATGCTCTGAATGATCATTGACTGTTTCGTAGTGGGAACTTACACTTTGACATCCTTGCTTTGCTTTCGTTTCGTTTTGATTTGGACATTTAGACTCTGTTTGTTTGGACATTTCTGTTTTAAAACTCATCCGTTGAATAGATATTTGATTCTGATAACTCTGGAATGGCTAAGCTACTTACACATGTACGGGGTCGCGAATGGTCCTTAGGCATGCTCTGAGATGGAGATAAACCGCCCTGACAAACGATCCAGGAACTCACCCGAACGTGACCCTGGCATCGATAACACCAAGCCCTCCCGGGCACACTTTCTCGCCTCGAACGGCACCCGACCTCGAACGGTCACAACCCGACCTCGAACGGTCACAATTCGCCCCGAACGGCACAACTCACCTCACCTCAAATGGCTCGATCACGAACGGTCGTCACTTGAGGTCCGCCACCCGACCTCAAACGGTCACAAATTCGCCTCGAACGGCACACGATCGCGAACGATCACCATTTGCCTAGAACGGCACCCGACCGCGAAAGGTCATGATTCACTTATATGACACTTGATCGCAAACGATCACCATTTGCCGCGAACGGCTCCCATTCAATCCTTTGCCATGAACGGCATCGACCGTGAACGGTCCTATTCAATCCTTTGCCATGAACGGCATCGACCGCAAACGGTCCTATTCCATCCTTTTCCACGAACGGTGCAGACCGCGAACGGTCCCGATTCACCTCAAGTGGCATACGATCCCGAACGGTTGACGCATGGATTTATACGCTTGACCGCGCACGGTCGCACTTCACCTCAAATGACTCGATCACGAACGATCGTCATTTGAAGTTAGGCGCTTGACCATGAACGGCCGCGCTTCATCCCAAATAGCTCGATCCCGAACGATCTTCATTTGAGGACATATGAAACTATCAAGTTCTTTGCAGGTTGTTAACAGGATATGAACATCCAGCCCATGGCATTGCAAAACACACCTTCCTACCGCAAGGCATGTTTTGGGGGGCAAATGTTATCCCGCTTTTGGCAAAGCCGTGATACCAAAAGATCGATCAAAAACGAAAGACGGTTCGTCTCATAGATTGGTTGTACTTCGCTTCGCTATGGATATCGATGAATTTTGTCCGAGCCCGGATCAGGCTACAATTGATAAGGCATGACAAGCAAAGCCATGAAAGCCAGTGTTTCAAATTTCAAGTTAATCGGAGTTCTTATGAACAAGATATGATCGATGCAAGTTAGCCAAAGTATGTCGTTCGAACCCGTCAAGAAGTTGGGCAGATGCTCACTTCGAATCCATAAGAATCGAATCCATCACTGCTTGTCAAGTTCGAATCCATCACTGCTTGTCAAGTTCGAATCCATCACTGCTTGTCAAGTTCAAACCCATCACTGCTTGTCAAGTTCGAATCCATCAGCCACCATGTACTTCGAATCGATCGAGTTTGAATCGATCAGACATAACATTTTGATCGATTCGAACTCGATCGGTTCGAACCCATCAGATAGGCATCCCCTCAACAAGTTCGTATCCATCAACCTCACATCAATTCGCCTCGTACCCATAAAGCTACCTCATTTCGTCTCGATCACCTACCACCCATTTCGTATCCATCGGTTGTAGGGCCAGTTGACTCTGGTTCGTATCCATTAGGCGGCCATACTTGAATGATTGTTCGCATCCATGGAACTAAGGCTAGTACCGCTCGTTCGTATCCATCTACACTGGTCGATACGAACAAGGATTGGATCGATGGATGCGAACGAGGCTACCTCTATCGATATGAATTAAGGCATCTGTATGCAACGGTCACCGAGGAAAATGAGGCTAAATCTACGGAGACGAATCGGTTAACATGGCACAAAAGGTGGAGCGATCCGGGAAGCTCATGCCACGTTACTGTGCGCACGTGCTCCGGATCGATTCGAAAGGCATGGATACGAAACAAGGGTTCGAATGAAACAGTGTACATGAAAATGCAATCTTGCATCGATCATATCTCCCAAACCGCTAAACCAAATGCAACGAAATTTTCACAGTAGCTTCCATACAAGGTAAAGATTGTTCCTACCAAGTTTCAGCTCGATTGGACCATTTCTTGATGGATTCAAAATCACTTCGAATCGATCTCAGATCGAGTCGAAACTTGGTGGGGTCGGTCGCGTGGGCCCACTCACATGCCAGAAAAAGTCTCCCGAAGTTTGAGCAAGATCTGGGCCTCCAACGCCTATAAATAGAGCCCCAGAGCCAACAGAAAAGGGATCTTTGGAGAGCTTCCACCATTGAACGTCCAGACTCTGCCGGATTCAATTCTACACTTCATTATCGCTGTTGTATTCAGATTTCAAAGCTATCATCAACTGCAATCCGCTGTAATCGATTAATATCATCAAGTGAATCAATAAAAGTTTAAACCTTCAAAGTGGACGTATGCACGAACGCCGAACCACTATAAATCCTGTGTTGTTTGTTGTTATTTGTGATTTGCTGCATTTGCAATCTCCTAGATCTGAGTTCTATGTTAATTACTACTGATCTGTGTTGATAAACGGGTGCTTTCACGGTATTGGGTGTTTGTGACCATTTTTGGCGCAAACAGTGATGATGCCGGAATCTAGCTATCTTCAACCCGTTGATCTCGCAAGATATCGTGTTGAATGATCTACAATTCGATCGTTGATCACTCGTAAGTGATACCGAGAATTGGCTTCAAATTCGTTGATTCGCTCACGAATAACCCGAAGATGGAAAGAAGAAGGAGATCACACTCAACTTCCAACAATGATGGCCAAAGCTCACACACAAATTTATTTTCAAAATCAACCCCTTTTTTAACAAATGACAACACACCCCTATTTACAAGGAATTACAACACATTTATGCGACTTAACACTTGCGACTCACGACCTAACACAAACGACCTAACAGCATACGAGTTACAACATCATACGACTTAACAATACAACACACACATGCGACTTAACAATACAACACACGACCTAACACTTACGACTTAACACAATGCGACATAAGGAATCGGCGACTCAACACATGCGACTCAAGAAGATAACACAGCTTCAGGAACGACTTAAGCGACATAAGGAATCAACGACTTAACATCATACGACTTAAGAAGATAGCACAGCTTCAGGAACGACTTAAGCGACATAAGGAATCAGCGACTTATAGAAATGCGGCATAAGTGAACGACATATTGAAAAGCGGCATAAGTGAACGCTTATAGAAATGCGGCATACGACTTACGACTTAAGGCAGGTGACTTAAGATGGTTGACATAACTCCCTATGTCGAGTTTTTTCCGCCGCTTATCATGGTGCGCTGCATCATCCTCCCCTGGTTGAAAAGAATTCGACCCTGAATATACACTTTCCTCTTCTTCAACATACTTATTCTCATGATATGGAATCAATTGTTTGACGTTGAAAACGTCAGCAGTATGGATATGATTCGGAAATCTTAACTGATAAGCACTCTCACTAATCTTCTTTACGATTTCCAAAAGGGCAAATCTTTCTAGCAGCTAGTTTGTTGTAAGTACCAATAGGAAATCGATCCTTAGTCAATACTGCATATACAAAATCTCCTTCTTTGAACTCAACATTTCGTCGATTAACATCTGCGGATTGCTTATATTTCTCATTCTCCTTAAGCAATCGTTCCTGCACAACCTTGTGGCACTCTTGTAATTCATTCACAAAATCACTAGCTCGTTTGATCACTCCTTTCTGCTGTGGTACTATAGATAAATCTAATGGCCCCTTAGGGATTGTTGAGTAAACGATCTGGAATGGACTAAACCCGGTGCTACGATTAACTGCATGGTTGTGTGCAAACTAAGCTTGACACAGCTTGGAATCCCAATTCTTCAAATTGTCATTCACGAGGCATCTCAATAGATTTCCTAGGGATCTATTCACAACTTCTGTCTGTCCATCCGTCTATGGATGATAAGCACTACTAAATTTCAGCTTTGTCCCGACCATTCTCCATAGACTCATCCAAAAATGACTCAGAAAACGAATGTCTCTATCTAATACAATAGATTCAGGCAACCCATGAATATGATAGATCTCTCTAAAGTATAACTGTGCGACATTAACTGCATCTGCAGTCTTTTTGCATGCGATAAAATGTACCATTTTTGAAAACTGATCAACCACCACGTATATAGAATCATTGCCACGTTGCGTCCTCGGCAAGTCCAATACAAAGTCCATACTAACATCCACCCATGGTTTAGTAGGTATAGGCAACGGCATATATAAACCTGCATTTGTTGCGGTCCCCTTTGAAACTTGACAAATATGGCACCTCTGAACGAACTTTTCAACCTCCTTCCTCATTGACGGCCAAAAATAAGACTTTGAGATCAACTGCATAGTACGGTCGCAGCCCACATGTCCTTCATGTAATTCTTTGATGATTTTCATTCGTAGACTGCAATCTGGAATACACAACTGATTTCCTTTGAATAGAAAACCTTCAACCAGCATATATCCAGCCATGTTTCCCTGCTTGACTTTGTCTAGGATTTCGGAAAAATATGAATCTGAAACAAGAAAATCTGGAAGTAAGTCAAATAAGCTATCCACGTTGCGTGCCTAGCTGCAATTTTATTCTGCCATTGTAAATGTTTCAAAAAAAATTCTTTGTGGAACAAGTAATGTCTCTAATGCTTCATGGCCTGCACAATAGCATAAAACTCCACATCATAAGTATTGTAATTCATTTTTGCTCCAGAAAGTTTTTCACTGAAATAGGCAATTGGACGTCCCTTCTGACTCAACACTCCTCCGATTCCAACTTTGGACGCATCTGTATGTAACTCAAATAGTAACTGAAAATCTGGCAACACTAGAATCGGTGCTGAGGTTAAAAGTTTCCTTGATTTGTTTAGAAGAAGATCCTGCCTCTTTCGTCCATGAAAACTGCTTTCCATTCATACAATCAGTAACAGGAGCCATTACACTACTAAAGTGCGATATAAATCTTCGATAAAATGAAGCTAACCCATGGAAACTTCTGACTTATGTTATAGTTTTGGGCTGTGACCAATTTCTGAGTGTCGTTACATTACTCTGGTCCACTTGTATCCCTTCCTTGGACACGACATAACCCAGAAATAAAACACTTGGCATCATGAACACGCATTTCTTCGTCGCTGCATAGAACCGTTCTTGACGAAGAATAGTTAACACCTTTCGCAAGTGTTGAATGTGCTCCTCTGTGCTAGCACTATATATCAAGATATCATCAAAGTAGACTACAACAAACTTCCTGATGTAAGGTCTGAAAATTTGATTCATCACCCTCATAAATGTGCTTGGTGCATTAGATAGACCAAATGGCATGAACAGCCATTCATATAATCCTTCCCGAGTCTTGAATGATGTCTTCCATTCATCACCTTGTCTTATGCGAATCTGATGATAACCACTCTTAAGGTCGATCTTAGAAAAGATTATAGACCCAATGAGTTGATCCAATAGATCATCAATTCTTGGCATAGGAAATCTGTATCTGACAGTTATTTTGTTGAGTGCCCTACAGTCTGTACACATTCTCCATGAGCCATCTTTCTTTGGTACCAACAGAGCTGGTACAGCACAAGGACTATGACTCTCTCGAACATGCCCTTGCTTAAGCAACTCCTCAACCTGTCTCCTCAACTCTTCATGCTCTTTTGGACTCATATGATAATGCAGCCTATGCAGTAAAACAGCACCTGGCACTAGATCAATTTGATGTTATATATCCCTTAGTGGCGGTAATTCCTTGGGTAATTCCGCAGGAAAGACATCTTCAAATTCATTTAACACCGGTCTAACCTTCGCAGGAATTTCAAGATCTTCACTTGTTTCATACCCAATCAACATAAACAATTCAGCACTATCTTTCACTTCTTTAACAAATTCTCTCGTAGATAATAGACTAGTTGATTCCTCTTTCTTCTCTGACTTGCTTTCACTTTGTTCACGCTTCTTAGGAACTAAGGTAACTTGGGTACCTTCGAACATGAAACTGTAGCTGTTGGTGCGACGATTATGTTGTACAGCTCTATCATATTGCCATGGTCTTCCCAATAGTAGACGACACACATCCATATCGACAACATCACACCATATATCATCTTTGTACTTATTCCCAATAGAAAATGTAACAAATGCTCGTCTTCCCACTGTCACTTCTCCACCTTTCTTTAGCCATGCCAGTTTATAAGGTCTAGGGTGTTTTTCAGTCTTCAACCGTAACTTCTTGACGGCTTCTTCAGAAATAATGTTATCGCAGCTTCCCGCATCAATAACAAATCGACAAACCTTTACTATGATAGTACATGTAGACTGAAAGATATTGCTTCTCAGCCAACTAGAATCATTCTCATGCTTTGGCATTAAACAAGACCTCCTCATCATCAAGTTGCACCCTTCGTCTACTGACACAACTTCTTCATCTTCATCAAACTTCGATGGTTGAGAATAATCAATTTCAGCTTCCACATCCTCATACTCACATTCCTCTGCAACTAATGCTCTCTTCTTTGGCATTGTACATTCATTACTTTTATGGCCAAACTCCTGACAATTATAGCACTTGATACTGTTATTAATCTTTGCTTTAGTGGATTCATTAACAATTGGTTTATTGACTGCCTTGGAAACATTAGCACTGCTACTAGCACCCTTATTCAGGTTGTTAGAACCCGTAAACACACCAATTCCTCGTCTCCCTTGTTTCTCCCAAGCTAGAGTTTTTTGATGTGCTTCAGCAACATACATTGGATTAAACATATTAACCATGTCTTGAATTTTCATCCGTAACCCTCCAACATATCTAGCCGTTAGCTGTTCCTCGGTTTCCATAATATCATTCCTTGCAATCAGTTGATAGAATTCATCTGTATAGTCATTCACTGTCTTCGTCCCTTGTCTCAAATTCTGCAAACGTTGATACATAAGAGATTGATAATTGTACGGCAAGAAAGTCGCTTTCATCATCTTTCTCATCTTCTCCCAAGTGACAACTTTTGATTTTCCCATTCTCTCCCGAGTTAGTTTAGTTTGTTGCCACCAAGCCATAGCTCTTCCCTTTAGTTTTGTAGCAACTAATTGGACTCTACGATTCTCAGGCACATCCTTAAAGTTCAAAATTTCTTCAACATTCGACAACCAATCAAGAAATTCTTCTGCTTGCATACCACTTTTGAATTCTGGAATTTCCATCCTCATACCTGACTCCCATTTACGATCATTTTCTGAATCCAGATATTGATTTCGCACTTGGCCTCAATTTCGATAATGAATACTACCTCCATCACCATCTTCCTCAAAATCAGATGTAATTCGATATCGATCCTGACCATTTACGTCCCTACGACCATGCATGTCCCTTCTACCCTGTCTTTCAGCATCACGATATGGTTCATTTTCGAACCCACGTTGAGTTCTCCCCCCTTTATTTTGATACCCATGGGGGTCTCGCATCATTGAAACTGAAGATTCTCTCCTATCTCGATAAAACTGGGGTGACATCCTCCTTTCTTCCGAAACCGATGGTGAAACCCTGTTTCCACCCTGGTTCGAAACTGGTGACGTTCTCCTTTGATTTTGATTCATGTCGTTCATCAATTTCTCCAATTTTTCAATACCCTCATTGAACTTTTCATTGATACGCTGCTCCATCTGCTCAGCTTCTTGTCTTCTATACAAATCTTCAACATTATGAGAGCGATTAGCACGTCTCGGAGGCATGATCATTAAACAATCTCGTTTCCGTTTCTGATTTGGCTCTGATACCAATTGACGCAGCTTTGATTAGGCTCGAATAGTTTAGATACCAAACTGTCACAACCTATCCAGGATCTTCCTCACGAAATGATGATTTCGTGTCAAATAAACCTATAGAATGATAAATGCTCAATTCCATTGATCGTGATGATGCTGGAATCTAGCTATCTCCAACGCATTGATCTCGCAAGATGTTGTGTTGAAAGATCTACAATTCGATCGTATATCACTCGTAAGTGATACCGAGAAGTGGCTTCAAATTTGTTGATTCGCTCACGAATAACCTGAAGATGGAAAGAAGAAGGAGATCACACTCAACTTCCAACAATGGTGGCCAAAGCTCACAAACAAATTTATTTTCAAAATCAACCCCTTTTTTTATAAATGACAACACACCCCTATTTATAAGGAATTACAACACATATATGTGACTTAACACATGCGACTCACGACCTAACACAGACAACCTAACAGCATACGAGTTACAACATCATACGACTTAACAATACAACATACACATGTGACTTAACAATATAACACACACATGCGACTTAACAATACAACACACACATGCGACTTAACAATACAACACATGACCTAACACATACAACTTAACACAATGCGACATAAGGAATCAGCGACTCAACAAATGCGACTCAAGAAGATAGCACAGCTTCAGGAACGACTTAAGCGACATAAGGAATCAGCGACTTATAACATCATACGACTTAAGAAGATAGCACAGCTTCAGGAACGACTAAAGCGACATAAGGAATCGACGACTTATAGAAATGCGGCATAATAGAACGACCTGTAGAAAAGTGGCATAAGTGAACGCTTATAGAATTGCGGCATACGACTTACGACTTAAGGCAGGCGACTTAAGATGGTTGACATAACTCGCTATGTCGAGTTTGTTCCGCCGCTTATCATGGTGCGCTGCATCAGTACCTATTGACTGTAGGTGTTATTAAAAAAATTTATATATACATCGAGCTCAGATAAACTGAGGCCAGATATACTGATGCTAGATATACGGATCGTGCACTGCCCTTTGGGCTTACGTGAGAAAGGTATAGAGTATGGCGAGTGTACACACAAGTGTGTACACCTATCAACCGTAGGTGTTAATAGAAAATATTTACTGTGACAACTCGAATTTTTAGCATTTGTTATTTGGGTAATTAACTGAATTAAATCATAAGAATATTGATTTTATAAGTCAAACAAATAAAATTCTGATAATTAAAATATCTGGGCATACATAAATTGGTTTAAAAAACTACATTAAATATTGATTATAAATCTTTGGGTATGACAAATCTCATAGGGAATAAATAATAAAATCCATCATTCAAATTAGGATAAAATACCTATAAATATATGTAGAAAAATATATACAAACTTTAATTGTGGATAATATATATATATATATATATATATATGCATATACGAAGTAATGTATATGAATAGATATGTATATATAACCATACATATAACTAAAGGAAAAATATTTATGAATACAAATATAAATGTGCATGATACTACCCAAATATAAATGCATATGGAAATATACATATAGTATATATGAATCCCATAAATTAAATTAAAGATAAAATGTTCAACTGTATGTATATGTGGATAAACATATAGATAAGTCTTATGATGTTCAAATATAAATATACACAAGTACATGGGTATGTACATATATGGGGATCAGACATACATAAGTATAGAGATACATACATATATGCTAGGGTTGGATAAAACAGTGCATTGGAAAAATATACATAAGTAAGTATGCATGTATATATGTTAAATGAAATGGTGAAAGTGATAAAATGGAAAAGATACATATACATATATAAAATTCATATAAAAGTTCTTGTAAACACAAGGGAGACAAGCATTAAATTATAGCATATAATACATCATTTAAAGCTTAAAAAACTTAAAATCCAGTCAAGGCAACATCAAAACTTTTTATAAAATCAAATCAATTTTATCAATGTTAAAATATTTAAAAAAAAGGGCAAATGCCTGTACACCAATACTTCATCTTAGCTTCTTCAACACTTTATTTCTATGTATAAACATTCACTGCCTATATTTTCACGTATAACACTTTGGTTCAAAAAAACAAAACAACTCAAATACGAGAAGATCAAAAGCAAGAAAGCATTTCAAAAGAAGAAGAAAAAAATGCCTAGAAGCAGGGGTTCAATAGCCTATATGTAATAGTGAGTAAATGCTTAAGATTTGTTAATTGGTTATTTCATTCAACTGTGCAAAATGATAAATCATTGGGATATGCCATGTAATTATGCATCCGTTGTGAACATATGTGTGCATATGAGTGTATTCAACATGGTTACCCATCAAACACTGTATATCTTCCATTAGGCTCCTCTTTCATTTGTTTTGTTTTAAAACAGTGTTAACTTACAATTTTAAAAATTGATATCTTCATATCCACTTAGTTTTGAGGTATGATTCCTAAACAACAAATGCTTATTTCAGTGTATAGAACCATTTAAATTTTGTTTCAATTAATTTCAGCAAGTAAGGACAGAGGAAACAATAATAAACAGAATATGGTTCGAGTGTGGTCAATATTCGATTACCTTATTTTTTTTAATGGATCATATGGCTAAAATTGCGGTAGTAAAACATGATGTTTAAGACTAGTTTAGAAATTTTTAACGAAGTATGGTGGGAGAAACATTGAGTTGAATGGAAATTGGGTATGTTGGAAATTACTGTGACAGGATTGATTCGGTGGTTCATCGTTGGGTATGGAGGGACGTTGGTCGGAGTGGTATCTGGAAAAAATGGCGGATGGTTTTCCTTTGGGGTGGATGGGTGTACCGAGGTCAATCTAGGGTTTAGGGTGGCTTTTGGTAGGGTGTCAGGTTGATGGGAATAGTAAATTATAGAGGGGGAAAGAAGAGTGCGGTCCAGGGGAAGATGATGGGGGAGGGAAGTGGAAGTTCCAGGTAACACCCGATGGTTGATGGGGGTTTGAGTCGTCGAGGCAAAGCGATTTGAGTGGGGGTTATTTCTTGTTTTTAGGAAGAAGGGTGGATCGGTAGGGCGGGGCGTGGCTGCGATTTTCAAATCGGTAAACATGATGGAATGGTCGTGGGTGACACAAGGGGGTGGTCGGCAGCAAAGGACGAGGGCCGTTGGTTGTATGCATGTACAGGCAGATGTGCACGTTCCGGTTTGAGTATCTAAAATAAGGTAAGGGTAGGGGAAGAATTAGGAACCGAAGGAAAAAGAAGAAAGGGAAGAGAGATGGGCCGATGAATGGGCCAGAAATTAAAAAAAAAGTGAGTAAAGAAATAAGAATAGGAAAAGCAAAAGAAAAAGATAAGTAAAAAGAGAAAAAAGAAAAGAAAGAAAAATGAAAAAAAAATAAGGAAACGAAAAAGAAAAGAAAAGAGAATTGGATTTATAATTTACACCTAAGATAATTCACATTTTCTTTTTAAATTTAAAGTAAAATGATATTTATAATTCAAAAAGAAGAAGTTTAAGGGTAACTAATAATATTATTATTATTTGATTTATATGAATAGTATTTTATTTATAATTTAATAAGTTGTTTAATTTGTAATCAATCAAATTTTAAATATATCAAAATACGGTTGGTCAAAGGGAATTAAAACCATGAGTAAATCATTTAGTATTGATTATAGATCGTTAAATCGGGCTAACGACCTATATCTTTGTTTAATTTTGTAACATACTTGTTTCAAATTAAATAGGTGAGACTAAAAGAAATGATATGTTTTATTCAAAATAAGACGTCTGTAAAGAATTATCATAAATAATATTGTTATCCTAAGTAAGATTGCTTATCTAAAACAATATACCCTTTTTAAATGGTTGTTATTTGAATTCGAGAAGACTGGGATCAAATATCAGTGATATCCAAAACCACTTTGATTTAATAAGTACTATAAAGCTTTACGGATTTGATTATAGAGTCAAATAGGCTGGAATTGGATACAATTCAGTAAAACCGACTATTTAAAATAAGTAACGGTACTTAGATATTATTTTAAATATCAATGGATTTCTGTAACAGAGTTTGGTTAAATGGGATAAAAACTAGCCATATTGTACGAGTTACCATGATTTAAAATGAAGTTTATAACTTAAGTATTTCAAGTTAAATGGGTTTACTCACGCTGGTTTCCAACCTGACTCGGGTGTTACTTTATTGTAATGCTCGGGTCAGACTGAGTATTACATATTTTCAGGTTAGGACATTTTGGAGCTCAGGAGACAAGCTGGATGGCAAAGACATATCGATTATTTCTGCTGTGTATTATGGGCTGTATAGTATATATTTAGAGATCAGTTATTATAACTATCCAGATTTGTTGTCCTCTAATACCTTATATATATATTGACAGTTACAGCTTTTTCTTTGTATAAATGCTGTTATTTTATATTATAGTTTATTCCGCTGCGATTATAAGATTCTGTGCTATTGTTTTCTGTTTCTTTTTCTACCTTTTTTCCTTCTTAACCCTAACAGTATGGGGATTCCAACACTCGACTGCTCGGCACTCTATACAGTGATCGTATTAGTGCCAATTTTCAGGGTCAAAAATTTTGGGCCATTACATTTTGTATCAAAGCTGAAGGTTAAAGCGAATACCTTAGCTCAGGTGAGGATTACTCATTAGAGATATGGTCAGTAGCACCCTATAATGAGTTGAGTGTATTATATATGAGAGCCTACTTGTTATTTTCTTATATACTAATTTTAAAAGCGGTTTTAAAAATTATTTTATTATATATAAGCTTCTATTTTGATATATAAAGCAATAATTTTTCTATTTATTATAGTATGTGGAAATAAATTGGTGTTGTTATTAAAATGGAGTAAAAAAATTATAAAATTTAAGTGGTAATTATATAACCGAAGAGAAATTTGGGTAAGGATTAACTATACAAATAAGTTAGGCTGAAATATAGATTCGAACCTAAATTTAAATCCTAGAAAATTCAAAGGAATTTTCAATGTATTTTGAAATGAAATAAATTTACTTTGATTATATTTTGCTAGGAAATTATGATGTAATATATAGTGTTTTGGGTTCTTGATATTATAATCTAGGTTATTATCATATATGGGTTGCTGTGCCTTAATAAAGAATGTTTATTACAGAATAAAAAATAATAAAATAAGGGTAAAAAGTTTTAAGCAAGTGAAATTTTATATAAGTATATCTTATAAATTAAAATAGATTAAAATTGTGAAATTTTAAATCTAAAACCAGAAAAATTTGGAATTTTTTCAAAGTGTTAAAGGAAATAATAAATAATATTATTTGGAATATCTTTGAATGTAGAAATCTCATTTTGAAACAAGGGTTGTTTGTAGATAAATTTATTTGGATTTAAAACCAAGAAGGGTTTAAAATTTAAAAGTGTGACCTACTATGCGAATGGAACAAATGTGTATATATATGCGAGACATATATAAGATTTCAATGTTGAGTTGGAATAAATAACTGGGTGTTTAAGTCCTAAAATTCCCCCAGAATGAGATGTATAACCCAAAAAGAGAAATAAGCTTTTGAACTTATAAGTCGGAAGTGACATTAATAAGAAATGGATTCGGAATGGAAATTCAAATTGAAGGGGATAAATGGATTAAATGAATTAAAATTTAACTTAGGGAAAGATAAATAAGTTTGGACCTATAATCTGAAATTGGAAAATTTCAAGATGGAATTGAGATTTAATTTAAGGAAGTTAAATGGGTCAAATTGAAAAGGGAGTTATGTGTTTTCTCAAACAGGCTTGAGTTCCTTAAATTGCTCATGAATGCAATTGATTAGTGTTTTAGATAATTTGGATGTTTAACTACTTTGACCTATTATGCTACGAACCTGTTGGTTAGTGACAGTATATATAAAACTGTAAATTGGATCATTTCGAATGAACTAAGAAGTGGATTGAAATGATATACATTCATTACTAAAATTAAAAGGAAATAAGACTTTGTTTTGAAAAATATTTAAAAGATTTTGATTCTTAGAAGTAAAATTGAATTTATAGAAATGGAATCACTTTGAACATAAGATTTAAATGTTAAAAATGAACTTGTCAACTGAAATTGTTTAAGAATTGGGTTTTAAAGTTTGAAGTATGATTGGGAAATAAATTGTTAGCACCAGATTTGGTCATAGTGACACTATTGGGAAATAAATTGTTAGCACCAGATTTGGTCATAGTGACACCCTTACGAAAGTTTATGTAGAGAGATAAATGAAGAAAGTAAATTAAAACAGAGAATTGTATGCTAAATTAAATGCAAAAATGAGAACACCGGATTTATAGTGGTTCAGCGTAATTGCCTATGCCCACTTTGAATCTTGATCTTTATTGCTTTCACAAATGATTGAATACAGATACAATCCATACTATAATGGCTTGAATACAAGTGCTAAGTAAAATAGAATAAGTCTTGAATGCGGCAGAGTCTCCCAGTGTTCTCCCAAAAAGGTCTCTTTCACTGTGACTCTGCCCTTCTATTTATAGACGAAGATGGGTTGGACTTCCCTCATGGGCCTAGGAGTAAGATACCTCGGCCTGTAGTAAGTGACTTCTGTGCGCCGAGCCACAAATGCCTGCCGATCGAGAGAGTGTGTTGAGTGAAGAGTGTAGGCCGAATGAGACCCTGTGCCGAACGAGACTTGATGCCGGACGAGGGGAGATGTCGAACGAGGCTTTATGTTGAATGAGGCTTATGCCGAATGAGGCTCATGTCGAAAGAGGTGAAATGCCGAACGACCTTGCTATGCCGAGCAAGGTGAATTGCTGAACGACCTTGCTATGCCGAGCGAGATGAAATGCCTAACGACCTTACTATGCCGAGCGAGGTGAAATGTCGAACGATCATGCTATGCCGAGCGAGGTGAAATGTCGAACGACCTTGCTATGCCGAGCGAGGTGAAATGCTGAACGACCTTGCTATGCCTAATGGCCCTTCCATGCCGAACGAGGCTCTATGTCGATTGATTCTCTTATGACTAGCGAGAAGAGGTGCACTGAACGAGGCCGTATGCCAAGCGACCTCTCAATGCCGAATGGTGCTCTATGCCGAGCAATGCTCTTATGTCAAGTGAGGAGAGGTGCGCCGAACGAGGTCGCATGCCGTGCGACCTTTTAATGCCGAACGGTGCTCTATACCGAGCGATGCTCTTATGCCGAGCGAGGAGAGGTGCGCCGAACGAGGCCATATGCCGAGCGACCTCTTAATATCAAACGGTGCTATATGCCGAGCGACCCTTTTACGCCGAGCTTCTTGTTATCTGGTCAAGCCATCGGGTAACACTTGCCCCCCAAAGTTTATTATGTTGACGAACATGATGCGCTTTGAACCATGAGCACTCTGTACTTCTCTTTAAGCCATTATTCTGTCCTCTCTATAGTGATCCCTTGAATGTCGAACGACGCCTTGATGTTGAACGGCATCTCGATGTCGAACAACATAGCGATGCTGAACGACCCCTTAATGCCGAACGACATGTTGATGCCGAACGATCGAGGTGTCTTGACCGGTTCTACCGGTTACTTGTCTCTTTACCTTATTTCCTTCCTACTATAAAAGTCAGTACTTCTCTTCTTCTTCCCGTTTTACCTTTTACCTCCACTCTAACATTCTTACGAACATAGCTCCTTTCAGATTTTTGCCAACACCTCAATCTCCTTCTCGACTCCCGAGTTCCACACGTAACATCTCGACTGCCTTCAATAGCAAATCCGAGAGGACTCCACTTCTAAATCGAGCACCCCATTAAACCTTGATCCCTTCTTCTAGGTATGAACTCTTCATTCACTTGACTCTCTCCGGATAGAGATTTTAGACGAGACTTGAATCTACGACCTTCCTATAACCCATGAATAATGGAAGTCGCATAGATAAGGAAGGTGGATTCGAAGTTTTAGAAGCGCCTTAGGATTAGATAGAGAGGAAGAAGAAGAAGATTTCATCCCAGTAGGAATTGGTGAGGTTAATTAATGTTGGTCGGGGGTGGCATGCGAGTTGAAGTATTGGTCGACTGGCCATTTAGGAAGATGTTTAATTTATCTGAAGAAAGGAGTTGGAAGATGACATATGGATGTGGCTCAGCATGACTTCCTCATGTCGAATGATGTGGGGGTGTGTAGGAGTAAAGTTGAGGTTGGGTTTAGCGTGTCAAGCGATGTGGTTTGATATAGCTACGGCTCGGCATATCCCCCTATGCCGAACGGTGCTAGAGGGAGTGTAGGAGAAACGTGGGAGATGGGTAGAGTGCCAAACGAGGTGGCTCGGCATGACTTGCTGGATGACTCGTTTGTGCCGAGCAGTAGAGAGGATGTGTAGGAAGGAAGTTGGCATTGAGGGCAAAGTGTCGAGTGATGTGGCTCGACATGTCTATGGTCCGGCATGATTGCGGTTCGGCATGTCTTGCCGCATGTCGAACGGTAATGATGGATGGTTGGAGAGTGGCATACAACAACAACACTAGTTGAACATAATGCACAGTTGACTCAACCTATTTTTTATGCTCGAACATATGACAGTGAACAAGTACAAGGACTTAAGAAATTAAGCATATCGAACAATCCAAACCGATAACTCCTCTGTTTTGACAACTACAAACCTGAATTTAACTTGATTAAAACGGATAATAACCTTCAACGTACCGCGTCGATGTCAAGCTCAAATCATAGACCATCTTACGACAAGCTCTCGCATATGGTCAACGATGACGGTCTTCGAAGATGATAGTTCAGAGCCTAACTTTAATTCATCAACTCTGTGACTTTTAATTTCTTGGCATTTATACTTGAATGATTGCACTAGTTCGCACATCACACGGGGGGAGTATTTTTGTTGTTAAGACTAATGTCGATTGTCTTTCAAGTATAGTTCAAACAGGTGTTTCGTCAAATCCAACATTCACTAGAGATGTCTAGGAAATCTAGTTTTGCCATGATCTTGAACAAACCCAGGCCATCTTCTCAACAAGAAGTAGTTGGAACTTCAAATCCGTCGACTACTCCTGTACAAGACATGCCGAGCCCAGTGATCGCATCTATCGACTTGGCTCCCGATGCCTTAGATGCAGCGATCTTTTTAGACGATCCGATCGATTCCCAAGCCTCAAGAATTAACGAAAGCATGCTCCATCGTATATGCTCAGTACATGGGATTCCTTTCTATGATGTGTTGGTTCCATCGGGACAGGATCGTCCTCACTTGTCCCCAGTTGGATAT
Source organism: Allium cepa (assembly GCA_030765085.1). Taxonomy (NCBI): domain Eukaryota; kingdom Viridiplantae; phylum Streptophyta; class Magnoliopsida; order Asparagales; family Amaryllidaceae; genus Allium; species Allium cepa. The sequence continues at coordinate 32,988,896 of CM060940.1, forward strand.
ACGACTTGCAACAGATTCATCTATTGGGTTGGTAGTGTGCCACCGTTCAACTCCTTCCTCTACGACCTGTTATCGTATATCGAGATCGCCCCATCGCAATTATATCCAAATAGCCACGTGTTCATATACGGCACTTGCATTCTCTTCATGAATGTCCTTTTTAGGCTCCCGACTCTTGGCGATATATGTTATATCTATTGTTTCAAGAGACGGTCGGACAGCCCATCTTCTGTATTTCTCGAGCCGCGTAGAAAATGTCGAATTCTGATGGGGGTGTGGAGCAAATTAGCCCAGTATAAGTAGGAGTGGTTCTACATGCGCTATCCTCTCGGCTTTGCAAGGAGATGGGTGGAAGGAAGTGAGTCTTTTTTCTGGATCAATACTTGCGCTTGGCGGAAATTACATCATTTCTAACTCTTTCTCTACTTTTACAGGCATTAACCTGCGTCTCAACGGCCTTGGGTATTCTGAAGCTGTTGATGCTATCCGAGCTATCCCCGTAGGAGACCGGGACATTAGATCCCTCATTTCAAATGAATCACTCTCGAAGTTTGAGCTGTTGGCGGAAGGTCGCCGCATAAGCCTCCCTCAAGGCATCACTATAATCAGGCCTGCTTTAGGAAAAGGAAAAAAGCAGGCTGGGTCTTGAGCATATAATTCCCCTTTTACATCAGAGGAAGGGGAGATTAGAGAAGCCAAAATGCCCAAAGTACAAGGTGAAAATGTTAGTCCCGCTCGGGACCCGATAGTCGACGTTCATGATATCGAAATGACACCTTCCCCTCCAAAGGGAAAGAAGAAATTGACCTACAAGTTGTGGAAGAAAACAGTGGGTGGAACCTCTAAAGTCACCCTTATTCCAGTGTAGAGAGAGCCTTCCTCACAATGCTTAGAGAGTTCATTGAAAGGCCTATCGGACCATACTATTCCCGACAATTTGCTTAACTATGGCTTCGATGATCCGGAGGCCCTTAAGCTTCATTTGCCCATGAGAGGCAATACAAGTGCTCAAGCCCAAAACCAGGGAGAAAAAACTCCTATTAGTAAAGATAAAGAAACTGGCCCGTCGGGGGGACACTAGGACACACACAAACACGTGCACTTCACCTTGCACTTAAATTTCTGCCATCGCTCTACTCTTTTCTAACTTGCCGTTATTTAAATTATTTGTAGGTGATATGGGGCGCAAACACGGACTGGATCGTCTTTGCGGGTCATCTATCTTTCACCACTCTGGACGAGATTCGGGCAACGGAAGACGTCAGGATAAAGATGATGACGGCGATAGGGATTATCACTCCCGAGATTCATCGTCTCGAAAGAAAACTTATCATCGGCCTCCATACCATTATAATCCTCCTTCTCACTCGGAGTAAGGCAAGGAGAAATACGGCCACAAGGGGTCCCAATCCGATGTCCTCCATGATCAACACTTTCGTTCATCCAGCACACGACAATCTCGGGAACCTCACAAGAAAACTGAACTTTCAAAGCCAACTCCACCTATTCTCGCAACAGATCCGACAATATCAGACTGACTAGCCGAGCATAAGGCTAAGTTCCCCAAAATCTGCTTTGATGGTCTAAAGCTTCTCTTGACGATCCATCGCATTCCAGGACATGTCAAATAGATCGCTATTGCTTGTAACAATGACATTTATGTTCAACATGTCGCGTTTGTCCATTTAACCGAAAAAGTCTCGGAAGTCTCTATTGAGCGTCAACACGAAATTGATCGCCTAAAGCTTGAAGCCATTCATGATAAAGACATTATCAAAGCTCAAGATGAAGAGCTTTCTTCGTACAAGTCTCAACTTGAAGCCGCCCAACAAAGTGCTAAAGATACTACGGAGGCCGTCGATCATTTGGAAACGACACATAAGAAAGAAATTGATGAAGCGGTCCAACGCTGTGAGGCCCTGGCTTTAGAGAAGGATTCTGTTCAGAAGGAAAGGGATGCATTTGCCCTTTGAGTCAAAGAGCTGGAAGATCAACTCCATAAAGAAATAGAGGAGAAAACAAATGCCCAAGAAGAGTCGCAACGATATTATGACGAGATTTTTGCTACGCGACTTCTAAAGCCAAGGCTCGACGATGAGCTCTCTAAGGTCGGGATGCTGAAGGATGAAGCCCGTAAAGAGGGCAAGAGAATAGCATCCACGAAGATTGACTCTCACCTTGAGGCGGCTACAGAGGCTGGCAGGGAGGAGATTAAGTGCATGATCGACCCACTTATAGTAGAATACAATGCCCGTGTTCTCATGCATCGAAACTTAACTTTCTTGGCAAGGGATACCTCGAATCTCTAGCTGGGGCATGAGAGACTTTAATAAAGATCAGGAAGGTCGAGCTGGGCACCGAAGAGATTGATGAGGAGGCTTTGATGAAAGAATTTCTCAGAGGGAACGAGCCATCAGACTTGTCTGCAGCGAAGGCCCTTTACTGCAAAGGTTCCTCCTCATAAAAAGGAAAAGATGTCATTGTCGGTCCGTCTGGAACCGAGTCTCAAGCCCTTCCTCCTACTCATTCGACTGATCGACCAGTACTCATCCATTCGAACAACACGCTGGTTATGACCCAAAAGACCCTAGCATTGGCATTCACGTTCTGTCTTCCATTCTAGAGTGTAAGACTCCTCGGACGGTTGAGAGCCAGCAAGAAGCCAGTATATAACTCTTATACCTAAAGTTAAAAGAGCCATCGTTTTCGACTAAAGGTTATTGTATTCTAATGTTTGTCTCTTGTGATTTTTCTTAGGTCGCTCTGACCCTGAGCCTACTCCTAGGAACGGTGAGACCGAGGAGAGGAAGGAGAAAGCGAGCGAGGCTACTTATGTGGGAGAGACTCCGAGTCTTGATGCTCAAATTATTGAGGCACTCGATGAGGATAAGTCTGAGACTTCGTCTCCTGTCGAAGGAAGTTATGAAATTGAGATCACAAGCGTCTCTAGACACACTTCTAAAATGAGCATGAAGGAGCAACTCGTAGAGGAAAAGAAAATGATAGCTGAAATCAAAGTCGAGCCCCGAGTTGTGGATCTAGATGATCCTTTGAACAAGCCTTTGAAGGTCATCCTTCCTGGTGAGTCCAGGCCACTAGAGGTCCCTCCTTCATTCCTCGGTTGTTACCTCCCCATCAAGCAAAACGTCCAAATGAAAACGCATGGGGGAAGAGTCACCTGAGAAAACAGAGGAGGAAAAGAAACCCAAGAAGTCAAAATAGCAGCTATTACACTCGTTCAACGTGAGCTAGCTTAGATTATGTAATTATTTTTACTTATTTCGATAGTCAATGTAAATAGACTTTAGACTTCGAGTTTTGGAGGAGTTGTGGTAGAACCGCACTTTGGATGAATAAATAAAATTTAGTTCTTTTGTCTTTCGAACGCTTTCACTGTTCAGTTTTTGGTATTATTGTGGTCGAAACCTGAGCTGTTGGGAGTTACATATACCCCCAATTCATCTTCATATAACTCGAAAATTCTTTGAAATTGTACATCCTTTATTCCATGCTTCAGGTGTTTAGAATATTTTTCAGTACGTACGCCGGGGACTTGATGACTTCCAGTAAGTTGTACTCTAGTCTGCACTCCGGGGACTTAGAGATTTTTAAGCCGTTCATATTCTGGTCTAAACTTAGGGGACTCAGAGTACTCCAGTCCGCATTCAGGGGACTTAGAGATTTTTAGTCTATTATACTCTAATCCATGCTCAGGGGACTCGGAGTACTCCAGTCCGCACTCAGGAGACATAGAGATTTTAAGTCGTTTATACTCTAGTCCGCACTCATGGGACTCAGAGTACTCCAGTCCGCCCTAAGGGGACTTGTTGATTTTTAGTTGTTTATACTCTAATCCGCGCTGCTCAAGGGACTCAGAGTACTCCAGTCCGCACTTAGAAGACTTGGAGATTTTAAGTCATTTATAGTCTAGCCCGCACTCAGGGGACTCAGAGTACTCCAGTCCGCACTCGAAGGACTTGGAGATTTTACGTCATTTATACTCTAGTCCACGCTCAAGGGACTCAGAGTACTACAGTCCGCACTCAGGAGTACTCTAGTCCACACTCAGGTGACTCAGACTACTCCAGTCCACACTCAGGTGACTTGGAGATTTTAAGTCATTTATACTCTAGTCCGCACTCAGGGGACTCAGAGTACTCTAGTCCCAACTCAGGGGACTTGGAGATCTTAAGTCATTTGTACTCTAGTCCACACTCAGTAGACTCAGAGTACTCTAGTCCGCACTTATGGGACTTGGAGATTTTAAGTTGTTTATACTCTACTCCGCACTTAGGGTACTCCGGTCCTTACTTAGGGGACTTCGAGATTTTAAGTCGTTTATACTCTAGTCCGCACTTAGGGGACTCAGAGTACTCCAATCCACACTAAGAGGACTTGGAGATTTTAAGTCATTTATACTCTAGTCCGCACTTAGGGGACTCGGATCCAGTCCGTACTCAGGGAACTTGGAGATTTTAAGTTATTTATACTCTACTCCACGCTCAAGAGACTCAGAGTACTGCAGTCCACACTCAGGGGACTTGGAGATTTTAAGCCGTTTATACTCTTGTCCACACTTAGGGGACTCGGAGTACTCCAGTCCGCACTCAGGGGACTTGGAGATTTTTAGCCGTTTATACTCTAGTTCGCGCTCAGGGGACTCAGAGTAGTCTAGTCTGCACTCAGGGGACTTGGAGATTTTAAGTCGTTTATACTCTAGTCCTCGCTCAGGGGGCTCAGAGTACTCCAGTCAGCACTCAAGGGACTTGGAGATTTTAAGTCGTTTATACTCTAGTGCACACTCACGGGACTCAGATTATTCCAGTTCGCACTCAGGGGACTTGGAGATTTTAAGTCGTTTATAGTCTAGTCCGCACTCAAGGGACTCAAAGTACTTCAGTACGCACTCACGGGACTTTGAGATTTTAAGTCATTTATGTGTGTTTGTACGTCAGACAGAATAATGTAACTCAAGCTTTCTATCATAAAATTATCATACACGGAGAAATCAATAATTCATGGAAAAATGGCTTCAAGCATTTATTAATAAAGCAAGCTAAATTATCTTATTACATGCTGAAAACAAAGAATCAACGGAATGAAAACATACTGAAAATAATTGCAACAAAGATAGAAAATGAACAAACTCAATATAATAATGTCGCAGATGCTCCCTATTCCATGCTCGGGGGAGTGCCACGCCATCAACGGTCGCTAGCTTGAAAGTTCCTTCTCCAAGCCTCCGTTCGATGACGTATGGACCATCCCATGTGGTATTCAGATGCGACGAGACCGAAAAAGCTCATTTCAAAATGAGGTCGCCCACGTCGAAGACTCTTGGCAGACTTTTTCTTTATATTATCGAGCGACTCGGTGTCTATACGTGGCCACTTTTAAATCAGCCTCTTCAAATTTTTCATCAATGAAGTCCAACGATTCCAGGAAAAGTTCCTGATTCATCTTGGGGTCGTAATGAGTTACCCGATGTGACCGAACTTCAAGTTCTATGGGTATAATAGCTTCCATGCGATATGCCAATGCGAATGAAGTTGGCCTATCGCGGACTTATGGGTGGTTCTACAAGTCCAAGGTGCTATTGGAAGTTTATCCACTCACTTGTCTCTGGCCTTTTCCAAACGCTTATTTAATATGGACTTGATTATTTTGTTTATAGCTTCCACTTGTCCATTAGCTTTTGGATGAGCAACTGCTGCGAACCTTTTTCCAATGTCATACCTTTGACAAAATTCTTTGAACTCTTTGCTTTCGAATTGAGTTCCGTTGCCTGTAATGATAGTCCATGGGAGGCCAAAACGGCATATAATATTTCGTACAACGAAATTAATGACCCTTTTGGTGGTGATCGTGGCTAAGGGCTCTGCTTCTGCCCACTTGGTAAAATAATCGACCGCAACTATCACGTGTTTTGCACCACCATTAGGTATGGGTAAGGAACCGATTATATCCATCCCCCACTTTGCAAACGGCCAGGGACTAACCATTTGCGTGAGTTCCATTGGCGGAGCTCTTGGGATTTTTTCATACTTCTGGCATTTGTCGCATCTCCTTGCGTCGTCGGCAGCATCCCGATTTACAGTTGGCCAATAGTATCCATAGCAGAGGATTTTCTTTGCTCATGTCCCCCCCCACCAGTATGGTCACCACATTCTCCTTCATGGACTTCCTTAAGGACTCGTTTATCTCATCGTGGGCAATGCACCAGAGTAAGGGGGCCAAGAATCCCTTCCGATACATTATTCCATCCTGCATTACATATCGCGAAGCCTTACGAATGACTTGTCGTCTTCCACTCCTTCTTTCGGGCAAGACCCCGTGTAGCAAGTATTGCTTGAATGGGGTCATCCATGATTCCTTCTCGATTTCTGTTTCTAACATGAAATCTACTTCCATCATATTTGTACTCGAAGTACGTAAGGTTCAACCGAAACCAATCCTATTTGTTGTGCATCACCGGTGCTCATAAATTTTGCCAATGAATCGGCTTCTCTGTTATGTTCACATGGGACATGCGAAATATCATAATATTCTAGATTTGTTAGCAGCTCTTGAACCCGCGCAAGGTATGGGGAAAGTTTCTGTCTCTTCGCTTGATAGTCCCCCTGCACCTGGTATACCACCAATTATGAGTCATAAAAGATTTCAACCGATTTTACCCCCAGTTCTCTGGTAAGTCTCAAGCCAGCAATCAATGCTTCATACTCGGCTTCGTAATTTGTCGCTGGGAATTCGAGCTTCAAAGCATAACAAACTGATCGGTTTTCAGGAGTCACAAGAACTATGCCAGCCCTCGAGCAACGGTCGTTAGATGCACTGTCGATGTACATCTTCCATCGAATGGGAGGTATTACAATGTGACTACTTGATTCGTCTAACACGATGAATTCAACAATGAAGTCTGCTAGCGCTTTCCCTTATATAGCCCTTCGTGGCAGGTAGGTAATATCGAACTGACTCAACTCAATATTCCATTTTAACATCCTTCTAGAGGTTTCTGGTCATTGGAGCACCAATCGCAAGGGTTTGTCGGTATAAACACTGATCGAGTGTGCTTGAAAGTACGGACGAAGCTTGCGTGAAGCAATCACCAAGCAATAGGCTAGTTTCTCAATCTTAGGACAATTTCTTTCTGCCCCCATCAAACTTTTATTGACATAGTACACTGGCTTTTGAACTCGGTCCTCCGCGCGAACCAAAACCATATTGATAGCATGCTGGGATACAGCTGAGTACGCATACAACATTTCATGGTCTACTGGTTTCGATAGCACCGGAGGACTTTCTAAATTCCTTACCAGAGCTCGGAACGTTTCCTTAAAGTCAGATGTCCATTCAAAATTTCTTTTTCCTTTCTTTATTACATCGATGAAAGGAATACATTTATCTATGGATCTGGATATGAATCGACTCAACGCGGCCGCCTTTCCATTCAAGCTTTGTACTTGCTTTATAGTTCTGGGCACTTGTATGTCTCAAATAGCTTGAATCCTTTACGGGTTAGCTTCGATTCCCCGTGCATTCACAATAAAAGCCAAAAACTTCCCTGACGCAACGCCAAAGGAACACTTAAAAGGATTGATTTTCATTCCATAATGTTTGAGTATATCAAACATCTCCACTAAGTCCTGAATGTGGTCATTTGACTGTCGTGACTTCACGGGCATGTCATCCACATAGACTTCCATCGTTCTACCAATCTGGTCCTTAAACATTAGATTCACCAGACGTTGATAAGTCGCTCCTGCATTTTTCAATCTGAAGGGCGTCACTGCATAGCAATATAACCCAATGTCTATGACAAAACTGGTGTGTTCTTGGTCTGGAATGTGCATCGGGATCTGATTATATCTCGAGTACGCATCCATAAATGATAGTAATTCGTGCCCAACCGTTGAGTCGACAAACTGGTCAATTCTGGGTAAATTGAAACTATCCTTTGGGCATGCTTTGTTCAAATCAAATTAATCAATGCAAGTTCTCAACTTTCCATTCACTTTCCTTACTAGCATAGGGTTGGACACCAATTCAGGGTAGAGGGCGTCATGGACAAACCCATTGGCTTTGAGTTTGTCCACTCCTCTCCGAGAACAGTAGACCTCTCTGGGTCTATGCCTTTCCTTTTTTGTATTGCAGGAACGTAATTCGGGTCTATGTTCAACATATGACTCGCAATTGCGGGAGAAATCACGCACATGTCAGAATGTGTCCAAGCAAAAACATCCAGATTCACTCGGTGGAAGTCAGTAAGATCCTCGGCCACTGACGGGTCGAGTTGTGATCTAATCTTGAGTACTCATGATGGGTCATCTCGACTGACTGAATGTCAATCGTCAGTTCAGCCGGTGTTGCTTTTTCTTTCCTAGGTTCCCCATCATCATCTCTCAGATCTGTGTCTCTATAGATCCGAGAATGTCACCCACGCCAGGGCTCGGGCACTACTTGTCAATCGCCAGTATTTCGGGTGCGGACGGAGCTGTCCGCAAACTTTCCTTTCTCTCTCCGCTGTGCCTCTCTCAGCTCAGCCACATAACGTGCGCGACCGGTCGCTTGATCGCCATGCACCACACCAACTCCTTTGTCTGTCATAAATTTCAACATCAAACACCACGGGCCTAAAGCTGCCCTAAACTCTGCCAGGGTCGGTCGACCCAAAAACACATTGTATAGAGAATCAACATCCGAAACTATGAAAGGTAGGATTCGTATCCTCCTACGTTCACCTTGTCCCTGTTCAACTGGCAACTCAACATACCCTACTGCATCAGTTGCTGCACCATTAAAGCCATTGATTTGGGCTTTAAATTGTTTCAAATCCTTTGTCTCCATCTTCATTTCGTCGTATGCCTTTTTGAAGATGATGTTAATGGAACTTCCACAATCAATTAAAATTCTCTTCACATATGCCAGCCTAATCGTCGCTGATATGACCATCGGGTCGACAGTAGGAGCCTCCACCTTGTCCGCATCTCAGCTCCTAAATACTATATCGTTGGTCATAATAGATTGCTGCTTAGCGGGGGTCCCATCCTCTACATTCGAATAACACTCATAATCCGCAAGCCTTAAGGAGTTAGCATATCGTTCCATCTCCTGCCAATTCTTGTCTACAGGGTGAGGTCCATCGACTATCATGTTTATGACCAATCTACCCATTGTTCGGGCAGGTTCCTCGGATTGGCAAGGAGTCGGCCCGCGTCCGGGGTCTGATGTTCCTTGCCTACCCTCCTGTGGGTTCTTGACAAACTCCTGCAATTTTTTCTATCTAATCAAGTTTTCAATGGCATTGTGGAGGTGTCTACACTCCTCTATATTGTGCCCGTAAGTCTCATGGAAGCGACAGTACTTCTCGGTCCGCTTCCGTTCCTCTATTGACTCTTTTGGGGGAGGCTTTCTATATTGAAAAGTGTTACAGGTTGACAGGTAAATATTCTCAAGAGATGCATTCAGTGGGGTGTTTTCGTTGTAGGTTGGAATCCTTGGCTTCCATTTCCCTGATTCTCTTTTCTTTCCGGGATTTCCTTCTCCGAACCCTTTAGATTGCCTGGGCTTATTATGTACATTGACTTGTACCCTCCCTGAATTATCACCAGACAGTTTCACTACGATGCTGCTTTTTACAGTCTCCTGAATAGGACCTGGTGCCTTATCTTGCCTTGTCCATTTAGCTTCCTCGCTCCTTATGAATTGATGAGCCTTTGAATAGAAACGCTCCAGCATAGTTGGAGGCTTTCCTACCAACTAGTCACCAAACTCTGAATTCGGTCCACACCTCGCATTACCGCCATGCTAACTTCAGCAGCTGCAACATGAAATCTCTGCAAATACCCTTTCAATGACTCCCACGGAGCTTAGATTACACTAGATAGGGACATCACATCCTTGGGACGTGTGGCGTGTATCCGGAACTGTTCCACAAATTTCGTTGCTAATTCATCAAAGATGGATATAGGCTTTGGGGGTAGTCGAGTGAACCACATGGTGGCGATTCTGGATAAAGTAATTGGAAAGCATCTACACTTGGTCGCGTCATTTTCTCCCATTCGTACCTCATCACATGCGGCCTGGGATCAATCTTTCCTTCGTAAGTCGGGATAGATGGCATGCTAAACTTCCTGGGGTACTCGACCTGTAGAACAGCATCCGTGAGTGGATTATGACTCTTGGATATCCCCCAATCTTCATTGGTCAAGCCTTGATTCCCTCTCTTCAATTGTCTGACCATATCCGATAAGTTCGGGGTCTGTATGGAGGATGGAAGGTTGAGCTTTCTTCTTCGGGACTGCTCCGGTCGGTTTCTCTTCTGTTGGCGGTCTGCCAAAAGTGTATCTTAGGGACCAATTTCATTAGGGTATTGGTGATCCGTACATCCAGTCTCCACACGTGCTCCAGCACCTAAGTTTCCCGTTTCTTCTTGGATGTGGTCTCCAAGATGTAAGTGATCCCTAGTTGATCGATCAGTAGCACCTGCTTGTGTTGTTTCTGTTTAACGGCGTCTACGCCTGGAAGGTTCGTCGGATGAGGTTGAACTATCATATGAAGAGTGAGGAACAGGGATACCTCCAACATTCTAATGTTGTTGCTGAGTAAGCTGAGTCATGAGGTTAGTGTTAGCTTGAATCTGCTCAGCAAGTTGTCTTCTACTTTCCATGAGTTCTCTCATCAAGTCGTTGAACTATGTCCTGGTGATGACTTCCGTTTGATTTTGGATGGTAGTCCCTGCATCTAGATTTCTTGTTGATTGCTAGGTCTTATTTGTTGTACGCTAGCAGTCACGTTACATCCGCGTTATGAGAGGCCAATCAAGTACGTGATCTTCCCATGGTAGAGTTATTGATAGGAACTTTGAGTAGAACTAACAGACGTCCTGTGAATGGCTTGGATCACCTTCGAGGGATTTATTCAATCCAGTAGCTACAAAGCAGATCCTAGCGGCCTGAGAATTCGATTCTCAGTGAAAGCACCAAAATGTTATAGCACCAGAATTAGTCACTAACACCCTTAAGAAATTTTATGTAGAGAGATATATAAAGAAAGTAAATTAAAACAGAGAATTATATGCTAAATTAAATGAAAAAACAAGAACATCGGATTTATAGTGGTTCAGCGTAACTACCTACGTCCACTTTGAATCTTGATCTTTATTGCTTTCACAAATGATGGAATACAGATACAATCCATACTATAATGGCTTGAATACAAGTGCTAAGTAAAATAGAATAAGTCATGAATGCAGCAGAGTCTCCCTAGTGTTCTCCTAAAAAGGTCCCTTTCACTGTGCCCATGTCTCTCTATTTATAGACGAAGATGGGTTGGACTTCCCTCATGGGCCTAGGAGTAAGATACCTCGGCCTGTAGTAAGTGACTTCTGTACGCCGAGCCACAAATGCCGAACAGCAATTTCTGAACCTCATATCCAGGCCAAACGGCATTCGTATGCCGATCGAGGAAGATATGTTGAATGGTATATGCATGCTGATCGAGACAGTATGCTGAGTGAAGAGTGTAGATCGAACGAGACCTCTGCCGAATGAGACTTGATGCCGAACGAGAGGAGATGCCGAACGAGGCTTTATGCTAAATCAGGCTTATGCCGAACGAGGCTCATGCCGAATGAGGTGAAATACCGAACGACCTTGCTATGCCGAGCAAGGTGAGATGCCGAGCGACCTCGCTTTACCGAGCGAGGTGAAATTCCGAACGACCATGCTATGCCGAGCGAGGTGAAATGCCGAACGACCTTGCTATGCCGAGCGAGATGAAATGTCGAACGACCTTGCTATGCCGAACGGCCCTTCCATGCCGAACGAGGCTCTATGCCGAACGATGCCCTTATGCCGAGCGAGGAGAGGTGCACCGAACGAGGTCGTACGCTGAGCGACCTCTTAACGCCGAACGGTGCTCTATCCCGAGCAATGATCTTATGCCGAGCGAGGAGAGGTGCGACGAACGAGGCCGTATGCCATGCGACCTCTTAATGCTGAACGATGCTCTATGCCGAGCGAGGAGAGGTGCGTCGAATGAGGCCGTATGCCAAGCGACCTCTTAATGCCGAACAGTGCTCTATGCAGAGCAACCCTTTTATGCCGAGCTTCGTGTTACTTGGTCAAGCCATTGAGTAACATAAATTGAATTTCGAAAATTGATTTGTTTAGAAAGATTTGTACCCTCACTTGAAACTTGAAATAAGTTTAAGAGAAGTAATAAATATTCTAAATTTGGACTCAGAATTAAATTGTTTAAAGACTTGGGTTGTTAAATTAAAGGTTAAGGGTTAATTTGAATTAAGTAATTGAATCGGTATTTGAAAATCGAACTCGAATTTATATAATTCGAGACGGTTTAAAGTTGAAATTGGAATTGAAATTAGTTCTAATTGAAATTTCATTTGAATTAATTGAAATTGTAGTCGAAGCTAAATAAGTTTAAATTCAAATTGGGAATTGATCTGAATTAAAATGGATATCGAAGTTAATTCTAATTGAATTGGAATTGAATCGATTTAAATGGAAGCGGAGATTTAAATTGAAAATTGGTTGAGATGGAGATTGGGAGACTGAACCAGTTTGACTTTGAACTGTTTTCAAATAAACTATTTTAATATAAACTATCTTAAATCTATTTTTCAAGCTATTTACTATACAACCTTTCTTTGTAAAACTCAAACTATCTTATATTAGCTATTTAACCATTTTATAACCATTTTACAACTATTTAACTATTTTTTCGCTACTTAACTATTTGCAACTATTCAAACTATTTTGAAAAATTCAAACTAGTCAGAATGGAAATTGTTTAAATTATGGATTTAAATACCAATTGAGGTGAAATTGAAACTGTAGCCCAAAATGGGACTTGAAGCAATTATAAATTAGAAAGAAACAGATAGAAGATAAAATGATTTAAAGGGAAAGAGTTTATTTTGATAAATACATGATGATACAATAAAAGAATGGATAGTACTATAATTGAAAACTCGCTTTATAAACAGTATGTAATGTGGCAAATATGCTTATAAAGGAAATTGAACTTGAATGATGTGTTAGCATAACTAAAGTTATAAATATTTGTTATATATTTCCCATGTTGAATCTAAAGAGGAAAAGATCCTTGAAAGACATTTGATATATGAAGTGGAATTTATATAAGTATGAAGTAATCCTAAAATTATTCAAGTCGAAAGAATAAACTTATATATATATATATATATATATATATATATATATATATATAAGAATGATTTTATGCGAATAGAAATGAAAAGGGTTTCTCTCTGATTTTGAAAGGCTTTTGGTTTTGGAAAAAAGAAAATTTTGAGAATTAGGAAAGCCAAGTTTGAGAATTATCGATTTTAAGATATCGATTTTGTAGTTTATATGTGATGCATATAAAGAGTATGATTTGAAAGATACTATATGTGTATAGTATAAAATGTTTTGAGAATGCTATGGGGGAAAATGCGCTCCCATTTAGAGTTGAAACTTATAGTAGGAGATCTAGGGGGTGGTTCTTCCTTGAGCCCTAAGGGGGCTTCTAAATTTTGATCCCACGGGACATCAAGAATAAACTGTAGTTCCTTTGGATTATGATTGGGGTAGTGAAAGTCGAGGGCGCTGATGCCTACAGAGACATTGGGGTATGCTGTGACGGTAGTGTAACTCTAGTGTAATTGCGATCTACTGCGTTTCCATAGCATAAGTTGAGGGGCAGTGATTGCCTAATGTCTACATTTGATTTCACCGGAAGAGTGATGTAACATCGGCAGATTGTGATCTATGTGGTCCATAGCGAAAGTCGTGTGGCAATTAGTGCCTACAGGCTACATTGGGACTCGATTGGTGTAGTCAGCATCTATGTGGTGAAGTTTCATTTGGCAGCGAAATTCGAGGGCACTGATGCCTACAGTTACATGGTTTTTGCTGTGATAGCAACGTAACCCTAGGTGCAGCTACACTCTATGGCGATTCTATGGTGAAATCGAGGGGTGCAGATGCCTACAGTTTTCTATGGATTTCGCCGGGATAGCGACGTAACCATTGGGCTAATTGCGATCAATTGAAGGGGTGATGATTTCCAGAGCATTCTCATAAAAAAAATTCAAGTATTTTCACTGGGTGTTGAAAACGGATCGACTAAGCACTTATAAATTTTCAGTCCTACGCCTGATCTACGTATGAATTGAATTTATGTGAGAATAAGGATGGACTTGTTTAAACATCGAGTTATAAAAAGTATTTTTATATAAAAGCTATTTTGGTAATATTATGTAGATTTTAAAGTGTTTTAAAACTTTAGAAATAAAAAGAATAAAGAGTTTAAAATGTCTAAAGAATGATTTAACATTAATAAGCATTAAATTAAAATTCTCGCTTTGTTCCTTTTCGAGGACGAAATGTTCTAAGGGGGAGGAATGTGACAACACGGATTTTTAGCTTCTGTTAATTAGGTAATTAACTTAATTAAATAACTGGAATACTGATTTTATAAGTCAAACAAATAAAAATTTGATAATTAAAATATCTGGTCATACATAAATTGGTTTAAAAAAACTACATTAAATATTGATTATAAATCTCTGGATATGACAAATCTCATAGGAAATAAACAATAAACTCCATCATTTAAATTAGGATAAAATACCTATAAATATATGTAGAAAAATATGTACAAACTTTAATTGTGGATAATATATATATATATACACACACACACACACACACACACGCCTATACGAAGTAATGTATATAAATATATATGTAAATGTAACCATACATATAAGTAAAGGAAAAATACGTATGAATATAAATATAAATGTGCATGATACAAACCAAATATAAATGCATATCGAAATATACATATAATATATATGAATCCCATAAATTAAATTAAAGATAAATTGTTCAAATATATGTATATGTAGATAAACATATAGACAAGTCTTATGATGTTCAAATACAAATATACACAAGTACATAGTTATGTATATATGGGGATTAGACATACATAAGTATAGAGATAAATACATATATGCTATGCTAGATAAAATAGTGAATAGGAAAAATATACATAAGTAAGTATGTATGTATGTATGTTAAATGAAATGGTGAAAGTGATAAAATGGAAAAGATATATATACATATATAAAATTCGTATAAAAGTTCTTATAAATACATAGGGGGACAATCATTAAATTATAACATACAATACATCATTTCAAGTGTACAAAACCTAAAATCAGGTCAAGGAAACATCAAATTTTTTTATGAAATCAAATCAGTTTTATCAAAGTTAAAATATTAAAAAAAGGGAAAAAGCCTGTACACCAATACTTAAGCTTAGCTTCTTCAACACTTCATTTCTATGTATATTTATTCACTGCCTATACTTTCACATATACACTTTGGTTTACAAAAACAAAAACAACTCAAATACAAGAAGATCAAGAGCAAGAAAGCATTTCAAAAGAAGAAGAAAAAAGGCCTGGAAGAAGGGGTTTAACAGCCTATATGTAATAGTGAGTAAATGTTTAAAATTTGTTAATTGGTTGTTTCAATCAGCTGTGGAAAATGATGAATCATTGGGATATGCCATGTAGTTCTGCATTCGTTGTGAAATATGTGTACATATGAGTGTATTCAACATGGTTGCCCACCAAACACTGTATATCTTCCATTAGGCTCCTCTTTCATTTGTTTTGTTCTAAACAGTGTTAACTTTCAACTTTAAAAATTTATATCTTCATATCCATTTAGCTTTGAGGTATGATTCCTAAACAAGAATTGCTTATTTCTGAGTGTAGAAACATTTAAATATATTTTTTAATTAATTTCAGCAAATAAGGATGGAGGAAACAATAATAAACAGAATATGGTTCGAGTGTAGTCAAGATTCGATTACCTTATTTTTTTTAATGGAACATATGGCTAAAATTGAGGCAGGAAAACGTGATTTTTACGACTAGTTTAGAAATTTTTAATGAAGTATGGAGGAAGAAACATGGAGTTGATTGGAAATTACGGCGAGAGGATTAATTCGGTGGTTCGTCACTGGGTATGGAGGGACGTTCGTCTGAGTGGTATCTGGGAAAAATGGTGGATGGTTTTCCTTTGGGGTGGATTGGTGTACCGAGGTCAATCTAGGGTTTGTGGTAGCTTTTGGTAAGGTGTTGGGTTGATGGGAATAGTAAATTGTAGAGGAGGAAAGAAGAGTGTGGTCCATAGGAAGATGATGGGGGAGGGAACGTGGAAGTTCCAGGAAACATTCAGTGGTTGATGGGGGTGTTTTGAGTCGGCGAGTTGAGGCGATTTGAGGTGAGGGTTATTTCCAGTTTTTGGGAAGAAGGGTGGATCGGTAGGGCAGGGCATGGCTGCGAGTTTCAGGTGGGTAAATGTGATGGAATGGTCATGGGAGACACGCGGGGGTGGTCGGCGGCAAAGGACGATGGTCGTTGGTGGTGTGCACGTACATGTAGATGTGCACGTTCCAGTTTGAGTATGTGGAATATGGTAAGGGTAGGGGAAGAATTAGGAACTGAAGGAAAAAGAAGAAAGGAAAGAGAGATGGGCCAAGGAATGGGCCAAAAATTAAAAAAGAAAGATTAAAGAAATAGAAATAGGAAAAGCAAAAGAAAGGAAAGAAAAAGATAAGTAAAAAGAGAAAAAGGAAAAGAAAGAAAAAGAAAGAAAAAATAAGGAAAAGAAAAGAAAAGAGAATGGAATTTATAATTACACCTAAGATAATTCACATTTCCATTTTAAATTTAAAGTAAAATGATATTTATAATTCAAAACAAAGTTTATGGGTAACTAATAATATTATTATTATTTGATTTTAACTTATGAATAGTATTTTATAATTTAGTAAATTGTTTAATTTGTAATTAATGTTGTTTTAAATATATCAGAATACGGTTAGTCAAAGGGAATTAAAACCATGAATAAATCATTTAGTATTGGTTATAGATCGTTAAATTGGGTTAACGACCTATATCTTTGTTTAATTCTGTAGATATTTGTTTCAAATTAAAAAGGTGAGACTAAAAGAAATGATACGTTTTATTCGAAATAAGACGTCTGTAAAGAATTATCATAAATGATATTGTCATCCTAAGTAGGATTGCTTATCTAAAAAATTATACCCTTTTAAATATTTGTTATTCGAATTTGAGAAGACCGGGATCGGATATCAGCGATATCCAAAACCACTTCGATTTAATAAGTACTACAAAGCTTTACGGATTTGATTATAGAGTCAAATAGGCTGGAATTGATTAAAATTAAGTAAAACTGGCGATTTAAAATATGTAACGATACTTAGATATTATTTTGAAAAATAATGGATTTTTGTAACATATTTTGGTTAAACAGCATAAAAACCTGCCACATTGTACAAGTTACCATGATTTCAAATGAAGTTTATGACTTAAGTATTTCAAGTTAAATGGGTTTACTCATGCTGATTCCCAGCCTGATTCGGGTGTTACTTTATTGTAATGCTCAGATCAGACCGAGTATGACATATTTTCAGGTTAGGACGCTCTGGAGCTCAGGAGACGAACTGGATGACAGAGACATATCGATTATTTCCACTGTGTATTATGGGCTGTATAGTTTGTATTTAGAGACCAGTTATTATTACTATCCAGATTTGTTGTACTCTGATACCTTGTATGTATATTGACAGTTACAGCTTTTTCTTTGTATAAATGCTATTATTTTATATTATAGTTTATTCGGCTGAAATTGTGAGATTCTGTTCAATTGTATTCTGTTTCTTTTTCTACCTCGCTTTCTTCTTAACCCTAACAGTCTGGGGATTCCGGCACTCTATACAGTGAACATATTAGTGTCAATTTTCGGGATCGAAAATTTTCGGAGCGTTACATTTACATATATACAAATTTATAAATTTTTGTATATTTTTTTTTCAAAATTTTTTTTTTCCGAGAATAGAGAGTTTTGTAAAATAATCTTAGCACCACTTAACTTAAAAGACAAAAAAATGTTATATCCTTTACTTTAAATCAACCACTTTTTAAAACAAATATTTTCAGTTAGGATGTATTTCATAGTTAACACGTATGAATCTTCCTATATACTAGTTAAACCATTGTTGTTTGTAATCAACCTTTATTTTTATTTTTGTTAAGACAAATAAACTTTCAAAATTTTCAATTTAATAAGCCAAAAAGATATATTTATCCTATAGTTTTTCTTCAAAAATAAATCCAAAATGCTTAAATAATTTTTTTTTAGATTTTGAGATTTTGATTTGCATAGAAAAAGTAAAAATAGATCATGAAAAATCGAAAATGAAGATGAGTCTCCCGGCACACTTGATTTTGACTGTATCCCCACAGTCAGCTCAAGTGGAAGGAGAAAAATAAAAACATAACCTTTATTTAAATGAAAATGAAAAGACGATTATTTACATGACATCAGAAAGTATCTTTAATGAACCGGTCTTCCAAAAACTGATTCATTTGTGTCGCCAAGTATGCGAGACACAACTCAAGCATAGAAAACCAAACCGTAAAAGATTTCAAAGTTGAAAGTTGATTTGGAAAAAAAATGTTGTTTTATTAAAAATTGTACGAGTTTTTTTGTTTTCGATGAATTTTGGGGTCGATAAAACTATTAATTGAAGTTCAAGTTTATTTTCACCAATTTGAAATTCAAGCTTATCATTGAAAACATTTTTAGAGTTATTGATTTTAAAATCAAAGTGGTGATTTATATCTTCTCCATCGGAATTTAACAACTCGTCATCCAAAAGTCCAAAAAATTTATGTTTATCAAATTTGTCTTCCTTTATTCAACTTTATTACATGTCTCAAGTTCAAAATCCAAAGTTGCTGTTTTCAAATTTTCGAAATCGAGAAAAGGAAGATCAAATTTTAAATTTGGTTCCACACCCTCAAAAGAATTGAAATCCAACTCAATTACAGTGTTTTCAACAACTTCACTAAGATTGTTATTTTCAATTTCAAAAGTTGTTATTTGAAAATCGTCGATTTGGGTAAAAGATGGATTATTAATTGACTCAACACACGTTGAAATTTGATTTTGTTTTTCACGTTGTTTCATATATGTTTCAAACAATGAATTCGTGTGATCATCGTAAATTTTGTTCATTTGCTCAACAAAATCCAATTTATAGTTATTACCATGAGGATTTTCACTTTTAAATTGTTGAGAACAAAGATTTTTAATTGTAACGTGGTTAAGATTATTTCCATTGCCAAATTCGTTTAAAAGGTTGTTTTCATTTTCATTTTGAGTTTGAAATTCATTTTGGAGTTTGAAATTGAATTGGCATGGGTTATAATCGAACTCGTTTGAATTTTGAATTGAATTCAAATTTTGAAATCCTTGAAAACTTTGACTCGAGTTATTGCACAAATACGAATTACACAGATCACTTATCATTTAATTTTATTGCGTAGAGATTTCAAGTAAAGACGAAATGTTATTTTCAAGAGTCGAGGATTGGTCATCGTTATAAAAACTTGTTGTTCAAAATCCCAATTATTTATAGAATAGTTGTCGTTAAAATATCCATACGAATTCGGAGTGAAATCATATGGATTATATTGATTTTCACAACTATTGTAAAATTCATGTGAGTGGGGAAACTCGGACATTTTCAATAATGTTTTTGGGTTTTTTTATAATGGAAAAGTATTTACAAATGGAATTTATTTTCAAAAGGGAAATTGAATTTTGTTTTGTTTTTTGGTTTTTCAAAAAAAATTCTTTGTTTTTGAAAAGGTTTTATAATTTTTTTTTGGATTTTGGTTTTTCTATATTTTATTTTTGAATTTTTGAAATTTCAGAGAAAAAGGATTTAAAAATTTCGAAGGAAAAGGAATATTTACATTTTTTTAGTTTTGAATTTTTTTTTATATGCATGAACTAATGCAACTAAATGAAATGCAGGGTTTAATTACAAATTATTTATCCTAAGTTAACCCAAAATTGTATAATCACACATTGTCTTAGATAAACAAGATAGTTCTCAACCAGGTAAAGGATAAGATTTATCGGTGCACCATGAATCACTATAGCAATGCAGCCGAAGGTTTAAGTACCTTCAAAGAAACAATTCTGTATAATATTATCACTGTAATATTTATAACTGATTATTGCTCTGCCTTAGCCAAGACACCAAGAAATTAAATTGTTCAGAGAAGACAACTTGTTAAGATACAATTAAGTGTTATCTAACCGTTGCTATTAATCACAATTCTAGAATGAAATGCAAAGTAGAAATTAAACGTGAATTAACAATGCAGGTACGAATGATTTTTTTTTTTTGGATTTTTGATTTTTTATTAAATATATGCAAGCAAACACAATGCAAGACAAACAAAAACAATAGGTATATACAGTGCAAGGCAAATAAAAAAAAATTATATTAAGCACGTAGTTTATTCTTGGCAGTAGTGCGAAGCAAGCAACTTTTCCTAGCTTGGGCAACTTGAAAATAAAAACACGATATATATATATATATATATATATATATATATATATATATATATATATATATATAGGGGTTTTTAGGCTCAAGGAAAAAGTTAAAGAAAAATTTAGTTTCAGAGACAAAAAGTTTATTTTTTATGCTGAAAGACACTTTTTAGTGTAAATCACAGAATGATAGTTGTAACTATCATTTTCAGTTTACACTAAAAAGTGTCCTTCAGACTAAAAAACAAACTTATTGTCTTTGAGACTAAATTATTTTGCAACTTCTTCCTTATGCCTATTTACCTGATATATATATATATATATATACAGTTTTTTTTTATTTTTGTTTTGAATATATATATCATAAAGAAGAAACTGAAACGAATGAAAAATAAAACAAATGAAACACTTGCTGCTTATATTTTTTTTAGAAATAACAAAAGGAGACTTCAAACAAAAAAAAACAAAAAATCTAAACCAATTGTAAAAATGGAGGAAAACCAAAATAAACTCATTTTCTTTTCTTTTCCTTTTTTTATAAATCAAAGCAAACAATAAAAAAACAAAAGAAAAAATAAATTAAACATGTGGCCCACACTAATTTCACCCGGCCCAAAACTATTACTACCTCTGCTTCGTTGGTTTGTGAACAAACAGCAAAATTGGTTTCTTTGTTTTTGAAAAGGTTTTGTATTTTATTTTTGGATTTTGGTTTTTCTAATTTTTTTTTTGAAATTTTGAAATTTCAGAGAAAAATGATTTAAAAATTTCAAAGGAAAAGGAATATTTACATTTTTTTAGTTTTGATTTTTTTTATATGCATGAACTAATGCAACTAAATGAATGCAGGATCTAATTACAAATTATTTATCCTAAGTTAACCCAAAATTGTATAACCACAAATTGTCTTAGATAAACAAGATAGTTCTCAATCAGGTAACGGGTAGTATTTATTGATGCACCACGAACCACCATAGAAATGCAGCCGGAGGTTTAAGTACCTTCAAAGAAACAATTCACTATAATATTTATGAATCACCGTAATATTTATAACTGATTATTGTTCTGCCGTAGCCTAGACACCAAGAAATCAAATTTTTCAGAGAAGACAACTTGTTTAGATACAATTAAATGTTATCGATATCTAACCGTTATTAGTAATCACAATTCTAGAATGAAATGTAAAGCAGAAATGAAACGTGAATTAACAATGCAGCTACGAATGAATTTTTTTTGTTTTTGGATTTTTGATTTTTTTTAAATATATGCAAGCAAACAATAATGCAAGATAAACAAAAACAATAGATATATACAATGCAAGACAAATAAAAAGAAAATTATAAATAAGCACGTAGTTTATTCTTGGCAGTAGAGCGAAGCAAGCCACTTTTCCTATCTGTTTGGGCAACCTGAAAATAAAAACACGATATATATATGTATATGTATATATATATATATACAGTTTTTTTCCTTTTGTTTTGAATAATAAAGAAGAAACTGAAACAAATGAAAAATAAAACAAATAATTTTTTTTAGAAATAACAAAAGGAGACTTCAAACCAAAAAGAAAAAAACAAATCTATACCAATTGTAAAAATGGAGGAAAACCAAAATAAACCCATTTTCTTTTCTTTTCCTTTTTTTTTATAAATCAAAGCACACAAAAAAAAAAAAAAAAAAAAAAAAAAAAATTGTTAAACATGTGGCCCACACTAATTTCAGCCGGCCCAAAACTATTACTACCTCTGCTTCGTTGGTTTGTGAACAAACAGCAAAATTGGTTTCTTTAAAGTACACTGACTATCTTCCTATCGAAAATCAAAATTCAGTTTTTAGGATCAAAATTCAGTTTCTAGGATCAAAATTCAATTCAAGCCCAATTTGAGTTCGGCGATTATTGTGAAGTGATGGTACGAGTGTTGCAGTGGATTGGATTATTTGGAGGAAGTGGTAGGTCGTGATTTGGGTTGCAGGCGGTTACAAAGTCGACGTAGGTGAGGCGAAGTTGTCGATTGAGGGGATTTTGATGGTTGTGGAGGATTTGTTTGCCATAGTAGAATGGTTTGCGATCAGCGTAGGGACTTGACTAGCATGCCGTCTGAGGAGGTACCGAGTTTCGATTCGGGGGGGGGAGGGGGTTACAGGCGATGGTTTTTAGGTCGAAGGAAGGAAGGAAGTGGTCGCGTGGGGTGTTCTCGTGGTTGACAGCAGATTGAAGTGGGTTTTGGCGATGACTGGTTGTCAGGTCGACGATGTAGTAAGAAATGGTTTGTATTTCTTTGGTTAGTTGAGACAGAGATGCCGGCAAATGAGTTATGGCAATCGTAGCGGTCTGGTCAGTTTGATATATGTGCTGTTTGTATGCAGTTTTGGTCGGAGCTGGTAACGGAAGGATATGATCTGGAGTTGTTAAGCGGTTGTATTTGACAGTGATGAGTTATGGTCACAACAGAGCAAGAAATGGTTGAGGAGGAGGTGGTTGGTATGTTTGTTGTAGGAGATTAAGTGAGTGTTTTTGGGTATTTTGGATGTGTGCACTGTTGCAATAGATGAAGCAGTGGTAGGGGATGGTTTACAGTGGCAGAGATTTCTTGTGTTGCTGTGTTGGAGATGATGGTGGAAGGGGTCGGATAGTAGAGATAGCAAATGGTTAGTTGTGAAGTTGGAATTTGTGATGGGCAGAAATGAAGTGGATGTCGAAGGAGACTGTTGAGGCACAGTGGTCAGTGGAGAAGCAGTTTCTGGTAGGCAAGGTGATAGGTAATGCAGTATGTTGTTTATGGAAGTGAGATGGTTGTTATCTTGTGGTGGTGGTTGCTCTATGCAGTGGTTCGGTGGTCAGAGTGATTTGCGATGGTGATCAGGGCTGCTTGTTGGTTTGGGTGAATGGGTGGTTAAGAGAATATTTGTGTAGGGTTGGGTCAGTGTAGTTGGATGGGGGTGTGTTGTAGTGAAGAGAAGTTGGGTTGATGTGGCTGTTATCAGTGGTAGGAGGATTTGGTGATGGTAAAAGTTATCAAATGGTGAATGTGGTGAACAGGGAAGGGGAGGTAGAGAAGGAACTGTAGAGGCAACAGTGTGCAGACAGAAACAAAAAACAGTGTGGCAATGTAAATGCAAAAACAGTCGAAAGCAAATTGAAATTGTAAATGTAGATGCAAATTTCTGAAGAAAAATAAAATAAATATACTTTTGTTTTTGTTTTGAAACTGTATTCTTTTGTAGTAGAAGAGCAAATGCAAGTGCAAATTGAAAACTAAAACAACATACACAAACAAAAATCGAACGATAAACAAGCAATACAAAAACCATTTTTAAAAAAAAATACAACTCAACACACAAACACACAATGAAAATCAAACGAAAAATAATTCGAATAATAAAAAATTAAAATCAAAACAAACTTTCCGGCAATGGCGCCAAAAACTTGTTCGCGTCGACTAAAGTTCTATGAACTAGAAAATAGCCGAACGAATTTTATAATAAAAATAACCACAAATGCACGGCGTACACTTGTAGTACGTGGTGAATACAGGTCGATCCGTAGGAAATTGACGATTTTAAAAATCTATTCAATCAAATTATACACATTGTAAGTGAAAGTTAAGCTAGAGAATTAGAGAATTAACTGACTAACTAAAAGAAAAGAGTTGAAAATATAAGAGTTAAATAATAATTTAGACTATAAATCCACTCTCTAGATCATGTGGTTCAACGCATATGAAATCATGATCTCTTTTATGGTAATTAGCGCTTTAATTGATGTGCTTATCATAAATATGACATATTTGTGCTATTAGCTAGTCAACATAAGCCATCAAACTTTAAACACCTCTTAAACCACTTACTAGCTTTCATGAAACCTGACAATGAAAATGAAAATGAAATCTATTTTGAGTATGTCCTATTAACTATTGATTAGAAATATACACCATCAAATTCAAATTTCAAATCATCTCTTATACCATAATCATATTTTGATGAAGAGACATTTGTGTTAGTGATTGTTCAAGCACAACCTATTTGGTGTCAATAATATAGACTATTAAATTGAAAGCAAGAACAATAAATAAAACACTTCATTGATCATCATTAAGCACAAAAAGAGAGCATGAAATAATAAATAGTTGAAGCTACATAATTAGAAAGCTTCATTACCCCTAAATTGAAGGGGTTTAGCCTCTCATATTTGTCATTTGATTAACAAATGTAGCTTGCAACATGAAAGAAAAAGAAAAGGAAAAGAAAGCTAATGGAAAAGAGAACTAATCTAATTTCATAAAAGTAAATCTACACTACTAGAATGAAAGAAAATGAACATGTAATTAAAAGGAAAGAATAATTAACATTGCATAAAAAGAAAAGAAAATTACATAAAATAAAAATGGCTAAGCAGCCATGAAAAGAGAAAGAGAGCTTTCTTTTATTTATGAGCCAAAACTAAAGAGAAGAGAACCTAATGAAGAGACTAAGAGAAAAGAGCCTAGAAGAGATACTAAGAAAGAAGGTTACATGAAACATAAGGGGTATATATACATGTGTTAAACCCTAATTTATATTTTTGGAGAATGCCCAAAATACCCTTGAGAAAGTGTGGATGCCAAGTAATCATTAGCTTCTACTAATCATCATTTAAGTGTACATGAAGCCGTTAATTCCAAAAGCATGTGCATTAGCCTCTAATTTGTACATTAAGGTAAGTTGGTAGGTGGGGTCCTCCATGAATTATTCCCATTTTCATTCCTTTGTATTCATTTTGTGCATGCATGTGTCTTCATGAAACCACTCCTATTTGAGATTAAATTCCTACGCAAATATATATAAAATTCCAATTAATATTTCTCAAAGATATATATGTACACAAATGACCGTTTTGCCCCTATATGAAGATGTATATATGTCAATTTGGAATTAATATGGATTTTGGTTAAAACAAGTTAAAATATCCAATATGATCATTTGTTCAATTTAAATAGAATAAATTTGGTGGTAAAAATATGCACATTTACGTGCATGTCATCATACTACATCTTTTATTCAATTTTCCAATACAATCATGGAAAATCCATCCACTTATCCAGGTAGCGATATTACACCTTTTTTCAATCTTCTAATCCAGTCATAGAAAATCCATCTACTTCTCCAGGTACTCATACTCATACTGTTGAACATGTAAGTATATGATTTTTTTTATGATAATAAACATATATGTATATATATTCATTTAAATGTATTTGTTAATGTGCTATTTTATTTTTGACAAAATTAAATAAATATTTGCTGAATAAACTAAATAACACAGAATTTAAATTCAAATGGATATTTAATTCAAACAAATATTTATTACAATTTTAAATAGTACAAATTTAAGCTCTTACTATATATATACAAATTTCAACTACTTTACAATTTCAATCACATCACATTTTTCACTATACATACATTTGCACCTCACTACATTTCACTCGTACACTCGTATTAATCTTCAACTCTATTCCAGATTGAATCCAGCATTTGAGTGATCTGCAAAATAAACACTGAAGCAATAAAATTGAAAAAGAAATAATTTTTGTAGTGTAAACAAAAATTTAGTGCGTATGTTTGAAAAAGTTATATGCCACACTTATTTGGGTTATTCGTCATCATTTAATATTGAATTCATCGTACACGAACAACTTGTGACATGCAAAGTGAATCACTGTACATACCACAAGGCCGTGCACAACAATATACATTTGATAAAATTACAAGGACAGGTGAGCACAAGGTCAAACAAAATTAAAAGCCGGGTTCAACTCAAGTGCGATACAAATAAAGTCACGACATGAGCACAAGGTCAAATCACAGCAATATAAGATGGATTCAACGCAGGTGTAATCCAAATGTACACATGAAGTTCAAAGTGAAGCCACAATGAAACTGCACTAATCCAGAGAACGTTAACAAATGGTCAATGTCAACACAAATGCTCCAGACTAGATCAATGGCAAAATATGATATGGATAAAAAGAGTTCATATGTACTGGCTCGAAGTAACATGTATACAACACAATGCAAACCAGAAATGAGTCGGAACACGCATAAATATACATTGCACAGCAACTATCAGAGCAAGCTCGAATGAGCAAGTGCACCAGGGCAGTACAATACAAGCACAATGCATATTGAAGCACAAGTCAGCAAAAAATATTATCACCATATCAAGTTTCAAATACAACAAACCATGCTAACAAGTACATATACAAAAATGCTTCAGACATGTACAAATATGCAAGACCAAATGCCACCAGACAAACGAAACAGTGCAGCATTCATTTTACTCACAAACATATATGCAAAGTCAACATGTATGCAATAGAATGCATAAGCAAAACACTGCAAAGGATGATGTTAGGACTAATATGCTAAGCAGTGACAATCAGAACATATTCATACACGAGCCCATATTAGATGGAAATACAAATAGTTTGATCAGGTAAACCAGAAAATAATCAAGGCATGACCCATAAGAAATACATATATGCAGCAGTTCAAATGTCACAGGAAAGTTAAGTTTAAATACCAGAAAAGAATCGAACTTCTATCTGACATTATCAAATATACACATGAAATCAAGTTTGCAGTTTCAAATCAAGTCAAAGACAACTGCAGTTTAAATCAAAGTTGTCGAAGTCCGGTGTATCGCAAATTTAGAAATGGCCGAATTCAAAATTGCATCTAGAATTTCAAATTGAACAAGTCGGTGCCAAAGTCAAATAGTATCACAGTATTAAATGACCGAAGTCAGGTGATATCAAAAAACCAAGTCGAAGAAGAAAAAAAATTATCACCATAACCGAAGTCAACAAAGAATCAAAGCCGTGGTGACCAAGATTCAAAACCGTGATAATCAAGAAAACTCATGGAGTTGTGGTGATCAAGCCAGTAAAATATACAAAATGAACAAGTCAAGATTGATCACAAACATTGAATCAAAATCGAACGACCAAGCATATAAACAGACGAGTTCAAAATGAAAAATACGATCAAAATTATAGGAATTCAAATCCTATATAACCCATATCATCATCGGCAAGGAATCTCATTCGAGTAAAAGAAACCACAGAGAAGAATAAACCAATTACTCGAATCAAATCGAGTTCAAGCTTGCTAGTCAGTAAAGCAAAAGGCGTAAATCACATACCATTAAAATCGAACTCGATCGAGAAGCAACCAAAGCTAAGAAACAAACAATCGATCAACAAAGATACGCGAAAGTATCATTTGATTGTTCAACTAGAGTCGGCAGCTTCTAATCAAAAGCCCTAATTTTCGAGCAAAGGAAAAGGGGAAATAGCGCCATTTTTTTACGAGGAAAAAGATATAGCCGATTAGAGATAAAAAAAGGGATAAATTGTTTATCAATTCATTTGGGCCAGCATTTTTTATTCTCTTTGGGTTTATAATTATTATAATGCCTTTAGTATATAAATTAGGGATTTGTTGTTTAAATTGCTTTTTAATTCGCAATTTATTTTTAAACTATGGTAAAGTCTAGTCGTGTGACTAGGTGACGAACTAATCTGGTGTAGTTCGAGAATTCGCAACTCAGTGGCTGAGTTGTTGTAGGATTTTGAGCGTAAAGTTAGGATAGTCGATAGCAGGTGTCGCGAGTTTACATGTGCAAGTGTCTGATTACTTAATTTCTAGTAGAAACCTTGGGGAAAGCAAGTAGGCAGGGTTTTGTCGAAGCTGGGTAAATATGTGTTGTTCTATTTTTGCATTTTTATATTCTGCTATTATTTGTGCTGTTATTATTCTGCTATTATCTATGTTGAATTTATTTTATATACTTCCGCATTAATTTTTTGTAATTAAAAGTATCACCCTATTCACCCCCCTCCATTTAGGGTGAAACCTATCCTACAACTGGTATTAGTGCCAGGTTCAAAAGCCATTTTTGTTTTAAAAATTTTGATTTTTCAACGACCAATTTTTTTTTACAAAGTTGAATTTTTTAAATGGCTTCATTTAATAATGCTTTTGCTGAGGATCGGTCCAGTATCATCCCTCCTATTTTTGACGAAACAGATTTTTTGAATTGAAATTAAAAATAGAATTCTATTTAAAATCTGTTAATTCTAAATGTTGGGATATTATTGAAAATTATTGTGGTATAATAGATGATAAAAATAATGCTCTTGCTATGCATATACTATATTCTCATATTAATCAAGATAATTTTAACTTTATCTCTCATTATGAAAACGCACAGGAAATCTGTAATACTTTTGATGCAATATATGGTGCAAAAGTCAACAACCATGAGAGGTGTAACGACCCGAAATTTTCGAAGCCAAAAATTCCAAATAGTTATGAAAAAGAAGAAAGAGATAGAAGAAGAAGAACAGAAACATCAAACATCTCACAAACGCAGCGGATAAAATAATAATAAATCATAACAGTTTATAAAAGAATATTATAACTGTCGATTACATTTAATATACATCAGAGTTTCACATAATATACAGTCACTGAATATTTACAATTATCATGACTCAGATAAACAATAATATAAATACAGCGGATATACTCCATACGATATTGCCACCAGCTCGCCTCCTGAGCTCCTGAACGTCCTAACATGAAAATCTGTAATACTCGGTCTGACCCGAGCATTACACCAAAGTAACACCCGGGTCAGGCTGAAAACCAGCGTGAGTAAACCCATCTAACATGTAGTACCAAACAAACAACTTGTATAAACCCGGGGTAATTTTATTAATTTAACCAATTCACAATTTGTTATAGACAATGCTTAATTCACATATAACTTTCTAAGTACCAAACTTAGATAAAATAATCCAATTCACTTAAATCATTTCATTCCAGTCTATTGATTTCATACATCAATTTATTTTTGTCCAAAGTGGTTTCGGGTATTTCCTAATATCCAATCCCGGACTCCTCGGATCTCATGTCATCCTAATCCCAAATTATCCAAATGAAATACACAATGTTTCATATCAGCGATATCAACTCATTCAAAGTATCTCGTATCATTCAATTATCCATAAGCAATGCTTAATCATATACAAATTAATTCAATTGATTCTAATTGAATTTTCTAACCACATTCACTTAGATTATTAATTAATTCCAAAACAATTAATTAATCAGTTCATCTATATCCATTCATCTTATTTAACAACCCTGGATTAATTATCTTCCAATTCCATTCTAGAAATTCTCTTTAACTAATCTCACGATATTAATTACTCTTACCAAATCAATGAGTAATCTTTAATTACTTCACAAATTAATTAACCAGAATCAATTACGCTAAATTCTTAATTACTTATATTAATTGACTTCTCATAAGTCACTTATTATGATTTAATTAATCTCAATAAATCAAATCTTTAATTACTTCATTAATTATATAAATTAATGACTTCCAATTATATTTTACTTTGATTCAACCCCAATATTTATCATTCTCGATTAATCCCAATATATAATTAACTATTCTTTTATTTACTTCCTTAATAAAACTGTTACTCCTTAATTAATTATCTTAATTAACCTCTTGATAAATTTCACAAAGTAACTATATCTTATTAATTTCATTAAGTAATTATTTTCACACCATCAAATGATTATTCTGAATTATTTATACTTAGTTAATTAACTTACAACTTAATTTATTATTTATTCAAACCCTTAATTACTGAATTAAATAACCCAAATCATTAATGAATTAAATTAATTAATTATCCTACTAATTTAATGTATCACAAATCATTAAGTCGTTAGTAACTTTTAAACGGAATATTTTCTTATTTATTGTTTTAAATTTAAAACAACTTAAAATTCCCAATACTTCGAGTTAAGCAACCATTAACTCGAGAACCATCCAATACCAAAATCACTCAATCATCAATTCACGGTGCATATCAAATAAATTAAATCATTCAATCAAATATTTTAATATAACCATTTAAACTCAAATGGAATCTAATAGAGTGAGATTTACTCACCTTTGCTTTTGTTTTGCAATCCATCCCATATTGCCTTGGTTTCCTCAATGTTTTAGACCTTGTATAAATATTATATAAATTAATTAACACTTGAACTTAAATCAAACAATTTATCATCATTCACTTATTTAGTTTAACTTATAATTTGATTTAAATTCTTAAACTAAAAATTACCTTAAACCAATTATTATTTTTTGGTTCAAAAATTAAATAAGTAAATTGAAACAGTTCAACCATCCCATCCATCATTTTCAATTCTCTTTTTTTTTAAGTCCTTATATTTCCAGAATCTATAGTCACTTCTGTTACTTATATATGTATATACATTATCTAATTCAAGTTGAAAATGAAGAATAAAAATGCTACGGATCTGTCTTACCGCTAAATCAAGTACTGTGATATATATAATTTACGTAAACTAGATATATTTTTAAATTTAAAACCCCAAAGCATAAGTACCTCGTCACCTTGCTTCCAGAACCCAATCGACAGTTCTCAAACCACGAAATCTCCTCAATCACCATCACTGACAAACACACACCAAATCGACAGAACCATCCAAGTCACTAGCGACCCTCCTTCATTCTCGAGCGCGGCAGGGTATTGCTAACCGTGCCCTACCTCCAGCTATCCACTCGACATGCCCTCACTCCTCGAGCCTTTGCCGCAATCGATCCCCACCCTAAAACTGCGTGCCCAACCTCGGCCACAGTGCCCCTCCACAGCAACGAGCTCCGACCCTCAACAGCCGCCCCCCCAACTTGAGTTCGATTTCGAGAAGGCCGGCTTCGCCCCTTGTTTATTTTTTTTTCTTTCCGAAGATTCCCTTTTTTTGTGAATTTTGTTTCGAGTGAAAGATAGAGAGCGGGTTAAGGTATAGGGTTGGGTAGCTTCTAGCATACGCTTGTAATGTTGAAAATATCTCTGACAAGTGTATATTTAATTTTATTATATTATAAAATTTTCAAAATGCCCTTGTACATGCTACAATAACATCTCGAACTCCTCTTAAGCAATGCCGCTAGGCGATTATAGGGTTTTACCTGCGTCCCGAACACGATGGAACATGTTGCGGAAGCTAATTCAATCAAATGCACGAGTTACAAAAGAAAACGACCCATGTTAAATTAAATCGATTAGAATAATTTCTATACGTTTTGAGCTGCCAGGGTCAAACGACAACTCCGATTTCTACGAAAATTGAAATCCGATAATAACTAACTATTACGGATCCTATGGAATAGGTTTCGTCGAATTCCGAGACCGTGCCTTGGAAGGCTATTTTTAAATATCAATTTAAACGATATATCTTCAAAACTTTACACAACAGCTTTAAATTAAATTTTAAACATTCTATTATCTTCAGTATCATCATTATAAATTTTATCAATCTTCAAATTATTTTAAATAGGCTTAGAAATTCAGATTCAACCATTTACCCAATTTTCAATTATTAACTTCAATATTTAAACTATATAACTCAATGATTTAATTATCTAGAAAATATTGATATCGTGAATTCAAGTTAAAACTAACTTTTAAATATTCAAAATCAATTAATAATTACAATTTAAATTGTTGGAAATTCCGGGTCGTCACAAGAGGTCTCCCATAGTCAACTCAGAAACGTCCTTGACGGGACTGGCAAAATGCAGCAGTGATGAAGATTCAATAGCCGGTGAGATAATTGATTTTCCAATCAATGATTTAGTTTTCTTATGCCAAAAAGTAATTGAAAATAATAAATCTCTTGAGGTGAAAAATAACAAGTTGGAATGGGGACAAGCTAAGCTTTACCAAAAAAATATTGATTTGGAAAATGAGCTTAAAAGTATTAAGAAAATAAAAATTATAATTGCAAAAGGTGTTTGAATCATGAAAAATAATTTGCCCATCTTCATGAAAACTTTCAAAAGTTAGGAAACAAAATTTTAATTTGAGAGAAAAACATAACTGAGTTGAATTGTAAAAACAACATTTTGCAAAAAGAGTTGGATAGCTTTAAGAAGTCAGAAATTTATAAATGTGCGACTTTTGAAAAGAAGTTAAATGGGGTCAACGAAAATTTGAAAACCCTTGAAAAAGAAAACATTATTTTGAGCAAATCTGAAATTATTCAATTAAATACGAGTATGAAAAGGAGATTGAAAAAATCAAGGATTTTGAAAAAAAAATTAAATTTAAAAAACTCCAACTCTTTGAAATCGAGACGCTTGAAATTGAGAATAAAATTAGAGAGCTTCAAAATTAAAACATGCGATTAAAAATGAATAGTTTTGAAAAGAGAGATAATAGCATTAGTTGTGTTTCGAAGCTAATAAATGAAAATAAATTTTAAATCCAAAATTAATAAACTTGAGTTGGTTACTCGGAAATTTGTCACTAAAAATAAATCATTAGAAAATCAACTCTTCGAGAATAAAAGGAATGCATTTGGATTTACAAAAGTGTCTAAATATGAACAAACAACTTATAACATTGTTAAAGGGAAAAGTGTGACACCCAAATACCTGAAAACCATACCAATTTGGGTTTCCAAAGGCACGAATATAAAACCCTCAAAGTCAAACAAATTAGGTGTCTAGGTGCCGAAAGGAACATTTATGAATAGTTTTAGGTCTCCACAAACTTATTTTTCAAAATCTGTTGCCACTAACAACCATGGACCTATAATAATAAATAGGTCACAAAAATATTCTCTCATGTAGGTGTGGTGGCAGGCTAAGGAACAACAACAGTGTTATCTGGATTCTGGCTGTTCAAGGCGTGCAACAGACGACAAATCAAAGTTCCTTAGCCTAGTACAAAGGTGACATAATCACAATGGACAACAACGAAAAATTATTTTAGAGCTAAAGGAGGTAACGGAGTATTTATTCTGAATGATATATTTAATGTGATAATTTGCACAATAATTTGATCAGCCGGTTATGTGATAATGAATATTGATTATGATTCCGACTTATAAAAATTATTGGCCAATTATACTTCTATACCAAAAATACAATAAGTATTCCTAGAGACTTTGTATTGGTTCGTAAAGATTTGTTTGGATTAATGATGATATTTTGATAATTACTCTTGATACACATGGATATATTTGTTTCTGGATCTGACACTATGCACGGCTTCAATTCAATTCCTTTTAAATGCTATAAAATTGATTTTAAGGAAATTTGTTGCAACACCACGGCCTGGTCTATAACATTCAACTAATGATAATCTTGAGTCGACAAGAAATTCGGATGCAGATTACACTGGTATTTCAGCTGACAAACAAATTACTAGAGGAACGTGATTTATGTAAAGATATTCATTAGTTGAATCATTTTCAAAGAAAATATCTGCATATTTTCCCCATCTCCAACTAATTTTCAAATAGCAGACATTTTTCTTTTATGACCCCTTCAGAAAATAGTTGACCTTGTTTCACATTAGTCATTTTGGAAATTTTGATTTTATAATTATTTTGGATTTGATTTTAAATGACTACATTAACTAATTTGACTCCCTATTGATTATTAAAAAGACAAATAGTGATTCAAAAAGTGATGAATGTTGATATTGATGATATATTATAACTTGAGACAGTATATCTAGTAAATTTCTTTAGAAATTTAAACAATAATTATAAACCTTTTGTTAGAAAAAATTTCAAGATCATTTCTATTTTTATCATATTTCTATCAACCATCACTCATCAAAATCCAATATAGCATGTCGATATTTTAAATGGGAAATCATTCTTTTTCCATTTCATTATATTTTTAACAAATAAAAACATCTAAAGTATTCACTCTCATTTAAATGTCCTCACGGTTATGCATGGGTAAATTACTTGGAATTTTTGATTATGTGCTGCCATGCTTATTTAAAAGTCCTCACGGTTATGCATGTATGGAACACATATCAAAATTATTTGATTAAACAGACAAGTTGATTCTAATCCCATTTAAAAGTCCTCACGATTATGCGTGGTTAGAAGACACTTGAATTCATTTTTTTATAAAAATTGGAATACTGCTAATCTCATTTAAAAGTCCTAATGGTTGTGCATGGTTAGTAGATATTCAAATTCCTGATGTAAATGTACCACAAATAAACACAACTACAAGGTTTTATACGATGATGTCATCCTTATCATTCTGAAGTGCAATATGCGTCAATCAGAGTATTTATGATTTTTGTTTGATTTTTTATTGAAATTTAATATTTATACTCCATTGGGTATTAATGTTGTATTAACGTCTATCACTTTATCTCTATTTTCTAACACCATTACTCTTTTGTTGATAACAAAGGGGAGAGAAATGTTAAGATTTTGGCAAATAAAGGTCAAATATCATTTCTACTTACATCTAGGTACATTTGCATTTTTTTTATTCTCATCCGTATATGAAGGGGGAGCTTTGTGTGGAGATGGAGCATTCAAATAGGGGGAGAAAATTGAATGATCAAATACATTTAATATATTAAAAATCTTAAATACATGTTTGTTATCATCAAATGGGGGAGATTATTGGATATGCAAGTATATGATTTTTATTTGATGATAATAAACATATATATATATATATATATATTAATTTAAATGTATTTGTTAATGTACTATTTTATTTTTCACATAATTAAGTAAATATTTGCTGAATAAAATAAATAACACATAATTTAAATTCAAACGGATATTTTATTCGAACAAATATTTATTACGATTTTGAACATTAAAATTTGAGCTCTTACTATATATACATACAAATTTCAATTACATTACAATTTAAATCACATCATATTTTTCAATATACATACATTTGCACCTCACTACATTTTACTCGTATTAATCTTCAACTCTATTCCAGATTGAATCCAGCATCTGAACGATCTGCAAAATAAACGCTGAAGCAATAAAATTGAAAAATAAATAATTTTTACAGTGTAAACAAAAATTAAATGTGTATGTTTGAAAAAATTATGTGCCTCGGTTATTTGAGTTGTTCGTCACCATTTAATTTTGAATTCATCGTACACAAACGGCTTGTGACATGCCCAGTGAATCACTGTGCATGCCACAAGGTCGTGCACACCAATATACACTTGATAAAATTACAGGGATTGGTGAGCACAAGGTCAAACCCAATTAAAAGTCTGATTCAACTCAAATTCCTTACAAATAAAGTCACGACATGAGCACAACGTTAAACCCGAGCTACATAAGCTGGATTCAACACAGGTGCAATCCAAATGTACACATGAAGTTCAAAGTGAAGCCATAATGAAACTA
Source organism: Allium cepa (assembly GCA_030765085.1). Lineage (NCBI taxonomy): Eukaryota > Viridiplantae > Streptophyta > Magnoliopsida > Asparagales > Amaryllidaceae > Allium > Allium cepa. Next base: position 33,024,673 of record CM060940.1, read on the forward strand.
CACTAATCCAGACAACGTTAATAAATTGTCAATGTAAACACAAATGCTCTAGGCCAGATCAATTGAAAAATATGGTATGGATAAAAAGAGTTCATATGTACTGACTCAAAGTAACATGTATAAAACACAATGCAAACAAGAAATGAGTCAGAGCACACATGCATATGCATTGCACAGTAACTATCAGAGCAAGCTCGAATGAGCAAGTTCACCAGGGCAGTACAGTACACACACAATGCATGTTGAAGCACAAGGCAACAAAAAATATTATCACCATATCAAGTTCAAATACAATAGACCATGCTAACAAGTACATATACAAAAATGCTTAAGACATGCACAAATATGCAAGACCGAATGCCACCAAATAAACGAAACAATGCAGCATTCATTTTACTCGTAAACAAATATGCAAAGTCAAAATGTATGCAACAAAGTGCATAAGCAAAAAACTACAAAGGATGATGCCAAGAACAATATGCAGAGAAGTGACAATCAGAACATATGCATACAGAAGCCCATATCAGATGGAAATACAAACAGTTTGATCAGTTAAACCAAAAAATAATCAAGGCATGAACACACAAGAAATACATATATGCACCAGTTCAAATTTAGCAGGAAAGTTAAGTTTAAATACTAGAAAAGAATCGAACTTCTATTTGACATTATCCAATATACACATGAAATCAAGTTTGCAGTTTCAAACCAAGTCAATAAGAACTGCAGTTTAAATCAAAGTTGCCAAAGTCCGGCGTATCGCAAATTCAAAAATGGCTGAATTCAAATTGCATTAGGAATTTCAAATTGAACAAGTCAGTGCAAAAGTCAAATATTATCACAATATTAAATGATCGAAGTCAGGTGATATCAAAAAACGAAGTCGAAGCAGAAAACAAAATATATTATCACCATAACCGAAGTCAACAAAGAATCATAGCCATGGTGGCCAAGATTCAAAACCATGATAATCAAGCAAACTCAAGGAGCCATGGTGATCAAGCCAGTAAAATATATAAAATGAACAAGTCAAGATTGATCACAAACATTGAATCTTAATCGAACGACCAAACATATAAACAGACGAATTCAAACTGAAAAATACGATCGAAATTATAGGAATTCAAATCCTATATAATCCATATCATCATTGGCAAGGAATCTTATTTAAGTAAAAGAAAAAACAGAGAAGATTAAATCAATTACTCGAATCAAATCGAGTTCAAGCAAGCTAGTTAGCAAAGCAGCAGGCATAAATCACATACCATTAAAATCAATCTCAATGGAGAAGCAGCTAAAGCTAAGCAACAAACAATCGATCAACAGAGCTACGTGAAAATATCATTTGATTGATCAACTAGAGTTGGCAGCTTATAATTAAAAGCCCTAATTTTCGAGCAAAGGAAAAAAGGAACGAGCACCATTTTTTTTACAAGCAAAAAGATACGGCCGATTAGAGATAAAAGAAAAAGGGGATAAATAGTTTATCACTTCATTTGAGCCGGCCTTTTTTGTTCTCTTTGGGTTCATAATTATTACAAGGCCTTTAGTATATAAACTAGGGTTTTGTTGTTTAAATTTCTTTTTAATTTGTAATTTATTTTTAAACTATTGTAAAGTCTAGTCGTGTGACTAAGGGACGAACTACTGTGGTGTAGTTTGAGAATTCGCAACTCAGTGGCTGAGTTGTGGCAGGGTTTTGATCGTAGAGTTAGGTTAGTCGATAGCGGGTGTCGCAATTTTACATGTGTAAGCGTCTGACTACTTAATTTCTGGTAGAAATCTTCGGGGCAACACGTAGGCAGGGTTTTGCCAAAGTTGGATAAATCTGTGTTATTCTATTTCTGCATTTTTATATTCTACTATTATCCATGCTGCTATTATTTTTCTATTATCTATGTTGAAATTATTTTATATACTTAGGCAATAAATTTTTATAATTAATAGAATCACCCTATTCACCCCCCTCTAGGGTGAAATCGATCCTACAACTGGTATCAGTGCCAGGTTCAAAAGCCATTTTTGTTTTAAATATTTTGATTTTTCAAAGACCGATTTTTTTTATAAATTTGAATTTTTAAAATGGCTTCTTTTAATAATGATTTTGCTGAGGGTCGGTCCAATATTATCCCTCCTATATTTGACGGAACAGATTTTTTGAACTGTAAATTAAAAATAGAAAATCTGTCCATTCTAAATGTTGGGATATAATTGAATTTGGGTGTGATATAATAGATGAGAAAAATAATGGTCTTGTTATGCATATACTATATTCTCATATTAATCAAGATAATTTATTTCTTTATCTCTCATTGTGAAAAAGCATAGGAAATCTGGAATACTTTTGATGCAATATATGGTGCAAAAGTCAACATCCATGAGAGGTCCCCCATTATCAACTAAGAAACGTGCTTGACGGGACTGGAAAAATGCAGCTGTGATTAAGATTCAATAGTCGATGAGAAAAGTGATTTTCCAATCAATGATTTAGTTTTATTATGCCAAAAAGTAATTGAAAATAATAAAGCTCTTGAGGTGACAAATAATAAGTTGGAAAGGGGACAAGCTAAACTTCATCAGAAAAATAATGATTTGGAAAATGAGCTTAAAAATATTAAGAAAATAAAAATTCTAATTGCAAAAGGTGTTTGAATCATGAAAAATAATTTTCCCGTCTTCAGGAAAACTTTCAAAAGTTAGAAAATAAAATTTTAATTCGAATGAAAAACAAACTGAGTTGATTCGTAAAAACAACATTTTGCAAAAGGAGTTGGATAGCTTTACGAAGTCAGAAATTTCTAAATATGCGATTTTCGAAAAGAAATTAAATAAGATCAACGAAAACTTCAAAACCCTTGAAAAAGTAAACATGATTTTAAGAAAATCTGAAATTATTCAATTAAATCACAAGTTTGAAAAGAGGATTGAAAAATTTAAGGATTTGGAAAAAAATGAATTTAAAAAACTCCAACTCTTTGAAATCGAGATGCTCGAAATTGAGAAAAAAATTAGAGAGCTTCAAAATGAAAATATGCAGTTAAAAATGAATAGTTTTGAAAGGAGAGATAATAGAATTAATTATTTTTTCAAAGCTAATAAATGAAAATAAGCTTTTAAAATCCAAAACTAATAAACTAAAGTTGGTTACTCAGAAATTTTTCACAAAAATAAATCGTTAGAAAATCAACTCTTCGAGAATAAAAGGAATGCATTTGGATTTACAAAAGTGTCAAAATATGAACAAACAACTAATAACATTTTTTAAAGGGAAAAGCCTGATACCTAAACACCTGAAAACCATACCAATTTGGGTTTCCAAAGGCACGAATATAAAATCCCTCAAAGTCAAACAAATTTGGGTGCCGAAAGGAACATATATAAATAGTTTTGGGTCTCCACAAATTTATTTTTTAAATCTGCTGTCACTAACAACCATGGACCAATAAAAACAAATTGGTCACAAAAATATTCTCTCGTGCAGGTGTGGTGGCAGGCTAAGGAACGACAACAGTGTTATCTGGATTCTGGCTGTTCTAGATGCACAACGGGTGACAAATCAAAGTTCATTAGCCTAGTACAAAGGTGAAAGAATCACAATGGACAACAACGAAAAATTATCGTAAAGGTAAAAGAGGTAACGGTGTATTTATTCTGAATGATATATTTAATGTGATAATCCGCACCATAATTTGATCAGCCAGTTATGTGATAACGGATTTTGATTATGATTCTGACTTATAAAAATTACTGGCCAATCATATTTTTATGCCAAAAATACAATAAGTATTTCTGGAGACTTTGTATTAGTTCCTAAAGATTTGTTTGGATTAATGATGATATTTTGATAATTACTCTTGATACACATGGATATATTTGTTTCTTGATCTAACATTTTGTATGGCTTCAATTCAATTCCATTTTAATGTTGTAAAAATGATTTTAAGGAAATTTGTCGCAACATCACAGCCTGGTCTATAACATTCAACTAATGATAATCTTAAGTCAATAAGAAATTCAGATGCAGATTACACTGGTAATCCAGTTGATAGAAAAATTACCGATGGAATGTGATTTACGTAGAGACATTTATTAATTGAATCATATTCAAAGAAAATATCTGCATATTTTTCATCTCCAACTAATTTTCAAATAGCAGACATTTTTCTTTTATAACCCCTTCAGAAAATAGTTGACCTTGTTTCAGATTAGTCATTTTGAAAAATTTGATTTTATAATTATTTTGGATTTGATTTTGAATGACTAAATTAACTAATCTGACTCCCTATTGATTATCAAAAAGATAAATAGTGATTCAAAAAGTGATGAGTGTTGATATTGATCATATATTATAACTTGAGACTGTATATTTAGCAAATTTCTTTAGAAATTTGAACAAGACTTATAAAACCTTTTGTTAGCAAAAATTTCATGATCATTTCTATTTTTATCATATTTCTATCGACCATCACTCATCAAAATCCAATATAGTATGTCAATATGTGATATTTTAAAGGGGAAATTATTCGTTTTTCATTTCATTATATTTTTAACAAATAAAAACGTCCAAAGCAATCGCTGTCATTTAAAAGTCCTCACGGTTATGCATGGGTGAACTACTTGGAATTTTTGATTATGTGCTACCATGCTCGTTTAAAAGTCCTCACGGTTATGCATGTATGGAACGCATATCAAAATTAATTGATTAAATAGACTATCTGATACTAATCCCATTTAAAAGTCCTCACGGTTATGCGTGGTTAGAAGATACGTGAATTCATTTTTTATAAAAATTGGAATACTACTAATCTCATTTGAAAGTCCTAATAGTTATGCATGATTAGTAGATATTCAAATTCCTGATATAAATATACCACAAATAGACACAACTATATGGTTTTATATGATGACATCATCCCTATCATTCTGAAGTGGAGTATGCCTCAATCAGAGTATTTATGATTTTTGTTTGAATTTTTATTGAAATTTAATATTTATACTCCATTGGGTATTAATGTTGTATTAATTTCTATCACTTTATCTCTATTTTTCTAACACTATTACTCTTCTGCCAATAACAAAAGGGTGGCAAATAAAGGTCAGATATCATTTCTACTTACATCCTGGTACATTTGCATTTTTTTTATTCTCATGCATATATGAAGGGGGAGCTTTGTGTAGAGAGGGAGCATTCAAATAGGGGAAGCAAATTGAGTGATCAAACACATTTAATATATTCGAAATCTTAAATATATGTTTGTTATCATCAAAAGGGGGATATTGTTGAATATGCAAGTATATGATTTTTTATAATAATAAACACATATATATATATATACATTTAAATGTATTTGTTAATGCATTATTTTAATTTTTCACATAATTAAATAAATATTTGCTGAATAAAATAAGTAACACATAATTTAAATTCAAATGGATATTTTATTTAAACAATATTTATTATAATTTTGAATAGTACAAATTTGAGCTCTTATACATATACATACATACATACATACATATATATATATATATATATATATATATTTCAATTACATTACAATTTCAGTCACATCATATTTTCACTATACATACATTTGCGTCTCACTACATTTCACTCGTTCACTCGTATTAATCTTCAACTCTAGTCTAGATAGTATTCAGCATCTGAGCGATCTACAAAATAAGCACTAAAACAATAAAATTGAAAAAGAAATAATTTTTGCAGTAAAAAAAAATAAATGTGTATTTTTCAAAAAACAATATGCCTCGGTTATTTAGGTTGTTCGTCATCATTTAATTTTGAATTCATCATACACAAACATCTTGTGACATGCATAGTGAATCATTGTACATGCCACAAGGCCGTGCACACCAATATACACTTGATAAAATTACAGGGACATGTGAGCACAAGGTCAAAGCCGATTAAAAGTCGGGTTCAACTCAAGTGCAATACAAATAAAGTCACGACACGAGCACAAAGTCAAATCTGAACTATATAAGCTGGATTCAACACAGGTGCAATCCAAATGTATACATGAAGTTCAAAGTGAAGCCACAATGAAACTGCACTATTTCAGACAACATGAAAAAATTTTCAATGTCAACACAAATGCTCTAGACCAGATCAACAGAAAAATATGGTATGGATAAAAAGAGTTCATATGTACTGGCTCGAAGTAACATGTATACAACACAATGCAAACCAGAAATGAGTCAGAGCACACATGCATATACATTGCACAGCAACTATCAGAGCAAGCTCGAATGAGCAAGTGCACCAGAAAAGTACACTTCAAGCACAATGCATATTGAAGCATAAGTCAGCAAAAAATATTATCACCATATCAAATTTCAAATATAACAGACCATGCTAACAAGTGCATGTACAAAAATGCTTTAGACATGTACAAATGTGCAAGACCAAATGCAACTGGACAAATGAAACAGTGTAGCATTCATTTTACTCACAAACATATATGCAAATTCAACATGTATGCAACAGAGTGCGCAAGCAAAACACTGTAAAGGATGATGCTAGGACCCAATATGTAGAGTAGTGACAATCAAAACATATGCATATGTTCGTCGACGGAAATTCTATCGGTTTAGAAAACCGTCGAACGAATTTTGAAATAAAAATAACCGCAAGCGCACGGTGTACGAATGTAGCACGTGGCGAATACAGGTCGATCCGCAGGGAATTGATGATTTTAAAATTCTACTCAATCAAATTAACCAAAGTTGGAAGAGTGATAAACTAAAAAAAAGGAGAAAAATGACAAAAGAAAATAGATAAAAATACGAGAGTGTTAGGACAATTTAGAGGCAACTTCCACTCTCTAGATCACATAAATCAACAAAATGAAGTTATGATCTCTCTTTTCTTTTCATTGGTGTAATTAGTTGATGTGCTTATCATAAGTATGGTATATTTGTGCTATTAATTAGCCCAATATAAACCATCAAACTATAACACAACCACTAATACACATTTAACTCTCATGAAATATGACAACAAAGTTGAAAGCAAAATCTATTTTAAGCATAGCCTATTAACTATTGTTGAGAAATATAGGCTATCAAATTTCAATTTCAACATTCACTTCTTTGCCATAATCATATTTAGATGAAGAGGCAATTTGTGTTATGTTTGTTTAAGCATAGCCTATTTGTTATGAACAACATAGACTATCAAATTCAAAGCTAAACAACATCATTAAACCACTTCAAGTGTTTCCATTAAAGCACAAAAAGAGAGTATAAACATCAAAATGTTGCATCTACATACTAGAGAGCTTCATTACCCCTAAATTGTAGGGATTAAGCTCTCATATTTGTTATCAAATAAACAAATGTAGGAAGCAACATGAAAGCAAAAAGAGAGCAAAGTGAAATGGAAAACTATTCTAATTGCATAAAGGAAAATCTACATAAGAGAAAAGAAAAGAAACAATAATTAACATTGCATAAAAGAAAAGAATTACATAAGAGAAGAAATGGCTAAGTAGCCATGGAAAGAAAGAGAGCTTTGATTTATTTTCTGAACTAAAACTAACTAACTAAAAGGAAGATGGCTACATGGAACATAAGGGGTATTTATACAAGTTAGAAACCCTAATGCATATTTTTGGGGAGTACCCAAAATGCCCTTGGAGGAAGTGTGGTCACCAAGTAACTATTAACTTCCACTAATCATCCATTAAGTATGCATGAAGATTTAATGGCCATAAGCATGTGGATTAGCTTCAAATTTGTACATGAAGAAAGGTGGGTAGGTGGGGTCCTCCATTATCATGCCTTTGAATTATTTTCATCTTCATTTGTTCTATTCACCCTTGTGCATACATATATTTTCATGAAGCCACTTGTGTTTGAATTTTAATTCCTACAAAATACATAGAAATTTTCAATTAAATTTTCACAAATTAATAAATGCACAAAAAAGACAATTTTGTCCCTATATGAAGATGAATATGTGACAATTTGAAAATAATTTGAATTTGGTTTAAACAAGTTAAAATACCCAATATGATCATTTATTTAATTTAAATAGAATAAATATGGTGGTAAAAATATGCACATTTACGTGCACATCAGCATACACTAGCCCATATGAGATGGAAATACAATAGTTTGATCATCTAAACCAAAAAATAATCAAGGCATGAACACACAAGAAATACATATATGCAGCAGTTTAAATGTCATAGGAAAGTCAAGTTTAAATACCAGAAAAGAATCGAACTTCTATCTTACATTATCAAATATACACATGAAATCAAGTTTGCAGTTTCAAACTAAGTGAAAGACAACTGCAGTTTAAATCAAAGTTGCCAAAGTCTGGTGTGTCACAAATTCAAAAATGGCCGAATTCAAATTGCATCAGGAATTTTATATTGAACAGGTCAGTGCCAGAGTCAAATATTATCGGAGTATTAAACGACTGAAGTCAGGAGATGTCAAAACACCAAGTCGAAGCAGAAAACAAAATATATTATCACCATAACCGAAGTTAACAAGGAATCAAAGCCGTGGTGACCAAGATTCAAAACCGTGATAGTCAAGCAAACTCATGGAGCCGTGGTGATCAAGCCAGTAAAATATACAATATGAACAAGTCAAGATTGATCACAAACGTTGAATCAAAATCGAACGTCCAAGCATATAAATAGACGAATTCAAAAAAAATACGAATGAAATTATAGAAATTCAAATCCTATATAACCTAAATCATCATCAACAAGGACTCTCATTTGAGTAAAAGAAACAACAGAGAAGAATAAATCAATAACTCGAATTAAATCAAGTTCAAGCAAGCTAGTCAGTAAAGCAAAAGGCATAAATCACATACCATTAAAATCGAACTCGATCGACAAGCAGCCAAGGTGATGCAGCGCACCATGTTAAGTCGTCTACCTTAAATCGTGCCTGCCTTATGTCGCCTGCCTTAAGTCGCTCGCTAGCGCACCATGATAAGTCGCTTGCCTTAAGTCGCTCGCTTGCCTTAAGACGCTTGCCTTGAATTGCCGACCTTATAAGATAGCGACTCAAGAAATCAAGCTGCAGTTCTATAAGCCGTTACCTTATGCCGCATTTCCTTAAGTCGCCTGCCTTATGCCACATTTTCATAAGTCGCTCACTTATGCCGCCTTTCTATAGATCGCTCACTTATGCCACTTTTCTATAGGTCGTTCACTTATGTCGCATGAATCTGTGCTATCTTCTTATGTCGCATGAAGCTGTGCTATCTTCTTAAGCCGTATGATCTTAATTCGCTGAATTCTTATGTCGCTTAAGTCGCTTAAGCCGTTCCTGAAGCTGTGCTATGTTGTTATGTCGTATGTTGTTATGTCGCATTGTGTTGTATTGTTAAGTCGTGTGATGTTGTAACTCGTATGTCGTTAGGTCGTGTGGTGTATTGTTAAGTCGAATGTGTGTTGTATTGTTAAGTCGCATGTGTGTGTTGTATTGTTAAGTCGCATGTGTGTTTTATTGTTAGGTCATGAGTCGTATGATGTTAAGTCGTATGTCTTAGGTCGTTGAGTCGCGTGTGTTGAGTCGCCTGTGTGTGTTGTAATTTCCTATAAATAGGGATGTGTTGTCATTTGTAAAAGGGAGTTGATTTTTGAATAAAATTTGTGTGTGAGCTTTGGCCACCATTGTTGGAAGTTGAGTGTGATCTCCTTCTTCTTTCCATCTTCGGGTTATTCTTGAGCGAATCAACGAAGTTGAAGCCAATTCTCGGTATCACTTACGAGTGATCAACGATCAAATTGTAGATCTTTCAACACGGTTTCTTGCGAGATCAACTGGTTGGAGATAACTAGATTTCGGTATCATCACGATCAACGGAATTGAGAAATTATCATTTTATCGATTTATTTGACACGAAATCATCATTTCGTGAGTAAGATCCTGGATATGTTGCGACAGTTTGGTATCTAAATTGCTCAAGCCTAGTCAAAGCTATGTCAATTGGTATCAGAGCCAAATCAGAGACAGAAACGAAATTGTTTAATGATCATGCCTCCGAGACGTGCTAATTGCTATCATAATGTTGAAGATTTGTATAGAAGACAAGAAGCTGAGCAGATGGAGCTGCGTATCAATGAAAAGTTCAATGAGGGTATTGAAAAAATGTAGAAATTGATGAACGACATGAATCAAAATCAAAGGAGAACTTCACCAGTTTCGAACCAGAGTGGATAAAGGGTTTCACCATCGGTTTCGGAAGAAAGGAGGGTGTCTCCCCAGTCTTATCGAGATAGGAGAGAATCATCAGTTTCAATGATTCGAGACTGCCATGGGTACCGAAACGAAGAGGGAAGAACTCAACGTGGATATGAAAATGAACCATATCGTGATGCTGAAAGACAGGGTAGAAGGGACATGCGTGGTCGTAGGGACGTAAATGGTCAGGATCGATATAGAAATACATCTGATTTTGAGGAAGATGGTGATGGAGGTAGTATTCATTATCAAAATAGAGGCCAAGTGCGAAATCAATAACTATATTCAGAAAATGATCGTAAATGGGAGTCAGCTATGAGGATGGAAATTCCAGAATTTAAAGGTGGTATGCAAGCAGAAGAATTTATTGATTGGTTGTCGAATGTTGAAGAAATTTTGAACTTCAAGGATGTGCCTGAGAATCGCAGAGTCCAATTAGTTGCTACAAAACTAAGGGGAAGAGCTATCGCTTGGTGGCAACAAACTAAATTAACTCGGGAGAGAATGAGAAAATCAAAAGTTGACACTTGGGAGAAGATGAGAAAAATGATGAAAGCGACTTTCTTGCCGTACAATTATCAATCTCTTATGTATCAACGTTTGCAGAATTTGAGACAAGGGACGAAGACAGTGAATGACCATGCAGATGAATTCTATCAATTGATTGCAAGGAATGATATTATGGAAACCGAGGAACAACTAATGGCTATGTAACGACCCGGAATTTTGGGCAATATAAATTTAATAATCTGCATATATAATTTAATTGATTTGATAATTTTTCTTTGTAATTTTAATTTAAACTGATAAATTTAATCTTTTTATGGATAATAAATATTTAATATGATAATTGTGATCAATATCTTTCTGACAATTTAAAATATTGATAAGATTTACTTTTTAAAGCTAATCAAATTTTATTCTATTTATAATATATATATGATATATATATATTGTGAATAGAAGGTCTTTTGTTTTAAATTAAAGATTAATTTTCAAATTGTAATATATATGTTTGTATATGTTATAATTTGAATTATTTTGAAATTTAATTAAATCAATTGATAATTTATAATGTATGAATATTGTAAATTGAAGCTTTGTTTTAGAATCAATGTTTTCAAAAGTTAATTTAAAGATTAATTCATTTGTTTTAAAATATAAGTTTATTATTTATTTTAAATATGATAGTTTAAAAAAGGATTTAAACAAGCTTTGTTTTGTTTTCTTTTAAAATGCTTAAATTAAAAATGGTTATAAATGTAGGATAAATGTTTTAGTTTTTTTTATACACACCAACTGAGACGACCCGACTTCCTATCTCTAGGAAATCGCATCATCTTGAAGAAAGAAAGGGATAGAAGAAGAAAAGAAAGAGAAAGAAGAAAGACAACAACATCAGAGAACTCACAGCGGAACGAATGAAATATAATATATCACATAAAATATTACATAATATCTTATTACATCAGAGTACACGACATATACAACACATATTAGACAGTTATAATCTTCTATCTAACTATACAATTCAAGTACCACAGATACAAATACCAAAAAACACAGCGGAACCATAATATATCTACACGTGGAAGCCTCCTGCTCCATATCTCCTCCAGTACTCGTCAAGCAAACCTGAATCACTTGACTACTCATACATGTATATACAAAAAAACTAAAACATTTATACTTACATTTATAACCATTTTTAATTTAAGCATTTTAAAAGAAAACAAAACAAAGCTTGTTTAAATCATTTTTTAAACTATCATATTTAAAATAAATAACAAACTTATATTTTAAAACAAATGAATTAATCTTTAAATTAACTTTTGAAAACATTGATTCTAAAACAAAGCTTCAATTTACAATATTCATACATTATAAATTATCAATTGATTTAATTAAATTTCAAAATAACTCAAATTATAACATATACAGACATATATATTACAATTTGAAAATTCACCTTTAATTTAAAACAAAAGACCTTCTATTCACAATATATATATCATATATATATTATAAATAGAATAAAGTTTGATTAGCTTTGAAAAATAAATCTTATCAATATTTTAAATTGTCAGAAAGATATTGATCACAATTATCTGATTAAATATTTATTATCCATAAAAAGATTAAATTTATCAGTTTAAATTAAAATTATAAAGAAAAATTATCAAATCAACTAAATTATTTATGTAGATTATTAAATTTATATTACCCAAAATTCCGGGTCGTTACAGGCTTGATATGTTGGAGGGTTACGAATGCAAATTCAAGACATGGTTAATATGTTTAATCCAATGTCTATTGCTGAAGCACATCAGAAAACTCTAGCTTGGGTGAAACAAGGGAGACGAGGAGTTGGTGTGTTTACGAGTTCTAACAACCAGAATAAGGGTGCTAGTAGCAGTGCTAATGTTTCCAAGGCAGTCAATAAACCAATTGTCAATGAAGCCGCTAAAGCGAAGGTCAATAACAGTATCAAGTGCTATAATTGTTAGGAGTTTGGCCATAAAAGTTATGAATGTACAAAGCCAAAGAAGAGAGCATTAGTTACAGAGGAATGTGAGTATGAGGATATGGAAGCTGAAATTGATTATTCTCAACCATCAAAGTTTGATGAAGATGAAGAAGTTGTGTTAGGAGACGAAGGGTGTAACTTGATGATGAGGAGGTCTTGTTTAAGGCCAAAGCATGAGAATGATTCTAGTTGGCTGAGAAGCAATATCTTTCAGTCTACATGTACTATCCTGGGAAAGGTTTGTCGATTTGTTATTGATGCGGGAAGCTGCGATAACATTATTTCTGAAGAAGCCGTCACGAAGTTAGGGTTGAAGACTGAAAAACACCCTAGACCTTATAAACTGGCATGGCTAAAGAAAGGTGGAGAAGAGACAGTGGGAAGACGAGCATTTGTTACATTTTATATTGGGAAGAAGTACAAAGATTATATATGGTGTGATGTTTTCGATATGGATGTGTGTCATCTACTATTGGGAAGACCATGACAATATGATAGAGCGGTACAACATAATGGTCGCACCAACAGCTACAGTTTCATGTTCGAAGGTACTCAAGTTACCTTAATTCCTAAGAAGCATGAACAAAGTGAAAGCAAGTCAGAGAAGAAAGTGGAATCAACTAGTCTATTATCTATGAGAGAATTTGTTAAAGAAGTGGAAGATAGTGCTGAATTGTTTATGTTGATTGGGTATGAAATAAGTGAAGATCTTGAAATTCCTGCGGAGGTTAGACCGATGTTAAATGACTTTGAAGATGTCTTTCCTGCGGAATTCCCCGAGGAATTACCGCCACTAAGGGATATACATCATCAAATTGATCTAGTGTCAGGTGCTGTTTTACCGCATAGGTTGCATTATCGTATGAGTCCAAAAGAGCATGAAGAGTTGAGGAGACAGGTTGAGGAGTTTCTTAAGCAAGGTCGTGTTCGAGAGAGTCTTAGTCCTTGTGCTGTACCAGCTCTGTTGGTACCAAAGAAAGATGGTTCATGTAGAATGTGTACAGACAGCAGGGCACTCAACAAAATAACAGTCAGATACAGATTTCCTATGCCAAGACTTGATGATCTATTGGATCAACTTAGTGGGTCTGTAATCTTTTCTAAGATCGACCTTAAGAGTGGTTATCATCAGATTCGCATAAGACCAGGTGATGAATGGAAGACAGCATTCAAGACTCGGGAAGGATTATATGAGTGGATGGTCATGCCATTTGGTCTATCTAATGCACGAAGTACATTTATGAGGGTGATGAATCAAATTTTCAGACCTTACATCGGGAAGTTTGTTGTAGTTACTTTGATGATATCTTAATATATAGTGCTAGCAAAGAGGAGCACATTCAACATTTGCGAAAGGTGTTAACTATTCTTCGTCAAGAACAGTTCTATGCAGCGACGAAAAAATGCATGTTGATGCCAAGTGTTTTATTTCTAGGTTATGTCGTGTCCAAGGAAGGGATACAAGTGGACCAGAGTAAAGTAGTCGCAATCAGAAATTGGCCACAGCACAACACCATAACAGAAATCAGAAGTTTTCATGGGTTAGCTTCATTTTATCAAAGATTTATACCGCACTTTAGTAGTGTAATGGTGCCAGTTACTGATTGTATGAAAGAAGAGCAGTTTTCATGGTCGAAAGAGGCAGGATCTGCTTTTGAACAAATCAAGGAACTTTTAACCACAGTACCGATTCTAGTGTTGCCAGATTTTCAGTTACTATTTGAGTTGCATACAGATGCGTCCAAAGTTGGAATTGGAGGAGTGTTGAGTCAGAAGGGTCGTCCAATTGCCTTTTTCAGTGAGAAACTTTCTGGAGCAAAGATGAGATACAGTACTTATGATGTGGAGTTTTATGCTATTGTACATGCCATGAAGCATTGAAGACATTACTTGTTCCACAAAGAATTTGTTTTGTATACAGATCATTGAAGCATTGAATTATTTACAAGGGCAGAATAAAATTGCAGCTAGGCACGCATCGTGGATAGCTTATTTGCAGCAATTTACATTTGTCATAAAACACAAGTCCGTAGTAACTAATCGCGTCGCCGATGCATTGAGTTGGAGGAATAATTTACTAACAACCATGCGAGTAGAGGTGATGGGTTTTGACTTACTTCCAGATTTACTTACTTCAGATTCATATTTTTCTGAAATCCTAGACAAAGTCAAGCAGGGAATCATGGATGGATATATGCTGGTTGAAGGTTTTCTATTCAAAGGAAATCAATTGTGTATTCCAGATTGCAGTCTATGAATGAAAATATCAAAGAATTACATGAAGAAGAATACGTGGGCCGCGACCGTACTATGAAGTTGATCTCAAAGTCTTATTTTTGGCCGTCGATGAGGAAGGAGGTTGAAAAGTTCGCTAAGAGGTGCCATATTTGTCAAGTTTCCAAGGGGACCGCAACAAATGCAGGTTTATATATGCCGTTGCTTATACCTACTAAACCATGGGTGGATGTTAGTATGGACTTTGTATTGGGCTTGCCGAGGACGCAACTTGGCAATGATTCTATCTACGTGGTGGTTGATCGGTTTTCAATAATGGTACATTTTATCGCATGCAAGAAGACTGCAGATGCAGTTAATATCGTACAGTTATACTTCAGAGAGATCTATCGTCTTCACGGGTTGCCTGAATCTATTGTATCGGATAGGGATACTCGTTTTCTGAGTCATTTTTGGATGAGTCTATGGAGAATGGTCAGGACAAAGCTGAAATTTAGTAGTGCTTATCATCCATAGATGGATGGACAGATAGAAGTTGCGAATGGATCCCTAGGTAATCTATTGAGATGCCTCGCGAATGACAATTTGAAGAGTTGCGATTCCAAGTTGTGTCAAGCTGAGTTTGCACACAACCCTGTAGTTAATCGTAGCACTGGTTTCAGTCCATTCCAGGTCGTTTACTCAACAATTCATAAGGGACCATTAGATTTATCTATAGTACCACAGCAGAAAGGAGTGATCAAACGAGCTAGTGATTTTGTGAATGAATTGCAAGAGTGCCACAAGGTTGTGCAGGAACAATTGCTTAAGGCGAATGAAAAATATAAGCAATCCGCAGATATTAAACGACGAAATGTTTAGTTCAAAGAAGGAGATTTTTTATATGCAATATTGACTAAGGATCGATTTCCTATTGGTACTTACAACAAACTAGCTCCTGGAAAGATTGGTCCTTTGGAAATCGTAAAGAAGATTAATGAGAATGCTTATCAGTTAAGATTGCCGGATCATATCCATACTGCTGACGTTTTCAACGTCAGACACTTGATTCCATATCATGAGAATAAGTATGTCGAAGAAGAGGAAAGTATAAATTCGGGGTTGAATTCTTTCAACCAGAGGAGGATGATGCAGCGCACCATGTTAAGTCGTCTATCTTAAGTCGCGCCTACCTTATGTCACTTGCCTTAAGTCGCTCGCTAGCGCACCATGATAAGTCGCTTGCCTTAAGTTGCTCGCTTGCCTTAAGACGCGTGCCTTGAATTGCCGACCTTATAAAATAGCGACTCAAGAAATCAAGCCGCATTTCTATAAGCCGTTACCTTATGTTGCATTTCCTTAAGTCGCCTGCCTTATGCCACATTTCCATAAGTCGCTCACTTATGCCGCCTTTCTATAGGTCGCTCACTTATGCCACTTTTCTATAGGTCGTTCACTTATGTCGCATGAAGCTGTGCTATCTTCTTATGTCGCATGAAGCTGTGCTATCTTCTTAAGTCGTATGATCTTAAGTCGCTGAATTCTTATGTCGCTTAAGTCGTTCCTGAAGCTGTGCTATGTTGTTATGTCGTATGTTGTTGTGTCGCATTGTGTTGTATTGTTAAGACGTGTGATGTTGTAACTTGAATGTCGTTAGGTCGTGTGTTGTATTGTTAAGTCGCATGTGTGTTGTATTGTTAAGTCGCATGTGCGTTTTGTATTGTTAAGTCGCATGTGTGTTGTATTGTTATGTCGTGAGTCGTATGATGTTAAGTCGTATGTCTTAGGTCGTTGAGTTGCATGTGTTGGTTCGCCTGTGTGTGTTGTAATTTCCTATAAAAAGGGGTGTGTTGTCAATTGTAAAAGGGAGTTGATTTTTGAATAAAATTTGTGTGTGAGCTTTGGCCACCATTGTTGGAAGTTGAGTGTGATCTCCTTCTTCTTTCCATCTTCGGGTTATTCGTGAGCGAATCAATGAAGTTGAAGCCAATTCTCGGTATCACTTACGAGTGATCAACGGTCGAATTGTAGATCTTTCAACACGGTATCTTGCGAGATCAACGGGTTGGAGATAGCTAGATTCCGGTATCATCACGATCAACGAAATTGAGCACTTATCATTCTATCAATTTATTTAACATGAAATCATCATTTCGTGAGTAAGATCCTGGATAGGTTGTGACAGTTTGGTATCTAAACTGTTCAAGCCTAGTCAAAGCTGCGTCACAAGGCTAATCAACGAACAATCAGTCAATAGAGCTATGCGAAAATATCATTTGATTGATCAACTAGAGTCGGTAGCTTCCAATCAAAAGCCCTAATTTTCAAGTAAAGGAAAAGAGGAACGAGCATCGTTTTTTACAAGGAAAAATATACGGTCAATTAGAGATAAAAGAAAAAGGGGATAAATTACTTATCATTTGATTTGGGCTGGCCTTTTTAATTCTCTTTGGGTTCGTAATTATTATAAGGCCTTTAGTATATAAATTAGGGTTTTGTTGTTTAAATTGCTTTTTAATTTGTAATTTATTTTTAAGCTATTGTAAAGTCTAGTCGTGTGACTAGGGGATGAACTACGGTGGTGTAGTTTGAGAATTCACAACTCAGTGGCTGATTTGTGGCAGGGTCTTTAGCGTAGAGTTAGGTTAGTCGATAGCGGGTGTCACGAGTTTACGGGTGTAATCATCTGACTACTTAATTTCTAGTGGAAACCTTAGGGGTAATACGTAGGCAGGGTTTTGCCGAAGCTGGGTAAATCTGTGTTGTTCTATTTCTGCATTTTTATATTCTACTATTATCCATGCTACTATTATTCTGCTATTATCTATGTTGGAATTATTTTATCTACTTTTGCATTAAATTTTTATAATTAATAGTATCACCCTATTCACCCCCTCCCCCTTCTAGGGTGAAATCGATCCTACACATACTCCACCTTTTGTTTATTCTTCCAAAATAATCCTTTTCAAATCATAGAAAATCAATTTGATAAATCATTTAGGCTACCTATGGCTATTGCCTCTCGACCAAAACCTAAAAAGCTTCGTGTCTACCAAAGAAGGAAAAATCAATTAGGTAATTTATATAAGCCACTTATGACTATTGGTTCTCAACAAAAACCAAAAGAGCTTCGTGTCTAACATAAAGGGAGACTCTTGAGAAAGAACTAGAAGACCAAGCACGTCTTAAGGACCATCATAAAGAGAAACTAAATCCACATCCTTGAGAAATGCATTTTGGATTGAGTAATCCTAGTTATGATAATGTTATTCACATTAATGATGATCTGCCTATTGCTTTGAGATATGGAGTTCGTACTTGTAATAAACATCCTATTGGCAATTTTGTGTCCTGTAAAATCTTATCTTAGCATTTGTCACTTTTTTTGATAGTGTATATATTCCTCACATAATCCAGGAGGTGCTGACCGATCTTAGCTGGAATAAGGCTTTATAAGATGAGACAATGCTTTGGTGAAGACTGGTACTTGAAAAATTACAAAATTACCTATTGAGAAGAGACCCATAGATGCAAGTGGGTGTTCACTACCAACCATAAAGCAGATGGTAGCACTGAAAGGTTGAAAGCTCACCCAGTTGCTAAGGGCTTCACTTGGTCTTACGGGAAAGATTATCAAGAGACCTTTGTACTTATTGATAAAATCAACACCATCCGTATTCTATTCTCTCTTCTAGATATTAAGGTTGGTTGTTGCACCAACTCGATGTAAAGAATGCCTTTTTAAATAATGTTCTAGAAGAAGATATCTATATGCATATTCCACCTAGCCTTGAGAATTCATCTAACAAGGAAAATTTTGGAGACTCAAAATTTTTATATAGCCTTAAGCAATCTCCACGTGCGTGGTTGGGAAACTTCACTAAATTAATTATTTAGAATGGATATACTCAATGTTGGGCAAATCAAACAATGTTTATCAAACTCTCACCAGATAAAAGGATAGTTATCCTGATTGTTTATGTCGTTGATATAATGCCGATAGGTAAGTACAGAGAGGAACTAGAAAGGTTGAAAAGTTTCTTATCAAAGGAATTTTAGATTAAAGATCTCGGGCATTATCCATAAAATAATCTAAAGAATAAAACTATGAAAGAAGGAACGAAAGAATTGATAAAGATCAATAGGCCTTAGGATGGACAATTTCAAAAATTAGAAAAAGCTTTCAACAAGAAGATGATGGCGCTAGCAACACCTTTCAAAGAGGTCAAAAGGACGTTTCGAAAGAGTTTTCGATAAGCAAAAATCTTTCGACGACGTCGAAAGATATGTTTCAAAGGCAAAGAATAGCATACTTTCAGCATTTTGCACCAAACCTTCATAGCGATTGGTTCCATCTACATTTACCTCCACCAGAAGAATGAATAGTCAAGTCAACCCTTTGGAAGGCATATATAAGGCTTTCGAATTGGTTAAAACCATTCTCACTTATTAAGGAAGAGATGAGGTTCCGTACCAGTCGAATTGAGGGCTTTCGAACTGAGTTTCCGAAAGCAAATCTCTCAATAATGTTTCGACTCATTCGAAACCCACAAAGCCATGTTTCGATAGCAATAAGGGTCAACACTCATGCTTATTACATAGTAAACAAATGGCCAAAGGAAGAGTGCAGTGACACACCTTTCGATGGAGGCGAGAGTGGCCAAGTAGTGCCTTTCGATGAAGTCATAAGCAAGAAAGCAATAAGCCTTCCGACGAAGTCCAAAGGAATAAAACAAAATTGGAGGAAGCCCAGTCTTCAGCGACAGCGAAAGAGATGGCCATACAACCATTCCAACCTTTCGACTAGGTCGACAGCTATGACTCGAGATGAGCACGAAAGTAGGAGAGCAAACCTTTCGACCGTTTCGAAAGCATTTGGTCAAAAGGTGCAGACTCACACCTATAAATAAGACCCCAGGGGTTATGTTAAGGGATTCGATTTTTCACTCACTTCTTATCATACTTTTTAAATCTTGTAAACCCTAATTCCCAAATCAAATTAGGGAATTTGTCTATCTATACAACTTTAATTCGATAAAAACGATGATGATATTTTTCATTATGTGTCTATTTTGTGATCCTTATCGTATTCAGCCTCAACCATCGAGATTCATCCAAGTCAAATGGTTACCCCCTTTGATTGAGTCAAAACCCCCAGTAGAAATTGTTGCCTTGAGTTTCAGCTTAAATTCACAAGACACTAAGTGCTCATCCCTTTCGACAAAGTTGAAACCCCATACTTTTCAGGAATACTTAAATCCTTAACTCTCATTCACCACTCACCTTTCGATTGTGCTGAAACCTACAACCCAACTAATTAAGACACAACCCAAGCCCACAAAAGTACTAAATTTCAAAATGCTTGAAAACTTTTCACTCAAACCTTATCCCTAGGAATCCTTACCACTTCGAATGGCAGTTCCGATAGAGTCACTAATCATGTAATTTCGAGGGAATTTCCGAAAAAGATTTTAAACTTTTGACTGAGTCGAAAGGTGTTACATAAGTGTTTTCGACGGCCTTTACTTGATCGAAGGATATCATCTTCCTTTACTATAATGAAAAGAGGTTTAGAGGAGATCATTTATTCTTCAAACTTCACTTTAACGTGTTGACAAGTTTTCTTGTTAACATTTTTGGCGCTAGAAGGATGGCCCGAACCTCCGATCCCCAATAACTTTCATCCCAAGTTAATCGCATAAAGCCCATCGTTAAAAAGAAGAAAATGGAAAGAGTATGAAATAATAATGAAAAATCAAGAAAAGAAGCTATTTCACTATCAATTTTGGAAAATAACATAGTCCCAAACTTTAACCTGAAAAATATGGAAATTGGGCGACCTTTAACCCTAATAAGATTGGAAAACAATGTGACAAAAGTCCAAAATCCACAACGACGAGTGATTGCAATGCAAGAAATCCTTGAAATAACTCCATCTCGAGAATCATTAAGGACAAGAATTCCTTCAAATAACTCCATCTCGAGAATCATTAAGGATTAAGGTAGTAGAGGATGAAGCGCAAATGAGGTAGAGCATCAAGAGTTAAACCATGAAAGTCAAGCAAAAAGATCCCTCAAGCAATCAAACAGCCCAATCCAAATAAATACAAAATTTGCCACAGAAATGAATCCGACCAAGATGACATCCTATACCAAATAATGATGGATATGCTTAAGAAAAAGGGAGTTACTAACCCAGAGGAATATGTTGCCCTACAAAAGACTCCCTTTTCAGAAGAAATAATGGCAGCAAGTCTTCCTCTTCGCATCCAAATTTCATCACTAAAGTACGATGGGACAACTAATCCAGATGATCACCTATTAGCTTTTGAAAACTATATGAACTTATAGAATGCTCCTAAGGCAGCCAGCTGCAAACTATATCTTGGTACTTTTCAATTAACTTGTAGATGAACTTATAGAGTGCTCTTGGGAAAAATTAACTTGTGACTTCATGACCAAATTTTCTATATTCAAAGATACAACTATGGAGTTAGATTTTTGAAAAAATTCAGAAAAATACTAAGATAACAGCTTGGCAAAAACTTGAACAAATACAACGCAGAAGTATTAAAAGCAAAAAGTACAACCGATAGAGAAAAGCTTATGGCAGTTCGATTGGGGTTAATCGAAAAAACCCCATCCTGGAAAGACCTTTATGTTAATGGATGCAAAGTTCTACAACATTTCTTTCTTCAAGCAGAAAAGTTTATTCCAATGGAGGAAAGGCATTATGCTTTGAAATAATTCCATCAGGAATGTGGAGAAGAGAAATCTGACTCTAAGCATCACAAAAAGAGACCAAGAAATGTGGTACCCAGACGGGGAATCAAAATAAGATTTTTGAATCCAATCATGTTGTCCTAAACAAGCCCCTCTCCCATATATTCACCATAGTGCAGGGCAACATACATTTTCCTGTTCCTTATAAGGTCCGGAGTGCTCCAGAGCCAAATAGAGGAGGTAGTTACTATGATTACCATAAAACAAATGGACGTGAAACCGACGAATGTTGCATTTTAGCAGGAGCAATTCAATGCATGATTAATTCAGGATTCTTAAGAGAGTTCATTAAAGAAACTTAAAAGGATGTCTTATTCTAGCTAAGAAAGAAGCAGCTTAGCAACCTCGACATATAGACCCCTATCGAATCATGATTTCTTGAGGTATTATTTCAACTATGAACTCTCTCTTTTTTCATATCTTTTTAACTAGATTTATACTTTAATTTGTACTTGAATTTGTATTGAAAATTGGTCATGTACTGATTCAAAAATCAAGCGTCATTACAAGTAAAGTAAAACCAGACCATGGCATTCAACGTACTCTTGGAGCATAACAAATTTCTAGCTACTTGAGAAAGACAGCTCACATGCCTAATACAAAATTACTATCAAGGTTGGAGCCAATGCAATATGAAGATCTGCTCTCATGATACCTCTGACTATAATCAGTCCTTCACCAATTTCGAAGAAAAAACTTAGAAATAGACATTTTGTTATAGAGTGTTTGTGCCAAAATTGGTCGCAAATTCTAAAAGTTGTGGAAGCACCAGTGTTTAGACATAGATCCACAATATTCAAACACAGATCTTAGATCAAGATAAACTAGAGAATAATAAAGAAATAGAAAAATTAAAATGAGTAAGATAGGAAAGAACATAAAGTTTATAGTGGTTTGGCTATCTCCGGCCTACGTCCAGTTTGAATCAATTCTTTTATTCCTTTTATTTTGAGATTACAATTACAAGCCTTTGAAAGTAGTAAACAAAATGGCAGAGTTTTGCTTAGAAAAGAAGAAGAAGATCCCCTTTTTAGTTGCCATAGGACTGCTATTTATATGTGTAGATCTGAAAATATCCACCCTAAAACCAAAAAAACCTCTTCTCATGCACTAGTGGGCCGACCAGATCTATCCGAGGTTGTTTGGGATCGATCTAAGTACAATTTGTTTCGATCCAAAGTTGGTCCAATAAATCCTAGATCGATCATTGACCTTCCTGGATGAATAAGGATGCTTTTGTGAAAATTTCATAGCATTAGAACTTGTAGAGTAAGAGTTATGATCGATCCAAGTTTTTATTTGTCAATGTAGGCTAGAACATTCATATGGATCATAATTTGTATCCATCACTTCAACTCCATCATTTGGTACCCATTAAACTTCAGCCTTCGTATCCATAGATTTCCATCCGGGAATGCCTTCTTCGTATTGTTCCCTAGCTCTTCCTTTCGTACTAATCCAAGTCTTGCATTCTATATTGACCGCTTTGTATCGATTAATACGAATGTGATTGATACGAAGTATGCCTTCCTATCCATCCAGTGCAGCCGCTTTTCGAATCGGTCCCAAAGGTGACCTTCACATCGATCAATAATCGATAGATACGAAATGCTCACCCAAATTCCTTGCCATCTAATCGATAAGTGTTCGCCAATACGAACTCTATATCCACCAACTTGTTTTCTTTCTAGAGACAACTGATCGATGTAGAATGTATCGATACGAGATGCATCAATCGATCCAAACCAATGATCACCATAATCGATACAAAGAGATCGATCCAATGCCATTTTCCATCAATATGATCCATCCATAACTTGAGCATACGAACTCCATTCGTCTTGAAATCAAAGTGTAGCCTCATCGTGCTTTGTTTATCATTCCCAATCGATCCTAGCTTGATTGAAGCTTGATCCAATTTTGATGGAATCGAACATAACCTTGTTTCCAGTCGATCTCCAATCCTGGGATCCATCCTTTTACCTAGTTTGTTGATATCCCGGCCTTGTCCAAAAGGTGGGGTAAACATCCAAAGTTCATATTCCATCCATAACCATACCATCCGATCCATAATCCAATCCATTACAAAGCCATTCTATCCAAGCGCCATAGCCATATCCTTATCCAAATCCGCAACTGCGCCGCGCCGATATTCGATTTCAAATCCAGTAACAAAATCCTTAATTAATTACATATCCTTCCGAACCCATCCACCGAGTTTTAATCCATCCACACTGAATAACCAATAACCAAATCCATGGCATCTCCAGGTCGATATCCAAAACTAGGACCGCTTCGGGCCCTTATCTAAATCTAGGGCCACTCCAGGTCCATAGCCAATCTTTATCCATTCAAAGCCAAAATTCGAATCCATTAACTCTTCGCGTCTAAATTCAAATTCATAGGCCTCACCGGGTCATTTTACCCTACCCCGGCCTCGAATCTCCGGCCAAGGACTTATATTCTCCAGCCTCGACTCTCCAGTCAAGGACTTTTTACATTCTCCGACCTCGACTCTTCGATCGAGGAATTTTTATGTTCTTCGGTCTATACTCTCAGATCGAGGACTTTTATATTGTTTCCAAGTCTATTTCATCGCTCTTTGATGAAGGGACTCATAACTTGCAATTACTGCCCTTTCTCTCCGGTCGAGACCGCAATCGTGTGACCTATATTATTTATTACATTAATCCAAATCCACTCAACACAAAGTCCCAAAATAAAATTCCGTACAACCAAGGAAATAAAATGTTCATGGTATCAAGAAAGAAACCAGAGTTCACAAAAAAAGAAAGAAAATAAGATTTCATAAACCCGAGCATCACGGTTTATCATCATCTCACGTCATGTCTAGGGACCGTCCTCGATCCCGTACATATGTGAGTGATTTAGCCACATCACTTTGAGGTTTATTACTTATTTAAAGTCATAAATCCATTCAGCTGATAATAAGTTGACAATGCCTGGATCCTGTGTCGTCTTCGTTCGAGGTAGGCGGTGGTTACTCCACTACTACAAAACAGGTCATTTACATCGCCTCAATTAAATCGGTTGAAGTAAAAACTGATGCAAATAGAACTAATTGCATCAGTTCTATCTTAATAACCGGTGCAATTGGTACGTGGAAAGCAATAGGTCATAAAAAATCAAATTTGCATCAGTTATCACCAACAACCGATGCAAATAGTTTCAATTCCCGCCATCTTAAATTTCTGTGCTGCTTATTTCCCATTAGTTTCTTTTATGATTTCGCCTCCTCCAAAACAAAAAAAGAACCCTAGAAATTATTTTCACCCCTTCTCATTACACAAAATCAAAAAGGCAAAGAAAAACAACAACAAAAACAATTACAGCATCGGAGATTGGTTTTCAGTTCCGGATCTTATGAAGTTTGTCTCGGTGTGGAAGGAATTGCTCGCATGTTTCGAGGATTTTTAAGGACTCCTTCCAGTTGTTTTCAAACACTTCGGTTAGGAAGGTTTCGGTCTGCTTGATGAGGTACTCTTCTATGCAGGATTCTGTCATTTTGAGGTGCTTGGAGGCGCAGCGTAAGGGGACTATGGTGCCTGGTGTTTACTTCGAATTTTATGTCATAGCAGAATTTAGCGATGAGTTCGAAGGCTTTTGGACCGCCTGGAAGATTGTTGAGGTGGAGGAGGCAGTTGCTTTCGCCGTCTTCGCTTTTGAATTCGTTTATCATGGCTTGTAGGACTTCGCTCCTGCTCAGCAATGGGAACTGCAAATGAGTTTAGTATGTGGTTTTTGTTACATAGAATGAAGTAAACTTGGATGGAAAATTTCTTCAAATTTGTCACTTTCAGCCAAGAATAACTGACACAGATCATTTTCTAAACTTATTACAAACTTAAATCACTTGCTAGAACAATTTGAAATCAAGTCAGTGTAATTATTTTAGCTAGTTGGTAATTAATGGGATATAATCATATGCTTGGATAAAGAAACATTAACCTTTATATGGATCAAGTTCAGATGAATGTTTTCCTAATGTTGTTTTGAACCAGAGCAAGTGATCCTGCACTGTTGCTAGCAGCTGGGTGTTATTGTGGTAATTGACAGTGTGAAGTTATGATTGTTGAACAGTGAGGCAAAAGTGTTGATGGGTAGTTGGATGACTGTTGAATGCGAGGATTATGGTCCGGTAAAT
Organism: Allium cepa; assembly: GCA_030765085.1. Lineage (NCBI taxonomy): Eukaryota > Viridiplantae > Streptophyta > Magnoliopsida > Asparagales > Amaryllidaceae > Allium > Allium cepa. The sequence goes on from CM060940.1 coordinate 33,050,595, forward strand.
GCAGAAGTTTGGAAGGTTGCCGAGTGGTTTTAGGAGATGAAAAGGATTTGGGTTTCTGTAGTGGATATGTGTGCAGTGGACAGTGGGTCTGGTTCAGTGATGAGTTTGTCTCGGTGGTTATGTAGCACAGTGGAGGCTGATGGGTTTGTTTGTAGATGTATGTGTATGTGGAGGGTTACTATGGCGGTTTGTGGCTCTGATTGAAGAAAATGCAAGCTTAGCAGTGGGGTAACAATCTTAGCAGCCTTACAACAGTCAACGGTTTAACAAAAACCAGGCAGTGGCAATCAAGGTTATTTTTACACAATTTATATATGAATCATATTCAACTTCGTTCGTTCCCTAAAACTTGAAGGTTTGTAACATAAGTTAATCTTTATGTAGACTAGCTACTTGGAACTGTCATATTATGATACAAAAGGCAATGCATACACATAATGCAATAATTTCTAATGTCAAAGCACTCTGTTCTTAATCTAAAAAATACAATTAATAAAGTAGAACCGGGTAATTGTTAGCTATATTTTTCCCTGGTAATTTGCTATATCGCATTGTCTATCTGAATAATAAAATGAAATTGTACATGAAGTTGTTTTAGGTTCTATGGACTTACTTGGTAATCTTAATTAATTGTAGTTGGCATAGATGTATATAATGCATATTTCAAGTAGGCACCACCACCATCTATGTATAGCCATTTCAAGTAGGTTTTATGTTCAATATAATCCAAAAAAATTGATTACAATATTTTGTTAAAACCATTTCAAGTAGGTCTTATGAAGGTTTTGTCCTTAATTGTTGGAGGCCTTCATAAACTTATTACTGTGAATACTTGGCTTACATAAGTGGTATAAACTATGCACTGTCCATTCAATTATCTCAAGAATGTTACTCTCCTTTTTGTGATCACCTGCCATTTTGTTTCATTCCAGCTAATCATATGAAGATTAATCTGAAGGGTTCAGGTTATTGGTTCATGTGTCTTATTTTTCATGCAGACTTGAAATGGAATTTTCTATAAAGGTTGTGATGAGATATAGTTTAGAAGATATATTTCCATTGTAATTGTCTTGGCGGAATGTATTTAGCAGACGGTTTACTGTTGATGTAATCACATGTTAGTTTCATGAGAGATGTCCTTTGAGACTTTTACACACTTTAATCTGAATATAATGTCATTATTGCCCCATTTTAAGCAATTTTATATTTTGTCTTCATTCCATTCTCTTCAATATTGTTTTTTATTTATACATTTTGCTCATTCTATTCTAGCATGGCTTATATATCATGTCCAAATATTTTAATGACTTGTTCTTTACCTGAGATGTTAATTTTCATTGCCTGCGATTACGGTCTGTTCATATTTAAAGAGACAATATGCATTACTTTCTTTATTTTAGGTAGTTGAATAAAGAATGATGGAGTATTACAAGTATGAGTTATGGAATTATGTCATCCACTTAAATTCTTCTTTCCATCCAAGATGTATTTACTCAAGTGTGACGTGTCAAGGTAATATTTTTACAAATTTTTTACCAAGTTTGTTTTATGTTCAAATACTGCAAACTAGGGGGTATGCTTCTATGATGTACCATATATCTTTAATATAGGTGATTGTTTATATACCTTCTCAATTTAGCAGATGCAAACTAGGGGTATGCTTCTATGTTGCTGAAATGGTTTACTGAAATCGAAGAAGTGCTGTGAAGTGGTGGTGACAGTTTTTTTTGAAGATGATGTGTTGAAGGTATCAGCCTGGTGATGAAGCTGTGGATTTTGAACTGATGGCAGTTTGGTATAGAAGGGGGTTGGGTGGGCAGTGCTGATGTCAATGTGCAGTTATGTTGTAGAAGATGAATAAGGTATCAGTTTGGTATAAATTGTTGTATTTGATGATGGTCAGCTGATTCAGGTGTAGTACGCAATTAATAAAGCAGAACCGGGTAATTGTTAGCTATATTTTTCCCTTGTAATTTGCTATATCGCATTGTCTATCTGAATAATAAAATGAAATTGTACATGATTTGATTTTCTCTTACATGAGTACATGATTAAGCACTCTGTTCTTAATCTACAAAATACAATTAATAAAGTAGAACCGGGTAATTGTTAGCTATATTTTTCCCTTGTAATTTGCTATATTGCATTGTCTATCTGAATAATAAAATGAAATTGTACATGATTTGATTTTCTCTTACATGAGTAGATATAACAAAACATACAAATCTGAGTACGAATGTTATGAATTGAACTCCATAATTGTTATAGAAACTTATTTTGATGATTTATATAAGTTAGAAAATGACAACCCTTTAATATAAACTCGGGTTTTATATGTTATTCAAATGGCACTTACTGCATGAATACAAATAATAGTAACTTGTTTCTACAAATATGGTGGCATATATACCACAACTAGTACATGAGTTGAGAATTTTCTGACTGTCATAATTTATAAAAGTGAACATTTGGTTTATGTTTAGTAACATTCACAGTTCTACCAACACCTATCTCTGCTGCAAGTTTCAATCCTTCTAAGGTAGCTTTCAGAATTGAAAATAATCCAAAATAGTTAGAATATTTTTTCCATTTTCTATTTGAATGACTGACAAATTGTTCTACTTGTTTGTTTCAGGATCCAGTGAGGTTTGTTCTAGCAGCAGGGATCGGAACACTCTCCTCGTGTCTCTTATTGTACATCGAATATATTTGGTACCTTGCATTTAAATTACACATTAATATGAGATATATTTGTTAATGAGAATAATGTAATTAATTATGTTTCATATGAAATAGGGATGGAGTTATGTTGATGACAGGCTATTATCAGCAGTAATTCCATATGAAGAAAGTTAAATTCTTTTAGTAGTTAAGTTATCTTATTTTTATTAAAATAGTTTCATACGAGCAATGTATTTATTTGCAATCTACCCTTTTTCAGAGTTTCTTATATGAACCATTAGAGCCACATAAAAAACTATGTTCTTTTTACCCTGAACCCACTTACCGTATTGTTTCTTTCATTACTATTTCATGTTTTATGTTTTGTACATTCTAATCTATACTAACTACTATGTCCACTTATGTAGCAGTTTGGATCTGTGATGATGTTGTAGTGGCAACAATGGAGTTGCTCTTGATATGAAGTTGTTGAATGATGAGCAGGAGTTGTTAGTCAGGGCAGATGTAAGAGGAGGAGATGGTCAGTGATGTGTCAGACCATGGTTAAGCTAGCAATAGATGTATAGAGAAGGGTTGCAGTAATGGTATGGTAATGAGTGATGGGAGGAATGTAATTCAGGTATGTGGTTGATTGATATAGTAGATGGAAGGGGAGTTGATATGGCAAAGGGGTTGTATGGCAGTGTATTAGTTTGGACGTTGTTATAGGAAGTTTGTATTATGGCAGTTTGGTTTAGTAGGTAGCTGCTGGGTTATGAAGACATGCCTTTGTCTTTCTTTTGGGTATGTCAAGGAGAGAAATGTCGCTGCTGTGGAGGAGAAGTTGGGTAGGAAATGAAGTTGATATGGTAGGCAGTGAATGATGGTTGTATCAGTGGTGTGTTCGATAGTCTGGAGGGTGGCAGTCTATGTCAAAGAAGCAGTAGATGCCTTCTGTTGTAACTATTTTACAATCGTCTTCTTTTCCCTCTTTCTTGCAACTTGCATTAACAATATTGATGGTCCGTAACATTTTTGATCATGTTTGTTTCCTTAGTTTGTTACCTATTATGTGTCTAGGATTTTTTACCACCACTCCAAGTAAAATAGATACCAATATTCTGTGATTCCTGTAGCCTACGGTTGCAACTGCCTTGTAAAAGTCACCATTTGCATTCTTGTTGTTTTCATTAAGCCCGGTTCTGCCAATATCAAGTGGTATACATTTAAAATCACAAGTGATTATCCATGGAATATTTATATTATTACATGCATCTTTTATACGTGCCCACCTTCTTGTCTTTGTACATCAGTATGCAGTCCATATATCACTATGATAATAATTCTCAATCCTCCTTTATTTTGTAATAGATATGATATAGCTTGATTGTTGTTTAAGAATATGCTGCTACACCATATGCAAAGGTCCCAGAGTATGATCAGTTTGCTCTTGTTATCCATATCTTTAGGGTAAGCATAAGCCCACTACGGTTTAATACTTTTAATATAAGTATGAATAGTATTCTCTTCTAGTTTCTACTCGAGTAAACTAACAAAAATAGGGCTGAGTCTGTATATGTGCTTAGCTTCGTCATATTTTTTGATAGGGGAGTCAATCCTCCTTATGTTCCATATTAGCAACGTCATTTAATTCTTAGTATTTTAATTTCCCTTAGTTCTAGAGTTGCTAAGGAATCCACTCACTTTACCCCTTTTGTTTCGATTTGTGAAGCCAAGTTAATCCATGCTGGATCATCAATGACTTGACTAGAGGTTGCTTTAAATTCAAACGCTTCTCCTCGGATTTGAGTCTCCTAATAGGTACGCTTGGCATTTGTGTATTCTTTGCTTTTCCAATATGCTTGCTTACTTCATTTACACGGTTCTCCTTTGGGTTTATGTTTATTTTACTGTAATTTTTGCTGTTGGCATTATGTTTTATGCTATTGATAGTTGGCAGAAGGAGGAAGACTTGATAGTTGGCAGTTTTAGACAAAAGTGTTTGTTGTTGTGAATGTTGATTGTAGTAGTGATGTTGATTGCAGTGAAGGGTGGTTATGAGGTACAGGGATGTGGAGATATGTATGAAGATGTTTGAGTGCAATGTTGTTGGTGGTTTGAACTGCTGTGAAATAGGTTGGTAATGTGGAAGAGATTGGAGGTGAAGCAGGTTGAAAGGCAGTGTGTTTGTGAAGTGGTGGATTGTATGGTTTGAAATAGGAATGTAGTAGTGGTAAGGATGACAGGCAGTAAACTATGCAGTGGTGAAATGATGGTATGGGTAGAATGCAGAGGTGATGATGTTTTGTTATTTGCTATTGGATGAGGAGAAAAAGTGATGACGGCAATTGGTTGAGAAGGAACTGATTGATCGTTGCACAGCTCGATGTATCCACGCTTATTTTGCATAGATTATTAACGTTGTAATTGATATATGCTTATTTTGGTATTATGTTATTCAGTTTGTATTTGCCATAAAATTATTTTTGAATGATTGTAATATTGCATGCAATAATTGTTTGTTATAATCAATAATATATATAGTCTATTTGAGTACTGTAATAATGGTTTTTGAAAATGACTTTTTTGCATCAGGCATAAATAGTTGATGCAATAGAGGGATTAGTTGCATCGGTTGTTATAAAAAACCGATGCAATAGTGGGATTACTTTGCATCGGTTTTTAACAACAACCTATGCAACAAGTTCCTTTGTTGCATCGGTTTTCATTACAACCGATGTAATATGGGGGCTGTGTCCAAGCAACCAACCATTATATTTTGCATCAGTTGTTAGTAACAACCGATGCAAAAAGGACCTTTTTGCATCGGTTTCAGAACTGATGCAAAAGTGTTAAGCCTATTGCATCGGTTGCATATCCATCGGTTGTTGAACTGATGCAAAAGGGGGGTAAGCAACCGATGAAATGGCCTGTTTTGTAGTAGTGCTCCTGTACCACTGCCATAGCTCGATTCCTTACGTATTGTTGTAGATGACCATTCCTTACATTCTCCTCAACGATATCCTTCAAATGCTTACATTCATTCATGCTGTGCCCATCGTGGTCATGGAATAGGCAATGCTTTCCTGATGCCCGTTCAGATTCAGAGGGTCCCTTTTTACCGGCCTTCGATACTGGAGGTGCCCCTGGGTATTTAAGTAAATCCGTTCAAGAGTTTCAGTTAAATCCGTGTAAGAAGAGAATTTTATTTCCCCTGTTTGCCTTTTCGATATGCTGCCGTTGTCATCCATTTTCCTTTTGCCTCTATCGTCCTTGTTTGAATCCTCCCTAGGTAGACCCTCACCTTTTACTGCATAAACTACAGCCTCTCGCCCTCCCTTTCAGCCTTTGCATCTTCCAGTCTTAAAAACCTTTCTACCTTATAATAAAACCCTATGAGATCCCTCAGTGGATCCCGTTCCTACGATATCTTAAAATCTGAATCATCTGCAACTTCTAAGATAGCGGCCATCAAAACCATCGACGGATCGAGTCGATCCACCGAAGCTACCACGGCATTGAATCTGGTTAAGAAATCCCTAAAAGATTCTTCCTTCCATTATTTCATCGATGTTAAAGTTCTTACATTCTTGGGCCACACGATGTGGACCTAAAATTTCCTCATAAATCTCTCAATCAACTCCATCCAAGTGCCAATTGAGCCGCTCTCCAGTTTTCTAAACAATAGTCACTATATCCGTTAGATACAAAGGGAAGCACCAAGCCATAACTCCCTTCCATGCCCCTAGTACTTCCATATGCCTCATGTACCTTATCAAAGTGAATGGTAGGATCCGTTCTCCTATCATACATCTCCAGCGTTGATAGTTTGAAATCTGGTTGATTCCTAGCCTAATTGATTACAGAAGTGAAGGGAGTCCTGCTCACGTCCTCCAAATCTCTATTCACTAATCCTCCCCTCGTAGCTCATCCGATTATGTCTGCTAACCTTATGTTGTCATCAAGTGGCATCCTCTATCTACGATCTCCAACCTGCCCCCTGATTCTATGAGAGAATCCTGAAACCTATCTTTCTGGATGAGCATACCGATCAACTCCAAACTACACACAGTGCTACTAGGTCCCTTCTTGGAATTGAACCAACATGATTCGGTGGCGTGCCCCTAGCTCAGGGACTATTCCTGATGGTCGTACTCTATCCTGAATCTGGTAGCTTCATGCTCTGGATCCTGGTTCTAGACTGTCTCTGATCTTGCTGCTTCAACTTTACGATCCCTATTTCTAGCATTTCCTATAGTTACATTCAATTGCTTTTGCTTTCCATCTTGTCTAACTCGCTAAAGTAGGTTCCGCATCCTCTTCTCTTACCTTTTTAGCATCCCTTCTTTCATAATATCCATCATCATCTCCATCTTATCTCTGGTTATGAAAGTTTAGGTCTGATCAGCTTCTGAACAGGCCTCCTGACTTCCTTCATGCTGACTCCTTTCCATTCTCTGTCGCCTTATAGATTGCTTGGCTATGGTTCCATCTAGATCTGACCCGTTAGCTTTTCAAATATGAACTCCAAATCTGATATAGTGGGTTCTAGTCCTTCTTAGTGAAAGAACTAAAGTGTTTGCGCCAAAATTAGTCACAAAGCACGAAAGTTGTGAAAGCACCAGTGTTTACACATAGATCCACAATAGTCAAACACAAATCTTAGATCTAGATAAAGTAGAGAATAAAAATAAAGAAATAGCAAAACTAAAATGAGTTTGTTATTTAGATTCATATGGCCTTTGAATGTAGTAAACAAAATGGCCTTTGAAAGTAGTAAACAAAATGGCGAAGTTTCTCGTAGAAAAGAAGTAGAAGATTCCGATTTTAGTTGCCATAGGACTGCTATTTATAAGTGCAGACCTGAGTATGTCCGCCCCAAAACCTAGAATACCTCTTCTCTTGCGTAGGTAGGCCCACCAGATCAATCCGGGGTCATTTGGGATTGATCTCCAATCGATCCAAGTACAATTCGTATCGATCCAAAGTTGGTCCAATGAAGCCAAGATCGATAATTGACATTCCTATGTGAATAAGGAAGCTTCTATGAAATTTTCATAGCATTCGGACTTGTAGAATGAGAGTTATGATCGATCCAAGTTTGTATTTGTCAATGCAAGATGGAACCTTCATATCGATCAGAATTCGTATCCATGACTTCACCTCCATCATTTCGTATCCATTAATCTTTAGCCTTTGTGTCCATAGATTTCCATCTGTGAATGGCTTCCTCCTATCGATCCTACTCTTACTTTCGTACAGATCCATGTCTAGCATTCTATATTGACCGCTTCATATCGATTGATACAAACATGATCGATACCAAGTGTGTCTTCGTATCCGTCCAGCGCTGCCACTTTTCGTACTAGTCCCACGGTGTGCCATTCGTATCGATCGATAATTGATCGATACAAAATGCTCATCCAAATTCCTTATCATCTAAACGGTACGTGTTCATCGATATGAACTTTATATCTACCGACCTATTTTCTTCCCAGAGACAACTGATCAATGTAGAATGCATCGATACGAGATGTATCGATCTATCCAAACCAATTATCACTATGATCGATATGAAGAGATCGATCCAAAGCCATTTTCCATCAATATTGATCCATCTATAACTTGAGCATACAAACTCCGTTTGACCTAAAATTCGAAATACAGCCTCAACAAGACTTGTCTATCATTCCCAATCGATCCCACCTTAATTGGAACTTGATCCAATTTTGGCAGCATCGATCATAAACTTGTTTTCATTCGATCTCTAGTTCTGATATCCATCCTTTTTCGTCAATTTGTTGATATCCCCGTCTTATCCAAAAGGCAGGGTAACATAGAGCAATACTCATCAAGGTTTGGTAATCTATATAGAGGAGAAAACAATGTACTACATTTCAATCTTTGACAAATTATTTTATTAAAAAGAAATTTCCCAAACGTATCTTCAAAGAAAAACTATTTCTGATTGCCCCACAACCTGGGGAAAAATAAGTATCTGTCTATTCTAAGAACGGGCTTATACATTATTCCAAAGATATTATATAGCAATAATAAATGCGCACATAGAATTTATAACCAAGCCATCTCTATATTTCGAAAGTTCTTAAAACATTGGCAAAGAAGAAAATTCATACGTTTTCAAGAAAAGTTTTATAGCCATCAGACGTTTATTAACAAAAGCTCATATTAGAGAATCCTATTCTCCACTAAAAGAGTATTGGTTCATTAATCATGACCTCCTAGTCTCTTATTTGAGATCTGTGTCTCTATCGTGAGAACAGCAAGAGAACCCTCTCAAAAAGGCAACATCGAGAAAAATTTCTTCAATCAGAAGGATTCGTGTATCCGAACACTTTTTAAATAGAAAATCCTTTGATATATTAGAAGGGTTCGATTACAAATCCTCTTTCTCTCTAGAGAAACTCTATTTTAGTTAGATAAAAATGGTTTTCAAATAAAAATGATTTTCTCATACAAATACATAAGCAACGATGCTAATACGTAGCACCTCCTAGAGGGAGGGACATAATTCTACAATTCTACTCCATAGCACCTCCTAGATAGAGGGACATAAGTCTACGACGCTATTCTCTAGCAGCTCTTAGAGGGAGGGACATAGTCCTATGATGCAATTCAATAGCACTTCCTAGAGCAAGGTAAAAAACACCTAATGTCCATATCACCTCTTAGGGGAAAGGTTAAGATAGGCACCCATCAACAACCTTCTAGAGGAAGGATAACCTAACATACACTACTTCCCTCAAAAATAAGGGAAGCCCAGACGAGCCATCAAACAGAAAGAGAAAGACAATGATGTCTACAACTCAAAGCAAAAGTAAAAACCCTAAAGAACAAAGGGTTTAGGAAAGAAATCTATTCACCATCTAAGATAAAGACAAAACCCAAAAGAGGGGTGCAGACAAAAGAAAAAGGATAAAGATGTCCAATGCCAAAACCAAGAACAAATAAGACATTCAACACTATAACTGTTAACGAGATTTCTTGTCAACATCCCAAAGTTATTTCAAATGGTATGATTAGTTTTATTTAAGTAAGGGACTTGATACCCTTAGGGATTGCCTTTGTGTTTTTAGTTGTACATATCTTTCAAAATATGACTTTCGACATGGTCAAAAGGTTTAGGTATTTGATTACGAAACCTTTCAACTTCTTTGGGTTAGCGCGAGATTTTCTTTAAGAGCATCCTTCTTGATTTGGATTGAATACTTCGAGTTTGTCCTTAGGAGGCAGAAATTTATCTAATCAAAGGGTTAAGATGGTTGCTTTCTTTTGGTTTAAGTGAAATATTGAATCTCTTTGTAGATGTAAATGAGCTTTCGATCTTATTGAAAGGTTATATTACTTATAAGTTATATTTTTGTCTATTTCGGATGGTATAGGGATGACTCCTTATGCGGTAACCTTTGTAAGCCAGACTATTTTTACTTGAAGGTGCAATTTCAAGTCTTAATCGAAAGATTGGGCCGCACAAGCTATATTTCCGGAAGGTTTAAGCTATTAGATGATGATTTTGGAAGGTTGTAGTCTCTGATTAAATTAAGAGTGTTGTCGATCTCGTCAGTAAGAACCTTTCATTGATCTAGAACCTAAAATTAACAATTAATCTAACAAAATTAAAAAAACAGTAATGCAAGACTTCCCTATTTATCCATGCAAAAATCTCTCTTTTAAGTTCCCAATTAGGGTTACAATAGCTTTATTAAGAAAATAAAAGATCAGAATGAATGAACTTGGATTGCCAAATCAAGACCCCTTGGGTCTTATTTATAGATGCCGACGACCTTATTGTCAACTCCATGCTCTCGATTCGGTCGGAAGGTCTCCCTTTTGTATGCGATTGTGAACCTTTTGACTTTGTCAAAAGACTTGCCTTTCATCTTCTATCATGGTCCTTTCAACTTTGTCAAAAGGTATGCTTTTCTTTATGTCTTCGTGAACCCTTCGACCTTGTTGGAAGGTTGCTCTTTTGCTTTGATTGTTTTGAATCCTTCGACCTCGTCAGAAGGCTGCTCTTTACTTCTTTGCTAACTTATGAATGCTAACTCCTTCATAAACCTTTCAACAATATCGAAAGGTATTTGGATGTGTTTCAACCGGTTTGATAAGCTTGCCATGCTCTCGAAAAGGTCATTACATAGCTACTTGTACTTGCTTTGGCTTTTTCATCCTCTTCGAAAGGTAAGAACCCATTGAATCTTGAAGAATGGAACCTTTTGTCCTCTTCAAAACGTATGGAACTACTGCACAATGTTGTATGCATCCCTTCGACTCCTTCGAAAATTTTGACATGAGCTCATTCAGTCTTGGCTGAAAAATGCTCCGACTTAGTTGGAAGGTGGATTTTTGAGTAACATTTGCCCCTCATTTGAAGGGATGCTCTTGACTTTTCCAAGTCAACTTGGTCGGAAGCGACAAAATTTTCCGCCTCATGGACTTCTCGCGCTGATCTAAAACGTTCACTCAAATCTAATCTAAGGGTTGAGTATTTGGGGTGACTTTTCTTATATAGAAAGCTCTTTCTCTTTCTTTCTCTTCTACGCAAAATTAAATTCACTGTATATGAGTAAAAGAATTATTAAAGAAATTTAAATCTTGACTTGTTATAACAAGGTATTTCTCGTATTTTCTTCCTAAATCTTAGTCTAATTTTACCCTAATCAACTTTTAGTTAAATCTTCAGTTTTCCACATCTGAAATCGAAATTTGATTTTGATTTGGTTTACTGTAAATAAATTCTTTCCAAATCAATTTTTAACAACATCTATCCGTGGCTTTGGTTTTTCAAGCCGATGATGTGTAGTAAAGGAAAATCCCTTTATTGGGTTCGATTTTGTACCCAACACCTCTAAAATTAGATTTTAGATTTTAATTCTTGATTTTTAACATACTGATAATATTGTATTCCTCTTCAGAACCGAAATAGATCGACTCCAGATGAAAGTAATTTCTTTAATGGGTTTGTTTTGCTTGTTTCTCAAGAAAAATTTGCAACTGCATTTATTATCCGGTTTGGGTTTTCTTAAACCCAATATGGTAACTTAGGACCCACTAGTGTTAAGTTAGGCAGTGCAAAATGACTTTCCTACCACTTTGAAAGAGGTTGAGGCGGCAACATTAGATTTGCCCTTTTTTCGTTTTGATGAGGTTGGAAGGTATTTAGATGCCAACTTTTCATGGTAGTCGAAAGTTTAGGCAATATAACAGTGAAACCTTTCGACATTGAGCTTCCGAAAAGGTTGAAGAGTTTAAACCTTTCGACTACTTGCTTTCGATAAGGTTGAAATCCCCTAACCTTAGAGTCGCTTCAGCCCATCTTTGTCGAAATGTTTTAAGCACACATGAGTTATGTTTAGAACGTTTTGACTTTAATGGATATGATATATTTTGATAACTTTGACCAAACCATTCGACAACGTTAACCATATCCGTATTTCTATGTTAGGAATTTTTAGGTTCTTAACTTTGATCATATCGAAAGGTCTTGCCACTTAACTTTTAGGTTACACTTGGAGTAGGACCAGATTTCCATAAAACCTTTGGTATTCTCGAAAGGTAGTGAATAAGTTAATATTTCACCTTTTCTTTTCGACCTTGTCGACGGCTCAACGAAGTTACATATTTTTACTTTTAAATATTGTTGAAGCATAGTAGTTAAAGATGAGCCCATTATTCATTCTGACATTGTCATATGTCTACTTTGTTAATCTTTCGACATCATCGAAAGCTCTTACTGCATTTCTTTCGACTTCATCGAAAGCTTAGGTCGTAATCCTTCTACTTTGTCGAAAGCTTAAAACTTTAAGTTCTACACTAAATTTTTTTTGCATCAATTCAAAAGTTTGTGGGTGTTTTCATGCTTAACCTATCTAAACAAACTTCTTTACGTTTGTATTTTGATTGCTATCTAAATTTATAATTGATTAAAGGTTGTTTAATTAAAATGCTTTCATCATGCAAAACCATGAGCTCTCCAATGATTAAAGCTGCTACTAAGCACTCTTTCATAAAGTCACAAAGCGAAGTGGATGCTATCCTGAAGGAGTTTAGCATCACTGGTTTTGAAGCCACCCTCCCAAATCCACTAATACCATAGACAACTCTCCATAAGGGTATTTTGCATACGCCGCCAACCACATATGGCATAATGACTTTCTTCCATTTCTTAAGTTTTCTCTCTCCTTCCTTTCATACATTGGACTTGCTCTAGTTCAAGTTTCTCCTAATATATATACCCATCTCTTATCCCATGAAATGCAAGTATTAGAATACGAATTTCCTTCCCTCAATTTTGATGTTTTAAATTTCTTGATAAAACCAGCGAATTCAAGCAAATCCAACAAGAAAATCTTAAGGGTTAACATATATAAGAAGTTGATATTGTACGGTGTCAATTAAGTTTAAAGTTTGGGAGAACCGATTCTTCTTTGTTAAGTGCTTTGTAGGTGTCCGTGGGGCCTTTGCCTTTACTCATAATTCTATTTCATTGTCGTCTTCGCGTTTCTCTATGGTCTGTTAATTACCTTCTTGTCATTTTTAGGTGGATCTCACAAAACATATGGCGATGCAGATCAACGAATCATCAATTCCTTATCTGCAGCTCCATAACAACTTAGAAGCAGGTTGACAGTCGTAACTCTTTCAAATCCAAGGGAACATTCATTTCTACCAACAGGTTAAAGGATTCTTAGCACTCCGCTTGCCATTATGCACAATTCTCGAGGAAATCACTTCTTTTCGTCAGGCGATATGGAATATTTTACCTCATTGTCGTCTATTCATTCTGATATTTTAGGTATACTGCTAGCTTAGTGCTCTTTTTTCTGTCTATAGATTTCTTGAATTGCTCTGACTGATTTTATATCTACTTTAATTTGCTTTAGCTCCGCCCAAGGATGTTATGTCTTCAAGTGGCGTTGTCCCTCCCTCATCATCTTTGGATGTTACATTTTCTTTGAAAGTTTTTTAGCTCTAAGAGATCTTTAAAAAGAAAAATGACAGCGCCTTCTGAGGAGGCTCCTCCAGGTAAAGCAGTGAAGATCATTTATTCAAGGAGGAAGAAGGGCATATATCTCTTGAGAAAGCCTCAATGAGTCCCACTGGTGAAGCATCGACTGATATAGTGGAGCCAACTCCATTTACTCCTGCTCCCCATATGCATATTATAATTTCTAACTCTCTAGCTACATTGGCACAAATGCAACTTTCCCTTTTTGAGACTCCTTTTAAGTCACATGCTCTTTCGAACTCATCATCATCTACTCCTCTGCTATCAAATTTCGATAAGCTCACGAGCTCATCCTTCATTCAGAATCTTTCACTTCTTCTTCTCTGTCGTCCTTAAGCCTAGACTTGGTAAATAACCGATCTCTCATGGAGAAAAAAATCTTGGTAAGATCCTATCCACTTTAATTCTATCATTATTAGATCTATCTAATTGCTAATCTGTGTTTCTTCTCTTGGTGCTGATTTCCAAGAACTAGATTTCTCTTAATGAACATGTCTCTAAGCTCTCCTCTAGTTCCTCTAGGCTACAAGAGGAGAATGATGAGCTAAGAAATCGAATATCTTCACTGACTACCTCTCAAAATGACTCCTCCTTTGAGTTGGAGTGAACCAAGGCTTCCCTTACCAAGGTTGAAGCCAACCTTAAATTAGAGAGGCGAGCTCGCCAACTTACTTGTGATGGAAATGTTGCGATAGAGTTCACCCTTAAAGACTCAGAAGACATGAAAGCTTGCTTGATCTCTAAAAATGCTCTGCTGAAAGAAAAATTCAAGAGGTCCAGAGCTTCACTTAAGTCAGCTGTTCAAACCCTTTCTAACTTCCAAAAGCATGTTTGTGATTTTGTCAACACCACCTTTAGTCCTATGATGTCAGTCATTATGAAGATGCCCTTATGCTCGCCTATTCCAACAACACTGATAAAATGTCATGGCATTGGTTTTCCTTCACTTGACCCAATTATAGCCAAAAGAGTTATGGACAAAACTGAGCGAGTTAAGCAAGGTTCTAAGCCCAAAGGTGAAGAGGGAACAGTTGATTTAAAGGAAGCGCTTTCTTTTGATATTCCCTCCTTTGAAATTGAATCTGATTCTGAAGTGGAGGATGAGAAAGATGAGGATACTAAGGAAAGTGATGATGATTATATCGGGCTCGGTTGGGAAGACGATGACGATAATGATAAGGACCCCTCTGGGTGTCATGGTCTTAGCGAGGATAAAGGAGGTCCCTTTGGTGTCATGGAAAGGGATAGGTATGTCGTAGCTGAATCTTCTAAAAGGGAGTCATCCCCTCTCCATGATTCACCCTCCAACATCCCTTGAGCCATCTGCCCGTCTAGAGGAGGATACCGCTCCCATCTATCCTAGGGATCCTCAAGAGAAAGAACAAGCTCCCTAAGCTTCTGTTCCGTTTTCACAGGTGTGGAATTCGCAATTTAAATGCCTTACACTTCAAGATAATAATTATTCATAAATTATCTATCTTAGATAAAGAAGAAGTCAAACTTTCCTTATAGCACAAAACTTGAGAGAAAACAGGAGGACATTAACAAGTTATGTAGGGAGTTGGATAAATTAATAAAGGAACAAAATACTCTATCTCAAAAATACCATAGCCTGGATAGGAGTACCTCCGCTCTAGCATCTTTTAAATATGAAAGGGCGACTCCTTTACTAAAGAAAGCGCACCTGATACGACGTCCTTTTGATGGAAAATAGAGAGTTAACAACTCTATTTTGAATGTTGATGAAGGAGAGAGATATTTAATTAATTTTTTGTATAAAGTATAATGTAGACACTCAATTATAGATTTTTTGTATTTAGGAAAATTTAGCGGGGGTCTACTCAGGCATTTTCATAAGAGATTCATAGATGAATTTGGTTCTGACCTGCATCCCGAAGCCTGCTGGAATTTATCGTGGGTCAAATCGATTCCACAAGATCTCCCCTTCGAATAGCTTAAGTATTATAAGGATAAGTTTGTTTCGTAGTTTTTCTTTAAGTCCATTTTGTATGAACCTGATGAGTAATTGTTAACATGTAACAAATAGTTGATTTACGAATACATATTTTGCAATGCTTCCTATACTTAGCTTCTTTTTGTTGTGCTATTTCAGAATATCATTTCTTTAGGTCGTGTCATCCCAAGAGAGCATTTAAGTCAATTTGTTAACCTGAGAAGGTTTTATTCGAAATATGCACAACTCTTAAAGACTTCAAAATTTGCGAGATATTGTTTTCTTCGAGATTTACAAAAAATATATTTTGAATACCCTCATCTCCGCTGCGACTTTCTTGGTGAAGAGAAGAAAACTTTCTTAAGAGAAATCAGAACATTTCATTCAAAGTTGATTTGTGGTCGTGATAGCCCTCTGGTTGGGAGATGGGATTATAGTAAATGTCCACTGGTTATCACCCTGAAAGAGTTACCATACAATTTGACTCAACAGTTGTGCTTTCCGCTAATACTTTAGATAAAACTAGGAAGGTTGTCTCTTAACCTTAGGTGTAATGAAAATGTTTGTCGTTCCTTTTAACTTTGTGGCGTTTGGGTTGTAATTCATTACTATAGTAATAAAGATATCTTTTATTTTAGTTCTGATTTATTTCATTTCTTTTATATAAATAAGATCCACAGTCACCTACAACCTCTCTTACTCAAAACTTAATCTCGTGTTGATACCATATGGGAAATATTATTAACAAAGAGTAGAGCAATTTTTGTTCAAGATGAAGTATTACTGGAATGTTCTAGTGGTAAGTTGGAGATATAAAATGGTATAAAAAAATATCTTACCCAGGAAACCATCGCTAAAAATCATAAAGATTACATCGATTAACTTGAAGCCGATATTAAGAAGAAAGACGAAGCGATCACTGTGCTCAAACGACAAATGAAGTCAAATCCCACAATTGACTTCGCTAAAAAGATGTCTGGACTCATCCAACAAATAAACAAATTAGAGCAGAAATTGAAAGATAGTCTGGCACAATGTGCCTTTTTAGAATTCATCTTCGGTGATATGACTTCAAAAATAGAGCTTTCGGTTCTTCCAACAACCTCTTCAGCTACGAGGCCTACTAGGTTGAAACATCTCGTAACTTAACAGTTTCCCACCATGCTCAATCTTCCCCCATGCTTAGATGACAATGTGGTGGGAAACTAGTGTGTAAGGGTAATGTTTGAACTTACTCAATATTTTAGTGAGCAAAAAAAAAGTCAAGTTTTCCCAAATTATTCATGATTATGCTGCTAAGAACCAGAAGTTGAAATACGACAACTACTTGCTCGACAAGCATGTCGCGGAGTTGGAAAGGGACAACAAAACCCTTAAGGCAGAAAATAAGGTTTTTATTCGTGCCATGAAAAAAACATTGAGGTAATCGATAAAGAGAATGCAATTAGGGAAAGGGAGAAAAATTTCAAGAAAGTTCTTCACGCCACAATTAATCATGCCATCGATCCTTCAGTGGCAGAATCCCTCAGTAAAGCATCTAAAGATTTATAATGATATATTTGAGTGCTGTAAATTCATTCTGTACATAATTGTGTTGTTTTTAAATGACTTCATAACTTATGAAAATTATGGAATTTTGTAAATATCACCTGATGTGTGATCCTTTGTAGTGTAACTTTTAATATGCCTTTGAATTGCTCATTCAACGACTCCCTTGCTTGCTGAGTCTTTTGTTATACCTTGTTAGTCTGACTTTCCTACAGGACATGTAGCAAACAATGCTTCTAATTGTTAGCTTTTAAATCAATATATTTCTCTATGTATGCCCTTTGCATGAAAAGTAATTTATTCAAAATGTTATTATCTTATCTTTAACCACGATGAGAAATGATCGAGGATTTATCGCCTTCCATTTTTTTAGAATGCATGAAACTTGTTTGTAAATAGATTCTGCCTTATCATAAGGTCTTTAATATTGGAATATAACTTTTATTCAATAAAGAACATGATTCAGGAGTCAATATGTGAGATTTTGAAGTAATAACTCTTTAATCCTTTCTCATTCCTCGTTATTAATGGAATTTTAAAAAGTTAAAAGCCTGAAGTTCCCATTCGAAGGCTTTTAACAGTGATCTTCTTCTTATAATATTCATTGGCCTAGGTTTAAGCACTTGATATGAATAGAAATCCAAAGATTTTGTACTCAGATTAGGGTTTTAAATAAATAGCAGTCTTGACACCCAGATTTAGGGTTAATGATAGAGTTTTATGAGGTGTCATCGGACCCAGATTTGGGTATTAGTAGATGTAAGATAAGTTGAAGGTCACATTTTGGAATCCTCTGATGCTAAGTAATGGAAGGTTAGAATGCCAATTTTAGTAGAAGAATATCAGAATATCAAAAACCCTCCCTCAGTAATAAGTGATAGAGGCCTGGAGTATCATCTCTGGTAATAGATAATATAAGGTCAGAAATCCATATTTGCTAATAGGATACTAGGATCCTCAATTTGGAATTAATAGTATATGTTCGGAAAACCATATGTGGTAATTAAGTAACAGAAGTCCAGAATACCAGATCTGGCATTAATAGTCAGTAGAAGACCACAAACTCACCTGGCAGTAAGTATCAGAAGACCAGAAAACCAATTTGGAATTAAGTAACAGAAGATCAGAATACCACTTCTGGTATATCATCTCTGACAATTAATAATAAAAGATTAGAATGCCATTTTTGGTAATTAATAATAAAGGACAAGAGAACCAATCTGGTAATAAGTAATAAAAGACCAGAATACCATTTCTAGTAATAAGTAATAGAAAAGACCAGAATACCATTTCTGGTAATAAGTAATAGAAGACCAGAAGACTAATCTGGCAGATTTTCATGGGAAGGGTCGGAAAATTCTTTCCAATTCTTATCGAATGTGCCACCTCCAAGCTTTGATGTTGTTAATCATAAATATTTAGTAGAACAGAGGTATGAAAGAAGGGTCGTGAAGCCATAAAGAAAGATAAAAAAGCACCAAGTGTTCGAGATAATCATACCTTCCGGCATGGAGCTACCGACGAAATCCAAGGCCATCTTTCAATGTCCGTAGGCATGATGATGCTCCAAGGTTCCAAATATGGACTAGAACGAGAGGTCTTTCAACAAATACAAATGATAAAGAGCTTAAACCAAACCTGTGAAGGAGTCAAGAGGATGCAGCCATCAGTACGAAGCAGGTCAAGACCCTTCGGAGAAGACGGAGGGTATTGTTCAACAATATCCAAGAAGCTCATACCTACCGAAGAAGGTAAAGAAGTCAAAATAGGGGCACGCGACCCTATAACAACCTTTTCGAAAGTATAATAAGACTTTTGATCTGGTTGGAAAGCCTACTAAATACCTTTCAATGGTGTTGAAGGGTCTATGATGAAAGCAACATTCATAAATTAGCAGAGAATGTAAAGCAACCTTCCGACAACATTCAAAGGAAAGCCCCGCTCTTGGCAATATCCAAGTGAAAAAGCGACCTTCCGACAAAGTCGAAGGGTTTACAATAGCCAGGAAACTTTCGACACCTCCAAAGGGTTCATATACTATATAGATGACAAACCTTCCAAAAAGGGCAAAAGGTTCCAAAAAATAAATGAAAGAAAAATTCCTTCAGCAACATTCAAGAATCCACAATGACATATGAAAGGAAAACCTTTCGTTGAAACCGAAAGGTTGGCAATTGTATATAAGTAGGAAACCTTTCGATCCAGCCGAAAGCATAGGGACAGAAGCTTGGCCCCCGGCATCTATAAATAAGACCAAAGGGGTCATGTTTCAACGATTGGAATTTCTTTCATTCTTACTTTGTAACTTCTTGAAAAAAAGATTGAAACCCTAATTGAGTGAGATTTAGGCAAATTGAATATAGTGAAGCTTTTTCTCGAATAAAAAGGGAAGTATTTAGCTTTGTACATTAATTTACTGCTTGTATAGATCTTTGTTGAGTTAACCCATATTTGCAGGTTCAACCGCATCGGAAGATTCTTGTCGATAAGGTCGACAACGCTCTTGAACAAACAAAAACTACAACCGTTCGAAGTCTTAAACCCTTTAACCTAAACCTTTCGACAAGGTCGATAGCCGGTTTGGATTAACTTTCACCGAAACCTTCCGAAACTGCTGACTTAACTATTTTAACCTCTTGGCAAGGCTGCAATATACTCAATATAAGTGATCAAACCTTTCTTCTAGGTTGGAAGCTACTACTTTCTCACCAAAGTAATTGATTTCCGACCCTAATTCAAGGTAGGCTTTCTCCCTAACCTTTTGACGGGATTGAATTCTGCCTTTTGAGGACTCAATTTAGGAAAACCTAATCAATTAAAAAAAGCCTTTATGGAACACTTCAAGCAAGATCAACACAGCTGGATGGTCACTTAGTCCAAGCTCTAAACTTTTTGACGTAAACAAAAGGTCTGACTCGCGAGATACTTACGAATGAGGATACAAAAGTAATCCTTATGGGAATCACATGCTCTGAACTTACCACACTACTTGGAATAACTTTGGGGTGCTGATAAGAAATCTTGTTAACATTTTGGACTAGAAGGAGGGCTTAAACCTTTCAAAAGCACATATAAGCCTTTCTAATTGGTTAAAACGATTCTCACTTATGAGGAAAGAGATAAGGCTCAGCACTAATCATATAGAAAGCTTTCGAACGGAGTCTCCGAAAGCTAATCTATCAACAATGTTTCGACTCATTTGAAACCCATAAAGCCCATGTTTTGAAAGCAATGAAGACCAACACCTATGCCAATTTACATATCATATAAACAACTAAAGGAAGAGTGCAGTTATACACGTTTTGATGGAGGCGAGAGTAGCCAAGCAGTGCCTTTCGATGAAGTCAGAAGCAATAAAGAAATAAGCCTTCTGATGAAGTCGAAATGAATAAAACTAAATAGGAAGTAGCCCAGTCTTCAGCGGTTGTGAACATATGGCCATACAACAATTTCAACCTTTGACTAGGTCAAAAGCTATGACTCAAGAGATGCACACGAAAGTAGAAGATTAAAGCTTCTGACCATTTTGAAAGCACTTGGTCGAAATGTGCACATCCGCGTCTATAAATAAGACCCAAGGAGTCATGTTTAAGGGATTCAATTTTTCACTCACTTCTTAGTCATACTTTCTGAAGCTTGTAAACCCTATTTCCCAAATCAAATTAGGGAATTTGGTCTATAAGTACAACTTTAATTCAATAAATGAAATATGATGATATTTTTTTATTATATGTCCATTTTGAGATCCTTATCGTATTCAGCTTCAACCATCCAAAGTCATCCAATTCAAAAGGTTACACCTTTCGACTGAGTCAAAACCCCAAGTATACGTTGTTCCTTTGATCTTCAGCTTAAATTTACAAGACACTAAGAGTTCATCCCTTTCAACAAAGTAGAAACCCCACACATTTCCAGTATACTTAAATCCTTAACTCTTAACCACCACCCACCTTTCGATTGTGTTGAAACTTGTAACCCAACCAATTAAGACGTAACCTCAGCCTATAAAGAGATTTACTTTTGACAAGCTCGAAACCTTTCCACTCAAACCTAATCCCTAGGAATCCTAATCACTTCGAAGGGTGGTTCCGATAGAGCCACTAATCGGGTAATTTGGACGGAGTTTCCCACAAAGAGGCCAGCCTTTCGAATGAGTCAAAATGTGTTATGGAAGTGTTTCCGACAGCCTTTACTTAATCGAAGTGTATCATCTACCTTTACTGCATCGAAAAGAGCTTTCGAGGAGATCACTTATTCTTCAAGTTTCACTTTGAGGCGTTGGAAAGTTTTCTTATCGAAACCGAGTATCTCAGATAGTTTCTTCGCATTGAAATTACACGATCAAGGCATAAGATTTTTATTTCTCAAAATAAGTATGTTATAGACTTGCTCGAGTAAACATGTAACGACCCAGAATTTTGAACATTTAAAATTGAGATATTTAGTTGATTGTGAATATTTGGGAGTCATTTTAAACTTGAATTTCAATTATAACTATGAATTTGGCAATTTAGTTGTTGAATTTAATTATAGAAATTTGGGTAAAAATTAGAATCTTCGGTTTTAAGCTTGTTAAAAATATTTTGAAGGCTTGAAAAATTTGCATTGATAACATTTAAGATAATGGAAGCTTCAGAACTGGATTTGGAAGTGTTATGTTCAGTTTTGAATTTTATCATTTAAATCGATATTTAGAAATAGCCTTCCGAGGAATAGTATCGGAATTCGATGTAACCAGTTCCATTGGATCTGTAATAGTGTATTATTATCGGATATCAATTTTCGTAGTGTTTGGAGCTGTTGTGAGATAGTACGGATAAAAAACGCGCTGAAATTTGTATCGAAATTAATTTAATGGCTGGGTCTAAAAAAAGCTATCTTCTCCATACGATCGACTTTGGACTTGGAACCTTTTCCATTGCGTTCGAAATAGACGTATAACATTATAAATGCCTGGCGGCACGATTCGATTGGAAGTCAAATTTTTGAGTTGCGGAATCGAGATAATTTAAATTTAAATTTAAATATAATATATATATATATTTCCCTTCAAATTTTTAGACCACATTCAAACACTTGGCATTCGATTTACAACGCGTGTCACATTTTTCTTACACGCGTTCATTAAAAAGACATTCGAGCCAGTAAAATAAAAAAAAAATGAACAAAAAAAATCAAAACCATCTTTGGTCAAATGAAAAAAACATACAGAGCTTCAAAACTAAATCAATGGCCAATTTTTTTTCAAGTTTTCCCCTCTACAGGAAATTGAACAAACAGTTCGTCACTATAATAAAAAAATGCAAAATCGAATCGATTCAAGGGGGTGGTTCACGATCGAACCAGACTTCGATTGGCGACGAATCGAGATTGTGGGTTGTGGTCGTGACCGCGCTTTCGTGTGGGTGTTCGATGAGGTAGTTTCATTGGTGGCAGCAACGACATCTCGAGTTCAACGTCGTCGCTCGATTTGGGGGAAGGCATGATGCGGCATCGACGACGAGGAGAGGTATCAGAAGGCTAGGGTTTTGCGAAGTTATGGTAGGTGCGTGTGGCGGCGATCGTAGTGGTTCGTCGCGATGTGTTCGAGCTCGGCCTGGTCGCGATTTCGACAGTTAGGTAAGTTATTTAAGCAGTTTTTGCTTTTACTTTTAGGTTAATCTCAATTTAATTTAAACCTGAA
The DNA here is from genome assembly GCA_030765085.1 of Allium cepa. Taxonomy (NCBI): domain Eukaryota; kingdom Viridiplantae; phylum Streptophyta; class Magnoliopsida; order Asparagales; family Amaryllidaceae; genus Allium; species Allium cepa. The sequence goes on from CM060940.1 coordinate 33,073,470, forward strand.
ATTTTATATAGATATGTTGGAAAATTTAGTAGTAGTAAGGTAATTAATATTTCAGTTTTGATATATGTATATATTTATTTAGAAAAACGTAAAATTAATTACAGATAATTATAAAAAAAGAAAACGTGTCTATTTGAATGTATAAAAGCTTGAAACAGTAAATATACATAGGACAGATTTTAAATGAAAATATATGGGTTTTAAAATTGTCCGAAGAACTTATAAAAGTTAGATTTGGAAATCTATATAATATTAAACATAAATACAGATTTGTATACATATTTAATTTACTGAATTTAGTAAGTAATTTGTTTAATTTATCTATTTAATTTATTAAGTACCTAAAGATAATATTTTAAAGGAAAATAGGGTTTAATATTTAATTGTTAGTTTAAATTAATCTTTAGTTAATTAAAATTATCAAATAGAAATTAAATTTGTTCGATAAATTAAAATATGAATAAAATCATATTAATGTTTATACAAGGTCATAATCTTAAAGGAAGCAAGCTGGATTGGAAATGGACTGCAAAATGAAAGCAAAGATGAGATCTTCTTACTAAAAATTAAAATAATTGAAATTTCAGTTATTAATTTATTGTTTTGTTGTGATAGTATATATTGTAGTGTATGTATGTATATATATATATATATTGGAGTGATTGATTTCCCACACTATATAGCAGACGAGACCCTATGCGTCGCATAATGACAGATGATATTATATAATCTCATATACTGCGATATTGCACCTCGAAGTGGAGTTGGTATTTAATTGTTGTGCTAACATATGTGGACGTAGGGAAACTGGTTGGAGGGATCCAACTGGATTCCTCAAATTGTTAAATTTAATTCATATGTTTTGATGTGATTATTTATAATTTGTGCATGATTATATTTGCGATTGAAATCGTTGAGGGCTATAGTTTAGCCGAATATATTTTTGGTATCATAGGATACTAGAAATAAATAAAATTGGATTTTTGAAATTTAAGTAGAAAATTTTATAGTAGATTAATTTTTGAGAAATGGACAAATTTTAAAGAAGGAATTTAAAAGTATAAAAGTTGATTTTTGTAATCTTATCGAATTAATTCCAAAATATGGGAAAAAGATTTTAATAAATGGATTTCGAGTAATATTGTTTAAAAGTTGAAGATATTATTTAAAATTCGGGTTTTAAATAGTTTGGAAGAAGTAAAGGAATTTATTTTGAAAGATAATAAATTTGGTAATCAGTTTGGAATTCGATTTGGTATTTGGAATAAATATGGAAATCTATTTGAAATTTTATTTGGTATTTGAAATAAATTTGGAAATAAACTTGGAATTTGATTTGGTATTTGAAATAAATGTGGCAATCAGTTCGGAGTTTGATTGTGTGTTCGAAAGTGAATGTTTGGAAATCAATTTGAAAATTGTATATTAGTGGATATGTGGAAATTTAAAATTCACGATTGGAATTTATAAAGGAAAGGAAATTTGTTTTAAAAATAAATACTGGTTTATTTTTAAATGTGTGGAAAGAAATTTATAGATTTGGAATGTAAATTAAAATAAATCAAGAAGGATTTATTAATTGATTTTAATGAACCATTAAGAAATGGAAAGTGCATTTTCCCTGGGAAGCCGGGTATGTTTTCTATAAGTAGCTTTCAAATATAAATTAAAAGTTCTAGAGTTGGTTTTAAAAGAATGTTTTGGAGAAATTATTTTCGTTGGTTATTTTGGTAATCTTTAAAGTAAAGATTTATTTAATTAATTATAGAAGTGATTATTTAAAGATTTAAATTGATATTTGATTTAGAAAATGGTTATTTAAATAGTTATACTCTATCTAATAATTTTATTTAAAAAATTATTTTAGGCTTAAGATTTATATGGGATATGTGTATAAAAATTTCATTTCTAATATTTTAAAACAAAGTGTTTTAAAATAGTTTCATTTCAAATATTTCCAAGTATATTTGTTTGGATGAGTGATTTAAATTATTTCAAAGTATTTCAACTCAGCAAATTTTCAATGGAAATATATAATATTTGAAAATTTATTCCATGTGAGGAAAGTGATTTGAAATTTGTTTTCAAAGTGTTGAAAATATATCTTGCGAACATATTTTGAAATGAAATAATTTGGGAAAATTATTTAAAATCTGTAGATTGTTGTGAATGTTGGTTGATAGTTAAATAACCGACTATCATTATTGGCCTTTAAATGGCATTTGAATTTCGTTGCGACCGGGGGTCGGATTCCAAACGGTTATCCGAAAACCACATCGAATCTTTGTGATGGATCTTTTGTTTAAAAGATCAAAGTGGAAATTTTTTGTTATTTACTTAAAATCCGAATGTAACACTTATTTTTAAAAATAAGCGCTCATTTTTTGGATTAGCTGGGAGAGGACTTTGTGTCATAAAACCATTCCGAATAATAATACGACGAAATGGGAATGCATTTGAAGATGGTGTTGAAGACAGAGTATTTTCAAAAACAAAAGGATCACCTGTCGAATGTCTCTGCACCGAGTTGCACCGCTATAGAGATTATATCGCCCTTTGTGATGGGGAGTCCGGACGTAATTAGTGAATATCCTGATTTGCAAGGGCTTCTTTGAAGTGGCTTCGGTTCCGTTCGAACCCGAAACAGACTTTTCTAGATGTGTGTCCGACGTTACACTTTGAGATGTAAAGCTGGTTTCTATCGAATACATTTCTGTTGGTGGCGAAGAATTTATTCTTCTAGCTTAACACCCTTCTTTTAGACGTACGAGCTCAGAGGTTGTGTAGTTGATGGTTGCTAGTGATATATTCCCACTTTGATAATGTGTCATGCGAAGTGCTGCCGATCATTTTTTGATCGAAGCATGGCTTTTGTGAAAAGCATAGCTTTATCGACGAGACCTCATCGGACCTCGCAACCCAGAAATGGTCGAAACAGGAAGGATGCAGCAAGGTTATAGGGGATAGCGCCCCTTAGGGTATGTCTATTTCCTTTTGGAAAAGGGTGGTATCATGGTATGTAGCCCAGATATTTAACCTATGTGGTTACTACAAATTTATGATTTGAGGTTGTTGGTGTTGAGGATCCTCGGATAAGGGTCAATAACGACTAGGTGATGGCATACTTGTGTCAGTAGTTACGTAATTATAGAGGTAATCCAGCCTTGTGTTAGCAAAGATCCGGTTAGGTTCTCGGGGCGTCCCTCCAGATGCGTACCCTGTGGCCTAGGAAGTTCCTTAGCCTGAACATTTATTGGAAATTCAAAGAAACAATATGTGCCATGTATGGTTTTAGTTGTACAACCTGCCTTTTACTTATGGTGGTGACTCGCCATTTAATTGGTAACTATAGTAGGCATAGTACGAAATGTCTATGCTAGCTAAGATTAATATTATACTTTCGAAATGTTTTCCACGCTATGCACTAATGATAATATTAAAAAGGATTTTGCGTATCAAGCATGTTTGACTATCATAAGGAGAAATCTCCTCCAGTTTTGCGTTTTCATTGTGTGTATGGCAGGAGGCCTTTTGGTAGTTTCATTTTCCAAAAGCATAGCAGATTTCGTTTTATTTTCTTTTGTGAAAATAACTATTTTTAAGATCTCACACCAGTCCCATGACTGACCTGGAGTTTATTATTCCCTTTCTAAACTCTAAGTGCCCACAATTTTCCACACGAGCGGCCTAGAGTCAGGTTATCAGTTGTTCGGGAATGAAGTCTAGAAATATGCTATGGAGATCTAGAGGCAAGCTGGATGGTGAGGCGTATCACTTGTATATGTTATATTCTTTTCCGTTGTTTGTTGTTGTAACACTCTGATGATGTAATGTGGTGTATAAACTGATATAGTGCTTTTGTTTCAAAGATTATTCATTTATCTATATATATTTTTCCGCTGTGAAATGTGAGATTCTGTTATTGTTTTTGTTTCTTCTTCTATCTTCTTCTTCTTTAACCTTAATGATTTGGTTTTCCGGCATTCGATTGTTCGGCATTTGATACAGTGGACGTATCGATTTTGAATGTTGTAACGACCCAGAATTTTTGTTAATTTAAAATTTGAATATTTAATTGAATTTAAATATTAATAAGTGAAATTTATAAGTCGAATAATTTATTTTCGAATATTGGATTTAATTGGATAATTAAATCGTTTATTTAATAGTTGAAATTAAAGAAATAATTGAAAATTGGTTTTAAAATGATTAAAATTGATTTGTAAAATTTTATTTAATCATGTTGAAGTTAGAATGATGTTATAGAACTTTTGAAATTGAATTTAAAGTCAAACTATGAAAGATTAATATTTTAATATTTAATTGACGAGTTAAAATAGCCATTTTTCAAATAGTCTCAGATTTCGACGAAACCAGTTTCATCGGATCCATAATGTGATATTATTGTAAGATTTCAAATTTCGTATCAATCGGATTTACGGTTTGTCCGGGGCGAGCCAAAACGCATAAAAATTCGTTTAATCGGTTTAATTTAAAATTGATCGTTTATTGTCGTAACTCACATTGATGATCGAATTAGCCTCCGAAACATGTTCCATTATGTTCGGAATGCGGGGTAAACCTTAGAAACGCTAGCCGGCACGCTTCGTTTGGAGTTCGGAAAATTCCGGGAGAATAGTGTTTTTGGAAATTTTCTATATAAGGACTTCATAACTTCAATTTGCAAAACAAAATAAACCTAACCCTAATATTGCCTTCAGCTGCCACTTTCATAAACCAATGGACGAAAAACAATTGTGTTCTCCTCTTTTTTTCTTCAAATTCGTTAACCAATTCAAAGATTTATCAACTACAAAGTTGTAGAGGGTGTTGAGATCCGTAATCTCAACGGTTATGATCGAATTTAGAAGCACGGATTGCCCGCAATTTGAACGTGAAGTTGCAACTTTCAGGCACGGTTTTCACGATAGAGGCATGACCGAGTTTGCCCATACTGACGGCGATGGAGGCACTCGCGAAGGGCTGTTGAGTGATAGTAGTTGATCGACGTGGAAGTTGACGAGGAAGCTCGAAAAAATTCGTATAGGGTGGCGGTCGTGGGTTCTAATGGTCGCGTTTTACCGATGTAGGGGGAGAAAGGAAAGAGCGACCGTGATTTTCTGGTTTGGATCGTGCGGCTGTGATTGTCTTAGGTTATAAATTTTTTTTTTGTAAATATTAGTATATTTAATTCGTTCGATGTTTAGAACTTCATAACTTTTTCATACGAGGTCGAAAAATTACGAAACAAGTTGCGTTGGGTTCGTATGGACGAACACTACGCTCTGGAAGTGGATTGGAGTCGTTTGGAGCTAGTGAAAATTTCGGGTAAAATTAAACGCACGTTTAATTTTATTCGAAATAAAACGCTGAAACGAAATTGAAACCAAGGTGAGAACTTCTCACTCAATCGAATAGTTTCGATTTAAATTTTAAATAGTTCTATTTAAATTTCTTGAATGTATGTTTGAATGATGATTGTTATCTATTGATTGTTAGAATAAACATTATGCACCGTTAGTAAGCGGAGGTTATTTATTAAAAACATATACCGCGAATATTTCATCTTGAAGCGGAATTGGTATTGTGCTAACATCTGTGGATGCAGGGAAATAGGTTGGAGGGATCCAACTGGATTCCCCAAATGATTGAATTGGTTTCAATGTTGTGTGTTGATCTATTTATAATCTTTGTGATTATCTTTGTGATTGAGATCGTTAAAGGCTAAAAATTAGCCGAATATATTTTTGGTATCGTTAGATGCCGAAAATAAATAAAATTGGATTTTTGAAAATTTAAGTTGAGATTTCATAATAAAATTTTAATTTTGGAATTGATTCATTTTAAATAAACAAACGTTATAATTTTAATGTTATAAAAATTATGATTTTTGTGAAATATAACCGAAATGTGATTTTTGAAATAAATAGTCGATAAATTTGTAAAATGGTTTAAATTGGGATTTTTGAGTTGGTTTATATAAAAAGTTTATGAAATTGATATTTATAAATTAAAAATATTGGAATTATAAAGCGAGTTTTTATAAGTGTTAAAAAGAAGTATAAACAGATTTCATAAGTGAATGAAATTTATAAATTGTGAACTTATAAAATGAATAGATTTTGTAAAATAAAGGATTTATAAGTAATTCACTTATTAATTGGATTTTGGCATTTAAATGAGATATAAATAGAATTTGTCCATTAAGGGATTTTATAAGTGGAAGTTTTTATAAAATGAATATAAGTGGAATATATAAATGTTGTTTTATAAATCCAAAATCAACTTATTTGATAAGTTAATTATTATAGCTTATTAAAGGAAGTATATCCACGATTTTGGATAGTGGATAATCCTTTAGATAAAATGTGTAGAAAATGTTGAATTTGGTTAATGAAGTATATTTACGATTTTGGACAGTGAATATATACTAAAGAAATGTTTTGGGGAAGTGACGTTTTAAATAGAATTTAAATGATTTAAAGATGTTTTAAAATGCATTAAATATCGAACACATAGATTTCAACATTCATTGTTGAAATAGACGTTTTCAAGAAACAAGGAAACGGTGGACTATAACACTGTTATTATAGTAAATGATTTCCGAAAGGAAATATTTTATATAATATTGGGATTTATATATCTATCTTAATTTTGAATCCCTATACTAGTGATTTTGGGTTGTCGTAACGATGTTTTATGCAACATTCGTTTTAACCCAAATAAATGTGTTAGGTGAATGTTTTCCTTAAAGAATAAAATATATACTTAATTTGAATTTAAGTATTGAATATTTTCAAAATGTTGAAAATGAATAGATTTGTGAATTACTTATTATTTAATAAGTATGGAAATGTATTTCCAATATGAAGTGAATGTTTTGAGATTTTATCTTTTAAGGATAAGTTGAAAATGAATATTAGAAATCGATTTGGAAATCGTATATTCATAGATATTTTGGAAAGGTAAATTGATTATGGAATTTATAAAAGAAAGAGAAATTTGTTTAAAAATAAACATTGATTTATTTTTAAAGTGTGGAAATGAATTTGCGAATTTGGGACGTAAATTTAATAAATCGGTAAGGATTTATTTAAATGGTTTAAATGAACCATTTTGAAATGAAAGTTGTAAAGTTGAAAATTGATTTGAAATTGGTTTTCAAATGGTTAAAGTGTGGAATATATATCTTGTAAAGATAATTTGAAAAATAAATAATTTGGGAAGATTATTTATAATCGGGTGTTGTTGTGAATATTGATTGATAGTTAAATAACCGACTATCGATATTGACCTTTAAATAGGTATTTGTTGTAAATTGGTTGAAATTGAATGCTACACTTATTTTTAAATTATTGCGCTCGTTATTCGGATTACCCATTCCGAATAGTGATACGACATAATGGATAGCATTGAAGATCGGTGTTGAAGACCGGATATTTTTGAAAACGGAAGGATTACCGTCGAATGTCTCTGCATCGGCTGATCTCCGATATAGAGTTTTATTACCCTTTGTGATGGGAATCCGGACGTGATTATCGAATATCTGGATTGCAAGGATTTCTTTGGAAGTGTCTTTGGTTCCGTTCGATCCCGGAACAGACTTGTATGGTTACGTGTCTGACATTACATTTGAGATATAAAGCAGATTTCTTTCAAATACATCTCTGTTGGTGGCGGAGAATTTATTCTCTTAGCTTAACACGCTTCTCTGAGAAGTACGAGCTTAGAGGTTTTGTAGTTGAAGGTTATCAGCGATATACTCCCAATTTGGTAATGTGGCATGCTGAGTGTTGCTGTGTGATGATTATTTATTGATCATTTATTGATCAAAGCGTGGCTTTGTAAAAAAGCATAGCTTTGTGGACGAGACTTCATCGAGCCTCACAACCTGGAAATGGTCGAAACAGGAATGTTGCAGCAAGGTTTTTTTTAGGGGTCGCGTCGCTTAGGTATGTCCATTTTCTTCTGGATAGAGATTGTATTATGGTATGGAGCCCAGATATTTAACCTATGTGGTTGCTGCAAATTTATTACTTTGTGGATGTTGGTATTGAGGATCTTCGGATAAAGGTCGGTAACGACCGAGGGATGGCATACTTTTTGTTGGAGTTATCAAGTTACAGCTTCATTGCACCCAGAAGCGTGTGGTAACTCGGCCTTGTGTCAGCAGAGATCCGGTTAGGTTCTCGGGGCGTCTTTCCAGAGGCGTACCCATTTCGGTGTAGGAAGTTCCTTTGCCTGACCATTTGCTGGAAATCCAAAGAAACAATACGAACCCTGTACGGTTTTAGTTGTCTAACTTGCCATGGGATGTGGCGGTAACCTGCTATTGAACATGGTAGCTATAGTAGGCATACGATAATGGTCGTATGTTGGCTAAGATTTATATTATACTTTCGAAATGTTTTCTACACTATGCACTAAAAATAACAAAAATCAAATGGTTCTGCGTAGTAAGCATATTTGACTATCATAAGGAGAAATCTCCTCCAATTGTGCGTTTTCATTGTGCGTGTGGCGGGAGTCCTTATGGTAGTTTCATTTTTCAAAAGCATAGCGAAATTCTTTTGATTTTCTTTGTGAAAATAACCGTTTTAAGTTCTCACACCAGTCCCATGACTGACCTGGAGTTTATTGTTTCCTTCCTAAACTTTGGGTGCCCACCAATTTCCACACGGCCAGTCTAGAGTTAGGTTATCAGGATATTCTGGACTTTGGGAGTTGCTGAAGAAATCTGGAGGCAAGCTGGATGGCATGGCGTATTCACTAGTATATAGTATTTCTTTTCCGCTGTTTGTTGTTGTTTGTTGTTGTACACTCTGATGATGTAATTTAATGTGAGGTAATGTTATAACTGATATAGTTCTTTGTTTAAAGATTATTCATTTATCTATTATATGTTGTTCCGCAGCGATTGTGAGATTCTGATATTGTTCTGTTATTTCGGTTATGTTCTATCTTTTTATCTCTTCTTCTATCTTTTTCTTCTTCTTTAACTATAACGGTACGGTTTTCCGGCATTCGATTACTCGGCAGTTGATACAGTGGACGTATTGATGTCGGTTTTCGAGCGTCGAAAAGTCGTTTCGTCACATTTGGTATCAGAGCATATGGTTAAACGACAACCATGGCTCTGTTGGGAATTACTCATTAGAGATGGAGTCAGTAGTACTCTAAAATGATTTGAGTGTAATAATAGATACGAGCGCGTATTTATTAGTGAATATAAAATGTTTTATATTGTGTTTGCTTATCCGTTGAGCTGTTTGTGAATTCTGGTCGGTAGATGGGACGCCATATTATCGATAGGGATTTCTAAACACTTAAACGAGGCAAGCCGACATAGTATCACTTTAAATTGGGTAAATGAAATAATTTTACCTCGATTATATTTTTATATATAAAGGAAATAATTTTTCAGAATTATTAGTGTATATAAATTGATTGTTGATTGTTGAAAATGTAAGAATGTATGCAAGTAAACAAAAGTTGTTTAAATAAGTTAAATTAAAACAACAATTGTAAAAGGATGAATTGTATAAGCGAAGAATTATAAACTATGGAATTATAATTGATATTTTTTACAATTGTGAAATAATCTTACATATAAGATGTGAAACTGTATGAATATATTTATAAATATGGGTTGTAATTAAAACTGAATTTGATAATTTTGGAGATTTGTAAAGTTTAAATTCCTTTTGATTTTGAAAATGAATTTCAAAGGATATGGAAAAGTACCTTCCATTGAAAATTTGTGAAGGTGTTGGAACTCGGTATGAGTGTCCATTTGAATTGGAATCCCGCATGATGGGATCATGTTGATTGATCATGATGTATGCTAGCGTAATTTGAGGGGCGTGATGCCTACAGTTACAAGCGATTCCACTGGGATAGTGGCGCAACCGCCGTGTAAACTGCGATCTAGATGCCAAAGCGAAATTCGATGGGTGAGATGCCTACAGTTACAAGCGATTCCACTGGGATAGTGGCGTAACCGCCGTGTGAACTACGATCTATGGCAACAACCATGGCGAAATCCAAGAGATGTGAATTCTACAGATTACAAGCGATTCTACTGGGATAGTAGCGTAACCGCCGAGTAATTGTGATCCATGGGGGAACGTGCTTTCCATATCCATTTTTAAAATGGAATATAACTTAAGATAAGTTGAACAAAATTGGAATGTGAAATTGAATAAAATTGAATAAAGTTGATTTTGGTGTCGAAATAAATTAATGAAATGAAGTCATTAAGGATATGAACTTGAGTTATATAAATGAAATTCAACTTGGAATGTAAAATGAATTAGCAATTGAATTAATAAACGGAGTGAATATTAATCAATCTAATATGAATGAAATGAATGTAAATCAATTGAATGAATAAATTGATAAGAAATAATGGATGTAAATGTTAATTCATCAAAGCTAATTAAAAGTGTTGAACCAAATTGAATGTAAAGAAATGTAAATGGAATAAATTTGGTTGTGTTGAATAAACATTGGTTGTTATATGATTGTAAGTTGATTGTATATAATTCATTAAGTGTTAATGAAATTGAATTAGCGAAATTGGAAGCTAAAGTAATTGAATCCAACTTGGAAGAAAATGAACTTGAATAGAATTGAATTTGATTTGGAAGTGAACCAACTTGAATGTAAATTAGTGAATGCAAACTAATTGAAATTGAATATGAATAAATGTTAGTAAATCCAACGTTAATGAATCAAACGTGGTTTAAATGAAAAACAAATTTATTGAATATTAATGAGAAGTGAATTTATATTGATTTGGTTATGAATTTGTTGGATGATAGTTGATTGATGGTTGCATTTGTTGATTGAATGCATTGCTATGTTGGCACATGTAGTTCTTATGTTGCTATATTTTGTATATTGATATTATTTTCATATATACATGTTTCTCATTGTTTTTTGAGTGTTTAGTAGGTGCGGATTGTGCTTGCTTTGCATTTGGAGCTCGCTTTCGCGCTATATTAGCCGTATACGCTCGCTAACAATAAATGAGGTACATATCTCGGATTAAATATCGTGCTTTCACACTTTTTCACTGCAGGATGCCTCATCACTTGATGTGATGTATATTTGTGATATATATACTGTCATTTTTTTTTCGGATCGAGCCGTGCAAAGGAGACTTTGGCGAATTTTTCCGAAAATTTAAGGCGTTAGAATATTTTTGAGAAAATTGGGAAATTTTTGAAAACTAAGTTTGGATTTGGAAACTTAGTAAAGATTTTGTAAGAAGTTTAACTATGAATTTTGGAAAAGTTAAACACTTAAGAGATTTGAAAATTTTAATTGAATGGTTTGTTTTGGAAAGTTAATGGATTCTGTAACTTTTTTCTTATTTGGTAATTTCGAGGACGAAATTCTTTTAAGGGGGGAAGATTGTAACGACCCAGAATTTTTGTTAATTTAAAATTTGAATATTTAATTGAATTTAAATATTAATAAGTGAAATTTATAAGTCGAATAATTCATTTTCGAATATTGGATTTAATTGGATAATTAAATCGATTATTTAATAGTTGAAATTACAGAAATAATTGAAAATTGGGTTTAAAATGATTAAAATTGATTTGTAAAAATTTATTTAATCATGTTGAAGTTAGAATGATGTTATAGAACTTTTAAAATTGAATTTAAAGTCAAACTGTGAAAATTTAATTTTTTAATATTTAGTTGACAAATTAAAATAGTCATTTTTGAAACACTCTCGGATTTCGATGAAACTAGTTTCATTGGATCCATAACGTGATATTATTGTAAGATTTCAAATTTCGTGTCAATCGGATTTACCGTTTGTCCAGGGCGAGCCAAAACGCATAAAAATTCGTTTGATTGGTTCAATTTATAATTGATCATTTATTGCCGTAACTCGCACAGATGATCGAATTAGCCTCCAAAACATGTTCCATTGTGTTCGGAACGCGGGGTAAACCTTAGAAACGCCAGCCGGCACGCTTCGTTTGGAGTTCAGAAAATTCCGGGTGAATAGTGTTTTTGGAATTTTCTATATAAGGACTTCATAACTTCAATTTGCAAAACAAAATAAACCCTAAACCTAATATTGCCTTCAGCCGCCACTTTCATAAACCAATGGCCGAAAAACAATTGTGTTCTCCTCTTTTTTTCTTCAAATTCGTTAACCAATTCAAAGATTTATCAACTACAAAGTTATAGAGGGTGTTGAGATCCATAATCTCAATGGTTATGATCGAATTTAGAAGCACGGATTGCCGAAAATTTGAACGTGAATTTGCAACTTTCGGGCACGGTTTTCACGATAGAGGCACGACCGAGTTTGCCTATACTCACGGCGATGGAGGCACTCGCGAAGGGCTGTTGAGTGATAGTAGTTGATCGACTTGGAAGTTGACGAGGAAGCATGAAAAAATTCGTATAGGGTGGCGGTCGTGGGTTCTAATGGTCGCGTTTTACAGATGTGGGGGAGAAAGGAAAGAGCGGCCATGATTTTCTGGTTTGGATCGTGCGGCTGTGATTGTCTTAGGTCATAAAAAAAATTTGTAAATATTAGTATATTTAATTCGTTTGATGTTTAAAACTTCATAACTTTTTCATACGAGGTCGAAAAATTACGAAACGAGTTGCGTTGGGTTCTTATGGACGAACACTACGCTATGGAGCTGGATTGGAGTCGTTTGGAGCTAGTGAAAGTTTCGGGTAAAATTAAACGCATGTTTTATTTTATTTGAAATAAAACGCTGAAACGAAATTGAAACCACGGTGAGAACTTCTCACTCAATCGAATAGTTTCGATTTAAATTTTAAATAGTTAGATTTAAAATTTCTTGAATGTATGTTTGAATGATGATTGTTATCTATTGATTGTTAAAATAGACATTATGCGCCTTAGTAAGCGGAGGTTATTTATTAAAAACATATACCGCGAATATTTCATCTTGAAGCGGAATTGGTATTGTGCTAACATCTGTGGATGCAGGGAAACAGGTTGGAGGGATCTAACTGGATTCCTCAAATGATTGAATTGGTTTCAATGTTGTGTGTTGATCTATTTATAATCTTTGTGATTATCTTTGTGATTGAGATCGTTAAAGGCTAAAAATTAGCCGAATATATTTTTGGTATCGTTAGATGCTGAAAATAAATAAAATTGGATTTTTCAAAAGTGGAAAATAGGCTCAAGGACAAACTTTGAAAAAAATTTAGGCTGAAGGACACGAAGTTTCATATTTAGCCTGAAGGACAAACTTTGGAAGAAAATTAGACTGAAGGACAATGCTAAATACAACTAGCATTTGTACAATGTAAAACTGGATATAATGCTAGTTATAACTAGCATTTTGTACAGTGTTTATACTGTACAAAATACTAGTTGTATTTAGCATTGTCCTTCAGACTAATTTTCTTTCAAAGTTTGTCCTTCAGCCTAAAAATGAAACTTCGTGTCCTTCAGCCTAATTTTTTTCCAAAGTTTGTCCTTGTGCCTAATTCCCTCTTTTCAAAATTTAAGTTGAGATTTCATAATAAAATTTTAAATTTGGAATTGGTTCATTTTAAATAAACAAACGTTATAATTTGAATGTTATAAAAATTATGATTTTTGTGAAATACAACTGAAATGTGATTTTTGAAATAAATAGTTGATAAATTGTAAAATGGTTTAAATTAGGATTTTTGAATTATTATAAACGGTTTATATAAAAGGTTTATGAAATTGATATTTATAAATTAAAAATATTGGAATTATAAAACGAGTTTTTATAAGTGTTAAAATGAAGTGTAAACGGATTTCATAAGTGAATGAAATTTATAAATTAATAAATTGTGAACTTATAAAATGAATAGATTTTGTAAAATAAAGGATTTATAAGTAATTCACTTATTAATTGGATTTTGGCATCTAAATGAGATATAAATAGAATTTTTCCTTTAAGGGATTTTATAAGTGGAAGTTTTTATAAAATGGATATAAGTGGAATATATAAACGTTATTTTATAAATCCAAAATCAACTTATTTGATGAGTTAATTATTATAGCTTATTAAAGGAAGTATATCCACGATTTTGGATAGTGGATAATCCTTTAGATAAAATGTGTAGAAAATGTTGAATTTGGTTAATGAAGTATATTTACGATTTTGGACAGTGAATATATACTAAAGAAATGTTTTGGGGAAGTGACATTTTGAATAGAATTTAAACGATTTAAAGATGTTTTAAAATGCATTAAATATCGAACACATAGATTTCAACATTCATTGTTGAAATAGTCGTTTTCAAGAAATAAGGAAATGGTGGACTATAACACTGTTATTATAGTAAATGATTTCCGAAAGGAAATATTTTATATAATATTGGGATTTATATATCTATCTTAATTTTGAATCCCTATACTAGTGATTTTGGGTTGTCGTAACGATGTTTTATGCAACATTCGTTTTAACCCAAATAAATGTGTTAGGTGAATGTTTTCCTTAAAGAATAAAATATATACTTAATTTGAATTTAAGTATTGAATATTTTCAAAATGTTGAAAATGAATAGATTTGTGAATTACTTATTATTTAATAAGTATGGAAATGTATTTCCAATATGAAGTGAATGTTTTGAGATTTTATCTTTTAAGGATAAGTTGAAAATGAATATTAGAAATCGATTTGGAAATCGTATATTCATAGATATTTTGGAAAGGTAAATTGATTATGGAATTTATAAAAGAAAGAGAAATTTGTTTAAAAATAAACATTGATTTATTTTTAAAGTGTGGAAATGAATTTGCAAATTTGGGACGTAAATTTAATAAATCGGTAAGGATTTATTTAAATGGTTTAAATGAACCATTTTGAAATGAAAGTTGTAAAGTTGAAAATTGATTTGAAATTGGTTTTCAAATGGTTAAAGTGTGGAATATATATCCTGTAAAGATAATTTGAAAAATAAATAATTTGGGAAGATTATTTATAATCGGGTGACGTTGTGAATATTGATTGATAGTTAAATAACCGACTATCAATATTGACCTTTAAATAGGTATTTGTTGTAAATTGGTTGAAATTGAATGCTACACTTATTTTTAAATTATTGCGCTCGTTATTCGGATTACCCATTCCGAACAGTGATACGACGTAATGGATAGCATTAAAGACCGGTACTGAAGACCATATATTTTTTAAAATGGAAGGATTACGGTCGAATGTCTCTGCATCGGCTGATCTCCGATATAGAGATTTATTACCCTTTGTGATGACAATCCGGACGTGATTAGTGAATATCTGGATTGCAAGGACTTCTTTGGAAGTGCCTTCGGTTCCGTTCGATCCCGGAACGGACTTATATGGTTACGTGTCTGACATTACATTTTGAGATAAAAGCAGATTTCTTTCAAATACATCTCTGTTGGTGGCGGAGAATTTATTCTCTTAGCTTAACACCCTACTCTGAGACGTATGAGCTCAGAGGTTTTGTAGTTGAAGGTTATCAGCGATATACTCCCAATTTGGTAATGTGGCATGCTGATTGTTGCTGTGTGATGATTATTTATTGATCATTTGTTGATCAAAGCGTGGCTTTGTAAAAAAGCGTAGCTTTGTGGACGAGACTTCGTCGAGCCTCACAACCCGGAAATGGTCGAAACAGGAAAGTTGCGGCAAGGTTTTTTTTAGAGGTCGCGCCGCTAAGGTATGTCCAGTTTCTTCTGGATAGAGGTTGTATTATGGTATGGAGCCCAGATATTTAACCTATGTGGTTGCTGCAAATTTATTACTTTATGGTTGTTGGTATTGTGGATCCTCGGATAAAGGTCGGTAACGACCGGGGGATGGCATACTTTTTGTGGGAGTTATCAAGTTACACCTTCATTGCACCCAGAAGCGTGTGGTAACTCGGCCTTGTGTCAGCAGAGATCCGGTTAGGTTCTCGGGGCGTCTTTCCAGAGGCGTACCCATTTCGGTGTAGGAAGTTCCTTTGCCTGACCATTTGTTGGAAATCCAAAGAAACAATACGAACCCTATATGGTTTTAGTTGTATAACCTGCCATGGAATGTGGCGGTAACCTGCTACTGAACATGGTAGCAATAGTAGGCATACGATAATGGTCATATGTTGGCTAAGATTTATATTTTACTTTCGAAATGTTTTCTACACTATGCACTAAAAATAACAAAAATCAAATGATTCTGCGTAGTAAGCATATTTGACTATCATAAGGAGAAATCTCCTCCAATTCTGCGTTTGCATTGTGTGTGTGGCGGGAGTCCTTAGGGTAGTTTCATTTTTCAAAAGCATAGTGAAATTCTTTTGATTTTATTTGTGAAAATAACTGTTTTAAGTTCACATACCAGTCCCATTACTGACCTGGAGTTTATTGTTTCCTTCCTAAACTCTGGGTGCCCACCAATTTCCACACGGGCAGTCTAGAGTTAGGTTATCAGGATATTCTGGACTTCGGGAGTTGCTGGAGAAATCTGGAGGCAAGTTGGATGGCATGGCGTATTCGCTAGTATATAGTATTTCTTTTCCGCTGTTTTTTGTTGTTTGTTGTTGTACACTCTGATGATGTAATGTAACGTGAGGTAATGTAATAACTGATATAGTTCTTAGTTTAAAGATTATTCATTTATCTATTATATGTTGTTCTTCTGCGATTGTGAGATTCTGATATTGTTCTGTTATTTCTGTTATGTTCTATCTTTTTCTTCTTCTTTAACCATAACGATACGGTTTTTCGGCATTCGATTACTCGGCAGTTGATACAGCGGACGTATTGATGTCGGTTTTCAAGCGTCGAAAAGTCATTTCATCACAAATTTCGAGCGTCAAAAAATTGGGTCATTACAATGTGTATAAGAGCAATTGGTTAAGCGACAACCTTAGCTCTAGTGGGGATTACTCATTAGAGATAGAGTCAGTAGTACTCTAGAATGAGTTTGAATGTAAAAATAGATATGAGCGCGTATTTGTTAGTGAATATAAAATTGTTTTATATTGTGTTGACTTATCGGTTGATTGTTTATAGATCCTGGTCGGTAGAGTTTGGCCAACTATATCGGTAGGGTTTTCTAAACTCTTAAACAAGATAAACCGACACAGTATTGTTTTGAAATCAGGTAAATGAAATAATTTTACCCAAATTATTTTTGTATATAAAAGGAATAATTTTTCGTAAATTATTATAATATATGGTTGATTGTTTGTTGGGTAGTAATGATATTAAATTATTATCATTGATTATTGAATATGAAAATTGAAATCGTAACCAAAAATTAAGAAATAAAATCATATACAAATGAGATTTGTAAATATAATTTGTAAACGTGATTTGTAAATTGAAATAAAATTCCAGAGAATTGTTTGAAAGTATATTGAAAGGTTTTGAAAATTGAAATTTTGGGGAAAGGTTTAAATTCCTTTGAGTTTGGGAATGATTTTCAAAGGTTTGGAAAATGTTTTATAGGGATAAAGGCACTGAACACTTTTCGATCGCTGGAAAATAACTTCATTGATGACTGCAGCATCATCGATGTTAATTTTCGGGTTTCCAGGAGAGAAATTGCTGCCAAAATATTTTAAGTTCAAATTATTCGGAAAAGTTAGGTTTGTTTTGGCAATGCAAAGGGTTTTGGATATAATTGATTTCAAAAATGGTTTTGAAATACTTAGGTGATTAATTAGACTCCGGAAAATTTATTAAAAGTTTTATGGAAATAACAAATTAGTTGATAACTTATGTAATTTGAATTTTGACAAAGATAATTTAACTCAAAGGAAAGAATTAATTAAACTGAATATGAAAACAAAATAAAACAAGTTGGGAAAGTATACCAATTATATGAAATAAATCAAGGAGATTATTAAGTGGAATATAATTAAGTTGGAACTTATATAAATTTTAAAATTTGAATGGGATTGAATTATGTAAATAAAATTCAAGCGGAACGTTAAAATGAGTTTGAATTGTGTCAAATAAGGTAGAAATAAATTTTTGAATAAATAAACGAATTTACAATTGCAAGTAAACGAAATTGAAAACTAAATGTTGAAATTCATCGTGAATTTGTTGGAAAATGGAACTTGAACTGAATACTCGAATTCGATTTAAATTTGGTGTAGTAAAGTTGTAAAATTAGTTCGAAGTGGATTAAAGATAATAAAGGTTTGGGAAACGAAAATGGGCCGAGACAAATGAATTTGGATTTGAAATAATTAGTAAAGTGAACTAATTTAAACAATACTATGAATCAGTTGTGAATAGTTGATAAAATTCCATATTCAGAGTGTGAAATTGTAAACTGAATTCAAATAGAATTGAAATTGTAAATTGAAATTCAATTGGAAATGAATATACAAAGTTGAATGGAAATGAATATATAACTTCAGTGGTGAAGTAAAAAAAAATATAAGAAGTATATATTGTAAATTATGTGAAGAAATAAATAAGATGATTTTTGAATTCTGTAATTGGACATTGTCGTTAAGTAGCATACAGGGTTATAAAGGAAAAGGGAATTGGATTTTGATTTCGAAGATAATTCAAATTGCTCGACAAAAAGGTATGTATTTGAATTTCTGTATGAAATTTGATGATTTTCTTGTCCAGCCACTTGGTTTTTTTTTTCTTTTTGAATATAGGTGTCCGCGGTGGCATTTTGTAGTTGTACCGTGCTAGCCGCGCAAAGGAGACACTGGCAAAAATTTTCAAAAATTTAAGGAGTAAGAAATCTTTTGAGAAAATATTCATAATTTAAACTTTGAATTTGAATTTAAAATTTGAATTGTTGAGAAAACAATATTGTTCGGAAACCATGGATAAGTTTGGGAAGTTAGTAAAGGTGTTGGGTCTCTTTAATAAAAAGATTTGTTTTGGCAAGTTGATAAGACTGTTTAGTTTTGGGAAAATGATAAACGGGTTAAGGATCATTCTTCTTAACTAGTAATTTCGGGAAAAAATTCTTTGAAGGGGGAAGAATATGACGACCTAGAATTTTGAACATTTGAAATTGAAATATTTAATTGATTGTAAATATTTGGGAGTTATTTTAATCTTGAATTTCAATTATAACTATGAATTTGGCAATTTAGTTGTCAAATTTAATTATAGAAATTTGGGTAAAAATTTGAATCTTTAGTTTTAAGCTTGTTAAAAATATTTTGAAGGCTTGAAAAATTTATATTGATAATAATGAAGATAATAGAAGCTTCAAAATTGGATTTGAAAGTGTTTTGTTCAGTTTTGAATTTTATCGTTCAAATCGATATTTAAAAATAGCCTTCTGAGGCACAATCTCCGAATTCAACGAAACCAGTTCCATTAGATCCGTAATAGTGTATTATTATTGAATTTCAATTTTTGCAGTGTTTGGAGTTGTTGTGTGACCATACGGATAGCGAACGCACTGAAATATGTATCGAAATTTATTTAGTAGCCGAGTCCAAAAAAAGATGTCTTCTCCATACAATTGAATTTGGACTCGGGACCTTTTCCATTACGTTCGGTATAGGCGTATAATAATATAAACGCCTGGTGACACGCTTCGATTGGAAGTCAAACTTTTGAGTTGCGGAATCGAGATAATTTAAATTTAAAATTAAATTTAAATATAATATATATATATATATATATCCCTTCAAATTTTTAGACCACATTCAAACACTTGGTATTCGATTTACAACATGTGTCACATTTTTTTACATGGATTCATTAAAATGAAATTCGAGGTAGTAAAATAAAAAAATAAATGAAAGAACGAAAAAATTCAAAACCATCTTCGTTCAAATGAAAAAAAAATATACAGAGCTTCAAAACCGAATTAATGGCCGTTTTTTTTCAAGTTTTTCCCTCCTTAGGAATTCAAGCAAACTGTTTGTCATCATAATAAAAAAGGCGAAATCGAACGATTCAAATCGATTCAAGAGGGGTGGTTCGCTATCGAACCCGACTTCGTTTGGTGGTGAATACAGATCGTGGGTTGCGGTCGTGACCGCACGTTCGTGTAGGAGTTTGACTAGGCCGTTTCATCGACGGCAACAATGGCATCTCGAGTTCAACATTGTCGCTCGATTTGACGGAAGGCATGGATGCGGCGTCGATGATGAGGAGAGGTATCAAAAGGCTAGGGTTTCGTTAAGTTATGGTCGGCGCACGCCGCGACTATCACAGTGGTTCATCGCGATCTGTTCGAGCTCGACCTGGTCGCGATTTTGACAGTTAGGTAAGTTATTTTAGCAGTTTTTTATTTTATTTTTAGGTTAATCTCAGTTTAATTTAAACCTGAAATTTTATATAGATATGTCAGAAAATTTAGTAGTAGTAAGGTAATTGATATTTCAGTTTTAATAAATGTATATATTTATTTAGAAAAACAGAAAATTAAATACAGATAATTATAAAAAAATGTATCTACTTGAATATATAAAATCTCGAAACAGTAAATATACATAGGACAAATTTCAAAAGAAAATACAGGGGTTTTAAAATTGTCCGAAGAATTTATAAAAGTTGGATTTTGAAATCTATATAATATTATACATAAATAATGATTTATGTACATATTTAATTTAGTAAGTAATTTGTTCATTCTATCTATTTAATTTATTTTGTCCCTAAAGATAATATATTAAAGGAAAATATGGTTTAAAATTTAATTGTTAGTTTAAAATAATCTTTAGTTAATTAAAATTATTAAATAGAAATTTAATTTGTTCGACAAATTGAAATATTAATAAAATCGTATAAATGTTTATACAAGGTCAAAATCTTAAAGGAAGCAAGCCAGATTGGAAATGGATTGCAAAATGGAAGAAAAGGTGAGATCTTCTCACTCAAAATCAAAATAGTTGAAATTTCAGTTATTGATTTATTGTTTAGTTGTGATAGTATATATAGTAGAGTGTGTGTGTGTCTATATATATTTATATACATACACACATACATACATACATATATATATATTGGAGTGATTGATTTCCCACATTATATAGCGGATGAGACCCTATGCCTCGCATAATAGCGGATGATATTATATAATCTCATATACTACGATATTCCACCTTGAAGTGGAATTGGTATTTAGTTGTTGTGCTAGCATCTGTGGATGCATGGAAACAGGTTGGAGGGATCCAACTGAATTTCTCAAATTGTTAAATTTAATTGATACGTTGTGATGTGATTATTTATAATCTGTGTATGCTTAAATTTACGATTGAAATCGTTGAGGGCTATAGTTTAGCCGAATATATTTTTGGTATCGTAGGACATCAGAAATAAATAAAATTGGATTTTTGAAATTTAAGTAAAAAATTGTATATAATTTTTGAGAATTGAAAAAATTTTAAAGAAGGAATTTTGAAAGTATAAAAGTTGATTTTGTAATCTTATCGAATTAATTCCAAAATATGGGGAAAAGATTTTAATAAATGGATTTCGAGTAATATTGTTTAAAAGTTGATGAAATTATTTAAAATTCGGATTTTAAATAGATTGGAAATATAGGAATTTATTTTGAAAGGCAATAAATATGGAAATCAAGTTGGAATTTGATATCGTATTTGAAATAAATTTGGAAATCAATTTAGAATTTGATTTGTATTTCATATAAATTTGGAAATAAATTTGGAATTTGATTTGGTATTTGAAATAAATTTGGAAATAAATTTTGAATTTGATTTGCTATTTAAAATAAATTTGAAAACCAATTTGGAGTTTGATTCGGTGTTTGAAAGGGAATGTTTGGAAATCGATTTGAAAATCGTATATCGATGGATATATGGAAATTTAAAATCACGATAGGAATTTATAAAGGAAAGGGAATTTTTTAAAAAATTAAATATTGGTTTATTTTTAAAACTATGGAAAGAAATTTATAGATTTGGAATGTAAATTAAAATAAATCCAGAAGGATTTGTTAACTGATTTTAATGAACTATTTTGAAATGGAAAGTGTATTTACCCTAGGAAGCCGAGTATGTTTTTTTAAATAGCTTTCAAATATAAATTAAAAGTTCTAGAGTTGGTTTTAAAAGAATGTTTTGGAAAATTATTTTCGTAAGTTAAAGTAAAGATTTATTTAATTCATTATAGAAGTGATTATTTATTGATATTGATTTAGAAAATGGTTATTTAAATAGTTATACTCTATCTAATAATTTTATTTTAAAAATTATTTCGGGCTTAAGATTTATATGGGATGTGGGTATAAAAATTTCATAACTAATATTTCGAAATAAAATTTTAAAATAGTTTTATTTTAAATATTTCCAAGTATATATGTTTGGATGAGTGATTTAAATTATTTTAAAGTATTTGAAATCGACAAATTTTTAGTGAAAATATATAATACTTGAAAATTTATTCCACACGAGGAAAGTGATTTGAAATTTGTTTTCAAAGTGTTGAAGTGTTGAAAATATATCTTGCGAAGATATTTTGAAAAGAAATAATTTAGAAAAATTATTTAAAATCTAGTGATTGTGGTGAATATTGATTTATAGTTAAATAACTGACTATCAATACTGACCTTTAAATGGCATTTGAATTTCGTTGCGGCCGGGGGTCGGATTCCAAACGGTTATCCGAAAACCACATCGAATCTTTGTGATGGTTCTTTTGTTTAAAAGATCAAAGTGGAAATTTGTTGTGATTTACTTGAAGTCTTAATGTAACACTTGTTTTTAAAAATAAGCGCTCATTATTCGGATTAGCCAGGAGAGGACTTTGTGTCATAAAACCTATTTTGAATAATGATACGACGAAATGGGATTGCATTTGAAGACGGTGTTCAAGATTGGGTATTTTCGAGAACGAAAGGATTGCCTGTCGAATGTCTCTGCATCGAGTTGCTTCGGTATAGAGACTATATCACCCTTTTTGATGGGGTGTCCGGACGTGATTAGTGAATATCCGAATTCGCAAGGGCTTCTTTGAAGTTCCTTCGGTTCAGTTCGAACTCGGAACGGACATGTATGGATGTGTGTCTGACGTTACACTTTGAAATGTAAAGCTGGTTTCTACCAAATACATTTCTGTTAGTGGCGGAGAAATTATTATTTTAGCTTAACACCTTTCTCTGAGACGTACGAGCTCAGAGGTTATGTAGTTGATGGTTACTAGTGATAAATTCCCAATTTGGTAATTTTCAAAGTGCTTTTGATCATTTGTTGATCGAAGCATGGCTTTTTGAAAAGCGTGGCTTTGTGGACGAGACCTCGTCGGACCTCACAACCCGGAAATGGTCGAAACAGGAAGGATGCAGCAAGGTTATTGGGGGTAGAGCCCCTTAGAGCATGTCCATTTCCTTCTGGAAAAGGGTGGTATCATAGTATATAGCCCAGATATTTAACCTATGTGGTTAGTGCAAATTTGTGCTTTATGGTCGTTGGTGTTGGGGATCCTCGGATAAAGGTCGGTAACGACTGGGGGATGGCATACTCGTGTCAGTAGTTACCTAGTTACATAGGTAACCTGGCCATGTGTTGGCAGAGATCCGGTTAGGTTCTCGAGGCTTCCCTCCAGAGGCTTACCCATGTGTCCCAGGAAGTTCCTTTGCCTGACCATTTGTTGGAAATCCAAAGAAATAATACGCGCCCTGTACGGCTTTAGTTGTATAACCTTCCTTTTACTTATGGTGGTGACCCGCCGTTTAATTGGTATCTATAGTAGGCATAGTACGAAATGTCTATTCTGGCTAAGATTAATATTATACTTTCAAAATGTTTTCCACACTATGCATTAATGATAATATTAAAAATGATTTTGCGTATCAAGCACGTTTGACTATCATAAGGAGAAATCTCCTCCAATTCTGCGTTTGCATTGTGTTTCATTTTCCAAAAGCATAGCAGATTTTGTTTTATTTTATTTTGTGAAAAATACCTATTTTTAAGATCTCACACCAGTCCCATGAATGACCTGGAGTTTATTCTTATCTTTCGAAATTCTGGGTGTCCACAATTTTCCACATGGGCAGCCTAGAGTCAGATTATCAGTTGTTCGGGCGCGAAGTCTAGAAATATGCTGTGGAGATCTGGATGGAAGCTGGACGGTAAGGCGTATCACTTGTATATGTTATATTCTTTTCCACTATTTGTTGTTGTAACACTTGGATGATGTAATGTGGTGTATAAACTGATATAGTGCTTTTGTTTCATAGATTATTCATTTATCTATTATATATTGTTCCGTTGCGAAATGTGAGATTCTGTTATTGTTTCTATTTCTTCTTCTATCTTCTTCTTCTTTAACCCTAACGGTTCGGTTTTCAGCATTCGATTGTTTGGCATTTGATACAGTGGATGTATCGATGTCGAATTTCCGGCATTGAAAAAATTAGGCTATTACAAAACATGAATACTTGGATGTAAACCGACCTCAACTTCAATGGATTCGAACAACAAAATTGGCTCAGGGATAGATAAGACACATATGGACAATGAGGGATATCAACAGCTAGTTGGCTCCCTTATTTATTTATCTCACACTAGACCTGATATTGGTTTCCAATTTAATGTAGTGAGTGAATACATGAATAATCCAACCGAGGAACACATGGAAGCTATTACAAGAATCCTTAGGTATCTCAAGATGACTCTAGGAAAGGACTTCTATTCAGAAAGAATAATATTTAAGAAATCAAAGTCTACAATGATGAAGACTGGATAGGTGACGTAACAGACAGAAGGGGTACTACTGGATACTATTTTTGTGTTTGGGGAAATCTAGTAACAAGAAGGAGTAAGAAATAATCAGTTGTCTCTAGAAGCTTAGCCAAAGCTAAATTTAGAGCTATAGCTATCTGCATCAATGAAGGGATTTGGCAAAAAAAGTTACTTGGAGAATTTGTAATATTTACAGAAAAGACTATAAAAACGTTTAGTACCAACTGGGCTGCCATTAATATTGCAAAATATCACGTTTATTAGGATATGAATAAGCATTTGAGATAGACACTTCATCACTTAGAAAATTGAGAATGCTATTTTACAAACTATTTATATTCCATCAATGTTTCAAATAGAAAACATCCTCACGATAACGCCCCGTATTTTTATATAATTAAATAATTAAACAAAATTGAATAGTGAAAATAAACATTTTTGAAATTGTCAAAATATGGCCTCGAAACTTATACCATTGTGCCCATAGCAATTTTCTAATCAATTTCCATATTTAACTTGTCAAAATTGGAGTTAATACGGAGATACTACGAAAGAAACAAAAAGCAGACAAAAGAAAAAAATATGGGTCGACCGATAGGTCGACACAAAGCACTCCTAGGTCGACCACTAGGTCGACACAAGGAGAACACAGGTTGTCCCTAGGGTCGACCCGCATTGTTACCTTGACGAAGTTTCATCTATGTACGTGCCGAGTGAATTGAAATTCAATTTTTGAGTAATCTAAGACATACCTTGATTTATCTGATGACTCCAAACGGCCCCGTGATGTGGTGCCTGCAGGTTCAATCTAAGAATCCAACAGTCTGAGATCCCCAAACTCGACTATAGATAGAACTATAGGCCTAGCTATTTTCCTACAATCAGATTTTCTCCCAATGGGTTCATTGCGTGAGGCTGGATCGTAAAAAGAAAATATTTCTAGGGAGGAGATCTTCTCAGTAAAAATATTGTACACCTTAGTAAGGGATCCGAAGGACCGTGGAGCCAAGCTGCGCACAAACAAAGCTAAGGATGACAGGTGATTGGATTTAAGTTATATACCTTTTCTTTTATGAAATGTTGTCATTAAATTCCCATTAATTATTTAATTAAGCATTTATTCCAGTAGTTAACTCTGTAAATCTATTATGTTAAGATTGTAAATTTATATTTAACTATTTATATGGAGAAGGAAGATAGAGATCCATTTAAATATGTATAAAATTAGGCTTAACGGTTGTAGAAAACGTCTTAAGCCTAGAAGGAAGACATTTACAGTAATTATGCTAAAACTGGAGTATTAACTTAAAGAAAAATCTAATAATTTGATTTGGAAGTACGTGATAGAGTAATTGGTTGGTTTAGAAAATAGAATGCATATATATAGTTTAATATTTAAAAAGATAAAAAAACATGATTGAAAGAATAAAAGAAAGACAAAGAAAATTAGTGTAAAATGGAGAAAGTACTTTATTTTGCACTATCCAAAGAGTAAAGAAATAACAAAAGAAATATCTTGCAGTTGTGGATTATTGTTTCTGGCATTATTTAGTATTAAAATGTGGAAATGAATTTTTAGCATAGTTTTCATAACCAACCAAATAGAATAGAATTACTTTCTTTAATATAAAGAGATAAAACAATGAATTGAAG
The DNA here is from genome assembly GCA_030765085.1 of Allium cepa. Lineage (NCBI taxonomy): Eukaryota > Viridiplantae > Streptophyta > Magnoliopsida > Asparagales > Amaryllidaceae > Allium > Allium cepa. Next base: position 33,099,786 of record CM060940.1, read on the forward strand.
GAATCAAGGTAATTATTAGATAATACCAAAAGCTATAAATAGAGATGTACCTAGATCTGCGTTTACTGTGCGGATAACAGAATAAAAATAAATAAGTTATTATGATAAGTAAATTTGTGACAAGCGGACGTAGTGTAAAGCTAAGCTTGTCGTATATAATATAAATTAAATTAAAGAGAATTTAACATCATAATAAAAGAAGACATACTAGAACAGAAAAGAGACGCTTGTGATTATATTTATAATATACTGATTATAAAATAAAATAAAAGTGACAATTACAAGTAAAATTATAACATAGGTTATAATTAAGTAGAAAGAACAGATAAGGCTTATTTAAGACCTGTTTTAAGTTAGTAAGCGAATAAAGCAGGAATAATAGAAGATGCTTATTTTAATAAACTTAAGACTTAAATTAAGTTGATAAGCAAGATAATAGAAGTGGCCTATACCAACAACATTCCCTTTCAGTCAGGAACTGACGGTCTCACAATAGTTAGGTGAGGCTGGGACAAGAATATGCTAACTAGGGTAAATAAGTAGCTAACGGAATAAGGAATGTAAACTAAACGCAAAATTAAGGATTAGACTTGGGGTCTAATAAAAGATTGAGATATATTTGGAGCAGCCCAAAGGATGAAGAGCCTACCGCAACAGTTCATCATAGATTTTAGCACAGAAGAAGCACATCTAACTTACTTATTTTGTGCTAGAAGGAAGTATGAGACTTTATTGGTACGTGAGGGCACTCTATGATGGCCCTCTGGGGTAGGCATAGTGATGTAGTTCTCCAAAGGCACGTATGCAGGTGTTCCATCAAAAGAGTATTCCTTGACTGCTTTTTGCATGGCATGACCATTATAGGAAATAAAAAGGGGTTGGTGTTTGGACTAGGATATTTTTATGTCCCAGTAGTTGCAAGTAAGTTTAGTGGGCAGGAACCAAAGGATGGTTGCATGTGGATATCAGGCCAGCATCATTACTAAGAGCGACTTCGGGAAAGACTAGATTTGAACCAACAGCCCAATGATACTTTCACTATCGAGATATTGGATGAGGGGCACCGCTAATTAGATGTTTAGATTGTTTGTAGTAGGGCACAGCCACTTTGCACTTTAGAGGTCTTTCGATTAGTTGAGGGGTGGCCGCGTGGGGCCATAGCCATGATAAGAAAAGAGACCGACCAAATAGAATATCTATATTGTAGGCATAATGAGGCATTTATTTACAGAAATAGACTATCTGTATTCTAGTCCGATGAGGCAGTCCTTTACAGAACTAGGCTATCTGTATTGTAGACTTAACGAGGCTGTCCTTTACAAAAATAAAAAATCCTCGATTGAGTTCCGTACAAGGTAGACCTTGATAAGTGGGATTCATGGAGTAGACAGAATAATTACGTATAGTCCTCAAGGTACGCACTGGGTAGTGCATTGTGGATGTCTCAGCATTAGTGTAGGCTGGTGTAGACATAGTTTTTCGTTTTCATAGTAGACGATGAAACATCTCTATTGTAGGCCTTATGAGGCAATCCTTTATAGATGTAGTCACAACATGCCTTAGTAGCGAGATGATGGAGTCCTTTTCGAGGAGGATACGGAAGGCACTAAGGGTAGTACCTAGGACCAATACGGGCATTGGGCATATAGCTACATAAATATTAGTTATTAGTTTTTGATCTACTAGGGAGTAGATTGGTATGATTCATGCATAGAGGCGAGAGTATTACAAACCTAATAAACCTAATATAATAGAAAATGGAAATAAAATAGTACAGGTAGAATTAAACTTAGAAGTATATAATTTTTCCATTCACCAGAACTTTAGTTCTAACCTCCTCCTTATAACATCCTACAGGTTAGGTAGATTGCAGAGACTTTCTAGCTTTGAGACACTTGTTTAGAAAGTGTTATTATATTTGAGAGTGTTTACTTACTATTTTATTTTAGTTAGTTCCGTTGTGAGATATTTTTCTAAGCTCCGGTATATTTGACTTTACCTATTTGCAGGATACCTGAAACCCAACTTGGCCTTCAGTGGGCTTTGATTTTTGCAGTTCTGTAAAAAAATCCAAAGCAACAGCAATTCGGGCTGTTACATCTAGTATCAAAGCCTAGATTTTGGATTCCTAGGTAGATAGTGAGTGAACGCATTTGTGTATATATATGTATATTTACACACACACACCCCTAGGCCCAAAGGGCAATCCATTCTTTTGAGAAAATCAGCATTTGGAAAGAGTTTGGGGAACAGTTTTTTATATCAAAGTTTGGATTGTAGAAATCCAAAGAGCTAAAAACCTAGAATGGTAAAGATTTTTGATATACAATAGATTTAATATTGAAAGGGGTAAGCTTGTGAAAACAATAACCGATTCATAATTGTTTCAAGAAAGCAGATTTGGATAATATAGTTGGATCAGAAGTATAACTTGGTAGGGATATTTGGGAAAGTGTAAGGAAGTTAAGAAACCACTTTGAGTCTAGCCAAATTATTAAACTTTTAACAATTTGAAATTTTAAGAAAGTTTTCAAGTTTTAAACTTAAAAGTTTACAACGTTATAATTCTACTCGTTTAAACATGAAAAAATACAAGAAAACAATTTTTGAAAGAAGAAGGAACATTTTCAAGATTTGAAAAAAAAGTAGTTTAAGGAAAAAGAAAAGCTATGGTTTTAAGTAGGAAATGTATAGAAAATTTTGCAGTTTTAAAAATATATTATTTACCTGAATTAAATCTATAAACTAGTATTTTGGATTATAGTGACGATGTTTTATGCAACATCTATTTTTGCCCAAATAAAAACGTGTTTTGAAAATAATTTCTAAGTATGAAGTGAATTGTAAGTACACTTATTACTTAGAAAAGTATATTAAAATATTTTCCTATTGTAAAAATATTAAAAACAATTTTGAAAAATGAAATTTTGGGGTTAGGCGATTAAAGTGGTTGAAAAAAGTTTTTGGATATTAATAAAGGTTTAGATGAAGTATATAAGACGTCGAGAGTCCACTTGGAGGCTGAAGAGCGGTCACAAATATTTGGCCAAAGTCGTAACCACGACCCAGACGACCCAGAAATGGATGAAATTGGATAGGGCTTAGATTAGATAGGAATGAGATGGGCGAGGCAGACATAGCAGGTAGGCAAAACAACGGAAAAAATTATTTTAGGCTGACCCAGGTCGAACTATCATCGACCTACTGGTCAACCGTGTTGTCAACCCTACGATCGACCAAAGGGGAACGACAGGTAAACCGCATTTGCCTATTTCAATGCGTATAAATGCGTACGAGGCCTCGGCCTCGTCATTTTCTCTCCTTGCTTCAAAAATAGCAGCAGCTGAACTCAATTCCCCCATCTCCAACAACCTCTAACAACTCAAATTTCCACCAGTCAACTCACGGTTAATGTCATTTTGAAGAGTATCGCGATATCTACCCATATCCATACTTCTTCCAAATTATTTGAAGGTTTTTCGCCATGCCTCCAAGACCCTCTTTAGTTCACCTTTTCCCCATCTTATACCCAAAGAGACAGCCTGGTGCCAAGGCGATAGGAGGATAGTTCAAGCATACTCTGATACAGCTTCATACCAGTTTTTGCACGGGAGAGCAGTTAGATTTTCTGATTTTGTAAAGACCCGTAAATTTTGATAAATGAACTGCTTGATTTAATTAGATCTTTGTAGTTTAATTTGGAAAGAAATAAAAAAATTATAATTTTAATTGAAGCAATTGTTAAGAATGAAATGTAGCAATGGTAATTAAAATTAATTATTCACAATTGAAGTGAAATCCCGATAAAGAAATAGTGTTAATTGTTGCACTTGGGTATAAAATTTAAAATAAGTAAATAAAAGTAAGCATTTAATTGACCAATGCAATAATATATTGATTAATTGTAACTGAATGTAAATTTAGGTAATAATGTTAAAGCAAGTCGATAAATAGCTAACTTATGCAATCCCAATTAATTGAAACAATTGTAAGGTTTTAATTGATTGTAATTTTTAAATTGGGAAATAGATTCAAAGTTATAATTAATTGATGAAATAATATGAAATAAGTGCAATTTGATAGAATCAATGTTAGTATAAATTAAAGAAATAATTGGGAATCATATTTATGAAATAATAATGAGAATGCAAGGCAAACAATTCTAATTAAAGTTGATAATTAATGAACTTGAATGAAATTCCAATTATATATAAAATAATTTAAATGTTATGTTTGGCTATAATTTGAACATAAGTGAATGAAATTAGTAGTATGAAAATAAATGGCAACATTGATTTGTAAGTAATAAAAGCTTATTTATGTGACTAGAGGGTAACGATAATGATTATTGTATGTTACCTATTTATTTAGATTGTTAATTGAAATTGGAAACAAATTTGTAATAAATGTAAATAAATGTTACGTTAATGTGAAATGTAATACAATGTTTTGGAGTTGTTAAATTGGGTATATTAAAATAGTGAATGGAAAAACAAGGTAACTAAGCTTATATAGTAGTAATGAACTTAATAAAAAGATTTGAATTGAAAAAAATCAATCCATTGAAATCCAATTTACAATAAGTGTAATTATTGTAGCAATTGAAATTAAATGTTATGCAATTTGAAATAAAGATAAATTGGGAAAATGTTAATGTATCAGGATATATACAAATGTAAATGGTACCTAAGATGATAATATGATAATTAGTTGAATTAAAAGAATGGTAGTCGGGATTTATTTATTTATTGGAATTTAAAATTAAATGATTGGATTTATTGCAAATAAGTAGAATTAAATATTAAATTTTACGTTAATTGAAATGAAGATTGAATACGAGAATATTAATGTAATAGTTTTGAATCCAATGTTAAATCCATCTATTGACAATAATGAATGGAATAATCATTAATTTATTTAATTAAATGGGATTATTGGGATTTGTATTTATAATTTCTAAATTTAATGAATTGAGGCTAACACTGAAATTGATAAATTAAATAACTATACATTGACATTTAAATTTTTTAAATCATTGTAAGTGATTAAGAAGTTAAAAATGATGAAATTTGTCAATCATCAAATTGGAATGAAAAAATTGAATTTAATTAATTAATTATTAATTTATTTAATTAATGTAAAAATAGCCATTTTGGCCACTGACTCGAGTTTCGACGAAACCAGTTTCATCGGGTCCATAACGGTCGGTTATTGAAGGAATTCAATTTTCTTCCTACAATTTTCGTAACGATCAGACTTTTCCTTTGATCGTACGGACTCGAAACGCCCAGAAATCAATTAATTGAAATCAATTGAAATCAATTTGAAATAATTTGATTTTAGCATAACTTCTTCATACGATGCAATTCGGACCTTAAATCTATTCCATTGCGTTTAAAATATTTCAAAACATCTATTTTGTATATGGGTTGACCCAATTTCGTTCCGGAGTCAGAATGGGCTTTTTAGGCCATTTTATCGTTCAACGCGTATATCCAATCGATCTGATCCATTCTATTTCAGCTTTGTCTATAAATACCCTGTTATAAACCCTAGCCAAGCTCTATTTCTCGTTTATCTGTACGTACAATTCAACTATATCTACTCCTCAATGGCAGACAAACAAATTCTTACTACCAAATCAAATCCAAAACCAAAATTTCAAACTCCACAAACTAGGCCAAATTTTATAACAATTTGAAGCTCTCGACGAGCGCATTTCAGAACTGCAATTCGTTTTTCATTTTGATTCATCATTTGATCAAAAATCCTCGGACAATTCTCAGCCGTTCATTGGTCGTCGATTAACATCGACTGATCGTTGATTCATTGGTACCGTTGGGTAGAGGAGGCCGATGGGAGTTCATCTAGGTGCGTCGCACGAAGTTTCAATAGTCTGATCGACGGCAAAAATTCGATTAAGGCTTGATATTAATGGCGGCGGTTGTGCTCGTTGATCAGAGGTGGGGTGGTCGAGCTCGAGCTCATGATTGGAGGTGATCTAGTAGGGAAGTGCGGAGGTTCGTAGGTGGTGGCACGTGCATCTAGGCCAGGCAGTGCTGATGTGAGTTGGCGGCTCTGGTTGGCTCGAACGCGTTGTACAGGGAAGAAAGGTTAGGGTTCGGTGTGCTGTTCTTCATTGACGTGGCAGTAGGTAGGATTAGTATGTTTTGTTTTATATATATTACAAATTAAATCATTCAATATTCTTATCGCAATAACTTCTGCGTACGCGGTCGAATTCACGCGCAGTTTAGGTTCGTATTGGAATTCCGGACATTTTGGGACTTGTTTTGATGGATTCTGAGACTGTTCAATTTTTTTTTAAAATTGGATTTAAATTCAAAAGGTGAGTGTTTTAACCCCCTCACAACTTCTAAAATTTCTTATGTGTGTTTAATTAATTTTTGATGTGTTTAGAAATTTATTTATTGCTATTTGGCATATTTTTATAATCATTCCAGTTAAATTGAATTTATTGAATTAAATTGTTATTCAATTTATTATTGCATATAAACTGCCAGTTTAATTAATTTATTATTGAATATAAACTGCCAGTAATTACCTATTATTTATTATCAGTTCTATATTAATGTTATTGTTTGAATTGGATGATGATTGTGATAAATGTTTGATGATTGATATTGGATGAATGGATGTTGGATTTTATATTGTCATGAATTGCAAGTTGTCATGCATTTTATATCGTTCGGGATGGTGGTTTGAAATGATATATAACCATATTTTTATTTTAAATTGCAGATTGAAATGATAAATATCTGTATCACTTGACCATAAGATAGAAAATTTATACAGACACCGCGGTCACATATAAAAATATTTTGAAATAATTTCTATGGCTTTTTGAAGAAATATATGATTTTATAAGATATTGATTTGGATAATTTATAAATGTTATTTCGTATGTAGTTAAATTCTTGGTTTTAAGCTATGAATAAAATTGTTTAAAGTATAAAATAATATTAATAATAACGTTTGATTTTATTAAAATATAATATGGATAAATATTTACTTAAGTTATATTTTAACATAGAGTTTATATTGATTTTATAAATCAAGGTTGAGAAGATAGTTTTGAAATTGATTTGAGATTTTATTTTATTAAAAGTTATAATTAATAAGAATCCATTTGGAACTTATTGAAATTTGAGATTTTAAAAGAATATGGTTTTATAACTTAATACGGGTTTAAGATGATTTAAGTGAATATATCAAGTCTAAATAAATTGAGGAATATTCAATAATTGAAATTTGAAGTTTTATTTAAAGGGTATTGGATTTTTTAAGAAAATATTTAAATAATAGTGAAGTAAATTTGGTATGTGTATATATATGAATTATAAAATTTAGTTTTGAAATATTGAATATTTATGCTTTGAAATATATTGAATTTAAAATGGATTATTTTTAGGATCAAATCTGTTTCGAAATCGATATAATTTGGAATGGTCTATTTTAAAACCCAATTGAATTGAAATTTATGATTTGGGGATTTGATTAAATCTAAAATTTAGAAACTCGGGTTGTTTTGGAGTTGATCTATGAAATTTAAGAAGCTAGTTTATTTTATAAAATATTTTAATATTTAAACCATGTAAGGGGTGGAAGTTATGTTTCAAAGTTATAAATTTCAAAGTAATAAGTTTTGGAAGTATTATAGTTTTATGTCTTTGGTTTCGAAATTTTATAACTTTGAAATACTATGATTTTAAAATGATATCATATTGATTCGGTTTTTAAATCGAAAATGATATCGTATTTATATGGTTTTGAAATGAATATTATATCCTGGTTTTGAAGTATAATTATTCTGAAATGACCGCGGTGTTATAATAACGATTGGTTGTTAAAGAGACCAGGATCGGAAGTTTTCATACTCTCTACCAACTCCGAAAATCACTTTAACAACCGTGTACGCGGTGCAGATTCCATAATGAAGTAGGATGATGGCGGCGTTACCTTTGACGTAAATGGGTGGACCCGACTCCCGTGAGTTGGCATAAGGTGGCTAAAACAGGAACGATTGACGGGCTAAGAAGGTAGCAACTATTGTCGGGCACATCCCTTCGATATTATACTCTGACTTTTGGATTGATTGGGTGGCCACTTTTTGATTTTTGATTTGGGGGTGTGGCTCGAGGTGAGTGGTAGCAGCGCGCTACGCGTTACCACCGGCCCGGATGCGTAATTGGTACATCTACTTTGGCATTGCCTAGTTGTGCCGTGTCACCTACCCTAGCGCGCCACGAGTTTGATTTGTGTCGTACCAATGGAGTATCCTCTGAAGGCCTCCCGATCAGGAGGTATTACGGTATTGCATAGACTATTGGCACTATGACGTGTTAAGGGCTATATGGGTAACCCCTTAACGCTATTTAAAAGTAAGTTTATTTTACTATTAGACACTATTATAATAGAGAAATATTACTACATAGTAAATAGTTTAACAGATCCTTAGGAGATGTGAATCCCGAGCATCTCTTGAGTTACTGCACTCACGTTACACACTGGATAGGAGATGTCAATTCCTGTAAACATCTCTGACGCCGTTCTACTCATATTTATTTACATTGATTCAACTTACATAAGTTCTTTTAGTTCTGACTCTAGTGTTTTGTCCTTTCAATTCGCTCGGGTTAGCCTGAGCATTTCAGAATTTTGAAGACCTTACTTCTGGAGGAAGAAGATGAAGATTTTATTACTATTATCTATTATTTTAGTCCACAACATTCATACTTTTCCGCTGCATTAATTATTATTCTCTGGTACGTGTAACTCTGATATGTACTGTACAAGTATAATCGAATATTTTGTAAAACAACTTCATGAACTGTTTATTTGATTATTATATTTTATCGTTCCGCTGTAAGATTCTGTTTTGTTCTTTTTCTTTCTCTACTTTTTATTATTTACCCCATAACAATCTGCCCTTCTGTATGGTTTGAGTTGGCACATGTGTCTGCTTAAGCGTACAAAAAGGCGAGATGTTACATCTGGTATTAGAGCTTTGGTTTAGCGATAAATCTTAGCTTTGTAGGGTCTGACTATTTATTAATAGGGTAGTAATACCCTATGATGAGTCGCTGAGCGTATATATAAGAGAGCATATTTGTTAGTATTATAAAAAGGTTTTATTATTGTGTTAATTTGTCCCGTTTGTATTTATAAATTCTGGTTGGTGCATTGGACGCTACGATATCAATAGGGATTTCTAAACACTTAATAGGACAGACCGACACAATATTTGTTTTTGAATATAGGTGAATGAAATAATTCTTCCTATTATATTTTCTATATATATAAAATAGATTTTTTATAAATCAGATATATAATTGGTTGTATATATTGGGTGTCAGGTAGTGAAATAAAATAAAACGAATTTTTGAAATTTAGTATCTAAGTCCCGCGGTTTTGAAAATTTCTTTCAAATGATTTTGGAATATAATATTAATAATATTATTTGGAAGTATTTTTCGATATAAAGATTTCAATATAATTTGAAAGAATTGTTTTAAAGAAATTTTGGAAAGAAATAAGTTATGTACTCCCCTCTCTATCGCTGGAAAATAATTTCGGTGATGAGTGCACGCATCATCGACATTCATTTTCGAGTTTCGAAGTGGGAAGGCCACTGTAGTAATTTTACTACAGATGTGTTTTGGTAAACTAATGTAAATTTTAAATTGTTTTAAATATAATTGGATATATAAGTTGTAAGTATATATTTATCTATTATTTTAAAATGGTATGAAATTAAACCCGGTATTTAGTTCTTAAGTTTACGTTAATTGGTAGTCGCAATTATTGTAGTTAAATGGAAGGTAACTAATTAATAATTGGAACCCCTAATTGGATTAAGAGATTTAAATGCTAGTTTATAAATGAAATAACAAGGAAGTTGAAGTTGTAACCTAGAGAAACCAAAGGATATGACTATTGAACATTCAATTTATCAAAAGAAGTAAGATAAACTTGTGTAACTTTCAATTACATCCTTAAAAGCATATATGTAACTTACCAAATATTAAAGGTTCTAATGTTTAATAAGAAAATGTAATGGATATTATACAAGTAATAAACTTGAGGTAATGAAAGTATGTAATGAAATTCTTTTATAGATAAGAATGTAATGGATATTATACAAGTAATAAACTTGAGGTAATGAAAGTATGTAATGAAATTCTTTTATAAATAAGAATTTAATGTTATAACTATTGTAAACTTAAGTATGACTAAAAGACCACTAATCCAATATAATAGAAAAGTTATAAAGAAATGATAATAAACTTAAGTAAATGTTGAAATTATTTATAATAAAAAAAGTAGAAAGATGAATACTGTAAATTAATAAAATTAAGTAATGAATGAATGAATGTAATGCAGTAAAAAGAAAATTTATATGATGTGAATAAATAAAAATGAAAATTTGCAAGAAATAAATGTAAATTAAAAAAGATAAATCATTATATGAATGAACTTAATTAATTGTTTGGATTTGTTGTTTGTTTTGGTTTATGGTTGTTTGGGTAAGGATATTTTAAATTTGTTGGGATGTATGAATAATCTATTTGGTTTCACCTAAGGCTGTTGAGTAAATGGTGCACTAAGTAGTTTATTTTTCCATTCTGTACAATTTGAAGTTTTTGAACCCAAACAATTGTTTGTTTTGTTTGTTATGAATGGATGATTTGTTGTGTTGATTTTATATGATGATTGTATGTTGCTTGCAAGTGATAATTATTGATTTGTTTGTTGGTGGTTGAAACAACTTTAAATACTTCATTTTATATAATTATTAACTCTTTTGGATTATATAAGTGAAATACAGGATATGAAAGCGATTGCTACTGCTTTTGGTTTCATAATTAAGCATTAATTGCCCGACAAATAGGTATGTTTTTGGATTACAGTTTATAGCGTTATTGTTTTATTTTTTCCCGTGTTAGGATATATATTATTTTGATAAATATATGTTATATACTGTTATATTGATATTATATAGTCTCCTGAGCCTCTCCATATAAAGGAGACTCTGCCGAAATTTTATGTAAATTTTGGACTTAGAAAATATTTTGAAAATGTTTTCCAAACTTTATTAATTTGAGTATAAAAAGATTTAGTGTTTATAAATTGGTATATTTTATTAAAATTTATAAATTTTTTAAATTTACTTGTTTATAAAGTTAGTATTTTTGAATAAGATATATTGTTTAATTAATTCCTTCTTTCCCTTCTTTTTCCTTTTCGATGACGAAAAGTTTTGAGTGGGGGAGAGCGTAACGATCCGTAAATTTTGATAAATAAATTGGTTTATTTAATTAGATCTTTGTAATTTAATTCAGAAGGAAATAAAAAAAATTATAATTTTTAATGTAGAAAATGTTAATAATGAAATGTAGCAATGGTAATTAAATATAATTATTGACAACTGAAGTGAAATCTCAATAAAGAAATAGTGTTAATTGTTGCATTTGGGTATAAAATTTAAAATAAGTAAATAAAAGCAAGCATTTAATTAACCAATGTAATAATATATTGATTAATAGTAACTGAATGTAAATTTTGGTAATAATGTTAAAGCAAGTCGATAAAGAACTAATTTATGCAATCCCAATTAATTGAAACAATTGTAAGGTTTTAATTGATTGTAATTTGTAAATTGGGAAATAGGTTCAAAGTTATAATTAATTGATGAAATAATACGAAATAAGTGCAATTTTATAGAATCAATGTTTGTATAAACTAAAGAAATAATTGGGAATCATATTTATGAAATAATAATGAGAATGCACGGTAAACAATGCTAATTAAAGTTGATAATTAATGAACATGAATGAAATTCCAATTAAATATAAAATAATTTAAATGTTATGTTTGGCTATAATTTGAACATAAGTGAATGAAATTAGTAGTATGAAAATAAATGGGAACATTGATTTGTAAGTAATAAAAGCTTATTTATGTGACTAGAGCGTAACGGTAAAGATTATTGTAAGTTACCTATTTATTTAGATTGTTAGTTGAAATTGGAAATAAATTTGTAATAAATGTAAATAAATGTTACGTTAATGTGAAATGTAATACAATGTTTAGGAGTTGTTAAATTAGGTATATTAAAATAGTGAATGGAAAAACAAGGTAACTAAGCTTATATAGTAGTAATGAACTTAATAAAAAGATTTGAATTGAAACAAATCAATCCATTGAAATCCAATTTATAATAAGTGTAATTATTGTAGCAATTGAAGTTTAACGTATTGCAATTTGAAATAAAGATAAATCGGGAAAATGTTAATGTATCAGGATATATACCAATGTAAATGGTACCTAAGATGATAATCTGATAATTAGTTGAATTAAAAGAATGGGAGTTAGGATTTATTTATTTATTGGAATTTAAAATTAAATAATTGGATTTATTGCAAATAAGTAGAATTAAATATTAAATTTTACGTTAATTGAAATGAAGATGGAATATGAGAATATTAATGTAATAGTTTTGAGTCCAATGTTAAATCCATCTATTTGACAATAATGGATGGAATAATCATTAATTTATTTAATTAAATGGGAATATTGGGAATTATATTTATAATTTCTAAATTTAACGAATTGAGGCTAACACTGAAATTGATAAATTAATTAACTGTACATTGACATTTAAATTTGTTTAGATCATTGTAAGTGATTAAGAAATAAAAAATAATGAAATTTGTCAATTATCGAATTGGAATAAAAAAATTGGATTTAATTAATTAATAATTTATTTAATTAATGTAAAAAATAGCCATTTTGGCCACTGACTCGGATTTCGACGAAACCAGTTTCATCGTATCCGTAACGGTGAATTATTGTAGGATTTCAAGTTTCGTAACGATCGGACTTGCCGTTTAATCATACGGACTCTAAACGCCAAGAAATCAATTAATTGAAATCAATTGAAATCAATTTGAAATAATTTTATTTTAGCATAGCTTCTTCATACGATGGTATTTCGACCTAAAAGCTATTCCATTGCGTTTAAAATATTTTAAAACATCCGTTTTGATATATAGGTTGACCCAATTTCATTCCGGAGTCAGAATGGGCTTTTTGGGCCATTTTATCGTTCAACGCGTATATCCAATCGATCGGATCCATTCTATTTCAGCTCTGTCTATAAATACCCTGTTATAAACCCAAGCCGACCTCTATTTCTCATTTTTCTGTACGTACAATTCAACTGTATCTACTCCTCAATGGTAGACAAACAAATACTCATTACCATATCCAATTTAAAAATCAAATCCAAAGCCAAAATTTCAAACTCCACAAACTAAGCCAAATTTTATATCAATCTGAAGCTCTCAACGAGCGCATTTCAGAACTGCAATTCATTTTTCGTTTTGATTCATCATTTGATCAAAAATCCTCGGACAATTCGTGGCCGTTCATTGGTCGTCGATCAACATCGACTGATAATTGATTCGTTGGTACCGTTGGGTAGAGGAGGCCGAGGGGAGTTCATCTAGGCGCGTCGCACGAAGTTTCAACGGTCTGATCGATGGCAAAAATTTGATTAGGGCTTGATATTAACAGTGGTGGCTTTGCTCGTTGATCAGAGGTGGGGCGATCGAGCTCAAGCTCGTGCTTGGAGGTGATGTGGTAGGGGAGCGCGTAGGTTTGTAGGTGGTGGCGCGCGCATCTAGGCCAGGCGGCGCTGATGCGAGTTGGCGACTCCGATTGGCTCGAATGCGTTGTATTGGGAAGAAAGGTTAGGGTTCGGTGTGTTGTTCTTCGTTGACGTAGCAGTAGGTAGGATTAGTATGTTTTGTTTTATATATATTATAAATAAAATCGTTCAATATTCTAATCACAATAACTTCTGCGTACGAGGTCGAATTCACGAGCGGTTTTCTCCGCTTGGTTCTTATTGGAATTCCGGACGTATTGGCACTCATTTGGACGGATTCTAAGACTGTTCAAATTTTGGGTTCAAATTGGATTTAAATTCAATTTAAATTCAATTTAAATTCAAAAGGTGAGTGTTTTAACCCACTCAAAACTTATAAAGTTTCTTATATGTGTTAAATTTATTTTTGATGTGATTAGAAATTTATTTATTGCTGTTTGGTATTTTTTATAATCATTCCAGTTAAATTGAATTCATTGAATTAAGTTGTTATTCAATTTATTATTGCATATAAACTGCCAGTTAAATTAATTTATTATTGAATATAAACTGCCAGTAATTACCTATTATTTATTACCAGTTATATATTAATGTTATGTTTGAATTAGATGATGATTGTGATAAATGTTTGATGATTGATATTGATGAATGGATGTTGGATTTTATATTGTCATGAACTCCAAGTTGTTATGCAATTTATTTCATTCGGGATTGCTGTTTGAAATGATATATAACCATATTTCTATTTTAAATTGAGGATTGAAATGATAAATATTTGTATCACTTGACCATAGGATAGAAAATTTTATACAGACACCACGGTCTATATATAAAAATATTTTGAAATGATTTCTATGCCTTTGTAAAGAAATATATGATATTATGTGATATTTATTTGGATATTTTATAAATGTTATTTTATACATAGTTAAATTCTTGGTTTTAAGCTATGAATAAAATTGTTTAAAGTATAAAATAAGATTAATAATTAAGTCTGATTTTATTAAAATATAATATGGATAAGTATTTAGTTAAGTTATATTTTAATATATAGTTTATATTGATTTTTATAAATCAAGGTTGAGAAGATAGTTTTGAAATTGATTTGAGATTTTATTTAATTAAGAGTCATAATTAATATGAATCCATTTGGAACTTATTGAAATTTGAGATTTTAAAAGAATATGGTTTTATAACTTAATTCGGGTTTAAGGTGATTTAAGTGAATATATCAAGTCCAAATAAATTAAGGAATATTCAGTTATTGAAATTTGAAGTTTTATTTAAAGAATATTGGACTTATTAAGAAAATATTTCAAAACTAAATAATAGTAAAGTAAATTTGGTATATATATATGAATTATAAAATTTAGTTTTGAAATATTGAATATTTAAGCTTTGAAATATACTGAATTTAAAATGGATTATTTTGTGGATCAGATCTGTTTTGAAATCGATATAATTTGGACTGGTCTATTTGAAAACCGAATTGAATTGAAATATATGATTTGGGGATTTGGTTAAATTTAAAATTTAGAAACTCGGGTTGTTTTGGAATTGATTTGTGAAATTTAAGAAGTTAGATTATTTTATAAAATATTTTAATATTTAAACCAAGTAAGGGGTGGAAGTTATGTTTCAAAGTTATAAATTTCAAAGTATTAAGTTTTGGAAGTGTTATAGTTTTAAGTCTTCGGATTCGAAATTTTATACTTTGAAATACTGTGATTTTAAAATGATATGATATTGGTTTGGTTTTTAAAACAAAAATGATATCGTATTTATATGGTTTTGAAATGAATATTATATCTTGGTTTCGAAGTATAATTATTTTGAAATGACCGCGATGTTATAATAACGATTGGTTGTTAAAGAGACAGGGATCGGAAGTTGTCATACTCTCTGCCAACTCCAAAAACCACTTTAACAACCGTGTACGCGATGGAGATTCCAGAATGAAGTAGGATGATGGCGGCGTTTCCTTTGAGGTAAATATGTGGACCCGAATCCCGTGAGTTGGTATAAGGTGGTTAAAACAGGAGCGATTGACAGGCTAAGAAGGTAGCACCTTTTATCGGACACATCCCTTCGATATTATACTTTGACTTTTGGATTGATTCGGTGGCCACTTTTGATTTTTGATTTGGGGGTGTGGCTCGAGGTGGGGGTAGCTGCGCACTACGCGTTACCACCGGCCCGGATGCGTAATTGATATATCTACCCTGGCATTGCCTAGTTGTGTCGTGTCACTTACCCTAGCGTGCCTTGTACGAGTTTGATTTGTGTCGTACCTATGGAGTATCCTCTGGTAGCCTCCCGATCATGAGGTATTACGGTATTGTATAGACTATTGGCACTATTACGTGTTAAGGGCTATATGGGTAACCCCTTAACGCTATTTAAAAGTAAGTTTATTTTACTATTAGACATTATTATAATAGCAAAATATTACTGCATAGTAAATAGTTTAACGGATCCTTAGGAGATGTAAATCCCGAGCATCTCTTGAGTTATTGTACTCACGTTACACACTGTATAGGAGATATCAAATCCTATAAACATCTCTGAGGCCGTTCCACTCTGATTTAACTTACATAAGATCTTTTAGTTCTACTTGAGTGTTTTGTCCTTTCCAGTCGCTCGGGTCAGCCTGAGAATTTCAGGATTTTGAAGACCTTACTTCTGGAGGACGAAGGCAAAGATTTTATTACTATTATCTATTATTTTAGTCCACTACATTCGTACTGTTCCGCTGCATTAATTATTATTGTCTGGTATGTGTAACTCTGATATGTACTGTATAAGTATAAACGAATATTTTGTAAAACAGCTTCATGAACTATTTATTTGATTATTATATTTTATCGTTCCGCTGCAAGATATTGTCTTGTTCTTTTTCTTTCTTCGCTTTTTCTTATTTACCCTATAACAATCCACCCTTTTGTATGGTTTGAGTTGGCACATGTGTCTGCTTAAGCGTACAAAAGGTGGGATGTTACAGATTTTCTTGGCTTGCCTTTAGAGCGGCTCTTTTTGGATACTAGATTGCGACAGGTTCTGAGAGATGAGACATTCGGGTGGAGAGCGTACTCCATGTTAGTACAACTTTTTGATGCTAATTTATTAATGATGGGGATGATGAGATGGCCTTCCATTCGAAGGTCAAGGGGGGTAGATAGCATTTACTGAGACACTATTTGCTTATATTTTGGAGGTTAGAAGGCATGGTCTAGATATAGACCTGATTGAGATGACAGACCATGCCATTTTGGTTATATGCGTTCTATGTTATAACCATTTCCCCAAGATGGGGAGCTATGACAAGATCTACCTCATGCTGAAGTAGGCCACCTACACCATATTTTGGGCTTGCAAGTGAAATGGACTAAGGTGATCATGGCCCTGTATGTGATAGTAGGGAGAGGTCATCCATCTTCTATGATCTTCAGTCATTTTTGGACATGGGTCTTTAGGTGGGCTGGAGTAGAAATGGATAGAGAGACTTATAGTGAGCATACCCACCATATGATTGATTCCTCTACCCTTAAGAGGATGGGCATAGAGTTTGCATAGATACAGGCTCCACAGGAGGAGCAAGAGCCCGAGCCACAGCTCTTGGCACACTATCAGGCACCGTAGTATTTCTATGGGAAGTAGAGCTTTCCTTCACCACCGTTTGGAGGCAGCATTGGACATACAGAGTCGTCGTGGCCCGGTTAGCCACCAGAGCCCGCGACGTTGGGTACTTAGAGACAGGGATCTTGGGTGGAATGAGCGGGACCTTCCTAACCCATCCGCCAATGAGTTATAATGAGAAGATGGGGACCATTGCCTAGAGGCAAGAGCAGCTCGCCAGAGAGCACACAGAAGTCCTGCGAGGACAACAAGAGATAGCTAGGACAATGCACGAGATTGTGGCAAGCACCAGACGGTAGGAGGAGCACATTAGTTGTTTAGATTCATTTATTAGGACCTTCTCGTGTAAGGGCGGACATAGTCCTATGCCTCCTAGCCCTAGATGATAGCTGTTTTAAAATACTATTGATACCTATCGAGTATTACTTCGTAGTAGGATTTGTTTTCTCTTTTAATTATAAGTTTGTACTCTTATGTAAACATTTAACTACTATTTTAGTAAACCAGTATAGATGCTTTTTCTCTGTGTTTTTTTGATGTTCACAAATAGACAATAAGGACATAAGACATTAAGAAAAGTAAAAGCAGATATAAGAAAAAATAAAAGGAAAAGGACCAATTTAAAGCAAGCGACGAAAACGCCAATAGAAATTTTAGAAAAGAAGAAGATATTTCCTTATGTAAACTGTGCTTGGGAAAGTAGAAAGGGATTTTCATAGGATAGCGACATAAGTTCCAAGTACAACGAGGGGGATACGCAAAATTGAAACAGAGAAATGTAAAGTTTTTTCATTTTCTACCTTCTTTCTAACAAAAGAAATCGAGTTTGGAAAATTAAATTTTTCTGGAATTTGAATATTAAAAGTTGCATGGTAGGATTTGGATGAAAAAATCGTTAAACAACACCCCTATTCAGTTGGAGTATGGGAAAAATTGGATGAAAAATGTTTTGAGTTTTTAAAAAATTGCATTCAAAGAGAAATTGCAAGTATATTTAGGATGTGTGCATCATATTTTAAAATAAATTTTAAGAAAGAAAAGCAGTCATATGGGAGGTACCGCTTAGAAATTTATGTATATGCATATATTTTGTATGGAATAACATTTTGCACAAGAACTTGGACGGTTGCAAAATTGGATGTACACAAAATGGTTGTGATTAATGCGAGGAATTACCTACTTTTACCTTTTTCGTATTTCGGGGATGAAATTTCCTAAAGGGTGGGAGAATGAATCACCCCATAATTTCATATAATTAAGTAATCAAGTAACAATGAATAGTGATTTTTTTAAAATTTTTAGAATACGGCCTCGAAACTTATACCATTGTGTCCGTGGCATTTTTTGATCAATTTCCACGTATAACTTTTCAAAATCTGATTTAATATAGAGAAATTATGAAAGAAACAAAAAGCAGAGAAAATGAAAGGGAAAAAATTAAATATATGGATCGACCGATGGGTCGACCTAGAGCACTCCTAGTCGACCGCCAATGCAACCCAAGGAGAACATAGGTCGACCCTAGGGTCGACCCGCGTCGTTACCTAGATGAAGTTTCATCCGGTTACGTGCGAAATGAATTACAAATTCAATTTTTCAATAATCTAAGCTATACGTTGATTAACCAGATTGCCCCAAATGACCCTGTTATTGGGTGGCTCCAAGTTCAATCAAAGAATCCAACAGTCTGAGATTCCCAAACTTCAATATAAATAGAACTATAGGCCTAGCTATTTTCTCACAATCGGGTTTTCTCCCAATGGGTTCATTGCCTGAGGCTGGACCCTGAAACGAAAATATTTCTAGGGTGCAGATCATCTCGATAAAAATATTATACACCTTAGGAGGGGTCCAAAAGGACCATGGAGCCAAGTTGTGCACAAGCAAAGCTAAGGACGATAGGTGAGTGGATTTAAGTTATATACCTTTTTTGTTTATAATATGTTATCGATGGATTCCCATTAATTATTTAATTAAGCATTTATTCCAGTAGTTAATTCTGTAAATTTGTTATGCTGAGACTGTAAATTTATATTTAAATATTTATATGGAAAAGGAAATAGAGATCCATTTAGTATGTATAAAATTAGGCTTAACGATTATAGAAAAATGCTTAAGCCTAGAAGGAAGATATTTACAGTTATTATGCTAAAACAGGAGTAATAATTTAAATAAAAATCTAATAATTTGATTTGGATGTGTGTGACAGACTAATTGGTTGTTTAGAAAATAGAATGTATTTCTATAATTTAATATTTAAAAAGTAATGAAAAATGTAATTGCAAGAATAAATGAAAGAAAAAGGAAATTGGTGTAAAATAGAGAAATCTCTATATTTTGCACTATCCAAAAAGTAAAGAGATAATAGAAATATCTTGTAGTTATGGATTATTGTTTCTAGAATTATTTAGTATTAAAATACGAAAATGAATTTTTAGCATAGTTTTCGTAACCAACCAAATAGAATAGAACTACTTTCTATAATATAAGGAGATAAAAAAGAATTGAAGGAATCAAGTTGATTATTAGATAAGACCAGAAGCTATAAATAGAAATGTACATAGATTTGCGTTTACTGTGCAGATAATAGAATAAAAATAAAGTAGTTATTATGATAAGTAAATTTGTGACAAGCGGACGTAGTCCAAAGCTAAGCTTCTCATATATATAATATAAAGATAATTAAAGAGAATTTAACATCATAATAAAAGAAGACAGTCTAGAATAGAAAAGAGGCACCTATATTTATATTTACATGTATAGATTATAAAAGAAAATAAAAGTGATAATTACAAGTAAAATTATAACATAGGTTATAAT
Source organism: Allium cepa (assembly GCA_030765085.1). Classification (NCBI taxonomy): domain Eukaryota; kingdom Viridiplantae; phylum Streptophyta; class Magnoliopsida; order Asparagales; family Amaryllidaceae; genus Allium; species Allium cepa. The sequence goes on from CM060940.1 coordinate 33,119,935, forward strand.
TAAGTAGAAAGAACATAAAAGATTTATTTAAGATTTAAATAAAGTTAATAAGAAATAAAGCAGGAATAATAGAAGAGGCTTATTTTAACAAACTTAAGACTTAAATTAAGTTTATAAGCAAGATAATAGAAGTGGCCCATACCAACAGCATTCCCTTTCATTCAGGAACCGATGGTCTCATAATAGTTAGATGAGGCTGGAAAAGATTATGCTAACTAGAGTAAATAAATAGCCAACGGAATAAGGAAAGTAAACTAAACGCAAAATAAAAGATTAGACTTAGGGTCTAATAAAAGAGTGAGATGCGTTTGGAGTAGCCCAAAGGATGAAGAGCCTAACGAAGTAGATCATCACAAATTTTAGCACAGAAGAAGCACGTCGAACTTATTTACTTTTGGCTAGAAGGAAGTACGAGACATTAACTTGATGCAAGGGTACTCTAGGATGGCCCTCTGGGGTAGGCGTAGTGATGCAGTCCTCCAGAGGCAGGTCTGTAGGTGTTCCATCAAAAGATTATGCCTTGACAGCTTTTTGCATGGAAAGACCATTATAGGTAGTCAAAAGAGGTTGGTATTTGGAGTAGGATGTTCATATGTCCCAGTACTTGCTAGGACGTTTAGTGGGCACGACCCAAGGATAGTTGCATGCGGATATCGGGCCACCATCAAATCCAAGAGCGAGTTCGAGAAAGACTAGAGTTAAACCAGCAGTCCAATGATACTTTTACTATCGAGACATTGGATGAGGGGCGCATCCAATTGGATGTTTAGATTGTTTGCAGTAGGTCGCGGACACTTAGCTCCACAGAGGTCTTTTGATTAGTTGAAGGGTGGCTGCATGCGGCCAAGGCCATGATAATGAAAAAGACAGACCAAATATAATACATGTATTGAAGGCCTAATTAGGTGGTCCTTTACAGAAATAGACTATCAATATTGTAGGACAATAATGCTATCCTTTATAGAACTAGGCTATCTGTATTATAGGCCTAACGAGGCAGTCCTTTAAAAATAGAAAATCCCCAATTCGTACAGTGTAGACCTTATTAAGTGGGATCATGGAGCAGACAGAACGATTACGTATAATCCTCAAGTTATGCACTGGGTGGTACATTGTGGATGTCCGAGCATTAGTGTAGACTGGTGTGGATGCAGTTTTATGTTTTCATAGTAGACGACGGAACATCTGTATTGTAGACCTTATGAGCCAGTCCTTTACAGATGTAGTCATAGCACGCCTTAGCAGCGAGACGATGGAGTCCTTTTCGAGGAGGATACAAAAGTTACTAAGGGTAGTATCTAGGGCCGATACGGTCATTGGGCACATAGCTACATATATATTAGTTATAAGGTTTTGACCTACTTAGGAGTAGATCGGTATGATTCACGCATAGAGTCTAGAGTACTATAAACCCAATAAATCTAATATAACGGCAAATGGAAATAAAATGGTATATGTAGAATTAAACTTAGAAGTATATAATTTATCCATTCACTAGAACATTAGTTCTGACCCCCTCCTCATAACATCCTACAGGTTAGGTAGATGGTAGAAACTTTCTAGCTTTGAGACACTTGCTTAGAAATTGTTATTATATTTGTGAGGATTAACTTACTATTATATTTTAGTCGGTTCCGTTGTGAGATATTTATCTGACCTTTGGTATGTTTGTCTTTGCCTATTTCTAGGATACCTGAAACCCAATTTGGGCTTCAGTGGGCTTGGATTTTAGCATTTTTGCAAAAAAAATCCAGACCCACTGGAATTCGGGTTATTACACTCACCAAAGCTCTCCCAAGAACCTGTTTTGAATAATTACTGTGCAAGCTCGGGATGTTTGACGTTCACAACCTAGCTTGATACGTAGTTTGGATTTATTTACTAAATTAGGAGATTGAGCACAGTTGTAAATAGGAATTAGTTTGGTATTATTACCTAATATCATTTCTTTCTAGAAATAGGGGATTCCAATTTTATTTTACTCCTACAATAAGCAGATTGTATAATTTTTCTCTTTTCCTTCTAGGTTGTATATATATTCCCTACTTTGAGACAATAAAATATGCAACAGGCATTCTAAATCTCACAATTTTGAATTTTATATTTTTTTAACTTCAATTTTAGGGAACATTGTAACACACTCTTTATGTTTCAATATACACAACTGCCCCATAAAACCCAAGTTTTAAAGCACGTGTATGAAGGTTCAGTTAAAATGCAAATATTTATGCTTTCGTAAAGCGCAAATATTTTAGTTTCTTGAAATATGAATATTTAAAGTTTAAAATGCTAAAATTTTTAGTAAAATGTGTCGATGTTTTCCATAAAATTTGCTGAAAAAATGTTAACATTTGCATTTTCTAGAAAAATATAGCGTCCCACATTCCAAAACCAAAAGACAAAAATCTAATGTCCTACATTCATTTAGAACTACCTTTTTATGATAGAATGAAATTAATATTTTTCCAATGGCTATAAATAAACAAAGCAACTAAATACATTTTATTACATATAATGTCATAACACAATAACCTTTGCATATTCTTTAGCCTAAAATTTACCCATACAGGGGACTAATATAATATAACACAAATAGTATTGTCATGTCTAACATATAAAGATGCCGTCATGAAAATTTAAACAACGGAAGTAAAACAACTTCTCTTTGCAACCAAGCTTTATTATTCATCTTTGACATACTTTATTCATCCTTCCAAAGCATATTCTCTAAAACCATTAACTCAACGGACTTATATGAATGTGCATGAGTTTAGGGAAAACAACAATAAAACACGAGTCAAATATAAAAACATATATGAGTAATAAACTACCATGACAAAACTTATAGTGAGACCATGACGCAAGGGCATATTATTGGAATTCCCTTCACTGTAGAAATCTCATTTCATCAATATAAATAATAAAGCACATGTCATTCTTCCATTCCCAAGTATTCCCTACACTTATTAAAATATCAAGACTAGGTTTCAAAGACAACCTTTTATCTTTCCATTTAGGCCTTATTCTTATTAATTCACAGTGTCAAATTTGTTACAATCTCGGATGACCCATGGCCTTATAACCTCTTTATCATCATGAATAGGATCTTAGATTTCCACATAACGCCTTACTCCTTCACTTTAATCTATTGTTGTGAATGGGCATTCGACTGCCACCTGTGACCTTACGTTGTCACTTTTGTTTAACATTATGATGCTTTCATTTAATGTTATAAATAGGCTTTCAGATGCCACTTATAGCGTTATATTGACGCTTTCAACTAATGCCATAAATAGGCTTTTGGTTTCCACTTATGGCCTTACACTGACGCTTTTATTTAATGCTACGAATAGGAATTCAGATGTCACTTATGGCCTTAGATCGACACTTTCCTTTTATGCCATGAAAATAGGCCTTATTTTGCCACTTATTGCCTTACACTAATGCTTTGTTTAATGCCGTTAAAGGGCTTTCGGATGCCACTTATGGCCTTACATTGACTTTTTCATTTAATGTCATGAATAGGCCTATGAGCATGACTTATCTCCTTATGTCAATGCTTTCATTTAATGCTCTAAATATTCCTCTTAGCCATCTCAAACCTCGATATTAAACTCCCTTCGAAAGTCTATCACTTTCAGTCCTAATCTATATTGAAAATTAGTAGGACTCTATTTTGACTCCTCTTTGACTATTAATAAGTCGCATCTAACACTATAATCAGTCACCTTCAGGGAAGCCTCGTTCATTCACAGGTTCATTTTTCCATCTCCTCTCATCTAGTGGTAGAAAATTGGCTATATATTTATATCTTTTCTCTAATTTTAGCTATTCTTTTCGGGTTAGAAAAATATTTTGATAAGGAATAACTCTTCTTTAGATCACTATATCAAATTATGGGATATTTTATAACTAAATAATATTTAATCTGAATAAAAAACTTAGCCCTGTTATTTGTTTTCTAAATTGAAGCATCAATTTATTTTAGTGGTGACTTTCAAATAATTAATCCAATTTTAGTAATCGTGGACGGAATGCAAAGGCTGAAAGGAAAAACTTTTACTTTATAGATTTTCTAAGATTTTTAGGTTTTCTATATGAAAGTTGATAGCTAATAAAGAGGACCTAATTAGCTAAAGTGACTTTTATAAGTTTATAACTGGAATATAATGTGTGCACCATATTATTAACTTTAAAGTATTTTGAAAGATTGGTAAACATTTTACAACCTTATTTGATCTTGAAGAAAATTTAAAATCTTGGGCTATAATTTGGAAAGAAAAGACATTTATAGATTATATACATCTACATATTTAATATTTTGTTATAAATAAATTTTTGCGTTTATATGTGCAATGTCATTTGTCAATTAAAATGTATGAATTTATGTTATTTTCTATAGGTTGTGGATTTCTATAACATCCCATATTTGGAGGCCAAAAGCAAAGCGCAACAAACGTCGCATTCATTTATAGTATTTTTTTTGTATCAAAATTGGGCACAACACTCATCGGACGTAATTTAAGAGATTAGATTGAATAAATTAAATGAAAATTAAGGCTAACCTATCAGTCAAACCAAGTGAAGTAAGTAGTAATAGAAAAAACAAGAATTTGTAGTGGTTTGGTGTTGTAGCCTACATCAACTTTGAATAGTTTGATGTTTATTGCTGACATTCGCCTAGTACATCAGTACAATCACTAGCACTCAATTTATAATGGAGTTTCGGCAGAGTAGCCGCATAGAAGTTCCAAAATTCCTTTTTTAGTTGGCGTAAGGGTTATAGGAGTAGATCTAGAAATATCCACTTCAGATCTCGAAATACATTCTTTCACACGTAGGTGGGCCCACCAAATTGATTTGGGGTAGTTTGGGATCGATCCCTGATCAATCCATGTTGTCGTCATGTCGATCAAGATTGGCTCTAATTAAGCTGTGATCGATCAGGGAAGCTCTTGAGTTGATATCCAAGCTTTTGACAAAATTTCATAGCATTTGGACTTGTAGTTTGAGAGATATGATCGATCCAAGAATGAATTTGCAAGTAGGGCTGAAGGCTTCGTATCGATACGTGCGTATCAATGGACTTCGTATTGATACAATGCACATCGATCAATTACATATCGATGATATGGCTTCGAAGATTCACATTTCATGCTTATAGACTGATTCCTTTGGTTTGACTGTGGTTTGCATATCCACCTGATGCTAAGCTCTTCGTATCGATACATGTTTGTTGTTTCGTATCTATGCTTGGCCCCTTGCTATGTATCAATCGATTGGCCGGTCGATATGAAACATGCAGAAGTGTGATCGATAAGAAATGGGTAGTCGTTGAGCAAATGAACATTGATGAATCCGGAAGGCGCTATTGCTTGATGGATATGAGGTGGATGGATGCCGGGTGAAGGACTAGTGCTCTTTTCGTGTCAATCTAGATAGATACGAAATGATAGATGTTGATTGATGGAAACGAAATCGATGCGTTCCACATGGATGTTGATCGATCCATAACTTGAGCATACGAACTCCAATTGACCTGAAATTTGGAAGTTTACCTTTCACAACTTTTCTTGTCATACAATGTACGTCGACCCAAACTCGGACCAAGTTTTCCCATATCCATCGTAGACCTGTAGATAACCGATCTTTGGAGCGGATTGTCTTTAGCCTCTAGTCAAGTCCTTGGTGTCACGACATTGCCAAAAAGTGGGACAACATTCACCCTCCCAAAGTACGTCTTGTGCGAATGTAATGTGCTTTGAAAATATGCATTCTTCATTCTAAAAGGATTCTACCCGATTAGCTGAATAGTTGTTGTCTTATCATCAAGAGATGTAACCTTCAATTAATTTCCAGTAGTATAAATGTTGAGTTGAAGACTGCCAACGATCGTGCAATTTTTTGTTATAAATGAAGGTCGGGTGCTAGCAATTTGTTGTTCATAATTGTGGTTGTCACGAGATAAGAATTCAATTCCTATTAACTTTGAAAATCAAATGTTAGTTCGGCATACATGCACGTATGTTAACCTGACTCCTATTTATGTTTTCACATTCATGGGTCATTGTCAAATTTTTTATTTGGATCGAGTTTCGTATGGATCCTCTCCTAAATGGATGTGAAATTCAAGTTGCAACAACGATGGTGGTTATTTTGATTCATTTCTTCATATCGTTCCTCTCCTGGATCGATCTGGGATGTATGAAGGTAGGCTTTGTATCAATGGATATGAAACTTTATGTCACAAATAGATGGATACAAAAATGATGTTTCATGCCGAGGGAGTTGAACAGTCCAAACATGTTCATGCGGTGATCTTCATATCGATGGATACGAAATTGTGGGCTTCGGATTGATTCACCTCGATAGATACGAAGTGCTGGCTTCACATTGATGGATATGAAAAATCAAGCTCCATATTTCCTTGCATTGATGGATACGAAAGTCCTCCTTGGTATCGATTAACATGAACGACCTAGACATAATTAAGCAACGCTCTACGTATCAATGGTTGTCGACCGTTTCTACAGGTTTCTACCACTGGGATACGAAACATTTCATTGGTTGATATGAAAGCATATAAATAGCTTCTAGACATAAAAAGATCACCTACTTTTGCTTTCACTTCGTATCGATCCAAAAAGAAAAAGAATTGTAGTACTCTCGTCTTCCAAACAGCCAACTTAAATCTTAAGTCTAGATATCTCAAACTAGGTAATCGATTGATAGAACTATACTAAGAGTGATGAGACTTGGATTTTCATGCCATTCCGTCAAAGGCAGTGGCCAACTCTGGCGTCCTTAGTGTCGGAGAATGGCAAAGGTGAGGTTGAGGTTGAATTTCATGGTGACTTGGTGATTTGGGGAAGAAGGAGAGCATTAGAAGAAGCTGATGGAGTCACTGGCTTCAACATTCTCTATCTCATATCGATAGGAGATGGGATCGATTAGACACATTGGGGATGGTGGAAGATAGACTCTATAATTGATCCAAGGGTTAAGGGAGTTCATGTCGATGGGGTTTGATCGATATGAAATCGACTTCCTTGGATCGATACGAATCAATCGACACAAGGATGACCAATACGAATGAGCTATCGATATTAAATTTATCGATACAAACAGATTATCGGTCCAGCTTTGGATCGATACGAACCTCGGCTTCAAGGGGACGATCCAATCGAACCATGATGGATACGAAACCAATCTCCTTTTGCATACTCGAACATTAAAGTCCAACGAGCTTTAGCCTTGCATACTTGGATTTGACTGTAAAACTGCATATATGAGTACCCTTCAAAGCTCATCGATGGAACTGTAACGTGACAAACATAACAGATTTTAACATGAAACGTTCCTCGAAGTCAGAATGGTATGGTTGAGATAGTAAGCGAAGATGGTCAATTTGGTCGAATTTCGAAGTCTCGTCGTTTTACCATCTTTCAAACTTGTAGAAATTTTGGGCATTATGTTGCACTTCATACACAACACAATCACTCACTTTACACCAGGTGGAACATGGGTTTCTTGCCATCTAGTAATGGTTTTTACTGAGTTCAATAGCTATGGATCCTAAAATCTCCGAGTTACAGGAATTTCAGTCCTCCACTTCCTAGAATTGAAAGGCCATACATCACAGTAGATATAGTGTACCCTGCTCTGGATGAACTGCCAGATGTAGTGTTGGTTATCAATCTGGAGGACTCCGTCCGGTCAAAAATTTCAGAAGATATGTTGAGCAGAATTTGTCTTAGGCATGGACTATCCTTAGATGGAGTTCTATTATCGAGGCCAGAAGATAGAGTGCACAATCCCTTGGAAGGTTTTACTGCATGTAACAGATTCATATGCGTGGCTAGAACATTACCTCCGTTCAACCAATTCATTCGGGACGTGCTATTTTTCTTGAGGATCGCACCTTCAGCTGCATCCCAATGGATGCACGCTTCTCAGCAGTCCATACATCATATTTATGGATCATCTCCTTCGACCCCGACCATCAATGATATTGGTTACCAATTTAATGTCAAGAGTCGGGGAGACAACTCATCGTTTGCTATTCTAGAAGCGGTCAGAAACTGCCAAGTGGTGGCAAGTGCTTGGAGTAAGTCCAGCTACACCAAGACTAAGTGGTTCTTCGTAGGATGCCCAACGAGATTTGCTAGACAATGATTAGTCAGACGTAAGTGCTTTAATTCTTCGTCAATTAATTAGGTAATATAAGTCGATTCTGAATCCATTTCTACGTTTCTTTTATAGATTCTATTCCAAGGGCCAAAGGAGCTGGTTCAAGGAGATTTTAACGACACTTCAAGCGGCGCCTACTGGACTTAGAGGAATTGACAAGGTTCTTAGTGATGATAACTTGATCGCCATTGGGATAATAGAGAGTGGTTATAGTATTGGGCTGATAGGGGATTCCAGAGTGGCCCCAGTAAGACATATTGGAAGACAGGCTTCGATCGTGCCCCTAGTCAAGGGAGCTAAAAGTGCACTCGGAGTTACAATCACCGAACTAGGCAATGATGAGGGTACGGCAGCCAGACATGAGCCAGTGATCATTCCTCCACAGGGCCTTCGATCATCTAAATCAAAACGAGAGGGAAAAATTCTCATCCATAAAGCTAAGAGGCATAACACCGTTGTAACAACTCAGCTAGTGGCAACTTCTATAGCTCCGGAGACCTCTCCAGAGACGGAAGGTTTATTGAGAGGATCGTCGGATGTTCCCGTCCCAGATGACATATCTTCATTCCATGATATCGGGTTAGAAGGGCTCCACTCCCTATCATGAACTAGCTCAGGCCTAACTTCTTTAGTCATAGGGGAGCCAACTCCAATGAGCAAGACTACCACAATAGGTTAGTTGGGGGATTTTCCCTTGCATACGCACACTTCACGGCACCACACGACTTCTAATCACATGCTTCTTAATTTAAAGAGATAACTAACTGTGCTTCTCTTTTCATTTTACAAACACGATGGTGAAACAAGGGTCAATGCTCAACAAGCTTTGCTCTTCACGCCATTCTTCCAGTTCATAATCTGAATCACATCGACGTGAAAGTGAGAGAGACTATTGTCATGGCTATCACTCTGGCCAAGAGTGCGAGCACCATGATAAGGAGAAGGAAAAGTCGTATCAAAGCAGGCGACGCTCTGAGTCGCGATCCTCACCGTTAAAAGGACCTTCAAAACAATCTAGCTCTGGTAGACCATCTCCCAAAAATGCACATCAAATGGCACAATCTCACACTCGAGACCTAGCGATCAGCACCCTTGAACTGAAATAGAAGCCCATATCATGATGGAACAAATTACCATAGAGCCCATAGGGGAGGGAGCCATCCAAATTGCCAAGTTGAAGAAAGACTTCCTGAATATTTGTTTTTATGGCTTCCACTTCCCTCCAAATTTGAAAAGAATCCCAAACAACATAGAAAACTGGTGTAATATTACGTGCATGACGTGTACAACCTGTATCGGGAATGGGTCAAAACATCAGTAAGGGTTTCGATGTTGTCCTTTAAGCGAGCTAAAATGATCGAGAAACTGGAGGACGACCTTTCTCAAAAAAGCAACATAATAGCGGTGCTCACTAATGAGCTTGAAACTTCAAGGAAAATGGAGAAGGACGCTGGCGAATGAGCTGAGGAGGATAGGCAGTCCATGGAAAACATGAGAATGACTTATATGGACTTGGTGCAGGAGATAGGTCACCATAACACTATTATCATTCAAGAAAGGGATGAGGAATGGAAAGAAGCTGAGGAGCTAAAGGCAAAACTGACCGAGGCCTTAAAAAGAAGGATGAAGCTAATAAAGTGGCTTAATAGGCGTGTGAGCAGGCAGTGAGACATAGGGATGAGAGGGATGCAGCGAATCTAAAGGCCAAGGAAACTGATGCTAGATTTGAAAATGAAGTCAAAGCGGTTGAGGCCAAAATGGAGAGCAAATTTGAAGATCTTCGGGTCACTTACAGTGCTAAAGCCTTGAGAAACCGCAACTTAAATTGGCTCGGTGAAGATTATCCTTCAAATTATGCAAGGCTTGGATTTGCTTGCTTGAGGATGAGAAGGCTATCCACAATACTACAACTGTCGACGAACTCGAACTAGAAACTCAAATGCTAATCGGAGATGAGCCTATAGTCCTCCTTGAAATAACCATTACTCTTGAGAAAGAAAAATTGGCGCCAAGTGTTCGAAAGCTAGGGAAGGATCCATAAGTGAACACCATGAAATAGGCTCTAAAGTGCCTCCAACGTCTTAATCTGAGCCTACTTCTTTTATCGATCCTCTAGTTGTCCCATGATATGATCTTGAAAGGCTACATCTCTCTCGGATACTCAAACGTGGCTTAGAAGGTACGTTAGCTCAATATGGGAGCCAACCCGAGGAAGGTATTCTGGACACTTCTCCCATTCATTCAAATGTAGGAATGCTATCAGAAGATAGTACTAACACACTCTCCTATCTTCATTCAGCCTTAGATTCTACACCAACTGACCCTCCTACGACTGAAGAAGTACATCACAACTAGGAGGCACTAATAACAAAGGCTACTACCAGGACGGTTACCACATCAGCCATGGAGATGCATGAAAGCAGCTGTGTTCTTGATTAACAAATAATGGAACTACTCATCAGCCATCATAACAACCCAAATATTGAAGTGCCTTTCAACGTTGATGAAGACATAATCATAACGGGCTCCTTAGGTCCAACTGGTAGCATTCCAATGGGTATATGTGCGGATCGGGCTGAGAAGGTAATGGAGGAAATCAAAGCTGAGATCAAGCAAGCCGAGCAGGCTCGTAGAGTTACCGGAGGCATGGCTAGTCCCGGTCTGGTCCCTATACTCGTGGTTCTCCTGGTGGCACTATTATTGGGACTTGGCGCGCCTCCTCCTTCTAACATTGAGAGTGCCACCATTCCTCCAGTTTTGCACATAGAGGATACTCCGGTCCCTATGATTTCTCAAGAGGAGACTTTGTCAATTCCCTTGGCTGAAGACAAAACAGCTGGAGCAGGCTGGGGAGGTAAAGGTTCGAAGAGAGTTCTGAGCGGCAGCTCGAGTGCATCTACGTCGGAGGAAAGCAAGAAGGACAAAAAACTGATGGCGTAGACTTGCACTTTTGCTTCCACTTTTTTTGCAGATGGCTTGGATATGCTTTTCTTTTACTTTTTGTAGGCCGTGTACAGAGAGGGCTTGGCCCTCGCATATAGGAATTCTTTGAACAGATATTGCACTTACTTTCGAATAGTCGAAATAAAATTTCGTTTTGTTTTTTGGCATAGCTCTATGTTCATTTATCTAAGTATTTTAGCACTCGCATTTCCATTCAATGTAATTGTGAGGATTTAGTCTCTAAGTCGAACTTGAGTCCAGTCTTTATGTCTTGAAGTCATGGCTTTGGATCATAATCAAACATTGAGTCGACTCCCAACGTTGCGCTGCCTCGATCAGCGGTTGGTACTTGATTTATGCCCCCAGTCCTGGGGAGAATTGAAGTAGTCAGTCGGCAGTTATTTTTTACCTTTACTAACTTTAATTTAACATAGTTAGAAAAAAGCCAAAGTGAAATGAGTTTGAGTGGTCGGATCACACTCGCTCCTTTACTGGTATTTACATCCACACCCTGGGGGCTAAACTTGTTTTTCGATGGTCGGTCACTCATGCTTAATGTTTGGAATCATATTCGCACTCTGAGGACATAAGTTAACATTTAGGCGGTCGGTCATACCCATTTTATGCTTAATATTGTATCCACTTTCCGGGGATATAAGTTAATTTACAACCATCGGTCACACCCTTTTAATGTTTATACTCTAGTTAATGCTCTGGCATCCTAGAGTCCATTGATAGATGGTTAATCACATCTATTTAAGTATTAGGATCTCGTTTGCACTCTAGGAACAAGGGGTTGGTCAAGATTGTGGATGGTCGAATCATTTCCAACTTGATCCTGTAAGCAAAGTCGTAGATGGACGAAACCATCCTCATCGAGCTTGGAAAACGAAGGTGAGGTAGTTGGCGGATGGGTCCACCCTCCCTAATCCTAGATTGTGTCGAGGTCGGGATGGACGGATCCATCTTCCTCGAGCCTAGATTTAGGAATTTGTAGTTCATCTCACACTTTGGGAGCTGGAGTTCATTACAGGATAGTCGTGTTTCAATCCTTCCTTACTTTATAGTTTTCTACACTCAAGCTCGGGGTTTCACATAGGAAGTGACTGGTCGAATAATGATCACTCCCTATTTGAACGGGTCCCATCGTAGGATAGGACTTAGCTCTTCACACATCGTGACAGTCGCATAATGCACTTCAAGAGTCGCCAATCTGGCTTGATGAGTCTGTGCTTTATAGCAAAAAAAGAAAGTGCAGAAAAGTCCGTTGCCTTATTACAAGTTCAAATTTCAAATTGCATTACCAAATTTCAAAAGAAAAGTAGACTAAATGAATAAAAGCCAGCTATATGTAATAACAACGGAGACCCTCGTGTTCCATGCTCTCGATAAAGTGAGACAATCAACGGTGACAATTTGAATGTGCCATCTCCAAGTCTTCACTTAATGACATATGGCCCTTCCCATGTTGGTGTCATGTGTGAAGGGACCGGATAGACTCATTTAAGTACAAGATTGTCAATTTTGAAGGTTCTAGGCCGGACCTTAGCATTGTATAATCGGGCGAATCACTGCGATGTGCAGCTGCCCTCAAATCCACCGCCTCTTCATGCCTCTCATCTAGTAAATCTAGAGATTCTATGAGTAGGATGGCGTTCGTCTTTGGATCGTAATAGGTAACACGACGAGAAGGTACTTCTAGCTCAACTGGAATAATAACTTTCGAGCCGTAGGAAAGAGCAAACGGAGTATGGCGGTAGCGGAGTTGTGGGTAGTTCGATATGCCCATAGGGCCGTGGGAAGCTCATCGACTGACGTGCCTCCGACCTTCTCCAGTTTTTTTCCAAAATGGACTTTATAACTTTTTTAATAGCTTCGACTTGTCCATTTTCTTGAGCGTGAACTACTGTTGATAATTTCTTCTGGATGCAGTAATGTTGATAAAAATCTTTAAACTCAAAGCATTATCGAATTGGGCTTCATTATCAGTTACAATTGTTCATGGACAGCCAAAGCGACAAATTATGTTTTACACAACAAAGTTTATCACTTTCTTCAATGTGATAGTAGCAAGGGGCTCAGATTCCGCCTATCTAGTAAAGTAGTCAACTACAATGATGACATATTTTGCACCACCTTTGGCTAGAGGCAAAGACTATTATATCAACGCTCTATGTGGCAAACGGCCATGGGCTGACCATCTAAGTGATTTCAGTAGGCGGGGCTCTTGGAATTCTGATATGTTTCTAGCACCTATCGGATTTCTTAGAATAATCCGATGCATTTCGATTCACATTTAGCAGGTAATATCCATATTTGACTATCCTTTTCGTAAGGGCTTGCCCCCATGTGTGGTCGCCACTCTATCCCTCGTGCACATCGTGTAACACTTGTTTGATCTGGTCATGGGAGATATACCGAAGTAAAGTAACATAACATCCCCTCCTATACAGGACTCCATTCTGGATAATAAATTATGAAGCTTTTCGAAGAACCTGTCTTTTCTCAATTCTGCGTTTAGGTAATGCTCCATGCTCAATATAATTTTTGACTGAAGTCATCCAAAACTCCCTCTCGGGTGTTGTCTCATGCACCTAGTCAATCTCCATTTGATCGATATTTGGAGCAGTAAGTGTCTGTACATGGATGAGTCCCGTCTATTGTGCTTCGTCGGTGCTAGCCAGTTTCACTAAAGAATTGGCTTTCTGATTTTACTCTTGAGGTATACAGTGGATGGCATAATAGTCGAATTAATTCAACACTTCTTGAATCTGAGTAAGGTAAATGACCAATCTTCGGTCTGTGGCTTGGTATTCTTCTAGAACTTGGCATACTACCAGTCGTAAATCATAATAAATCTCCACAGTAATAACTCCCAAGTCTTTGGCAATCGTTAGTCCAGCAAGCAAAGCTTCATACCCAGCTTCGTTGTATGATGCACATAAGTTAAGCATTAAAGCATAGCACACGGATCAACCTTCTGGGTTTTCAAGTACCAGTCCATCGCTTGGGCAGCAGTCGTTTGATGCACCATCAATGTATAACTACCATGTACATATGGGAGATTTGCTGGCCGTGGGCAAATCCTCTGGTATAGTAAATTCAGCTATGAAGTCCGCCCTCGAGTTGGCGTATAAGTGATATCATATTGACTCAGTTCGATATTCCATTTAAACAATCTACTAGACGTCTCAGGTCGTGTAAAGATCTGTCGTAATGGCTGGTCGTTGTAGATAGTGATCGGATGAGCTTGGAAATAGGGATGGAGCTTCCTCGAGGCTATAATGGGACAATAAGCCAGCTTTTCCACCTTCGGGTAGTTTCTTTCTAACCCAGTTAACCTTTTGCTGATAAAATAGACCGACCATTGGATCTGATCCTCTTCTCAAATTATTGCAGCACTGATTGCGTTTTCCAAAATTGCCAGATGGACATACAATCTCTCATGATCAACCGACTTCGAAAAGATAGGTGGTGTCGCCATATGTCGAACTAGTTCTTGGAATGCACCTTCACACTCCTCTGTCCATTCAAAATTTCATTCTCCTTTTCTGATCAGATCAAAGAAGGGAATGCATTTGTCCGTAGAACTTGAAATAAATTTGCTTAAGGCTGCCACCTTCCCGTTTAGGATTTGCATCTGTTTTATGGTTCTGGGAGTTTCGAGATCATGAATCGCTTAGATTTTTTCAGGATTGGCTTCAATTCCTCTGGCGTTGATGAACAATCCATGGAACTATACAGATGCAACTCTAAAATGACACCTCAATATAGCTTCATTCTGTATTGTCGGAGTATGTTAAACATCATTTCCAAATCACTGACATGGTCAATGGATAGTCGCGACTTTACGAGCATATCGTCCATGTACACCTCCATGGTGTTTCCAATTTGGTTAGCGAACATTCGGTTTACGAGCCACTGATAAGTTGCTACAACATTCTTGAGTCCGAACGACATAACCTTATAACAATAGAGTCCCAGATCAGTGAAGCTGGCATACTCCAAGTCAGCAGGTGCATCAGGATTTGACTATAGCTAAAATATGCGTCCATGGAAAATAGGAGCTCATGTTTGGCTATTTAATCCATAAGTTGGTCAATTCTGGGAAGCGGTAAACTCTCTTTGGGGCCGTCCTTGGTCAAATTTGAGTAGTCCAGAGATGTTCGCCATTTCCCATTTGACTTTCCGACAAGCACTGGATTCGATACCCATAATGGGTATAAGGAATCATGAATAAACCCATTCTAATTTAGTTTATTTACTTCTTCCTTCAAGGCGGAAGATCTCTCTGGATCCATACAGTGCCTTTTTTTGTTTCACTGGGACGTGCCAAAGGTTGATATTTAATGCACGGCTTTCAATGTTCAACAAGATCCCACACATGTCTGAATGAGTCCAGGCAAACTCATCAAGGTTTTCCTGGAGAAAATCAACCAATTCATGTCTTGTTTGGTGGCTGAGTTGAGATCTGACCTTTACCATCCTAGAATTGTCATCGCCATGGATCAAAACATAAATTATCAACTCCGCTAGGTAAGCCTGGCAATCTTTGACTTCCTCCTCATCATTATTGTCTTTGGGATCAAGGTTTCTAAGGAACTGGTTATGGAGCCCGAGCCTAAGCCTAGGCGTTTAGTGTCAATTTTTTGAAAAACTGATGCGGAGAGATTCCTCTACGCCATTTCCTTTCTCCTTCCGATGCGCATCTCGTAGTTATGCAACATAACAGGTGCGCCCAGGCGCCTAATTACCATATACCACACTGACCCTATAATCAATGGGGAAGTTTAGAGTTAAACATCATGGGGAAATTATTGCCCTGAAATCTGTGAGGGCTGATCGGACCGAACAAAGCGTTATAAGGGGAAAGCATGTCCAACACAACAAGCTGCAACATCCAACTCTCCGGTGATCCCCAATACCCAACTCAACAGGTAACTCTACTATCCCAGCTGGTATGGTTGCACTTTCATTAAAACCATGTATACGTTACTGAACCGGTTTCAGATCTTTTGCCTCTATTTTCATTTGTTCATAATCGCGCTTGAAAAGAATATTCACTAAGCTTCCGCTATCAGCTAAGATCATCTTCATCCAAGCAGGACCTATTTGGGTAGAAATGACCAGCGGATCAACAGTAGGGGCTTCGACTCTATCAGCATCACAATTTTTAAAAACAACATCTTCTGTCATCATCCACTGTTTTTTTGTCGGGGCCTCATATCAATTTTACTACAACATTCGAAGTTTACATGCCTAAACGAACTGGCATATGACTCCATTTCCTTCCAGCTTCGATCAGCTAGATGAGGACCAGCACTCACAGTGTTAATTACCAACCTCCTACCAGTATGCATGAGTTCTTCATGCCTAGCTTGGCCTTGACCTTGATCTAGATTAGATGGGCGCGCTTCTCCATCTTGTAGAGCCTAGATGAGCTAGTCTAACTTTCTTTCTCTAATCAATGTCTCGAGGATATCTTATATATGATGGCACTCATTAGTGTTATGGTTGTAACAATCGTGGAACCTATATAACTTTCGAGTTTGAATTTTTTCTCAGATGATGTTCAGAGCTGGCTTTGAGTACTATCAGGTATTATAAGTCTAAAGATAAACATTTTCTAATGACATGTTTAGGGGAGTATATCGGTCGAACACGGGAGCTCTCATCCTCCTACGATGTGGGTCTCTCTTCTTTCCTTGACCTCTGTTGCCCTTCTTTTGATCTTTCTTGTTCTGTATGTTAAAATGTAGTTTACCAGAATTTTCACCGATTTACTTCAAAACAACATTACTCTAAATGCCTTCACTACTGGGCTATGCAACGTCATGCTTCCTAGATCGTCTAGCATCTTCTCTCCTCAAAAATTGTTCTTGCTTAGCATAGAAATGATCTAATAAAACGGGGGGGGGGGGGTATCCCAGCCAACCAATCACCAAATTTAGAATCAGGATTGATCCCTTTAGTCAATGCCATCAAATAGAGTTGTTATTTGAATTGCTAACCTCGGTACAAGCAGCTTGGAACCTTTCTAGATAACGCCTAAGAGTCACTCCTAGAGCTTGAGTAACATTGGACAAGGTGTTAACATCCTTCGGTCTCGTAGCAAGCATGCAAAACTGCTCGACAACCTTAGTAGCCAACCGATCAAAACATGAAATGGATCTGGGTGGTAAACGAGTGAACCATGTAGTTGCAATGCCTCCCAAGGAGATAGGGAAGCTTCTATGCTTAAATGCATCATTAGCTCGAGCGGTGTTCATGACCATTCATATTTCAAGATATGCTGGTTAGGATCTGAATTTGCTTAGTAGACCGACAAGGTCGACATCTTGAGTCAACAGGGTGGCTCTACATAAAGAATGTTGGTGATGAATGGAGTGTGACTTATGAAGATTCCCCAATCATTGTTTGTAAGGCCTTGACTTTCTCTGATCATCTGCCATATCATGGTTGTAATGTCAAGCATCTAGATGTTCAGGGCCAAAGCATAGTCAGGTTCCATGTTATGGGGAAGGTCCGGTCGCTGTCTACGGTTTGTTCCATGTCCCCTTGGCTCTTGGTCTTTAGTGAAGTGGGGATCCTGAGCATGAATGTGTTGACAAGGGGCTAGATCTGGTTGGTTCTGGATCTCGACTTCAAGATCTATAGTGGCAGAGTCATGAATGGTGTGATAAGGAATTGTTCCTCCTTGGGAGGAGGATCCAGTGGGATGTTCTGTAGAAGGGCCAAGCCCGGCCTGTCCGAGATTCACAGCATGCTGATCCCCAAAGGCTTATACATAATTTCCATCCAACCGACGGCGTGTAGATATGTGATTGAAATCAGTTGACACCGAGCTTTCAGACAAGGAGTAAGAGGCACGCTCGCTTCTAGATCTCCCTCTCCTCTCTTCGTTCGGTTGGTTTGCGACCTTTATGTTGGCACGGATCTACTAAGTGAGCTCCTAACGGCTTTGAGTTAGCTCTTGCGTAAGGATCTAGAACTCCTTACTAGTCACTAGACCGTGTGGATCTTGAGCTCTAGCTAAAGCTAGATCGATTGTGGTCTGCTGTTTGGGATTTTTCATAACCCTTCCTTTTGGATCTGTAGCATTTGAAACGGTTCTGATAGTATGCACCTTGTCTTGCAAGGTCTGGAGTAATCTTACAAGAATGGAAGGAACTACTGGAAGACGGATCTGGATCTGCTCCTTAAATTTTAGCAATCCAACAATGGCAGGGGATCCATAGAATCAGAGAAAAACAAAGTTCTCTCAGTGAATGCACCAAGGTGTTTGTACAAAAATTGGGCACAACACTCGTCGAATGTAATTGAAGGGGTTAGAGTGGAGAAATTAAATAAAAATGGAGGCTAATCTAATAATCCCACCAACAGAAGTAAGCAACAATAGAAAAAGACAAGAATTTATAGTGGTTCGGTGTTGTAGCCTACGTCCACTTTGAATAGTTTGATGTTTGTTGCTAACTTTCGACTGAATTACAACAATACAATCACTAGCACTCAAGTTGCAATGGAGTTTCGGCAAAGTAGCAGCGTAGAAGTTCCTAAATTCATTTTTTAGTTGGCGTAGGGGTGTTATTTATAGGAGTAGATCTAGAAATATCTGCCTCGGATCTCGTAATACCTTCTCTCATACGTAGGTGGGCCCACCAAATCGATCTGGGGTTGTTTGGGATAGATCCATGTTGTCTTCATATCGATCAAGATTGGCTCCAGTTGAGTTGCGATCAATCAGTGAATCTCTTGAGTTGATATGCAAGCTCCTATGAAAATTTCATTGCATTTGGACTTGTTGTTTGAGAGATATAATCTATCTAAGATTGAATTTGCAAGTAGGGCTAAAGGCTCTGTATCGATACATGCGTATCGATGGACTTCATATCGATACAATGCGTATCGATCAATTGGGCGTTGGCAACATGGCACTGGAGATCCACATTTCTTATAGACCGCTTCCTTTAGTTTGACTATGGCTTATCTATCCACTTGATGCTAACTCTTCATATCGTTACTTTTCTATGGTTTCGTATCGATGCTTGGCCCCTTGCTTTGTATCGATCGATTGGTTGATCGATATGAAAGATGCAGAAGTGTGATCGATATGAAATGGGTAGTTATTGAGTAACTGAACTATGATCGATCCGGGAGGCGCTATTTCTTGATGGACACGAGGTGGATGGATGCTGAATGATGGACTTGTGATCAGTTCGTATCGATCTGGATGGATACGAAATCGATGTGTTCCACATGGATATTGATCGAGCCATAACTTGAGCATACTAACTCTGATTGACCTAAAATTGGAATTTTTCCTTTCATAGCTTTGCTTATCATACCATGCTAATTGTAGCTCGATCTAGACTCATCTTGTATCCATCATGGACCTGTAGATAACCGATCTCCAGGGTGGATTGTCTTCAGACACTAGTCAAGTCCTTAGTGTCACGGCCTTGCCAAAAGGCGGGACAGCAATATAAACTTCTGGTGATGAAATATTGTAATAATAATGGTATTCATAATATCAGTACCACTTGAATATGAAAAAAATGACATACTTTAAAAAACAATATTTTATTGATTACATTTCAAAACAAATTCATATATAAACTTCATAATCCCATAACATTTTCTTAGGCTTTGGATCAAATATAATTTACAATTATACGCCAAGAGAGACATATGACAATGCCCCTTTGGTTGACTAAAGCAATATAGTCATATCTGATTTAATATACAGCGGTAATAAACAGAATAATCTGCAACTCCTAATTAGCTATCAGACAACACATGCTCGTCTTCAAAAGCTTTATTCGCTAAAACTAAACCTGAAAACCTCAAATCTAGGCCTACTTAGATAAATTTTGAGCATCCGAGAGTTTAAGGGGAAATGAAATCTTCGAGTTAGATGTAAAGCCTAGTATGAATCATTCCATACATCTCAGTTATATAGTGTTAAGTGAGGCCATGCCGCTTAGCGGAACGGGTTTCCCCTTACTAACATTTCTTTAAGGCATTTCTTTTGCAAATCTTTTCATGCAACCAAAACTGGTTAAAATATATAAAGCATCATTATATAACCATACATATCAGGTAATAAATGAACTATCTGTTCGAATATTATTGTTCTTTTGCCAACTATTAACATTTGGCTGACTCGAGCCTACCAAACAATATAACAAAATAATCTAACATCTGTTAGACATTGCTTTTCTGGATGGCCTATCCTTAAATATCTGTTAAAAAATTCTCTTCTGGATGGTCCGTTCTTAACTATCTGTTTAAAATATTTCTCTTCTGAATGGTCTGTTCCTAACTCAACATATGCCACGGTCACTTGATCCTAATGGTTTTACCGGCTACCAATAACCTATATGTATACAAACATATATTCCTTTCTGTCTATAATCATAATTTTAGTCTTACATGTGACAAAGCCTTACGCACTTGAATTTTGGACTAAATTAGCTGGGGCTACTAGCTAATGTATAGGGCACGATCCTATAACAGTCCCATCTATTATTCTAATATCTGAGTCATTTTACTTGGGGATTCCTTCCCTCAATTTTCCTTGAAAACCTTATGAAAATTATTTAAACCCTTTAAATCAAATTCATTTAAGGACAATAAATATAATTTATGCTTTGCTCAAAATTACCTTGCCATGTTATATATACTTTACCCAAATCTTAGTTGATAAAAATATTTAAACTTCGAAAGTCCCCCTTTCAAATCCATTGAAAGTCCCATCTGAAGTCATTGAAATTCCCTCTTTCTAAACTAGGTAAAACCCTTTATTTAACCTAGGCCTAAAGGCCAAAGCCTTCCTTTCGAAACCATTCTAAAAACCCTTTCAAAACCATTGGAAACTTCCTTTTGAGAGCTTTGAAAACCCTAGACCTCTTTCTTTTAAAACCTTTAAACACTGCCTTTTGAAACCCTTGGAAAAACATTTCCTTTCAACCCTTTCCAAACAATCAGAAAAAATCATTCCTTCAACTCCTTCGAAACTATTAGGCAACCACCTCTCGAAACCTTTCTTTAAAACCTTTCAAAAGTGTCAAAACTTTGTAAACAAAAACCATTCAGAAGCACTTGGATTTTGTTTAAAACATGTGGAAAAACACCTTTAGAAACCATTTGGGTTATATTTAATTGTCAAAAGGATCATTAAAACCATTCAAGTCAAAAGCCATCCTTTTGAAAGCATTCTTAAGTAAAGAAGTGAAGGTGTCAAAACCATCCCTTCGAAAGCATTGGATAGGTGAGCAGATTTTAAAAACAAAGCAAAACTTTCGAAACCATCCAAGTCGAAAGGTGAAGAGCGGCAGCTAAAGATTTCTACTTACACGAAAGTAGTTATGTAAAAACAAAGGTGCAACCCAATCAAAACCTTTACTTTAAAACTATTTGACCTAGTTGAAAGCCAACCTAGTCGAAAGCAAGCAGGCGCATTTTTGTTTAAAAGAAAAGTAGTGCTTCAACCCCTTTGGAACCCCATGTTTCAACCCTATACCTTCTACCTGCATCCAATTCACTACATACTTGTTCCCTAATACCATGTGCATTGGTTTCGATAGAGTCGGAGGCAGATGGATGGAAGCGAAAGCCTGGTGTCGAAAGTATCGAAACAGTAAAAACCTTATATATTTAGCCTTTTATAAAATATTTCTTGCTTTCAACCCTTCGGATTCATCTTAAATTCGAAAACGATAAGAAATATGAGATGTAAACATTATTCAACTTACCTCTAGAGATTAAACAGACTGAGATGTGAATGGATTAAATTTGATTTAACTTCTTCCTTAGCTTTTCTTTATCTTCTACCTCATTCTCTTTTAATGGTGGTCATGCTCTAGTTTTAAAATTTATCAAATGAAACGAACATGATGAGAATACACGGTTAAGGTTTAAGGATATAAGAATGGCCTCTTTCTTACTTTACCACTCCTCTATTTCAATTTAACTCTTACTTTTAATTCATTGGTTAAATGGCATGGCTACCCCTTAATAAAATCAAATCTCGATCCCCTAATCAACATATTATTTTATTTTATTTTATTTAGCTAATTAAATATTCTAAATAACGTTATCAAAAATATGGGTGTTACAACCCCACTCCTTAAGGAATTTCGTACTAGAAATTATGATAAGATACACAATAAATTAATCAAGAAGGTAAAAGATACTATCAAACAAATCAGGATAAGCATCTCTAATCCTGCTCTCAGTCTCCCAAGTACAATCCTTATCATCATTGCTCTACTGCACTTTAACTAATCTGACTGACTTTTCTCTAATTCTCTTCTCATCTATCGCAACTATATAAACTGGCTTTAAGAAGCACCCCATAGTTTTGATAACATTATTTAAGTTATTTAATTATTTGAATTGAATAAAATAATGTGTTAATTAGGGGAATGAGATTTGATTTAACTAAGGGTAGTCGTGTCATTTAACTAATGAATTAAAAGAAGATTTAAAATGAATAAAGAAGGGGTAAAATAGGAAAGAGGCCATTCCATTATCTAAAACCATGGGCCATGTATCTCATACACGCTCGTTTCATTTAAAAAAAATTAAAGTATAAGGCAGGCTACCATTAATAAGAGAAAAAGGAAGAGGATTAAAAAAAGCTTAGGAAGTAACTAAATCAAATTAAATCCATTCACATCTCAATTTTTTTAATCTTTAATGCTAATACGAATAATTACATCTCTTATTTGTTTTGTTTTTGTCTTTAAGATAAAATTCGATCCTCTTTGCAATGTTTTGCCATGTTTTTGAATGATAGAATGATTATATGTACTTATTCAGGATTTATACATGTTCATGTTTATTTTATGTTACGTTTTAAGATCTAAACCCTATTTAATGACATTTAAATACCTTTCGAATTTTTATGTAGATCAGAAATAATATTTTATAGATGGATTCAATTTTTAGAATTGGTGGAATTTATATGAATTTTTCTAGTGAAGTAAATGTTATTTTGGGTTATAAATTATTTATAGTTAAATAATAAATGGTTTGGGTATGAAATTTATATATGTTTGAAAACATATAAAAATTGATATTTAGCAAATTTTGTAGAATTTTCCTAAGTGTTTTAATGGATGTATAAATTATTTAAGGCATGAGACTTAAAGGTTTTATGTATTTATAAAAGGAGAAGGGGCATTTTGTAAATAAATCGAATTTTCTATTTCTAGAAATTGGTATCACTTCTGGAAAAACTAAACTGGCAACTAATCATATTTTGACAAATATGGCTGGTTAGGTACAAAAGAAATAGTTTAAAAAGAAAAATAAACATGTTTTTCACTATTTCGATAATATTAGCATCAGATACCGCTTCTTTACCTTCGCCTCCGACACAGTTGAAACCAATGCACATGGTATTAGGGAACCGGTATGCAGTGAATTGGATGTAGGCAGAAGGTATAGGGTCGAAACCAGGGGTTACGAAGGGGTTGAGGCAATATATTGCTTTTAAAATGAAAATCGTTGGCTTGATTTCGACTAAGTTGCTTTTAACTCGGTAAGCTTTCCACCAGGCTATGGATTTAAAGGAAATGGTTCTGATTGGGTTGCACCATTATTTTTAATAAATGCTTTTGACCAAGTTGAAACCTTTAGCTACCGCTCTTTTCCTTTTGACCTAGAGGTTTTCATAAGGGTTACTTTGTTTTATAAAATATGGCCACTTCTCCAATACTTTAGATGGTATGGTTTTGACACCATTACTTATTTACTTATGAATGCTTTTGAAAGATAGGCTTTTGACTCAAATGATTTAATGGCCCTTTTTCTCTTATTGAAGTATAACCCAATTAGTTTTAAAAGAGAAAGTTTTAATGGTTTCAAAAGGTGTTTTTCACATGTTTTAAATTGAACCCAAGTGCTTTCGAAAGTTTAGATTTAATGCTTTCAGAAGATTTTAAAGGAAGGTTTCGAAGGTGTGGTTACATAATGGTTTTGAAGGAGCGAAAGGTATGATGTTTTTGCTTGTTTCGAAAGAGTTAAAAGGACAGGTTTTTCAATGGATTTCCAAAGGCAAAATTTAAAGGTTTTAAAAGAAAGATGTCTAAGGATATTTAAAGCTTTCAAAAGGAAGGATTTCCAATGGTTTCGAAAGAGTCTTGACAATGGTTTTGAAAGGAAGGTATTAGCCTTTCGGCCTAGATAAATGAAAGGTTTTTGCTTGGTTTTGAAAGAGGTACTTTCAATGGTTTCGAAAGGGTGCTTTCAATAGTTTCGAAAGGGGTACTTTCAAAGGTTTAAATGTTTTTATCAACTATGATTTGGGTAAAGTATATACAAGGTTTTAAATCTCCCCGAGATCAGCCGAGATGAAAATCCGAGATATTAGCCAAAATCCGAGATTTGGCAGCTTGTTTAGTTATAAGTGTTTTAAATATCGCCCGAGACAGCCGAGATATTTTCCCGAGATATTGGCCAAAATCCGAAATTTGAAACCTTGAGTATATATAAAATGTAAGGAGATTTTGAGTAAAGCATAGACATTATATATTTTCCTTGTTTGAGTATAATTTAAATGTTTTAAATCATTTTGAAACGGTTTTCAAGGAAAATTTTGGAAAGGGATCCCTAAGTAAAATGACTCAGATATTAAAATACCAGATGGAACTGGTATAAGGTCACGCCCTATACATTAGCTATTAGCCCCGGCTAATTTGATTCAAAATTCCAGTGTGTAAGATTTTGTCACTGATAAGACTAAAATTATGAGCACACACAGAAAGGAATATATGTTTTCATACATATAGTTTATTAGTGAGCCCACAAAACCATTAGGATCAGGTGACCTTGGGAGATGATAAGTTAAGGACAGGCAGTCCTGAAGAGAAGTATTTAGCAGAAGTTACAGACCGACCATCTAGAATTAGAGTGTCTAACGTATGTTAGATTATACTGATTATATTTTCTAGTGGGCTCAAGCCAGCCAATGGTTAATAATTATCTAAACTAAACTAAATTGTTTGAATAGATAGTTCATTTATTACCTGATGTGTAGGTTTACATAATGATGCTTTATAGATTTTAACCAGTTGTGGTTACAGAAAAAGATTTACAAAAGATATGA
The DNA here is from genome assembly GCA_030765085.1 of Allium cepa. Classification (NCBI taxonomy): domain Eukaryota; kingdom Viridiplantae; phylum Streptophyta; class Magnoliopsida; order Asparagales; family Amaryllidaceae; genus Allium; species Allium cepa. The sequence continues at coordinate 33,145,181 of CM060940.1, forward strand.
TCTAAAAGGAAGTTAGTGAGGGTAAAATCGTTCCACTAAGCAGCGTGGTCTCACTTAACATAAATAACCAAGATGTATTAGATTACCCACACCAGGCTTTATGTCTGACTTGAAGTTTTTGTTTCCCCTTAAACTCTTGGGTTCTTAAAATTGATTTGAATAGGCTAAGGTTTGAAGTTCCATAGTTTTGTTTTGGCAAATAAAGCTTTTCGAGACGAGTAGGTGGTTGTTGGATAGATAATTAGGAGTTGCAGTTTTTATTCTATTTATTTCCACCGTGTATTAAGTCAGAATGACTATATTGCTTTCACTAACCAAGGGGCATCGTTATATGCGACTCTTGGCATATTATTGTAAATTATATTATATCGTTACCTGAGAAATGTTATGGGATTATGCAACTTGGATATGAATTTGTTTTGAAATGTAATCAGTAAATTGTTGTTTTTCGGAAATCTATGATTTTTTTTGTATTTAAGTGCTTCTGATATTATGGATACCATTATCACTATCGTATTTTGCCACCAAAAGTTAATACTACAGATGACTGCAACATTTGTAGCACTTAGCTTCTTACCTCCGGATATAGGATGTTACAACTTGGTATCAGAGCATAGATTTATGAAAAACTTTAAAATAAAAATGAATTTTTTTGACCATAATCCTAAGTAATTGGAGTAAGAATTGGGAAAGGGATATGCTACAGTAACCTACTTGTATTTGCTATAGATAATTATATACCATCACTAGTCTCCTATCTTTGATGGTTTATTCTTTTGTATCTCATGAGGTTTGTATACAGGTATGGATGCTAGAGGAGGAAGAGTTAACCCAGGAGAGGAAGATACCGGTAGGAATGCTAGACCTAATGTAAGGAGAACCCAAGGTCAGGCACAAGTAGAGAATAACGGTGCTGGTGACCAGCAATTCGGAATGGAAACTATGTATTAGTTTTTCGTGAACATGGTACAATTTGGAGCTGCTACTGAAGTAATAAGAGGATGAGTTCTGGGATCTCCAGTTGTCAATGATATTCTAAGTTGATTGGAGATTACATTAAGCTTGGAACGAAGCCATTTATTGGAACAGATGATGCTATCGAGATGGAAAACTGGTTGTTGCACTGTGAGAGGATATTTGCTCGCTTGAAAGTCAATGATGAGTAGAAGTGAAGGTTGGCATCAAGACAGCTTCAGGGAGCTACTTCATTTTAGTGGAATGATGTGACCATGGCAGTGGATTGATGGGACTATGACATGGGCAGAGTTCAAGAGGAGGTTCCAAGAGAGGTTCATGTCGGTGATGGCACAAACTCATTTAGTTAGGAAGTTTGTTGAGCTAGAAAAGGAGATATGACTTTTCTGGAGTTTTCCACTAGGTTCGATGAGTTAGCCAAATATGGTTATGCAGTTGTTGATATAGTGATGAAGAGGAAGAAGATGTTCATCAATGGCTTGAAGCCCGAGTTGGCAAGGGCTACCTTACCACATATTAGAGATCCCTATGATTTGGTTGTGGAGATGACTTTGAGACATGAGGAGATGCTCGTTTGTCAGGAGAAGAATAAGGTGAAATAAGTCCAGGTTGGGAAAGGTTAGAAAAGGAAGTTCTTCTACAGGAACGGTGCTCAGGAGATGGAGCAGCTAAGAGAGGAAAGTCTGAGGTGGTATGTTTTATGTGTGAAAAAAAAGGTCATTTTTGCTAATGAGTGTTGTACTTGAAAGGGTAACGAAGTGATCGGGAAGAAGAACATCAGGTGCTTCAACTGTGATCAGTCAGGGTATAATAAGAATAAATGCAAGGAGCATACAAAGGATGGAAAAGACAAGGTGTATGCATTTGAGCCCACTACTTCGAAGCCGATGGCTCAGGAGAAAGGAATGGTAGTTTTGGGAGGTGCGCTTCAGATCCTTGGTATGTCTATTAGTGTTCTATGGGATATTAGTGCATTGCATTCTTTTATACCTAGATGTTTGATATATAAGCTTAACCTATAATCCACATATTAAGTTACTTCCTTACAGCTTGCAAATCCAATAGAACGGTAAGCAACTCTAGGGTTGAGATATGACCAGCTAAATATTGGCATGTTAGGTCATATATTTGTTTACAGTTTGCTCATAATTGATTTTGTGGGGTTCGGGATTATTCATGGGATGGATTGGTTAAGTGAGTAGGCTGCTAGGATATTTTTCCAAGATCAATTAGACACCCGTATTTTAGCGAAACGATTATTTATATCGTAGAAGGTTTTAGTGGTGGGGTGAATGCTTTATTGGGTGTTATGAATTGGATGATGAGCTGAATCAAGTTCTCATAGTAAGATAATTCGTAGATATTCCTATAGTAGGATTGCCACCGAATTGAGCCATTGTGTTCGAGATAGATTTGATTTGGAGAGTAGAAACGTGAGTAGGCTTCCAAGCAGGATGACCCCTACAAAGATGAGGAAGATGAAGATGCAACGGGTGGCCCTGGAAGGCAAGAGTTTTATCAGGCTGCGTAGTTCGCCTTAGGGAGAAACCTCGGTTTTTTCTATAAAACAAGATAGATCGTTAAGGCTATGTATCGATTATCGTAAGTTTAATGAGAGGAAGATAGAGAATCGATATCCATTGTCAAGAATTGACGATTTAATCGACTAGTTGAGTGGTGCCAAGGTATTTTCTCAATTAGATTTGGCAATAGCTTTCCATCAATTGAGTGTAGCAAAGGATGGTATAATTTGATGGCGTTTAGGACCAGATATGGGTCGTACGAGTGGTTGGTTATGCCATTCGGATTGACTAATGTTCCATCTTTCTTTGTGAATATTATGAACCGAGTATTCCAAGAGCTTCGATAGGTTGATGTTAGTCTTTATAGATGATATCTTGATATACTCTAAGGATGAAAGAGAGCATGAAGTTCATCTTAGAGTGGTGCTTAAGATACTGAGGCAACATCAGCTGAAGGCGAAGTTCTCGAAGTGTCATTTCAGGAAGAAGGAAGTGATGTTTCTTGGTCATGTAGTCTCAGAGAAAGGCTTGTCTGTAGATCCGACTAAGATTGAAGCGGTGAATAGTTAGAAGAGACCCGAGATAGTGACTGAGTCAAAGGGTTTCCTTGAATTAGCTGGTTATTATCAGAGGTTCATTAAGGATTATTGGTGGATAGCAGCACCGATGACTAAGCTAGCGAGAAAGGATGTGAAGTTTATGTGGACCGATAAGTGTGGGAAAGCATTCCTTAGCTCAAAGAACTTATAGACCTATGCACATACGATGGTTGTTCCAGAAGGGAATCAGGATTTGGTGGTTTATATAGATGTATGTGGAATAAGATTAGGAGCAGTGCTGATGCAGAGAGGCAAAGTGATCGCCTATGTTTCTAGATAGCTTAGAAGTTCAAGTATCCGATGCAAGATTAGGAATTAGCTACAGTAATTTTTGCATTAAATGTGGGGGACATTACCTTTTGGGAGAGAGGTTTGAGTTATATACCTATCGCAAGTTGCTAAAGTATTTTTTCTCTCAAAAGAAGCCGAATATGAGACAGCATAGATGGTTAGAGTTTATAGCCTCAAATGATTTTGGGATTGAGTACGCATCGGAGAAAGGCAACAAAGTTGTAGATGCACTTAGCAGGAAATATCATAATGCAAGGTTAGCGATGTGTTAACTCCACTTTTTCAAGAAGGCCGTGATATCAAAAATCGACCAAGAAACCAATGATAGTTCGTCTCGAAGAATAGTCAACTCAGCATCCCAGCAAAGAAAGTTCCGTTGAATGGCTTTTCAGATAAGATCCCCTACGGAGGGGGGTCCAGGGGGGTGCCAACCCCCCGAGGTGGGGGTGTGAGGGCAACGCCACCGCTACGGTGATCGACCTGCCCGGTCAGGTCGCAGGGGTCCAGGGGGCAGCGCCCCCGGCGGGGTGCGGGGCAGCGCCCCGTCCAAAACGGTATACGACTTAGAGAATGGAGCGACCTATCTTCTACTCGAAGTAAACGACTTAACTGATGAAGCGGGTTAACGAGCTAACAAGTGGCACGACCTACCGACTTAACAAGGTTGCCGACTTAACAAGGTTGTCGACTTAAGAGTTAACCAGGATGCCGACGTAAGAGTTAACAAGGATGCCGACTTAACGAGTTAAGGTTCAAGGCGACTTAGAGGAATGGAACGACTCAAGAGGGTTAACGGTTCATGAGACAGGGCGACTCAGTGGATCAACGACTCAAGAACTGTGCGACTCAAGGTCTTCACGACCAAACAATTCAAGGGCTGAACGACCTACGAGTTAAGGATCTACGAGTTAAAGGTCTACGAGATAAGGATCTACGGCTTAAGGCCTCCACGAGTTAAAGAGTCTACGAGATAACAATCTTACGAGTTAGAAGATGGCACAACAGGAAGTCTACGGCTCAAAAGATAAGTCGTTCACGACCTAAGACTTGGAGACAAGATCAACACCACGCTGTAGTAAGAAGAATCGCTGACGACTTACGACCTATGATGAGTCGTGTACGACTCATGCTAGCATAAAGGAAACTGCATTTGGTTAACTCGTGAACGACTTAGAACTTGTATCATTCATTCAGATGGGTGCATAACTCTGGGCCAAGCCATGAACCCAGTAAATCAGCCGCGACCTACCATGAGTCGTATACGAGTTACGACTCATCATGAGTCGTACACGAGTTACGACTCATCGTGAGTTGTATACGAGTTACGACCTAACTCCGAAGATGCCTATAAATATGCCCATAACTCCAACAGAAAAGGGACTTTTGGCTCATTCTCTTCAAGCGCCGATACTCTGCTGCATTCCGAACCAATCCAACACTTGAAGCTTTCAAGACACAAAGAACACTACATACAACTTCAAGAAGAGATCACATACATCCAACATGGATTTGAAGACTCTCATCTTCAACGAAGTTTAGGCTACTTGTTCTAAGTCTCTTGTAATTCAAAGTGTATTGTACTTGGGAAGAATTGTATCAACTTGTAACGCGATCATCAATAAAAGTACTTAAAGTGGACGTAGGCTATACCCTTAAGCCGAACCACTATAAAATTGTCGTTGTTTACTGCTTTTCCGCTATCACCTGCTTGTAATTTGTTCCCGATCTATCGGGTGGTGCTTTCACAACTACACTTCACACACCGGGGTGTTAGCGTTCAAATTTTAGCGTTAACATTTTTGGTGCTTTCATTTAGAGTTGAACTCAGGAATACTTTCACCATTGCTCCGTGAAAGTTTGTTGAAAGAATCTCTCTAAAGACCAGAAGTTTATTGGAAATAATGGCTCCTGGGAGAAAGCGAAGTTCCGCAAGATCCGATAATGTTCAAGAGAATACCGCTACCTCTCCTCCTTCAAGTCAAGCCGCTCCAACTGCTGGTAGGGCTGTCAACGGATGCTTTCGGATACGGATAGTGCCATATCCGTATCCGTATCCGAAATCATTTTTGGATATCGGATATCCGTATCCGTTTAATTTTCGGATATCGGATATCCGTATCCGTTTAATTTTCGGATACGGACGGATATCGGATATTTATCCGCTTCGCCAATAATTGATAAATTTAAAGTTATAAACGAAAAAGTTTAGATCAACATAAAACATTTTTTGTACTATTGTTTATAAAAAACAAAGAAATAAAAAATATGGTGATAAAACATTGTTTTATACTAATATATGTATGTGTATCCAAAAATATTCAAAAGTTAAACACTCATAGCCCTATTTTTCTATTTTAAATTATATAAATATGCATCAGTTAATCGGACGAATATTTTCCGGATACGGATACCACTATAACCATATCCGTATCCGAAAAGCTTTTCGGATATCGGATATCCGTATCCGCTTTTCGAATAACGGATATTTTTCATATTTTCGGATACGGATTCGGACGGATATCGGATTTTTCGGGTATCCATTGACAGCCCTAACTGCTGGAGTTACACGTGCAGAATTAGACGCCGCAGTTTTGGGACTGAATCAGCAATTGAATGCTCAGAATGCGCAATTGGAAGCCCAGAATGCCCAGAGTGCCTTGATTATGGATAGGTTAAACGCCCTACTTGAGGCAAATCACCAACGACATGATAATGAAACAATCTATGCTGAAGATGCCCGTGACCCCCAAGAGAAAGGTATTCCTCAAAAAGCAGACAACACCACTGCAAGGGGACCTTCTCAAGCTGAAGGTTCAAGGCCGCAACCAACTTTTCGCGAATATTCGCCCAGGCAAACTTCCGAAAGAACAGCGGACGCGGACGTCTGCCCGACAAGACCTCTGAACGATGAGGAGTACCTATCAGGGATGGTTTGCTCGATTATGAAAGAAAGCATGCAAAGGCGAGAGGAAGAAAATGATTGGGGATTTGCCCCGAGTAAGACACCGTTCACCGAAAAAATCTTAAAGGCAGAGTTTTCCAAGAAATTTGTACCTCCTACCATCCCATCTTATCGAGGGACAAGTGACCCTAACCAATTCCTGTACAAGTACGATTGGCATATGACCGAGGCAAGAGCAACAGATGAGATCAAGTGCCGTTACTTTCCGGTATACTTAGAGGGAGTGGCCTTACTTTGGTTCACAAAGCTGCCAGTTAGATCCGTGGATCAATTCTCTGACTTAACACGAAAGTTCAAGGATCAGTTCAGGCTATATGCTACAAAAGCCAAGGATATAATGTCTCTCTCTAGTCTAGAACAAAACCCCGGAGAATCTACCAGATCATTCTTAAATCATTTCAATATAGCCCTAGCTAAAGTCGAGAACGCAGAGCCAAGGATGGTTTTGACTTATCTAATGCGGGCTATCGATAAATTGAGTGAATTCGGTAAATGGCTAAAAATGAAGGAGCCAAACTCACTTGAGAAATTCTATAAGAAGGCTGATGAATTTATGCGTTTGGAAAGCTTTCCTGCGACATCAAGAGCAATCGAGGCCGAAATTTTGAAGGTCGGTGTTACTTCTGATAAAAGAGAATCTAGAGGACAGAAGAGGAAGAACGATGGTGGAAAAAAGCAGAGAGACTTGAAGAAAGCTCGCCGCTTTAAACCTTCAGACTTTACTCTCTTAACTGATACTTTGGAGAACATCTTTCTCGCAACCAAGGATGCTTTTGATTATCCTAAGCCACCTGAGTTGAAGGTTGGGAAAAATGCTATGTATAATGGGAGGTTCTGTCAGTTCCACAACCAACCTGGTCATGACACCAACGAATGTCGTCATTTAAGGAATTTGATTGAAGAACTATTGAGACAGAATAAGCTCCAGCAATATGTCAAAAGAGAAAGGAATGACCCATCCTCATCCATTCAGGGGAGGCCCTCACCCGGCAGGCAGGAATCATGATAGGATGGAAGGATACACTCATGCTCTAAGAAAAGCCCCGAAGGGAGAGAATGTTCCTGTTCTCACACCGGAGATTCGATCCCGAGAAGCTTGGGACAGCAATGACTTGCATCCATGTTTTACTTTAAGGCTTTGTTACAAATTTGTAAAAGAATAATGGATTTATCATTCTCATATTAAAAGTCGTTGTAAAAACATTGCAAATGAAATATAGGAACTCTAAATCTTGTGTTTTCTATTACTATAAAAGACCTGTTTCATTTCGATATGCCAAATATCTTGAATATATTGCTAAAATGTCGATTTAATATTGCAGGCAATCAAAGCAAAGCTTACCTAGTCAGCACATCGCAAAGCAAAGCGATTCCTATAAGTCATTGAGCAAATGAATGTCAAGCCAGAAAAGGTTCCAAATTGAATTCCTGCATAAGAAATGTTCCTCACGAACAGTTGATACAACCAAAAGGGCACCTTCCCAAGGCGAAGGTTTCAGGACCTCGCTAACCGACAAAGATCGTTTGTGCAAACAGACATCTAGTCAGGTAGATTGGGTCTGCGTTATGGATTCACTTAACAATGAGGAGCATTTCTCTGGAAAAGAGACAAATAACTGGCAAAGAAAAGAACATGGCTGTGGAAATGATAACGAGGAATCGCTAAGGAGCAGATGGTGAAGAGGCATGGGCAAGCAGACAGAAAACACACAAGCCCTCTTCGGAGGCACAAGTCCTCCAATGAGGCACGCTTCCCATGTTTGAAGCGCAAACTAAAGTCCTCCAATGAGGCACACTTCCCAAGTTTGAAGTGCAAACTAAAGTCCTCCAATGAGGCACGCTTCCCATGTTTGAAGCGCAAACTAAAGTCCTCCAATGAGGCACACTTCCCAAGTTTGAAGCGCAAACTAAAGTCCTCCAATGAGGCAGCTTCCCATGTTTGAAGCGCAAACTAAAGTCCTCCAATGAGGCACGCTTCCCATGTTTGAAGCGCGAACTAAAGTCCTCCAGTGAGGCACGCTTCCCATGTTTGAAGCTTAAACTAAAGCCCTCCAATGAGGCACGCTTCCCATGTTTGAAGCATAAACTAAAGCCCTACTCAAAGGCACAACCCTTCAGAGGATAAAGACCTCTTCGGGGGCACATTTCACCAGAGCTGAAGTGCAAACTCTTCGGAGGCCCACTTCTCCAGAGCTGAAGTGCCAAATAAAGACCTCTTCGGGGGCACATTTCACCAGAGCTGAAGTGCAAACTCTTCGGAGGCCCACTTCTCCAGAGCTGAAGTGCCAAATAAAGACCTCTTTGGGGGCACATTTCACCGGAGCTGAAGTGCAATATCTGTGGAGGCCCACTCCTCCAGAGTTGAAATGTCAAATCAAAGCCCTCCAGCGAGGCGCAACAAAAAAAAAGAGGAAAAAAGGCTTCTCCAATGCAAGGCGCACTCTACCAGAGCAAGAATAGTATTTCCTCAAAAATGGAAAATTATTCTCTAATGAAATAGTGCATGCCTTCTCAAAATGGAAGAGTTATTCTCTAAAGTAAGAGTACAAGTCTTCTAAAAACAGAAGAATTGTTCTCCAAAAATCTCCTCAAAATGGAGAATATTACAATGAGCTGTGGTATGGGGCAATATAATATTGCTACATTAATAAAGGCAGAACCCAAGCAACGTACCACAAGCTCACTGCAATATCATGAAAAGAGAATAAAGAAACTTGTATGAAAATGAGGAATAAATACATTCTCAAATACAGACAAAAGTTTCTATAAAATTTGTTATGCACGTGCAGGTTTCAAAGGGCAAAACAAGAAGGATGACCCCACACCGTCAAATGGAGTAAAACATTACACCAATAAGGCTTCCGCAATAGGTTCCATTGATGCAAGTTCCTTTGCGAAAGCTGGGGCATCTGAAGTTTCTGCTTGAAAACCAGGGGCATCGTGAAGCTAAGTCGACCAAAAGGAGTGCAAAAGTCCGAATTAGTGCAAGAATTCATCTTTCAAAAAAAAATTAACGCTCCTCTCCTTAACCGTCACAGCACTTAGTCTTTTAAAGATTGGCTTGTGACTGGAATATTCAGAAAGAGGAAGGAAGTGCTGCAAAAGTAAAGAATGAAATTAGTACCGGACAACTTGGATTTTGAAAATCCCAGAAATGGAAAGATCCAGTTTGCCCCACTACTCTTCTTATTGAAAAGACATTCTATATGAAGAATTGAATATTCAAAAGTAAAGGTGCACGTCTTCTAAAAGCGTGTGAAGTGTTGTGCAAAGCTACTAAGATAACAAATAATTAAAGAAATACTTGAAATAATACTGGTTGGCATATGTCAATTCAGAAAAATTCGAGGCTTGTTATTTGAAAGTAAGTGCGATGTCAATGCAGATAGCAGTTATAACTATGTAAACTTTGTGTTGATACCTCATTCAAGACAGTTGATTCGCAACACTTCATCTAGACCGTACTAATTTGCTTACTGTAAAATACCAGTTCTTTGATCTAATCCATCACTCGATATGGGCAATCGGTGATGAGTATGTTCGCCCTATTTTTCTGCAAATGTTGCGTTTAACAGGTTGTTAGAATAATCTGTAAAGAGATGCAGCAAGTTCAGGTCAAAGTTCCATTGAATCGCATTGGTCAAGTTTAAAAGGTTTCAGGTCGAAACAAAGCAAAGTTGCCTAAGTACAAGCTCAGCAGCTCAGTAAAGCATGAGTTAAGAAGTATCGAAGCACACGACCTAGTCCCTAGGCGTATACTTCGAGGGGAAAGTGTTAACTCCACTTTTTCAGGAAGGCCGTGATATCAAAAATCGACCAAGAAACCAATGATAGTTCGTCTCGAAGAATAGTCAACTCAGCATCCCAGCAAAGCAAGTTCCGTTGAATGGCTTTTCAGATAAGAAACCCCACGGAGGGGGGGTCCAGGGGGGTGCCAACCCCCCGAGGTGGGGGTGCGCCCGGTCAGGTCGCAGGGGTCCAGGGGGCAGCGCCCCCGGCGGGGTGCGGGGCAGCGCCCCGTCCAAAACGGTATACGACTTAGAGAATGGAGCGACCTATCTTCTACTCGAAGTAAACGACTTAACTGATGAAGCGGGTTAACGAGCTAACAAGTGGCACGACCTACCGACTTAACAAGGTTGCCGACTTAACAAGATTGTCGACTTAAGAGTTAACCAGGATGCCGACTTAAGAGTTAACAAGGATGCCGACTTAACGAGTTAAGGTTCAAGACGACTTAGAGGAATGGAACGACTCAAGAGGGTTAACGGTTCATGAGACAGGGCAACTCAGTGGATCAACGACTCAAGAACTGTGCGACTCAAGGTCTTCACGACCAAACAATTCAAGGGCTGAACGACCTACGAGTTAAGGATCTACGAGTTAAAGGTCTACGAGATAAGGATCTACGGCTTAAGGCCTCCACGAGTTAAAGAGTCTACGAGATAACAATCTTACGAGTTAGAAGATGGCGCAACAGGAAGTCTACGGCTCAAAAGATAAGTCGTTCACGACCTAAGACTTGGAGACAAGATCAACACCACGCTGTAGTAAGAAGAATCGCTGACGACTTACGACCTATGATGAGTCGTGTACGACTCATGCTAGCATAAAGGAAACTGCATTTGGTTAACTCGTGAACGACTTAGAACTTGTATCATTCATTCAGATGGGTGCATAACTCTAGGCCAAGCCATGAACCCAGTAAATCAACCACGACCTACCATGAGTCGTATACGAGTTACGACTCATCATGAGTCGTACACAAGTTACGACTCATCGTGAGTTGTATACGAGTTACGACCTAACTCGGAAGATGCCTATAAATATGCCCATAACTCCAACAGAAAAGGGACTTTTGGCTCATTCTCTTCAAGCGCCGATACTCTGCTGCATTCCGAACCAATCCAACACTTGAAGCTTTCAAGACACAAAGAACACTACATACAACTTCAAGAAGAGATCACATACATCCAACATGGATTTGAAGACTCTCATCTTCAACGAAGTTTAGGCTACTTGTTCTAAGTCTTTTGTAATTCAAAGTGTATTGTACTTGGGAAGAATTGTATCAACTTGTAACGAGATCATCAATAAAAGTACTTAAAGTGGACGTAGGCTATACCCTTAAGCCGAACCACTATAAAATTATCGTTGTTTACTGCTTTTCCGCTATCACCTGCTTGTAATTTGTTCCCGATCTATCGGGTGGTGCTTTCACAACTACACTTCACACACCGGGGTGTTAGCGTTCAAATTTTAGCGTTAACACGATGGTTACTTGGTGGCAAGATTTAGAAGCCTTATCAGCATGTAGAGTTCAGTGGAGATCCAAGGCTAGGTCTAGTGGAGAGACTGTTGTATTATCTTGTATGGAAGTTCGACCAGTGATGATCAAAAGAATTGCTTCTAAATAAGAGGAGGATCTAGCGTTTTCTAAACAGATCAAAAAGTTAGGGGATGGGACCAAGAGCGATGAACTAAGGGATTTTAGTCTTATCCAAAACCGATGGTTGGGAAAGAAAGGAAGATTATTTTTATAGGAATTCCATTGTATAAAGTTCACTATTCATCCAGGAGGAATTAAGATGTATCAGGATATGAAGAGGAATTTCTTCTGGAAAATTATGAAGCGGGATATTGGCTTATGGTTACAGTAGTGCTTGAATTGCCAACAGGCAAAGGATGAACACCAGAAGCCAAGTGGATTGCTTTAGCCATTGGATATTCTGGTATGGAAGGGGGATTCTATTTCTATGGATTTTATGGATGGGTTGCCATGGTCAAATAGAGGAAATGAAAGTATTTGGGTCATGATGGACAGATTGACCAAGAGTGCCCATTTCATTCCAGTTAAGTCAACTAGGGTGGCATCTGCTTAAGCGAAGTTGTTCATGAAGAATGTGGTTAGACCGCATGGAATTCCTAGTAGTATAGTAAGTGATAGAGATTTCCTATCCACTTATGAGTTCTATAAAGAGTCTATTGGAAGTTTTGGGAGCCAAGCTCAAGATGAGTACTGCTTTCCATCTGCCAACAGATGGGCAAATGGAAAGAGTTAACAAAATCTTGGAGCATTTGTTAAGAGCATGTGTTCTAGATTCGGGGGATCATGGGATGACCATCTGCATTTAGTTGAATTTTCATATAACAACAGTTATCAAACTTGTATTAGGATGGCATCGTTTGAAACTTTGTACGGAAAAACATGCAAATCTCCCGTTTGTTGGTTGGAGATCGGTGATAGGTTGGCTCTTTGTCCATATTTGGTTAGAGAAGCTGCAGGTCATTAAGGCCAGAATAAAGGAGGCCCATTCTAGGTAAAAGGGCTATGAAGATAAGAGACGGAAAGATGTAGAGTTCTCAATTGGAGATCAGGTTTTCACCAAGGTGTCACTTATAAAGTGTGTGATCAGATTTGGAAGATTTGGAAAGTTGGCATCGAGACTCGTTGGACCTTTTCGTATTTTTGAAAGGATCGGTAAATTTGCATATAAAGTTGAGTTACCGAGCAGTTTGGTAGGAGTCCGGAGTGTTTTTCATGTTTCTCATCATAGAAAGTGTAGTAGAGACCCGAAGACTACTATTGCACCGACTGTGCTAGAGGATTTAGTAGTAGAACCGGACTTGACTATAGTTACAAAGCTAGTTGGTATAGTTGCGAGAGATGTAAAGAAGCTTAGAACAAAGATGATCAGATTAGTCAAGGTCTAGTGGAAGTGACGATGACAGGGGCTATACTTGGAAGGTTGAGAGCAGGATTGGAGATGCTTATCTTGATTTGTTCGATGGTATGTTTTACCTCTTTGTTTGATTTCTATGTACCTTATTGTTATTTCGAAGACGAAATTCTTTAAGGAAGGGAGTCTGTAACACCCCATTTCTTTGTAACATTATTTAGGATATTTAATTAGCTAAATAAAATAAAATAATGTGTTGATTAGGAGATAGAGATTTGATTTAATTAAGGGGCAACCATGCCATTTAATCAATGAATTAAAAGAAGATTTAAAATGAAATAGAGAAGTGTAAGAGGAAAGTGGCCATTCCTATATCTAAAAAGCTTGGTCATGTACCTCATACACGTCCATTTCATTTTAGAAAATAATTATATGGCCACCCACAATTAACAAGAGAAAGAGGAAGAAGATTAAGAAAAGCTAAGGAAGAAGCTAAATCAAATAAAATCCATTCTTATCTCAATCTCTTTAATCACTAAAGCTAAGGTGAATAATGTTTACATCTCCAATTTATTTTGTTTTCGGTTTTAAGATGAAATCCAAACCTATTTGCAATATTTTTGAATGATGGAATGATCATATATACTTATTGATGATTTATACATTTTCATATTGACTTTATGATATGTTTTAAAATAAAAACCTATTAAATGACACCTAAATGGCTAGCAAATTTTTTTGTAGATCAGAAATAATATTTTGGATATAGGTTTCAATTTTTAGAATTTTCTAAATTTTGTGGAATTTATATGAAATTTTCTAGTGAAGAAAATGTTATACAAAATAACAAAACGGCTAAATAATAAATGGTTTGGGTTTGAAATTCATATATTTGAGAAAGCATATAAAAAGTGATTTTCAGGAATTTTTGTAGAATTTTCCTAAATTTTTTAATGGATATATAAAATTATTTAAGGTATGGAACTTTAATGTTTTTATTTTACGAATGGAGAAGGGGATTTTGTCAATAATTTGAATTTTCTATTTCTAGAAATTGGCAGCACTTTTGAACAAGTAAAATGGCAACCAATCTTGTTTTGACAAATAATGCAGGTTGGTGTAACATTCTTGGATTTTAGCGAGAATTAATTTGATAATAAATTCAATTTTTGGAATTTAATTATGAGATAATTGGTAATTAATTTATTTTTTGAAATTAAATTATGAATTAATTTTGTATTTTCTAAATTAAATAGATATTTTTTTTGTTATTAATATAAATGTATGTAAATATGATTCTAAAATAGCATTTGTAATTGGGAAATCAGAAATGAATATTATGAATAATATATTGATTATAAACTTAATTATGGATTGATTTGAAAATAAGGCAACAAATAAAAAATAAAGATTTGGAAAAATAAATTTTGATTGGTATAAAATTAATATTTATAAACTTGATATTTGTTTACTCATTTATAGATACAAATTGATAGTATATTAATTTTTGAATTTGAAATTTAAAAATGAAAGTTTGTTTTCCAATTTTAAATATATGTGTGTGTGTGTGTGTATGTGAATACATATTTATATTTGAAAGTTATAATTTGAAAGTTAAAACCTTGTGTATAAATACATATGTAAATAAAAGTAAATGGATTTGTTTAAATTGAAAATGTAAACATATGGAGATATAAAGCAAATTATAATATGATAAGGGTCTCACATAAATTTTAAAATAAAATTTAACAAAAAGGTTTTAAAAACAATTTAAACACATTTAACAAGTGTTTAACAAGTAATAATAATTTTAACAAGTGTAAGAAGTAAGATAATATAGCTTACAAGTGTTCACAAATTAAACATGTGGTGAGAGAATTGTTTTCTTTTGAATTAAACATAGAAAACATGCATAGAAAAAAAAGGGGAAACCAAGTCATTTTTTCTCAAAACCGAGAAACCAAATTCAAAAGTCATCAAACCAGAAAATCACCAAAAGTAAGAATTCAACTCAAAACAATAAGCAAAGTTTCAGATCATAAAATGAAAGCAGTTCCAGATCTTGAAAAAAGAAAAAAAACATGTTGTTGTTTTCTAGTGCAACCTGGAAACCAGATTCAAGTTTAAAATAGCGAAAGCAAGATTCAAAAACCTAAGACAAAATAAAAATCAAACAGTAATTCAAGAAAAAACTTGAAACAATGTTAAGAAGATCAGAGCATCTCAGATCAAAGCATCAAAAGCCTGAAAATCAACGCATGCAAGTCCCAGGCCTAAATTATCTGTCTGTGTTCTTCCCTGTACTCTCTGCTCTATCTTCAATCCAAGGTGAGCAAACTAGCCTTGAATCTGCTATGTGTCTTGATGCATGCTTGAATTTATTTGTCTTCTCTGATATTTGATATGTCGAAATATAAATCTGCCTACATATATGTGATGCATGTCTGAAAATAGACGAACTTTGCCTCTGCATATACATTCCAGGTTTTAAACCTGTCAAAAATATTTAAATCACCCAAAACAAGTCATTTTAAACTTTGTTTGCGAAATGAAAAATGTTTACATAAATAAAACATCACATTTTAAAACGAATTCAATTGTGTTCATTAAGTATTTGCTTATAAAATAATAAATGTCAGTATAAAATCAAAATGAATGGGAAATTTGATGTTTAAAATTGGGTGTTTTGATTAAACAAATTGATTAGCGTTGCCAAAATATGAATTTAGATGTGGAAATCATAATTTTTAACAGTGTGAATGTTGAAATATCTCGAGATGATCGATTTTCGTTTATTCGAGGAATTCTGACGAACCACGATGATTCGAAGGTCGTGTTTGAAGCTAAGGGTAGCCTATAGGTTGGCGGACCTAGAAAAAATGTTAAATGAATTTATTAGTTATTGTGGTTGTCGAATATAGACGATCTAGGGTTTTATGGTGCTGTTGCTCGACGAAGTTTGAAATAAAAGTTCGCTGTCCTCATGGGATCGATTTGAATTGAACCTTGGGAAACTGAAGCAGGGGATGTCCGCAATGTTTTGTTCAAGTCAGCGTGGATGATCGTGGATGGGTTGTCGTCGGCGGCCGGTCATTCTGATCTGGGTTTTGTTCCAGTTATTGTGGGATCAGCGATGGTTGGGAGGCGCTAGAACGCCGGTGCACGCGCACGCGTAAGGGGGTGTATTTGTGTTGTTTTGTGATGATGTGGGAAGATAAAGTTTTCTCGAATACGTGCTCGAAGCGGCGTGATGGTTTTCTCGAAGAAGATGAAAGAGGTGGGTTGTTTTATAGGATAACTGTTTTTAAAAATCTAAATAAAAACAGACAGAAAAAAAGAAGAAGAAGAAAAGAGAAGCGCTGAGGGGAAACTCCGAGACGAATCAAAGTAAGGCTAGAGAATTTTGAGCCTTAACTCGAGGATGTTCTCGTATTTGATCGATGAGGTATAAAGGTTGGCTCGGGTCTTATTAAACTTGATGATTTTAAAGTTTTTTCAAGCAATTTGTTTTACAAAAAAAAATTTAAAAGTGAACTTAGAATAAATAGTTTTCAGATAAAATTTTAAACCAAGTGTTAAAAGCAATTTATTAAATAAAATTTTAGAACAAATCTCAAACCTAAAATTTAGTAATCAAATGTGGTTTGGAAATAACTTGATTTGATTTTGAAATAGTTTCAGATTTGATTAATTATTTAATCTATAAGTGTTTTTGAATTGTGATTAATTAATTAGTGAAATAAACAAAAGATTAATTACTTAATGTGATTATTTAAAAAGAATTTTTATTTAAAGTTATTAAGGAATAACTACTTAATGAAATGGATTACTCAATGTAATTAATAAAAGATTATTACTTAATGGAATCAAGGGATAATTACTTTGTGAAAATAATTAAGTAAAATTAATTAAATGGTAGTTAATTTAGGGTTAATTAATTAATTAAGGATAATTTATTTAAATGATAATTAATTAAGAGTTAATTAATTATGTAATTAACTTAAGGTTAATTTAATTAATGTAATTAATTAAGGTAAATTTATTAAAGGATAATTACATAACTAAAGGTTGGTTAATTTATCAATTAATAAATGATTAAAGGATAATTAATTAAGATTAATTAAATAAATTATAATTGATTAAGGGATAATTAATTAATTAATATAATTAATTAAGGATTGATAATTAAGGTTAATTATTTAATAATTAAAGGTTGATTATCTTATTAATTAAGGTTGATTAATTAATAGTTAAATAATAAATTAATTTATTAATTGAGGCTAATTAATAAATGATTAAAGGGCAATCAATTAGAGGGTTTGTAAATTAACCAAGATTTGTAGTTTGTTCATAAGTGATTTATCTGATTTAAATTAACCAGATAATTAATTTATCTTCCTTATGGATGACTGTATTCTATTGAATGCTGTGAATTGTTGATATCTCTACCGAGTGATGCTTTGTGACATGAATTGTTTTAATTCAAGCTATGATGAATGTGAATCATTTTATATGTGATAATTTATATTAATTATCTGTGATTCTGTGTATATAGATAAGCGTTATAGATCATACCGCTTATCGATAATTGGCGTGTTTGAATCTGTGATGATTGATGTTGCTGCACTATTGTGTAAAACCCCTAGACTACACCATACACACACAAATATGGATTGCACGAGGAAATTGGCTAAGTCACGGATTTTTGAAATGGTTTTAAAAATTGAAAATCCAAATAGTTTTGGAAATGGACTTGGGTTAAATATAAAAAGCTTTTGAAAAGAAATTTTGAAGATGAAAGTTATTTTGAATAACTTAATAAAGGTTTGAAATTCAATTAATTTAATTTGAATTCAAAATTTGAAATTGAATTCTATGTTTGAGAATTTTGGTCTAAAAAGGTTATATAAGTTATAAATATGTTTATCTTAGTTTTAAACCATTTTAAAGTAATGTTTTTGGAAATTTAAATTTAACCCAAGATTTAAGGGCTTTAACTTAGTGCAGATGTAATCGAATTTTTTCGAAAACGAAAACTATTTGTTTTCAAATAATAATAGCTTTCATATAAAGAAAGGATTTCCAATTTGTGTCGAAAGATTTCAAGTTTGAAAAAGAATTGAAATCGTTTTGAAAGCTATGAATAAATCTTTGTGAAAAATGGTTGAACTTTGTTTTGATATTGAAGTGGATTTTGAATGGTTTATCTTTTGTATAAAAGATTTAGAATGGGAATTGTTTTGAAAGTTATGAATGGATCTTTGGAAATAGTTTTGAAAGATATGAATTGAATCTTTGATTTAAAGATTGGATGAGTTAATCCAATTTGAAATGGAATTATTTTGAAAAGCTGTGAATAAATCTTTGTGAACTTTGTGAAGTGAATCTTTTTGTTTAAAGTTTTGTAAATGGTAATTTGTTTAAATTATTTGAGGAAAGGTTTCGGATTTAAAGTTGTGACTTAACTGAGATCCCATATCCATATGTTTTTAAAATATTCCGCTCGTTATTCGGTTTAGCCGAGAGAGGACCTTGTGTCATATAACCCACTCTGAAAAATGATACGACGATATGGATAGCATTTGAAGACCGGTGGTGAAGACCGGATATTTTCAAAAGGGAAAGGATAACTCGTCGAATGTCTCTGCACCGGCTGATCCTCGGTATAGAGATCTCTATATGTGATGAGAAGTCCGTACGTGATTAGGGACTATCAGGATTTGCAAGGGCTTCTTTGTGAAGTGCCTTCGGTTTTGTTCGAACCCGAAACAAGCTTGTATGGATGTGTTTCTGACATTACACTATGAGATGTAAAACCAGTTTCTATCAAATACATTTCTATTTGGTGGCAGAGATTTATTCTCTTATCTTAACACCCTTCTCTGAGACGTACGAGCTTAGAGGTGATGTAGTTGATGGTTACTAGTGATACATTTCTAATTTGGTAATGTGGCATACGAGGTGCTGCTGATCATTTGTTGATCAAAGCATGGCTTTGTGAAAAAGTGTAGCTTTGCGGACGAGAATGCATCCGGACCTCACACCTCGAAAATGGTCGAAACAGAAAAGATGCTGCAAGGTTGCAGGGGTTGCGCCCCTAGGGTATGTCCATTCCTTCTAGAAAAGGGTGGTATCATGGTATGGAGCCCAGATACTTAACTCATGTGGACACTGTATATTTTTTACTGTGTGATGTTGCTTTGTTGTTGAGGATCCTCGGATAAAGGTCGCAGACGACCATGGGTGGCATATCTTTAGGTATTACTCTCGGGCAGGGAGGAAACCGACCTTGTGTTGGTAGAGAGCTGGGTAAGTTCTCGGGGCGTCCCTCCAGAGGCGTACCCATGTGGCAATGGGAAGTTAGTTGGCCTGACCATTTGTTGGAAAATCCAATCTCCAATATGCGCACTGTACGGTTTTAGCTGTATAACATGCCATTTACTTATGGTGGTCACCACTATTTAGATGGTAGCTATAGTAGGCATAGTTCGAAATGTCTATGCTGGCTACGATTAATATTATGCTTTCGAAATTTTTTCTGCACTATGCACTAATAATAATATCAAATGCTTTTCACGTATCAAGCATTTTTGACTGTCATAAGGAGAAATCTCCTCCAATTCTGCGTTTGCATGGTATGTGTGATGGGAGGCCTTATGGTAGTTTCATTTTCTAAAAAGCATTGTGTTTTTCAACTTTTAAAATCATTGTTGTTTGTTATAAAGATAAAACTGTTTTTGTTTGCTCATACCAGTCCCATGACTGACTCGGAGTTTATTGTTCCCTTCCTAAACTCTGGGTGCCCACAATTTTCCACACGGGAAGTCTAGAGTTGGGTTTTTTTAGATAGTCGAATAGTAGATGTAGATTCGATAGTATTCAATTGCTGGATATTGGAAATCACATAGGGATGTAGTTTGCTTCAGTACTGCATTGATGGTGGTTCGAGCTTATTGGATTGGAGTCCTTGTAGCTTTTGGGATGAGCTTTTGGTTTGTTGTTGCATATTTTGGATTTACTTTTCATCGACGATCATATTTGAGTTATCTCTCCCGTTGTTATCATAATATGCTATTGTATATTTGTCTCTGATATTGTTGTGTCATATTGTATCAGATATTGTATTCATTGTTGTATCAATGATATTATTCATTTTCTTCCGTTGTGTTGTTGTACTTAATGTGTTATAAGCTCCGGCGAACCAGATTCCACATTTGAATCTGAGGCATTTAAATATAGGTGATGTATTCGGTGCCGATTTTCGAAGGTCGAGTCAAGGTCGTTAGAATTGGTATCAAAGTTGAAGGTTGAAACTTTAGCTCAGGAGTATAACACATTAAGTGACTCATTAGAGATAAGGTGAAGTATACCCTAGAATGACTATTCCAAAGATATCCATTCGTATGCCTTAGTAAATTCTCTTACTATTCACTGATAGTAAGTATGAGGGCAAAAAGAGGACGGGATAGGGGACAGGGGAGTACCACTACAATGGTCCATACCCTGCAACAATAGAAATAACTTTCTCTATCAATCTCCTTTGTTGATCATCCAGTTTCAATTCTTTGATTTCTTCGTGGCAGCTCCAGAGAAAAGTTTTGGTGTGATGGTGACTCTACAAATCATTGCAGGAAATCCTTACTTCGTATCTTCATCGATTTCTTGTCGATCTTCCCATTTTTAATTTCAATGAATTTGAGATAATATTTGAAATAAATTGGTTAATAAAATATGAGGATTTGTATCAATAAAACGATTTCAACCAAATTTGAAATTCTACTGTAATTTCTTGTGAAAGATCGAAGTCCGAAGATGGACAAGTTAATATATAATTTGGGGTATTCCAACTTGAGTTTGATATCCATATCTAGTGTTTGAGAGTTATGGAAGATTAAATCTATTTATCTATTGTTTGGGTCTAAATATATTCTACAAGCGGTTAGTTATTCCTTCGAACTAACCAGGTGCCCTGCAAATTCATAGACCGAATGACCCAAGTATTTCATGAAATGTTAAGTGAGTTTATTCTCGTATCTATTGTTGATATTCTGATTTGGTAAACCAAATGCAGAATAGATATTCGGTTTGATCTGGAAAGATACTTCTCTATCTTTCATCTATTCTTTGTTATCTTCCCATCAGGCAAATTTCGGGGATGAAATTTTCTTAAGGAGGGGAATCAATAACATTCCCGAATTTTAGCCAAAAATTAATTTGGTAATAAATTCAACTTTTGGAATTTAATTATGAGATAATTGGTAATTAATTTATTTATTGAAATTAATTGCGAATTAATTTGGTATTTTATAAATTAAATAGATATTTGTTTGTTATTAACATAAATGTATGTAATATGATTCTAAAATAGCATTTTTAATTAGGAAATCAGAAATAAATAATCTAAATAATATATTGATTATAAACTTAATTATGGATTTATTTGAAAATATGGAAATAAATAAAAATAAAGATTTGTAAAAATAAATAAATTATGATTGGGATAAAATTTATATTTATAATTTGATATTTGTTTACTCATTCATAGATACAAATTGATAGTATATTAATTTTTGAATTTGAAATTTAAAAATGAAAGTTTTTTTTCCAATTTTATATATGTGTGTGTGTGAATGCACACACACACACACACATATATACATATATATATATTTGAAAGTTATAATTTGAAAGTTAAAACCTTTTGTATAAATACATATGTGAATAAAAGTAAATGGATTTGTTGAAATTGAAAATGTAAACATATGGAGATATAAAGCAAATTATAATATGATAAGGATCACACATAAATTTCAAAATAAAATTTAACAAAAAGGTTTTAAACACAATTAAAACACATTTGACAAGTGTTTAACAAGTAATAATAACTTTAACTAGTGTAAGAAGTAAAATAATATAACTTACAAGTGTTCACAAATTAAACCTGTGGCAAGAGAAATTTTTTCTTTTGAATTAAACATAGAAAACATGCATAGAAAAAAGAGAGGAAACCATTTCATTTTTTCTCAAAACTGGGAAACCAAATTCAAAAGTTATCAAACCAGAAAATCACCAAAAGCAAGAATTCAACTCAAAACAATAAGCAAAGTTTCAGATCATAAAATGAAAGAAGTTCCAGATTTTGAAAGAAAGAGAAAAAAAACATGTTACTGTTTTCAAGTGTAACCTGGAAACCAGTTTCCAGTACAAAATAGCGAAAGCAAGATTCAAAAACCTGAGACAAAATAAAAATCAAACAGCAATTCAAGAACAAACTTAAAGCAATGTTAAGAAGATCAGAGCATCTCAGATCAAAGCATCAAAATCCTGAAAATCAAAGCATGCAAGTTCCAGGCCTAAATTATCTGTCTGTGTTCTTCCCTATACTCTCTACTCTGTCTTCAATCCAAGGTGAGAAAACTAGCCTTGAATCTGCTATGTGTCTTGATGCATGCTTGAATTTATTTGTCTTCTCTGATATTTGATATGTCGAAATATAAATCTGCCTACATATATGTGATGCATGTCTGAAAATAGACGAACTTTGCCTCTGCATATACATTCCAGGTTTTAAACCTGTCAAAAATATTTAAATCACCCCAAACCAATCATTTTAAACTTTGTTTGCTAAATGAAAAATGTTTACATAAATACAACATCACATTTTAAAATGAATTCAAATGTGTTCATTAAGTATTGGCTTATAAAATGATAAATGTCAGTATAAAATCAAAATGAATGGGAAATTTGATGTTTAAAATTATGTGTTTTGATTATACAAATTGATTAGTGTTGGAAAAATATGAATTTAGATGTGGAAATCATAATTTTTAACACTATGAATGTTGAAATATCTAGAGATGATAGATTTTCATTTATTCGAGGAATTCTGATGAACCACGATGATTCGAAGGTCATGCTTGAAGCTGAGGGTAGCCTAGAGGTTGGCGGACCTAGAAAAATGCTAAATGAATTTATTAGTTATTGTGTTGGTCTAATATAGATGATCTAGGGTTTTATGGTGCTGTTCATCGACGAAGTTTGAACTGCCGTCCTCATAGGATCGAGTTGAATGGAACCTTGGGAAATCGAAGCAGGGGAAGTCGGCAATGTTTTTTTCAAGTCAATGTGGATGATCATGGATGGGTTGTCGTCGGCGGCCGTTCTTTCTGATCTGGGTTTTGTTCCAGTTAATGCTCGAATTGCTTAATTTTGATCTGAATTGAGTTTGACGATTATAGGTGTTCAGGTGAGGTAGGGATGCCGTTGATGATTGGTTTAGGGGATCAGCGATGTTCGAAAGGCGCTAGAACACTGGTGCACGCGCACGCGTAAGGGGGTGTGTCTTTGTTGTTTTATGATGATGGGGGAACACGAAGTTTTCTCGAGTACGTGCTCGAAGCGGCGTGATGGTTTTCTCGAAGTAGATGAAAGAGGTGTGTTGTTTAATAGGATAACAGGTTTTTGATAACCTAAATAGAAACAGACAAAAAAAGAAAAAGAAGAAAAGAGAAGCGCTGGGGGAAACTCCGAGAAGAATCAAAGTAAGGCTTGGTAATTTTGGGCCTTAAGTCAAAGATGTTCTCGTGTTTGATCGATGAGGTATAAAGGTTGGCTCGAGTCTTATTAAACGTGATGATTTTAAAGATTTTTCAAGCAATTTGTTTTACAAAAAGAAAATTTAAAAGTGAATTTAGAATGAATAAGTTTTCCAATAAAATTTTAAACCAAGTGTTAAAAGCAATTTATTAAATAAATTTTTAGAAAAAATCTCAAACCTAAAATTAAGTAATCGAATGTGGTTTGGAAATAACTTGATTTGATTTTGAAATAGTTTCATATTTGATAAATTATTTAATCTCTAAGTGTTTTTCAATTGTGACTAATTAATTAGTAAAATAAACAAAAGGTTAATTAATTAATGTGATTATTTAAAAAGAATTTTTATTTAAAGTTATTAAGGAATAACTACTTAATGAAATGGATTACTCAATGTAATTAATAAAAGATTATTACTTAATGGAATCAAGGGATAATTACTTTGTGAAAATAATTAGGGAAAATTAATTAAATGGTAGTTAATTTAGGGTTAATTAATTAATTAAGGATAATTTATTTAAACGATAATTAATTAAGAGTTAATTAATTATGTAATTAACTTAAGGTTAATTTAATTAATGTAATTAATTAAGGTAAATTCATGAAAGGATAATTACATAATTAAAGGTTGGTTAATTTATTAATTTATAAATGATTAAAGGATAATTAGTTAAGATTAATTAATTAAATGGTAATTAATTAAGGAATAATTAATTAATGTAATTAAGTAAGGATTGAGAATTAAGGTTAATTATTTAATAATTAAAGGTTAATTATTTAATAATTAAAGGTTAATTAGTTTATTAATTAAGGTTGATTAATTAATAGTTAAAGGATAAATTAATTTATTAATTGAGGCTAATTAATAAATTATTAAAGGGTAATCAATTAGAGGGTTTGTAAATTAACCAGGATTTGAAGTTTATTCATAAGTGATTTATCTGATTTAAATTAACTAGATAATTAATTTATCTTCCTTATGGATGACTGTATTCAATTGAAGCTATGAATTGTTGATATCTCTACTGAGTGATGCTTTGTGATATGATTTGTTTTAATTCAAGCAGTGATGAATGTACATTATTTTATCAGTGATAATTGTATATTATTTAGATGTGATTCTATGTATATAGATAAGTGTTATAGATCATACCGCTTATCGATAATTGCTATGTTTGAATCTATGATGATTGATGTTGTTGCACTATTTTGTAAAACCCCTGGACTACACCATACACACACAAATATGGATTGCATGAGGAAATTGGTTAAGTCACGGATTTTTGAATTGGTTTTAGAAATTGAAAATCCAAAAAGTTTGGGAAATGGATTTGGGTTAAATGTAAAAGGCTTCTGAAAAGAAGTTTTAAAGATGAAAGTTATTTTGAATAACTTAATAAAGGTTTGAAATTTAATTAATTTAATTTGAGTTTGAATTCAAAATTTGAAATTGAATTCTATGTTTGAGAATTTTGGTTTAAAAAGGTTATATAAGTTATTAATATGTTTATATAAGTTTTAAACCATTTTAAAAGTATTGTTTTTGGAAATTTAAATTTAACCCAAGATTTAAGGGCTTTAACTTAGTGCATATGTAATCGGATTTTTTCGAAAACGAAAACTATTTGTTTTCAAATAATAATAGCTTTCATATAAATAAAGGATTTCCATTTTGTATTGAAAGATTTCAAGTTTGAAATAGAATTGAAATTGTTTGAAAGCTATGAATAAATATTTGTGAAAAATGGTGGAACTTTGTTTTGATATTGAAGTGGATTTTGAATGGTGTATCTTTTGCATAAAAGATTTGGAATGGGAATTGTTATGAAAGTTATGAATGGATCTTTGGAAATAGTTTTGAAAGCTATGAATTGAATCTTTGATTTAAAGATTATGTTTTATGAATGGTAATTTGTTTAAACCATTTGAGGAAAGGTTTCGGATTTTAAGTCGTGATATAACTGAGATCCCATATCCATATGTCTTTAAAATATTGCGCTCATTATTCGGTTTAGCCGGGAGAGGACCTTGTGTCATATAACCCACTCGGAATAATGATACGACGATATGGATAGCATTTGAACACTGATGGTGAAGACCGGATATTTCCAAAAGCGAAAGGATAACTCAACGAATGTCTCTGCACCGGCTGATCCCTTGTATAGAGAACTCCATATGTGTTGGGAAGTCCGTACGTGCTTAGGGATTATCCCGATTTGCAAGGGCTTCTTTGAGAAGTGCCTTCGGTTCTGTTCGAACCCAGAACAGACTTGTATGGATGTGTGTCTGACATTACACTTTGAGATGTAAAACCAATTTCTATCAAATACATTTCTGTTAGGCGGAAGAGATTTATTCTCTTAGCTTAACACCCTTCTTTGAGACGTACGAGCTTAGAGGTGATGTAGTTGATGGTTACTAGTGATACATTCCCAACTTGGTAATGTGGCATACGAAGTCCTGCTGATCATTTGTTGATCAAAGCTTGGCTTTGTGAAAAAGCATAGCTTTGTGGATGAGACTGCATCAGGACTCACACCTTGGAAATGGTCGAAACAGGAAAGATGCGGCGAGGTTGCAAGGGTTGCGCCCCTAGGGTATGTCCATTCCTTCCGGAAAAGGGTGGTATCATGGTATGGAGCTCAGATAGTTAACTCATGTGGACACTGTATATTTATTACTGTGTGATGTTTCTTTGTGGTTGAGGATCCTCGGATAAAGGTTGCAAAAGATTGGGGGTGGCATATCTTTAGGTATTACTCCCGGGTAGGGAGGAAACTGGCCTTGAGTTGGCAGAGAGCTGGGTAAATTCTTGGGGCGTACCTCCAGAGACGTAACCATGTGGCAATAGGAAGTTCCTTGGCCTGGCCATTTGCTGGAAAATCCAATCTCCAATATGCGCCCTTTACGGTTTTAGTCGTATAACTTGCCATTTACTTATGGTGGTAACCACTGTTTAGATGGTGGTTATAGTAGGCATAGTTCGAAATGTCTATGCTGGCTAAGATTAATATTATACTTCCGAAAGTTTTTCTGCACTATGCAATAATAATAATATCAAATTTTTTTCGCGTATCAAGCATTTTTTACTAGCATAAGGAGAAATATCCTCCAATTCTAAGTTTGCATGGTGTGTGTGGCAGGAGGCCTTATGGTAGTTTCATTTTCTAAAAAGCATTGCGGTTTTCAACTTTTAAAATATTTGTTGTTTGTTTTAAAGATAAAACTGTTTTGTTTGCTCATACCAGTCCCTTGACTGACCCGGAGTTTATTGTTCCCTTCCTAAAGTCTAGGTGCCCACAATTTTCCACACGGGTAGTCTAGAGTTGGGTTTTTTCAGATAGTCGAATAGTTATGTAGATCGATAGTATTCAATCGTTGGATATTGGAAATCGCATCGGGATGGAGTTTGCTTCAGTACAACGTTGATGGTGGTTCGAGCTTATTGGATTGGAGTCCTTGTAGCTTTTGGGATTAGCTTTTGGTTTGGAGTTGCAGATTTTTGATTCACTCTTCATAGAAGATCATATTTGAGTTATCTCTCCCGTTGTTATCATAATCTTTTATCGTATATTTGTCTCTGATTTTGTTGTAACATATTGTATCAGATATTGTATTCATTGTTGTATCAATGATATTATTCTTTTTCTTTCGCTGTGTTGTTGTACTTAATGTGTTATAAGCTCCGACGAACCAGATTCGACGTTTGAATCTGCGGCATTTAAATATAGGTGATGCATTTGGTGCCGATTTTCGGAGGTCGAGTCAGGGTCGTTAGAGTTAGGTACAAAAGAAATCGTTTAAAAAGACAAATTAATATGTTTTTCATTGCTTTTGTACTTTAGGCGCAAGGTTCTGCCATTTTGCCTTCACCCCTAACATGGTCGAAACCCATGCTTATACTATCTGGGAACTGGTACATAAGGAATTGGAAGTAGGCGGAAGGTATACGGTTGAAATCGGGGGTTCCAAAGGGGTTGAGGCAATACTTTGCTTTTAAAATGAAAATGCACCTGCTTTCTTTTGACTAAATAGCTTTTGACTCGATTAGCTTTTGACTAAGTCAAAACCGTTAGCCGCTGCTCTTTACCTTTCGACCTAGATTGTTTCGAAGGGGTTACTTTGTTTTCTAAAATGTGGCAACTTCTCTAATGCATTCGAAGGGCTGGTTTCTACTCCATTATTTCTTTACTTAGGAATGCTTTTAAAAGATAGGCTTTCGACTCAAATGATTTAATGGCCTTTTTTTATTGAAGTATAACCCAAATTTTGGTATTCTAAAAAATCCACCTTTCAATGGAGTCGAAAGGTCCTTCAGCAAAGACTAAGGAAGAGAATTACAAACCAAACCTTTCGAATGAGTCGAAGGGATTTAGTTGTTAGAGTTTAACAGCATTAAAACTTTCGAAGGGGTCGTAAGATTCCATCTCACAGTGTCCAAGGAGTTCCTACCTTTCGAAGAAGATGAAGAATTCAAAGCATGTATTTTCAACCCCATGGTGACCTTTTCGGAAGCATAGCATGCCTTTCAAACCGGTTAAGACCCATCAGGTACCTTTCGACAAACATCGAAAGGTTCTATAAAGAAAGCTACGTTCAAAAGTTTGTGAAGGAAAAGGAATGGAAGAAAACCTTTCGACGACATTGAGAGGAAGCTTAGCTCTCGACAACATTCAAGTGAAGTACAAACCTTCCGACAAGGTCGAAGGGTTCATAGCAACAAGTAAAGACAAGCCTCTCGACTAGGTCGAAGGGTACACAACAGAATAAAAAAGTCATACCTTTTCACAAATTCGAAAGGTTGATGAAGGCATAAAAAAGGAAAACCTTTCGACAACATTGAAAGGTTGATGAAGGCATAAAAGAGGACAACCTTTCGACAACATCGAAAGGTTCCTAGTGGCATATGAGGGGCAAACCTTTCGAAAAAGTCAAAAGGTTCATAGCTGCATATAAAAGAGGGACCTTTCGATCTGGTCAAGAGCATGAAATCGAAAGGGAGGGCACCTGCATCTATAAATAAGACCCAAGGGTTCATGTTTTGGGGTCCAATTTCTCTTATTCTAGGCTTGTACTTTCTTGAATAAAGCATTATAACCCTAACTTGGGGAATTGTTAATTTTGGAATTTAATGAAATGAAGTTTACATGTATGAATAAGCGGAAGTCTTAAGCTTTGTTAATTACTTTACTATTTACTTAAACCTTTGTTGGATTAACTCCCATTTTTTTGGTTCAACCACATCGAAAGGTTCTTATCGACAAGGTCGAAAACACTTAAAATATAAATAACCCCTGCAATAATTCGAAGCCTTCAACCCTCTAAACGTTTCGGCAAGGACGACAACTCAGTTGGCACAACATTCACTGTAACCTCCCGAAATCATGGCTCTATGGTTTAATCCTTTCGACAAGGACAACAGCACTTTATGCTCTAACTGCACCTTTTACCTTTTGAAGCTATAAACTTAGTGATCTAACCTTTAGACAAGGTCGAAATCAACTTCATATCCCCCAAAGTTTTTGATTTCCTTTTTAAACCCAAGGAAAGCTATCACCTTAGCCTTCGACAAGATTGAAGCCTACCTTTTAAGGACTTAACTAAGGGGATTTCAACCTTAAGAAAGGAAAACCCTTACAGGAGTCCTCATACTAGCTCAACCATGTCGGAAGGTACTTAACCCAGAATCTATAACTTTCAACGACTTCGAAAGGTCTGGTCCAGTGATTATCAACATATATAGTTAAATTGAAAGGCATTTCCTAAGGAAATCACGCCCACTATTCTCCAAAAGACTATCCACCTTTCTTTGCACTAATTTTTGGCATTGAAAAGAAATCCTGTTAACATTTCTAGCGCTAGAAGGAGAGCTCGAACCTTTGACTTGGTTAACCCGCTAACACTACTATTCTGTAAACCCCCTAGGATTAATCATACATTGAGCTTATTCACTTGGTTTGTTCATGGCCAAAAGATTTAAAAGATCTAAAAAGGGTCTTTTAAAGCACATTTGACAAGATTCTCCTAAGTAAACATCAAAAAGTCCAATCAAGATAAAGAACAAAGACTAAGGGTCGAAGCCAAGGATTATAAACAAAAAGAAAGCAAAATCTTATGACCCTGAAAAATGGAGTTGAAACTCCTTTCATGTTGGCCCTGCCCCAATCTTCGCACCCGAAAAGAGAACAAATGAAAGTGATAATATCTTTAATCAAATGTGAAGACAATCCAACTGTATTCCAAGGGCACAATCTTTGAGAGAGAAATAATAAATGATTACAATGCCTTTGGAAATGAATGGTATCCAACTGCAACATGATCACTTCCAGCCCAAGAGGTTCAAAGGGTCGCAAAAAAAGTAATCGAAGATCATGAAACAATAAGGCCGAAGAATTAAAAGTCAAAGAGCAATCCACAAGAATCAGGTTTCAAATTTAGACTTCCAAAAGAGTGCAACTTAACAACATCATTGGAAGATGTCTACTTTCTTACTAAGGATGAGCTTTTAGCTACTGGACATCACAAACGAAGAACCCAAAACCGAAAGGAACTTGAGAGGGTCCTTCTGTCATTGTCATATGATGAATGGCCATGAAACCAACCATTGCGGAGCCCAGAAGGGGATGATCATCAACTTCTTTAGCAAGGAAAGATCAGTGAATTTGTAAAATACATTTGAGAAAATTAATAAAGATCGTATTCCTGTAAAGAGGAAGTCTGCATGGTTGGGAGTAAGTCATTGGTTCCAGCCTCCTGGGGGAGGTTGAGTAAGTCATTGGTTCCAGCTTCTAAGATGAACTAACCAAGTGCACTGGATAATAATGGACTAAGACATCCAGTCCTAAGAATATGCCCATTAAATAAAGGACTAAGCGGTCCAAGCCCAAGGGGAGGCACATTCATCAATGGACTAAGATTTCTAGGCCCAACAAGAGGCCCAATAAATAGAGGACTAAGACGTCCAATCCTAAGAAGAGGCATATTCATCAAAGGACTGAGATGTCCAAGCCCGAGAAGTGGCGCATTCATCAAAGGACTGAAATGTCCAAGCGCAGGAGAAATCTCATCCACTCATGAACTAAGATGTTCAAGCTTAAGAAAAAGCATATTCGATCAAGGCTATGATGTCCTAGCTCAAAAGGCAGCCAATCAAGTTATTTCTATATACATTCAAAACCTGGAGGGTTCATGCATGTCAAAGAAGATGAGAGCAGAGGAGTAGAACAGAACTCCACTAACTATTACCCGAATCCGAGTTTTGGGGTTTTTAGTTTTAAACATCAGCTATTAAAAGCCAAATCTAGGTTTCGGGTCTTTGTCAGTCACCAACTTATTATACCCGAATCTGGGTATCAAGATCGCTGCTTGTGTAAGTCCTAATCTGGGTGCAACATCTGTCGATTTCAATTCATCCCAAATGCCTG
This sequence comes from Allium cepa, assembly GCA_030765085.1. NCBI lineage: Eukaryota > Viridiplantae > Streptophyta > Magnoliopsida > Asparagales > Amaryllidaceae > Allium > Allium cepa. The sequence goes on from CM060940.1 coordinate 33,176,231, forward strand.
AATTTGGGCCAGAGAATATTATCATGATGATTGCTATCAAAAGTCTCTGAATGGGAGCTTCGAGTTTTTAAATTTTCAAACCCCACTAATATTAAGGAATGTGTTGTAAAGTTATTACATTGAAATTTCAGACATTGATTTCTCAATCGGCTTCTTTATAAAAAAGGTTATATTCTAATACTTGTGGCCCTATATTAAGGCAAACCTTGCTACCAACAAATTTTGGCAATCCTAGATAAGTGGAAGAAGTTAAATCCTTGATCACTTCTCATTGTGGTTAAAGATGAGATCTTAAAATATGGAATAAACAACTCTTTCATGCAATTAGCAGGATAATTTGTTAATCAAGGAAAATGAAAAACATAGACGAATATGTCGATTTCAATCTAATAAATAAAAGTATTGTTTGCTACATGATTTTTATGGAAATCAGAATGGAAGGAAGTAACAAAAGAATGAGCAAGTATAAAAGTCATTGAATGAGCAATTCAAAGGCCTTTCAAAAAATAAAATTACAGGAAAGGATTACCGTAATAACCAAAAATTTGAGCTATAATAATTGATTAACGAACTAATTAAATAATAAAATAAGTTTGTGAAATTTTCAGAATTAAACCATCAAACTCGCACCACTGTGTCCGTGGAAATTTTCTGGTCCATTTCCATATATAGTTTGTCAAAATCCGAGTTAAGATGAAGAAGTTATGAAATAAACAAGAAAGGAAGAAAACGAGAGAAAAAATAACAAGGTTCACGTCGACTCAGACCAAGGCCAGGTCGACCCTAGATTTGACCCCTAAAGGCCTAGGTCGACCTGCATGTCGATCCGCCCTTGTTTGTAGATGTGAATTCATCAAGGTTAAAACTATGATGTGTTTTTCCTATTTTCTTCAAATGTGTGCGTCCATGCTTCCATTTGATGGTTCCCAATGAGCCTATGACGTGGTTGCACCAGATTTAATCTTCAAATCCAAGGGTCTGAGACCACTAAGCTACACTATAAATAGAACCCTAGGCCTATCTATTTTTCACATTCAGGTTTTCTTCTGTTCGAGTTCATTGCTAGAGGCTTGACCCCAAATAGGAAAAATTTCTAAGGAGTAAATCTTTTTGATAAAAATATTCCACTCTCTAGAAGTGGATCAAGGAAGACCGAGGACTAGCGCTAAGGAACACAGGTGAGTATTTAGTAATTATTTTAGATTATTAAGTAATTTAAAATAATTGGGCTCTCAATAGTTGTAGTTTTTCTACATTTTTTAGACAATTTTTATATAAGTTATTTACAGCTAGTTTTTAAAGTTCTTTCGGTCTATTTTGTTCAGTTATTTTTATTGGGCTATTTTATTCAGTTATTTACAGTTATTTACATCTATTTTAAATTATAATTTAACCTGTAATGTAAATTTCTTTTTATTCCTTTTTATACGAATAGAACATTAAAAAGAGAATAATTCACAAATTTGGATTAAAATAGAAAGCATTAAATTTACAGAATGGGATGTAAAATAATAAAAACGGTAATAAAAAGAAGATAGACTGAAATTGGCGAATTTAGGACATTCGCAAGCATGCACATAAATAATAGTTATAACTAAAAAGATGGAAAAGAAGAATACCAATTATAACATAGGTTATAATTAAGCAGAAAGAATAGTAAAGGGTTATTTCAAAACCTACAGTTAAGTTAACAAGCAAATATAGCAAAGATAATAGAAAGGGCTCATTTTAAGACTTAGATTAAGCTAATAAGAAAATATTGCAGAAATAACAAAATAGGTTTATTTAAAAACTTACACTAAGTTAATAAGCAAAGTAAGAAGCAGGGCCCGTACCAGCAGCATTCCCTTTCGGACTAGGACCGATGGTCATAAAATAGTTAGGTGAGGCTTGGCAGGACCCACTTAGACTCAAACTGATGGTCTCACAATAGTTAGGTGAGGCTGGGACACACTTATGCTAACTAGGGAAAATATGGCGCCAATAGATAGAAGCAAAAATCGGGGGATTTGGGCAAGGGGCGTGCTAGATTTTGTCTGTTAGGACCAGTACTAGATGCATTTCCTTTTAGACTAGGACTGATGGTCTCACAAAACACTTAGGTGAGGCTGGGCAGGACCCTTTAAGACTAGGGTTGATGTTACTGATTAGGCATTAATGCCAAATATTGGTAACACGCTGCATTTTTAGATAATTAAATAATCAAATAATGATGAACATTTAAAATAATCATTTTTGGAATTGTCAAAATATGGCCTCGAAACTTATGCCATTGTGTTCATGGCAATTTTTTTATTAGTTTACATATATAATATGCCTCGTTCGGACTTCGTATGAAAAAGTGATTGATGTTCGAAGTTCTATATCAAAGAATAATTATACATGTAAATGTGCTAAATATATTTGTTTATAAACATATGCATGTATAAATTCCAGAAATAACGCACGTTTGAATTTCAAATAGACGCGCGTCACAAAGAAATTAATTGACATCGACAATTAGAGGTAATTAATTAACATTAGTAGGCAATGTTAATCAAATCATAAATTAAAGGAAACTAATTTACAATAATTAGCAATCTTTGAATTTAAAAATAAACATGTGTTATAAAGGGAATTAAACATGTAATTGATGGAAATTAATTCGAATGAATAGGCAACGGTTAAAAGTTAACGTTTAATAATTTGATTTTCGTGCAATCTCGAGCGTTGTTTATAGGATCCAACGATTCATAGCAAGCTTGTGACATGGTTGCACTAGATTCAATCCTAAAATCCAACGGTCTAAGATCCCCAAACTCCACTATAAATAGAACCCTAGGCCTAGCTATTTTCTCATAATAAGATTTTCTCCATATTGGGTTCATTTCCCGAGGTTGAATGTGACGACCCGAAAATTTTGAATATTTGAAATTGAAACATTTAATTGCTTTTAAATATTTGAAAGTTGGTTTAACTTGAATTTCAAAAATATCTGAGTCATTTGGCAATTAAATTTTTGAATTTAATTATTGAATCTAGGGTAAAATATTGTATCTTCAGTTTTAAGTCTATTAAAAATAAATTAAAGGCTTGTAAAATTAATATTGATAATATTGGAGACAATAGAACTTTTAAAAGTTGAATTTAAAACTGTTTTGTTCAGTTTTGAAATCTATCATTTAAATAGATATTTAAAAATAGCCTTCCGCGGCATAGTCTCGGAATTCGACGAAGCCAGCTCCATTGGATCCGTAATATTGTATTATTATTGGATTTCAACTTCCGTGGCATTTGAAGTTGTCGTGTGACCGTATGATTGATAAACACGCTGAAATTAAATCGAAAATTCAATATAAAAGCTGGGTCCAAAAAGCTATCTTCTCCATATGATCAAATTTAGACTTGGAACCTTTTCCATTGCATTTGGTATAGGTGTATAACATTACAAAAGCCTGGCAGCATGCCTCGATTGGAGATCGAGATCGTGAGTTGCGAAATTGATACGATTTGAATTTGAGTTTAAATTTAGAATATAATATTTTTGCAATTAATCTTATATCAGACCTTTGAAGACACGTTGAAAGGATTTTCAACCATGTGTTCCATTTTCTCTCTTCAAAGTAACACGCGTTGAAAAAAAAATATCTCGTTCAAAGAAATAAAAGAAAAAACAATGAAATCACTTCGTTCAAATGAAAAAACATAGAGCTTCAAAAGAATAATGACCGCTCCCCTCTTCTCCTTTGAAAATGGCCTAGATTCAGAAATCAAAAAAAAAAATTGAAAACCTAATTTATGGCAGAGTAATGATCGACTTCGGTCCAAGGCCAGAGGCCGAGCATGTTGCGATGAACAATCAACTCAAGTCACGATCGAGTTTTTAGCGGTGTGAGCGCTCGTCAAAGATGATGGCGACATTCATTTGCTTCAGCTCGGGCGTAGGCGGTGTTGATGCATCGGTCGAAGGATGTAAGGTCTGGTGGGTCGAGGGTCAAAGCACATTCACGTGCACGCATAGTAGCAAGCGAAGGCGGCGTGAACTCATTAAGCCATTGAAGCATTGGCGGCACGCGAAGCAAGGGCAGAGCACGTAGATCGTTGATGGGCTGCGACGATGTTCGTCACGAGAGGCAGTGAGGTAATTTTTATAATTTATTTGTTGAATTTATATATATACATTTTACAAAAAAGAAAAAAGTAACAGTAAATTAATTACATAAATTATTGTATATGGATAAGGTTTGTAAAATTTAGGAATTTTGAAGTGTTTGAAAGTTTAATAAAAAAATATTGATTTATAAAATCTGTATAGACCATTTTTATAAGTACATATAAAGTTCAAGAATAAATATACATATACAAATTTCAGATTTAGTTTTAGATATTTAAAATAATACATTATGTTGAATAATTAGTTTAACTAATTTATTTAATTATTTTAGTTACCAAAGATTATTTAAAAAGGAAATTTAGTTTGAAATTTAATTTTCAGTTAAATAAATTTATTAAAGGAAATTCAGTTGGAAATTTAATTTTTAGTTAAATAAATTTATTAATAGAAATTGGTTTAAATAAAACTATCAGTTAATTAAACTACTAAATGGTAATGGATTATTCGATTTATTCGAATATTAATGAAATTTTATATAATTGTTATACAAGGTCTAAAAATCGTAGAGGATCAAGCCGGATTTGAAATAGGTTGCATGCATGAGCAATGGTGAGATCTTCTCACTCAATTGAAATAATTAGGATTTCAATTTGTGATTGTTTGGATGTGATAGTTGCGTGGTGTATATATTGGAGTGATTGATTTCCCGCATTACATAACGGATGAGACCCTTTGCGCCGCATAATAGCGTATGATATGATATAATCCCATATAGCGCGATATTCCGCCTCAAAGTGTAATTGGTATTTAATTGTTGTGCTAACCTCTGTGGATGCAAAGAAACATGTTGGAGGGATCCAACTGGATTCCTTATATTGTTGAATTTATTTCATATATTATGATGCGATTATTGATAATCTGTGAATGATTATATTGGTGATTGTAATTTTTGAAAGCTATAGCTTGGCCGAATATATTCTAGTATTTTAAAAAATACCAGGATATATATAATTGTATTTTTGGAAATTAAAGTATAAAATTTTAAGTAAATTCAATTTAGAAAATTGGATAAATTTAAAAGAAGGCATTTTAAAAGGGTTAGGACTGGTTTTTGAAATCCTATCGAATAAATTCTAAATATAAGGAAAGATTTCAATAAATGGATTTATAGTAATATTATTTAAAAGTTGAAGAAATTATTTAAAATTCGAATTTTAAATAGCTTGGTAGAAATAAAGGAAATTTTATTTTAAAAGAAAATAAATTTGGAAATCAATTTGGAATTCGATTTGATGTTTGAAATAAATTGGAAATCAATTTGGAATTTGATTTGGTGCTTGAAAGTAGACTTGGGAAACCAATTTTGAAAATTGTATATCAGGGATATTTGGAAAATATAAATTCACAAGGGAAATTTATAAAGGAAGGGTAATTTGTTTTAAGAATAAATATTGTTTTATTTTTAAAAGTGTGGAAAAAAAATTTACGAATTTGGAACGTAAATTGAAATAAATAGAGAAGGATTTATTAATTAATTTAAATGAACCATTTTAGAATGGAAAGTGCATTTTCCTTGGAAAGCCGAGTATGTTTTCAATGTAGCTTTCAAATATAAATTAAAAGTTCTAAAGTTAGTTTTAAAAAGAATGTTTTTAGTTTTTGTAAATTGTTTTTAAAACTTTAAAGTAAATATTTATTAATTTTATTATAGAAGTGATTATTTTAAAGATTTAAGTGATATTTAATTTAGAAAATGGTTATTTAAATAATTATATTCTATTAAATATTTTTATTTTTTAAATTAGTTTTGACTTGAGTTTATATGATATATTGGTATAAAATTTCATAACTAATATTTTAAAATAAAAGTTTTAAAATAGGTTTTTTTATTTTAAATGTTTCCAACTATATATTTTTAATAAATGATTTAAATTATTTTAAAGTATTCGGACTTGGCAAATTTTCAGTGGAAATAAATAATATTGGAAATTTATTCCGAAAAAGGAAAGTGATTTGAAAATTGTTTTCAAAGGGTTGAAATGCGAAAATATATCTTGCGAAGATATTTTGAAAATAAATAATTTGGGGAAATTATTAAATTTGATGGTTGTTGTGAATATCGTTTGATAGTTAAATAACCGACTATCAGTATAAACAATTTGTGAAATTATTGAGCCTTGATGGTTATTGTGAATGTCGTTTAATAGTTAAATAACCGACTATCAATATTGCCTTTTGAAATGGCACTTGAATTTGTTTTCAAAATAAGCGCTCATTATTTGGTTAAGCCGGGAGAGGACTTTATGTCATAAAACCCATTCCGAATAATGATACGACGAAATGGGATTGCATTTGAAGATGGTGTTGAAGACCGGGTATTTTTGAAAACGAATGGATTACCTGTCGAATGTCTCTGCACTAAGTTGCCCCGGTATAGAGATTTATATCACCCTTTGTGATGGGGGGTTGGGACGTGATTAGTGAATATCTGGATTTGCAAGGGCTTCTTTCCTTAATTGGAGGAAGTGCCTTTGGTTCCTTTTGAACTTAGAACGAACTTGTATGAATGTATGTTTGACACTACACTTTGATATATAAAGTTGGTTTCTATCAAATGCATTTCTGTTGGTGGTGGAGTATTTATTCTCATAGTTTAACACCCTTCTCTAAGACGTATGAGCTCAGAGGTTATGTAGTCTATTGTTACTAGTGATATATTCTCAACTTGGTAATGTAGCATGCTGAGTGTTGATTATTTGTTGATCGAAGCATGGCTTTTGTGAAAAGTGTAGCTTTGTGGACGAGACTTCGTCGAACCTCAAACCCCGAAAATTGTCAAAACAAGAAGGATGCGGCAAGGTTATGGGGGTCGCGCCCCTTAGGGTATGTACATTTCCTTCTGGATAAAAAGTGGTATCTAGTATGGGGTCCAGATATTTAACTTGTGTGGATAAAATTGGTATTCTGTTATGGAGCCCATATTATTTACTTATGTGGTTGTTGGTTGTTGAGGCGCCTTGGATAAAGGTCGGTCTAGACCGGGGGGTGGCATACTCGTGACAGTTAGTCACCTAGTTACAGAGGTAACCCGGCCTTGAGTTGGCAGAGATCCGGTTAGGTTCTCGGGGCGCCCCTCCAGAGGCGTACCTATTCGGTGAAGGAAGTTCGTTAGCCTTAATCATTTGTAGGAAATCCAATCATTCAATACGCGCGTTTTACAGTTTTAGTTGTAAAACCTGTCATTTAATATAGTAGCTATAGTAGGCATACTACAATGGTACGTATGCTTGCTAAGATTAATATTATACTTTCAAAATATTTTCCACGCTATGCACTAATAATAATATCAAAAAGAAATTTTGTGTATCAAGCATGTTTGACTATCATAAGGAGAAATCCCCTCCCATTGTGCGACTGCATTGTACGTGTGGCAGGAGGCCTTAAGGTAGTTTCATTTTCCAAAAGGATAGTGGATTTATTTTTATGTTCTTTTGTGCAAATAACTGTTTTAAGATCTCACACCAGTCCAATGACTGATCTGGAGTTTATTGTTCCCTTTCTAAACTCTGGGCGTCCATAATTTTCCTAACGGGCAGCCTAGAGTCAGGTTATCAATTGTTCTGGAGCGAAGTCAAAAAAGTTATGCTGTGGAGAACAGGAGCAAGCTGGATGCGAGACATATCACTTTATAGTTTGTTTATCCACTGCATATGGTTTGCTGCAAAGTCAATTTTCATGTGGGCAAGTTATAATGACTGTCAGTGTTGTGTTGTTGTTGTAATACTCTAATACTGTAATGTATAAACTGATATAATTCTTTTCTTTAAAGATTATTCATTCATCTATTATATATTGTTACGCGGTGAATGTGAGATTCTGGTATTGTTTCTATTTCTTCTGCTATCTTCTTCTTTTTTAACCCAAACAGTTCGGTTTTTTGTCGTTCGATTGTTCAGCATTTGATACAGTGGACGTATTGATGTCGACTTTCGGGCGTTGAAAAATTGGGTCGTTACATTGTGGTATCAGAGCATTTGGTTAAGCAGTAACCTTGGCTCTGGTGGGGATCACTCACTAGAGATAGAGTCAGTAGTACTCTAGAATGAGTTTGAGTGTATTAATAGATATGAGCGCGTATTTGTTAGTGAATATAAAATTGTTTTATATTTTGTTGATTAGTTTGTTGAGTGGTATATGGATTCTGGTCAATAAGAGTAATTAACGTTACTAATTGGGATCTCTAAACACTTAAATAGAACAATTTGACAAGATATTGTTTTAAAATAGGGTAAATGAAATAATTCTACCCAAACTATTTTTTTATATAAAAGAAATAATTTTCCGTAAATTATTATAATTATGTATGGTTGCTTGATTTTTAGGAAGTGATAATATTAAATTATTATCATTATTATTGAATAAGAAATAAAAATCATAACTAAGAAATAAATTTATATACAAATGGGATTTATAAATATAAATTGTAAATGTGATTTATAATTTGAAATAGAATTCCAGAAAAATATTTGAAAATGCTTTTGAAAGGATTTGAAATTTGGAAATTTTGGAAATTAAATCCCTTTTGAGTTTGAAAATGATTTTCAAAGGTTTTGCAAAAATAATTGTGAAATTATTTGGGTAACATTTTTGAATTGGATTTAAAATTTGGTGGGATTAGGAATTTAAAAATATTTGGAATAATGTTTTGAAGGGGTAAAAGCACTAAACTCTTTTCGGTTGCCGGAAAATAATTTCGATGATCATCGCGACATCATCGATGTTCATTTTCGAGTTTCCAGGAGAGGAATTGCTGTGAAAATGTTTTAAACTGGAATTGTTTATAAAAATTGAGTTTGGAAACTTATAAATTTGAAGTTGTTAGAATAAAATCTAACTTGAAGAAAATTTAAGTTAAATAAGTGTGAAGTGTAAAAAAGTTGAAAAAACTTATCAAAGCTTAAAATTTGGATTGAAACTAAATATTTCGATTGAGTAAAAATTAAATGAAATAGAAAATTTGTCAAGTTGGATCAAATGAAGCAAAGTATTGAAATAAAATTAGCAGGTGAAACTAATTGAAAGAATAACAAATTAAATATGGTTTGTAATGAATTGAGTTCAATATTTATAAATAAAAGGTAAATTGAATTCATGGGGAATTTGAAGTCCAGTTTAAATATATGTAGATATAAACCAAAGTGGTGAATTGAAAATAAATATAAGAAGTATATAGAATATTTTTATTGGACTTAAGAAATAAATTGCAAAATTCTTAAGTAAAATCTTGAGGTTGTGAAATGTTAATTGTGAATAAGTGAATGAAAAATAAATGTGAATAAAAGAAAAGGGAATTGATATAGCCAATAATCAATTGGAATAAATACGTGAGATGTACGTATATTATCTTATCTGCATAACAATTTGATCCAGATTCAAGCATAGAATGTTGAGATAATTATATCGATCCGAGCTAGGATTTTTCATTCGATTTTCGATGGCGAACCCTAGATATGGATTTTTGGTTGATTCTGAAAATTCTCTATCATAGTTTATGGCTATGCAAGGAGAATGACGGTTTCTGATTAAGAAACTAAATCTGAGTCTGCACTAGGAAGTCGGGTGGACGATACTAGTTCAGAAGTGAAATTGTTTGATCAAGTGAGCGATCGAATTTGATATTGTGTACGAAAGATATAAGTATATCGTACATATTTTAATGAAATAAATATTCAAACTTTTGTTAAAGAAATGTGCAAAATGATTTTAATGTTGTAATCGGGCATTATTGCTAAGTAGGATATACAGGTATTATAAAGGAAAAGGAATTGGATTTTTGATTTCGAAGATAAATTTAAATTGCTCGACAAAAGGTGTGTATTTAAATTTCTATATGAAATTTGATGATTTTCTTGTCTAGCCACATGGCCTTTGTTTTCTTTCGAAATCCGAGGGACCGTTATGGCATTTTGTAGTCGTACCACGCTAGCCGCGCAAAGGAGACGGTAGTGAAATATTTTGAAAATTTAGGGATATAAAAAAATTTGAGAAAATTTTGATATTTCAAATTTGAATTTAAATTTAAAGTTAGACGGTTAAGAAAACAATGCTGTTTGGAAACCATGGAAGATTTTGGAAAGTTAGTTGAAGTGGTAATGGGTCTTTAATAAAAAAGATTTGTTTTGGCAAGTTGATAAAACTATTTGGATTGCGAAAATAATGAATGGGTTATGGATCATTCTTCTTAACGAGTAATTTCGGGACGAAATTCATTTAAGGGGGAAAGAATGTAACGACCCGGAAATATTAAATATTTGAAATTCTAATATTTAATTGATTTTAAATATTTGAAAGTTGGTTTAACTTGAATTTAAAAAATATCTGGTTATTTGGCAATTAAATTTTTGAATTTAATTATTAAAACTTGGGTACAAATTGTATCTTCAGTTTTAAGCCTGTTAACAATAAATTGAAGACTTGTAAAATTCATATTGATAATACTAGAGATAACAGAACTTTTAAAAGCTGAATTTAAAACCGTTTTGTTCAGTTTTATAATATATCGTTTAAATCGATATTTAAAAATAGCCTTTCAAGGCACAGTCTTGGAATTCGACAAAACCAGTTCCATTAGATCCCTAATATGGTATTATTATCGGATTTCAATTTCCGTATCATTCGAAGTTGTCGTGTGACCGTATGATTGATAAACGCGCTGAAATTAAATCGAAAATTGAATATAAAAATTGGGTCCAAAAAGCTATCTTCTCCATATGATCAAATTTGGAATCGAAATATTTTCCATTGCATTCGGAATAGACGTATAACATTATAAATACCTGGCGGCACACCTCGATTGGAGATCGAGATTGTGATTTGCGAAATTGATACCATTTGAATTTGAATTTAAATTTAAAATATAACATTTTTGCAATTAATATTATATCAGACATTTGACGACACGTTGAAAGGATTTTAAACCACGTGATCCATTTTCTATGTTAAAAGTAACACGCATTAAAAAAATTATCTCTTTCAAACAAATAAAAGAAAAAGACAACGAAATCACTTCGTTCAAATAAAAAACATAGAGCTTCAAAAGAATAATGGTCGCTTCCCTCTTCTCGTTTGAAAATGGCCTAGATTCAGAAATCAAAAAAAAATTTGAAAACCCAATTTATGGCAGAGCAGTGATCGACTTCAATCCAAGGCCAGAGGCCAAGCGCGTCGCGATGAACAATCAACTCGAGTCGCGATCGAGATTTTAGGGGTGCGTGTGCTTGTCGGGGATGATGGCGGCATTCGTTTGCTCAAGCTCGGGCGTAAGAGGCGTTGAGGCGTCGATCGAAGGATGCAAGGTCTGGTGGGTCGAGGGTCAAAGCACATTCACGTGCACGCATAGTAGCAAGCAAAGACGGCGCGAACTCAGGGGGCCATCAAAGCATTAGCGGCACGCGAAGCCAGGGCAGAGCACGGAGATCGTTGATGGGTTGCGATGATGTTCGTCCCAAGAGGCGGTAAGGTATTTTTTATAATTTATTTGTTTAATTTATATATTAACATTTTACAGAGAAGAAAAAAATAATAACAGCAAATTAATTACAAAAATTATTTTATATGGATAAAGTTTTGAAAATTTAGGAATTTTGAAGTGTTTGAAAGTTTAATAAAAAAATTTGATTTATAAAATCTGTATTAGACTGTTTTTATAAGTATATATGAAGTTCAAGAATAAATGTACATATAGAAATTTCCGATTTAGTTTTAGATATTTAAAATAATAAATTATGGTAAATAATTAGTTTAATTGATTTATTTAATTATTTTAGTTACCAAAGATTATTTAAAAAGAAAATTTAGTTTAAAATGTAATTTTTGGTTAATTAAATTTATTAAAGGAAATTTAGTTTTAAATTTAATTTTTAGTTAAATAACTTTATTAAAAGAAACTGGTTTAAATAAAACTATCAGTTAATTAAACTATTAAACAGTTTTGGATTATTCGATTTATTCGAATATTAATAAAATTTTATATAATTGTTATACAATGTCTAAAAATCATAGATAATCAAGCCGGATTTGAAATGGGTTGCATGCGTAAGCAAAGGTGAGATCTTCTCGCATTTATAGCGGATGAGACCCTATGCACCGCATAATAGCGGATGATATGATATAATCCTATATACCATGATATTCCACCTTGAAGTGGAAATGATATTTAATTGTTGTGCTAACATCTGTGGATGCAGGGAAACAGGTTGGAGGGATCCAATTGGATCCTCAAATTGTTGAATTTATTTCATATGTTGTGATGTGATTATTGATAATCTATGAATGATTATTTTGGTGATTGAAATTTTTGAAGGCTATGGCTTGGCCGAATATATTCTGGTATTTTATAAAATACCAGGATATATAATTATACTTTTTGGAAATTAAAGTAGAAAATTTTAAGTAAATTCATCTTAGGAAATTGGTTATATTTAAAAGAAGGAATTTTAAAAGGGTTTGGATTGATTTTTTAAATCCTATCGAATAAATTATAAATATGGGGAAAGTTTTCAATAAATTGATTTTTGGTAATATTGTTTAAAAGTTGAAGAAATTATCTAAAATTCGGATTTTAAATAGTTTGGAATAAATAAAGAAATTTGTTCTAAAAGATAATAAATTTGGAAATCAATTTGGAATTTGATTTGGTGTTTGAAATAAATTGGAAATCAATTTGGAATTTGATTTGGTGTTTGAAAGTAGTTTTGGGAAACCAATTTTGAAAATTGTATATCAGGGATAGCTGGAAAATATAAATTCGCCAGGGAAATTTATAAAGGAAGGGAAATTTGTTTTAAGCATAAATATTGGTTTATTTTTAAAAGTGTGGAAAAGAAATTTACGAATTTGGAACATAAATTGAAATAAATCTAGAAGGATTTATTAATTGATTTAAATGAACCATTTTAGAATGGAAAGTTCATTTTCCCTGGAAAGCCGAGTAAGTTTTTAAAGTTGCTTTCAAATATAAATTAAAAGTTCTAAAGTTGGCTTTAAAAAGAATGTTTTTGGAGAAATTATTTTCGTAAATTATTTTTAAATCTTTAAAGTAAATATTTATTAAGTTAATTATAAAAGTGATTCTTTTAAAGATTTAATTGATATTTGATTTAGAAAATGGTTATTTAAATAATTATACTCTATCAAATAATTTTATTTTTGTAAATTAGTTTGGACTCGAGTTTATATGATGTATTGGTATAAAATTTAATAACTAATATTTTAATTTAAAATAGTTTTTTATTTTAAATGTTTCCAAGTATATATTTTTAGATAAGTGATTTAAATTATTTTGAGGCATTCGGACATGGCAAATTTTCGTTGGAAATAAATAATATTGGAAATTTATTTTGAAAAAGGAAAGTGATTTGAAAATTGTTTTCAAAGAGTTGAAGTGTGAAAATATATCTTGCGAAGATATTTTGAAAATAAATAAATTGAGGAAATTATTTAAATTTGATGGTTGTTGTGAATATTGTTCGATAGTTAAATAACCGACTATCAGTATAAACGATATGTGAACTTATCGAGGCATGATGGTTGTAGTGAATGTTGTTTGATAGTTAAATGACCGACTATCAATATTGGCCTTTGAAACGGCACTTGAATTTTTTTCAAAATAAGCACTCATTATATGGTTAAGCCGGGAGAGGACTTTATGTCATAAACCCATTTCAAATAATGATACGATAAAATGGGATTGCATTTGAAGATGGTGTTGATGATCGGGTATTTTCGAAGAGGATTACCTATCGAATGTCTCTACATTGAGTTACTTCGGTATAGAGATTTACATCACCCTTTGTGTTGGGGAGTCCGGACGTGATTAGTGAATATCCGGATTTACAAGGGCTTCTTTCCTTAATTAGAGGAAGTGCCTTCGGTTCCGTTCAAACCCGGAACGGACTTGTATAGATGTATGTCTGACATTACACTTTGAGATATAAAGCTAGTTTCTATCAAATAAATTTCTGCTGGTGGCGAAGAATTTATTCTCTTAGTTTAACACCCTTCTTTGAGACGTAGAAGCTCAGAGATTATGCAGTTGATTGTTACTAGTGATATATTCCCAATTTGGTAATGTGGCATGCTAAGTGTTGATCATTTGTTGACCGAAGCATGGTTTTTGTGAAAAGCATAGCTTTGTGAACGAGACTTCATCGAACCTTACACCCTGGAAATGGTCGAAACATGAAGGATGCGGCAAGGTTATGGGTCACGCCCCTCAAGGTATGTACATTTCCTTTGGGATAAAAGTGGTATCTGGTATGGAGTCTAGACATTTAACAAATGTGGATAAAAGTGGTATTATGGTATGGAGCCCAGATTATTTACTTATGTGGTTGTTGGTTGTTGAGGCGCCTCGGATAAAGGTCGGTCTAGACCAGGGGTGGCATACTCGTGACTGTTAGTTACCTAGTTGCAGAGGTAACCCGGCCTTGTGTTGGTAGAGATCCAGTTTGGTTCTCGGGGCGTCCCTCTAGATGCGTACCCATTCGGTGATGGAAGTTCCTTAACCCTGACCATTTGTTGGAAATCCAATCATTCAATATGCACCTTGTACAGTTTTAGTTGTAGAACCTGCCATTTAGTATGGTACCTATAGTAGGCATGCTATAATTGTTCGTATGCTGGCCAAGATTAATATTATACTTTCGAAATGTCTTCCACACTATGCACTAATAATAATATCAAAAAGAAATTTTGCGTATCAAGCATGTTTGACTATCATAAGGAGAAATCTCCTTCAATTGTGCGATTGCATTGTGTGTGTGGCGGAAGGCCTTATGGTAGTTTCATTTTCCAAAAGCATAGCGGATTTCCTTTTATTTTCTTTTATGCAAATAATTGTTTTAAGATCTCACACCAGTTCCATGATGGACTTGGAGTTTATTGTTCCCTTTCTAAACTCTGGGTGCCCATAATTTTCCATATGTGCAGCCTAGAGTCAGGTTATCAGTTGTTCTGGAGCGAAGTCGGAAAAGGTATGCTATGGAGATCAGGAGCAAGTTGGATGGCGAGACGTATCACTTTATAGTATATATTCTCCGCTGCGTATGGTTTGCTGCAAAGTCAATTTTCATGTGGGCAAGTTATAATGACAGCCAGTGTTGTGTTATTGTTGTAATACTCTGATACTGTAATGTATAAACTGATATAATTCTTTTGTTTAAAGATTATTCTTTTATCTATTATATTTTGTTCCGCTGTGAATGTGAGAATCTGATATTGTTTCTGTTTCTTCTTCTATCTTCTTCTTCTTTAACCCTAACGGTTCGGTTTTTCGGCATTCAATTGTTTGGCATTTGATATAGTGGACATATTGATGTCCACTTTCGGGCGTCGAAAAATTGGAAAATATTTCTAGGGAGAATATCTTTTTAATAAAAATATTAGACACCTTAGAAGGGGATCTAGGAAGGCCATAAGTAAAGCTAAGGATGATAGGTGAGTGGATTTAAATTATATCTCTTTTATGTTTATAATTTATATTATCGTCAAATTCCCATTAAATATTTAATTTAGCATTTATTTCAGTAATTAGTTACAAATTAGTTATGTTGATACTGTAAATTTTATAAGACAAGTGTACTTATATTTAAATGTTATTTATATGTATAAAAGAAAGGAATTCAATTAAATATAAGTAATATTGGGCTTAAAAGTTGTAGAGAAAGGCATAAGCCCTAAAAGTGAGAAATTTGCAGTAAATTATGAGATGAATTAAAAAGGGGAACATCTCAAAGCTTGATTTGGAATTTAGTGATAGATTATTTGGTTGGTTTAAAAAAGGGAATACATTTCCATGGTTTAATACTATAATTACAATGAACGTAACTGCAAGAATAAAAGCAAGAAAAGTGGAATTAGTGCAAAATAGAGGCATTACTGTATTTTGCATTACCCAACAATTAAAGAAACAATAAAAGAAATAAATTGTAGTTACGAGTTGTTGTTTATAGCATTATTTAGTATTAAAGTATGGAATTGGATTTTTAGCATAGTTTTTTTAACCAACCAAATAGAATAGAACAACTTCCTAGAATAAAAGGGAATAACACGAAGCGTTGAAGAAATTAAAGAAGAGAAATAATCAAGTTAATTATTAAACAAGATTAGAAATAATAAAAAGAAAATGTGACTAAATCTGCATTTATTGCACATATAGTAGAGTAAAATGTAAAGCAGTTGTTATGATAAATAATTTATGACAGTTGGACGTAGTCCCAAGCTAAGACTCTCATATATTATAAGAGAATTAAAGATAATTTAGTATCATAATGAAACAAGACAGACTAGAACAGAAAAGAGACACTTGTAATTACATTTATAACATGTAGGTTATAAAAGAAAAATAAAATAAAATTGACAATTGCAAGCATAATTGTAACATGTAGGTTATAAGTAAAAATAAGAAACAGAAGAGGCTTATTTTATGAAACTTAGATCTGGATAAAGTTAATAAGCAAGAATAATGGAAGTGGCCCATACCGGTAGCATTCCCTTTTAGGTTTAGGACTAATGGTTTCACACATAGTTGGGGCTGGGCTTGCTGATTAGGGTAAATAAGTAGCGAACAGAATAAGAAACAAAAACTAAACTCATAATAAAAGATTAGACGTAGAGTCTAATAAAATGGTAAGGTGCATTTGGAGTAGCCCAAGAGAATCTAGGTAAAGTTAGTGCCGAAAGAGCACGTTCAACTTAGTTAGTTCGGGCAAGAAGATAGTACAAGACGTCAAAGGGACATGAGGATACCGTAGGATGGCCCTTTGAGGTAGGATTAACGAAGCTGCACCCCCGGAGGTAGGTCTGCAGGTATGTAGGCAGTAAAAGGGACAGTGATGGAGTAGGATATTTGTATGTCCCAATACACGAGTTTGCATAATGGGCAGGACCCAAAAGGGTAGTTGTATGCGAAGATCAAGCCATCATCTGTCTGAGTGTATTCATGAAAGACTATAGTTAAACCAATGGGCCAATGATTTTTTCACTATCGAGATATTAGATGAGGGGCACAGCCAACTGGATGTTTAGATTGTTTACAGCAGGGCACAACCACTTAGCTCTTGAAAGGTCTTTCAATTAGTTGAGAGGGAACTGCGTAGGGCCATAGCCACGATGAGAAAAGAGACAGACCAAGTATTTGGGTGATGATAGATCGTTCGACTAAGAGCACCCACCTCATTCTGGTCAAGAGTAAGAGGACAACACCTTTTTTGGCATCCTTATACATTAGTTGGATAGTCCAATTTCATTTAGTTCCCTCAAGCATAGTGAGCGATAGAGACCCTGTCTTTACTAGCGAGTTTTGGAGAAGCTTGCAAGAGGCTTTAGGGATGCAGTTTATATTGAGTACGGCCTATCATCCTCAGAAGGATGGCCAAATGGAGAGATTTAATAGAATTCTTGAGGATTTGTTGAGGATGTGCATTCTTGATTTTGGCAGAACTTGGGAGAAGCATCTTCCTTTAGTGGAGTTCGCTTACAATAATAGTTTACAGACTAGCATTGGGATGGCACCTTTTGAAGCTCCGTGCAAGTCGCCTTCATGTTGGTTGGAGTCTATAGAGAGATTGCTACTTGGTCCGACATGATTAGAGAGACTTCAAAAAAGTTTGAATTGATTAGGAGGAGAATGAAGATGGCCCAAGATAGGCAGAAATCATATGCAGATAAGTAGAGAAGGGATATTGAGTTTGAGGTAGGAGACTTGGTTTTCAATAAGGTCTCTCCGCTAAGAATGGTTGTAACATTTGGATCAAGTGGTTAACTTGCTCCTAGATTCGTAGGATCATTCCCTATTGTGGAAAGAGTAGGAAAGATAGCATATCGGATAAAGCTACCGAAGAGGCTTTTGGGAGTTCATGATGTTTTTTATTTTTTGCACTTGAGAAAGTGCTTACATGATTCAAAAGAATTAGTGGAACCTAGGCAACTTGAGGAAGTTCAAGTGGAGAGAGAAGCATCGGTTCGTCGCATTCCTTCCAAGATTGTTAGACGTGATATCAAAATGCTTAGGAATAAGGAAGTCCCTTTGGTTAAGGTGCGGTAGGGAGATAGTATTGAAGATGCTACGTGGGAGACTGAAGAGAGAATACGTATCTCCTATCCATTTCTTTTTGATGATACGTTTTGAATTTCCTATTTCCATCTTTAGTTTTGAATAGGTTCTTTCCTTTAGTATCATTTTGGAGGGTACATATCAGGATTTAACCTATGGATGGTAGGACTGAATGTAAACATGTTACTACAACATGTTATGTATGATGAATGCTTGTGGTTGCATGTATTTGCTAGTGGATGCTAATGGATGCATATATATACATCACGCACTATTATCTCTTAGAGATTGGCC
Organism: Allium cepa; assembly: GCA_030765085.1. Lineage (NCBI taxonomy): Eukaryota > Viridiplantae > Streptophyta > Magnoliopsida > Asparagales > Amaryllidaceae > Allium > Allium cepa. The sequence goes on from CM060940.1 coordinate 33,194,731, forward strand.
TAACTAGGTCACTGAAGCATACGCATATGGATGTGTGCGCATTTGCAATTTTATTTTATTTTCATGGTTGCTATAAATGGATGATTATTATATGATGGTTGCATTTGGATGATGATTGAAGCACACATATAGAACTATCAGTTGTCATTATGGAATTTGAATTCATTTGGATACATGGAAAAGACATGATTGCATAAAAAGGAGGTCGGCTGAATCAGTGGACGGCCTAATCTTTTGCATTAGTTAGGGACATTAACACTACACTATTTGCATATACACACACACATATATATGTCATAAATTGCATTAGAAAACTTAAGGACAATGGAAGTAATGGATGGTGGTTGAGTATATGGTTGTAGAATTCGGACGAAAATATTTGTTCCATTCTCCTGGCCTTAGAGATTTTGGGGACGAAATCCTTTATGGAGGGTAAAAGTATAATAACCCAAAATTTAAGCTTAATAATTAATTAATGAATTAATTAAATAATAAAATAAAATTGTGAAATTATCAAAATTGAGCCATGGAAGTTGCACCACTGTGTCTGTGGTAATTTTATAGTCAATTTCCATAAATAGTTTTTCAAAATCCGAGTTAAAACGAACAAGTTACGAAATAAAGAAGAAATGAAGAAAACGAAAAAATATATAATAACAAGGGTCGGATCGACCCAGACCAAAACTAGGTAGACCCTACAGTCGACCCCAAAGGCCTAAGTCAACCTACATGTTGACCCACCCTTGTTTGCAGACGTGAATTCATCCAGGTTAAAACTACGACGTGTTTTTCCAATTTTCTTCAATCCTGTGAGTCTATGCTTCAATCCGACGGTTCCCGGTGATCCTATGACATGGTTGCACCAAATTTAGTCTTCAAATCCAACGGTCTAAGATCCTTCAGCTACACTATAAATAGAATCCTAGGCCTAGTTGTTTTCCTCATTAAGATTTTCTCCAATTCGGGTTCATTGCCAGAGGTTGGACCCCAAATAGAAAAATTATCTAAGGAGGAAATCTTTTTAATAAAAATATTCTACGCTCTAGATGGATCAAGGAAGACCAAGAACTAGAGCTATGGACCATAAGTGAGTGTTTAGTGATTATTTTAGATTTTTAATTAATTTAAAATAATAGGGTTCTCAATATTTTTAGTTTTTGTACAATTTTGAGACAATTTGTATATAAGTTATTTATAGCTATTTTTAAAGTCCTTTTCAATCTATTTTGTTCAGTTATTTTTGTTCAGCTATTTTATTCAGTTATTTATAGTTATTTGTATTTTGTTTACATCTATTTTAAATTAGAATTTAGCCTGTAAATGTTAAAAAAATTCCTTTTTACACGAATAGAACATTAAAAGGAGAATAATTCGCAAATATGGATTGAAATAGAAAACATCAAATTTATAGAAATTAGATGTAAAATAAGAAAAAATGTAATAAAAAGAAGATAGACTGAAATAGGCAAATTTGAGACATTCACAAGCATGTTTATAACTGTGGTTATAACTAAAAAGATTGAAAACGAGAATAACAATTATAACATAGCTTATCGTTAAGCAGAAAGAATAGTAAAGATTTATACTAAAATTTGCAATTAATTTAATAAGCTAATCTACCAAAGATAACAGAAAAAGCTTATTTTAAGACTTAAATTAAGTTCGTAAGCGAATATAGTAGAAATAACAGAATAGGCTTATTTTAAAAGCTTACACTAAGTTAATAAGCAAAGATAGAAGTAGGGCCCGTATCAACAACATTCCTTTCAGACTAGGACTGATGGTCTCACAATAGTTAGGTGAGGCTGGACAGGACCCTTTTAGAGTAGGACTGATGGTCTCACAATAATTAGGTGAGGCTGAGACACGCTTATACTAACTATGGTAAACAAGGGGCCAATAGATAGAAGCTCAAATCGAGGGATTCGGGCAAGGGGTGCATTAGACTTTGTTTGTCAGGACCAGTATCGGCAGCTTTTCCTTTCAAACTAGGACCGATGGTCTCACAAAACACTTAGATAAGGCTGGGCGAGACCCTTTCAGACTAGGACTAATGGTCTCACAAAACACTTAAATGAGGCTGGGCAGGACCCTTGCAGACTAGGACCGAAGGTCTCATAACAGATTAGGTAAGGCTGGGCATGCTTATGCTAATTATGGTAAATAAGAAGTCACAAGAGGGCGCAATAGTTAGCGACTACTGGCGATGACCAAGCATGCGACATTGATTAGTGTAGTAAGTCGCTAATGCGTTCCAAGCGCTAAACAGGTGTCTTTTGTTGTAGGACCCATACAATGGTACTAGCTTATAGTGGTACAGTAGAGATAGAAGGCCGATCAGCAGGGTGAATTAGGATTTAGCCTAATTAAAGTAGGATTAGGATTTCAGCCTAATCATAACAATCTAAGACAAGGGCAAACAATCACGGTCAAACTAAATAGTTAAATAGTATTATATCCTAATTTTATGATTCCTTTATTTCCTTTTGTACTAGCACTGTTGCTAAGTCTATAAATCTTGCTTAAAAATACTAGTAGTTACTTTCACTCGCCAGACTTATACTCTGACCCACTCCTCTGTTTCCCCTTTTCCCCCATAGGCTAGCAGAGGCAGGGACAGTAGACTCGGATTTCTTGGAGACCCATTTGCCGAGATTTCTCATTCTTCATATATTCTTCTTCTTTTTAGTTTTCTTTTATTTGACTTTTTGATGTACCGGTACTTTATGAGAGGGATGATTTTTTTGTTCATGTCCTACGATGATGTGACTGAGATGTTATTTTTCACGAGACACGTGTATTTGGTTTTTAAGACATTCTGTTTTAATGACTTATTTCATGAAGTAATGAAGTTTAAATGTTTCCTCTGTTATTATTTACTTGTCTTGTGAATCCTTGTCTTTGAGATGCTTTAGCTGTACCTACAACGACCACATCTTTTAGTGTACCCTTTATGGGTATACGAAGGGGTGTGGGGTGTTTCAATTACGAATCAGGTGAAATTTACAAAATTTATGTGATTCACATAAGTTACGGGATCATTTACAAAGAGCAAAATTATATACAAGATGGATTTATACAGCTCAAACGCATAGATGAATTACAAATCTTGAGCTGCTTTGTCAAGGATTTCCATGATAGAAGGATCCACAACATGACGAATAGCAGTACTGATGACTTCTTTAAGTTTCTTTTCCTTTCTTCTCATTTTGTTCTCATCGTCAATCACATCAATTTTGGTCTTTAGGGTACGATTGAAAGCTCTATCTTCAGCCCTAACTGTTTTATTTTCCGTTTCCAATTCTGCAACACGCTTATCAAGCAAGTAATTTCTATTCTCCAACCTTTGGTTCTGGGTAGCATATTCAATAATGGTCTGAGAATACTACACTTTCCATTGCTCATCAAAATATTTGGCGATTTTGGATTTTATCCTTCAACACCAGTTCCCCACTACATTATTATCTAAGCCTGGGGGAGGGTTGAGTGTAGCAGAAAATTTCTGAGCCGCAAGATTCTTTGACCTAGTAGGCTTAACGGTTGGGTGAGTAGCTTGAGAGACCACAAGGTCAACATTTGGAGTTTTGTCCCCTAAAATGAATTCCATAAGGCACATTTTGCTTGACTATCTTTTAATTTCAGTTCCAAATCACTTATCTACTGAATGAGTTTAGACATCTTTTGGTCAAAATCAATTGTGGGGTTTGTTTTCGCTTGTTACTTGAGCATGGCAATCACTTCACGTTTTTTTTTAATTTCGACCTCGAGAAAGTCAAAGTGATCTTTATAACCACGAGCAATGGTGTTTTTAATAATGTATCTTTTATGTCATTTCATGACTTCAGTGTTGCCACCAAAGCGCTTAAGTAAGATTTCATTGTGGACCATGATCCCTCCACTCACTATCAATAATCTCTCTCTGGTAGCATCCGCACGAGACATTATTTATTGTAAAAGAGAAGTTGTGGATGACTATAGCTCCTATTTAAAAAAAGAAGTGAAATAAAAATCAAAATTGGGATAAAATATTTCTTTATTATTATAGTAATGGATTACAACTCAAATAGCCACAAAGTTAAAAGGTACAACAAACACTTTGATCACACTTAAAGTTTAGAAACAGCTTTCTAAAGAATTAACTGAGAGCATAACTATGAATCACAGGGTATAGTACTACTTTGGGAGTTATGACCGGTGGACATTTGCTATTGTCTTATTTCCTAGCCGGTGGACTATCGTGACCACACATTAACTTAGACTAAAATGTTTTGATTTATTTTAGGAAAGGATCCTTCTCTTCACCGAGAAAGCCAACACAGAGATGAGGGTATTCGGAGTATAATTTTTGTAAATCCCGAAGAAAGAAATATCTTTGCTAACCGCAAAGTCTTTAAAATTGGTGCATTTTTATAGTAAAATCTCCTCAAGTTAACATATAGGCTTAAGTGGTCCCTTGGGATGACTCAACCTAAAGAACTGATAGTTTGAAATAGTAAGTAAAAAGAAGCTAAGCATAGAAAACAGAGCCAAAACATATATTCATAAATCGATTAGTTGTCACATGTTTACAATTATTTATCCGGTTCATACAAAATGGATTTAGAGAAAAGCTCGAAAATATATTTATCCTTATAGTATTTAAGCTTTTTAAGGGGAAGATTTTGAGGAATCGATTTGACCCGTAGTAAGTTCCAGCAAGCTCCAGGATGCGGGTCAGATCCGAATTCATCAAAGTATTTTTTAGGAAAATGTCTGAATAGACCCCTATTAAATTCGCCTAAGTAAGAAAAATCTATGATAGAATGTCTACAATATGCTTTATACAAAAAATTAACTAAAATATCCATTTCTTCAATCATCATCCAAGAAAAAGTAAGAAGCTCCCGATTCTCCTTTAAGAGAGCATCATATTGGAGACGTGCTTTCCTTAGTACTAGGGCAACCCTCTGATTTTTAAAGGATGCAAGAACTGAGGCACTCCATTCAACACTGTAGTACTTCTTTGCGGGGATATTATGCTTGTTTATCTGACTGCCTAATCCATATATAGCTGGTTAATTTCTGCTTGTTTCCTTTTAAGTTTTTTTTATAGGAAAATGGAGACTTCCTTCTTATATGAAATGAATGATTGTACACTAATTATTATCTTCAAAGAGAAAGATGTTTAAATAAGGGATTCAATACCTGAGAAATTATAATTGAAGGCTTGGGGCCCACTCTTTCTCTATTGGATCCTCCATCTAAGAAGGAGTAGGCTCACCTTTCGGAGCAGCAGAAGGCCTGTTGGAAGCAGGTGGAATATCTTTAGAAGGGGATTCCTCTTTCTCAGGAACTTCTGTTTGATTGCCACTATCCATTTCTGAAGCACTGGAAGGCCTCCCTTTGTCTCCACTAAGGCCTTGATCTCCCGAGGGGTTATCATCATTGACATCATTTTCATTGTCATTAATGTTGCCTTTATCACCATCATCATCGTTTTACTCTTCAACATCATAAGTGTAACCCTCCTCATAATCAGATTCAATACCGAAGGAGGGGATATCAAAAGAGAGATGTTCAGTAGCATTGACAACCTCCTCCTTTCCCTCAGGTTCAATGCTCTACCTTATCTAGTTTATTTTGTCCACTACTCTTTCGGCTAAGGCTGTATCGAGAGAAGGGAAGCCAAAGTCAGGAAATTTCTTGTGATTGTCACCATATGCAAGCATGAGGACATCTTCATAATTTTTTAGCATAATGGGTCCTAGAATGGCTTCAACAATCTAAGATACTTGCTTCTTGACATCGAAGAGGTGCAAACAGCTAGTTTGAGTAAAGCTCTGGTCTTTTTGAAATTGTCTTTCAAGGAAGTATTCTTGGCGACCAAGTAGGCTTTTTCATCTTCTAAATGTTACAGAGTTAGCTCCATTGAAAATTTTCCATCGCTAGTGAGTTGGTGAGTTTGCCTCTCCGCTTCTAGATTAGCCTCGACTCTGGCAAGGGAAGCTTTTACTCGCTTCTTAGCCGTGGTCATGGAGGATACATGATTTTTCAACTCATAATTTTCCTCCTACAGCTTGGAGGATTTAGTAGAATGCCTTGAAACATGTTTATTTAGAGCAATCCAGATCCTAGAAATCAAATAAGAAGAAGTGAAACATAGATTAAGGATTAGGGAAATTCAATGATGATAAATGATGATAAAATCAGTTAGGTGAGGGATTACCAAAAGTTATTGCTCCATCAAAGAGCGATAATTTTTATCCAAGTTCGGACTGAATGACGGCGTAGAAGAAGAAGTAATAGATTCAAAATGTAGGATGAGCTCGACAAGTTCTTCAAAATTGGTCAATGGAGGAGCAGAAGATGATTACTCTAGAGGAATTTGCATCTTAGAAGGAGTCGTCAATAGAGCAAGTTGCATTTTCACTAGTGTAGCTGGAGAGTCAAAGATAGTAATGTGAGGAAAAGGTGCCAGAGTAGGTGGAGTTTTCTCCATTTTATCTTTAGAGACTTTGACAATGGGACTCTTTGAAAATTTTTTAGGAGATATATGCTCCTCCTCTTCCTCTAAACCAATGGTTTTAGCCACTTTTATCGGGGGGGGTGTCTTTAGAAGGCTTCGTTAGTTTCCTTTCAAATGTTCTTTTAGATTTAGCAAAAGCCTCCAAGATTGATGTTACTTCAGAAGACGACGGAGAAGGGGCAGCACCTGTAGAAGATATGATGGCTTTGGAGGAAACTGGAACAAATTCAAGCGGATATAAATTTAGTCAAAGTAATTCAAAGAATTACAGGGACAAAAAGAGAATTCTAAACTGTTAATATACCTGAAGGGTCAGCGCAAATAAGAGACATGGAAGTGAAATATTCGACATCGCCTAAGGAAAGAAAGCGCTTTCCACCAAAAGTGTGCATGATAGTTGGAGGAGTTCCTAAGATCCTCTGGCCAGATAGCAGCAAAGAGTGTTTTCTTAGGTTTGAAGTGGTTAAGAGCGTCAGCCTTCTCCTAATTTGTTTTAAAGCCGTAGTTAGAGAATCAACGGTTTTCTTGTCAATATCACTATGTTTTTTTGTAGATTCACCTGAAACAGGTAAGAGATTGGTTAATAGAAAACGTAAAGTAAAGCAAAGGCAACACCAGAGAGGCTTATGGGGGAAGGAAAAAGTCCCACGAACATCAACAAAGCACTTGACAAAGAAGAATTGATTCTCTCAGTCCTCGAACTTGTTGAAACTATCTGATATTAGCTTCTTATATACATTGACTCTGTATATTTACTTATTGAGATTACTCAACCTTGCCAACTTGGTCAAGGGTTTTAGAACTTCGACGTTAAGCGAAGGAAGCCCTGATTCCAATGCCAACATCTCCGGAGATAGTAGATGGGTATAGACATTAGGGGATAGTTGGATCGGAGCAACCAAAACATGAGAAAAGTATTAGATTATATACTCTAGAAAAGGAAGAAATCCACTGATGTGGATGGTAGTGTAAGCGAAGTACCTATTAGGAGGGTTGTCGATAGTATTAGTTGGTTGAGGGGGGATAGCTTCAATCGCAGTAATACTATTTAAGAATAGCATTGGCTTCGTCTTTGATAAAATGGAAGAATGCTTGGTGATAGCTTTGACCGTAAGGAGTTCATGATTATTCCAGGTGAAAACATTTTAGTTAAAACCCTTGATCATTTATGAATTTAGAAAGAAATCAAGAATTAAAAAAGAAATTTACTTAGATAGCTTAAGAGTGAAGACATACATAAAATCTTAAAATGGTAAAGAAACATAGTTTGAACTTATGATAGTGTCGGAAGGTCACAGCTCAAGCCTTCGACAATGTTGAAAGGTCAACAGCTCAATCTTTTGACAGTATCGAAAAGATAATGGCATCAACATTAAATCTGCATACTTCAACATTGATTGAAATCCTAAAAAAGTAAGTAAATAGTAGTACGAATTCCTTAGGCTATCAACGAAGTCAAAAGGAAGAAATGGAACATAATCCATTCGTCGCCTTTCAACGACATTGAAAGCTCTATGGAAGCACTGGTACACTTTGAATATAACATAAAGTTAAGTGGAAAGACCAATCAACATAGTTGAAACCAATAAATTAAAATCCCTGAGTTAAAAACATTAGTGTTGTAGACATTATCGAAAAATGTGGTCAATGTTATTGAAACATATTATACCTATTGAAGTTGAAAGGTTTCAGGTTTAACTCATATGTGCTTTAAATGTTTCGACAAAGATGGGCAGAGACAACTCTAAGGTCAAGGAATTTCAACCTTGTCAAAAGCTAATAGTCGAAAGGTTTGAACATCTTCAACCTTGTAGAGAGCTTGTTGTCGAAGGGTTAGATTCACTCCATTTAACTACTTACCCTTTCGACAACATTGGTAAAGTTGGCATTACAATACCTTTCGACCCTATTGAAAGATGCTAAGAAGGAAAATCCATTATTGCCACCTAAATCTCTTTCGAAGGGGTAGAAAGGTCATTTTATGCTGCCAAATTGTACACAAGAGGGTTCCAGGTAATTAAATCGGGTTTAGCCAACACCAAATCTTATTATAAATCCAGTTTTCAAATTTTTCTTGAAGAATAAGCAAATCAAACAAATTAACAAAATGAATTTAAATTGAAATCGCTTCAACTCGATTTCAGAATGGATATAAAGATTTTCAGTAAATCAGTAACCTAGGTTGAAAACGAAAACCAAAATACAAAAGCTTTGGATTTAGAGCAACACCTAATAAGGGGATTTTCATTATCAGTCACCATCAACTTCAAAATCCAAAGCCAAAGGTGAATTTTGTTAATCTAAGAAACTGATTTAGGAGGAAATTTCTTCAGGAAACCAAACCAAAATTGAATCTCAATTTTGGGAATTTGAAAATTGAAAATTTTATTGAAAACTACGAAGAGTGTAGATTAATCTAAAATTTATAAACCGAGTTTGAGAAATTACCTTGTTGTTTTAAAGAAAAAATCAAGGAGATTTTGGTGGATTCTTTTACTTTTACTTGATGATTTTGATTTCAGATAAAAGAAGAAGGTACTATATAAGAAAAGTCGCCCAAATTCTTGACCATTGGTCCAGATCTGCGCAAGAAGGCCAAGGGGCGGCAAGATTTTAGCTTTCGATGAAGATGACTTGGAAAGTCAAGAGCATCCTTTCGAATGGGGGGGGGGGAATGTTACTTCGAAAAATCCACCTTTCGACTGAGTAGAAAGGTCCAACAAAGACTAAGGAAGAGAAGCATAGACCACCTTTCAAAGAAGTCGAAGGGATGCTGTCATTAGAGTTTAACAGCCGTAAACCTTTTGAAGGGGTCGGAAGGTTCCATCTCATAGTATCCAGGGAGTTTCTACCTTTCAAAGAAGATGAAGAAATCCAAGAAAGTATTAGCAACACCATGGTGACCTTTTCGAAAGCATGGCAAGCCTTTCGAACTGCTTAAGACCATCAGAATACCTTTCGACAATGTCGAAAAGTTCTATGAAGAAAGCTACACTCAAAAGTCAATAAAGGCAAAGGAAAAGAAGAAAACCTTTCGACAAAGTTGAGAGGAAGCACAGCTCACGACAACATTTGGGTGAACTACAAACCTCCCAACAAGGTCGAAGGGTTCATAGCAACAAGTGAAGACAAATCTCTCGGTAAGGTTAAAGGGTTCACAAAAGAATATAAAAGGCAACCTTTGAAAGTTGAAAGGCTTATGAAGGAATAAAAAAGACAAACCTTACGACAATGTTGAAAGGTTTATAGCGGTAAATGAGTGGCAAACTTTTTGACAAGGTCAAAAGGTTCATATCTGCATATAAAAGGCGGACCTTCCGACCTGTTCGAGAACATGGAGTCAAAAGAGGTCATGTTTTGGGGATCCAATTTCTCCCGTTCTAAACTTGTACTTTCTTGAATAATGCATCGTAACCCTAATTTGGGGAATTGTTACTTTGGGAATTTAATGAAATGACGCTTACATGGATGAATATAGGGAAGTCTTGAGCTTTGTCAATTACTTTACTGTTTACTTAAACCTTTGTTGGATTAACTATTATTTTCTAGGTTCAACCTCATAGAGTGTTTCTCATCGACAGGGTTGAAAACATTTCTGATACAAATAACTCCTGTAATCCTTCGAAGCCTTCAACCCTATGATCTGAACATTTTGACAAGGTCGACAACTCAATTGGCACAACATTCACTGTAACCTCCCGAAATCATTGACTCTATGGTCTAAAAATTTCAACAAGGTCAACAGATCTTTATGCTCTAACTTCACCTTTTACCTCTCGAAGGTATGAACTAAGTGATCTAACCTTTCGACAAGGTCGAAAGCAAATTCATATTCACCCAAAGTGTTTGATTCCTGCTTAAACCCTAGGAAATCTATCGCCTTAGCCTTCAAAAAGATTGAAGCCTGCCTTTTAAGGACTTAACTTAGGGAATTTCAACCTGAACAAAGGAAAACTCCTACAGGTGGCCTTATACTAGCTCAACCAAGTTGGAAGGTACTTAAACCAAAATCTATACCTTTCGACAATGTCAAAAGGTCTAGTCCAAGGATTATCAATGGATAAAGTTAAATTGAAAGGCATTTCCTAGGGGAATCACGTTCACTATTTTCCAAAAGACTATCAACCTTTCTTTGCATTACTTTTGGGTGTTGATAAGAAATCATGTTACCAGGTTTTGAAAGAGATAGTTTTAATGATTTTGAAAGGTGTTTTCAACCTAATATAAATTGAACCCAATTGCTTTAGACAGGTTTAGATTTGATTTTTTTTGAAAGGTTTTAAAGGAATGTTTTGATGGGTGGTTCCCAAATGGTTTCAAAGGGGACGAAAAGTATGATTTTTTTTACTGTTTTGAAAGGGTTAAAAGGAAAGGTTTTTCTAAGGATTTCCATTGGCAAATTTTAAAGGTTTTAATAGAAAGATGTCAAAGAATTTTAAAGATTCCAAAAGGAATGATTTCCAATGGTTTCGAAAGGGTCTCGGGAATGGTTTCAAAAGGAAGATTTTGGCCTTTCAGCTTGGATAAAAGAATGCATTTTACTTAGTTTAGAAAGAGGTAATTTTAATGGTTTTGAAAGGGGTACTTTCAATAATTTCAAAAGGGGTACTTTTAAAGGTTTAAATGTTTCCATCAACTAAGATTTGAGTAGTATATATAACATGGCAAGGTGATTTTGAGTAAAGCATGGAGATTATATATTTACCTTGTTTAAGTTTGATTTAAAGGTCTTAAATCATTTTGAAAAGTTTTCAAGGATAATTTTGGAAAGGGATCCTTATGGAAAATGACTCAGATATTAGAACACTAGATGGGATTGGTGTAGGTTCACGCCCTATACATTACCTATTAGCCCTAGCTAATTTAGTCCAAAATTCCAGTGTGTTGGGATTTGTCACAGGTAAGACTAAAATTATGAGTACACAATGAAAGGAAATATGTTTATATACATATAGGTTATTAGTGAGCCTATAAAACCATTAGGATTAGGGGACCCTGTGAGATGATATGTTAAGTACTGACCGTCGAGAAGAGGTATTTAACAAATAGTTATTGATAGACCGTCCAGAAGGGGAATATCTAATAGAAGTTAGATAATATTGATTATATCGTCTGGTTGGCCCGAGTCAGCCAAAGGTTAATGGTTAGCCAAAAAAACTAAAATGTCTGAATATGTACTTCATTTATTAACTGATATGTATGTTTACATAATGATGCTTTACAGATTTTAACCAATTTGGGATGGAGGAAAAGATTTGCAAAAGATATGATTTAAAAGGGTGTTAGTGAGTGGAAACCCGTTCCGCTAAGCGGTGTGATCTCACTTAACATAAATAACCAAGATGTATAGGATTATTCACACCAGGCTTTATGCCTGGCTCGAATTTTTTATTTGGCTTTTGTACTTTGTTTTGAAATGTATAGGATAATATAATTTGGATAAGAGTTTTTTTGAAATGTAATCCATGAAATGTTATTTTTTGGAAATCTGTGATTTTGTTCATGTTCAAGTGCTTCTGATATTATGAGTACCATCACACTACCATATTTTGTCACCAAATGTTAGTACTATAGATGACCGTAGCATCGGTAGCGCTTAGCTTCTGGCTTCCAGATGAAAGATGTTACACTATTTAACTATGGTCAAGTCCGGTTCTGCTACTAAGTCATCTAGCACAATCAGTGCAATATCTGTCTTCGGGTCTCTAACACACTTTCTGGGAAGAGAAACATGAAAAACATTGTGGACTCTTAATAAACTGCTCGGTATCTTAACTTTGTATGCGAGTTTCCCAATCCTCTCGACAATAGGAAAAGTTCCAACGAACCTCGGTGACAACTTTTTTGATTTTCCAAATTTGATTACACCCTTCATCGGTCACAGCATGATGAAAACTATCTCCAACTGAGAACTCTAAATCTTTCCATCTTCTATTTTTATAACTCTTCTGCCTAGACTGTGCCTCCTTCATTCTGTCCCGAATGAACTCAATCTTTTCTACCGCTTCTCTGAATAATCTTGACCAAGAACCAACCTATCTCGGTCTCCAACCAACAAACGGGAAAATTACATGGCCTTCCATACAAAGCTTCAAATGGTGCCATCCCAATACTAGTCTGATAACTGTTGTTTATTAAAATTCGACTAAATGCAGATGGTCTTTCCATGATCCCTAGAAATCTAGTTGTCACGACCCAAACTCGATGTCCAACAAACAACATCAAATTCGTTTCGCAGGAGCTTGCAACACCATTAAATGATAAATAACACAGCGGAAATAAAAGATGATATCACTGATATAACATGAATACAATATCCGATACATAAATTTAATACAATGATAATCATCAACATCAGAGAATATACAACATAGAATACAGCGGAACATGATACAATATGAAATAAGTCTTCTCAGAATATAATACTGCAACTCTGATCCAAAAAGCTCCAAAGACAAAGCTCCAAAACTCCTATCTCGATCCACCATCAAGATTGCACCAAACTAAACAAGTCTCGTCCATATCCAAAGAAAACTGAACTAGCTCCAGATAATCCTCTGAATCTAATTATCTGAAAAACCAAACTCTAGACTGCCCGTGTAGAAAAATTTGAGCACCCAGAGTTTAGGAAATAAACAATAAACTCCGGGTCAGTCATGGGACTGGTGTGAGCAAACAAAAACAGTTTATCTTTAAAAAACAAACAACGAAATATTTTAAAATCAATTCGCAATGCTTTTTAGAAATGAGACTACCATAAGGCCTCCCGCACACACACACAATGCAAACGCAGAATCGGAGGAGATTTCCCCTTATGATAGTCAAAGATGATTGATACGCATTAAAAGAAACATTTGATATTATTACTAGTGCATAGTGTAGTAAAAATTATTTCGAAAGTAAAGATATAAATCTTAGCCAACATACGACCATTATCGTATGCCTACTATAGCTACCATGTTCAATAGCAGGTTACCGCCACATTCCATGGCAGGTTATACAACTAAAACCGTACAAGGTACGTATTTGAAGAATGGATTTCCAACAAATGGTCAGGCCAAGGAACTTCCCATCGCCACATGGAAACGCCTCTGGAAGGACGCCCCGAGAACCAAACCGTTATCTGCCAAACAAAGTCGGGAATCCCTTTTCCCAAGGAATATTACAAACCCTCAGATATGCCACCCTCGGTCCTTTGGGACCTTTAAACGAGAGCTCTCTAACCAACATCACACCATAATAAATAAAGTGTTTCAACATGAGTAATTATCTGGGCTCCATACCATGATACTACCCTTTCCCAGAAGGAATGGTCATATCCTAGGGAAGTTATCCCTGAAAACCTTGCCGCACAATTCCTGTTTCGACCATTACCGGTTTGTGAGGCTCGACGGAAGTCACGTCCACAAAAACACACTTTATACAAAAGCCGTGCTTTGGGTCAATAAATGATCATAGAAATGATCACAAAGATAGACGATCAAACAAATGATCCTATCACAAATAATCAACACAATGATCATTTCACAGCAACACTCAGCATGTCACATTACCAAATTGGGAATATATTGCTGATAACTTCAACTATATAACCTCTGAGCTCGTACGTCTCAGAGAAGGGTGTTAAGCTAAAAGAATAAATTCTCCGCCACCAACAAAAATATATTTGAAAGAAATCTGCTTTATATCTCAAATTGTAATGTCAGACATAACAATCCATACAAGTCTGTTCTGGGTTCGAACAGAACCGAAGGCACTTACAAAGAAGTCCTTGCAATCCGGGTATTCACAATCCCGATCGAATTTCCCATCACTTAGGGAGTCTCTATACCGTTGCAACTCAGTGTAGAGATAATCGATAGGTCATCCTATCGTTCTCGCAAATACCCGGTCTTCACCACCGGTCTTCAAATGCTATCCATAACGACATATCACATATTCGGAATGGGTTATACGACAACAAATGTCCTTTCCCGGCTGACCCAAATAGTGAGCGCAACATTTAAAACATATGGATATGGGATTTCGATTAAGTCACAACTTAATAATTCCAAACTTTCTTTCAAATGGTTTAAACCAATTACAATTTCAAATCTTTTAAACAAAAAGATTTATTTCACAAAGTTCACTCAGTTTCACAAAAATTTATTTACGGATTTCAAAACAATTTCCGTTTCAATTTGATTAACTCATTTAAATCTTTAAATCAAAGATTTATCTCATAGCTTTCAAAACTTATTTCCAAAGATTCATTCATAACTTGAAAAATCATTTTTCGATTCAAACTTGAAATCTCTTTAATATAAATTGGAAGTTCATTACTCATATGAAAGCTTTTTATCACTTAGAAACAATAGTTTTATTTTGGAAAACCCGATCCTATTTATGCAAGTTACAATCTTTGGTTTAATTCAAATTTCCAAATCAACGCTTAAAATGGTTTAAACCCGTATAACTTGTAAAAATCCTTTTTAAATCATAAATACTGAATATAGAATTCAATTTCAGATTTCTTTTGAATTTCAATCTAGATCTGATTATTTAAATTCCAAATCTTTATTAGTTATTCAAAGTAACTTTTATTCTTAAAACACCTTTTCAAAAGCTTTTCCACATTAAAACTTAATTTATTTCCAAAAATATTTGAATTAAAATTCAAATTCAAACTTATTTAAAAATCTGTGACTTAACCGATTTCCTCGTGAAATCCATATTTGTGTGTGTATAGTGTGGTCCAAGGATTTTACACAATAGTGCACAACATCAATCATCACAAATATATCAATATCGATAAGCGATATAACCAATAACGCTTATCTTCATTCACATTTTCACAGATAAAATAAATTTATCAATCCCGAAGATTCATCATTACAATTCGATGTGAGTTTCGGATAACCAACTGGAGTCCGATTCTCTGTCGCATCGAAATTTAAGTGTCGTATACAGGTCAAGCGGTTTTCACATATGTACAGAAACAAATCCAAATTCACAGTACAACATAAGGCAGTTCACATCACATAGCATCAAAATCATAAACAGAAATATCAATTCAATAGGCAACAAATCAGATATCCTACTTACACAATCCATAAGCAATCATCCTTAATTCTTATTGTAATTAATTCAAATTTAATTTTAATTACTCAGAATAAATCACTTAACCCTGTTTAATTTATCATTAGTCATCAATTAATCACTCATCTCATTTCAAATTAGTTAATTAACAAATCAATTTTCAATCAATTATCTTAATTAACTACTAATTAGAGATTAATTTACTTTGATTATCTGATTAGCAATTCGTAATTACAAACAGAGTAAACCCTTTATAATATCTATTTGTCTTAATTTACAGTTTAGAATCTCTTTCAAACTTTGAAATCAAATTATCACTAAATTAAAAACTTTAATGGTAAATAAATTTCAACACTTGTTTGTTTTACATTAATTACTAAGTTAAAGTATTAATTGAATTCTAAAACTTTGTTAAGTATTCTTCTTAACTCATGAACTGGTAACAAAGGCTTAACTTATAACCGGCATGCATTAATTGGCCATTAATATTGAAACTTGTTTTAAACAGTTCGCATGCTACTATTAGTTTGCAGGTTGAAAAATCAACCTGAGCAAGATTTTTTTTTTTTAACACTGCAGTTGAAGAAAATTACCCGAGTCTCACCCCTATTATCTCGAGTAACCCCGCGCGTTCCTCTCATGTTTCCCCGAGACCTCCTCTCCCACTCGTTCGTTCTTCTTCTTGTTTTTTCTTTATAAACTGCTGAAACAAAACTTCCTTCACAGTTTCACATTCTTCTTGCCAACACCTCAAAAACCATCAGATACACGTTTGCACACGTGTACGTGCACAACTACGCTTTCCATCACTTAGCGACGACGAACTCACCAGCACGTCATAAACGATCCCCAGCCTCGATTCACACACCCCAAAGTCCAAAGTCATTGCTAAATCGAAAACCGAGCCACTGATGCAAAACTGGAGCAAATGCCATCATCATGAAATCGCACGCTCCTCCTCCTCTGACCACCTGAACGTCACCACCCTCCGGCCTCGTCTTTGGCAAACCCCAAACTAGCCTTCCCCTGAGTGTCGTCACACTCGATCAACTGTAGAGGCTTCAGCGATCAAATTCCTACGCCCCACCAAAACTAGGTTTACGAACTTAAACCACTCGCCGTCGCCAACACCGTGGTCTAACCGCCACCCATTATTTTTCCCAGACCCATTCCCCAAAACCTCTCCGGCCGCCTGAATTTCTTAAAAACCCAATCCCAGTTCATCTATGAACTGGTCCTTCATCTTAGCCCTAAAAATCATGATGCTTGCTTTAAAATTCATATTACAGTATGAAGATCAAATCTTCATATCTGAATTCGACAATTAATTATCTTGAAATTTAACTTGTTAAGAGCTTTGCTCAGTTATGTTAATTTCCAGAAGCATAAATAAGTTATTTCGATTCGAAATGATTTTCAACACTTAGTTCATGAGCAAACAACAATTTTTGTTTTTGATCTTAAGTCTAAACAGTTAATAGGTCAAGAGAAATTAATTTTTTTTCTTTCTAGAGTTTAAACAGAGAATATACATATATGAACAAAACCTGCATTCCATTCATTTTCCAGAAAATTCATTCATATATATATATAGACACCACCATACTTATTCACTGATATGTAAGCAATCGATTACATTTTTAAATTTCAAAAGATGAGGTTACTCACAGGTAAAAACAAAGAAGTCAAAATAAAAGAAAGAAAGTTTGCTCACTTGTTTTCCAGTAAAGCAAGCTCAGAACTTAACAGCAGTTTGAATTTCCTTTTTGAATACTGTTTTGCTTTGAATTGAATGATGTTTGATTTTGTAAATGGTGATGTTTTCTTTTTCTTTTGGTTTTGCTATTTGCTTTTATAGTTTTCTTTCAGTTAGCTTACTAAGATTGGTTTGAATAAAAATGAAATGAAGTAGATGTATATTAAGAGAGACTGTGTTGTACAGGGTATAGGCTTACTTCTTTTATTAACTGCATATATTATTTTATAAAGCAAATCTCGGCTGAGAAGATATCATCAAGTCATGCTGAGGAGGTATGGCATTTAATGCATGTGCTATTGGGTTTACAACTTCACACTATTTGAATCATGTATGTACAGTTCTTTGCTTTATACACAATGGTTTTGTTATGTATTTATATGCACATAGATCATTTTGTTTATTTTATTTACTTTGTATGCTAGCTTTGTTTATGTTTGCTCATATGTACTTGTAGTATAAAAATAACTCATTTGATTTTTATATTCTGGTTTTGTTTATTTATGTATTTAATGTTTTATGTTTTATTTGTTTTGTAAATATTACTTTGCATTCAATTTAATATGTTGTTTACCGAGATGTCTTTTACATTGCTTGACTTAAATATGTTTTATAATATAAATGAATTCAATGTTGTTATTATTATTTATTCAAACTTTTAATTTAATTTTCCTTTTCAACATTAACTTTACAACGTATATTTTATTTTATTTTATCTTAAACACTTTATTTATTAATCTCATTCAATGTATTCTCTTTGAGTTTCCAAATCAATTCAAAAACCAATAAATATAAATTTCTTATTAAATTTGAAAATTTTCGAGTAAATCCATAATTTAATCTTAAATTAAATCAAATTATAAACTGAAATTCGTCTTTAAAAATCGGGATCGTTACAGATTTCCCCCCTTAAAAGAATTTCGTCCTCGAAATTCGCCAGAGAGATAACGAAGATAGATAAAAGATAGAGAAATATCTTTCCAGATCAAACTGGATATCAATTCTGCATTTGGCTTACCAAATCAGAATTATTAACAATTGATGCGAGAACAAACTCAATTAAGTACGAAACAATTGGGTTATCTGATCTACAAAGTATACAGGGGTATTGGTTAGTTCGAATGGATAAATAACCGTTCGTAGAATATATCGAAACCCAATGAAATAGATAGAAATAGATTCGATTACGATTTCAGATTCAAGATTTAACTTATTTACGATTTACTGAAAATACAACTAATGATAGTTCCAGTGTCGAACAAAATTCGAACAATTTAATCGTAAACGTGAAGATTACCTTATAAAATTTCTTTTCCTTAATCAGCTTGTTGAGGTTGAAGAATCGTCTCTGATTGCATACACTTTCTTTACTAAAGTCTGGTTCTTTGCTGGACAGTTGTTGATCCTATGTCCTGGCTTGCGGCATTTATAGCATCCCGTAGATTCCTCATCTGGCCTCATAAATGGCTCTCTCATTCCTGGCTTCCAATCATTCTTGCATTTTTCTGAGTAGTGACCTTTTTCCAGGCAATTGAGACAAGTAACATCCCTCTTTTTCTTCGGTATACTCTTCTTTCCTTTATCTTTCTTCGATTTCTTATTGCCAAACTTCCTTTTTCTCCAATTCAATTTATTTGTATCTCCATTCTCCTTCGGATCTTTTTGTTTCTCCAGAGTATCATATCTATAGCCCATATCAATCAATTCAGAAAAAGATTCCTTGACGTGAGTAGTCATCCTTTCCTGAAACTCCTTGTTCATTCCCCGAATAAACTTTTCATTCTTCTTTAACGGTGTATTCACCAATCCTGGACCAAATCGAGATAATTCAATAAATTTGTTCAAGTATCCTTCAAACGATAAACTCCCTTTCTCTAAATCCATAAACTCCTGATACACTCTAGAGATACCAGCAGACGGCATATATCGCTGCTCAAACACTTCCTTGTAACGACTCCAAGTAAATTCATCTGCCAACTCATCCATGGTAACAGTTTCCCACCAAACTAAAGCCTCTTCTTGGAGTTGCCAAGAAGCTATCAACCGCATCTGATCATTTTCTAATTTTAATCCCTTGAAAATCTTTTCGCACGATCGAATCCAGGCATGTGCTTCGATAATGGTTTCTTTGCCAGTGAACGGCTTTCCACCTAGTCTAGAAAACTTTTGATATAGATCAGCCAAATTCAATTGAGATTGAATAGGAATATCTATCGTTGCAGGGTTTTGACCAGCTAAAGTAGTACTTTCCTGTCTCCTATTTCGTCCTCTTCTTCCACTCATTCTTACTATCTGTAAATAGTAAGAAACCCGATTTAGGCATTCAGACGAAATATCTTAGAGAATAACAACAGATAAAGAAAATAGATTAAGAAATTTGGGTTTGGTTCCACTGGTTGTACTCATTCTAGGGTATACTTCACCCTATCTCTAATGAGTCATCTAAGGTGTTACACTCCGTAGCTAAAGTTCTTACTCAACCTTCAGCTCTGATACCAATCTGTCACGACCCAAACTCGATGTCCAACAAACAACATCAAATTCGTTTCGCGGGAGCTTGCAACACCATTAAATGATAAATAACACAGCGGAAATAAAAGATGATATCACTGATATAACATGAATACAATATCCGATACATAAATTTAATACAATGATAATCATCAACATCAAAGAATATACAACATAGAATACAGCGGAACATGATACAATATGAAATAAGTCTTCTCAGAATATAATACTGCAACTCTGATCCAAAAAGCTCCAAAGACAAAGCTCCAAAACTCCTATCTCGATCCACCATCAAGATTGCACTAAACTAAACAAGTCTCGTCCATATCCAAAGAAAACTGAACTAGCTCCAGATAATCCTCTGAATCTAATTATCTGAAAAACCAAACTCTAGACTGCCCGTGTAGAAAAATTTGAGCACCCAGAGTTTAGGAAATAAACAATAAACTCCGGGTCAGTCATGGGACTGGTGTGAGCAAACAAAAACAGTTTATCTTTAAAAAACAAACAACGAAATATTTTAAAATCAATTCGCAATGCTTTTTAGAAATGAGACTACCATAATGCCTCCAGCACACACACACAATGCAAACGCAGAATCGGAGGAGATTTCTCCTTATGATAGTCAAAGATGATTGATACGCATTAAAAGAAACATTTGATATTATTACTAGTGCATAGTGTAGTAAAAATTATTTCGAAAGTAAAGATATAAATCTTAGCCAACATACGACCATTATCGTATGCCTACTATAGCTACCATGTTCAATAGCAGGTTACCGCCACATTCCATGGCAGGTTATACAACTAAAACCGTACAAGGTACGTATTTGAAGAATGGATTTCCAACAAATGGTCAGGCCAAGGAACTTCCCATCGCCACATGGAAACGCCTCTGGAAGGACGCCCCGAGAACCAAACCGTTCTCTGCCAAACAAGCCGGGAATCCCTTTTCCCAAGGAATATTACAAACCCTCAGATATGCCACCCCCGGTCCTTTGGAACCTTTAAACGAGAGCTCTCTAACCAACATCACACCATAATAAATAAAGTGTTTCAACATGAGTAAGTATCTGGGCTCCATACCATGATACTACCCTTTCCCAGAAGGAATGTCATACCCTAAGGAAGTTATCCCTGAAAACCTTGCCGCACAATTCCTGTTTCGACCATTACCGGTTTGTGAGGCTCGACGAAGTCACGTCCACAAAAACACACTTTATACAAAAGCCGTGCTTTGGGTCAACAAATGATCATAGAAATGATCACAAAGATAGACGATCAAACAAATGATCCTATCACAAATAATCAACACAATGATCATTTCACAGCAACACTCAGCATGTCACATTACCAAATTGGGAATATATTGCTGATAACTTCAACTATATAACCTCTGAGCTCGTACGTCTCAGAGAAGGGTGTTAAGCTAAAAGAATAAATTCTCCGCCACCAACAAAAATATATTTGAAAGAAATCTGCTTTATATCTCAAATTGTAATGTCAGACATAACAATCCATACAAGTCTGTTCTGGGTTCGAACAGAACCGAAGGCACTTACAAAGAAGTCCTTGCAATCCGGTTATTCACAATCCCGATCGAATTTCCCATCACTTAGGGAGTCTCTATACCGTTGCAACTCAGTGTAGAGATAATCGATAGGTCATCCTATCGTTCTCGCAAATACCCGGTCTTCACCACCGGTCTTCAAATGCTATCCATAACGACATATCACATATTCGGAATGGGTTATACGACAACAAATGTCCTTTCCCGGCTAACCCAAATAGTGAGCGCAACATTTAAAACATATGGATATGGGATTTCGATTAAGTCACAACTTAATAATTCCAAACTTTCTTTCAAATGGTTTAAACCAATTACAATTTCAAATCTTTTAAACAAAAAGATTTATTTCACAAAGTTCACTCAGTTTCACAAAAATTTATTTACGGATTTCAAAACAATTTCCGTTTCAATTTGATTAACTCATTTAAATCTTTAAATCAAAGATTTATCTCATAGCTTTCAAAACTTATTTCCAAAGATTCATTCATAACTTGAAAAATCATTTTTCGATTCAAACTTGAAATCTCTTTAATATAAATTGGAAGTTCATTACTCATATGAAAGCTTTTTATCACTTAGAAACAATAGTTTTATTTTGGAAAACCCGATCCTATTTATGCAAGTTACAATCTTTGGTTTAATTCAAATTTCCAAATCAACGCTTAAAAATGGTTTAAACCCGGATAACTTGTAAAAATCCTTTTTAAATCATAAATACTGAATATAGAATTCAATTTCAGATTTCTTTTGAATTTCAATCTAGATCCGATTATTTAAATTCCAAATCTTTATTAGTTATTCAAAGTAACTTTTATTCTTAAAACACCTTTTCAAAAGCTTTTCCACATTAAAACTTAATTTATTTCCAAAAATATTTGAATTAAAATTCAAATTCAAACTTATTTAAAAATCTGTGACTTAACCGATTTCCTCGTGAAATCCATATTTGTGTGTGTATAGTGTGGTCCAAGGATTTTACACAATAGTGCACAACATCAATCATCACAAATATATCAATATCGATAAGCGATATAACCAATAACGCTTATCTTCATTCACATTTTCACAGATAAAATAAATTTATCAATCACGAAGATTCATCATTACAATTCGATGTGAGTTTCGGATAACCAACTGGAGTCCGATTCTCTGTCGCATCGAAATTCAAGTGTCGTATACAGGTCGAGGGGTTTTCACATATATACAGAAACAAATCCAAATTCACAGTACAACATAAGGAAGTTCACATCACATAGCATCATAATCATAAATAGAAATATCAATTCAATAGGCAACAAATCAGATATCCTACTTACACAATCCATAAGCAATCATCCTTAATTCTTATTGTAATTAATTCAAATTTAATTTTAATTACTCAGAATAAATCACTTAACCCTGTTTAATTTATCATTAGTTATCAATTAATCACTCATCTCATTTCAAATTAGTTAATTAACAAATCAATTTTCAATCAATTATCTTAATTAACTACTAATTAGAGATTAATTTACTTTGATTATCTGATTAACAATTCGTAATTACAAACAGAGTAAACCCTTAATAATATCTATTTGTCTTAATTTACAGTTTAGAATCGCTTTCAAACATTGAAATCAAATTATCACTAAATTAAAAACTTTAATGGTAAATAAATTTCAACACTTGTTTGTTTTACATTAATTACTAAGTTAAAGTATTAATTGAATTCTAAAACTTTGTTAAGTATTCTTCTTAACTCATGAACTGGTAACAAAGACTTAACTTATAATTGGCATGCATTAATTGGCCATTAATATTGAAACTTGTTTTAAACAGTTCGCATGCTACTATTAGTTTGCAGGTTGAAAAATCAACCTGAGCAAGATTTTTTTTTTTTAACACTGCAGTTGAAGAAAATTACCCGAGTCTCACCCCTATTATCTCGAGTAACCCCGCGCGTTCCTCTCATGTTTCCCTGAGACCTCCTCTCCCACTCGTTTGTTCTTCTTCTTTTTTTTTTTTTATAAACTGCTGAAACAAAACTTCCTTCACAGTTTCACATTCTTCTTCCCAACAGCTCAGAAACCATCAGATACACGTTTGCACACGTGTACGTGCACAACTACGCTTTCCATCACTTAGCGACGACGAACTCACCAGCACGTCATAAACGATCCCCAGCCTCGATTCACACACCCCAAAGTCCAAGTCATTGCTAAATCGAAAACCGAGCCACTGATGCAAAACTGGAGCAAAAGCCATCATCATGAAATCGCATGCTCCTCCTCCTCTGACCACCTGAACGTCACCACCCTCCGGCCTCGTCTTTGGCAAACCCCAAACTAGCCTTCCCCTGAGTGTCGTTACACTCGATCAACTGTAGAGGCTTCAGCGATCAAATTCCTACGCCCCACCAAAACTAGGTTTACGAACTTAAACCACTCGCCGTCGCCAACACCGTAGTCTAACCGCCACTCCATTATTTTTCCCAGACGCGCCAATCACCCTCCTACCTCCACATGGAAGCCCATTCCCCAAAACCTCTCCGGCCGCCTGAATTTCATAAAACCCAATCCCAGTTCATCTATGAACTGGTCCTTCATCTTAGCCCTAAAAATCATGATGCTTGCTTTAAAATTCATAGTACAGTATGAAGATCAAATCTTCATATCAGAATTCGACAATTAATCATCTTGAAATTTAACTTGTTAAGAGCTTTGCTCAGTTATGTTAATTTCCAGAAGCATAAATAAGTTATTTCGATTCGAAATGATTTTCAACACTTAGTTCATGAGCAAACAACAATTTTTGTTTTTGATCTTAAGTCTAAACAGTTAATAGGTCAAGAGAAATTAATTTTTTTTCTTCCTAGAGTTTAAACAGAGAATATACATATATGAACAAAACCTGCATACCATTCATTTTCCAGAAAATTCATTCATATATATATAGACACCACCATACTTATTCACTGATATGTAAGCAATCGATTACATTTTTAAATTTCAAAAGATGAGGTTACTCACAGGTAAAAACAAAGAAGTCAAAATAAAAGAAAGAAAGTTTTCTCACTTGTTTTCCAGTAAACCAAGCTCAGAACTTCGAGTTGAAACAGCAGTTTGAATTTCCTTTTTGAATACTGTTTTGCTTTGAATTGAATGATGTTTGATTTTGTAAATGGTGATGTTTTCTTTTTCTTTTGGTTTTGCTATTTGCTTTTACAATTTTCTTTCAGTTAGCTTACTAAGATTGGTTTGAATAAAAATGAAATGAAGTAGATGTATATTAAGAGAGACAGTGTTGTACAGTGTATAGGCTTACTTCTTTTATTAACTGCATATATTATTTTATAAAGCAAATCTCGGCTGAGAAGATATCATCAAGTCATCCTGAGGAGGTATGGCATTTAATGCATGTGCTATTGGGTTTACAACTTCACACTATTTGAATCATGTATGTACAGTTCTTTGCTTTATACACAATGGTTTTGTTATGTATGTATATGCACATAGATCATTTTGTTTATTTTATTTACTTTGTATGCTAGCTTTGTTTATGTTTGCTCATATGTACTTGTATTGTATAAAAATAACTCATTTGATTTTTATATTCTGGTTTTGTTTATTTATGTATTTAATGTTTTATGTTTTATTTGTTTTGTAAATATTACTTTGCATTCAATTTAATATGTTGTTTACCGAGATGTCTTTTACATTGCTTGACTTAAATATGTTTTATAATATAAATGAATTCAATGTTGTTATTATTATTTATTCAAACTTTTAATTTAATTTTCCTTTTCAACATTAACTTTACAACGTATATTTTATTTTATTTTATCTTAAACACTTTATTTATTAATCTCATTCAATGTATTCGCTTTGAGTTTCCAAATCAATTCAAAAACCAATAAATATAAATTTCTTATTAAATTTGAAAATTTTCGAGTAAATCCATAATTTAATCTTAAATTAAATCAAATTATAAACTGAAATTCGTCTTTAAAAATCGGGATCGTTACAGATTTCCCCCCTTAAAAGAATTTCGTCCTCGAAATTCGCCAGAGAGATAACGAAGATAGATAAAAGATAGAGAAATATCTTTCCAGATCAAACTGGATATCAATTCTGCATTTGGCTTACCAAATCAGAATTATTAACAATTGATGCGAGAACAAACTCAATTAAGTACGAAACAATTGGGTTATCTGATCTACAAAGTATACAGGGGTATTGGTTAGTTCGAATGGATAAATAACCGTTCGTAGAATATATCGAAACCCAATGAAATAGATAGAAATAGATTCGATTACGATTTCAGATTCAAGATTTAACTTATTTACGATTTACTGAAAATACAACTAATGATAGTTCCAGTGTCGAACAAAATTCGAACAATTTAATCGTAAACGTGAAGATTACCTTATAAAATTTCTTTTCCTTAATCAGCTTGTTGAGGTTGAAGAATCGTCTCTGATTGCATACACTTTCTTTACTAAAGTCTGGTTCTTTGCTGGACAGTTGTTGATCCTATGTCCTGGCTTGCGGCATTTATAGCATCCCGTAGATTCCTCATCTGGCCTCATAAATGGCTCTCTCATTCCTGGCTTCCAATCATTCTTGCATTTTTCCGAGTAGTGACCTTTTTCCAGGCAATTGAGACAAGTAACATCCCTCTTTTTCTTCGGTATACTCTTCTTTCCTTTATCTTTCTTCGATTTCTTATTGCCAAACTTCCTTTTTCTCCAATTCAATTTATTTGTATCTCCATTCTCCTCCGGATCTTTTTGTTTCTCCAGAGTATCATATCTATAGCCCATATCAATCAATTCAGAAAAAGATTCCTTGACGTGAGTAGTCATCCTTTCCTGAAACTCCTTGTTCATTCCCCGAATAAACTTTTCATTCTTCTTTAACGGTGTATTCACCAATCCTGGACCAAATCGAGATAATTCAATAAATTTGTTCAAGTATCCTTCAAACGATAAACTCCCTTTCTCTAAATCCATAAACTCCTGATACACTCTAGAGATACCAGCAGACGGCATATATCGCTGCTCAAACACTTCCTTGAAACGTCTCCAAGTAAATTCATCTGCCAACTCATCCATGGTAACAGTTTCCCACCAAACTAAAGCCTCTTCCTGGAGTTGCCAAGAAGCTATCAACCGCATCTGATCATTTTCTAATTTTAATCCCTTGAAAATCTTTTCGCACGATCGAATCCAGGCATGTGCTTCGATAATGGTTTCTTTGCCAGTGAACGGCTTTCCACCTAGTCTAGAAAACTTTTGATATAGATCAGCCAAATTCAATTGAGATTGAATTGGAATATCTGTCATTGCAGGGTTTTGACCAGCTAAAGTAGTACTTTCCTGTCTCCTATTTCGTCCTCTTCTTCCACTCATTCTTACTATCTGTAAATAGTAAGAAATCCGATTTAGGCATTCAGACGAAATATCTTAGAGAATAACAACAGAAAAAGAAAATAGATTAAGAAATTTGGGTTTGGTTCCACTGGTTGTACTCATTCTAGGGTATACTTCACCCTATCTCTAATGAGTCATCTAAGGTGTTACACTCCGTAGCTAAAGTTCTTACTCAACCTTCAGCTCTGATACCAATCTGTCACGACCCAAACTCAGTGTCCAACAAACAACATCAAATTCGTTTCGCGGGAGCTTGCAACACCATTAAATGATAAATAACACAGCGGAAATAAAAGATGATATCACTGATATAACATGAATACAATATCCGATACATAAATTTAATACAATGATAATCATCAACATCAGAGAATATACAACATAGAATACAGCGGAACATGATACAATATGAAATAAGTCTTCTCAGAATATAATACTGCAACTCTGATCCAAAAAGCTCCAAAGACAAAGCTCCAAAACTCCTATCTCGATCCACCATCAAGATTGCACCAAACTAAACAAGTCTCGTCCATATCCAAAGAAAACTGAACTAGCTCCAGATAATCCTCTGAATCTAATTATCTGAAAAACCAAACTCTAGACTGCCCATGTAGAAAAATTTGAGCACCCAGAGTTTAGGAAATAAACAATAAACTCCGGGTCAGTCATGGGACTGGTGTGAGCAAACAAAAACAGTTTATCTTTAAAAAACAAACAACGAAATATTTTAAAATCAATTCGCAATGCTTTTTACAAATGAGACTACCATAAGGCCTCCAGCACACACACACAATGCAAACGCAGAATTAGAGGAGATTTCTCTTTATGATAGTCAAAGATGATTGATACGCATTAAAAGAAACATTTGATATTATTACTAGTGCATAGTGTAGTAAAAATTATTTCGAAAGTAAAGATATAAATCTTAGCCAACATACGACCATTATCGCATGCCTACTATAGCTACCATGTTCAATAGCAGGTTACCGCCACATTCCATGGCAGGTTATACAACTAAAACCGTACAAGGTACGTATTTGAAGAATGGATTTCCAACAAATGGTCAGGCCAAGGAACTTCCCATCGCCACATGGAAACGCCTCTGGAAGGACGCCCCGAGAACCAAACCGTTCTCTGCGAAACAAAGCCGGGAATCCCTTTTCCCAAGGAATATTACAAACCCTCGGATATGCCACCTCCGGTCCTTTGGCCTTTAAACGAGAGCTCTCTAACCAACATCACACCATAATAAATAAAGTGTTTCAACATGAGTAAGTATCTGGGCTCCATACCATGATACTACCCTTTCCCAGAAGGAATGGTCATACCCTAGGGAAGTTATCCCTGAAAACCTTGCCGCACAATTCCTGTTTCGACCATTACCGGTTTGTGAGGCTCGACGAAGTCACGTCCACAAAAACACACTTTATACAAAAGCCGTGCTTTGGGTAAACAAATGATCATAGAAATGATCACAAAGATAGACGATCAAACAAATGATCCTATCACAAATAATCAACACAATGATCATTTCACAGCAACACTCAGCATGTCACATTACCAAATTGGGAATATATTGCTGATAACTTCAACTATATAACCTCTGAGCTCGTACGTCTCAGAGAAGGGTGTTAAGCTAAAAGAATAAATTCTCCGCCACCAACAGAAATATATTTGAAAGAAATCTGCTTTATATCTCAAATTGTAATGTCAGACATAACAATCCATACAAGTCTGTTCTGGGTTCGAACAGAACCGAAGGCACTTACAAAGAAGTCCTTGCAATCCGGGTATTCACAATCCCAATCGAATTTCCCATCACTTAGGGAGTCTCTATACCGTTGCAACTCAGTGCAGAGACAATCGATAGGTCATCCTATCGTTCTCGCAAATACCCGGTCTTCACCACCGGTCTTCAAATGCTATCCATAACGACATATCACATATTCGGAATGGGTTATATGACAACAAATGTCCTTTCCCGGCTAACCCAAATAGTGAGCGCAACATTTAAAACATATGGATATGGGATTTCGATTAAGTCTCAATTTAATAATTCCAAACTTTCTTTCAAATGGTTTAAACCAATTACAATTTCAAATCTTTTAAACAAAAAGATTTATTTCACAAAGTTCACTCAGTTTCACAAAAATTTATTTACGGATTTCAAAACAATTTCCGTTTCAATTTGATTGACTCATTTAAATCTTTAAATCAAAGATTTATCTCATAGCTTTCAAAACTTATTTCCAAAGATTCATTCATAACTTGAAAAATCATTTTTCGATTCAGACTTGAAATCTCTTTAATATAAATTGGAAGTTCATTACTCATATGAAAGCTTTTTATCACTTAGAAACAATAGTTTTATTTTGGAAAACCCCGATCCTATTTATGCAAGTTACAATCTTTGGTTTATTTCAAATTTCCAAATCAACGCTTAAAAATGGTTTAAACCCGTATAACTTGTAAAAATCCTTTTTAAATCATAAATACTGAATATAGAATTCAATTTCAGATTTCTTTTGAATTTCAATCTAGATCCGATTATTTAAATTCCAAATCTTTATTAGTTATTCAAAGTAACTTTTATTCTTAAAACACCTTTTCAAAAGCTTTTCCACATTAAAACTTAATTTATTTCCAAAAATATTTGAATTAAAATTCAAATTCAAACTTATTTAAAAATCTGTGACTTAACCGATTTCCTCATGAAATCCATATTTGTGTGTCTATAGTGTGATCCAAGGATTTTACACAATAGTGCACAATATCAATCATCACAAATATATCAATATCGATAAGCGATATAACCAATAACGCTTATCTTCATTCACATTTTCACAGATAAAATAAATTTATCAATCACGAAGATTCATCATTACAATTCGATGTGAGTTTCGGATAACCAACTGGAGTCCGATTCTCTGTCGCATCGAAATTCAAGTGTCGTATACAGGTCAAGGGGTTTTCACATATATACAGAAACAAATCCAAATTCACAGTACAACATAAGGCAGTTCACATCACATAGCATCATAATCGTAAACAGAAATATCAACTCAATAGGCAACAAATCAGATATCCTACTTACACAATCCATAAGCAATCATCCTTAATTCTTATTGTAATTAATTCAAATTTAATTTTAATTACTTAGAATAAATCACTTAACCCTGTTTAATTTATCATTAGTTATCAATTAATCAATAATCTCATTTCAAATTAGTTAATTAACAAATCAATTTTCAATCAATTATCTTAATTAACTACTAATTAGAGATTAATTTACTTTGATTATCTGTTTAACAATTCGTAATTACAAACAGAGTAAACCCTTAATAATATCTATTTGTCTTAATTTACAGTTTAGAATCTCTTTCAAACTTTGAAATCAAATTATCACTAAATTGAAAACTTTAATGGTAAATAAATTTCAACACTTGTTTGTTTTACATTAATTACTAAGTTAAAGTATTAATTGAATTCTAAAACTTTGTTAAGTATTCTTCTTAACTCATGAACTGGTAACAAAGGCTTAACTTATAATTGGCATGCATTAATTGGCCATTAATATTGAAACTTGTTTTAAACAGTTCGCATGCTACTATTAGTTTGCAGGTTGAAAAATCAACCTGAGCAAGATTTTTTTTTTTTAACACTGCAGTTGAAGAAAATTACCCGAGTCTCACCCCTATTATCTCGAGTAACCCCGCGCGTTCCTCTCATGTTTCCCCGAGACCTCCTCTCCCACTCGTTCGTTCTTCTTCTTTTTTTTTTTATAAACTGCTGAAACAAAACTTCCTTCACAGTTTCACATTCTTCTTCCCAACACCTCAGAAACCATCAGATACACGTTTGCACACGTGTACGTGCACAACTACGCTTTCCATCACTTAGCGACGACGAACTCACTAGCACGTCACAAACGATCCCCAGCCTCGATTCACACACCCCAAAATCCAAAGTCATTGCTAAATCGAAAACCGAGCCACTGATGCAAAACTGGAGCAAAAGCCATCATCATGAAATCGCACGCTCCTCCTCCTCTGACCACCTGAACGTCACCACCCTCCGGCCTCGTCTTTGGCAAACCCCAAACTAGCCTTCCCCTGAGTGTCGTTACACTCGATCAACTGTAGAGGCTTCAGCGATCAAATTCCTACGCCCCACCAAAACTAGGTTTACGAACTTAAACCTCTCGCCGTCGCCAACACCATGGTCTAACCGCCACTCCATTATTTTTCCCAGACGCGCCAATCACCCTCCTACCTCCACATGGAAGCCCATTCCCCAAAACCTCTCCGGCCGCCTGAATTTCATAAAAACCCAATCCCAGTTCATCTATGAACTGGTCCTTCATCTTAGCCCTAAAAATCATGATGCTTGCTTTAAAATTCATATTACAGTATGAAGATCAAATCTTCATATCTGAATTCGACAATTAATCATCTTGAAATTTAACTTGTTAAGAGCTTTGCTCAGTTATGTTAATTTCCAGAAGCATAAATACGTTATTTCGATTCGAAATGATTTTCAACACTTAGTTCATGAGCAAACAACAATTTTTGTTTTTGATCTTAAGTCTAAACAGTTAATAGGTCAAGAGAAATTAATTTTTTTTCTTTCTAGAGTTTAAACAGAGAATATACATATATGAACAAAACCTGCATACCATTCATTTTCCAGAAAATTCATTCATATATATATAGACACCACCATACTTATTCACTGATATTTAAGCAATCGATTACATTTTTAAATTTCAAAAGATGAGGTTACTCACAGGTAAAAACAAAGAAGTCAAAATAAAAGAAAGAAAGTTTGCTCACTTGTTTTCCAGTAAAGCAAGCTCAGAACTTCAAGTTGAAACAGCAGTTTGAATTTCCTTTTTGAATACTGTTTTGCTTTGAATTGAATGATGTTTGATTTTGTAAATGGTGATGTTTTCTTTTTCTTTTGGTTTTGCTATTTTCTTTTACAGTTTTCTTTCAGTTAGCTTACTAAGATTGGTTTGAATAAAAATGAAATGAAGTAGATGTATATTAAGAGAGACAGTGTTGTACAGGGTATAGGCTTACTTCTTTTATTAACTGCATATATTATTTTATAAAGCAAATCTCGGCTGAGAAGATATCATTAAGTCATGCTGAGGAGATATGGCATTTAATGCATGTGCTATTGGGTTTACAACTTCACACTATTTGAATCATGTATGTACAGTTCTTTGCTTTATACACAATGGTTTTATTATGTATGTATATGCACATAGATCATTTTGTTTATTTTATTTACTTTGTATGCTAGCTTTGTTTATGTTTGCTCATATGTACTTGTATTGTATAAAAATAACTCATTTGATTTTTATATTCTGGTTTTGTTTATTTATGTATTTAATGTTTTATGTTTTATTTGTTTTGTAAATATTACTTTGCATTCAATTTAATATGTTGTTTACCGAGATGTCTTTTACATTGCTTGATTTAAATATGTTTTATAATATAAATGAATTCAATGTTGTTATTATTATTTATTCAAACTTTTAATTTAATTTTCCTTTTCAACATTAACTTTACAACGTATATTTTATTTTATTTTATCTTAAACACTTTATTTATTAATCTCATTCAATGTATTCGCTTTGAGTTTCCAAATCAATTCAAAAACCAATAAATATAAATTTCTTATTAAATTTGAAAATTTTCGAGTAAATCCATAATTTAATCTTAAATTAAATCAAATTATAAACTGAAATTCGTCTTTAAAAATCGGGATCGTTACACTAGTACAAGCTCTTAACAAATCTTCCAAGACTTTGTTAACTTTTTCCATTTGCCAATCTGTCTACGGATGGTAAGCAGTACTCATCTTGAGCTTGGTTCTCAAAACTTCCATTATGCTCTTCCAGATCTCGCTAGTGAATAAGGAATATCTATCGTTCACTGTGCTACTAGGAATTCCATGCTTTCTAACCACATTCTTCATAAACAACTTCGCCAAAATAGGTGCTTTCCTAGTTGACTTAACTGGA
Organism: Allium cepa; assembly: GCA_030765085.1. Taxonomy (NCBI): domain Eukaryota; kingdom Viridiplantae; phylum Streptophyta; class Magnoliopsida; order Asparagales; family Amaryllidaceae; genus Allium; species Allium cepa. Next base: position 33,227,592 of record CM060940.1, read on the forward strand.
ATGAAATAGGCACTCTTGGTTGATCTATCTACTATGACCCATATACTTTCATTTCCTTTACTAGATCTTGGTAACCCATCAATAAAATCCATAGAAATAGAATCTCATTTCCATATCAGAACATCTATCGGTTGAAGCAATCCACTTGGCTTCTGGTGTTCAGCTTTTGCCTTTTGCTAATTCAAGCACTGCTTTACCCATAAGCCAGTATCCCGCTTCATACCTTCCCAGATGAAACTCCTCTTCGTATCCTGATACATCTTAGTTCCTTCAAGATGAATACTGAACTTCGAACGATGGAATTCTTCCAAAACTTCTCTTTTTATGTTACATCCACTCTGAACGCATAATCTTCCTTTCTTTCTCAACCACCCATTCTGGTCAAGGCTGAAATCCTTGAAGTCATCGCTCTTGGTTCCATCCCTTAATTTTTGATCCATTCAGCTAACACTAGATTGTCCTCTTATTTAGAAGCAATCCTTTCGATGATCACTGATCAAACTTCCAAATAAGGTAATATAACAGTCTCTCCACTAGACTCAGCCTCAGATCTCCACTGAACTCTACAAGCTGATAAAGCTTCTAAATCTTTTCACTTGGTAATCATTGCTAACATTGGATTCTGATATTTCCTGCTAATTGCATCTGCAACTTGGTTGCCTTTTCCTAGTGCGTACTCAATCCCAAAATCATAAGCGGCGATAAACTCTAACCATCTCTCTTGTCTCATGTTCAGCTCCTTCTGAGAGAAAAAAATACTTCAATGACTTATGATCTGTATATAACTCAAACCTATCTCCTAAAAGGTAATGTCTCCACACCTTCAGTGCAAAAATTACTGCTGCCAATTCCATATCGTGCGCCGGATATTTGGACTCATGCGGTCTACGCTGTCTAAAAGCATATGCAATCAATTTTGCCTCTGTGTTAGCACAGCTTCTTATCATATTCCACATGCATATGCATAAAACACTAAGACCTGATCTCTTTCCAAAATAACCTACATAGGTGCATGGGTCAATAAGTGTTTCAAACTCTGGAACGCTTCCTCGCACTTATCGATCCACACAAACTTCAACTCCTTTCTCGTTAGCTTTGTCATTGGTGCTGCTATCTATGAAAAATCATTAATGCATCTCCGATAATAACCAGCAAATCCAAGGAAACTCTTTATCTCAATCACTCTCTTGGTCTCTTCCAACTATTCACCACTTCAATCTTAGTTAGATCTATTGGTAACCCTTTCTCGGAGACTATGTGACCAAGAAACTTCACTTCCTTCTTCTAGAAATTCGAAAACTTCACCTTCAGCTAATGTTGCCTTGGCGTCACAAGCACCACTCTAAGATGAACTTCATGCTCTCTTTCATCCTTATAGTATTATCTATGAAAACCAATACTAATCTATCATGGTGCTCTCGGAAGACTCAGTTCATCAAATCCACAAAGAAAGCAAGTGCATTAGTCAGTCCAAATAGCATCACTAACCATTCGTATGACACATATTTGTTCCTTAATGTCGTTAAAGGTATATTATCCTCTGCTACTCTAAGCTGATGGAAACCCGTTGCAAATATAACTGAGAAAACACCTTGGCTCCACTCAACTAGTTGAACAAATCGGCAATTCTCGATAATGGATATCAATTCTTTATTGTAAGCATTAACCTCACAACTAGAGCCTTCTACGATATAAACAATCCTTTTGCTACAATCAGGGTGTTTAAGCGATATCTTCCTATCTTGGCAAAATACCCTGGCATCGTACTCACTTAACCAATCCCTACCAAGAATAATCCCAAACCCCACAAAATCAAACACACGTAAACTGCAAACAAAAGCATGACCTAACAAGTCAAACTCTAGCTAATCACATATCAGCCTAGAGTTGCATACCCTCCTATTAGATTCACAACCCATATGGAAGTACCTAAATATGTGGATTCTACGTTAAGCTTATCTATCAAACATCTAGATATAAATGTGATACATTGGTATCAAATAGAATGCTAACAGACATACCATGAATCTGAAGCGTACCTCCCAAAACTGTCTATCCTTTCTCCTGAGCTATTGGCTTCGAAGCAGCAGGCAGCAAAGCATACACCTTGCCCTTCCCATCTTTATTGAGCTCCTTGCATTGATTCATAAAGTGGCCTATCTAATCGCATTTGAAGCACCTGATGTTCTTCCTGATCATCTCTTTATCCATCCCAATATGGTACTCATTGGCAAAATGCCCCTTCTTGATGCACTTAAAACAAACTACATCAAACTTTCCTCTATTAGTAGTCCACCCTTCTAAGGAACTTGCTAGTGAAAGAACTTCCTCTTTTGATTTGCCAATCTTGGACATCTTTCACCATATTCTTCTCTTGACAAACAAGCATCCACTTATGTCTTAAAGCCATACCCACAACCACATCACAAGGGTCTTTGATATGGGTAAGGTAACCACATCACAACTACTTCCTAGAATAAAAGAGAATTACACGAAGCATTGAAGAAATTAAAGAAGAGAAATAATGAAGTTAATTATTTAAAAAGACTAGAAATAATGAACAAAAAAGTGACTAAATCTGCATTTATTGCATAGATAGTAGAGTAAAAAGTAAAGCAGTTATTATGATAAATAATTTGTGATAGTTCGATGTAGTCCTAAGCTAAGATTGTCATATAATAAAAGAGAACTAAAGAGAATTTAGTAACATTATAATGGCCCGAATTTTTTGTTGTTCGATTTTGAATATTCAAATGGTTTTAAATATTGAATTTGAATTGTAGATCGATTTTGAATATGAAAATTTGGGTATATTTATAAAATAAAAACAGAATTTAAATACAACGATTTATTGGATAATTTAATTATTGAAGTTTATAATTGAATATTGGTTAAAGTTTTGTACCTTGGGTTTTAAGCCCAATAAAAATAATTAGAAGGCTTGTAAAATTTATATTAACAAGAATGAAGATAATAAAAGTTTTAAAATTGAATGTAAAAGTGATCTGTTCAATTTTAAATATAGTTTGTTCAAATTGACATTTAAAGATAGCGATTCGGGACACGGTCTCGGACTTCGACAAAACTATTTCCATTGGATCCATTATATTTTATTATTACGGATTTCAATTTTCGTATCTTTTGGAGTTGTCATTTAACTGTAAGAGATATGAGAGCACTGAAATTTATACTGAAATTTAATATAATTTGTTCCAAAAGGCAATCTTCTCCATACAATCGAATTAGGACTCAAAACCTTTTCCACTACATTCGAAATAGGGGTATAACATTATAAACGCCTAGCGGCACGTCTCGATAGAAGATCAGAATTTTAAATTGCTAAAACGAACATTTTATAATTAAGTAATATTATAAATCGTTTAAGTCAATACATTTATTTTTTCTAACCGGCCTACCTTATACTAAAAGCCTCCCTCTTTCATTTAAAAACGCACAAGTCTACCTCCCCTTCTCAAAATCGAAATCGACCTTTAGATTATATAAAAAACATGATCGAATGAATCACGATGGCAATAAAGGGAGCAAACTCGTGCGCGATCAAGAGGGAGAGGCGATCCTATAAGATCGACGTGATTCCAGGAAGCGACAAGATTATTATTGTTTCCAGGCCTTGCAGCTTGATTTCAGGGGAAAGTGCGTATGCGCGAGGGAAGAAGGGGGGTTCGGGCCTCATGTAGAAGCGGCAGCGGCGGGGTGTAATGGAAGGAGACGCGTGAAGGCTGTAGTCACTTGGATTTTGGATTGCACCCATTGATTTCTAGTAGGCTGGTTGTTGGCTTGGGCCGCATTGGTGCAGGTGATGGTTGTGCGTACGATAGGAGAAGCGACAGTTGATGAGTGGAGTCGAAGTGGGTTTGTGATCTAGGGTTTGAGCCTGGAACGTGTATACGATTTTCTACTTGGGAAATAAGGTAACATGAGTAATTTAAATTAATTACTGTGATCAAGGATAAGCATGTCATTAGTTTATACTATTATTTATTTAAAATATCGAAAACTTAAAAAAAATTGTACCTTCTTCATACGAGGTTTAAACCGAAAAGAAGCTGTGTAGAAAATATAAATTGGGGCGGATTGCAAATTTAAAAATCAAGGTGTGTAAAATCTCACTCTTTTTAGATTACTAGATTTTAATTTTAAATAGTTAAAATAAATTCTGGATGTTTGGTTGAATTGCTTATCTGTTGAATAAGATTATATTATATATAGTAGTATATATTCTGTATTTGGAGTGATATTCCCGCACATTATAGCGGATGAGACCCTATGCGCCCCGCATAATAGCGGATGATCCTATATACTGGGATATCCCCTTTGTAGTGGGATTGGTATTTTTATGTTGTATTAACATCTACGGATGCAGGAAAACAGGTTGGAGGGATCCAACTGGATTCTTCAAATATATTGTTTATTATTCATATAAAGTGACACATAATGTGTGTGTGTAATCTGTTATAGATTTTCGTTGTACTTTAAATTTTTGGATGTTATTGTAGCACTAGCCTGAATTTTAATATTTTAAAATACCATAAATATATTTTAAAATTTAAGGAATTAAAAAGGGATTTTTGAAACAAAAAATATTTGTATTGGGAACTGAATTATTTTTAAGAAAAATTGAATTGGGAATAATATATATTAATTTTGGATTGTACGTTACTATTCGTGAATGGGTTAAATAGAGGCTTTAAAAATGAATTATATAAAGGAGTTTGTAAATGGTATTCTGAAATATGAAAAGGAATTAAAATAAATATTAAAAATAGGTTGGAGGTGTAATGGAATTTATAATAAATTAATTTATATAATGGGATTATATAAATAAGATTAGTTTTATAAAAACGTAAAACCAAAGTGGTTGTAAAATTTATAAACGATGTTTATAAATAAAGGAATTTGATATTGGATGATAAATTGGAAATATAAATTTACATGAAGAATTTATATTAGAATATGGGAATAGAGTGAGAGAAAAAAGTAGTAGATTCTATTTTTGAAATGAGAAATTAGGAAATCGATAATGAATCGATATGTTGTAAAATCGAGAGAAAGTTATAAATTAAATTGTTTATTGAGATTTTAAAATATATTTCTATCTTTAAGAAGTTAAGTTCGTTTTTCAAAGGGAAAACTTTATTATTTAAAACTATAAAATTTTAAACTAGTTAGTATTGTAATACTCTAGAAAAAGGATTTTTAAATATTTAATGTTTATTGAAAAAAAAATTTAATTTTATAATTAGGTTTGTAAATTGATTAGTTTTTATTTAAATGAGTTATTGTGGTTTATTAAAAGTATTTAATATTTTAAATAACAACTTAAAACATATTTTATAAATAAAAATATATTACTATTCTTTAAAAATGCTCATTATACATATAGTTTGAAATGATTAAAGAAATTATTTATAAATTCTTGCAGGATTTATTAATGGGTTTTTTAAAATAATATGATTTTGAGGGGAGGAAATTTTATAAGGGATTTGGAGGAGATGAAATTTAAAAATGTTGAATATAGGAATTTTGGAAATGAAAAAGCTGAATTTATAAAAGAAGTTATAAATTATTGAATGAGGTCATAAATAAGTATACTGTTTTTTAAGTCGAAAAAGGGAATTTATTAAAATTTCATGGACTTATGAGATAAGTTGTGAAATATTTCCAAGTAAACCTTAAAATGAATTTAGAAATTTTACATATGAATATTTTCCTAAGTACTGGAAGGTAGCTTTTGGAAAATATCTTTAGTGGGAGAAGATTTGGGATGAAAATATTTTCTAAGTGTTATAAAAATGGGAGTTGAAAATATTTCTAAGTATTGGAAATGGAGAATGTCCCGTTATGGATTTAAACGTTGAAATGGTTTTCAAATATTGGAATATGGAAAAGGATTTGGACATATATCTTAGTAAAGATATTTTTGAGTAAATAGGGAAGAATTATAAAATAAGGCCTAGTGTCTGCTTATGGATGTTTTATTAATAGTTAAATTACCTACTATCAATATTGGCTAATTTCGTTAATCGTTTCGAAGAGAGCGGGATCGGATTTAATTATCTGAAAACCACTTTAATCCAGTTTGAACATTACGAATGAATACCGTGAAGATGATGAAGATGATGATTTGGTTTGTCCAGACCCAAGACAACTTGTATGGATGAATGCTATCAGAACATCGCCATTGGAGGACGATGAGCATTCTAAGTAAAACTGTTCTTAGAAGGTAACGCTTAGCCTCGAGCCTCATCAACTGGGAATGACTAAAACAAGGGAGATGCAGCAACGCTAAGTGGGTCGCACCCGACTAGGGTACTTTATCTCCTTTCTAGATGTCCTCGTAAACCTATATATTATGGATATGGTTGTGCATGAAATAAGGAGCACTCAGTGGTAAGGGTGGGAACATCCGAGGTGATAACATATTCGGTCTATCTAGGTGAGGGGTAGGCTGGTCTTGTGTAGTAGGGATCCCAACATGGTCCTCGGTACATTGTTAAAGCGGTGTACGGTGATGAGCGGTACCCCAATGGCCAAGTCATTCGATGGAATCCATTGTCTAATAAGCGACGTACGGCTTTGATTGTGCCCAACAATGCTAAAACGTGAGATGCAAGCATTTTAGCTATTTTCTATTTAATTGGTTTAGATACTATTATAATATCAGATGATTTTTATAAAAATGTTTTGATTATCGTAAGGTAAAATCCCAGCATCTTTATGTGTGGCGTGGTCTTACGAGGTACCTTTGTTTTCAAAGGGTTTTGAAAGTAATAATAATTCAAATTGAGTGTGCTTTCTCACGTTGGTTTTCCAGAATGACTCGGGAGTTGTTTTATTATAATGCTCGGGTTAGACCGAGTACTACAGATTTAGGATAGGATGCTATAGAGCTCAAGAGACGAGCTGGATGACAGAGACATATTTCCATAATTGACTTATATTTCTGTTGTATGAGGACAAGTTACTATAACTGTCAAAATTGATACATGGATTCTTATACTCTGGTGATTGTGATTATATAAAGTGTTGTAGATTCCTTTGTATAAAAATATATTATTATATATTATATTTTGTTCCGCTATGATTGTGAAATTCTGTGATGTTGTTTCTGTTTTTTCTTCTACTTTTTCTTCTTTACCCTAAAGATTCATATTTTCCATTCAATTAGAGTTGGACTGATGTGAATTATGGTCGACTCAAGGAGTACGGATTTATGGTCCTTTATAGTTAGGTATCAGAGCTGAAGGTTAAGTGAGAACCTTTGCTCTGGTGAGGATAACTCATTAGAGATACGGTCAGCAGAACCCTAGAATGAGTTGAGTAATATGAGCACGTATTTGTAAGTGAATATAAAATAGTTTTATATTGCATTAATTTATCTGTTGGGTGGTATATAAATTCTGGTCGAGTAGTGGGATGCCTCATCGATAAGGTTTTCTAAACACTTAAATAAAGTAATTCAGCACAGCATGGTTTTGAAGTTGGTAAATGAAATAATTTTACCCAAACTATATTTCGACATAAATAGAATAATTTTCTGAAAATTATTATAGTGGTGTGTTGGTTGTTATTATAATCAAAATAAGTTTCTAAAAATTGAAATGGCTATTTATATAACCAAATAGAAATTGTATAAGTATGAATTATGAAAATGGGTTAAAAACTATAAATGGCTTCAAACCAGAATTTAGAGAATTAAATCTCGGAGATTTTTTGAAATGTTTTTCCAAAGTATTTTAGAATAAATAATTGTAATATTATTTTATAGATATTTTTGAATAGAAAAATGGTTTTAAATGGACTTTGGAAGTGATGTAGCGCTAAACTCACTTTAGTTGTTGGAAAATAATCCCGGTGGTGACTGTGCAGCATCATCGGTATTCATTTTCGAGTTTCAAAGTGATGGATTGCTGTTGAAATTAATTTGATCCAGATTTTTTGGCCTAACAAGTTTTGTTTAAAATTTCCAAAAGGAATTGTTTTGTATAAAATCGGATTGATTTTAAAATTCAAAGGAAGTGGTTTGTTAAACCAAAAGAGTATATATATTTGAAAGTGATTTGAAATAAATACTGGGTGTTTAAAAATTCTAGAATCCTTTGAAAGATGATATTTATAAGGAGGGAAGTGTGGAAAATTGAATTTGGAATAAAATTTAAAATGATAAAGTTAAAATGAAATTCAACTTAAGTTAAATTGGATAAATTAAATTTTAGAAATTTAAATCGACTGGATTTGAATTGAACTAATAGTGTATTAATGAAATGAGAGTTAACTTATGCGAAGTTATGGAAACATATAAATGAAATTGAATGAATTAAAAATAAATTTGTTTGGAGTGAAATTAGTTTAAGTATGAGTAACTCGAATATGGTTTTGAAGTGTTGGTTAAAAGGAATTGAAATTTAAACAAAAAAAATTGAATTGGATTAGAATCAGATAGAATCGAATTAAATATCTATTTGTGAATTATAACATAGTTATATAACTAAGTTGTAAAATTTTAATAGAACAAAATTTTAAAAGGAAAAATTAATGGAAGTATGATTAAATAAGTTTTTGAATAGATTACAAAATTGGAAAGAGATTATATAACTATAGGCTATAAATTTTGAATGAAATAAATATATACATAAGATATAAAGTGAAGTGAATCTTAGGTCAAAAATGTTAAATGTGAATATTCGGGTAAGCGTTGACAAAATGAAATCTGATTGGAAATTTGTCTTGAGAAGAAAATTGAGCTTAAGTGAAATTAAATGGAATGGAAATTAATTTCAATAAAAATGAACTTAAGTATGTAGTCGAGGTGATTTTACAATAATAAAATTACATAAGTTAATATAAATATTTGAATGGAATTTGACTCAAGAAAGTTGAAAGTAAACTAATTAGACTAATTAATTAGAGAATTGAAATTGAACTGGAAGTATTGAATGATTAAAGTGAATATGAACTTAAGTTTTATAGTTGTATATATAAACTTAAGTGATGGTATAAAATGTGATGAAATGAATCAAGGGAAAGTGAGCTTAAACTTCAAAATGGAAATCCAAACTTGAATTATAAAAACGAATTAGGAACTTAAGAAAATTACATGAAGTAGTTCTTGAAATAAGAGTCATAAATTTAATGTGAAAACTTGAGTTATAAATAAAATTCAACTTAAATTGTAAGTGAATTAAATATAATTGGAAGTTTGATCGAATAAAATGAAATTGGATTGAGATAGAAATGACTTGAGTTACAAATAAATCCAATTGAGTAAATGAATTCGAATATAGGATTTAAAATTGAGATGGATCAAGTGAATGGTCAATTTGAATTAATTGGTAGATTTGAATGGAATTTAACAGAATAATAATCAAATTGAATAAGAAAAAAGGAATTTATTGCAAATGGAAATGAACTTAAGTTTTTTGATTAAAATGATTGAAGTAGATAAATTAACTTAAGTAAATATTTTAAATGGAATCTTGGCTTAAATTAATTTGTGAAATTGTTATTTAATATAACATCATGGATAGTTTTCGAGCTCAATTATATGGATTTGAGTATAGTAAAAGTGAATTTGAAAGGAATGCAAAAATAAATTGATCGAGAATCAATTAGAAATGGAATAGAATTAAATATAAATTGAGTTGGAATCAATTTAAAATAATTATAAACTAAAGTGGAAATTTTATTAAGCGATTATCGCTGAATTTGTATAGAAAAAATTGGTCATTTGACATGAGTGAAAATAAATTAAATTATGCGGATGAATGGAAAGTGAATAAACTGATTTTTAATCAATTTGGAATGAATATTAATTTTTTAGTACAAATGTGAATTGAATGTGAGCAAATTGGGTTGTAAATCATTTCGAATTGAATGAAATAGTATATGGATTGATTGAACCAATTAAATTAGTATTTGAACCTTATAAATTGCTTATGATATATGTTTAGCATGCTAGTTTATGAAACTTATGTGTTTACACTAGTTAAGTAAATTAAATGTCATGGAATTTCATATATTTGGTACTTACACGTTTAAATTGAGTAAGTACTGGTACCTAAAGCTATTTTGCTTGATTTTGATTGCGTGAATTGCAAACTAAATAAGCCACTCTGTTTAAAAATGATAAAATAAGATACATTTTTGCATTAAATACTGCGAAAATATAAAATATTGTTATATTTTTTTCGACCATGTGGGTCGATGTACATATATTTATATCTCTAGTCATATTGCAAAAGGCTCTCCGTACAAGGATGACTCTGCCAAAAATTTTTGGAAATTTAGGGTGTTTGAAATATTTTGAAATTTTTGGAAAACTTTCTATTAACGGAAATCGATTTTGAATTTGTAATCAAAATAAAGGATTTTGGTTTAGGACGGAGAAGTAATTGTTTTGGATGGAGGAAAAAGATTAGAAAAGTGAAATACCGAGTTTGCACTAAGTGGGCTTTAATAAGTTAATGGGTTTGGAGCATTTTCCTGCCTTAGCAATTTCGGGGATGAAATTATTTTTCGTTGTTCGATTTTGAATATTTAAATGGTTTTAAATATTTAATTTGAATTATAGATTGATTATGAATATGAAAATGTGGATTTTTTATAAAATAAATTCAGAATCATTATATAGCAATTTATTGGATAATTAAATTATTGAAGTTTATAATTGAATATTGGTTAAATTATTGTATCTTGAGTTTTATGCCTAATAAAAATAATTTAAAGGCTTGTAAAACTTATATTAAAAAGAATGAAGATAATAAAAGTTTTAAAATTAAATTTAAAAGTGATAAGTTCGGTTTTAAAAATAATTCGTTCAAATTGACATTTAAAGATAGCAACCCGGGGCACAGTCTCGGTTTCGATGAAACTAGTTCCAATTGATCCGTAATATTGTATTATTATCGGATTTCAAATTTCGTAGGTTTTGGCGTTATCATTTAGCCGTACAAGATATGAACGCGTTGAAGTTTATATGGAAGTTTAATATATTTGGGTCCAAAAAGCTATCTTCTTCATACAATCGAATTAGGACTCGAAACCTTTTCCATTGCGTTCGGAATAGGGGCATGACATTATAAACACCTAGTGGCATGCCTCGATAGGAGATCGGAATTTTAAATTGCTAAAATGAATATTTTATAATTAAATAATATTATAAATCATTTAAGTCAATACATATATTTTTTCTACCCGGCCTACCTTACACTAGTAGCCTCCCTCTTTCGTTTAAAAATGCATCAGTCTGCCTCCCCTTCTCAACAATGAAATCAAACTTCAGATTATAAAAAAAGGATCGAACGAATCGCGATGGCGATAAAGGGAGCAATATCGCATGCAATTAGGAAGGAGAGGCGATCATAAACGATCGAAGTTATACCAGGAAGCGACTAGGTTGCGATTGTTTCCAGGCCTCGTGGCTTGATTCAAGGGGGAAGAGCGTATGCGCGAGGGAAGAAGGGGGTTCCGGCCTCATGTAGAAACTGTGGCGGCGAGGTGTACCAAAGGAGACACGTGAAGGCTGCAGTCACTCAGGTTTTGGATTGCACCTATTGATTCTAGTAGGCTGATTGTTGGCTTGTGTCGCGTTAGCTAGGTGATGGGTGTGCGGACAATAGGAGGAGCAGCAGTCGATGAGCGGAGTCAAAGTGGGTTTGCGATGTGGGGTTTGAGCTTGGAATATGTACGTGATTTTCTACTTAGGAATTCAGGTAACATGAGTAATTTAAATTAATTACCGTGATAAAGGATAAGCATGACATTAGTTTATATAATTATTTATCTAAAATACCGAAAACTTAGAAAAAAATTATACCTTCTTCGTATGAGGTTTAAACCGAATAGAAGCTGTGCAGAAAATATAAATTAGGGTGGATTACAAATTTAAAAATCAAGGTGAGTAAAATCTCACTCTTTTTGGATTACTAGATTTTAATTTCAAATAGTTAAAATAAATTCTGGATGTTTGGTTGAATTGATTATCTGTTGAATGATATTATATTATATATAGTAGTATATATTCTAGTACTTGAAGTGATATTCCCGCACACTATAGCGGACGAGACCCTACGCGACCCGCATAATAGCGGATGACCCTATATACTACGATATCCCCTTCGAAGTGGGACTGTTATTTTTATGTTGTATTAACATCTGTGGATGCAGGAAAACAAGTTGAAGAGATCCAACTGGATTCCTCAAATATATTGTCTATTTTTGATATATAGTGATACATGATGTGTGTAGATAATCTTTTATAGTTTTTTGTTGTAATTTAAATTTTTGGATGCTATTATAGCACTGGCCTGAATTTTAATATTTGAAAATACAGTAAAAATACTTTAAAGCTTAAGGAATTAAAAAGCGATTTTTGATACAAAAACATAGTTATATCGGGAATTGAATTATTTTTAAGAAAAATTGAATTCAGAGTAATATATATTAATTTTGGATTGTATGTAACTATTCGTGAATGGGCTAAATAAAGACTTTAAAAATGAATTATATAATGGAGTTTTTAAATGGTATTCCAAAATATATAAAGGTGTTAAAATCAATACTAAAAAATAGATTGGAGGTATAATGGAATTTATAAGAAATTAATTTATATAATGGGATTTTATAAATAAGATTTGTTTTATAAAAAGGTAATACCAAATGGGTTATAAAATTTACAAACGATGTTTATAAATAAAGGAATTTGATATCAGATGATAGATTGGAAATATGAAATTACAGGAAGAATTTATATTAGAATATCGGAATAGAGTGAGAGAAAAACTAATAGCTTCTATTTTTGAAATGAGAATGGTCAAGAAATCGACAATAAATCAACATGTTGTAAAATCGAGAGAAAGTTATAAACTAATTTTTTTATTGAGATTTAAAAAAATATTTCTATCTTTAACAAATTAAGTTCGTTTTTCAAAGTGAAAACTTTATTATTTAAAACTATGAAATTTTAAACTAGTTAGTATTGGAATACTTCGAAAAATGGATTTTTAAATATTTAATATTTATTGAAATAAAATTTTGAATTTTATAATCAGCTTTGTAAATTGATTAGTTTTTATTTAAATGAGTTATTGATGGTTTATTAAAAGTGTTTAATATTTCAAATAATAACTTAAAACTATTTTATAAATAAAAATAAATTACTATTCTTTAAAAATGCTCATTATATATATAGTTTAAAATGATTGAATTTTTTTATATAAATTCTTGTGGGAATCGTAAAGGGGTTTTTAAATGGATATGATTTTGTTGGAAGGAAATTTTATAAAGGATTTAGAGGAGATGAAATTTCAAAATATTGAATATGGGAATTTTGAAAATGAAAAAATTGAATTTATAAAAGTAGTTATAAATTGTTAAATGAGGTCAAAAATAAGTATACTTTCTTTTGAAATTGGAAAAGGGAGTTTATTAAAATTCCAGAGACTTATGAGGTAAGTCGTGAAATATTTCGAAGAAACCTTAAAATGATTTTGGAAATGTTACGTATGAATATTTTCCTAAGTATTGAAGGAAGCTTTTGGAAAATATCTTTAGTGGGAGAAGATTTGGGATGGAAATATTTTCTAAGTGTTATAAAAATGAAAGTTGGACATATTTCTAAGTATTGAAAATGGGGAATGTCCCATTATGAATTTAAGCATTGAAATGGTTTTCAAATATTGGAATACGGAAAAGGATTTAGACACATATCTTAGTAATGATATTTTGGAATAAATAGTGAAAAGTTATAAAATAAGGCCTAATGTCTGCTTATGGATGTTTTACTAATATTTAATTAACCGACTATCCATGTTGGCCAATTTCATTAATCGTTTCGAAGAGACCGAGATCGGATTTAATTATCCGAAAACCACTTCGATCCGATTTGAACATCACAAATAAATACCGTGAAGATGATGAAGATGGTGATTCGATTTGTCCAGACCCAGGACAACTTGTATGGACGAATGCTATCAGAACATCGTCATTGGGGGACGATGAGTGTTCTAAGTAAAATTGTTCTTAAAAGTATCGTTTAGCCTCGAGCCTCATTAACCGCGAATGACTAAAACAGGGGAGATGCAGTAAGGCTAAGTGGTCATACCCAAGTAGGGCATGTTATCACCTTTCTAGATGTCCTCAGAAACCTATATAATATGGATATGGTTGTGCATGAAAGAAAGAGCGCTTGGTGGTAAGGGTGGGAATACCGGGGGTGATAACATATTCGTTCTATATAGGTTAGGGGTAGGACGGTCATGTTTAGCAAGGGATCTCGACGAGGTCCTCGGTACATTGTTCTAGAGGTGTACTGTGATGGGCGGTATCCCAGTGGCCAGTCATTCAATGGAATACATTCTCCAATAAGTGTCGTATGTTTTTGAGTGTGCCCAACTATGCTGAAACGCGAGATGCAAGCGTTTGAGCTATTTTTTATTTACTTTGTTTAGACACTATTATAATATTAGACGGTTTTGATTAAAAAAAATTGGTTATCGTAAGGTAGTAACCCTGCATGTATGTGTGGCGTGGTCTAAGGAGATACCTTTGTTTTTAAAGGGTTTTGGAAGTAATAATAATTCAGATTTAATGTGTTTTCTCACGTTGGTTTTTCATACTAACTCGGGTGTTGTTTTATTATATTGTTGGAGTCAGACCGAGTATTATAGATTTAGGATAGGCTGCTATGGAGCTCAAGAGACGAGGTAGATGATAGAGACGTATTTCCATAATTGACTTATATTTACGCTATATGAGGACAAGTTACTATAATAGTCCAGATTGACGTATGGATTATTGTACTCTGGTGATTATAAGTATATAAACTGTTACAGATTCCTTTGTATTAAAATCTGTTATTATATATTATGTTTTGTTCCGCTGCGATTATGAGATTCTACGATGTTGTTTCTATTTTCTTCTTTTACTTTTCTTCTTTACCTTAAAGATTCGTATTTTCCAAACAAGTTGGACTAATGTGAATTATGGTCGACTCAAGGGGTACGGATTTACGGGCCTTTACAAATATAATAAAAGAATACAGACTAGAATAGAAAAGAGACACTTGCAATTACATTTATAACATGTAGGTTATAAAAGAAAGAAAAAAAGTGACAATAGCAAGTATCATTGTGACATGTAGGTTATAATTAAAAAGAAAGAAATAGAAGAGGGTTATTTTATCAAACATGGATCTTGGATTAAGTTAATAAGCAAAATAATAGAAGTGGCTCGTACCGACAGCATTCCCTTTTAGGTGTAGGACTGATGGTCTCATACATAGGTGGGGCAGGGCGTACTGATTATGGTAAATAAGTAGCAATTAGAATAAGAAAAGTAAACTAAAAGAATAGTAAAATATTTGATATAGGGTCTAATAAAATGGTAAGGTGCATTTGGAGAAGCCCGAAAGAGAATCTGAATAAAGGGCCTAATAAAGCAGTTCATCGTCGAGTTTTAGTACAGAAAGAGCACGTTCAACTTAGTTATTTTGGGATGGAAGGAAGTACGAAACTTCAACAGGATGTAAGGATACTCTAGGATGGCCCTCTACGGTAGCCCTAACGAAGCTGCAACCCCAAAGGCAGGTCTATAGGTGTTCCATCAAGAGAGTATGCCTTGACTGCTTTTGCATTGCAGGCCTAATAAAGCGGACCTTTGTAGGCAGTCAAAAGGCTGTTGATAGAGTAGGATATTCGTATTTCCTAGTACTCTAGTTTACGCAGTAGGTACGACCCAAAAGGATAGCCGCATGTGAAGATCAAGCCATCATCAGTCAGAGCTGTTTTGGGAAAGACTAGAGTTAAACCAGCAGGCCAATGATTCTTTCACTTTCTAGACATTGGATGAAGGGCACAGCCAATTGGATGTTTAGATTGTATGTAGTAGGGTGCATCCACTTAGCTCTTGAAAGGTCTTTCGATTAGCTGAGGAGGGGCTGTGTGGGGCCATAGCCACGATGAGGAAAGGGGCAGACTAAGTAGAATATCCATATTGTGGGCCTAACAAAGCTGTCCTTTATAAATACAGAAAATCCCCAACTGATTTCCATACAAAGTAGACATTGTTGGTGGAATTTAGGGAGTAGACAGAACGATTTCATATAGTCATCAAGGTATGCACTAGGTGGTACATTGTGGATGTCCGAAGACTAGTATAAGCTGGTGCGAACACAGTTTTACGTTTTCAACGTAGACGGCGGAACATCTGCATTGTAGGCCTTATGAAGTTGTCCTTTACAGATGTAGTTATAGTACGCTCTAGAAACGAGATGATGGAGTCATTTTCGAGGAGGATATGGAAGGTACTATGGGTAGTACCTAGGACTAATGCGATCTTTGGGCATTTAGCTGTGTGTGTGTGTGTGTGTGTGTATGTATACATATTGTTATTAGGTCTTAATCTACTAGGGAGTAGATGGGTATGATTCACGAACAGAGGCAAGAGCATTATACACCCAATAAACCTAATATAACAGAAAATGGAAATCGAACGATATATAGAGAATTATGCTGAGAAGTGCATAATTTGTCCATTCACTAGAACTTAGTTCTGAATTCCTTCTCATAACACCCCACAGGTTAGATGGATTGCAGAGATTCCCCAGCTTTGAGACACTTGCTTAGAAAGTGTTATTACCTTGGTGAGTATTGACTTACTATTATATTTTAGTCAGTTCCACTGTGAAATATTTATTTGAGCTCTGATATATTTATCTTTGCCTATTTATAGCATACCAGATACCCATCTCGGGCTTCAGTGGGCTAGGATTTTAACATTTACATGAAAAATCCAGACCCATTGGGATTCATGTTATTACATTTGGTATCAAAGCTTAGGTTAGTAGGTCCTAGGTAAATTAGGAAATATGAGTGAACGTGTTTGTATTTTTGAATAAAATATAAGTACATTATGTAATATTCAAAATTAGTCCCAATTATAGATTTTAACATATGGAAAGTTCTTAGAAGTATATTTGTGCATAGTTTGTTAGTTGGTTTTGGGATGACCCAAGGATGTTCAGCCCTAAGTTATTGCCTATTTATGGTGTAAAATAAGCTATGTTCTGAGAGAAGATTGGCATCAGTATGTTAAAGGAAGTGGGAAAGATCCCTAGGGATAGTAAGGAGAGTATTTTTATAAGATATTTTACTACGGAAATGAGATTTCCAAGGTTTAGGAAGGGTATTACTAGGGTAGTAAGAAGGAAATCCACTTTATATTTAGCCCTATAAAATGAAACATTTGGAATTGAAAAGTTGAAAATAAAATTATTACTATGTTTGAGGAAGTAGATATTGGGTTTTTGAAAAAAAATTGGTATGAAATTTAAATTGGTTTTTTTATATGATGTAAATTTTACCAAAAGTGAAATTCTTTTTGAAGAATTATAGACCATGTAGTTCGCTAGTGTCTTTGTAGGTAAACAAAGACTTCAAATATAAAAAACCTAGAGAGTGTTAAGTATCAAAAATGTAGGTTACAACATTTATTGTTGTAATAGATGTATTTGTGAAAAATAAAGGAAGCATAAACTACGACACTATTGTTATAGTAAGTGACTCCCAAAGGAAATGTGTTTACATATCATATGGGATTTATTAATATTTATTTTAATTGAACCCATATACTAATATTTTTGGGTTGTAGTGATAGTGTTTTACGTAACATCTATTTCGACCTAAATTAAAAAAATGTGTTTTAAACATAATTTCTAAGTATAGAATTAAAGTGGTTTGTAAGTACATTTATTATTTAAATAAGTATATGGAAATCTTTTCTAGTTATGAATATTAAAACATTTTTGAAAATAAGTTCTTCTAAAAAAGGAGAGAAGATGTAAGTTAAATATTAGGAAATTAATAAATTTCATATAAACCGTCTATTTTAAGTGAATATAGATTAAAAATACTTTGATCTATTAGAATGAAATGAATAATAATATTATTTTTTATGAATCGCAAATAAAGATGTTTTGTGCAAGTTATAAGGAATTCGTGAAAGAGATGTACAAGGTATGGAAAGCACCATATTTTGTATAGCCTATTTCGATAAAATATAAAATAAGTTCCTTGTAATTTCACATAAACATGAAATCCTATTTTAAAGGATTTATATAAGGTTTTAGCCTTAATGGTTTCTCATAAGAGAAAGTAGTTCCAATACATCAAGGTATAAATTCATTAGGTTTAATAAGAAGTGTAAAAATTAGAGACAGTGTTAGTTATGAGGGATATTATAGAGAGCCTTACTAGGAAAGCTATGAAATCGAAATTTCATATTTTTCCATTGATTATGCGCATTGGTTGCTTGCCTTTGTAGAAAGTCTCCATTTGTAGTAACTTAGAAACTCCTCCAAGATTAGGTAATTGGAAGAGTAGGAAAGTTAAGGGATTTTTGATAAAATAATTGTTCTTATCTACTCCAGTTTCTGTACATTTGAAAATCTATGAAAAGAATATATTTTGAGAACATGTGAGGACATTATTGGAAGTTAAGAAAAAAATGGTATAAGGACAAATAAGGCATGTTTTAAAGAAAAATGGTTTGGTAAAAAAGCAAATAAGTTTTTGAAGAGAAAAACATAGTAAACGATTAAATTTAAAAATCAAATTTTTTTATGGCAAGCTGTAAAAGTCTTTAAAAAGAAAAGAAGAATAATTTTTGAACATAGAATTTGTAAGTTTTCCCCTCTAGCTTTATGGAATAATTTAAATTCAAAGAGCTGTAAAGATGCAAGTCTAGAAAAAAATGTTAAGTAACCAAGCACCTTTGAATTTAATAGAAACTTCAAAGTAACACTTTTAAAGGAAAGAATTTTGGGATTTGATGTTTCAAAAATTTTGAAGCTTTAATTATTGAAATGAAATGATAAATACCAAACCAAACTTTAAATACATAGTAGATAGAAATCATTTTCTAGGTGTAATGGGAGAAGTGTAAGGCTACGTAGGAGATAGCAATGATTACTTTTAGTATTAGTAATAAAACTTCCCATAAAGTGTATCGGACACTAGTGAGAACCCAAGAATGGTTCTTCATGTCTGTACACTATAGAAGAATAGTGAAGTGATATTTGTAAGATAGTAAGACACACATGTTGCGGTCGGTAGACCTTAGTTGGGAAAAAATGAAAGGTAAAGGCAAAGAGAAAATTTCCCCCAAGCTTAGTTTCCTTTCTATATAGCATAGATTGTAATCCTCATTCGTTGCAATAAATGAGACTTGGTTATTCCATTTTGAGTATGGAATGGAAGAGATGAATAGATCTTATTCATCGTGAGTTATACAGCGTAAGTTAGTAATGAGTAATAGGAGGCAGAAGGAGCATATGAGTTACTTGGATTCCTAGAGTAGGACCTTTTTTTGTCAGGGTGGACATGGTCCTAGACCTCCTAGCCCTAGATGATAGTTGTATTTAGCTGCTATAATAAAAGAAAAGTAAAAGCAGATAAAAGATAAAAATAAAAATAGTAAAATATAAAGAAGGTGATAGAAATATCAACAAAAAAATTCAAAAAGAGAAATTTTCTTATGTTTACTGCCTTAGGAAAGCAAATAGGGATTTTTATAGCATAGTGGCATAAGTTCCAAGTACGGCGAAAGAGGTGTGCAAAAGTAAAACAGTAAATTTGAGGTTTTCCCTCTTCTACCTTCTTTCTGACATAAGAAATCGAGTTTGAAAAATTAGATTTTTCTGAAATTCGAATATTAAAAGTTGTGTGGTAGGATTTGGATGTAAAATTCATTAAACTACACCCATATTTAATAAGAGTGAAAAAATTAGATGAAAAACTTTTTGAGTTTTCAAAAGATTGCATTCTTATAAAAAATTGCAAGTATATTTAGGATGTGTGCATCATCTTTTAAAAAGGAGTTTTTAAAGAAGAAAAGCAATCATATAGGAGATACCACTTAGAAATTCATGTACATGCATATATTTTATGTTGAATGACACTTTTCACAAGGAAACGGATGGTCGCAAAATTGAATGTACACAAAATGAATATGATTGATGCGAGGAATTACATAATTTTACCCTTATCGAATTTCGAGGATGAAATTTCCTAAAAGGAGGAAGAATGTAACACCCCACATTTTTAGATAATTAAATAATCATATAATGATAAATATTGAAAATAAGTAGTTTTGGATTTGTCAAAATATGGCTTCAAAACTTATACCATTGTGTTCGTAGCGAATTTCTAATTAATTTACATACATTATATGCCTCAAATGGACTTCTAAGAAAAAGCTATTGACGTTAAAACTTCCATGTCGAAAAATAATTTTACGTGTAAATGTGCATAAATACGTTTGTTTATAAATATATGCGCATATAAATTCCAAAAATAACGGATGTTTGAATTTCAAAATAGACGCGCGTCATAATGGAAATTAATTCACATCAGCCATTAGTGGTAATTAATTAACATTAGCGGGCTATGTTAATCAAATCAACAATTAAAGAAAATAAATTTACGTTAATTAGCAATACTTGAATTTCAAAATAAACATGTGTTATAAAGGGAATTAAATTTGAAATTGATGGAAATTAATTGGAATGAATAGGCAATTGTTAAAAGTTAGCATTTAATATTTTGATTTACGCACAATATCGTGCGTTGTTTTCTGGATCCAACAATACACAACAAGCCTGTGACGTAGTTGCACCAGATTCAATCCTAAAATCCAATGGTCTGAGATCCTCAAACTTCACTATAAATAGAACCCTAGCCTAGCTATTTTCTCATAATCAGATTTTCTCCCAATTAGGTCCATAGCTCGAGGCCGAACCCTAAATAGAAAATATTTCTAGGGATAATTTCTTTTTAATAAAAATATTAGACGTCTTAGAAGGGGATTAAGAAAGGCCATGGAGTAACACTAAGGATGATAGATGAGTGGATTTAAATTATATCTCTTTTATGTTTATGATATATATAATATCGTTAGACTCCAATTAAATATTTGATTCCACATCTATTTCGCTAATTAGTTCTACTAATTAGTTATATTGAAACTGTAAATTTTATAAGAGAGGTGAACTTACATTTAAATGTTATTTATATGGAAAAAAGAAAGGAATCCAATTAAATATAATCAATATTAGGCTTAAAAGCTATATAGAAAGGCATAAGACTAAAAGTGAGAAATTTACAGTAAATTATGAAATGAATTAAGAAGGAGAAAATCTAATAACTTGATTTGGAAGTTAGTGATAGATTAGTTGGTTGGTTTAGAAAAGGGAATACATTTCCATGGTTTAATATTAGAATTACAATAAACGCGATTGCGAGAATAAAAGCAAGAAAAGTGGAATTAGTGCAAACTAGAGACATTACTGTATTTTGCATTACCCAATAATTAAAGAAAGAATAAAAGAAATATCTTTTAGTTGCGAGTTGTTATTTATAGCATTATTTAGTATAAAAATATGGAAATGGATTTTTAGCATAGTTTTTGTAACCAACCAAATAGAATAGAACTACTTCTTAGAATAAAAGAGAATAATAACGTGAAGCATTGAAGAAATTAAATAAGAGAAATAATCAAGTTAATTATTTAACAAGACTAGAAATAATAAATAGAAAATGTGATTAAATCTGCATTTGTTGTGTAGATAGTGGAATTAAAAGGAATGGCAGTTATTATGATAAATAATTTGTGACAGTTGGACGTAGTCCCTAGCTAAGACTATCATATAATATAAGAGAACTAAAGAGAATTCAGTAGCATAATAAAAGAAGATGGACAAGAATAGAAAAGACACACTCAACATTCATAACATATAGGTTATAAAAGAATGAAAGAAATATAAAAGTAACAATTGTAAGTATAATTGTATCATGTAGGTTATAATTAAAAAAAGAAAATAAAAGAGGCTTATTTTATCAAACTTAGATCTTGGATTAAGTTAATAAGAAAAATAGTAGTAGTGGCCCGCACCAGAAGCATTCCCTTTTAGGTCTAGGACTGATGGTCTCATACATAGGTGGGGCTGGGCATGCTGATTAGGGTAAATAAGTAGCCAAAAGAATAAGATAAGTAAACTAAATGCATAGTAAAAGATTAGACTTAGGGTCTAATAAAATGGTAAAGTGCATTTGGAGTAGCCCGAAAGAGAATCTGGATAATGAACCTAATGAAGCAGCTCATCGTAGATTTTTAGTACAAAAAGAGCATGTCCAACTTAGTTATTTTGGGATAGAAGGAAGTACGAGACTTCAACGAGACATGAAGATACTCTAGGATGGCCCTCTAGGGTAGGCCTAACGTAGCTGCACCCTCGGAGGCAGGTCTGTATGTGTTCCATCAAGAGAGTATGCCTTGACTATTCTTGCATTGCAGCCCAAATGAAGCAGGCCTTTGTAGGCAGTAAAAAGGCTGGTGATGGAGTATGATATTCGTATGTCCCAGTACTCTTCTTTGCATAGTGGGCAGGACCTAAAAGGATAGTCGCGCGCGAAGATCAAGCCAACATCAGTAAAACCGATTTTGGGAAAGAGTAGTGTTAAACCAACAAGCCAATGACTCTTTCACCATCAAGACATTGGATGAGGGGCATAGCCAATTGGATGTCTAAATTGTTTGCAGTAGGGCGCTGTCACTTAGCTCTTGAAAGGTCTTTGTATTAGTTGAGGAGGGGCTGCGTGGGGCCACAGCCATGAGGAGAAAAAAGACAGACCAAGTAGCATATCCGTATTGTAGGCCTAATGAAGCCATAATTTACAGATATAGAAAATCCTCGATTGAATTCCGTACAAGTTTGACATTGTTGGCCGAATTCCGAGAGTAGATGGAACGCTGTGTTGTCCTTAAGGTATGCACTTGGTGGTACATTGTGGATGTCTGAGCCCTGGTATAAGCTAATGTGGATGCAGTTTCACATTTTCATAGTATACGATGGAACATCTGTATTGTAGGCCTCACGAAGTTATCCTTTACAGATGTTGTTGCAGTACGCTCTAGCAACCGGACGATGGAGTCATTTTTGAGGAGGATACGGGAGGTACTATGGGTAGTACCTAGGACCGGTATGGTCTTTGGGCATGTAGCTACATATATATATTTATATATATATATATATATATATTGGTTATTATGTCTTAATATACTAGGGAGTATATGGGTATGATTCACGCATAGAGGCGAGAGTATTATAAGCCCAATAAGACTAAGATAACAGAAAATAGAAATAGAATGGTATATATAGAATTATGCTTAAAAGTGTATAATTTATGTAACAACCCAAAATTTAACCTATAATAATTAATTAGTTAATTAATCAAATGATAAAATAACTTTGTGAAATTATAGAAATTGAGCCATGGAAGTTGCACCATTGTGTCCACGGTAATTTTCTTGTTAGTTTCCATTTATAGAACATCAAAACCGAGCTAATATGAACAAGATACGAGACAAATAAGAAAAAAATAATAGTATAGGCTAGGTCGACCAGGATATCGGCCTAACCATCACCTAGGTCGACCGCCCGGTCGACCTGGGGAGGTGGTGAAGGTCGTCCTGTCGGTCGACTCGCCATGTTGCGGTGAGCGAAGTTTGATTCTGAGGTGATGCGATTATTTTATATGTCATTTACATTGTTTTCGCTATCTGGTGCCTTCATGCTTCCATCTAATGGCCCCTATTCAGCCTATGACATGGTTGTATCCAACTCAATTCTCAAATCCAACGGCCTGAGATCCACTTCTACACCTATAAATAGAACTCTAGGCTTAACACATTTTCTCATTCCAGATTTTCTCGGTATGGGTCACCTTTTCAAGAAGGACTCTAAAAGAAATAATATTCAAAGGAGAGAATCTTTTTAATAAAAATATTTTAATACCCTCAAATGGATCCGGGAAGGCCTAAAGGGAAGAGCTCAGACCACAGGTGAGTGATTGTAATTATTTACTTTTTTTAAGTAATTTAAAATAACAGGGTTTCCAATAGTTGTAGTTCTATTATGATTTTTGGAATAATCTTTTTAGTAGTTTATTACAGTTTTTTTTTAGAATTATTTCCAGTCTACTTCTTTCAAGTATTCTTTTTTCAATTAATTTTAGGTACTTTCTATTAATTATAGCTTTTCTATTTATTTATAGTTTATTTCCAGAATTTTGATTTATTTACTATTATATATGCATTATTTACATCTTTTTCCTACGCATTGGATTTTCTTCTATTTTTAGTTTTTTTATTTCTCTTTCTTTTTTGCATATGGATTCGAATAGATAAACGCAAATATGGATTGAAATTAAAAGAATATTGAAATAACGGGAGATAAGATGTAAGTTTTAAAGACTGTAATGGTATTAAGACTGAAATTATGCCTAATTATAATATTATTTGGAACGAATTAAAGAGACTAGCCTAGTTATAACTTAGAATTATAACTAAAAAGAGTAAAAGATGAAAGAAGCTTATTTTCACACTTAGACCTCGGGTTCAGTAATAAACAAGATTATATCGTGGGTTAGAATAAGAAAACAGAACAGAATGAGGCTTATTTAAGACTTAGGATAAATTAACAAGCACAGATAGTAAGAATAATAACAAAGGCTTATTTAAAATAATTTATCTAAGTTATTAAGCAAAGATGAAGGTAGGATCCATATTGGGAGCATTTCCGTTATGCTATTTAGGGTAGATAAGTGGTTAATAGTTAAAAGAAAAGACCATACCGGTAGCATTTTCCTTATGCTGTTTAGGGTAAATAAGTGGTGAGCAGTTAAAAGAAAAGATCTGTACCGACAGCATTTCCATTATGCTATTTAGGATAGTTAAGTGGTCACTAGATAAAAGAAAAGATCAGTACCGATAGCATTTCTTTTATGTTGTTTAGGGTAGATAAGTGGTCAATAGTTAAAAGAGAGGATTCGTATTGGCAGCATTTCCCTTGGGACACGCTTATGCAGTTTAGGGTAAATCAGAGGTCAATAATTAAAAGACTAAATCATGGGATTTGGATAAGGTATGCAACTAGACTTTTGTTTGACAGGAACTAGTACCAATAGCATTCCCTATTTTTTATGGACACGGTGTCTCACAATAGCTTAAAGTGAGATGAGGACATGCTTATGCTGTCTAGGGTAAATAAAAGGTCAAAAGAGGGAGCAATAGATGGTGCGAACAAGCGATGACTGAGCGTGCAGCATCAATTCGAGGAGATAAGTTGCTACTAAGTTCCAAAACGTTTAGTAGGTGTCTTCCATAGACATCGGTGTCTTCTGTTTAGGGACCATAGGGTCTGATCCGTAGTAGAAACATTAGTAGAAGGCCGACCAAAGGGTAGAATTAAGACTTCGGCCTAATTAAAATAGGAATATGAATTCGGCCTAATCAAAGCAGTTATCAAGGATAAGTGCAAACAATCAATGTTAACCTATCTTATGAATTGAGTACTAGTTTATTTGTAATTATTTCCAACTTTATCTCTTTCCTATTTCCTTTATTTCCTTTTATATACTAAAACTATTGAAGGGTACATTTCTTTTACTTTGCTTAAAGATTCTAGTAGTTACTCTCATTCATCGTACTTTTAGTCTGACCCACTCCTCTATTTTCCTTTCACCCCATAGGCAATCAAGGAAGAGGGTAGTAGATTACAGTGCTTGGAGGATTCTTGGAGAAGATTCTACTATGTTTTTGCCTACCTTTATTTCTGTTTTTCTTTCTTTGTACTGGTACTTGAGAGGGATATCTGTACTCTGATTTTTGTTGAGACTATGATTTCTTATTTCATGAGACATGTTGGGTTTTGAGACATGTATGTTGTTTTTGATAATTGACTTATTTGGTGTATGATGTAATTATGAAGCTTTTGTTTTAAATAAGTTATTATCTTAGTTTTCGTTGTTTTGCCTATTTTTATCTTGCGAGTCTTAGTCTCTGTTAGTGGCAGTTATACCTATAGAACACCACGCCTTTTAATGTGTTCTTTTGTGTATATTAAAGGGTGTGGGGGTGCTTAATTTGGTATCAAAGCATAAGGTTAAAGGATTCCAAAAAAGTTATTTCTAAAAGTAAAGTATTTTTCCAAAATAACATGTTTTGAACATAGTTTTCAGAAAAGAACTCTTAACAAATAGTTTTTAAGTATAAAAGAATTTTTACAAAAATCAGCTTAAAAGTTTAGTTCAATCTTCCTTCGACTCTTTACTAAACTTTCCTTTACTTTTCGTAGAATGGCGGATGCCCCGAACCTTCTCGAGGGCATTCCAGTCCCAGCCTAGTTTCGAAGGTATCTACAAGCCGTGACTCCAGAGGTGCACGGGCAAGCGCCCAACCCAGCACCAGTGGGTTGGAATCCCGTCAACCCACTTGCCGCCGCCAATTCCACTAAGCTTTATAAGGGTTTTGCAAGTTTGGGTGGAAAGACTTTTTATGGTAAGGAGACTTTCGTGGAGACGAGAGCTTGGCTTAGAGAGATAGAGAAGATATTCGGACTATTGGGATTGGATGTTCAAAGACTAGTTTAGTTAGCATCTTGGCAGCTAAAAGAGGAGGCTTCGTATTGGTGGGAGGTTATTGAGTTAGAAGAAAGAGAGGTTACTTGGAATGGATTCAGGGAGCGATTCGATAGGAAGTTTTTGTCTCAAGTAGAGGATTGTGTTTAGTTAGAGCGGTTTATCAATTTGAAGCAAGGGAGTTCGTCAGTAAAGGAGTACATCAATCAATTTAATGAATTGTCACGTTTCGGAATGGAGTTAGTGAATATGCCACACAAGAAAGCTATGAAGTTTGTGAAGGGATTTAATCATCCCCTTCAGGGATTGTTGCTGACTCACGTGCTAATGAGATCTACTTATGAATCTTTAGTAGAGATGGCACTTATGTCCAATGCAGCTAAGGAGGGAGAGTCTAAGGAGGGCCCTAATTCGGAAAATTCTAAGAAGAAATGGGGGAAGGATGAGAAGAATAAGGATAAAATGAAAGGAGGAGGACCTCAAAAGACAAACAAGAAAAACGAAAAGTGCAAGAGTGTCGGAAGGCTGGTCATTACGTAAATGATTGTAGAAAGGAAGAAATGAAAGGAAGTGTTTCAATTGTGGACAGCCTGGCCACTTTATTAAAGCATGTCCTGTGAAGACGAGGCAGGGAGCAAGTGCACCTACAGCACAGATACAAGCTTTGGATGCAGCGCCTTCTAGCAATGGACTGGATAGAGGTAGAAAAGGCACGGTTGAATGTTTGATTTCTAACTTTGATTTTCGCATTCGGACTCTATTCGGTTCTGAAGCATCACACTCTATTATCACTAGTTCTCTTGTGGATTGTTTGCACTTAGACATTTCTTTAATAGTAGACCCCATTGTTGTTTCAAACAGCATGGGAGGATCGACACACTTGTCTATGGTTTGTAGGGGTTTGAAAAAATTTATCCTAGGCGTAGAATTTGGCTGTGACGGCTATGTTTTGGGATTTTCGGGGTATGTGTAACGATCTCGGATTTTTTCTAAGTCTAAATTTCTATATAATTTAATTTTTAAAATAAAAATTGTGAAATAATTGGCAATTAATATAAAATTTTAGTTAAGTTATGAATTAATTGAGGATTAGTATGGATATTTAGAAATAAATATATATAAGATAAATTATAAAATATAAAGTAGAACATAGAAATAAATTAGATAAGTTCAAACAACATGTTAATAAACTTTGAAAAATATAAAGTGAATACAAAACACAAAAGAAAAGATAAAAATATATTCAAGTATAAGTATGTACACTTGCAAAAGAAGACACTAATAAATACATTCAAATATGAACAAACAAATAAAAGAAGATAAGCAGCTTATAAAACAAGACAAAGTACAAACATAAAAAAGATAAGTATAGAAACATAAAATACTATGCATTAAATGTTTACATCTCTAAACCACAACATATTTTCTATCAGCCACCGAAGTGAAATTATTAGCCACCAAGCAAAGAAAAAATCTTGTTTTCTTATTGCATCTTGATGGTTGTTCGAGCTATTTTTGGATTGGTGTTTGGAGATGGAGAGTGCAAGCATAGGAGTTCTCTTCTGAAGACTATTCTTTCTATTGGGGACCATAGTCATTCTTTCCGCTGCTATATTGTTTTCCGCTGTTGTTTATTGTCTCTGATATTCTTGTATCATATTGATATCATTATTGTATATCATTGGATATTGTATTTATTGGAGTTGTATATGTTTATTGTTCATTTCTTCCGCTGTATTGTTATACTTAATTGTGTTATAAGCTCCGGCAAACCAGATTCGAGGTTTGAATCTGCGGCATTCGAATATAGGTGACGTATTCGGTGCCGATTTTCGAAGGCCGAGTCAGGATCGTTATAAGTGGTATAGAGCTGAGGGTTAAAACTTTAGCTCAAGAGTATAACACATTAAGTAACTCATTAGAGATAGGGTGAAGTATACCCTAGAATGAGTATATCCCTAAGATATCCGTTCGAATGCCTCAGTAAGTTCTCTTACTATCCGCTGATAGTATGTATCAGTGAAATAAGAGGACGAGATAGGGGACAGGGGAATACGACTATAAATGGTCAATACTCTATAACAGCAAGAAACAATCTTTCTCCATCAATTTCCTTTGATTTGTTTCCAAATTCTTTTGATTATTTCGTACCAGCTACATTCTCTTTTGTTTAGCATCTCTTTTCAATTCTTCGATGGTTCCTGGTAGATCCAGGAAGAAGATTTGATATATTTGCATGGGACATAGACTCCAAATATGTCAGAATTGTTTGTTTGGATGAATTGGTTGCTTTGGTTGCTATGGTTAATAGGTATACTTTAGTTTCTAAACTGAAAGTTTTGAAATTGTATTCATATATCTGCTATTTTTGGGGTCCGATATATTCTACGAATGGTTAGTTATCCTTCGAACTAACCGGTGCCCTGCATATTTCGTAGACCTGGTGACCCAAGTATTTTGTGTAGTAATAAGTGAGTTTGTTCTCATATCTATTATTGATATTTCTATTTGGTAAGCCAAATGCAGAATAGATACTTAGTTTGATTTGATGAAACATTCTTCATCTCTCTTTGTTATCTCCTTGGCAAATTTCGGGGACGAAATTTCTTAAGGGAGGGAATCTGTAACGATCCCGGATTTTTTCTAAGTCTAAATTGTTAATTAATTTAATTTTTAAAATAAAAATTGTGAAATAATTTGTAATTAATATAAAATTTTAGTTAAATTATGAATTAATTGAGGATTAATTTGGATATTTGGAAATAAATATATATAAGATAAATTATAAAATATAAAGTAGAACATAGAAATAAATTAGATAAGTTCAAACAACTTGTTAATAAACTTTGAAAAATATAAAGTGAATACAAAAGACAAAAGAAAAGATAAAAATATATTCAAGTATAAGTATGTACACTTGCAAAAGAAGACACTAATAAATACATTCAAATATGAACAAACAAATAAAAGAAGATACGCAGCTTATAAAACAAGACAAAGTAAAAATAAAAATATCCATGTACAAACATAAAAAAAGATAAGTATAGAAACATAAAGTACTATGCATTAAATGTTTGCATCTCTAAACACAACCTATTTTCTATCAGCCACCGAAGTGAAATTATCAACCACCAAGCAAAGAAAAAATCTTGTTTGCTTATTGCATCTTGATGGTTGTTCGAGCTATTTCTGGATTGGTGTTTGGAGATGGAGAGTGCAAGCACGGGAGTTCTCTTCTGAAGACTATTCTTTCTATTGGAGATCATAGTTATTCTTTCCGCTGCTATATTTTTTTCCGCTGTTGTTTATTGTCTCTGATATTCTTGTATCAAATTAATATCATTATCATATATCATTGGATATTGTATTTATTGGAGCTTTATATGTTTATTGTTCATTTCTTCCGCTGTGTTGTTATACTTAATTGTGTTATAAGCTCCGGCGAACCAGATTCGACGTTTGAATCTGCGGCATTCGAATATAGGTGATGTATTCGGTGTCGATTTTCGAAAGCCAAGTCAGGATCGTTATAGTATAGGATGATCTTCGGGATGGATTGGCTATTCACATATGGAGCTATATTTGACTGCGAGAGGAGAGTCTTTAGACTAGAAACATGTAGCAGTAGGACTCTCGAGGTTACTTGTGACCAGCATGGGTCATTCATGTTGAGCTTCCTTTAATCCTTTGATTCATCACTAGGAAAGCTAGATTCCAGTCCTTAATTATTTTTTAGACATTTTGAGAAGGTTCTTCGTACACTTCGTTTACATCAGTTGAGAGCAAAGTTTTTGAAGTGACACTTTTGGTATAAGGAAACAAGATTTCCAAGATTTAGAAAGGATACTCCTAGGGTAGTAACTAGAATAAAATCCACTTTATGCCAAGTCTAATAAAACAAAATTATTAGAATTAGAAAGTTGAATTGTTAATATTTTTAAAAGTAGACATTGGGTTTTTGGAAATTTGGTAAGAAATATAAATTGGTTTTTATATAATATACATTTTGTTAGAAGTGAAATTCTTTTTAAAGAATTATAGAACGCATATAGCTCAATAGTTTTCTAAAGTAAGCAAAGATTTTGAATATAAAAACCTAAAAAGTATTAAGCGTTGGAAAATTAGATTACAACATTTATTGTTGTAATAAATGCTTTCGTGAAAAATAAGTGGAGCATAGGCTATAACACTATTGTTATAGTAAGTGACTCCCAAGAGAAATATTTTTACATAGGTAAATGAGATTTATTGCTATTTATTTAATTAATCCATACACTAGTATTTTTTTGGGTTGTAGTAACGGTGTTTTATGCGACATCCGTTTTAACCTAATTAAAAATGTATTTTAAAAGGTAATTTCTAAATATATAAACAAAATGGTTTGTAAAGTACACTTATTATTTTAATAAGTATAAGGAAATATTTTTGCAGTTATAGAAATATTAAAACAGTTTTGAAGATGAATTTTTCTAAAAGGAAAATATGTAAGTTAAGATATTAGAAAATATTTATCATGAAACGATATAAACCGAACATACTTTAATCTATTAGAATGGAAATAATAATGGTATAAATATCTATGAAACCAATAAAAAATTATGTGCAAGTTACAAGGAATACATGAAAAGATATACAAGGTATGAAAAGCACTATTTTTCTATCGCCTATTTCGAAAAATATAAAATAAGTTTCTTATAATTTCACATAAGCATGAAATTATCTTTTAAAAGGCTCATAGAATATTTTAGCGTTAATAATTTATCATTTGAGAAAGTATTTCCATATATTAAGGTATAAGACTGTGAGGTATAATAAGAAGTTGTTTTGGGAAACACAAAAAAACAGTTTAAAGATATTTTAAAATAAAATGGTTTGGTGAAAAAGTAAATAAGTATATGGAAAGGAAAAACTTAATAAAAGTAGAATTTGAAAATTCAATTTTTTATAGAAAACTTAAAAGGCTTTAAAAGAAAACGAGGAATAAATTTTGGACTTAGAATTTGAAAGATTTCCTCTCTAAGATTCGAAAATAATGTTAAGTAACCAAGAATTTTTGAATTTAATAGAAACGCAAAAAATAACACGTTTTTAAAGACAAAGATTTTAGGATTTGATGTTTTAAAAATTTGGAAACCTAAAATTTTAAAATGGAACTATAAACACTAAACCAAACTCCTAATTGTGAACTGGATAGGAATCATTTCATTGGTCTAATGGAAAAGGGGTAAGGCTACAAAGGAGACAACAGTAATTAGTTTTGAAAGTAATAATAGAGTTCTCATATAGTGTATAGGACCCTAGTGAAAACCTAGGAATGTTGATTCATGTGTGCAGACCAAAGGAGAGCGACAAAGTGAAATTAGTAAGATAGTAAGACACACGTGGATGAGAATGGGTAATCTTGATTTTGAGAAACTTGGGTAAAGGATCTTCCTTTAGTGGAATTCGCATAGGATGGTAGTTCTCAAGCTAGCATTGGAATGGCACCTTCCGAAGCTTTTTATGGAAGACCATGCAGGTCGCTTTCGTGTTGGATAGAGTCTACAGAGGTTGAAAAGACATCGAAGAAGAATAAATCGATTAGGAGAAAATGTGTACTTCTTATCCACATCTCTCATTGTTAGTAAAATTTCGAATTTCCTATTTCCATCTTTATTTTTAAATAGTTTCTTTCCTTTATTATCCTTTGGCAAGGTTGAACTTAGGATTTAACCTATGGATGGTAGGATTTGATGTAAACATGTTAATATAACATGTTATGAATGATATATGCTAGTGATTGCAAGTGTTTGCTAGTGGATGCTAATGGATGCATATACGTACACTAGGCACTACTATTCTTTAGGGTCGGCCTAACTAGGACACTAGAGCATATACATATGGATGTATGAGCATTTTATTTTATTTTCCATGGTTGCTATAAATGGATGATTTTCACATGGTTGTTGCATTTGGATGATGTTTGTAGCACGCATATAGAATTATCAATTATCATTAGTAATTTTTGCATTCATTTGGATACATGGTACAGACATGATTGCATAAAAGGAGTTCAAGTGAATAAGTGGAGCGCCTATTCTTTTGCATTTGTTAGGGACATTAACACTGCGCTAATTACATGTATCACAAATTGCATCAAAAAAACAAAAGGACAATGGATGAATGGATGATGGTTGAGTAGTTGGTTGTAGAACTTGGACGAAAACATTAGTTCATTCTTTTATCCTTAGAGATTTTGGGGACGAAATTCCTTAAGGAGGGGAGATTGTAATAAACCGAAATTTAACCCGTAATAATTAATTAGTTAATTAATCAAAAGATAAAATAACTTTGTAAAATTATCAGAATTGAGCCATTGGAGTTGCACCATTATGTCCGTGGTAATTTTCTAGTCAGTTTCCACTTATAGAATGTCAGAATCTGAGCTAATATGAACAAGATACGCGACAAATAAGAAAAAAATATAGGCTAGGTTGACTAGGAGGTCGACCTAACCATCACCTAGGTCGACCTAGGGGGTGAAGGTCAACCTGGCGGTCGACCCGCGCTGTTATGGTGAGCAAAGTTTTATTTTGAGGCGGTGCGATTATTTTATACGTCGTTTACATTGTTTTGGCTCATCTGGTCCCTTCGTGCTTCCATCCAATGGCTTCTATTCAGCCTATGATGTGGTTGCATCACAAATCCAATGCTCTGAGATCCACTTCTACACTTGTAAATAGAACCCAGGGCCTAACACTTTTTCTCATTCTAGATTTTCTCTACATGGGTTCACCATTTCAGGAAGGACCCTAAAAGGAAGAATATTCCATGGAGAGAATCTTTTAATAAAAATATTTTAACACCCTCAAATGGATCTAAGAAGGCCTAAAGGGAAGAGCTCGGGACCACAAGTGAGTCATTGTAATTATTTAGAATTTTAAGTAGTTTAAAATAATAGTATTTCCAATAGTTGTAGTTCTACTTTGATTTTTGGAATAATCTTTTTAGCAGTTTATTTACATTTTTTAGAATTATTTTCTATCTATTTCTTTTAGGTATTCTTTTCAGTTAATTTTAGTTCATTTCTATCAATTATAGCTTTTTCATTTATTTACAGTATTTTAATTTATGTACTATTATTTATGCGTTATTTACATCTTTTTCCTATGCTTTGGATTTTCTTCTATTTTCAGTTTTCTTTTATTCCTTCTTCTTCGCATATGGATTGGAATAGATTAAACGCGAATATGGATTGAAATTATTAGAATACCGAAATAATGGAAGATAAGATGTAAATTTTAAAGACTGTAATGGAATTAAGACTGAAATTATGCCTAATTATGATATTAATTGGACTAAATTAAAGAGATCGGCCTAGTTATAACTTAAACTATAACTAAAAGGGGTAAAAGATGGAAGAAGCTTATTTTCACACTTAGACCTTGGACTAAGTAATAAGCATGATTATAACGTGGGTTATAATAAGAAAACAGAACAGAACGAGGCTTATTTTAAAACTTTGGATAAATTAATAAGCACGGGTAGTATGAATAATAACAAAGGCTTATTTAAAATAATTTATCTAAGTTACCAAGCAATGATGAAAGTAGGATCCATACCGGTAGTATTTTCCTGATATTATTTAGTGTAGATAAGTGGTCAATAGTTAAAAGAAAAGATCTGTACTGACAGCATTTCCCTTATGCTGTTTAGGGTAGATAAGTGGTCAATAGTTAAAAGAAACGATCCATACCCGAAGCATTTCCCTTATGCTGTTTAGAGTAGATAAGTGATCAACAAATGAAAGAAAAGATCCACATCAGCAGCATTTCTCTTATGTTGTTTAGGGTAGATAAGTGGTTAATAGTTAAAAGAAAGGATCCATACCAACAGTATTTGCCTTGGGACACGCTTATGCTGTTTTGGGTAGATAAGAGGTCAATAATTAAAAGACTAAATCATGGGATTTGGATAAGGGGTGCAACTAGATTTTTGTTTGACAGGGACCAGTACCAATAGCATTCCCTATTTTCTATGGACACGGTGTCTCACAATGGCCTAAAATGAGACGAGGGCACGTTTATGCTATCTAGGGTAAATAAATGGTCGAAAGAGGGAGCAATATATAGTGCTAACCCACGGTGACCAAGCGTGCGGCATCGATTAGGGAGAAAAGTCAGTATTAGGTTCCAAAGCGCTTAGTAGGTGTCTTCCGTAGACACTGTCGTCTTCTGTTTAGGACCATAGGGTCTGATCCGTAGTAGACACATTAGCAGAAGGCCAATCAAAGGGTAGAATTAGGACTTTAGCCTAATTAAAATATCATTAGGAATTCAGCCTAATCAAAGCTGCTATCAAGGACAAGTGCTAACAATCAAAGTTAACTTATCTTATTAATTAAGTACTAGTTTCGTATTTATTTCCAGCTTTTTCTCTTTCCTATTTAATTTATTTCATTTTATATACTAGAACTATTAAAGGGTCTGTTACTTTGACTTTGCTTAAAGATTCTAGTAGTTACTATCAATCACCAGACTTTTAGTCTGACCCACTCCTCTATTTTCCCCTTCCTCCCGTTACGCAATCAAGGGAGAGGGCAATAGATTACAGTGCTTGGAGGATTCTTGGAGAAGATTCTACTATGTTTTCCTTACTATTATTTCCCTATTTCTTTCTTTGTACTGGTACTTGAGAGGGATATCTGTGCTCTGATTTTTATTGAGACTACGAGTTTTTATTTCATGAGACATGTTGGGTTTTGAGACATGTATGTTGTATTTGATATTTGACTTATTTGGTGTATGAATACGAAGCTTTTATTTTAAATAAGTTATTATCTTTTTTATCTACTGTCTTGCTTATTTTTGTCTTGTGAATCTTAATATCGGTTAGTATCAGTTATACCTACAACGCGCCATGCCTTTTAATGTGTCCTTTTGGGTATATTAAAGGGTGTGGGATGTTTCAATTTGTCCATTCACCAAAACTTTAGTTCTGACCCCTCCTCATAACACCCCACAAGTTAGATAGATGGCAGAGATATCCCATTTTTGGGACACTTACTTAGAGAGTGTTATTACCTTGATGAGTATTTACTTACTATTATATTTTAGTCGGTTCCACTATAAGATATTTATTTGAGCTCTGATATATTTTTCTTTGCCTATTTGCAGGATACCAAATAACCAACTCCGGCTTCAGTTAGCTTGCATTTTAGCATTTATGCGAAAAATCCAAACCCATTGGGATTTGGGTTGTTACGTTCCGCTCTTGTGTTAACTCTTCCTATTTTACCATCCTTATCTGTATTTAGACCTTATGAGATACAGAATAATAACCTAACGAAGATAGGAGATTAGAGATAAAGCATATACTCATATATAGCAAATACAAGTATGTTACTATAAGGTTATCCCATACCATGATCTTACTTTTATTCATTAGGATTATTTTTTCAAAACCATTTCTAATTTAAAGTTTTTCATAAAACCTAAGCTCTGAAACCAAGTTGTAACATCCTGTCTCTGGAGGCCAAAAGCTAAGCCCTAGAGATACTGCAGTCATCCATAGTATTAACTTCTAATGATGAAATACGGTAACATTAACGGTATCCATAATATCATAGCACTTAAATTTGAACAAAATCATAGATTTTCAAAAACAACATTTTACTGATTACATTTCAAAACAAATTCATTTCCAAGTTACATAATCTGATAATGCTTCATAGGCTTTAGATCAAATACAATTTACTATAATATGCTAAGAGCGACATATGATGACGCCCCTTGGTTGATCAAAAGCAATATAGCCATATCAAACTTAATACCTAGCGGAAATAAACAGAATAATCCGCAACTCCTAATTAGTCATCTCATACCCACTTACTCATCATCGGAAGCTTTATTTGCCCAAAAAAAACTAAAAACCTCTACACTTTGCCAATTAAAATCAACTTTGAGCACCTAAGAGTTTAAGGAGAAACAAAAAATTTGAGTCAGACATAAAGCCCGGTGTGAATAATTCTATACATCTTGGTTATTTAGTGTTAAGTGAGACCACACCAGTTAGCAGAACGGGTTTCCCCTCACTAACATTCCTTTAAAACTTATCTTTTGCAAACCTTTTCCTACAACAAAAACTGGTTAAAAAATATGAAGTATCATTATGTAAACATACATATCCGGTAATAAATGAACTATCTTTTCAAACATTATAGTTTTGCTTGGTTAACTATTAACCTTTGGTTGACTCGGGCCTACTAGATAGTAAAAAAATAATCTAACATTAGTTAGACACACCTTTTTTGGACGGTCTACGTAGCATTCCCAATCTGGGGGCCTAAACCTAAGTGTTGTAGATGCCGCAGTCATTTATAGTACTAACTTCCGACAGCTAAATACGGCTATGTTAATTGTATCTACAATATCAGATGCACTTGAATATGAAACAAATCGCAGACTTCAAGACAACATTTTCCACTACGTTTCAAAATATAGGTTCCATATTCATATTACACATTCCCAAAAATTTTCCCAAGCGATCATCAATAAACTGATTACAAAATACGTGAAGAGTGACGTATAATCAAGCCCCCTCGGTTGACCAGAGTAGTATACTGATAATTGACTAAATACAAACAACAAAATAAAACAATAAAAAGAACTGCAACTCCTAAATAGCTATCTATTAGCCCCTATATCACCTTCGATAGCTTCATTCATCATCCTACTAAAAACCTAAAAGAACCTCAACCATTAGCCAATTCAAATCAATTTTTTAGCACCCGACAGTTTAAGGGGAAAAACATAAACTTCGAGTTTGATAATAAGCTAGTGTGAATAATACTACACGTCTCGCTTATTAATGTTAAGTGAGACCATGCCGCTTCGCGAAACGGGTTTCTCCTCGCTAGCATTTTTAAAAATATATATTTCTTTTGCAAACCTTTTCCTACCACCAAAACTGGTTAAAATATGTAAAGCATCATTATTGTTTACATATCGTGCAATAAATGAACAATCTGTTCTAACACCATAGTTTTGTTTGGCTAACTACTAACCTTGGGCTGACTCGGGCCTACCAGATAACACAGAAATTTTTTATCTAAAACCTATTAGAAATTCATCTTCTTGATGATCTGTCCCTAACTATATGTTAAATTCTTCTCTTCTGGACGGTATATCCCAACTTAACATCTCCTAGGGTCACCTGATCCTAATGGTTTTGTAGGATCACTAGTAACCTATCTGTATACTAATATATATTCCATTCTTTGTGTATCATAATTTTAGTCTTACCTGTAACAAAGCCCTACACACTGGAATTATTATCAAAATTAGCTGGGGCCAATAGCCAAAGTATAGGATGTCGCTCTATACCAATCCCATTTAGTATTCTAATATCTAAGTCATTTTACTTAGGGATCCCGTCCCATAATATTACTTAAAAACCTTTTCAAAATGACTTAAAACCTTTAAATCTACTTAAACAAGGAAAATACATATATTCTATGCTTTATTCAAAATCATCTTGCAATATTATATATATACCGAATCCTCGTTACAAACATGATCAATCTCTCCTTGTTTTTCGTATCTGACCTTGACATTTTCAATCGATTTCCCATGTCTAGCGATTCCTGTAAATAAATATGTCCTTCGTACCCTCTCTTAATATTGGTCATGTCCCGTACTCTGTGCTCTATCTATCGGTCTCAACTAAATCAATCGCTTTTGCCAGTATTGCTTTTCGCAAGCTTAAACACTTGCAAGTCCCATTTCGATTCCATTTGAAGCACCCCTTTTAAAATCATTGAAATCAACTCTTTCGAAATTAGGTAAAACCCTTCCTTTATCTAGGCCGAATGGCCAAAATCTTCCTTTCGAAATCACTCTTAAAACCCTTCCAAAACCTTTGAAAAACCTTCAATTTGAAAGCTATAAACATTAGACATCCTATCCTTAAAAAACTTTGAAGCATTGCCTTTAGAAATCCATTAAAAACCCATCCTTTCAACCCTTTCGAAATCATCAGAAAACATTACCTTTCGACTCCTTCGAAAACGTTAGAGAATCACCTCTTCGAAACCATTGTAAACCCTTTCGAAAGCAGCAGAACTTTATAAACTCAAACCTTCTGAATGCACTTGGGTTCAATTTAAAACATGTGGAAAATCACCTTTTGAAACTGTTAAACCATCTCCTTTAAAACCATTTGGGTTCTACCTTCAATAAAGCAAAGGGTCGTTTAAAGCCATTTAAGTCGAAAGACTACCTTTTGAAAACATTCCTAAGTAAAGAAGTGATGGTGTCGAAACTACTCTTCCGAAAGCTTTGGAGAAATGGATAATTTTAAATGTTAAGTATACCTTTCGAAACCATTTACTTCGAAAGGTAGAAAGGCGGCAGCTAGGGGTTTCGACCACTTGGAAAATATTATTTAAAACAAAAAAGTGCAACCCATTCGAAACATTATTTAAAACATTTGACCTGGTTGAAAGCCAACTGAGTCGAAAGCTATCCTTTGAAAACAAAGTAAGCGCTTAAACAAGGCATACCCTAGCCCCTTCGAAACCCAACGTTTCGACCACGCACCCTCCGCCTTTATCCAATGTGATACATACCAAGTAATTGATACCATGCGCATTGGTTTCGAAAGCTTAGTGCAAAACGTCCTAGTCAGAACACCCTAATGCCGAAAGCGGCGAAATATACAAAAATCATGAAATTTGGTTTATACTTAAAACATAAACACTTTTCAACCAACCAGCTATCTTTGTCAAATTTTCATTTGTTATTTACTACCTTTTTCAAAAGTGCTGCCAATATTTCAGAAATAAACAATAATTTTTATTTTACAAAATACCCTTTCCCCTTAGATAAATATAAAAAAAATTAAGTTCCATACCTTAAATAATTTAATATAGTCATCAAAACACACAGGAAAATTCTACAAAAATTCCAAAAAGTCCTTTTCAATATGTTTTCTAACATTTATAAATTTTTGACCCAAATAACTTATTATTAAGCCGTAAATAATATAAAGCCCAAACAATCATTCCTTTACTAGAAAATTAATTTAAATCCACATTAACTTAGAAAATTAAGAAAAATGAAACACATCTCTAAAATATTATTTCCAATCTATATCTATAATCGCAAGGCATTTATATGTAATTTAATAGGTTTTCATATCAAACATATCATAAAAATCAGTATGAACATCCATAAATCACCAACTAGCATATATAAATTTTAATCAATCGAAATATGGTATTATCATGCAAAAACACTTTAGATTATCTTTAAAACTGAAATCCATAAGAAAATTGAAACATAGTCATTTTTCACGTTAGCTTTGTGATTAAAGATGTAAAATTTGAATGAGTTTGATGTCAATTAAGCTTCCCCTTTATCTTTCTTTTTCTTGCTCTAGAAAATGGTCATCGGCCTTCTTAGTTTAAATTTTGCAAATGAGAAGTAGTGAGGACTCACGACTAAGGGTTTAGGGTATTAGAATGCCTATTTTCCTATTTTACCCCTTACTTATTTCCTAACACATTTAATTCATGTCATCTTGTTTTGATTTACACTTTAACATGGTACAGCTACCCTTAATTATAATCAAATCTCAATCCATTAATCATCTTACATTATTTTATTTATTTTATTTAACTAATTAAATATCGTAAATAATGTTACTAAAAATATGAGGTTTTATAGACTCACCTCCTTAAAGAATTCGTCCTCGAAATTACGATAAGGTTCACAACAAATCAATTAACAAGGTACAATATATCATCAACAAATCAGGATAAGCGTCTCTATCCTGCTCTCAGTCTCCTAAGTACAGTCTCTCTCATCATCGCTCCACTAGACTTCACTAATCTGACTATCTTGTTCCTTAGCCTCTTCTCTTCCCTCGCAACTATATGAATTAGATTTCTAGCTATAGTCAAGTATGGCTCTACTGCCAAATCTTCTAACATAATACGTGCTATAGTAGTCTCCGGGTCTCTAACACACTTTCTAAGATGAGAAACATGGAAAACATCGTGGACTCCTACCAAATTGCTCAGAAACTCTACACTGTATGCAAGTTTCTCAATTCTCTCAATAATGTAGAAAGGTCCAATGAATCTCTGTGCTAACTTCCTTGACCTTCCGAATCTAATCACACCCTTCATCGATGAAGCCTTAATAAAAATATGATCTCTAATAGAGAACTCTATGTCTTTCCTTCTTCTATCTGCATAACTTTTATGCCTAGACTAAGCCTCCTCTATTCTAGCTCGAATCAACTCAATCATCTCTGTTGCTTACTTACTAAATATGGACTAAGAACTAACCTATCCCCGGTCTCCAACCAACAAACGATTGCACGGCCTTCCATACAAAGCTTCAAATGGTGCCATAACAATGCTAATCTGATAATTGTTGTTTTTGCAGAACTTGACTAAATGCAGATGGTCTTCCCATAATCCCCCAAAGTCTAATACACAATCTCTTCGCAAATCCACCAAGACTTTGTAAACTCTTTCTGTTTGCGCATCAGCCTGTGGATGGTAAGCGGTACTCATCTTGAGCTTGGTTACTAAATTTTCCTAAAGATTCTCCTAGAACTCACTAGTAAACAAAGAATCTCTATCACTTACAATACCACTAGAAATTTCATGCAGTCTAACTACATTCTTCAGAAACAACTTCGCCAAAACATGTGTCGTCTTAGTTAACTTAACTGGAATGAAATGGGCAGTCTTGGTCAATCTACCGATTATGACCCATATACT
The DNA here is from genome assembly GCA_030765085.1 of Allium cepa. Classification (NCBI taxonomy): domain Eukaryota; kingdom Viridiplantae; phylum Streptophyta; class Magnoliopsida; order Asparagales; family Amaryllidaceae; genus Allium; species Allium cepa. The sequence goes on from CM060940.1 coordinate 33,268,857, forward strand.
TACATTTCCTTTACTAGATCTTGGCAACTCGTCAATAAAATCCATAGAAAAAGAATGGAATTTCCAAAATGGAACATCCAATGGCTGAAGCAGTCCACTTGGCATTTGGTGTTCAGCCTTTACCTACTGGCAATTCAAGCATTGCTTTACCCATAAGCTAATATCCTGTTTCATACCTTCCGAATAAACCTCTCTTCATATATTGATACATCTTAATTCCTTCTGAATGAATTGTAAACTTTGAATGATGGCGTTCCTCTAAAACTTCCTTCCTTATGTCTCCCACATTTGAAACACATAATCTCCCTTACTTTCCCAACCACCCGTTCCAGTCAAGACTTAAATCCTTTAAGTCATCACTCTCGGTTATGTCCCTTAACTTCCTGATCCATTAAACTAATACTTCATTCTCCCTCAGTTTAGAAGTAATCTTTCCAATCATTACTGATCGGACTTCTAAGCAAGATATCATAACATTTCCCCCACCAGATCTAGCTTTGGATCTCCACTGAACTTTACAAGCTGATAATGCTTCCAAATCCTTCCACTTGGCTATCATCCCTAACACTACATTCTAATGCTTCCTGCTAAGTGCATCTATTACCTTATTACCTTTTCCAGGTGTGTACTCATTTCTGAAATCATAAGAAACAATAAACTCTAACCATCTTTGTTGTCTCATGTTCAGCTCCTTCTTAGAGAACAAACACTTCAATGACTTATGATCCGTATAATGGTCAAATCTCTCTCCCAAAAGGTAATGTCTCCAAACCTTCGAAGCAAATATAACTGCATCTAATTCAAAATCAAGTGTTGGTATCTAACTTCATGTAGTCTAAGCTATCCAGAAGCATAAGCAATCACTTTACCACTCTACATCAACACAACTCCAGATCCAATTCCACACGCATGTGTATAAACTACCAAATCATGATCCCCTCCGAAACAATCAATACAGATGCATGGATCGATAAGTGTTTCAAGCTTCGGAATGCTTCCGACACTTATTGCTTCATATAAACTTCATATCCATTCGCGTTAGCTTGATCATCATTGCGGGTATCTACAAAAAAATTATTATAAACCTTCGATAATGCCCAGCCAATACAAGAGAACTCTTTATCTCAGTCACTGTCTCGGGTCTCTTCCAATTGTTTACCACTTCAATCTTAGTCAAATCTACTGACAACCCTTTCTTTGAAACTACATGACCAAGAAACATCGCTTCCATTTTCCAAAAATCGCATTTCTAAAACTTCGACTTCAGTTGATGTTGCCTCGGCGTCTCATTCACAACTCTAAGATGAATTTTATGCTCTTTCTCATCCTTGGAGTATATCAAAATATCATCTATGAAAATCAATACGAACCTATCTAAGAGCTGTCGGAAAACTCGATTCATCGAATCCACAAAGTGTGCTGGCGCATTAGTTAGTCCATATGGCATCACTAACCATTCATACAATCTATATCTTGTCCTTAACGCCGTCAATGGTATACTGTCTTCTACTACTCTAAGCTGATGAAAATTTGTTGCCAAATCAAACTAAGGAAACCATGGCTCCACTTAGCTGAATGAAAAAATCAACAATTGTCTGCAATGGATATTGATTTTTTATTGTTTTCTCATTCAACTTACGATAATCAATACATAGCCTTAACGATCCATTTGGCTTCTAAACAAATACTACGGCTGCTCCCTGAGGTGAACTACTCAGTCTAATAAAACTCTATCCTTCCAAATCCACCAACTGCACCTTCAACACCCTCATGTCCATAGTGTCATCCAGCTTGACGGCCTACTCATTGGTTCTGCTCCAAGCACCAAATCTATCCCAAATTCAATGGCTCATTTGGGTGGCAATCCAACTAAAGGCTCGAAGACATCCGCAAATTCTCTAACCTTGAAAAATCGACTAAACTCGTCTTCCAACTCTACAACACCCAATAAAGAATTCACTTCACAACTAGGTTTTTTACGGCATAAACTATCTGATCACTATAGTCAGGGTGTCTATGTGATCTTTTCCTATCAGGACAAAATATCCTAGAATCATTCTCACTTAACCAATCCATGCCCAATATAATTCTGAACCCTTCAAAATCAAACACGTGCAAATAGGAAAAAAAGGTATAAGTTATCAAATAAAACTCTAAGTGGTCACACTTCATCCTAAGTGTCGCATACCCTCCTATTGGATTTGCGACCCTTAAAGAAGTGACTAAATATGAGGGTTATAGGTTAAGCTTATCTATCAAACATCGAGATATAAAAGAATATCGTTACTCCAAATGTTCCCATTTCAATCAATTTGAGACCTTTTAAGCAAAAAGAAAGATTGAAGAGCTCTAGTCAAACCTTTCGAAGAAGTTGAAGCAATGCTAACATCGATGTCTAGCAGCTTGAAGACCTTTCGAATGTGTCAGAAGGCCTATCCAATCTTTAGGCAGAGGGTTTCTACCTTTTGAAAAAAGATAAAGGGGGTCAAAGGCACCCTTCCGCTTTCATCAACAACCTATCAACTAGATGAAGATCTTTCGATCAAGTCAAAGCACACCTTCTAAAGACAATGAATAATAACTTTTTGAATATACGCCAAGCCGCAACATAAATAAGACATAAAGGGTCACATTTTGGGGATGTGATTCCTCTCATTCTCAACCAGTATACTCTTAAGTAAAACCTTGTAACCCTAACTTGTAAGTCAATTTGGCAGTTTGAAGAAATGAATTCTTCTTAGCTTGAAAAAGGGGAGTCTTGTGCACTTTAATCTACTTTACTATTTCGATAAAGTTTTGTTGGTTTCACCTTGTGTATTTCAGATTTTTCCTACATCAATAGGGCTCTCTCTCGAAATAGTCGAAACCACTCATAATCAAGCAATTTTGGATACCTACTCTGAGTTACTTTTCCTATGAACCATTACCTTTGACAAGGTCGAAACTAAGATATAATTCATTGAAAATCAATATCCAACATAACGAACTCGGAGTTTAAACTTTTGACAAGGTCGAAACCTATCTCAGATCCACTTAAGTCTAAGATTACCTATTTAAAAACAAGAAGGACAAGCCATCAAGTTTTTGACAAGGTCGGAACTTCCATTTCTACCCAATAACTAAAACCCAAGCTAATCAATAGCTTTAGGACTTGAACTAGCTCAAAGCCTATCTAAGAGAACCTAACTCAGGGTATTCCAATTGGATCGTAAGGAGGGCTTCAAAGGAGAAACCATACTTACTCAACTGGATCGAAAGTTCGTCTAACATAGAAACCGACCCTTTAGACAGAATCGAAATATTATCAAGTAAAGCCTAATCGAAAGGCAATTCTAAGAGGATTCACACCTTCTTTTCTACACTATTTGTACAAACGATAATTCACTTCTCTTAGAATAATTTTGGGATGTTGACAAGAAATCTTGTTAATGTTTGGGCACGAGAAGGAGTGCTTGAACCTCTGACTTATATAAACTCCCAAACTGTTATTCTCTAACCCCACTTGGTTCAATCCTACTTCAAGTTTATTTTCTTTGGAAAATCATGGCTAGAAGAACAAAGCGATCTGAACAAGGGCCTTTCGAACCACATTTAACAAGATTCTCCCAAGAAATCATCAAGGAAAGAGCGAAGACTAAGGCTCAAAGCCCTAAGAATTATAAACAAGAAGAAAGCAGAATCTTATGATCCTAAAAATTAGAGTCCAAACCCTTTTCATATCGGCCATACCTCTATCTTTGCACTAGAAAAGAAGACAAAAGGAAGTAACAATATCTTTAATCAAATGTGAAGAACCATTCAACATTATTCCAATGGCACAATGTTTGAGAAAGAAATAATGAATAATTACAATGCCTTGCACATAAATGGAAGCCAACTACGACAAGAACAGTTCCAACTCGAGAAGTCCAAAGGGTAGCGAAAAGAAAAGCAATTGAAAAGCATGGCATATTAAAGTCAAAGCCATTCTCAAGAATCAAGCTTCAAATCTAGACTTCCAAAGGAATGAAACTTAATAACATCTATGGAAAAATGTCTACATTCTTACTAAGGATGAACTTAACTATTGGCCATCGCAAAAGAAAATGGCAAAATGTGAAAGAAATATGGAAGGATCCTATTGCCACTACCATATGATAAATGGTCAATAAACTAACCATGGCAGATCCTTAGAGGGAATGATCATAAATTTCCTTCGGCAATGAAAGATCTATGAATTTTTAAAAAGAATTTGTGATGAAATTAAAAAATAGCTACTTTCTATAAAGAGAAAATATACATGGTTGGGAGCAAAATGCTCCTTATATTTGGATACTACCTAAGATGGTAGTCTACCTAAAATGGTAGATAGGCCTCTATCCATGACGAGAGGGCTAGCGCGGAGCATCTTCTAGTGGGAGGGCAGGTAAGCCTTTAGCCGTGCCATGAGATGGCTAGGTTAAAGCACTGGATAAGCCCTTGGCCACGCCTTTGGCCTACTCAAGACACTACTCGGAGGTAGGATAGAGTAAAACTTTAACCGCACCATAAGATGGCTAGGTTAATGCATTGAACAAGCCCTTATCTGCGTCGCTTCATGAGCAGGGTAAAGAACCTCCTGAGGGGAGGATGGAGTAATCCTTTATCTATGCCATAAGATGGCCAGGGTAAAGTACCGAACAAGTCCCTGTCCACGCCCAAAAGGGCCAGGGCAAGGCGCCTTCTAAAGGAAGGTCGGACAAGTCCTTGGATCCAGCCTCTAAGATGAGCTAACTAAGAGCATCGGACAACTATGGACTACGATGTCTAAACCCAAGAAGAGGCTCAATCAACAACGGACTAGGATTTTCAAGCCCAGGGAGAGGCATATTCAACAACGGACTAAGATGCCAAGCCCAAAGAGAGGCATACTCAACAACGGACTGAGATGTCCAAGTTCAAGAGGAGACTCAATCAACAATGGACTAAGATGTCCAAACCCTAATAGAGGCACATCAAATTATGGACTGAGATGTCCAAGGTCTACAGGAGGCACATCAAGTAAAAGACTGAAATGTCCAAGACTGAAAAAGTAGCATATCCAATCATGGACTAATGCGTCCAAGCTCAAGAGTCAGCTAATCAGATTATTTCTATTCAAAACCTGAAGGGTTCATACATGTTGAAGAAGACAAAAACAAAGAAGTGGAATAGAGCTCCGCTTATTATTACCCAAATCCCGATTTCGTGACTTTCATTTCTACACATTACTTGAAAATACCCGAATCTGGGTTTCGGGTCTCTCATATCTGATCTTCTTCAATTAATACCCGAGTTTGGGTTTTGGAACATACATTCTAGGACTTTATTTTCTAATACCCAAATCTAGGTTTCGGGTGTATATCGATCACCATCTTTATTAAGCCTGAATTTGGGTATTAAGACTATTACTTATTTGAGCCCTAATCTGGGTATAAGATTTCTTTAGTGATTTTCAATTTATCCACCACAAACGCCCAAATCTGGGCTAAAGAATATTGTCATAAAGATCACTATTAAGAGTTCTCGAATGAGGATTTTGGATTTCTTGTTTGTCAAAATCCCATTAATGCCAAGGAATGGGTTAAGGAATTTCTACTTCTGAAATTCAAATAGTGATTTCTAGATTTAACTCTTTATAAAATATCAATTGAAGGTTATATTCTAACATTTATCTCCTTGCGATAAGGCGAGATTTTCTATCAACAAATTTCAGACATTCCAGTCAAGTGGTAGAAGTCAAATTCTTGATCATCTCTTATTGTGGTTAAGGATGAGATTTTGACATTATTATAAACTACTTTTCATATAATTAACAGGATGATTTGTTAATCTAAGACAATGACATATATAAAGTAATGTTGCGATTTCATGCAAACAATTAGAAATATTGTTTTCCTTATGCTTTTCAAGAAAATCAATATAGAAAAGAGTAAAGAAAGACTCAACAAGTACGAAAATCAATGAATGTGTAGTTCAAAGGCATTTCAAAAGTGACATTACGGAAAAGGGTTACAAATCAGGTGATATTTACAAAGTTTATGTAATTTACAAAGCCATGAAATTGTTTACAAAACTACGAAGTTATTTATATATACGTGAGATAAATTTACACGGTTCAAACGTATAAATAAATTACAAGTCTTCATCGGCCTTGTCAAGAGTCTTCGCAACCGAAGAATCCACTACATGACGAATCGCAGCGTAGAGAATCTCTTTAAGTTTCTTTTCCTTTTTTCTTATTTTGTTCTCGTCATCAATCGCATCAATATTGGTCTTCCAAGGCATGATTAAAAGCTCTATTTGTAGCCCTATGGGTTTTGTTTTCAATTTCTAACTTTGCAACGCGCTTCTCAAGCAAGTAGTTATCATGTTCAAGCTTTTAATTCTTGGCCGCATAATCATTAATAGTTTGGGAATATTTGAATTTCTACTGCTCATCAAAATATTTGGTTATTTTGGATTTAGCTTTTCGGCACCAGTTCCCCATAAAATTTTTGTCTAAGCTCGAGGGAGGGTTGAGCATAGTAGGGAATTTCTGGCCGTGAGGATTGTAGGTTTAATAACTGGAGAGGCAGCGTGAAGAATAGGTAAATCAATGTTTGAAGTACTACACCATAATGATTTCCAAAGAAGCACACTGTGCTTGACGATCCTTAATTTTAGCTCCAAGTCGCATATTTGTTGAATAAGCTCAGACATTTTCTGATCAAAATCAAGGATTTTTCTTCACTTGTTGCTTGAGTGCAGTGATCGTTTCATCTTTACTTTTAATTTAGCCTTAAGATAAACAATATGATTTTTTGGCCACTGGCAACTGTTTGTTGAAGAAAATATTTTTCGTGCCATTTCACACCTTCGATATTACCATCAAACCATTCTAATAAGACATCGTCGCTTAGCATAATCCTTCCACTTGCTTTTAATAATTTCTCTCTAAGAGGTCGACACATGACGATAAATTATAAGGAAGAGAAGTTGTAGATAATTATAGCTCCTAGTTAAGTAAAAAGAGACAAAGTGAAGTTAAGATCGATATGAGAAATATCTTTATTATTATAATAACATATTACAACTCAAACGGTAACAAAGTAAAAAGATGCAATAAAAAATTTGATTACATTTAAAGCCGAGAAACTACTTTTATAACTTTATCTAGAGAATTACCTGAAAGTGTAACTGATGAACCAAATGGGATAGTGATTCCTTCCGGGGTGATAACTGGAAGGCGTTTGTTATAGTCCCACTTCCCAGTTGGAGGATTATCGCAATCGTAAATTAACTTAGTTTGAAATGTTCTAATCTCCTTGAGAAATGTTTCTTTCTTATCTCCAAGAAAGTCAAAGCGGAGGCGAGGGTATTCCAGGCAAAGTTTTTGTAAATCTCAAAGAGAACAATATCTTGCTAATTTTGAAGACATTAAAAGTGATGCATTTTCATGATAAAACCTTCTCAATTTAACTTATTGGCTTAAATGGTCTCTAGGAATGAGTAAACCTAGAGAACTGTCATTCTGTAATTGTATAATAAAAGAAGGCTAAACATAAAAGGCAGAGCTAAAACATATATTCAGAAATCAATAAACTGTTACATATTTACAATTACTCATTTGGTTCATACAAAATAGACTTAGAGAAAAACTCGAACACAAATTTATCTTTGTGGTACTTAAGCTTTTCAGTGAGCATATTTTGAGGAATCGACCTGACTCATGGTAAATTCGAACAAGCTCCGGTATGGGGGCTAGATCCAAACTCATCTAGGTATCTTTTGTGGAAACATCTAAGTGAACCCCCACTGAATTCGCCTAAGTACTAAAAGTCTATAATCAAATGTGAACAATAAGCTTTATACAAAAAGTTAACTAAAATCTCCCTTTCTTCAATCATCATCCAAAATAAGATAAGTAACTCTCCTTCTCCTTTATGAGAGCGTAGTATCGGAGGCACGCTCTTTTAATAAGGGGCAACCCTCAGATTTTTAGAAGATGCTAGTACAAAGGCACTTATGTCGAGATTATGATGCTTTTTGGAATGAACATTGCGCTTCTTTATCAGTTTGTCTAATTCCCTATATAACTTGTTAATTTCCACTTGTTTTCTTATAAGTTTTGTCCTATAGGGAATGGTGGATTTCTTTTTTACCTAAAACAATTGATTTTGCACTAATTAATATCTTCTAAGTGAAAATATTTAAATAGAGAATCTCATACCAGAGAAACTGGGACAGAAGACTGGGAGGCCTCTCTTTCCCTTTTGGATCTTTAGCACGAACAAGGGCAGGCTCCTCCTCAAGAGAAGCAAAACTCCCTGGGGATGCAGGAGGAATATCCTTCTGGGGAGATTTTTTTAGGAAATTTAGTATAGTTGCCACCTTCCTTCTTAGAAATTCGAGAGGGACCCCCTTCATCTCTAAAAAAACCCTAGCCGTTGGCAAGATCATCATCACCATCATCATTATCATCATCATCATCGTTGCCTTTCTCCCCGGTGGCATCTTCTTTATTATCCTCACCCTCGGAGTCTAACTCGATTTCAAAGGAGGGGACACCAAAAGAAAGGACTTCAAAAGCATTAATTTCCACCCCGTGCGTAGGCTCGATCCCCTACTTCATCTGAATAATTTTTCCCATCACTATATCGACTAGGGCAGAATCAAGTGGAGGAAAACCAAAGTCTAGGCATTTCTTATAGATGTCGTCATATGCAAGCATACAGGCATCTTCGTAAGTCGTCAGCATCATTTTCCCTAGAGTGGCACTGACAAATTAGGACACTCTCGGCTTGACATTGGTAATGGTATGGACAACAGGTTTTAACGAAGCTCTGGTCTTCTTAAATTTTCTTTCATGGTGATATTCTTTGTGACTAAGCGAGCCTTCTCATCTTTACAATCTTTTAAACTGAACTCCATGGCAAGTTTCTCATCGATAAGGAGTTAACGAGCCTACCTTTCTGCTTCTAGATCAGTCTTAGCTCAGGCAAGAGAAAATTTTACTCGTTCTAACTCTATAGAAGCGACATTTTTAACAGCGGATAGAGTTCCCTACCAAATCAGGAGCAGAAGAAGGTGGGAGAATAGAAATAAAGGATACTGAGTGGGGGATTGACTGAACCATCTCTTCAAAATTGATGGTGGAAGGAGAAGAAAACTCTGGGAGAGAAGGAGCATACCTTGAGGTAGGAGGCACATTCAAGGCCAGTTGCATTTGAGCAAGAGGGATTGGGGAATATGAAATGAAAATACAAAAGATGGGATCAATGGCAGTTGGAGTTTGCACAAGCTTATCTTTGGGAGCCTCCACAGTTGGGCTGTTCAAAATTTTTTAAAAGATAAGCGCTCCTTCTTCTTTACATAGACGACTCTAGAAACTTTCTTCGGAGGCTCATCTTGAGAAGATTTCATTGACTTCGTTTTGAAAGCTTGCTTGGAGTTAGCAAAGAATTCAACAATTGATGTCACTTCGGAAGTTGGAAGAAGAGGGGCAACACCGTTGACATGTACTCTAACTTGAGATATAGCTAGAAAAAGTTAGAACAGATTGAAGTTAGCATAATATTTCAGAAAGGAACAGAGATAGAAAGCAAACACTTGGCTTATGACATACTGGAGCGGTCAGCACAAATAGGAGACATGGGACAGAAAGTTGATTGGTCTTCCATGGAGAGAAAGCGTTTTCCACGAGAAGTATGTTAAACAAAGGGTGGAGTACCTAAGATCTTCTGACCTGCTGGAAGAAGAGAGTGCTTTCTTAAATTTATTGGAGTTGATAGCGTCAATCTGCTCTCGACGTGTCTTGAAGTCGCAATTAGAGATTCAACTATTTTCTTGTTGACATCATTAAGATCTTTAGTAGGGGAAACTGATAAAAATAGAGATTAGGCAACAAAAAACATCAAGAAAGGAAAAGCAATAAAAATCGAGACTTATGGGGAGAAGCAAAAATCCCAAGGATGTTAGAAAGCATTTGACGAAGAAGAACTAGTTTTCCCAATCCTTGAACTTGTTAACCCCATCTGATATCAAATTTTCCTGGGGATTGGCTTTGTATATTTGATTATTGAGATTGCTCCGCTTTACCAGCTAGGCTAAGAAGTTTAGCACTTCAGCAATAAGGAAGGAAGTCCAGATTCCAATGCCATCATTTCCAAGGACAAGAGATAAGTGCAGACATTTGTTAGCAGCGGGATTAGGGAAATTCCGACATGATATAGAAATGTAGATAAGAACTCTGAGAAGCGCAAGAATCCACCATGCCATATATGGATGGCAGTATAGGCAAAACCCCTTCGAGAGGGTTGTTGATGGTGTTAGTCTCCTTTTGGGGAATGGCTTCGATGCTGTTAATGCCAAAGTCATTGAGGATGTCATCGACTTCATCTTAAGTTGTTGTGAAAGAATGCTTGGAAATAGCTTCAACCTTCTTCGGAGAACTCATGATTCTACCAGGCAAAAATGTCTTAGTTAAAAAATTTGGGGTGAATTGTGAATTTAGTATACTTTCAAAAATCAGTCAAAGAAACCTATTTAGATAACTTAAACATGAACTAGATTTGAAACTTCAAACTTTTGGAAAAGTTTAAGTAAAAAACCAAAGACATTATGCTTCCGACAAGGTCGAAAGGAAAAGGACAACAACATTTAATAAGTACATCTCGACATTGTAGATACCTAAATAAATGTGTTTCCTAAGCTATCGACAAAGTAAAAAGGACAAGACAAAATACTTTATCGATAATCACTTTTCAACAATGTCCAAAGCTTCATAGGAATCAAATTTCTAAGGATAGATTGCTAAGTTCAACTCAAAAACCTAAACAAAAGTGCACTTTGAACATTTCATAAACAAAGTAAAAGACCTTTTTACACTACCGAAACCAATAGCTTAGTGTTCCAGAGAAAAGTACTAATGTTGCCGAAACCTAAACTACTTACTGAAGTTGAAAGGTTCTAAACTAAACTTACATGCACTTAGGACATTTCAAAAAAGCTGGGTAAAAACAATTTCAGTGGGGTTTCGACCTAGTAAATAAAGGTGGGGTCGAAGGTGTCTGATGACTGCAAAAGTTAATTAATGAAAATGGATTGCAATCGAAACGAAGTGTTCTGACCAAGTTGAAACGTTTTGCCATCGAAGGAGTTCCTACTCTCTACTTAATAACATAACATTTCGACAAAGATGATCTAATCGGCATTACAACACCTTTCGACCCCATCGAAAGGGGCTAAGGAAGCAAGACCAATATTGCTGCCTCAATCTCTTCCGAAGGGGTGGAAAAGTTATTTTGTGGTGCCAATTTTTCATCCATACATTTGAAACTTCTGTGTGAAGAAAACATGTTCCACCATCTTCCACAAACCCGATTGCAATTCTAGGATTTCAAAAAATTTCTTAAAGAGGAAATAAATCCAATCTGTTAAGAAAATGAATTCAAATAGAAATTGATCTATCTCGATTTCAATAATATAAAAATAATTATCAAATTCATAATTCGAATTTACTAACAATGAATAGAAAAAGAAAATTTTGAAATAAAAATCCAAACTCGATATGGAGAAGGGTTTAGATATTATACACTGGAAATTTCAAGATCATAAACGAAAATTAAACTCTAAATATTCTTGAAGCTAGATTAGAAAAAGCTTCTTAATAAATCAATCAAAATCAACCTTCAGAAATATCGAGGTTCGAATTTTTCAAAAATTGAGTTTCAATTTTGAAATCTGGAAGGGTAGAATTTGATTGAAGTTAGCAAAATAAATTTAAATTTAAACTTACGACTAAGATTTGATGACTGCTTGGATTTTCGAAAGTAAACTGGAAGTCAAGAATTTTTGGTGCTATTTTACTCGATCTTAAATTTTATTGCTGAAAAGTAAAAGAAGAAAAAGAGGAAAGATGTACTTTATAAGAAAATTCGCCCATATTTATTAGTCATTAGATCGTATTTGAATGGATGGGCCATATTCACGCAAGAAGACTAAGAGGCGAGAAGCTTCTAGATTTCGATAAAGATGACTTGGAAAGTCAGGAGCATCCCTTTGCAATGGAGGGAAAATGTTACTCCAAATATTCACCTTTCGATCAAGTCGGGACCTCTTTAAGCAAAGAGCAAGAGAGAAGAGCTCCAGCCAAACCTTTCAAACAAGTCGAAGGGATGCTACCATCAAAGTCTGGAAGTTTCAAGACCTTTCAAAGTCGTCGGAAGGCTTCTCCAATTAATATCAAGAGGGTTCCCACCTTTCGGAGAGGATAAAGGGGTCAAGAGCACACTTACGTTTAACTAGCAACCTATCAACCAGATAAGATCTTTCGATCAAGTCAAATCCACACCTTCCGAAGACAATGAAGAATAGCTTGTTGAATATACGCCAAGCCGCATCTATAAATAAGACCCAAGGGGTCACATTTTGAGGATCTAATTCCTCTAATTCTCAACCTGCATACTCTTAAGTAAAGTCTTGGAACCCTAATTTGTAAGTCAATTTGGGAGTTTGGAGAAATAAAGTATTCTTAGTTGGAAAAAAGGGAGTCTTGAGTACTTTAATATACTTTACCATTTCGTTATAGTTTTTTTGTTTCCACCTTGCATATTTCAGGTTTCTCCAGCATCGATAGGGCTCTCTCTCGACACAATTGTAACCACTCAAAATCAAAAAAATTCAAATACCTACTCCGAGTTACTTTTCCACCGAACCATTACCTTCGTCAAGGTCAAAACTAAGTTGTAATTCACTAAAAGGTTATATCCAACGTAAGTGTTATCCGGGTTTTTAACCCAGCACAGAACAAACTTTTGTAGACTGGATGGTTTAGGATTTAATCTAAAAAGCTGAGACATGGGCCAAACTGTACGAGAAGGCAACGACCGTGATCAACGAAGTTGATAAAAAGCTATGGGGACACCTCCAAGTCCAAACTCTAGAAAAATCCTAAGTGCTTGGTTAATCGGCAACTCATGCCTCTGCTCAAACCGTAAGACGAACTAGACATGGAACACTATCAAAAAGGAGAAAAACTTGGTCCACAAAATGAACCACGCCTATGGGTCGCTAGTCACCCATAGACTGTGGGTTGCCAGCTAGGGTCGTCGACAATCCATGTACCATAGGTTGCTGACAACCCATGGTTTTGGCTCATTTTGCGAGACAAAGCCCTCAAGGTCGCTTGTAACTTACCTGTAAGCTGATGTTAATAGGCCTGGCCCATAAGCTCTCCGATCTAAATAAATACCATCCTACCTACAACATAAGCAGGATCTTCTTCGGACTGGTGGCTGAAGCTGGTGGAACATGTTTTCTTTACTTAGAAGTTTCCAACGTACGGATGAAAATTGGCACCACAAAATGACTTTTCTACCCCTTTGAAAGGGATTGGGGCGGCAATATTTGTTTTGCTTCTTTAGCCCCTTTCGATGGGGTCGAAAGGTGTTGTAGTGCGGATTAGATCATCCTTACTGAAAGGTTACGCTGTTAAGTAGAGAGTAGGAATTCTTTCGATAGCAAAATATTTCGACTAAGTCGAAACCTTTGTTTCGATTACAATCCATTTTCCTTAGTTAATTTTGGAACCATCATAAGACCCCTTCGACCCCTTCAACACCACTTTAACCGACTGAATCGATACCCTCTAGAGCTTTTTTTACCCAGCTTTGTCAAAACGTCCTAAGTGCATGTGAGTTTTACTTAGAACCTTTCGACTCAATGAGTATGTTAGGTTTCGACAACATTAGTATTTTTCTCAAGAAACCTATGTTGCTTGTTTCAATAATGTCAAAGGGTCTTGTTGCTTGGTCTATGGAATGTTTGTAGTGCATATTTTTGTTTAAGTTTTCGAGTTGATCTTAACTTTCTTTCCTTAGCAATTTGATTCATGTGAAGTTTTCGACACTGTTGAAAAGTGATAAATAAAAAAATACTTTGTATTATCCTTTCAACCTTGTCGATAGTTCGAGAAATACTTTTATTTAGGATTTCGACGATGTCAAGATGTACTTGCTAAGTGCCGATGTCTTTTTCCTTCCAAGCTCGTCGAAAGCCCAATGTCTTTGACTTTTAACTTAACATTTTCAAAAATTTAAGTTTAAAATTTGGTTTATGTGTTGGGCGAATTTTCACCCAGAAGACCTCAAGACCAAGAAGCCGCAATTTCACCCGGGCTCGCAACCTCCACTTCGTTCGATAGACAATACCAACCTAGAAGTCCATCCAATATTCTCCATGAAGAAGTTCGTTCGGCCCGGGCCTCCATTCGGTCCCTTCATTCGGCAAGCCCAGCCTATAGTCCATTCGGCCCCTTCATTCGGCAAACCCAGCCTATATCCTCATTCGGCATAAATACACTGCCGAGCAAGATGATACCGGACCAGCCTCTCCAATACACTGCCGAGCAAGATGATACCGGACCAGCCTCTCCAATACACTGCCGAGCAAGATGATGCCGGACCAGCCTCTCCAATACAATACCGAACGAGGATGATACCGGACCAATCGCCACCGATCCAAGCCACAACCAAACCACCACCACAACCGAACCACCATGACCAAACCATTCTCCAAGCACGGCCGAATGAAGCCTCCGCCGAACCAGATGATTGCCAGTCCAGATTGCTTCAGCCCGGGCCCACCAGCAGCTATATACCTCCAAGACCCCTGCCCCTACCTCATTCTATAAATAGAGGGGCAGGGGTACAACAATGGCAGACAAGTTTGAGAGCTCAAGCAAGGAAGGAACTTTCAAACTACTTTCATACACTTGTATACAAAGCATTGTACTTGTAATCTGGAAGAAGAAAGATAATAACATATAAAGTGGACGTAGGCACATTCTGGCCGAACCACTATAAATCTGCGTGTCTTTTACATTTCAGCCCTTACTTTTCTCATATTTACATACTCATCTAAAATCATTGAAAATCACACATACTCAACTAAAATAATACGACTTGGAGGTGTTTGTCCATTTTTTGTGCAAACATTTTTGGTGCTTTCACTGAGAGCTGAACTCAAACTTCATCTTCTCCCACTCAACCTTTTTCCTAACGACATCACTCGTTGCTTAGAAATCATGCCTTCCAAACAGAGAAGGGATGTTAACAAAGGAAAGAACATCGCAACTAGCAGCCTTCCAGATCCAGCAATCACAGATCAGCCCACTTCAACAGCAGTACCAGATGAAAATCAGGAAAATCCAACTGGTCCCGCAACGGAACAACCAATCACTAGGGCAGATCTGGACAGGGTTGTGGCTGAAGTAACTAACCGCTTCACATCCCAACAAGAAACTTTGGTGGACCAACTCATGACACGCTTAAGGGACGCTGAAGAGTCCAACCGCAACACTGAATCATGGGGTGAATCCCAATCCGGAGGATCCCGGAGGCAACAAAGGTCTTCACTCTTCGAACAAGCTATCAACAGGAAAAACGATGATAGGGGCCGCGCCCGGACTCGGCCCGAATTCCGACTCGAGGAAGCCCTTGGAACCGAACCTAGCGGGGGAGGCACCAGGCGAGGGTCGGATGTAGCTGAGCCAGTCATGCCACCTAATCATAGAAACCCCGCTGAACGGAGCCGAGCTAGAACCCAGCCCGAAGTTGACCCCATGGATGTGCTCGAAACAGAACCCCACAGGGGAAGATCAAGGCAGGGGGCAACTGTAGCTGGTCCTAGCGTGCATCCAAGCAGCCAAAGACAACCACTGGATAATGCTAGAGGTGATAGACTGTACCATCCCTACAGGTCATCTGGGCGAGATAGATCCCGCAGGGAAGAACCGAGCTCATTTTTGTCCGCTCCAAGTTCTGACGAGCGGATGGCACGATTATTCAGAGAATGTGTCCAACGGGAGCAAAGGGACCGGGGAATAGGCGCTAGGGTCACCAGTCCCTTTACCCGAAATATCGAAACTGCCATCACTCCCCGGGAATGGAAAATGCCAACCATGGAACCTTACAAAGGAACTTCCGACCCCATCGTACACCTGCAGAGATACACCCAGCATATGCTCATGAGTGGAGCAACAGAAGGAGTATTATGTAAATGCTTTCCGCTATTCCTATCAGATCTAGCTACCTCCTGGTTCTGCCATCTACCCCAAGGATCCATCAACTCATGGGAGATGTTAAAAGAAAGGTTTATTAGCCAGTTCCGCATCCATGTGGAACAACCCAGGGATGCTTATTCTCTATCCAATGTCAAACAGAAAACCGGAGAGACGCTACAACAATATCTAACACGGTTCAACGCCGCAGCGGCAGCAGTTCAAGATGCCGATGAAAAACTCACTCTAATGGCCCTCTGTAGTGGTGTGCATCCAGACACCAAGTTTGCCAGAAGATTAACTAAGGAAAAACCAGTTACCTTGCCTGATTTCTTCCATGAAGCTGGAAAGTATATGAGACTTGAAGACGCTGCTACGGAGAGGCAGCCAGGGCAACAAGGCAAGATAATTCAGGACAAGGTTCCCACTGCAGCTAAGGACGCTCGAAGAAATGAATCTAGAGACAATGCTGGGGGCAGAAAGGGTGAGAAGCGCCAATATCGACCAGGGCCAAGATTTGACTCCTACACTCCTTTGAATGAAACAATCGAAAACATCTACCTAGCCACTCAGGGCGAACTCGGATACAAGCGCCCCCCGCACAAGAAAGAATCAGATAACGCACTCAAGTCCGGAAAGTTCTGTCGCTTCCACGAATCCCACGGACATGACACCAATGAATGCCACCATCTTCGGGACTTGATCGAAGAACACATTAGAAGAAGAAGACTGGAACGTTATGTGAAAAGTCAGAACAGGACTCCAACTCCTGCCAATGAGAACTCAAAGCAACCCCTCCCAGAAGTAGGCGGAGGGAGTCGCAACAATCACAACACCAGTGGCTCTAGTCAAGAGAAGATAGTAGTCCTTACCATCTCAGGAGGACCACACATTGCCGACAGAAGTTGGGCAGAGATGGAAAGGTACGGCGAGTCGCTTAGAAATGCCGAAGGATATGTTAACTCCATTACGGAGGAACGCCACCCGAAACGAAAAGAAAACGACGACATCATATTCAGTAGGCGTGATTTGGAAGGAAGACAGTACCCACATATGGATCCTATGGTCATCTCTGCCTGGTTCGGTCCAGCTAAAGTTTTTCGGATTCTAATAGACACAGGAAGCTCCGTTAATATCCTGTTCAAACATGCTTTCGACAAAATGAAGTTATCAATGAAGGATGTATCCCCCTGTGACAAACCACTGCACGGTTTCACTGGAGATGCAAAAATGCCCCTCGGGCAACTTGACCTCTTCGTCGAAATAGGAAGTCATCCCCGCTCCGTTGTGCGAAAACAAACGTTCGTACTAATAGAAAACCACTCGGCTTACAACGCTTTCTTGGGAAGACCAGCCTTGTCCGACTTTCAGATTGTATTAGCCCCCTGGTGCCTGAAAATGAAATTTCCAACAGACAACGGAGTAGGAGAAGTAGAAGGAGATCAAGGTGCTGCCCGAGACTGCTACGTAACTGAACTTCGCAATAACCGCAGAAAGAATAAAGGAAAAGATGCAGAGACTACTCTCTGCATGAAAAGCTTGGAGGCATAGCAACTAAAGAAAGCCCCTCCTCTTCGATACACAAGCGATCCCTTCAATGAACTAGACCCCAGGGATAAAGAGGAGGAGGCTACCGCCGAGCCTGCAGAGGCTATGGAATTCGTATCGGTAGATAAGCATGATTCAAGTAGACTATTAAAAATCGGATCTCAGCTGAAAACGGAATTGAAGGATCGACTCATTGACTTTCTCCGCCACAACTTAGATGTATTTGCGTGGACCCATGCCGATATGACAGGAATCTCCCCAGACGTAGCATGCCACATGTTGAACATCGATCCCACCAAGGTACCAGTAAAGCAGAAAAAGAGGAGCATGGGGGCAGAGCGATCAGCAGCCGTTGATGAGGAAGTAAAAAATCTACTTGCTAATGACTTCATACGGGAAGCCATCTACCCAGAATGGATCGCTAACCCAGTGCTAGTAAAAAAGGCCAATGGAAAGTGGCGAACATGTATTGACTTCTCCAATCTGAATGACGCTTGCCCGAAAGACTGCTTCCCACTTCCCCGAATTGACCAACTCGTGGACAGCACAGCTGGGCACGAACTCCTATCTTTTATGGATGCATACTCCGGATATAACCAGATCCCCATGCACGCTCCCGATCAGGACCACACTAGCTTCATCACCGACCGCGGATTATATTGTTACAAAGTCATGCCTTTTGGACTCAAAAATGCTGGAGCTACCTATCAACGCCTCGTCAACAAAATGTTCGCAGAACTGATAGGACGTACTATGGAAGTATATGTGGATGACATGTTGGTGAAGTCCAGGAAAGCCAACGACCATGTAAGCCATCTGGACGATATGTTTCGGGTACTTCGCCGATATGGAATGAAGCTGAATCCTCTAAAATGCTCCTTCGGAGTATCATCGGGAAAATTCTTAGGATTCATCGTCCACGCCAGAGGAATCGAAGCAAACCCTGAACAAATCCGAGCTTTAAAAGAAATAAGGATACCTTCCACTCGAAAAGAAATGCAGAGCCTAAACGGAAAGGTGGCCGCCCTAAGCAGATTCATTTCCAAGGCAACTGACAAGTGTGTCCCTTTCTTCGAAGCACTCAAGAAAGACAAAGGGAGGTTCGAGTGGACCGACGAATGCTTAAAAGCCTTCCTCAACCTAATCGAACACCTTCAGAGACCACCAGTACTCTCAACTCCAAATGAAGGTGAAGTGTTATACCTATACCTCGCTGTATCATCTCATGCTCTAAGCGCCGCCTTGGTAAGAGAAGAAGACCGCACACAACGTCCGGTTTACTTTGTAAGCAAGAGATTTACGGGGGCAGAAGCCAGATATCCTAAACTTGAGAAGTTAGCATATTGTTTATTGATCGCGTCACGGAAACTGCGACACTACTTCCAGTCTCACTCCATCAGGGTTCTAACCGATCAACCACTAAGACAAGTGCTCCATCGTCCTGACACTTCTGGGCGACTCCTCAAATGGTGCATCGAACTAAGTCAGTATGATATCACCTACCATCCCCGCACCGCTATCAAAGGACAAGCCATGGCTGATTTCATTGCCGAATTCACTACCAACGAAGGCAAGGAACAATCCGAAGTAGCAAAAAACATCAAGTGGAACCTCTTTGTAGACGGAGCATCGAACGAACAAGGCTCGGGGGCAGGTATTGTGATCGTCACCCCCAGGGGAAGAAAGTTGTACTATGCATTAAGATTGGAGTTCACGGCCACTAACAACGATGCTGAATATGAAGCAGTAATAGCGGGATTGGAACTGGCCCTAGAAATTGGGATCAATTCCTTATGTATTCATAGTGATTCTCAGCTTATCGTAAACCAGGTACTAGGAGAATTCCAGACTCGAGGAGAACGGCTCACAGCATACCTAAAGAAAACCAGACTGCTGCTCGATCGATTGGACCATTATCTAATCAAACACATTCCTCGAGAAGAAAACCAAGAGGCAGATGAACTTGCAAAGCAAGCTAGTATGAAGGACAGCACCATTCCCGGAGCACTAGTAATCTCAAGGCAGCTAGCCCCGAGTTTCGAACAAGCGAATCTGATAACTGCAATCGAAGAAGGAACCTGGATGACTCCTATCCGGAAATATTTGCAAGATGGCATACTACCCGACAGGCGTGACGAAGCCAAGAAGATCTTGAGGAAAGTTCCCCACTACACAATGCAAGAAGGCATCCTCTACCGGCGTGGCTTCTCTAGCCCCCTATTAAGATGCGTCGCCGGAAGGGAAGCCAAGGAGATATTAACAAACATCCATCAGGGAGGATGCGGAGATCACACTGGAGGACAGACTTTGGCAAGAAAGATACTCCGATATGGATATTACTGGCCCACACTAAACAAAGATGCCCTAGACTTCGTTAAGAAATGCGACAGATGTCAGAAGTTCGCCAAAATCCCTCGACTACCCACAAACGAAATTACTCAAATGACCAGCCCTTGGCCCTTTGCCGTATGGGGAATTGACTTAATTGGCGAACTGCCAACGGGCCGAGGCGGAGCCAAATATGCTATAGTGGCAGTCGATTATTTCACCAAATGGGTGGAAGCGGAACCTTTAAATAAAATATCTTCAGCAAAAGTTATCAACTTCTTGATCAAAAACATTCTGTGCAGGTATGGAGTCCCCCTCAAGATCGTATCAGACAACGGACTCCAATTTGACAGCGAAGAATTTGCCGACTGGTGCCAAGAGCATGGAATTCATAAAAGCTTCTCATCAGTAGCTTACCCTCAGGCAAACGGACAAGTTGAAGCTGTCAACAAAATTCTCAAAACCCTAATCAAGAAGAAACTTGAAAAGTCAAAAGGCGCTTGGGTGGACGAACTTCCTACGGCACTATGGGCATACCGCACATCTTTCAGAACATCAACGGGACATACTCCTTTCTCTTTGGCATATGGATCGGAGGCAATGCTCCCAGTTGAGACTATTGTGCCTTCCCACCGTAGGATCCACTACAACCCAGAAGAAAACGAAGAACTCCTCCTCATGTCTTTGGATCTGATTGAGGAAAGGAGAAACGATGCAGCACTCAAAGCAGCAGCTCACAAACAAAAAGTGGCAGCACTATACAATTCCAAAGTCAAGCATCGCAGCTTACAAGAAGGAGATCTTGTCCTCAGGCGAATCTTTCCACGCCCCGGGGCACTGGACCCCATCTGGGACGGACCATATGTAATTCACAAAGATCTCCACAACGGAGCTTACATTTTGTCAACAGTGGACGGAGAGGTGTTCCAGAGGGCATGGAACATCCGACACCTCCGTCGATACTTTTCTTAACTTGTACTGCCCATATGAAGTGAATTAACAAAGAGAATCAGTGGACGTAGGCATTTTCGTGCCGAACCACTTTAAAAAATCTTGTCTCTTTTTAACTTGTTCCTTTATGTCTTGGCTACTTGTTAAGCGTTATCCCTTTCTGTTGAACAAAATTCTATGGCATCTCCACTCAAGACGCACCGCGGCCTCATCTGGACTAGGCCTAACAGGTACGCTACGATTCTATGCACTCGCCAATGAGACTCTTTTGCCCCGGCATCCCTCTGCTGCGGGTTAACTCATTGCGCGCCTGCCCTCAAAGCCAACTGTAATGAGCCGATTATAAGTCATCATAAAGGCCGACTATAGCCGATGGCAGCTCATTACGGCGTTCGGCTCGTCGGTAACTGTGAACCTACTTTAAGCCCCAACATAAGGTGTGGCCAGCCAGGGGTAGTTCACGGCCAACGGCACCCACGCTAGCCGGCCACGGTAAATCGAATAATACCCACGATTACGGACCATAATGGTTCGGGTAGTTACCGTGCGCGATCTCGGCTCCGATGTGTCTTAAGTGCGGCTGTGGTAAAAAAGAAAACTCCCCGCGGAGGCGTAAGATGGGTGACAAATGTCTCCAAGACCCACAGCTAGGGAAAGTGACTACAAAACCCGTTTGCCACGAACTTAAGCACATCGACGGCCTTCCGTGACTGGAAGTTTTACTTTTACTATATTTCCATTTCATTTAAATATTTTTCTCCTATCCTGTATAACAAACTCTAAAGTACAGGAAACCAAATAGGAAGCATTCACTCATGAGGCTCTAAGCCTGCGTGCTGGGTAGCAGGGCGCTCTGCTATACCCGTGAACAGTTACACAAGACACTCAAAGCTACCGCCTGCGAATAAAACATAAAGGGCGGTACTCTCTTCTCTTGTACATAAATGCGTAACTATAACTTATTCATACACTGACATTGCAAAACGTGAAATTATATTTCAAGCAAAAACTTAACATCAAACACAAGTGGAATCACAGGCATATACATAATTATACTTCTCACACAGCACATAAAGATAGCAACAACATTTAAACATGACAAAATCAGCTTATATTATAAGATCACGCGAAGTTATTCTTTGCAAATAATTTTATTACAGTTGCATATCAAAGACTAACATGAACAGTGATAAAAAAGAAACAAAAAGATGGCAGATGCATCCACACTCCATCACCAACTCCCCCAGCCTACTTAGCCGCAGGATCGGAGCCCCCAGCATGTGGATCTGAAGTCCCACCTGTCCAGATCAGAAGAGGAATTCATTAAACGAACGATCAAGTTATGAAAACACGAAAAGAAAAGAAAGGGAAAAGAATAACTCACTAGCATCCGCCGCTTGATCCTCATCATCCAACTGCACGCCCGCTTCCTCTGCAGCGAGTAGCCGCATCCCCTCCTTCACCGCCGCTTGCTCCTCCTTTGAGAACTGAGCAGTAACCGCACTCAAGTTGAAAGCCTCTCCGCCTTCCTTACCCGCATTCACCCTGGCCTCCTCTAAAGCCTGGAGATACACCTTGGCCATGACCCGAGGGTAATCGTCCATCCAAGACAAGCCGCCCTCCTTCCAAGTGTGGAAGTACATATCCTGCAACATCTCATCCATCATCCCCTCGTTTTCCTCAAACTCCCTCACCCGGGCCTCGGAAGCTTGCAACTTGGTGATGGCGACGTCCCTCTCTGATTGGTATCTCAAGCAGTCAGCCTGGAGTGACCTCCTCATTTCCTCTTCCTTCAACTTGAGGGACCTCCTCATCTCCTCCATCTCCTCCTTCAACTCGGCCTGAGCCATCTCCGCAGCCTCGAGCCTCCCTGACAACTCCTCTACCCGCTCGAGATCCGCATTTCGAACCTCATCCACCGTTGCGATAGCTATGTTAATCCGTTCCCTGCAAGCGACCTCCATCTTCCGTAATTCCGCCCTACTGGCCTTCTCCATGGTCTCTTTCAGACGCTTGGAGGCTTCCTCATGCTGGGAAATCTGGATGGCTTGGTCGGCGAGTTGCTTGGCCTGATCGGCAACCTTTAACCTCAACCGAATGTTAGCACTCCCGATCTCTTCCCCGGCCTTGACCAACTTAGCATGATGCTCCATTAACTTCTTGGTCTCTGCGGCCACCCGGTCGATATTAGCCTTGGCCTCATCCCCCATGGTGACTACCCGTGTAGTAAGTAAATCAAGATCTAAAGATTTGGCCTCGTCCAGCACTCTTACCATGGGGTTGCGGGGAAGTAGGTGCTCGCCCGTGGTCTCATCGAATGAAATGTCCCGAAAACTTGGGTCTAAATCAGGATGGCCGGCAAAAGGGTCACGAGGCACGGGGCGAGGCACATCGGGACGCCTTATATGAATGACAGTAGAACTCTTGGAAGGAGGAGGAGGGGGGCAGGGCTCCGTGCTCTCCTCCGTAGTATCACGAGGAGGCTGAGTAGGGGGAGACAGAGTAGGAAGCTGCGAAGCAGAAGAAGACTCAAATAAGGAACGGCTCCGCTTCCTTTTCTGAATGCCCTCTTCGATGACCCCAAGAAGAGGGCGGTACTTGACTACGTCCCCAGTGCGATCAGTAGAAGGTTTCGCGGAAGCTCTCCTCGACTTAAATTGTTCAAGGCGGTGTCGAACATCCGACGTTTTACCCGCCTGGCCTGCCCCTGGAATAAAGAACAAGTGTTACGAACATACAATAATCCGCAATTCAAAAAATGTGCTAAGTTAAAAAGAAAGAAAAGTGAGGAGACACATCTGTTATACAAACCCGGCGGAGGAGTGGGATACTGCAATAAGTCCTGGATCTCATTCCAGGACGGAAGTGAACCGTAAAAAATTTCTAAGTCCTTATCGAAAATAGAATCGGCAGAAGACAAAAGTTCACCTTGCATCGCCGGAATCACCCTAGCTGAGGAACCCTTAGAGGATGGGTCAGTGCCAGCCACAGCTTTGCCGGTTTCCTTTGCCTTCTCCGTTCCCTTCTCCGTTTCCGACTCTCCCTCCGACTCCCCGAAGGCCCGACGGAGAGCCTCATCCAGTTCGAGGTCTTGTTCAGAGGTTAGAGCAGCAACACCACTACCACCTTGACCTTCGCCATCTCCTCCACCCTCCGACCCTTCTCCAACTTCGCCTCCTTCCTCCTCTTCTACACCTTCCTCCTCCGGGACAATCGGGCAAGTACTTGGAGAAGGGCCATCGGACTTCCTCAGTTTCTTCCCCCCGACCACGGGACGCTCTGCGAAAGGCTCCCTCTTACCGCTCTTTACCTTATCCCCCTCCTTAGCTTTAGCAGCCTTCTCCTCAGCCGTGTCTCTTTGCTTAACCACGGACTGGTGCGGTAAGATCAAATTATACTCCAAGAGGGTTGCGTTCCTGATCAAGAAAGAGGCCGACCGGTCCCGTGCCGGAATAGCCTTTAGTTCAGCAGCCATTCGCACTAAGGAATCGTCCTCCACGACTGCAATACCACCTGTCGCTAGCCAGAAATAGAAGCATGTCAGAAAAAACACTACAGTCAAAACACATGAAAAATATAAATGAAATCAATCTTACAGCCGGAAGTGAAAAGGCGGAAAGAAACAGCATCGTCCTTGACGAAGAACCACTCTTTCTTGAACATGGTGAACTTGGAATACAAGTCCAGAACTGGTTTGAAGGGCACGGCCGCCTCCAGACTAATATACGGAGACCCCTTCTTATAGCCTCTCAGGTTGTACAAGTATCGGATTTCCCGGTTAGAAGGAGGACGCCCGTACCTCCTCTGGAAGATAACAAAGAGGCTCACCAGGATGGCATATGAGTTAGGCTGGAGCTGGAAAGGAGCCACCTTCAAATAAGTGGTGAAGCTTACTATCCAAGCGTTGATAGGGGGATAGCGCCGCACATGCAATGGTATCTACTAAAAGCGAAGTAGCCCTCGGGAGGATTATATGGCATCACCCCATCTCCTGGCAGCAGCATAAGAGCCCTATCTATCCCAAAGGAACGGGATATGACGTCAAGTTGCTCCTCCTTTAAGGAGCTAGGAAAGCAATCAGGAGGAGAGACGAGAAGCTCCTGGGGACCATACCCATCGACTAGTGACCTCGGAGCGGGTCCGTGCTGTGCTGGATCTGGCTGAGCTGGGGGCACGGCAGAAGTTTCTCCGCTATCCCTGGATTTCTTCTTGCCCGATCGAGTTTCAACTTTGCGAGACATTTATCTGCATACACAAAAGTAAAAAGCATGATGTTAGAACGACAGTATAAACAAACAAGCATACATAAGTCCGGAGTTCCACTCAAAGTCCAGACACAAAGTTCGTTCGGCACTGGAGGTTCAAGACCATTCGGCACTAGGGTCTTATACGTTCATTCGGCAGTACAAGTTCATGTTCATTCGGCAATAGGATCTGGCTTCCATTCGGCAATGGAATCTGTGGTTCATTCGGCAAAACAAAGCTTTCGTGCCCATTCGGCATAAGCCCATTCGGTTATCGAGTTCATTCGGTAAGAGGGTATATACCTGATTCGGCGAATATTTGATTCGGCAAAGATTTGGTTCGGTGGATTTATGATTCGGCTTCCTCTTGTTCGGTAAAGAAAAACTAAGGGGGGTGTAGCCTCTATATATAGGCGAGCTCTGGAATACCGGACGAGAACCTACTGCCGGACCAACCCCATGCCGAACGAGGACCAACAACAACCGGACCAACAACAACCGGACCAACTATGTACCGAATGAAACCTTCCATACCCAACCAACCTCCAAACGAATAAGAATATATGCCTACTCGAAACCGAATGAAACTGTCTCTACCAACAGAAGCCAGAAACAGGGGGCATGTAGGGCGCCTCACTCAGATAAGTCCCGAACCCCAGATCTTACTAATAAAATAAAGAATATGATAGCGATGAATAAGTCGTAAAATCCTCACCGACGTGGATTAAATCGTTCACACGTGTACGCGACCTCGAATGGTCCATAGGCACGCTCTGAATGGTTATTAACCCTACCATCGTGGGAATTTACACTTTGACACGCATTTTTAAGCCTATCGGTCATATGGATATTTGATAATTATGAAATGGCTAAGCTACTTACACATGTACGGGGTTGCGAACGATCCCTAGGCATGCTCTGAGCTGGCAATAAACCATCTTCACAAACATAAACCGGGCATCGACGATGCCGAGCCCCTTCGGGGCTCACTCTCTCGTCCTGAACGGCACAGTTCACTTCATCTCGAATATTTCGATCATGAACGGCCGTTATTCGAAATCACACTAAAACTGTAAATTCCTTTGCAGGACATTAACAGAATACGAACGTCCAATCGCTGGCGTTACAAAGCCAATCTTCCTGCCACAAGAAAAACAAAGCGCGACACATGCAAGCACGTGCCCCACTTTGGGGGGCAAATGTTGGGCGAATTTTCACCCAGAAGACCTCAAGACCAAGAAGCCGCAATTTCACCCGGGCTCGCAACCTCCACTTCGTTCGATAGACAATACCAACCTAGAAGTCCATCCAATATTCTCCATGAAGAAGTTCGTTCGGCCCGGGCCTCCATTCGGTCCCTTCATTCGGCAAGCCCAGCCTATAGTCCATTCGGCCCCTTCATTCGGCAAACCCAGCCTATATCCTCATTCGGCATAAATACACTGCCGAGCAAGATGATACCGGACCAGCCTCTCCAATACACTGCCGAGCAAGATGATACCGGACCAGCCTCTCCAATACACTGCCGAGCAAGATGATGCCGGACCAGCCTCTCCAATACAATACCGAACGAGGATGATACCGGACCAATCGCCACCGATCCAAGCCACAACCAAACCACCACCACAACCGAACCACCATGACCAAACCATTCTCCAAGCACGGCCGAATGAAGCCTCCGCCGAACCAGATGATTGCCAGTCCAGATTGCTTCAGCCCGGGCCCACCAGCAGCTATATACCTCCAAGACCCCTGCCCCTACCTCATTCTATAAATAGAGGGGCAGGGGTACAACAATGGCAGACAAGTTTGAGAGCTCAAGCAAGGAAGGAACTTTCAAACTACTTTCATACACTTGTATACAAAGCATTGTACTTGTAATCTGGAAGAAGAAAGATAATAACATATAAAGTGGACGTAGGCACATTCTGGCCGAACCACTATAAATCTGCGTGTCTTTTACATTTCAGCCCTTACTTTTCTCATATTTACATACTCATCTAAAATCATTGAAAATCACACATACTCAACTAAAATAATACGACTTGGAGGTGTTTGTCCATTTTTTGTGCAAACATTATGTTTAAGTTATCTAAATAGGTTTCTTTGTCTAATTCTTGAAAGTATATTAAATTCACGACTAACAAAAAAAATTAACTAAAATGTTTTCACCTCGAAAAATCTTGAGTTCTCCAAAAAAGGCTGAGGCTATCTCTAAGCATTCTTTCATAGCAACTCATGACAAAATCAATGCCATCCTTGATGACTTTGGCATTACTGGTATCAAAGCCATTCCTCCTTAGGATGATGACACCATCAACAACCCTCTTGAAGGGTTTTTTGCCTATACTGCCATCCACATATGGCATGTAGGATTTTTGTCCTCTCCAGAATTCTTATGCACATTCCTCTCTAATGTTGAGATTTCTCTCATCCAATTGTCACCATACATTTATACTTATCTCTTGTCTTTAGAAATGATGGCATAAGAATTTGGACTTCCTTCCCTCAATGCTGAAGAGTTGAACTTCTTGATCCGGCTAGTCAAACTGAGCAATCTTAATAATCAAATATACAGAACCAATCCCCAAAAAAATGATATCAGATGGGGTTAATAAATTCATGGACTGGAAAAACCAATTTTTCTTCGTCATGTGTTTTCCTAACATCCGCGGGACTTTCTCTTCTCCTCGTAAGTTTTGATTTTTGTCGCCTTTCCTTACTTAATGTTTTCTCTTGTCTAATCTCAACTTTTATCAAGTGTCCTTGCTAAAGAGCTTAACGATGACGATAAGAAAATAATTGAATCTTTAATTACGGCCTCGAGCAAGGTTGGGAGAAAACTGACGCAATTGACTCCTACAAATTTATGAAAGCATTCACTTTTTCCAGAAGGCTAGAAGATCTTAGGAACTCCTTCATACGTCCAACATAATTCTCGTGGCAAACGCTTTCTCTCCTTGGGAGACCCATCCACTTTTTCTCCCATGTCACGCATTTGTGTTGACCGCTCTAGTATGTTATTAGCCAAGTACTTGCTTTCTACCTTTGTTGCTTCCTGAATTATTATGCTAACTTCGGTCTATTCTAACTTCTTCCAGTTATTTCTCAAGTTATAGTTCCTATTCGCGGTGTTGCCCCTCTTCCTTCAACTTCCGCAGTGACATCGATTACTGAATCCTTTGCTAAATCCAAACAAGCTTTTAAGAGGAAGTTGATGGAATCATCTGAAATAGAGCCTCCAAAGAAGGTTGCAAAAATTGTTGATATGAAGGAAGAAGGGGATACCTGAGTTAGGTTCACTTAGGTTTGTTTCAACCTAGCTCGAGGTTTAAAGTTGTTGATTAGCTTGAGTTGTGGTAAATGAGCAGAAATAGTGGTTTCAACCTTGTCGAAAGCTTGGACCCTGAATTCCTTATGCTGGTTGTAGGTTTCAGTGAATTATAGCCTAGTTTCGACCTTGTTGAAGGAAGTGGTTCAAAGGAAAAGTAGCATAGAGTAGGTATCTGTAATTATTTGATCATAAGTGGTTTCAACTTTGTCGAGAGAGCTCTGTCCATGCTGGTGAAACTTGAAATACAAAGCTAAATCCAATAAAACATTTAATGAATGGTAAAGGAAACTAAAGTACTCGATACTTCCCTTTATCAAGCCATGAAAACTTTATTTCTCTAACTTCCCCTAATCAATTTACAAATTAGGGTCACAAGGCTTTAATTAAGAGTATGTAGGTTGGGAATGAAAGGAATCGGATCCCCAAAACGTGACCCCTTAGGTTTTGTTCATAGATGCGGCTCGGCTCCTTTTGACCCGAGGCTTTCGACTTGGTCGGAAGGTGGCTGCTAAGAGACTTAAGCATGTTTCTGCCTTTGTTGAAAGTTATGGTGGTACTCCACTGTTAGGAACTGAGTTAATGATGTTTTGATGACAACAACCTTATATAGTTATTATACTTTACTTTATAAAATATAAACTAACATTTCCATATAGATATATATATATATATAGGAAGTATATGCAGGTATCATCGAAGACTGATCAGTATAAAGACTCAAGCATCAAGATGAACATTAGAGATTCAAGATTCAAGACACTAGAGAATCAAGATTTCAAGATCTCAAGATAAGTGTTTAGTATTTTGTTAAAACTTCATAATAGCACTCTCATCTTTCTTCCAATTTTCTTTTGGGATGGAACCCAATTTCTATCGAAACCAGTGGCTTACAAACCCACGACAAGTAGCTTACAAACCTACGACAAGTGGCTTACAAACCCACGAAAATCAAAATCATTTAAACTACTTTGTACAAATTCTCGAGTCCTATGGAGGAGCTCTGTGGGAAGGTTCTTGCAATTTCAGTTTGAATAGGTTTTTCAAAATGTTTTTAAATCTTTTTTCAAAATGTTTTAGCTTTCAAAATCATGTTTTCAAAAATATTTTCAAACTTTGTTTTAGCCTTGAAATATTCCTCTATTCTGATTTTAAAAACTTCTATTTTTAAAACATCAAAACTTATTCTGATTTTAGATATCAGTTATATTATTGACGGTCTATATCAATTATATTTATATATATATTTAAAATAATGTTTTATATTCATTCTCTATCTCAAAATATTGTTCAAACACTTTACTTTGCTTCAGAGAAGTTTCAACTTGTTTTAAATTCAATTGTCTTTACAAAACAACATTTCTATAATTTTGAACTGAGGGATGTCGACATATGGGGATACCCCATGTCGACATGGTGATAGTTGGATTCAAAATTCAATTTTCAAAAGAAGTGTCCATTCGTTCAAAAACCTTTCGCCAATGGTTATGATTGTTGTGCATCTATATAAAGGCTTCCAAAACGAATTTTTTTAACAACTGCTTTCTTATTTTCTTCACTTTTTCTTCTCCACCATTCCATATCCATAAAACTTCATATTTTCAAGATCATGCCATTATTCTGCCAAATTCTCAATAGAAATCATTTAGATATTCTCTCTATTTGATTCTCCATCATTCTACTAAAGATCAAAGTGCTATTTAGAGTTATAGGATTAATTTGTATTTAAAAAGTCCATAGAGTCCATCCATTCAAAAGGATTGTTATTAAGAAGTATTAGGGTGATCTTGTGTCCCGTAAATTAAGAGAGTTTACCCCAGACTCGGAGATAGGAGGGTTCCTCAAGGCCTTAGAAATTGAGGGTTGTAATTTGGATATTGGCTTATAAAAATCTGTACAAGGATATTGCCTTGGTGCAGGACTGGATGTAGGAGGATTCCGAACCAGTATAAAATCCGGTGTGTTCTTTCCTTTTACTTGCTTTACTTTACTATTTGCATTTGTTATATGTTCTGTGATCATTCTGTGTTAGAATCCTGTTTAGATTTGTGTTGAAAGTTTTAATTTAGTCATATAGTTCATATATTCTTTAAAACACTATTCACCCCCCCTCTAGTGTTATTTCTGCCTTAAGATCCTTAATCCGCATCCCCAACAATTGGTATCAGAGCATTGGTTTTCATTGTTTTCATAATCTGAAACTTGAAAAATATAAAAATGGCATTTTTGGAAAATTGTGTTAAAACTGTTTTGAATCTATGCATTTCATCAAAGTATCATAAGTCTGCATATAGTTATTTTGAAAAATCAAGTTATCTACCGAATTGGTGTGTTATGCAGGAACATACATGTTATATGGCTTTTGACGAATCAACACCCAATGGACAAACTGTGCAAATTGAGAAAGATAAATGGATACTTGATAGTGGTTGTTCGAGGCACATGACTGGAAATCTCGAGATACTCAAGGACATTACTTATCCAGATGGTGGATTAGTCAATTTTGGTGACAACTCTAAAGGATATGTGGTTGGCGTCGGCAATGTCGGTAACTCTAAAACTTTACTTATTTCTGATGTTTTATTAGTTAGGAACTTAAAACATAATCTGCTTAGTATAAGTCAACTTTGCGATAAAGGTTTTAAAATTAAATTTGGAAAAGATAAATGTCACATTGAAGATGATAAGTCTAATATAATTTTTGAAGGTATTAGGAAGAAAAATATTTATATCCTTAGTATGAAAATTTCAAATGTCAATCTATGTCTTTTGGCTAATACAAGTGACCCTTGGATTTGGCATAAAAGATTTGGTCATTGGATTTCAAATTATTATCTAGGATATCAAAACTTCACTTAGTTGGAGGTCTACCCAAGTTAAACTTTAAAGTAGATAGTATTTGTGATGCTTGTCAATTAGGAAAACTTAAGAAAAGTTCATTTAAATTAAAATATGCTATTTCTACCTCTAGTCCTCTAGAATTACTTCATTTAGATTTATTTGGTCCATCTCAAGTTCAATCAATTAACCATAGTAAATATGTTTTTGTTATAGTAGATGATTATTCAAGATATACTTGGACAATCTTTTTAAAACATAAAAGTGATGCTTTTGAAATATTTAAAAACTTTTCTAAAAGAATTCAAAAACAACATTCTTTCAAAATTAAAACTATTCGAAGTGATCACGGTGGTGAATTTGAAAATGAAAATTTTGAGAATTTCTGTACTCAAAAGGGAATTACTCACAACTTTTCATTTCCAAGAACTCCACAACACAACGGAGTAGTAGAACGTAAGAATAGAACGATTCAAGAGTGTGCTCGTACAATGCTTTTTGATAGTAATTTACCTAAACATTTTTGGGCTGAAACAGTTGCTACAGCTTGTTATATATTAAATAGAATTTTAGTTAGACCATTAACAAATAATACTCCATATGAATTACTTTATAATAAGAAACCTATAGTTGCTTATTTTAAAGTCTTTGGGAGTAAATGTTTCATACTTAATACAAAAGATAATTTAGATAAATTTGAACCAAAAGCTGATAAAGGATTCTTTATTGGTTATTCTAATAGAAGCAAAGCATTTAGAGTTTCTAATTTAAAAACTAATACTATTGAAGAAACTATGCATGTATCTTTTGATGAAAATCTTAAAGATATTGTACAAATAGATGATGAAGAAGATTTTATAAATTTAAATCAATCTAACGAAACTATTAGTGAAATAAATCAACCTAATAAGAGATTTAAAATATCAAAAGATCATCCTATAGAAAATGTTTTAGGAAATATTGAATCTGTAGTAAGAACTAGAAATCAATTAAGTAGTATGAGTAATGTAGCCTTTATATCAACAATTAAACCTAAAAATCCAAAGGAAGCATCGTCTGATGATTCATGGATTCTTGCTATGCAAGAAGAATTGAATCAATTTACCAGAAATGATGTATGGGAACTTGTTCCTAAACCTGAGGATAAAAGTATAATTGGAACTAAATGGGTTTATAAAAATAAAATGAATGAACTCGGTGAGGTCGTAAGAAATAAAGCTCGTTTAGTCGCGCAAGGTTATTGTCAAGAAGAAGGAATTGACTATGATGAAACCTTTGCCCCCGTAGCAAGATTAGAAGCTATAAGAATTCTACTTGCTTTCGCTAATTATAATAATTTCAAATTATATCAAATGGATGTTAATGGTTTTGTAAAAGAAGATGTTTATGTTGAACAACCTCCACTTTTTGAAGATAATAAATTTCCAAACCATGTATACAAGTTAAAGAAAGCTCTATATGGTTAAAGCAAGCTCTTAGAGCCTAGTATGAAAGACTAAGATCTTATTTACTTCAATCTGGTTTTGAAATTGGTAAAGTAGATACAACACTTTTTATTAAAAGAAATAATCAAGATATTCAACTGGTTAATCTTTGGATCAACTAATAACATAATGGATAAAGAATTTTCAGATATAATGACTAAAGAATTTGAAATGAGTCACATGGGAGAATTAAGTTTCTTCTTAGAGCTTCAAATTAAACAACTAGAAAATGGAATCTTCATAAGTCAAGAAAAATATGCTAAAGACTTAATCAATAAATATGGTTTAAGCACCTCTAGTGGAAAACCAACTCCAATGTCAACAAATGTAGGTTTAAGTAAAGAAGATAAATCAAAAGATATTGATCAAACTTTATATAGGGGAATGATTGGTTCGCTACTCTATATAACAGCGAGTCGTCCTAATATTATGCATAGTGTTTGTCTCTGTGCAAGATACCAATCACAACCTAAAGAAACTCACTTAAAAGCTGTTAAAAGAATTTTAAGATATGTAAAATACACTTTAGATTATGGTATTTTTTATTCTAAAAATAATACTTTTGATTTAATATCATATTGTGATGTTGATTATGCTGGTTGTAAATCAGACCGAAAGAGTACAAGTGGAACTTGTCACTTTCTAGGACATTCACTGGTTTCCTGGTTCAGCAAGAAACAAAATACTGTTTCCATGTCAACAACTGAAGCAGAGTATATATCTGCTGCTCTGGCCTGTTCACAAGTCATATATATGCAACAAACTTTAAAAGATTTTGGATTTAACATAAGTAAATCACCAATATATTGTGATAATACTAGTGCAATAAATCTATCTAAAAATCCAACTCATCATGCTAGAACTAAACATATTGATATAAGACATCATTTTCTTAGAGATAATATAACTAAAGAAATAATAACTCTAGATCATATAAATACTGAAAAACAAATTGCTGATATATTAACTAAACCATTAACCGAACAGAATTTTACTAAATTTAGAAGAGAATTAGGTATTTGTTCAAAATCTGAAATATAAAATAATATAATATAATAATCAATAAAAATTCAAAATAAAAATTACATTTTTTTGATGAACATGTCGACATGCCCCATCTCATGATGTCGACATACCCAACAAAAATTTGAAAATTGAATTTCCCTCCAAAGTTAGTTATTTGGTTATTTATCTATTCATTTCGTTTTCTCTCCTCTTTCTTCACTATATTCTCTGCAAATAACTTCTGAAACAATAAAATAATGGCCTCCTCTTCTACTATGAACCCACTTCACGCACATCTCCTCATTCTGGTCCATTTCAACGAACTACGCACGCTCGAGTGATCAAATTGCAAGAGAAGATGAAAGATATCCTTCAATTGATGACTGAAATTCAAGTACGTCAACTTAGGATGGCTAGAGAACAACAAAGGCAAGGGAATATTATTAGGAATGTACAAAAATTCCTTATGGATAACCGTACAAATCCTATTAATATTGAAGACTCTTCACAAGCCATGGAATCCGAGGAAGAAGAACCTATGGAAGAACCACAAGAAGACCAAGAGGAAGATCAACCTTTACCTCAATCCGAAGTCCCTATGAATACGGACGAGAGCGTTATTTGCGTTGGTGAGATCCTTGTTGATACTAATGGAAACATAATTGAACAACATGAAAACTTTTGTCTCCACTACCCCAATTGTTCGATTCATAAGTTTCCTATAGTTAAGGATCGCCATTAAAGCGTACTTTCATTTTATTCTTTGTTTTAAATTGTTTTGTTTGTTCGTGTTTATGTATGTTCTTATATATGTTGTAATAACTAAAATGTGTTCACTTATACTCATTGTTTCATGCTTGTTCTATACATATTATTTGTTCATACTAATCATTCTTGAATTCTTAAGTAGTTAATAGTTTTTTTGATGACAAAGGGGGAGAAAGTTATAAAAATATATGTGCTTGGTGTAAGAGGGAGTCATGGAGTAAGGGGGAGTTATAATTTTAAGAAGTAATCACGGAGTAAGGGGGAGTTATGGTGTGGTAAGAATATTTTATAAATAAAGGTTTTCATCATCAAAAAGAGGGAGATTGTTAGGAACTGAGTTGATGATGTTTTGATGACAACAACCTTATATAGTTATTATACTTTACTTTATAAAATATATACTAACATTTCCATACAAATATATATATATATATATATACGTATGTATATAGGAAGTATATGCAGGTATCATCGAAGACTGATCGGTATAAAGACTCAAGCATCAAGATGAACATTAGAGATTCAAGATTCAAGACTCTAGAGAATCAAGATTTCAAGATCTCAAGATAAGTGTCTAGTATTTTGTTAAAACTTCATGATAGCACTCTCATCTTTCTTCCAATTTTCTTTTGGGATGGAACCCAATTTCTATCGAAACCAGTGGCTTACAAACCCACGACAAGTAGCTTACAAACCTACGACAAGTGGCTTACAAACCCACGAAAATCAAAATCATTTAAACTACTTTGTACAAGTTCTCGATTCCTATGGAGGAGCTCTGTAGGAAGGTTCTTGCAATTTCAGTTTGAATAGATTTTTCAAAATGTTTTTAAATCTTTTTTCAAAATGTTTTAGCTTTCAAAATCATGTTTTCAAAAATATTTTCAAACTTTGTTTTAGCCTTGAAATATTCCTCTATTCTGATTTTAAAAACTTCTATTTTTAAAACATCAAAACTTATTCTGATTTTAGATATCACTTATATTATTGACGGTCTATATCAATTATATTTATATATATATTTAAAATAATGTTTTATATTCATTCTCTATCTCAAAATATTGTTCAAACACTTTACTTTGCTTCAGAGAAGTTTCAACTTGTTTTAAATTCAATTGTCTTTACAAAACAACATTTCTATAATTTTGAACTGAGGGATGTCGACATATGGGGATACCCCATGTCGACATGGTGACAGTTGGATTCAAAATTCAATTTTCAAAAGAAGTGTCCATTCGTTCGAAAACCTTTCGCCAATGGTCATGACTGTTGTGCATCTAAATAAAGGCTTCCAAAACGAATTTTTTTAACAACTTCTTTCTTATTTTCTTCACTCTTTCTTCTCCACCATTCCATATCCATAAAACTTCATATTTTCAAGATCGTGCCATCATTCTGCCAAATTCTCAATAGGAAATCATTTAGATACTCTCTCTATTTGATTCTCCATCATTCTACTAAAGATCAAAGTGCTATTCAGAGTTATAGGATTAATTTGTATTCAAAAAGTCCATAGAGGCTATCCATTCAAAAGGATTGTTAATAAGAAGTATTAGGGTGATCTTGTGTCTCGTAAATCAAGAGAGTTTACCCCAGACTCGGAGATAGGAGGGTTCCTCAAGGCCTTAGAAATTGAGGGTTGTAATTTGGATATTGGCTTATAAAAATCTGTACAAGGATATTGCCTTGGTGCAGGACTGGATGTAGGAGGATTCTGAAACAGTATAAAATCCGGTGTGTTCTTTTCTTTTACTTGCTTTACTTTACTATTTGCATTTGTTATATGTTCTGTGATCATTCTGTGTTAGAATTCTGTTTAGATTTGTGTTGAAATTTTTAATTTAGTCATATAGTTCATATATTCTTTAAAACACTATTCACCCCCCCCCTCTCTAGTGTTATTTCTGCCTTAAGATCCTTAATCCGCATCCCCAACATCCTCTTCTTTGAGTTACCTTGTAAATGCTTCTATCTCTGTCGATAGCTTTTGCTCATTTGTTTTGATAATGTTGGTCATGCCCATGCTCTTGTTTCTGTTCTGATGCGGAACCCTTCCTGGACCACATTGGTTTCGACTGATTCGAAAGGCTTACTATAGATTTCGAAGGGGTTGCTCTAGATAATACGTGCTTTATAACAGCTTGAATGAAGGCGAAACCATTGGTTTCGAATGATTTGGCATGTATTGAAAGGCTTATTCTTTATTGTCTTCGGAAGGTGTGGCTTCGCCTTAATCGAAAGGTCTTTATTTATTCGAAGGGTTGTCAATGATGGCGGAAGGGCACTTTTGACCCCTTCATCTTCTTCAAAAGATAAAAACTCTATGAATATTGATTG
The DNA here is from genome assembly GCA_030765085.1 of Allium cepa. Taxonomy (NCBI): domain Eukaryota; kingdom Viridiplantae; phylum Streptophyta; class Magnoliopsida; order Asparagales; family Amaryllidaceae; genus Allium; species Allium cepa. Next base: position 33,305,730 of record CM060940.1, read on the forward strand.
GAGAAACCTTCCGACACCTTCTAGAGGTCTTGAAGCTTCCAGACCTTGATGGCAGCATCCCTTCAACTCCTTCGAAATGCTTCGCTGTAGCTCTTCTGTCTTCCTCTTTGTGTAAAAAGGTCTCGACTTGATCAAAAGGTGTATATTTGGAGTAACAAATACATAGGTGCATTTAATTAAAGATTACCTTTAGGTGTAGCCCATAAATCACACCTTGAATGATGAATCAAATCTTCTAGATTCAAAAATCAGCCTCTGGATGTTGTAAGTATCAAGAGAGATAAACCACTTTTAAAATTGTTTTTTTTTTGTATTTGATTTTGGTAATTAATATGCCAAGGAAGATCTCATATTTTCGGCCGTTAGAGAAGAATGCGAGAAGCAGAAAAATTACATAAAGAAAAATGAAATTGGGAAGGAAACCTTTCCATTCTTTAATTAAAACTTTTCTAGTTAATTCTCTTAATTAATTTTCTCATTTCGCTCCTATTTCTTTACATGGTATGGCTGAAAATTACCTGCTATCAAATGACATAAGATTCCATCAATCAATGCATGTATTTATCTTTTATTTAATTACACTGATTTCGTATACCAATGCGCGCAAATATAACTTTTATAAATGCATTCAAATAATTACAAATATCTCTCAAACATCAAATAAAATAAATAATAATTAATATTTCTTGAATATTAATTAAATTAATTAATTATAACTTTTTGTAAATTAATTAAATCATGTGGTTTTTTAGAGAATTCATGTATATTCACTTAGCGATTAATATTAAACAATTCAAATATTAACGTTCACACGTCACTTAGTAGGTGATGTGAAATTTTAGCTGAATTCATCGCTTACACATCCTTTGGTAAATACCAATTTTACTTATTATAAGCGGTAACAAGTAGTGATAATTATTTACACTAATTCTCTTCGTCAAAACTTTAGTTAAAACTACAACACATTACTTTTGGAGTTTGGTAGCGATCAAAATTCCAATATCATCCATATTCAATTTTATAGTTACTTCAAACACAAAGTCCTTGGTTCAAAAATAATTATTATTATTAATTGTAACATCCCGCTTTTTTGTACACTTTAAATTGACGGTAAACCACACGCGTCAGAATCAAACCATACAGAAGGGCGGATTATTATTAGGGTGAATAAGAAAAAGCAGAGAAAGAAGGAAAAAACAATAAAGAATCTTGCAACAGAACGACAAAATATAATAATGAAATAACAGTTCATGAAGTTGTTTACAAAACATTTGATTATACTAATACAATACAGAATCAGAGTTGCACGTACCAGAGAATAATAAATAACAACGCAACGGAACAATGTGATGCAGTGGAACACTATAGTATATATAATAAGAGTACAATCTTCGTCTTCGTCCTTCAGAGATAAAGTTTTCGAATCCTGAAATACTCAGACTGACCCGAACGAATTGAAAAGACAAAACGCTCGAGTCAGAATGGAAATATCTTTTGTAAGTTAAACCAATAGTAAAAAATATGAGTGGAACGGCGTCAGATATGTTTATGGGATTTGACATCTTCTATCCAGTGTCAAACGTGAGTGTAGTAACTTAATAGATGTTCGGGATTTACATCTCCTAAGGATCCGTTAAACTATTTACTATGTAGTAATATTTCTCTATTATAATAATGTCTATGGTAAAATAAACTTACTTTTAAATAGCGTTGAGTGACCCAATATTCCTCTTAACACGTAATAGTCTCAATAGTCCATCTAGTATCATGGTTCCTCTTGATCGGAAAGCCACCAGAGGATACCACACGGGCTACGGGAGAAAACCAAACTCGTACAGGGCTCGCTAGGGTAGGTGACACGGCACAACTAGGCAATGCCAGGGTAGATATACCAATTACGCTTCCGGGCCGGTGGTAACGTGTAGCGGTCAGCTACCGCCCACCACGAGCCACACCTCCAAATCAAAAAAAATCAAAAGTGGCCACCGAATCAATCCAAAAGTCAAAGTATAATATCAAAGGGATGTGTCCGGTCAAAGGAGCTACCTCATTAGCCCATCAATCGCTCCAGTTTTAGCCACCTTATGCCAACTCACGGATGTCGGGTCCACGTATATACCTCAAAGGACGTCGCCACCATCCTATTTCATTCTGGAATCTCCACCGCATACATGATTGTTAAAGTGGTTTTGGAGTTGGCACAGAGTATGAAAACTTCTGTTCCCGGTCTCTTTAACCACCAAATGTTATTATAACACCGCGGTCATTTTCAAAATAGTTTATACTTTAAAACCAAAATATCATTTACTTTTCAAAACCAAATCAATACGATATCATTTCCACTTCAAATATATCCTTTTCCAAAATCATAGCACTTTCAAAGTTATAACACTTCGAAATCAAAACCACTCGAAATATGATACTTTAAATCATAATACTTTGAAACTCATAACTTTGAAACATAACTTCTACCATTTAAATGGTTTAAATATTTAAATACTTTATATAATAAAATAGTTCTTCAATTTTCCTAAATCAATTCCAAACAACTCGAATTTCTACATTTTATATTTAACCAAATCCCAAATCATAAAACTTCAATTCAATTCAGTTTCCCAATAAACTATTCCAAATTATGTTGATTTCATAACAAATTTGATCCACAAAATAAACCATTTCAAATTCAATATATTTCAAACATTAAGTATTCAAAAATTTCAAAAGTAAGTTTGGTACTTACGATTCAACAATTCAATTTTCTATATTTTAGTTTTGAAATATTTTACCTAATACATCCATTACATTTAAGTAAAACCCAAATTACAAATAAATAAATATTTCTTTCAAGTTATTTATACTTGAAATATTCATTTAATCCACCTTAAACCAAGCTCATGTTATAAAAATCATACCTTTTAAATTACAAATTTAATAATTTTTCACATCAACTTATTTGAGTTTAATTCTTAAATAAATTCTATTTCAAATAAATTTCAAATTTATCTTCCAACCTTAATTTATTTAAATCATTATAAAATCTATATTTTTCATATATAGACCACAGTGTTTGTATATAATTTTCTATCCTATGATCAAGTGATACGGATATTTATCATTTCGATCCACAGTTTAATATTTTACAGTTATATATCATTTCAAACCACAATCCCGAATGAAAATAAAAATCCATAACAAATTGCAGTTTATAACAACATAAATACAACATCCATTCATCCAATATCAATCATCATACATTTATCATAATCATCGTCCAATTCAATAAATAACATCAACATAGAACAAATAATAATTAACAGGTATTTACTGGCAGTTTATATTCAATAATAAATTAAATAACTATTTTATCCAAATAAATTCAAATAAACTGAGATGATGATTCAAAATATGCCAAACAGTCATAAATAAATTTCTAATCGCATCGTAATTCAATTTAACAAACCTAAGAAATTTTAGAAGTTATGAGGGGGTTAAAACACTCACCTTTTGAATTTAAATTGAATTTAAATCCAATTTAAACCCAAAATTTGAACAGTCTCAGAATTCATCCAAACCAGCTCCATAATATTCGAAATTTCAATATGATCCGAACGCAAAAAACTGCACGTAAATTGGACCTCGTATGTGAAAGATATTCGAGTTAGAAGTTTTAAAATTTTAAATAAATAAATAGAAAAAAGAAAAAAGAAACCAAGTCAACCAGACATCGCCGCGTCAACCGTCCCTTCTTCGTGAGCAAACGCCTCGAACCAGAACCGCACACGAGCCATCACAGTTGGCCGTGACCTTTGACCGCGATTTCCCAAAGCCTCCAGCCAGCATCGCGATACCGACCACCACCAATCTCACCGTCACGAAGAGCCGCACCCATCAGTACCACAAACTTCACCTCCGGCCACCCCAAATGCCGCATGTCGCCGCCTTCTACCAAACCCTGATTAATTTTTGCGACAAGTCCAACCACCAAAACCCCAAGCGAACGCCTCAGATCGACTTTCCTTGGTCCTCTCTACCCAACGGTAAAAATGATTTGACGATCCATCGAAGTTCATCGAAGCGTGATGAACGGTCGAGAGTAGTTCATCCAGTTCTTGTCACAAATCAACCCATATCGAGAAACGAATCATATAATTGATTTGCGCTCTTCGAGGGCTTTAAATCGATATATAATTCGATACAGTTTGAGGAGTTTGAATTTTTGAGTTGAATTTTGAATTGAAATCGGATTGGGAAGATTAGGGTTTTCAGCCAATAAGGAAGAAGAGCAACAGAAATTTCTGTACGTACAGAAATGAGAAATAGAATGGCTGCTAGGTTTTGTAACGATATATATATAGGCGGAACCAAAATAGAAACGAATGGGTTCAATTGATTTGGGTTTTGAACGATAATTGACCCGAAAAGCCCGTTTCGATTCCGGAACGGAAATGGGTCAAACCATATATCAAAATATATGCTTTTAAATTTTTGAACTCGATGGAATAGGTTTCAAGTCCTAATTTTATCGTATGAAGAAGTTATGCTAAAATCAAGTTATTTTAAATTGATTTCAATTGATTTCAATTTCATTGATTTCTAGGCGTTTCGAGCCCGTACGATCAAACGACAAGTCTGATCGCTACGAAACTTGGAATCCTATAAAGATTCACCGTTACAGATCCGATGAAACTAGTTCCATCGAAATCCGAGTCAGTGGCCAAAATGGCTCTTTTCCAGTTAATTAAATAATTTAATATTAAATTAAGTAATCACTTCTTCAATTCAAATTTAGTTATGTACCATTTCTATCATTTCTGATTACAAATAAACTTCTAATTCATTAACCAAAATTTCATATCAATCAAATAAGGATTTATTGCAAAATTTATAGTGTTTACCTTCAATTTAAATAAATTCAGATAAATTATATAATTTTATTTCAGTTAAATTAATACTATTCATATTCAGTCTCTTTATTCAATCATTCATCATCTTATGTATAGATTTAACATTAGTATATATTACCCTAATATTTTTACAATCATCAACTAAATTCATATTAACGTAGTTTTTAATTACGTTTAATTGCAATGGATTTAGATCTAATCCAATAGAATAAATAAATGGGTAAACAATTAATGATTATCACCATTTGCCTAATATATTCTTATTCATATTTAATTATGAAACAAAAAATATTATAATTACTTATCTAACATTGATTCTATCAAATTACAATTTATTACGTATTATTTCATCAATTGATATAACTTTGAACTTATTACCCAATTAACTAATTACAGTCAATTATAACCTTACAATTGGTTTCAATTAATTGAGATTGCACTAAATTAAATATTTATTAACTTGTATTAACATTATTACCTAAATTTACATTCAGTTACTGTTAACAAAGTGTTATTCCATTAATTAATTCAATACATATTTTTATTTTCTCATATTCAATTTATAACTAGGTATAACACTTACACTACTTCATTTATTAGAATTTTATTCAAATTGTTAATAATTAGTTTTAATTACCATTGCTATATTTTATTTCAATATTAAATTATAAAGTTTTTATTCCTTTCCAAATTAAATTACAAAATCTTGTTAAAATAACAAATTTTATTATCGGAAATTTACGGGTCGTTACATTAATCGAACTACTCTGCACAGAGACTTTGACTTTGAGTTGACCGTAATGCTAACCTCATATAACTGAGAAGACGAATCCTCTCGTAAACAGTGTTTCACTTCCAATGCTTTCACTCGACCCACTATAGCCATTCGATAGACACGTTCCATGATTTAACTATAATCAAAGTATACCTTTCACATTGAAGATCAACAATATCCTCAAGTCAAGAGAACTGTACAAATTAATCACGTCAATATTTTCTATTTGACCTTAGTTGTATTAACCAACATAAGACTACCGATTGTGTTGCTCAATAACTATCAGTACGTAACTCCTATGTGCCCCAATCAATCATGAGTAATACACTACCCAACATTTGGAGAGCGTTACGTACTCTAGTGTCGACGGATACATCGATATTCAGTCTCGACGCATCTTAAATAGGAACATTTAAAATGGTATATTTATTTTATTATGATAAATTACTTGTTATCTCATTTTTTGGACAAAACTGGAATATCAATGTTGTGTGCGTTTCCACCACGACCGGAACAGGAAGAAGCCAGCAAGCGTACATAAATCAGGGGTTTCGCTCAAGGATCAAATATAAAAGTTCCATTCGGCATAGCCCATTCGGTAATAAGAAGCAAGGCCTCACTCGGCACTCAGAGCACATAAGTTCATCCGGCGTTCCCAGTACAAGAGTTCATTCGGCTTTCCCAATCCATTTGGTAGTACCGATCCAAATCCAACCTTCCCCCCATATCACAGCCGAACCGGACCTCTCCACCTCCATGCCGAACCATGCATAGCCGAACCAAGCTCCACTTCCATGCTCCACCGAACCACATACCACCGAACCAAGTCACTTCGTCCATCACCGAACCATCCACAAACGGACCAAGCTCCAACTTCTCCAAGCTCCATGCCGAATGAAGCCTCGCCGAACCAGAACGCTACCAGATCAGATTGCTTAAGCCCGGGCCCACCAGCAGCTATATACATCCAAGACCCATGCCCCCTACCTCACTCTATAAATAGAGGGGCAGGGGTACAACAATGGCAGACAAGTTTGAGAGCTCAAGCCTGGAAGGAGCTTTCAAACAACTTTAGATACTTGTAATCAAAGCTTTGTACTTGTAATCTAAAGAAAAAAGGAGAATAACATATAAAGTGGACGTAGGCACGTTCTGGCCGAACCACTATAAATCTGTGTGTCTTTTACAGTTTAGTCCATGCTTTTTATATATTTGCATAAATCACCCAAATCACTAAATACAACATAAAATCAACCAACTCATACGACTTTGGGTGTTTGCGGCCATTTTTTACGCAAACATTTTGGTGCTTTCACTGAGAAGGACCAGCTCCCGCTACATCGGATAGAAGTTGAATTTGAAAATCTAAAAGTTCAGATCTAAGAGTTATGACGAGACAAACAAGTAGAAGGCAAAGGCCAGAGAGAAGTGAACACCAAGGAAGTCAAGAGGCTTCCTCGGGAGGGAATCAAGCGTCGATCTTCATAACTAGGGATGAGATGGAGGCCATGATGAGAAGACAAGAAGAGATGATCCAGAACTTACTTCAACAAATTGGGCAAATTGGAGCACAAATCCAAGGAGCAACTGGAGTTCAGGATAGAGCAGGACCATCTGGCGCAGCACCAGAGCTAGGGGACACTCACGCAGAGCATGTTGATCCGACCCCGAGAAGAGAGATGGGGGCATCCGAGCCACCTGGTAGCAATAGAGGAATGAACGTTCAGCCAGGGAGGCATACACATGAAAACTCCCGCGGACTTGAGGGGCAGGTCGAAGGTAGTGAACGAGAACTACAGCTTGGAGACAATGACAGATTAGCAGAGATGGTTAGACGAGCTATGAGAGGCGGTTTAGTAAACAGAGACTTGGAAGATGTAAACAGGAGTCCTTTTTCTTCTGCGATTAGGATGGCTAGGAACCCACCGGAATTCAAGCTACCATCATTGGGCATGTACAATGGGAAAACGGACCCCACGGTCCATCTAACGAAGTATATGAGACATATGGAAGTGCTGGGGGCATCAGAGGAGGTTATGGCCCGGTGCTTTCCACTGTATTTGACAGACATTGCAGCATTATGGTTTAGGCAACTGGAGAGCGGCTCCATAGGAACGTGGGCAGATTTAACTGAGAGATTCATGAAGCAATTCAGGGTTCATATTGCGAGACCCAAGAATGTGATGACTTTGGCAACCATGAAACAAAAAAACGGAGAAACTTTGAGGAGCTTTCTAACGCGATTTAATGCGGCGGCAGCATCAGTAGATCGACCAGATCCATCTATGGTCATGATGGCAGCTGTATCTGGAATAGCTGTTAATACGGAGTTCAAGAATTCATTAACCAAGGGCCCGCCTATGAATCTGGGAGATTTCTATCATGAGGCTGAAAAGTTTCTGCGTTTGGAAGATGCTAGTGCAGAAAGAGAGGAAGAAGATGACGTTTACGCAATCAAGAGCGGAAACCCACCTGGAAAGGGTGCGGAGACTAGCAAAGGAAAAAGAAAGGCTGAGGATAATGATGAAAGGGCAAAGTGGCTACGAAGAGAGCCACGATTCACCACCTATTCAGAGCTGAATGAGAGTTTGGAATGGATTTATCAGGATACCAAGGGGCAGGTTCCGTATCGTAGACCAATGCGAAGGGATCCAACCTCTGACGAAAGAAAATCAGATAAGTTTTGTGTATTTCATGAATTGAATGGCCATAATGCTAATGATTGTAGGCATTTGAAGGACGAGGTGGAAGGGCATATCAGGAACGATATGCTCCTCCAATATGTGAGGAGGCGAACTCCAGCAGTGGAGCCAGAGCGACCACCATCTACATCGGCTAGAGGTGACCCTGGATCGAGGCACCATTTGATTATCCCTTGATTGCTTGATTAAAATAACGATGAACAAGTTGTAAACCTCTCGCTAGCACGGTTAAATCATTTACACATGTGAGCGATCGCGCACGATCCATAGGCATGCTCTGAATGACTACCAGCCGCGTTATAGTAAGAGTTTACGCTTTGACATCTTCATTCTGCTTTTTGCTTTGATTTTGATTTGAACGTTTAAATTCTCCCTGATTGGACATTTCTGCTGTAAGGTTCATTTGATTATTGCTTTAACATTTACAATTCTATGAAAAAATTGTTTACTTGTATGCCCGTTGGATCGCGAACGGTCCACGAGCACCAATTGCATGGTAACGAACTGCCGAAGCCTTTGATTCGAAAACTCCCCCAAACAATAACTCCAACACTGATAATATTAAGTCCCCCCCGGGCACACTCATTCGCCTCGAACGACACCCGACTTCGAACAGTCACAATTCGCCTCGAACGGCACCCGACTTCGAACAGTCACAACTCGCCTCGAACGGCACCCGATCGCGAACGATCACAACTCGCCTCGAACGGCACAACTTGCCTCGAACGGCACAACTCACCTTACCTCAAATGGCTCGATCGCGAATGGTCGTCATTTGAGGTCCGCCACTTGACCGCACACTGTCGCACTTTACCTCGAATGACTCGATCTCGAACGGTCGTCATTTGAAGTTAAGCGCTTGACCTTGAACGGTCACATTTCATCGCAGATGACTCGGTCTCGAACGATCGACACATGGATCCATGCACTTGACCGCACACTGTCGCACTTTACCTCGAATGACTCGATCCCGAACGGTCGTCATTTGAAGTTAAGCGCTTGACCTTGAACTATCACATTTCGCCACAGATGACTCGATCCCGATCGATCGACGCATGGATTTATACGCTTGACCGCGCACGGTCGCACTTCACCTCAAATGACTCGATCGCGAACGGTCGTCATTTGAAGTTAGGCCCTTGACCATGAACGGCCGCGCTTCATCCCTAATAGCTCGATCCCGAACGATCGTCATTTGAGGACATATGAAACTGTAAATTCCTTTGCAGGACATCAACAGGATATGAACATCCAGCTCATGGCATTACAAAACACGCCGTCCTACCGCAAGGCATGAGGACATCAACAAGATATGAACATCCAGCTCATGGCATTACAAAACACGCCTTCCTACCGCAAGGCATATTTTGGGGGGCAAAGTGTTATCCCATTTTTTGGACAAAACTGGAATATCAATGTTGTGTGCGTTTCCACCACGACCGGAACAGGAAGAAGCCAGCAAGCGTACATAAGTCAGGGGTTTCGCTCAAGGATCAAATATAAAAGTTCCATTCGGCATAGCCCATTCGGTAATAAGAAGCAAGGCCTCACTCGGCACTCAGAGCACATAAGTTCATCCAGCGTTCCCAGTACAAGAGTTCATTCGGCTTTCCCAATCCATTCGGTAGTACCGATCCAAATCCAACCTTCCCCCCATATCACAGCCGAACCGGACCTCTCCACCTCCATGCCGAACCATGCATAGCCGAACCAAGCTCCACTTCCATGCTCCACCGAACCACATACCACCGAACCAAGTCACTTCGTCCATCACCGAACCATCCACAAACGGACCAAGCTCCAACTTCTCCAAGCTCCATGCCGAATGAAGCCTCGCCGAACCAGAACGCTACCAGATCAGATTGCTTAAGCCCGGGCCCACCAGCAGCTATATACATCCAAGACCCCTGCCCCCTACCTCACTCTATAAATAGAGGGGCAGGGGTACAACAATGGCAGACAAGTTTGAGAGCTCAAGCCTGGAAGGAGCTTTCAAACAACTTTAGATACTTGTAATCAAAGCTTTGTACTTGTAATCTAAAGAAAAAAGGAGAATAACATATAAAGTGGACGTAGGTACGTTCTGGCCGAACCACTATAAATCTGTGTGTCTTTTACAGTTTAGTCCCTGCTTTTTATATATTTGCATAAATCACCCAAATCACTAAATACAACATAAAATCAACCAACTCATACGACTTTGGGTGTTTGCGGCCATTTTTTACGCAAACATTACTCATGGTTACAACACTTTGTAGCTACTATCACAAAATATACTATTTATGAATTTTCTATTAAATATACTTTTAATTAATTAATTAATTAATTAATTAATATAACCACATTATCAGTATATAATAGAAAGAAACACATTTATTGCGAGCAAGATATGTCAACTAGTTAGTTATACGTAACAAATTACATAATTGCCCCTAAGACATACCCCTAACTCTGTCAGGAGTAACGATATAATGAAAGGGACGGAGGAATGACGAAGGGGAAGGATTGTTTTTCATTCCTATAATATTTCTTAAAACATGAAAAACAAAATAATTAAATTTATTTTCCATTTTATATGTTAGCTTCATTTTCTGAATTCATTCTTTTCCAAAAATACATGGGTCGTGTGCATGCTTTTTCGACGAAAACACAAAAAATTAAAAGGGGTAAATCAAATGAGGTCTAATGTATTTACTTTTAGCCAAAATGCAAATATTTGCACTTTCTATAGTGCAAATATTTGCAATTTAAAGTGTAAATATTTGCATTTTTAAAATGCAATAATCTACCTAAACTCGAAACATTTGCATTAAAATGCACAAATATTTATGGCAAAAACAAAAATATCTGAAGAAAAATTGCAAATATTTGCACTTGTCGAAAAATTAAATAAATAGAAAAAGAATTGATCATAGAACCAAGCAATTAAGTTCGTATTAATTTCCAAATAATGATAATGATGACGATTTTGTCAAAAACAAAAATAAGGATGTAAGTTGAAACACGTATTTAAGATGTCTTTAGCTATCAAACTTGAAAAAAAATAAGGATCAAAATTCCAACTTAATTACATTTGGTTTGGAAATAGTGTTTTGGACTGAAATGTAATTAACGTATTCTGATCCATTTTGAATAAATGAGGTCCATTACAACAAAGCCCACATTCTGATATTAGGTCTGAACTTTCATATAAATGCTGCGCAAAACTCCTGCTCCGGTTGATTCGTGGCGGCTCACAGCTGGGTTAGGTGACTAAGGTCTCATTTCTCTTTATATTTTCCTGGCATTTGTTTTCTTTTTTCCTTAAAAAAATGTGTCGCTGTCATGTTTTTGAGCAACGAGGAAAATTGATTTGTGGTGATTTGGGTTTCTACATGCATCTCAAATTTCAGATGATATGAAAGCATTCTGAACGCTAAATTCAGGGTTTAATCCGTAGACGATCTTGGTTAGATTACGAATAATTTTATTATGTTCGAATTGAGAAACCATGTTATTGTCTGTTTATATTTGTTCCTTTTAACAAGAACTGTACCTGGCATAAGTTTTAACAGTTCGTGTCATATCTTAATTCAATCCTTGAATCTTTTCTTTCAAAGAAAAATAACTGTCTGTTAAACGAGAGAAAAACAAAGTGTATTGTTTAGCATATTATGTTTTCTTGGCTTCTATTTTATTTTCCTTTTTCTTTTAAAAATAACATAGATGGCATATTTTTGAGCAATGAGGAAATTTGCATCGTGGTGATTTCGGTTTCTACTATGTGCATCTGAATTATTGAGATGATACAAAGCATTTTGAGTGCTAAATTATGATTTAATCAGTAGATTATCTCAGTTAAATTTTGAATAATTTAATTCTAATGGAACTGAGGAACCATGTTATTGTCTGTGTATCATTAGTTCTTTGTTTGATCTCTTTAGCTAGTACCGTACCTGGCATAAGTTTTAACAGTTTGTATGAATAATTCAGTCCTTGGACTATTTTGATCAAAGAATAATAACTGACATTTGAAAGACAGTTAACATTGCGAAAAACGTTATTATATTGATCAGTATTTTTGCTTTATATGGAATATAACTATAGTAAAGTTGAGGGAACTGGGCAGTTAGGTTTGTCATTTGGATAGCTTAATAATCAGGAATTTTTAAAGGCCTTAAAATTAGGACAGGGCTTGGTCACTGAATAATATATTTCCTCTGGTCTTGTAGGAATTTTCTAAGTGCATGCTGGGCAACTTCAGTGTTTTAGAATTTCATATAAGTACCTTACAAAGGAAACTTATAAGTAGAAATTTAAGAAGTACTTATTTATTGTGATTTACATGGCTTATAATGATAAAATATTTATATTTAAAAGATAAATTACGTTCAAATGTCATATTTAAAAACTATTTAGAGAGTACTGTTCAAACACTATTCGATATTCAAGGAGTTTTAAAATAAATAGTTAACAAATGGGGTATAAGTATAAGAAGTGTCTTGAAATTTTGAGTTTTCAAGGCATTCATCCAATCTTTTTTCACAAGTGGCCCAATGACAAAAATTAATAATTATTTCATGTTTTGCTCAAGCATATCAGCACCTATCTATATCTTGATCTATTTCTCTAACTCCGATTATAAATTACTCAATAAGTTCACAGTTGAGTGTTGTTGGTTAGTTGGCAAATAATTGTATATTAATGTCAAATTTTCATTGTTTGATATCCTTTTATTCTGCAAATGAAAGACATCTTTTGTATAGAGATGCAGTTAATAAAATTTAATTGCATTTTCTACTGCATGCACAGTTGTCTATTATTTTTGGGCAATTGCTATAGAACTGGACAGGGACAGCTTGATTGTTTGGAGCTGCTCTGTTCAGAGTGTGACACATATTTATTATGTAGCTAACAATTATTGTGTATTCATAATATAGGTCGTATTTTAAAAAAAATGGGGATTTGGTTTAATCGATGTATTTATGGATAATGTTTCAATTAATGAGTCGAGGATGTTATTCCGCATGTAGAGCATGGGCCACACTATTGTATTTTTTCCTTAACTCTATCGGGTTTGCAACTCTTTCATGTTCTAAAGTTCGAGCAAAAATTTTGTTGGTCTGTTGGATTTGTTGAATGATATTCAAAGCTGATTTTTCGACTAACAAATTTGTTCGTGTATTATCTAGGGCGAAGTCTATGGATAGATGTTACTACCTTGCTGAACATGTATTGTTGGACATACTAATATATTTACCTGTGATGTCTCTTTTGCGATTCAAAGCTGTTTGTAAGTACTGGTGTTCTCTTATTGAAAGCCCTGCTTTTATCTTCGAACACGTCGCTCATAACCGTGACAATAACGAGGAAGATAATTTCATTGCCTTGGGTAGCGTCTACGAGCCTCGGCTATATGAAACAAAATTTGTATTGCTTTCTGGTAGTCAATACGAGGAGTGTATTTATGATATTGACAATGGGAAGTTTTGGTATCCAGACAATGGTTATGTATTCCTAGTTGGTTGTTGTGATGGTATTGTTTGTTTAAAACATCAAGGTGAAATTGCTTTATGGAATCCTGCCTTAAAACAGGTGAAACGTATGCCACCATCATCGTTTTCAGATATGTTGGTAAAAGTAAATACTTGGTGCTATACGTCGTTCGGTGCTGATTTAAAGAGCAACGATTATAAAATAGTAAGCATTTTGATTGTATATAAGGAGGGTAGGCAATGTCATATGGTTGGCAATCAGGTTGAGGTATGCAACTTAAGAGGAGATGTTTCCTGGAGGATCATATATAAGGATGATGTTTTGCCATTCCATGAGATCTTTACCGAGGATGCAGCATCCTCAAGCAAGAGTGGGATGTGTTTTTGGTTAGCAAGCTACGATGATGAAACCACAATTCTTCTTTCATTTGACTTCAGTTATGATGTGTTTACGACAATGCGAATTCCCGATGAAGTCTGGTCCCCCGCTGACCCTTACATAGATCTTTTGGATAACAAAGTGGTTTGCATGGTGCAGAAGTCCAATGGAGATGAAATATTTCTTGATATATGGATGTTGCATGAATTTGGTGTGGAAGAGTCTTGGAATCCGATATATAAGGTTGGTCCCTTCTTCGGCTTGGACTATGTTTCCCCACGATTCTCCAAGAGTGGAGAGTTTCTTATTTGCTGTAAATCATATACTACAACACAAGGTAGGTTGTACTTGTACAATTTACACACACAGCAAGGAAATTTTATTCAGAGTTGCTGGTTAGAAGTTGATTGTCCATGTGGACTTACTCGCTACAGTGCAAGTCTTGTTTCGCTCAAAAAAGAAAACATTGTTAAGCCAACAAAGTGATATAAGTCGAAGTATTGTTGTATTGAACATATTTTGTTTGGATTTTGAGTGATATATTTTAAATTTATCTTATTGAAATTATAAAGCAACATCTAATTTGTTCATTTGCATCCGGTTCAACCATGTATGCCTTAACCTTTATGGAAAATAATATTTTTTAGGTGGCACAGTCATTGAATTGCCTGTATGTTGAAATTGTATATTTTCAAATCCACACTCTTTTCGTTAACATTTAGAAGTATTGGAACATTTTGTTTAAGCTAGTCCAATAGCATGATAGTTTACTTGTTATTGAAATTCTGCTATGGTATTCCTTTTTTCAGTTTACTTGTTTGTTATTGAAATTCTGCTACGGTATTCAAAGATGTTGCCTTTGTCCGATACGTTGATTTACTTGTAAAAATGTCAAAAAGACAACTTGTAAAAATGTCAAAAAGCTTTGTCTGTGAATTCCAGGAGATGCGTGCACGACGTATGTATATTTATGTATATGAATATGTGTGTGTATTATATTATATTATTATTTGTATATGTGCATGCGTGTTCTCAAATGGACTAGCCAGGATATCACTATTGTTATTACTTTGGGTTGTCATACTCCATGTATATATATTCAAGTATGCAATAGATTACTTTGGGCTGTTATACTCCATGTGTACCACACTTGTGAAGCAGCTTGGTCCACGTTTTCAAAACAACGTAACCAATAAGCGCGGCAGATACGTTAAGAGCGGGCACAAGTCCCATAGTCAAATTATTTGTGTAAATCTCACATGGAGGAGCAAGGATAAAATTTCATGCATCTGTAAATCTTTTTACTGTAATCATCACTGATAATGAAATCTCATGTGATCGCCGCTTCATTACTACGTTGATTTGTTATTGTTAGTTTTGAATATACCACAACATGTATCAGTTAATGATGTAATAATGCTTGGCATGAGGTAATAATGTATGGCCTTATACTGTTATGAGATATATTTTTTTATTTTGCTAGGTGCATCGAAGCTTCAAATTGTGGCAGGCTAAAGCCTAAAGGCATTGCATTTGATATTTAATATCAAGGAAATTATAAACCCAAATCTGTTTAATAATAATATATATTTATTTAAATCAATGCACGACTCTATTTACATGTCCGGTTGCAAGTAAACTTTGGTGAATGGGTTAAACACTGCGTACATTTCTTTTGTAAATTGTAAAATATGCTTGAAATGAGTTTATAATTTCAATACTTAGTTCATTTGCGAAAATTATGGATCTGTGCGTATGTCTGTTGTCTATCTATTCTATTGCATAAATAAGAAAATTATGTATCCTTTAGTAGCATACGTGGTTATTTATTTTATTATTAGTCAGTTTCGTAAGCTCAAACTATACGTACGGTTATTAAGTTGTATGCACTTTTTATCCATACACCTAATACATATATGTATCTTCGTCCACCTAAACTTTCTCTGTGAATAATTCAATTTAGATCAATATGAATTTTTTTTGTCACCTTAAATTTTAATGTCTACCATTCAACAATTACATAATAAAATGTTAAAAGGGGTCAATTAAGTCATAAATCTTATCATGTTACCATAATGCATAAGCTTTATTATATCATAGGCCAACTAAAATGATTTTCTTTACCGTTTTCTATTGATTTTTTATTTTGTTTTCCCATTATATGGAAAATAGATGTGGTTGTAAGATTCTCGGTGATATTGTTGAACAGTAGCCAAGTCCCAATATGTGTAGCAAATTATTGCGGTTGTAAGATTTTTGACGATATTGCTGAACAGTTATCAGTAGCCAAATCTCGATGTCTGTAGCAAATTATTCTTTTTTCCCTTCAAATTCCCTTGACAGGTTATTTTTTTACTCGCAACCACTTCAAATGCTTATTAACCACTGATACAGAAGATGTAATTTTAGCCTATACTTTACCTTTCCGTTGACTTGGTATCTAAACAGATGTTGATTTGATTTTTATCGACTAATAGCTTATATTGAATAAAATGTTAAATGCGTGCTTTGCAGCTTACTTCTTTACTCTTTAATTATGATTACCTTTATGGTTGCTCTCCAATTACCCATCGGGTATGTTATTACTTGGTAACTAAGTTGATGTTAACTTATTTTCGTATAGTCTATCATCAATCACCAATCTTACTTATCTATATCAGTAAGAAACTTTACTTCATCGGATATTCAGTACTTTTCAAAAATGAAATATTACCTCTACTTATATAGTTAACGTGAAGAACATAATATATAACATACAATTTAACATACACCATATTGAAGTCATTATAAAGTAAAAAGAATATCTTGAAGGATGCAAGAAAGGAAATTCTGATATTGCTGCTTATATCAATCTTAAATGTCCTTTTTTCGACTGTAGTACTTTGGTAGATTGCAGTATCTATTGTGTGTTCATATAATTTTGAGGTTAGATGAAGGAAATACGGTGTTTTAGTGTGCTGGTTCTGTGTTTAATTAACTCTCTAATGAATTGATGTACAAGCTGATGTAGTATATGTTCCATGCACTTCCTTTATTATGTTCTGTTTGTTCCTTAATTTCTACCAAGAAAAAATATACTTAGTTTAAGTTTATAGTTTCAGGGATTAACTCTTCCATATCCGTGCAGATTATAAACTTGTGGCATTGGGATGATTTCTCCCATTAGTTAATCAGGTCTGTTCTTTCACTCTCACATTTGTTTCTTATGCAATTTTTTTCCCGTATATTTGTTTGCCTCTTATTTTTGATTCTCACTTCTACAATATCCAATGTTTTATTGGTGTGTAGTTTTGAATAATCAGTGCTCAATATCAATACACTCACATTTATGTTTTGCTCAATTTTTCCTGAAGAGATAATTATGCATAAATTCAGAGAATTCTTAACTACTTTAAGAGGAAAATTTTATGATTTACAAATCATATAGACATACAAAAACATTACAATGCTCAATGCGAATCAGGTATGATGTATGTAAAGTAAAGCATTCTTTCTTTTTTATTCAGCTTTTCCCCTGTAATTCAAGACCTAGAATAATTTGCACAATAAAACCAAACTAGTTGATCATTAACCGCAAATTCAAATTATATATTGCAATCGTCAGAAGGGTTATTCAATTTATCTAAATATCTAGCTTCAGCAAATGGATATTAGATACTTCGCTTGATTCGTTCAGAAATTGGGAACCAAATATATTACCAAATGACCGTATGCACAGAATTCAATAAACTGAAATTATAAAAAGTCTCAACCAATTGAACAGGCTTGAGTGGAACATTGAATATTAAATCCAAAATACATTTGGTGTAACAAACTGAGCTTCTCAATTGGTACCTTACCTCAAATAAAATCTTGCTGTAATTGCATAGCTGTGCTTGTCTGAGCAAATAGTGTACGGATCAAATTCGTAAGCCGACTTTGACCAGAGAAGCGTTTGTTTAATATTCGTTCTTTAACCTTATTCAACATGAACCGTAGTACATTTTTTTATGCCTGACTAGAATTGGCCCATGCTTCGTACACGGACTGTTTTTATTATTGTAAACGGAGTGCAAGAGCATTTTTGAAATTTCAAAAAGACGCCGAGTAAATTAATTCAACGAATTTTCTTTACTAGTAGTAGAGATTAGTTCCAAATGTAAGACAAACCGTTTTCCAATCTTCTTCTAAGTAGCGTGACTTCTGAACTCTTCTGGATCAAAGATTAACAATATTTTCTTTTTTGACTTTCTTTTGTAAGCTGCCTTTGTTTATCCACAAGCTGATACTTTTTTTTTACTTATTTTCTGCACTATTTGTTCAAGACATATCACCTTCCCAGCCTTAAATTATGTGAAGAGTTATTCTTCTATATATACCGAACTGCATTCATAAATTAAAAGATGGAGATATGAATCATCAATATATGTTGCTTGTGAAATGCTTATCTTATATCATGTCTTATATGTATTAATATTCGTATGCACATAAATTATCTCTTATAAATAAGTTTGATGCTACAATTTACTAATATGGCTTCCTTGAAACAGAAGGCTATACATTTTTATTTTAAACTCTGGCTAAAATACACCTAAAATTGAAATGTATAGTACTTGGTTGTGGTCTGCCTTATATTTTTGAATAGCATGCACGGCAATAGTTCCACATCTGTCA
This sequence comes from Allium cepa, assembly GCA_030765085.1. NCBI lineage: Eukaryota > Viridiplantae > Streptophyta > Magnoliopsida > Asparagales > Amaryllidaceae > Allium > Allium cepa. The sequence continues at coordinate 33,324,617 of CM060940.1, forward strand.
TGGATTCATTTGGTTTAATAATTTTTGGGATTAATGTCTCATCTTGATTATCTCACTGTTTGATCTGTACCGATTCATTGATTAACTTTTAATGCTCTAATTAATTCCAGGAGCTTAAAAGACTGTTTTGGATGTGCTTATTATCTCAGCATTGAATTATTAGTATGATTTTTAACTAATATTGGTGCTTTTTTAATTTCTGGACTATAAAGCTTTGACCTTTGACCATTGTTGCACTCTTTATATCTAGGCGTTCAAAGATGGAAGCAGTGGAGGGATAGATTTCTCAACTTGATTTCTGCGTAAGTATTAGTTACTACAGCATATGTAGAAATACTACAGCACATGTAAAAGTAATACAGCTTGTGTATAAGTAGAATATCAATTATGTCTGACTGTAAGCATGTGGTTATTTCCCTTTTGTTTGCATTTGAAAACCTGATAGTTTTTAATAATTTGAAAACCTGATGGTTGAAGTGAGTATTAGTTTTTGCAACTGCCAGCAGTTCTATCCATTGTTTGTAAATATGCCAATATGTGTGTGTGTGTTAAGGTCGAGCAAACTAGGACATATTTCTCTGCAGATTATCTATTGTCATTATTTTTAGACATTATTATACCTTCTAGAGAAGTTGCTCTACATACAACTTTCAGACTCCGAATGCCTGGCCTGCAGGCTAGAAACTGGGCATAGAAAAGCTTTTGTTATTCCACATTTAACATCATGTGGTCGAGTATACATGAACGTCCATGTGCATCTGCACCTAATCATCCCAGTGTGTGTATCATAACATCTATAGAATCTTTTTTCAATAAGCATGTTTGTTTTTTACCTTCATCGCTACATATTTGTATTACGTTTGTAGTATTTCCCCTACCAGAGTGCGTGTTAGAGCCCTCATTAATTCTCAGTATTTCTTCCTTGTTTCCAGACACATGCCGCGGTCTTTCAATCAAGTAACGAGCCATACAGAGAAGCTGCAGTAAAGGGAAAAAAGTGCAGTTTTGGCGAGCTAAGATATATCAAAAACATGCAAAAGCACACTATTAGTATGTAATTTATTTTAACGGATGTGGAAGTCAATCCAGGCTTTGTTTACACTTCTCTGAGTACAACCATAGCCTGTAATCATATTGTAATAGATAAATTTATAAGCATGACAAGAGGAACGAGTTTATACTTTATATAGCTCTCTCGCTGCGTGCAAGCCCATGTGACTCCTAAGCACCACTTAAATTAACTAACACCATTAGGATGTCATCTTATCTCCACTACTAATAATGTAAATTTCATTCATATAATTTTAACCGTGTCTTTTTGAAATACCCGAAATATCATTCTTGCACCGTTCTTCTCGCATCACAGCTGTTCATATCACATCTCTCTCTTTATGCATCGTTCTCCCCTAAAATAAAAAACCTAGATACTCACGACTCTCATATCCCCCTCATATATATCCGATTCCTCAGTAGAGCCGCTTCAAGATCCATCACCTGGCGTCGTGCCTCCTATCGTTGCCACCAGAGATCGCAACAACACCTAGACATCGTTATAGTTTTCAATCACGCGAAGCACAATAGGCCTCCCTTCCAATCACGAGCATCACTCTCACCAGAACGTGCGAACCTAAGTCGTGTCGCACAACATCAGGTCGTGATTACCACTTCCAGTCACGAAATTTTAGCCCCCTATGGCTTCATTGCTTAGCCTTCACCTTAGACATCGTCCACTCCTGCACCTCTATCGTTCAAGCGCTGGTGTTTTTATTTGTTATTTATTCTAGATGAATTCAACCTTAAACTCATTATTACTTTCATATAAAATATTCAGTAATCATTAACATTGATTTGGTTATTTATTCCAGATGTTTTTATCTCTTCTATCTTCTATTCGTATTGGTTGGCAATATGAAAATTAGCTCCAAAATAAGGAATTAAAAGGCGAACAGTTTATCAGAGTGAATTTTTGTACATCGTTCCTTTATTTTAGGCAATAATTTTAGTTGATTTTCTTCAACGGTCACTAGGTTTTTGCAGAAATAGCATGTTTATGTTTTCTCCATTCTTACATCATCGACCAATTTATTTTCTAACATAAAATAAAAAAGAATTCATAGTTGACTCAAGTTATCTTTGATTATAGTTGATCTTATTTATTTGTATATTATCAGGACCCATTGAATAAGTTAAATGTTGTAAGAAGGCATGCATATTTTTTTAGCTTTGTTGGATTTGTTCTCATATTGAATTTGAGTTAACAATCAATGGTTGATTACTTGAAAGTGAAAGCATGATTATTGAAGTAATATGCAAGATAAGATTACTATTTATTCATCCCCTTCTTTTTCATTGTAAAATAATTAGTTGAGGATATTATCTATGTCACAACTCTAATTTATACGGTCGTTTGCATTGCTGGAAGCATTTTATTTACCATTTGCATTGGTAGTAGCTATCATAACGATTTGTAATATTTTTATATCCTACAGATTTCAAGTTGATTGACGGTTGATAGATTGATATGGATACAGATGTAACAACTCATACAACCAAAGTCAGTAACTCTATTTACTTTGTCATAGCCTGCCTACATACATGTGTATGATAAAATACTGAAAAGATGATCAATGATAAATAAATATTGATATAGGATTTGTGAAAAGTACACTACAAGGAAAAAGGCATTTTCCGACGGCCGAAAATCGTCGGCGGCCGTTGGAGGCCGCCAGAAGCCGTCGGAAAATGCCATAGGAAAATAAGGCGTCGGGGGGCATTGTTTCCGACGGCTTCCGACGGATTTCGACACTTGTCGGAAGCCCTCGGAAACCGTTGAAAAAATTGATCTGAAAGCGGTCGAAAGCCGTCCGAAACCGTTGGAAAATTTGCTCTGAAAGCGGTCAGAAGCCGTTGGGAAAATATTACCTGAAAGCCGTCAGAAACCGACGAAAATCTGCTGCATTTTTTTATATTTCCGCTGCAATATAGCCTTCCATCCACATTTTCCATACAAACACTATTCCACCAATACTGTAAAATCCAATATATAATATTCCAACAAAATATCAAAAACCAAACTATGCACAATTCACCAAACAAAAAATACATAAAATTAAGTCAAAACACATAATTTTACAACAAAAGAGCTAAGTGTATCATAACATAGTACATAAATCAACAACTACCTCCACCATCTACCAAATCATACAAAACAGAAAAAACATGCCAACCAAAGCAATCAATCAATCTCCTCCAGAACCAGAGTCAGCAGAGGAAGGGAAGCGACAACCATACTGCTGCATGTACTCGACGATACGCTGGTCTAGCAACTGTATGGTCTCTATGGCCTGCCGACGGTTCTGCTCCTCTAACTACGCCACTCTAGCCCGCAAATCTTCGATCTCTGCTAGATCAATCTGAGCTCTAGTCTTCCTACCTCGTCTCTGACTACTGGTCTGTAATAAATATTTAATTTAGCCGTGTGATCTCTGTAAGTGTATGTGCATGTATGTGAATGATTATCAATGTGATAATGTTATTTAATTTGATTTATGCATGTTTATGTAAGTGTATGTGCATGTTGATAACATCTTATATTGTGGTAACACCAAATAATTATAGTGACAAGATTGTTGATTTATATTTTGAAATACTATAACTTTGGAAATTTTTTGCATAAGTAAAGTAACTATAGGGAAGGATGAGAGCAATAAATTTGAAATTACTTTGTTTTCTATCTCTCAAATGAGAGGGAGGTTGGCCAATTTATAGATACGAACAGTTGTGTCACCCAGCAAAGGAATAACTATTTTGAAATGAAATGATTAATTTCAAAAAATGGTCTGTAAATTGGTTAAGGAGAGCCATGTGACTAAACCAAGAAATTGTAGGCTGAATGAGGCTGACAATGTATCGGGCAAATATCAACCATTATAAAACATATTTTTGTATCTTAACAAATTACTCATCATTTGAACTTAGAATTTACACATATTAGATGATGGAAAAAACATTAGTTGATGTAGTTCCCATAGCATAAACCGTTATTTTGATACCTGAAACACTAAAGGCCTTTATTTACAAATTATTGCAACCATATGTAACCTACTCTAGTAAAGTATTTGTACTTCATATTTGTATGTTCATTTATACTTGTTAATCGAGATACTAGTCCTAAATTAAGAAAAAATTAGCAATAAAATAATTTATGTTGATGCAAAATAATTTTGTCCTTGTATTATTTTATTTCAAAATAAATGTACAAGTACTCGTTCAGTTTATATATTTCCATTCAAAAATCATATATTACTCAAGTATTTTTAAAAATGAATCCATATGTTACATTAGTCGCTAATAAATAAATATAAATATGTCGTTAGAAGCACCTAAGACTTTTATGGCAAAGTCACTCTATCTCAAAACTCTGTTCATTACCATTTTGCCGCATTAAATCTCTTCCTGTTATTTGCAATAAAATCAAAGCTACAATAATTTACTCGTTAATGAAGTTCTAACCATTACTTACATATAATGTATACATTTGAAAGTATGTTCTTTTGGCCGTTTTTAAATTGTGATTCAACCATTTATTAACAAAAATAATAGTACGTTACATTACGAGATATCACTGCTTTTGATTTCTTTAATAGTAAATGTGACAAATTTATGCATGTGTACAGCATATATCAGGCAAACTAAATTAAATAACATGTCTTTTTCGTTTTTTTTTGAAATGACATTCAAGTGACGAATTAATATATTTTGGTAATGCATAATGCTTTCATAACGAAGTGACTCAAAACCAATGTACTGAATTTGAAAACTTATATGATACCCTATATATTATTTACTTACCACTTGATTGCCAAATCAGTATCGTCTGCCATGCTCCGATGGATCTATAACTGACTCAAAAATAACATCCTCCTCATCCATCGTCAGCTGATCTCGACCCGTATCAGCAAGGAGTTTCTGGCACTGCTCCATAAACTTTTCCTGCATTAACAAATTAATATCACCATATCTTATTTTTATTAATACTACATAAAATGAAATATGCTTACATGGATCTTGCTGGATTTATCGTCGTGCCATGTATACAAAACTGTCCCGTCCGGATTTACTGCTCGACAACATGTGTATGAGTAAACATGTCCATATAGCCCATGGGACCATGCGCCTCAGCTTTCTGAAATTGATTTTTACATACAATTATTGTATTTAAAATTATATAAAACAAACTGCTTACAATTTGCATTCAGTAAATTTACCAACTACTGCTTGTACTGCTTAAATGACTTCGACCCTCCGTTGAAATGGCTTCGACCCTCCGCGATGAGTGACGGGATTTTTATTTATGTTTGCAGAGTTTCTTTTCGACTCCGCCTGTACATTCAAAATTTGACACATTATTTATCGATCATGTATTTTTTGATATTTACTACCAATAAAATAATTTTAAAAAAATAGTATACTTGCCTTCACCTCGTCAGTTTTCCAGTATCCCAATCATGCTTTCATACTCTCTCCCCCATCCAACGTGGTTTCTTACCTGATTTCTTGATTTCGGATACCGAGTCCCTATAATTTTTACGCATCTTCTTCATCCAATATTCTCGTGCCGACTGCATATTGCCTGTTTGAATTTCTATCTCAACCTGTGTTTCACGATAAAAAGAAAAAAGAAATTTAAACTGTAAATGATAAACAGTAAAAAAAAAATGACAAAAACGAATTAAAAATGGAAAATAGAAAAGTATATTTACTAGGACGTCCTACCAAATACACTCTACTATGTGGGAAGGGATGTTATCCCACTTCGGCCAACACGCACTCATCATACTCCGGTAAGAACCTTTAGAAAAATCCAACACAACCTTCGTGGGAAGTAGGTCGAACCCCTTTTTTAAATATGATACAGATAAGTATGTACGTATATCAAAAAAATAAGATGCTGAATAAAATTTAATTCTTACCCCTCTGCTTCTAGGTACTAAAGAAATTACAGGACGCTATGATGCTTGTGATAGATCACTGCCATCGCCTCTTGAAGATCGGGAAGAGCTCCTACCTCTAGATGACATTACGATAAACCTGTGACATATATACACATCATTTCAAAAGAGAATAATAACATGATAATGAAATATATTTCATACGTAAATGACATCAACGGTATAAGTTTGCTAAATTAATAACTGAAATGGAAATAGAAATGGAAGTGTGTTATACCTGATTCATAATTGGTCTCATGTTCTGACGATAAGCAGAGTACATTTCATTTTTAATAAAAATTGCTAAATAAATGACAAATGGAAATGACATAAAACATGTAAACAATGGTAAACGTACAGATATGGTTTCATAGTTACATCAATTTCATAATAAATCAAGAATTCAACATAGTTACATCAATTGTAAAATACCAGATTCGGATTTTTATCAATCATCATCGTATTTTGATTCAAATTCGGTCTCATTTTCTACGACATTTTCCTTTGCACTGTCAAACACTTCTACCAAAACATTTGATTCATCGATCAAAGGACCAAAATTTGTATGATCGTCTGTAATTATTATTTCGTCATTTTCCTCAAGATCTACCTGATAAGCTTGTTCGTCTGGAACATTCCTTACATCATCGTCGTCAATTTCAACCATAGGAAACATTGATCGTGTCGCATCTTCGACCATATTTTCTATACGGGTCGTCGTAACTACTTCGTTAACGACACTTTTAGACTCTACATAAGTATTTGCTACAACTTCTCCATGCCGATCCCAAACATAATACTCGGGTACGAAACCGTTTTGGCATAAATGAACTTTCACAATATCTGGTAACAAATACTTCAAATGTCTACACCCACTACACAGACAACGAATTTCTGGATCGTTTCTGTTATTACTTAAAACGAATTTAACAAATATGTTTATACCATTATAAAAATCTTCTTTTATTAAGCCTCTCAGTCCTTTTCTTTGGTACATCCCTCTCCTCCGATCAATAAAATAATCAATCATTTTTCCTATTTGAGAAAATGAGTCACAAGTTCAAAATTTAGTATTTATTTTCAAGAATACAAATTCGAAAAAGATTATTTTCATGGTCGTATAATATTTGAATTTAAATAAATATTTCACAAATTAAAAAATATTTTCAAATATGACACATTTTATTTTTTAACATATCGATACAAAATTTTATACAAAAAGATATTTTTTCCATGGACAGGCATCATACTTCCCACTACAAACATAATAAGCATTTACATTTCGTATATTACTTCGTCTCAAACGATTCAACAAAATTCCGACAGCATTTTCCTTTTGTTCCCTGCATTGTACATAAATGCATTTACGCGAGAAACAAAAAAGAAAAGTTAGGTCGAAATTTTATGAACCGTTTGAGACAAAGTAGTATACAAAATGTAAATGCTTACTGTATTCATAACTTGTCCAATACAAGGACAAATCCAACAAACATTGTACCAGATGAATATAAATGGTCATTTTTTGAAAAAAAAACGATAATTTATATAACGATCATGTACAACACTCGTCAGACGGGGCCAAACTCTCTAAGGGACATTAGTTAATTAAATGTGCGCATTTTATGAAAAAATGCAGTTCTAGTAACTATATACACACACAATCACAAATTATACATACTCTTTAAAATTTCACGTTAACATATGAAATAGATATACCATGAGATGCTATAAACCATTATTACGGAATTGGAAACAATTGCAATCACTAATTAGCTCTAATTTATCATCTTATGCAAATCTAGATTTATGGAAAAAATTAAAATTTTGCCCAAATTAAGATATTATAACTGAGATTGAGAACTATAGAGTTTGCTTAGGCAGCCATGGTGGATCCGGAAGCTCGAAATTGGAGATTGAAAGCTTGTAGGAGGGATTTTGAGGTTTTTGATAAAAAAATTCATGCTGCAAAATGAGGAAGAAAAGGCTCGACTGGGCCTGTAATTCGTGAATTTCTGACGGCTTCCGACGGCCGTTGACGGCCCATCGGAACCCTTCGGAAATTAGCCATCGGAAGTTATCGCTACGTGCTGTCGGAATATTATCCTTTTTTAGTGGTGGTAGAAAATATTTAGGCAGAGTATAGTAGCATGTACAAAATAAAGAAGAGAATAACGTTCTTTGCTTTCAATAAATATAACAGCTGCTTCCCCTTTTCTTTTATTACTTTTAACGTTGCACTTACATATAGTGATTTTTCTCATCACTATCTCAATCTATATATATTCTTTCTATATGAAGCCAAAATAAGATGAGACTACAGTAGCGTAGGTGTTCCTTTATGGCAAAAATGTAGTAACCAAGTAGAAAAGTTTTGGAGATGGGAAAGCTCTAACATAATGCCTTTCTCATATATCCTATAAACTTTTTACCTTTCAAATTGCCGGATTCCACACCACATGTGAAGAATATTTTGTTTTGTTATAACAAAGTTTAAATGAACTTATTTTCTTAGTGCAACTTTAAGCAACAAACTATTACAGTTGAAAAACACTATTCTAAAAACGAAGGTAAACTCAACACCGAAAATGAGATGCTCGAACACTGATAAGTTGGGAACTTATTTAACTGAAACAAAGTACAAACAGTGAAAGATATATTGACAAAATCAGATTTCAGTTCAACGATGCTTGTCGGTTACCATCTAATATTGCAAAAAGAATGATAGATTTTGATGGACTGAGGTACGGAATATCACATCTGTAGTAAGTTTTCCTCACTAACTAAAGAATTTCTTTACAGCTATCAACCCCAAGAGTAAAGCAAGATAGATAGTAATGGGTCTTCCTGAGATTGATAGTAATGGGTCTTCCTGTTTGTATTTTGGATGTGTCTAGGCATAATAATATACTTTTTATTTCGTTTGTCGATTTAAAGCAAAATTGTATTATATTATTTTTTATCCGCAAGACTTCATTGAAGTATTGAATTGTTATATTGTAAATAGTAAAAAGAAACATATTTCCATCTTTACCTTCCTGCCTCCACCTTAATCTCATAAAAGAAATCAACTTATGCAATAACTTTCAAAAAAATACTAATATAGGATGAAAAATCATTTTTCTTTCCTAAAACACTAATAAAAACAGCGGATCATTAAAAATCTTATTCCAGTAAGTTGGGTTATGTTTCACGATATAATTGTTTGCGGATATTATATATATATATATATATATATATATCACAACTCTAATTTATGTGGTTGTATGCATTGCTGGAGGCATTTTATTTAACATTTGCATTAGTGGGAGCTATCATAACGAGTTGTAATATTTTTGTATCCTACAGATTTCAAGTTGATCGACGGTCAATAGATTGATATGAATACAGGTGTAACAACTCATACAACCAAGGTTGGTAACTCTATATACTTTATCACAGCCTGCCTACGTACACATTTATAATAAAATACTGAAAAGATGATCAATGATAAATAAATTTTGATGTACGATTTGTGAAAACTAGAAAATATTTAGGCAGAGTATTGGCTTCACATCTTCGGTTATAATTACTGCAAAGTGAATTTGTTTTTTTTTTCATTCTTTCTGTTATATTGTATGAAATATCCATAATTTGAGAATATTCCCAGATGAACTACACATGGAAGAACTTATAATCCCATTAAGAGTTTGATGCGATCTATTATACTTTGAGAAAAGTAGAGACGGGAGTAATTACCGATTTCTTACCCCATATGTGCGATGAAAGAATGGATTTTGTCACAAGTGTTACATCATTTACTTTTTGTATATTGGGAAAACTATAGTTGTATTATGCACACAATCAATCATATGAAAACATCATCTAACTTATAATCCATTAGTGTATATCATTCACTAAAGCAATAATAATATATAGTTGCAGGTAGAACACTATGTACATGGGATATGGAGCCCCAAAGGTTGTGTAAGTATTTTCAATTTTTTTTTTGTTCTCATAAGCTACTCTTATTTCAAAATTCATGAAGTTTTCCTTTGGTGTTTGATAAAGATGAAGAGGTTAAGTACCAATGTGGAAAAGTGGAATTTAAACCTGGCCATGTTGTAATATATACTTTTAGTATAAATTTATACCTTAAACGTGACATAGAACAAATTGTTTGTCATTTTCAAATTTTTATTTTGTTTCCATTCATTAAATACTTTGCCATTTATAGTTTTTCATTTTGTTTACTTTTCATTGCAAAATACCATCAGTTCTTTTTCAGATTGACAACTATATTTAATGACGAAAATCTTCTTTATTTTGTCCAAAGTCCAAATCTTCTTCATCATTGCATAATACCAAAAACTTAGATATTAATTAACCGTCGGTTAATAAACTCATTTGTTTTCAAATCACTTGGCCTTCAAATAAAACTTCTATTCAAGGTTGCTTACTAATGAGAACAGTGAAACGATTGTTCTGTTGGAATTTCATTTTTTCATTCTTTTGTTTTGGATTTAAATTGTTTTATGCAGTTTCAGTAGATTTTATATTTTTTCACTGTCTCTTTTGCAATGTGTGGCATATATGATAATTAATATTAATATTTTCGTTTTTTCATTCAAATAAACATTGTGTGAATTATGGAGTATGTTTGTGATACAAACACAAAATTATTAGATAGCTATGGAGCATAAGGTGGTCTACAGGTAGGAAACAACATCATTATATTATGAAAAATAATAGGCCATCATTAAAAAAATAAAACCTTCTACAAACATTTCTTAGGGAATGATAGTACGCATAAAGCATTATATATGAGTGTGAGTGTATGTGCATATGTTCATTAATGAGCATTTTCAAGTTCACATGCACATGTTTGGTATTCTGTAGATGGAATGTTGGATTATTTGATTTTATACACACATTTTGTATTTTATAGGTCAATTATTTACGAAGACATTTTATTTTCATTTACAAAAATTGGATCATTTATTTATCAAAGATTAATTAATTCTATCATGGATGTGTGCTAAAAACAAGCAACTATTGTATCGTATACCTAATTTATGAATTTTTCAAGCAATTCAATTTTTAACAATGCATTTGTTGTCTGTTTTCAATGTTATGTGTATAACATCTTAACGAATTTAATGAAACATGAAGCTGAGGAATGAGCCTAATGGTTGTCTTAACTTTAGCAAGAAGCTTTATGCTCTAGGCCGTGACAAGTAAAAAATCAACCATATTAATAGGAATGGAGATAAGGATAGCAGTTTGTGTTTATTTTACTCTTGGTGTAATGAATGTTTTTACAACTTAGACCTAAGGTTCTATTCATATTTACATAAATTGCATACTACATCTTGCATGCATGTAATCTTTGACTGTTATATTTAGGCTTACCATAAAATGTATGGTCATAATTTTAGCTTTCTTAATAGATATGTTTAGCATAATTTTAGCTTTGTTGATAAATTTCTTGCAATAATTTTTGCTTTGTCAATAGATGCCTTGTGAAATATGAGTGAGAGATACTAAATATACTGTTGTAGCCTTCCAAACATCAATATTTCTCTAAACGCTACTAATCACTCAATATGGCCTTTTGCATTAAACATTTAAGCCAAACTATCTACTTTAAGGTTGAATGATTAGTAAACTATATTAAAAATAACCATTAGGCTCATCACATTCTATGCACATAAATTAGTAAACTATGAAATTCTATTTACATCCTTTTCTAGGCGTATATTATTAAAGTTAGGAATTTCAAAACACATATATATATCAACTTATGCTTTGGATATAATGATGCGGTCCAATTATACGATGAGAAAATGATTTTAATTTTCATACAGTAATAACGAACATATCATAGTCTGAAGATCTCAAGATTTGAGCCTACCATAGCTACTATAAAATTGTTATTGTTGCTTCTTTTTAAGTTTGCATACAATTCATGCTGTAAGATTGCTTTTGTTTTATTTTCAGTTTGCAAAAAGAATTTATGTCCTGGTGGTTCGCTACATGTATCGGTATGTTATATATTTAAAAAAAACTTTGAAAGATTAGTCATCCATGATTTTGTTAAATCCTTGATTATCTTTAATTTACGATATATGGTCATTATTTTTGTAGAAATCCCAATATCATTTAAATCTATGCGGGTTTCTCTAATCATAACTGAATTTTTTTGATATTAATTGGTATACGAACATTTATTTCTTAGTTTCATCCCATACGATTTTCTACACCATTTGCAGCCTAAGTGACATGATAAAGCAAGAAGCATACAAAATTAAGATTTTTTACGTGGATATTCCTTTTTTATGACTTTCAATTCCATGGGCACTCAAATTTTATTGTATACTTATGTGATAAATCGTATGATTATGTTGTTTATTATACACTTAAATTTTATTAACTACCAGATGAAATCTCATATCCCTTCTCTATGTCCAAATAAATTTCAAACATGGATTAGAATGATCTTAGTAATACACAGGATCTACTGAACTAAATTCAATGATGATGATAATAAATTTAATAATTGATAATGAGTGGGCAAATGGAGACAGAGATTTGAACACAGAACATTTGAGCCTATTAACTGCAATCAAAATACCTTTAATTTTGTGAACTAAGAGAGTTGCTCGTCTTTTTTATAGCATAAAATTTCACTTCTCAATACTTTCCTGAAGAAAATGGATAATCTAACATAAACGTTGATTTCTATATTTGTTGCATTTCCTAAGATATTGACATAGTACTGTCTTTACTCTTTTTTATTATTTCCTAAAATTAACTTTATCCCACTCGCAGATCAATTAACAGTTGATTTGTGCGGTCATGTACGAAGAACGTATAACGTCACAAATAGCGTTTTTTAATACCAATTTCTACTGCGTACGTGCATCGCACGTGCCAAAGTACTGGTATATAATTCAGTTTCTTATAATTCTACTGATCGTCGCTCATAAATTTAGTATTTTGCAACCATGTGAAACAAATGGCTAACTAATTAGCTAATTTTACAAATGGTTCAGGTGTTAAAGTGTTGGATTTATTCAATTGTTATATGAATCCTTGTTTAAGGAGCAAGCTTGGTGTCACGTTATAGCCAATATATATTTCCCTACCAATTACGGGTCTGGGCCTAGTGGAAAGCCTGTAGATGGAAAGCCTGTAGATTATTCAAGGTAAGGCTGCATCCGAAAGTAGCACTTTCCTATATGCTTCATTTAGGGAAAACCCTTGTGCACTGGGTTCCATCCCTTTATTCTTCCATTTAATTGCCTTTCATTTATTCCCTTTATACTTCCACTTAATTGCCTTTTGTTTGCTCTTGGCTGTCTTGGTGGTCATTGTTGATACCCAAGTCAGTCATGGTTCAAGTTTAGGCATTCCTGAAAATTTATGAAAAAAAACCGATTGGCTGCACCAGGTTTTATGGTGCCGCATTTTCAAAGCACATACGCAACAAATTTATAATTTGTACTAGCGCATTTCCAAAGTGCACAGATATTAAATGTTGGTGCAATAAAATAGTGACATATTATAATAAGTTTTCAAGAAGGCCTAAAGTCGAAATAAGTTTTTCTACCACGCATAATATTAACATTTGTACTTAAGAAAATATTTAGGGTGAAAATTACTCACAAGATCGAAGTGCTTCTAGTGTCTGCACAACGTTTATAATGAACCATGATTTTCGACTCTCGTAAATTGACACTAATACTTTCATTGTATTTTGTGTCGAGCAATCGAATGCTAGAAAACTCGACTGTTAGGGAAAAAGAAGGAAGAAGAAGGGAAATGAAGATGGGTAAAGAAGAGGAGAAAAGAAAACTGAAGCGACATAGATTCTCACTTTCGCATTGGAACAATATATAATATAAAATCAATAATCTTTACAAAGGATAAACTGTTATAAACATACATCCAATAGAGTACAACAACAAATCACAATCATCGGCTTGGACAGTTATAACAACCCATCCTCACAATTTCTGATGATTCCAACAACAAAGCAGTAGAAAATAAACATATACATGAATACGACCTGAAGACCACCAACTCATCTCTTGAGATTCAATGCCTCCAAAGCAATATGTAAATATGTTTGGCCTGACCTGATCATTATAATAAAATAACACCCGAGTTGGTATGGAAAACCACTTAATCCTACTTAGTATTCATGCATGGATGAATACTAAGTTATGCTAGCTGGATGGATATCTTCGAAAGTACTTATATTACAAAACATATAACCCTTTCAAATGAGTTCTTTCCAAAATAGCGGAAATAATGCTCTCTAAAGTAAATTCTTGTAACGGCCCATAATTTTTAACTATTTTAAATTATTTAATATAATATGATTATTAAATAAAAATGGCTAGAAATAAAAATTTAATCAATTACTAATGTGATTTGTTGGATATAAACTTGGAAAAATTTTGAATAACAAAATTCAAGAAGCTAAGAGATTGTAACTTATATTAGAAAACAAATTAAATAATATTGAATTGTAAGTAATTACATTGATGCTAAATTTTCGTAAAATGAAATTGGTTGTTCTATTATTTGAATTCATTTTTAAAGTTAAATTTTATAAGTTAAATAACTTGTATTTCAATTTTAGCATTTTATTGGATAATTAAATTGTTTAAATTTACTATTGGAAATTATGTAAATAATTAAATCTTAAATTAATGTGAATGAAAATAATATTGAAAATTGATTTAAATTTTATTTAAATATTAATAATGACTATTAACGTTTAAAATCAAATTTAAAAGTGAATAATAAGGAATTGGAAATTTTATATTATAATTAACGAGTAAAAATAGTCATTTTGGCCACTGTCTCGGATTTCGACGAAACCAATTTCAACGAATCCGTAGTAGTGAGTTATTGTAGGATTTCAAGTATTGTATCAATCGGACTTATCGTTGGACGGTGCGAGCTTGAAACGTGAAGAATTTATTTTTAGAATTTAATTAAAACAAGTTAATTTTGATATTGCTATCTTCTGAATACGATCGAATTAGGCCTCGAGACTAGTTACAGTGTGTTTGAAATTGGGGTAAAATATTATGAACGCCAGGCAGCACACTTCATTTGGAGTTTGGAATTTCGGACGTTTAAAACCGAGATATTTTCCTTATTATAATAATATATTACTTTTCATACTCGACAATACGTACATCATGCCGCCAACTTCGACTTCCATCGTATGCTCCTATCCCTTCTTTTGTTTTAAAGCAGCAGATCGAAAATGAAATAAAAAAAAATCGAACGATCGGATCGAAGAAAAAAAAGAATAAGTGGCGAGAGGCGATGGCGATAGGGAGGAGTAACGGCTTAGCGTAAGGGGAGGCACGATTTGCATTCGTGGCAATTAGGGATCGCCTCGATTCACGATCGACCTGATGGTGGAGCGCTGGCATAGGCATGGTGAGGCGGCTCTAGTGGAGCGTGCGCGCAATTGGATGGAGGCGGCGCTAACGAGGGCATCTGCAGTCGAGCGTGGCACACGTACGCATTGATGGTGGCGGCCATTCACCCTTCACAATGGACTGCGATGTTAGGGTTTGGGGTTTTTTATGAGATGATTGCCACATTCGTGTGTACGCACACGAGGGGTTTCTGGTGGCGGCGGCTGCAAGGGCGGAGTGATTTCTGGGCGCGATCGCCAGTCTTAAAAAAAAGGAAACGCATACAAGCCTAGGATAGTGGTTGAGCACACGCCTGAAACGAGAGGGAATTAGGTAATGAATTGTTTTTATTTATTTATTTGTTAATTATTTTGTTAAATAAGTTTAATTATATTCAAATGATAATTAACCGATATTTTTGCGTACGAGGTCTGATACGAGCGAAACGAGTCGCAGTGCGATTGTTCGACATCGTCTACGCCATGGGATTAAAGCAAGATTTATTTGAAGCCGAAAATATTTTCAGTTTCAAATAAAAGTGTGTGTTTTATACGCTCACAATTGACTGAAATAAATTTTGTGTTAGTTAAATTTGTATCGTGAAGTGATTTAAAATTATTGATTGCTGTTTGATAAATTTAAATGACATAGGAATTGATTGGAAATTTATAAGTTATAAATGTTGAATTGGCAATTAAATGGAAATTAGAATTAAACTGCTAGTATAATACCCGATTATTGATAATTGGTTAATTGATGTGATTTATTGACTGTTTGGATGATTGTTATGATAAATGCTAATTGGTTGAGATTTTGGATGATTTCGATGTTTATTTATTTTCGTATATCATGTTATCATCCTGTATATTATTTACAGTATATAAAACTGTAAATTGAATTATTTCAAATAAATTAAGAAATGGGCTGAAATGATATATACTTATCACATTTATTTTAGATTGAAATGATATATATGCATCCCCTAATCAAATTGAAATAATTGATTCACTTGACATAGGGTAGAAAATTGTATACGAACATTATATTAGTAATGGTTTCAGAATTTTGATTTAAAATTATTTAAATGATTTTGAATTAAAGAAATAGAAAATCAAATTTATGAAAATTGAATTGTTTTCGAACGTGAGCTCAAAATGTCGAAATTTAAATTTGATAATAGTAATTGTTTAAAAATCGAAGTTGAGATTTTGAAGTTAAAATTGAAATATGATTTGAATTTCGAAAATTTATTTGTTTTAAAAGATCAGACTTTTATTCGAACTTTGAATATTGCTAAGCAAAAGTAATTTAAATCGATATTTCAAAAGCTGAGCTCGGAGTTGAATTATTTTAAAGTTTTGGACATTGAATTGAGCATTGAAGTTAAATTTAATTTAAATGATATAAATCGATATTATGAAATTGAACTCGAAATTTATATGAATCGAAATGGTTTAAATTGAGAAATGAATCGAAATTAATTCAAACTGGAACTGAATTGAAATTAATTGGAATTGAAATCGAATTAATTTCAAATCGAAGTGGAAACTGATTTGAATAGCAATTGAAATTGAAATTGTTTGGAATTGAATCGGAATTCAATCGATTTGAATTGAAATGAGATTGAAAATGATTTGAAGTGGAAAAATTGAAATTGATCAATTTGATTAGAATTTTGACTTAGGTCCAGATTTGGTTAAATGGGAATTGGCAGTTTGATTTGGAAATAAAATATTTTAGTATAAACTATTTATTTTATTTTTAAATATTTAAATTATTATGATTTTACAAGCTATTTTATTATATAAACCATTTTCAATACTTAAACTATTTTATTTTAACTATTTAAACTATTTTCTAAAAATTCAAACTGGTCCAGGCTGGAATGTTTATATTTAAATCGTTGATTTATAAACGAATTGGGTAAAAATGAAGTTATAACATAAATTGAAGTTCGAAACAATTTTGGAAGTGAAATAGAGATAATAGAGCGAAATAACATTTCAAGTGAAAATGACTTATCAAGCTGAATATGATTTTGAAGTAAATATTATATTTCAAAATGAAATTGATTTTGAAGTGAATATGATATATCGATATAAGTACGAATTTTTTTCGAAATATAAAAGTACAAACCGGCTGTAAAATGACATTTGGTTGTTAAAAAGACCAGGGCCTCTTATTGGCATACTCTATGTCATTATTGGAACCACTTTAACAACTGTGTACGCGTAAGAGACTCCAGAACGAAGTGGTTGGGTTTGACGTTGTTTCTAGATTTAAAGAAAGGGAACGATGATGGATAGACCCCGACACTTGTGCTAATTCGAAATTACTAAAACAAGAAGGCTTGACAGGGCCAAGTTGGCTAATTATCCCTAGCAGACGTCCATTCTTCGATTTTCTTGGACTTGGTCCATATTATTACTCTTGTTGGTTTCGATTGGTGCACCTTGATTTCGAATAGCCTCCCTTTGACTCGATATGGAATGGATGGACGCGGTGGGCGGTCGTGGCTATAATGCGTTACCACCAGCCATGCGACCCGAACTGATTATATCCTACCTTGGGCATTGCCATACATGCCTTGTCATACTTCTATCCATATATAAGACCCCTACGATTTTGGTTTAGTGTTGTCATATCGCGGTGCATCCCTATCCTCCAACGTGTTACTGTGGCGTTATATGCAAACTGTACACCAATGCTTAAAAACGCGCTAAGGGGGATTAGTGTAAAGCCTTGACCTTAAGAAAAATATTTTACTGATTAGACACTATAAGTAGCGTATTCTACTACATATAAATAATTTGGTGGATCCTTAGGAGATGGAAAATCCCGTAACATCTCTCGAGTTATTGTACGCACGTTATATACTGGGTAGGAGATGTGAAATCTCATAAACATATCTGACGCTATTGCACTCATGTTTTATATGATATCGATTTGACTCACTAAGAATATTTTAGTCCTGTCTCTAGTGTTTTGTCTTTTCATTACGCCCCGTCAGCCTTGAGTTTTTTAGCGCATTGAAGATCATTTTTGTAACAACCCGCATATTTAACGATTTTATATTTAAATGTTTTATTTAAATATAACGTCGTTAGTCGGATTTTTTGGTCCGAAATGTTACTTTTTGCAAACGGCCGATGGGACTCGAAACCATTTCCATTGATTCCAAAATGGCGTTTGCAATCTTTTTAAGTATAATCTTTGATATGTTTGGAGTTTGTGAATTTTTGCAACTTTTCTATTGGGGTTTTAGGTTTGGGTTCAGCTCATTTGTTAAGTATAGACCCCTAACTTAGCCCTCTCTTCATCCATTCACCCTCATTTCATTTCTTAGCTTAAGAAAACGGAAAATGGTGGAAGGGAAAGAGAAACAGAAATTTGCAAGCCCTAGTTTCCTCTTGCTACTTGATTTCTTGCTCCAAATTCATAAAGAAGGCATAGGTAAGCTCCTCTTCATCTTCTCTATCTCTTTCTCTCTTCAATCTCAGAAATTCCTAAACCTAAATTTAGGAAATGTTTGTTATAATCTTAGATTGAAGCTTGTAGAGTTGAAGTAGAGTTTGGTTGGTCTTCTCCTTGTTATTGAGCTTCTTCTTCTTCTTTGTTTTGGGTTAAAGGTGAGTTTTGAACTCATATCTACTTCTTTTGATTTCATTGATGTTGGGTATGAATTCCTAACACCTTGTTCATATGCACTTGCTTTTGGTTTGGATTGAATGGGTGAATATCCAAATTTTTAGTGTTTGGGTTCAATTCTTTAAAGATCCTAACTTTGATATTTGAACATGTTTTTGTGGCGAATCGGAGAGCTATTGGAGCTGGGGTATCTATTGGCTAAGGCTCCTTAGCTCCATTGCTCGAACGGTCGCGATTTGGAAGAATTTGCATTTCAATGAAAAAGGGCAGGAACTGTAGAAACTTGCAGTTCGGCCGACCGAGCCCCGTAGCCGGTCGACCGACCTGCTATCTCGAGTTTTTTTTTATTTTCTACATCTGGCCAGCCGACCGAGCCCTGTAGCCGGTCGACCGACCTGCTCCTGTTTTGCCTGTTTTGCCTATTTTTGCATATTTTGATTGGTTTTCCAAATTTTATCGATTCAAGTTGCTTTTTAGTAGTTGTTAATGCATATTTGACTTTGATAACTTATTCTTGACTTCACCCACGGGTTTTTATAAAATAATCTCTCGAATCACATTTAAAAGCTCGTTTCTCCAATTTATAAATTCTATTTAAAACACACACTGTTTCGCACTTCGAGCGAAGTGGAAGAGTGATTAAATGGTTGGGCAAAACACGGACCATGAATCTGTGCGTTTATCCTTCCGATTAATCCCCAACCTATTCAATTGATCGTTTTGACCTTCGGGTTTGGTTTATCGAGGATATGAGGTGAACTTTGTACTGCTTTGAGTGTGAAATTAACTAACGGATAGTAAACCGTTTAGTGCGAACGGGTGGTTATGGGACTCACGTTACCACTTTTCAGATTCCTTTCTGGGAGTTTGTGACACATGTTTCCTTTGGAATAGTGTCTTCGGATTGTCTCCTTCTGGCTTGTTGCCTTTAGTATCGCTTCCGATGTTGGCCGTTATGCGCCACATGGGTGATATTCGGTTGCCCCATTGTATCGCTTCCGATGTTGGCCGTTATGCGCCACATAGGTGATATTGGGTTGCTTTATTGTATCGCTTCCGATGTTGGCCGTTATGCGCCACATGGGTGATATTGGGATGCCCTATTGTATCGCTTCCGATGTTTGCCGTTATGCGCCACATAGGTGATATTGGATTGTCTTATTGTATCACTTTCGGAGTTGGTCATTCGTTACCGCTCGAGTGATATTGGGTTTGGAGTCTTCGGGCTCATGGATCCTTGTTTACACAAGACTGAGCTCGAGCAATTTTTATGATGTTTCGTTGATATGTATATTCCCTAGGTATTGCTCTTCGGTGTTTTGGTCTTTTTGAGCCGCATGATATATAGCGATTACCGTGTGGAACTTGTGTTACCTTCGTTGGTATTTGTTATTGCCTTTTGGCTTGTTTAGGGATATTCTTATCCTTTGTTTCTCTGAGTTGCCGATGATATGAGGCTTGTTTGTTATGATATGATTCATCTTTTGTTAGATGATTGTGTTATCTCTTTTTGAGATATTTGTTATACATTGTGACCTTGCAGGTTTATTGTTGTTCAGGTTATCTAACTGATTTGTTTAGCTAGACTGACCCGTGTATTTTATACTCGGGTTAGACCGAGTTGTTTCAGGTTAGGTGCTTTTGGACTTAGCCTATTTTGCTTCCGCATGGACTATTCAGCTTGTTCCTTTTTGTTAAAGCTTTTTGTGTAGTCCTTTGTTGTAACTTTGATATATGTATTCTTTTGGATTCGTCTGTATATTGTGGTTTGCTATACCACTTGACATGTATTATTCTGAATACTCTATTATGTATCAGTATATGTGTATATGATGATCTACTGTTCTGTGATGTATATTACATTTGAGTTGTTATATTCTGTTCTGATAGATCCTCCAACCACCTATGGTTTTGTTTTGAGTATTCATTGGATATTTCGACCGGTTTAGTATGATTATTGTCGATGTATTCAATAGAAAGTTAGAGCAAGACTATAGACGGTCGCTCCCAACCAGCCTTATTCTCCGTGTTAGTTGACGGCATTACCCTGTAGTGTCCTTAGCTAGCGTGGGTATAGAGGTGGGGCGTCACAGCTTCGTATCAGAGAAAGGTTCAGAACAAAATATGATAAACACAGAATAGAGCACATATTATGATACATCAGAGTGTATAAGTGATACAAATCTTTGAATCGTCGTGTCTTTCTATTCTTTCTGTGCCTTTGGAGGTAGATAGGATTGGGAATATGTCTAGGAATGCATTTTATTCCGTAGTATTCCACATTGTAATATCTACCTTGTGAATAATCTTGTTCTTATCTTACTTTCAGCATATGGCTGGAAGAGGCAGAGGACGACGTTCGGATGCTGAACAATCCAGTGGCTCACATCCGGATGGCGTTTATATGTCTGCCGATCAGTTTTTGGAGTTGTTTAGGAGCACTCAGCCTCCAGTTCCTCCTCGAGTGTCTCCACCTCGCAAGTCTGCCTTTACACGTCAGTGTAGTGATTTTGCTCATCTTGGAGGAAAGCCGTTTAAAGGCTCCGAATCCATTCTTGAAGTCCAAGCTTGGCTTCGCACGTGCGAGCGTATATTTTCTCGCATGGATCTTTCTGACTATGATAGAGTTCTTGTAACTTCTGGCTTATTACAAGAGCGTGCTCTTGATTGGTATGAGCTTCTTATAGCCGAGATTGATGAGTCTACTCATTCTTGGACTCAGTTTTGGGGACGATTCGAACTCAAGTTCGTTCCTGAATCTGAAAAAGTTTTATTGACCCGTCGCTTCCTTGAGTTAAAGCAGGGAAAATCTTCTGTTTCCTAGTATGTTGCATTATTCGAGGCTTTATCTTAGTATGGTCTTGAATTCATTAGCACTTCTTATAAGAAGAATTTGAAGTTTTTCTCTGTTCTTAAGAAGTATCTTAAGAAGTCCTTGTTGCTCCAGCTTAAGCTTTCTTTTAAGGAGTTGGTGGATTCTGCGCTTCATCTTGAAACTGTCGAGAAGGAGGGTGATAGTGGTAATGATGTTGAGGTTTCCAAGAACCCCAACAAGAAGCCGTTTCCATTTCAGAAGTCCAGGTCTTTTCCTTCTAATAAGAAGAAGACCGGTGGTTCTAGTTCTCAGCCACAGCCTTCTGGAACACCTTTCGTTCGGAAGTGTTTCAATTGTGGTTCTCCTGATCATATGATTCGAGCTTGCCCTAAGCCTCTCTTCTGCCGCTATTGCAAGAAGGAAGGTCATCGTGTTTCCACTTGCCCTACTGTTCCGGCGGGTGCCAAGTCCAGCAAGCTTTATGTTGCTAAGGCTTCTGAAGGTCCTTCTCAGTCCAAAGGTATATCTCTATCTATTTTGGAAGGATCTATTTTATTTCATGATCATAGTATTCGAGTTCTTTTCGATACGGGTGCATCACATTCTTTCGTATCGAAAAAGCTCGTTGATGATTTATCTTTGGATGTTTCTTGTTTGGTTACTTCTTTAAGGATTGCTAATCCTATTGGGGGATCCGCGACCCTTAGCTTGCTTTGTGATGATGTTGAGATTGTTTTATGTGGCTTTTCTTTTCGTACGAATCTGCACGTTATTTCTCGTCTGGGATTTGATATGATTTTGGGTATGGACTGGCTAGTGAGATATGATGCCCGGATTATTTGTTCGGAGAGAATTATATATCTTCGGCATCCGGATTCGCCTACTCAGCTATCTCTTGTTCTTCGGGATGTAGATAACTCCGAAATGGCTTTATATTCTCTTGACTCGTGAGATGATGATGATATATCTCGTATTCCTATTGCTTGTGACTTTTCTGATGTTTTTGAGCCTGTGTCGGGTTTGCCACCCAAGCGGGCAATTGAGTTCCGCATTGATCTCATTCCAGGCGCGCAGCCAGTTAGCCGTCCTCCTACGAGGATGTCTACAAAGGAAAATGAGGAACTCAAGAAGCAGCTTTTAGAGCTTGAGTCCAGGCAGTTGATTCAGTCTAGTTTTTCTCCGTGGGGATCCGCGGTCGTCTTCGTGAAGAAGTCCGATGGAACTCTTAGGCTTTGCATTGACTATCGCAAGCTTAACGAGTTAACCATCAGGAATAGGTATTCATTGCCTAGGATCGATGATATGTTCAATCTATTGAGTGGTGCTAAGGTCTTTTCTCAGCTTGACCTTGCCACGGGTTTTCGTCAGTTACGAGTCGCGGAGGATAGCATACCTCTTACCGCTTTCCGCACTCGTTATGGTTCTTTTGAGTGGCTCGTTATGCCGTTCGGTTTGACGAACGCTCCTGCTTTCTTTGTCGATCTCATGAATCGAGTATTCCGGGAATATCTCGACAAGTTCGTCCTTGTGTTCATTGATGACATCCTTGTTTATTCTAAGTCTGAAGTTGAGCATGCTAATCACTTGAGAATTGTCTTGAGTACTCTCCGTCATCATCAGCTTAGAGCCAAATTCTTGAAATGCCACTTTTGGGAGAATAAGGTTAAGTTCTTAGACCACGTTGTATCTTCCGATGGCATTTCTGTCGATCCCTCAAAGATCGAAGCCATCCAGAATTGGAAGAGGCCTGAGAATGTGCATGAGATTCGTAGTTTCCTAGGATTGGCGGGTTATTACCGTCGGTTCATTATGGATTTTTCCCGTGTTGTGCTTCCTCTCACCAGCCTTACTCGGAAAGGCATTCGTTTTATTTGGTCGGACAAGTGTGAAGCTTCCTTTCAAACATTAAAGGAACTTCTCACTAATGCTCCTATTCTTGTGGTTCCCGAGGGGAATCATGATCTTGTTGTCTACACCGATGCTTGTGGTAGTGGTCTCGGTGCTGTTCTTATGCAGAAGGATCGAGTAGTTGCTTATGCTTCTAGGCAACTACGTCTGAATGAAGTTCGCTATGCCACTCATGATCTTGAGTTAGCCGCCATTGTCTTTGCCTTGAAGATTTAGCGACACTATTTGTTGGGCGAGCGCTTCATTCTCTATACCGATCATAAATCCTTGAAGTATTTGTTCACTAAGAAGGAACTCAATATGAGACAACAACGTTGGCTCGAGTTTCTTGCCTCCTATGACTTTGATATCCAGTATACCCCTGGTAAGGGAAATCGTGTTGCTGATGCGCTTAGTCGCAAACATTCGGCTGTTATTTCTATGATGCTTGCCGAATGGGATGTTCTTGAGACTCTATCTTTTTGTGAAATTCGTGATAGAGGTTCATCTTCTGATTCTCCTATTCTATTATTTAGTTTGGGAGCTCGACCTATTTTATTGGATCGTATTGCCGATGCCCAGCGGCGTGATCCTGATTTGTTGCATTTTATTCAGCTTTGTGAGTCTGGATCCTGTGACGAGGCGTTGCGGGATTTCAGCATTGATTCTCATGGGTGTCTTCGCAAGAAGAACCGTCTTTTTATGCCTTCTGATTTTGCGCTTAGGCATGACATTCTTGATGATTGTCACCGCTTTAAGTATACCATTCATCCTGGTAGTAGTAAGATGTATGTCGATATGCGTCGTCTTTATTATTGGAAAGGCATGAAACGTGATGTAGCGAGTTATGTGAGTAATTGCATAACTTGTCAGCGTATTAAGGCTGAACATCAGCGTTCTTCGGGTCTTCTTCAGCCTCTAGAGATTCCATTGTGGAAATGGGATCAGATTTCTATGGATTTCATTGACGGCCTACCTCGTTCGAGATCAGGCCATTCTAGCATCTGGGTTATTGTTGATCGCCTCACTAAGTCTGCTCATTTTGTCCCCATTAAGTCTAATAGGACTGCTTCTCATTTGGCTAAGTCATATGTCAAGGAAATCGTGAGATTTCACGGTGTTCCTAGTTCTATTGAGAGTGACCGTGATCCTTTATTCACGAGTCATTTTTGGAAGAGTCTTCAGCAAGCTTTGGGAACAAAGCTTAATTTTAGCACAGCTTATCATCCGCAGTCTGACGGACAGACTGAACGGGTGAATCGTATCTTGGAAGATCTTCTCTGTATTTGTGTTTTTGATTTCGGTGGTAGTTGGGAGGATCACCTGACTCTTGTAGAGTTCTCCTACAACAATAGTTTTCAATCTAGTATCGGTATGGCTCCTTTCGAAGCCTTATACGGAAGGCCATGTCGATCACCATCTTGTTGGTTGGAATCTTGGGAGAAGCTTATTCTTGGCCCAGATTTTGTGCGGGATTCTTTCGAGAAGATTGATCTTATTCGGTTGAGAATGAAAGAGGCACAGAGTCGCCAGAAATCCTACGCTGACAACCGTAGGAAGCCTCTCGAGTTCTCGATTGGTGATCTTGTTTTTATTCGTGTTTCTCCTTTGAAGGGGGTGATGCGCTTCAGTACGACTGGGAAATTGGCTCCTCGTTATATAGGACCATTTTCTATTACTGAACGTATTGGCCCTGTGGCTTATAGAGTTTCACTTCCAGCTCATTTATCTGATATTCATGACGTGTTTCACGTCTCGCAGCTTCGGAAGTGTCTTCGGGAGTCGGATTCTGTTATCGCTTCTCCTGATTTGTTAGAGCTTGAGATCTCACCGGACTTATATGTTGTACAGCAGCCTATTCGCGTACTTGACACGGAGGTGCGACACCTTCGGAACAAGGACGTGCCGCTCATTAAAGTTCAATGGTCCGCTAATCCCAATGACTGTACTTGGGAAACCAGAGAGTTTATCAAGCGATCTTATCCGGGTTTTCTATCTTAGCTTGTGAACGGTGAGTATGTATTTTCATCTCAAGCTTATTTCCTTTTTCTTTTGAATGTTGTATGTATGTAGTTGTTACAAATATCGTCTCTAGGAATTGCGGGGATGCAATTTTGTAAGGAGGGGAGATCTGTAACAACCCGCATATTTAACGATTTTATATTTAAATGTTTTATTTAAATATAACGTCGTTAGTCGGATTTTTGGGTCCGAAATGTTACTTTTTGCAAATGGCCGAATTGGGACTCGAAACCATTTCCATTGATTCCAAAATGGCGTTTGCAATCTTTTTAAGTATAATCTTTGATATGTTTGGAGTTTGTGAATTTTTGCAACTTTTCTATTGGGGTTTTAGGTTTGGGTTCAGCTCGTTTGTTAAGTTTAAGCCCCTAACTCATCCCTCTCTTCATCCATTCACCCTCATTTCATTTCTTAGCTTAAGAAAACGGAAAATGGTGGAAGGGAAAGAGAAATAGAAATTTGCAAGCCCTAGTTTCCTCTTGCAACTTGATTTCTTGCTCCAAATTCATAAAGAAGACATAGGTAAGCTCCTCTTCATCTTCTCTATCTCTTTCTCTCTTCAATCTCAGAAATTCCTAAACCTAAATTTAGGAAATGTTTGTTATAATCTTAGATTGAAGCTTGTAGAGTTGAAGTAGAGTTTGGTTGGTCTTCTCCTTGTTATTGATGTTCTTCTTCTTCTTTGTTTTGGGTTAAAGGTGAGTTTTGAACTCACATCTACTTATTTTGATTTCATTGATGTTGGGTATGAATTCCTAACACCTTGTTCATATGCACTTGCTTTTGGTTTGGATTGAATGGGTGAATATCCAAATTTTTAGTGTTTGGGTTCAATTCTTTAAAGATCCTAACTTTGATATTTGAACATGTTTTTGTGGCGAATCGGAGAGCTATTAGAGCTTGGGTATCTATTGGCTAAGGCTCCTTAGCTCCATTGCTCGAACGGTCGCGATTTGGAAGAATTTGCATTTCATTGAAAAAGGGCAGGAACTGCAGAAACTTGCAGTTCGGCCGACCGAGCCCTGTAGCCGGTCGATCGACCTGCCATCCCGAGTTTTTTTTTTATTTTCTGCATCTGGCCAGCCGACCGAGCCCTGTAGCCGGTCGACCGACCTGCTCCTGTTTTGCATGTTTTGCCTATTTTTGCATATTTTGATTGGTTTTCCAAATTTTATCGATTCAAATTGCTTTTTAGTAGTTGTTAATGCATATTTGACTTTGATAACTTATTCTTGACTTCACCCACGGGTTTTTATAAAATAATCTCTCGAATCACATTTAAAAGCTCGTTTCTCCAATTTATAAATTCTATTTAAAACACGCACTTTTTCGCACTTCGAGCGAAGTGGAAGAGTGATTAAATGGTTGGGCAAAACACGGACCATGAATCTGTGCGTTTATCCTTCCGATTAATCGCCGACCTATTCAATTGATCGTTTTGACCTTCGGGTTTGGTTTATCGAGGATATGAGGTGAACTTTGTACTGCTTTGAGTGTGAAATTAACTAACAGATAGTAAACTGTTTAGTGCGAACGGGTGGTTATGGGACTCACGTTACCACTTTTCGGATTCCTTTCTGGGAGTTTGTGACACATGTTGCCTTTGGAATAGTGTCTTCGGACTGTCTCCTTCTGGCTTGTTGCCTTTAGTATCGCTTCCGATGTTGGCCTCTATGCGCCACATGGGTGATATTGGGTTGCCCCATTGTATCGCTTTCGATGTTGGCCGTTATGCACCACATGGGTGATATTGGGTTGCTTTATTGTATCGCTTCCGATGTTGGCCGTTATGCGCCACATGGGTGATATTGGGATGCCCTATTGTATCGCTTCCGATGTTGGCCGTTATGCGCCACATGGGTGATATTGGGTTGTCCTATTGTATCACTTTCAGAGTTGGTCATTCGTTACAGCTCGAGTGATATTGGGTTTGGAGTCTTCGGGCTCGTGGATCCTTGTTTACACAGGACTGAGCTCGAGCAATTTTTATGATGTTTCATTGATATGTATATTCCCTAGGTATTGCTCTTCGGTGTTGGTCTTTTTGAGCCGCATGATATATAGCGATTACCGTGTGGAACTTGTGTTACCTTCGTTGGTATTTGTTATTGCCTTTTGGCTTGTTTTGGGATATTCCTATCCTTTGTTTCTCTGAGTTGCCGATGATATGAGGCTTGTTTGTTATGATATGATTCATCTTTTATTAGATGATTGTGTTATCTCTTTTTGAGATATTTGTTATACATTATGACCTTGCATGTTTATTGTTGTTCAGTTTATCTAACTGATTTGTTTAGCTAGACTGACCCGTGTATTTTATACTCGGGTCAGACCGAGTTGTTTCAGGTTAGGTGCTTTTGGACTTAGCCTATTTTGCTTCCGCATGGACTATTCAGCTTGTACCTTTTTGTTAAAGCTTTTTGTGTAGTCCTTTGTTTTAACTCTGATATATGTATTCTTTTGGATTCGTCTGTATATTGTGGTTTGCTATACCACTTAACATGTATTATTTTGAATACTCTGTTATGTATCAGTATATGTGTATATGATGATCTATTGTTCTGTGATGTATATTACATTTGCGTTGTTATATTCTGTTCTGATAGATCCTCCAACCACCTATGGTTTTGTTTTGAGTATTCATTGGATATGTCGATCGGTTTAGTATGATTATTGTCGATGTATTCAATAGATAGTTAGAGCAAGACTATAGATGGTCGCTCCCAACCAGCCTTATTCTCCGTGTTAGTTGACGGCATTACCCTGTAGTGTCCTTAGCTAGCGTGGGTATAGAGGTGAGGCGTCACAATTTTTCTTAAGGATGAAGACTTGGTATATTATTAATATTGTTATTCTCTACATCATGATGTTCTGCTGCATTATTTATTTATCGCTGATGTATATATAACTCTGATAATGTTGTATAGATTATAATCAAATGTATAATATAAACAACTTCATGAACTGTTAATTTGATTATTATATTTTGTCATTCTATTGCGAGATTTTGTGTTTGTTTGCTCATTCTTTTCTTATTTTTCTTAATTAACCCTAATGATTATCTATGCTTCGGATTGTTTAAGTTATGGATTATTGTCGATTTTAATCTTTTGAAATGTGTGTCGTCACAGTTGATATCAGAGCTTCGGTTTAGCGATGACCTTAGCTTTGTAGGGTTTGACTCATTAGAGATGGGGTAGTAATACCCTAGAATGAGTTGTTTGACTGTATGTATATCAGAGAGCATACTAGTTAGTGTTAAAAATTGTTTTACATTGTGTTTACTTATCCATTGAGTTGTTTACGAATTTTGATCGATACATGGGACGCTGTGTTATCGATAGGGGTTTCTCAACACTTAAACAAGGCAAGTCGACATAATATTGTTTTAAAATAGGGTATATAAAATATTTTTACCTATATTATATTATATATTTATATAAAATGATAATTTTAATGAATGATAGTTGTTAGGAGATGATAATATTTAATTATCATCGATTATTTTTTGAATTAAAATAAAACGAATAACTTGTGAATTTTATTTTACGAAAAGTTCGATAATTAAATTGAATTGAATCAAATTATAATAAAATTATTTAAAAGGACAAAGTTGTAAATTACTCAAATGTTGGCAATAAGGTAATAATTTTTTTATAAGTATAGTTATAAAATGGCATATAAACAGAAAGGATTTTAGAGTCGAGAATTTTTGATTATGGAACCTGTTGCATTCAAATTTATTTTCAAAGCCTTAAAAAATTAATAATATTACTATTTGAAAGATTTTTGACTAGAAAAATATTTTGGAAAGGATCTTAGAAAGAAATAAAAGCATTGAAATCACTTTGGTCATTGGAAAATAATTCTAGGGATGACTATAGCATCGCTAGTATTCATTTTTGAGTTTCTGAGTGAGAATTGCTATAAAAAGAATTTATTTCCGGTTAAAACAAGTTTTGACTGTAAAAAATATTTCAAGTATGATCTGATAAATATATGAAATTAGTTTGAACTTATAATTACAAATAATATAAGATAAAAATAATTTTATAACTTATAAATTTGAATAGGAAAGCAAATCTAAATTTTAAAACTGTTGAACATTTTGGTTAAGCAAACAAAATAAAAAAAATTGAATTTGAGATATGAAATAAAATAATCAACCTAAGAAATATTAAAATAAATTTAGTTAGTAAAATGAAGTAATAAAATGGGGCTTAACTCAAGAAAACTTATATAAAAGTGAAGTGTATTTGAAATGAATTAAATAAAATAACGAAATGAAATTTTAAGTGAATCCAGTTTTATAACTTATAGATTTGAGTAATATTAAGCTAAAAAATATTAAATTTGTGAATGTGAACGGTAAGGAAAAGAAAATTTTAACTTAAATAGAGGTAAATAAAAGGAGTAACAGATTAAATGAAATAGAATTTCACTTAATAAAGATTAAATGAGTTGAGTTGGATTTGAATTGAGCTAGATGAGTTAG
The DNA here is from genome assembly GCA_030765085.1 of Allium cepa. NCBI lineage: Eukaryota > Viridiplantae > Streptophyta > Magnoliopsida > Asparagales > Amaryllidaceae > Allium > Allium cepa. The sequence continues at coordinate 33,354,896 of CM060940.1, forward strand.
TAAAGTGAATTAATTCCACATAAGCTATAAAATGAATTAATAGAATGAATACAGACCTGAATTATAATATGGAATGCAATTTGAATTGTGAAATAAATTGAATAAAAATAAACGAGTAAGTAAAATTAATATAAGTAATTGAATTTAATTTAAATTGGATGTAAATTGTAACCCCGCATATTTTAAGATTGTGTGTTTAAATATTTTATTTAAATATTTCATTGTTTGTCGGATTTTAGTCCGAAAAGCTACTTATTGCATACAGCTGAATTTGGACTCGGGACCACTTCCATTGAGTTCAAAACGCCGTTTGCGATCTTTTTGAGTATAAACTTCAATATGTTTGGAACTAGCTAAAGTTTGACCATTTGTACTTTGGACTTAGGTTTTGGGTTAGCCTAATCTATTAACTCAAGCTCCACCCCCCCTCTTCTCTTCATTCCTTCATAATTTCCTAATACTCAAGCTTTAGCAACAATGGAGAGAGGAATGGGAAATTAAAACTCCAAGCCCTAGTTTTCATTTGCAAATCAAGTTCTAACTCCAAATTCTAAGAAGAAGCTTTGGTAAGCCTCCTCTCCATCTTCTCCAATTCTTTCTCTTTTCAATCTTAGAAATTCCTAAACTTAATTTAGTAAATGTTTCTCTTTTTAGCTTAGATTCAGCTTGTTGGGTTGGAATTGAAGAGTGATTGTCCTTGCCATTGCTCTATAGCTTCTTCTTCTTTTGTTTTGGGTTTAAAGGTGAGATTTTTTATCTCACATTTATATCTATATCTATCCTTGTTGTTAGGTATAAATTCCTAACACTTATTCATGTGCATTTGCTTTTAAATTGGGTTGCTTTGGTGAATATTCCAATTTTTAGTGTTTTGAAAGAAAAATTTATGAAAACCCTTATATGGATAATTGGACATTGATATTTGAGGCGTGTCGAAGAGCCTTTAAGGCTGGGTTATCGCTTGGCATAAACCCTTAGTCGTTATTGCTCGTCCGATCGCTTCCGATAATTATTTTGGCCATTATTGGTCTAGGTTCAGGAAATGCCTGAGCATCAGGTTTCAGATGTCTGAATCCTTATTTCAGACGTCTGAATATTATACTGGGAAAATTTCTATTCCCAGATTCAGACGTCTGAATCAATATTTCCAGACGTCTGAATCAATATTTCCAGACGTCTGAATTGGCTCGAATTGAACCAGAGAGGAAATAGACCAAAATTTAGCATTTCCAGACGTCTGAATTTATTGATTCAGACGACTGAATTCTGTTCTGGAAAATATTTTATTTTCCAGATTCAGACGTCTGAATCATACACTTCAGACGTCTGAATCTTCTTGTTTTGCCTATTTTGCCTATTTTGCTCGAGTTTCCAAATTTAATCGACTCGTGTTGTTTCCTTTTTGTTGTTATCATTTATTATCGACTTTGATGACATTCTTCGGAATTTTTAGGAATATCTATTTTGATGGATTCGGTATCGATTTCTTTGTATTTTATTCACGTCTTCGAATGTGAATTTTGGTGATTGATTGTTCTACAATCATTTTTGTGATTTGTCACTTTAAAAAAACATAAAGGTTTCAATACTAGTAGTAAACATCAAAACACTTTCATCAAAACGATTTGAACACTATTTTATTACAAAGCTCGTTTCTTAAACCGTTTTCCAATCTACTAGTATATACAAACCTTTACCTCACTCGTATGAGAAATCTAATTAAACGACTTAGTAAAACAAGTGGTATAAAACACTTGCGTTTACCTCATCGTTTAATTCTTGGACTTGTTCGATCGAATCTCTTGTGACAATTTTCTAGTGGAGATCTACAATTTGTTCGTAAATATTTAAGTTAAGCTAGTGGTTATGGGACATGAAGCTAAACTCATATATTTACTAGCTTAGTGTAATTGACACTTGTTGATGATCGATGATGATCTTTTTTGTGATTTAGACTAGCAATGTGCGATGTCTCTTTGTCTGCGAGGGAGACTAAACCCTGTTTATGTGGAGCTTCGGCTTAATTTGGTGGGGTAGCGACCCATGGTCTTCAGATCATTTTATGAAACGACTCAAAATTAATGGTTAGCAACCATGGAATAGTGTTCCATTTTGTGATACACGTGTTGGTGAGTTTTTATGCTCCCGTTTTGTGATAGGCCTCCCCCTTTTTGTGATTTTTGGATTTCAATTGACGATTTCTAGAATTTGTGTTTCACCAATTTTTGTGGTTTTATTGATAAGTTCTATCAATATTTGTGCATTGGTTAATTTGTGTGTCATTAACTTTTGTGATTGGCATTGAAATAATTGTCAATATTTATGGTTTGGTGAATGAAATAAAGAGTATGACAATCCTTTTTATCTTTGAGAAGATTCTTGTGATATTTATTAATATTTTATTGATTTTCAATAACATACTTATCACAGTATGGCATTATGGTTATTATACGTTTATGTCATATCACTTATTCTGTACCATTTCATCTGATATTTATAGCTAGACTGATTCGTTTATTATTTTCTTATTAAATAATACTCGGGTCAGACCGAGATGTTACAGGTGCTTCTGCTTGACTCCTCACCAGGGATTATTATTCTGACTTTTGGCTAACTACTTAGATTAGTAGTTCTTTATTGTATACATTTGAGATTTAGACTCCTTGATGTATACATATTGTTCTGGCCAACACTTGTAACTATTCTTTTGTGATATTTTGAATCTTGTTAGACCACTACTCTGATATACACTTTTATGTGTAATATTCATATCTGTTTCCACCTTTGTGATATGAACTTCTGTGACTGATTTGTGTTATGTTTATTTCTATATTTGTTTTCGAAGATTATATATGGCCACTGTGTAGTAGCTTTGAGTTTGTATCGGTATGTCGGATTTCCTCTTGAAATGAAATGCATGTTATACTATCTGACATATCAGTGCTCGCACAAAGCAATTATACGGATGGTCGCTCCTCAATAGCCTTATTCTCCGTGCTAGTTGACGGCATTACCCAGTAGTGTCCTTGGCTAGCGTGGGTATAGAGGTGGGGCGTCACAGCATTGGTATCAGAGCCAAACTTCGAAACAATATGAAATATTGTAATAAGGATCATCGTCCTAAGTCCATCTTAGGAGTAATGCTTTAGGATTTAATTCAAGTCTTCGTACCGATTCATCCTATTTTCTTTTTTATGATTCCTTGTTTTATCTATTAAGAATTTCTTGATATTTATTTTGGAGAATAACTTTTCTTCTTCTTTCTTTCTTAAAGAAGAGAAATGGCTAGATCAAATCGTCCCAGTGCCGAACAATCCGGTGCTACTCCCCAGGATGGAGTTTTTATGTCTGTCCAGTAGCTTCTTGATCTAGTAAAGAACGCTCAAGCAGCCGATTCTAACCCGGAACCTACTCACCCTAAGTCTGGATTTGCACGCTTGTGCAACGATTATACCAACTTAGGTGGGAAGCCATTCAAGGGTTCTGAAACCATTATTGAAGTCCAGGCTTAGCTAAGAACATGTGATCGAATCTTTTCTCGCATGAATCTTATTGATATTCACCGTGTTCAATTGGCCTCTAGTATGCTCCAAGAAAGAGCATTAACTGGTACGAGCTTCTAATTTCTGAAATTTATGAAACGGATCTCACCTGGGAGCAATTCCGGGAATGTTTCGAACTAAAATTTGTGCCAAAAGCTGAGAAGGTGACGTTGGCTCGTCGTTTCATGGACCTTGTTCAGGGTGAATCCTCTGTGGTAGATTATGTCGCGTCCTTCGAGTCGCTTTCTAAATACGGGGTTGAGTACATAAACGCCCCATTGAAGAAGAACCAAAGATTTGTCTATTGCTTGAACAAAAATCTCAAGAAGCCATTACTCCTAAGATTAGAAGTTTCTTTTGACCAACTCATTGATATCGCTATGCATCTTGAAGAGGCGGATAGGGAGAGTGATGTTGAAGTGGTGGGTGCCAAACCAAACTTCAACAACAAGAAAAGGACTGATAAGTCCAAAGGCCCTTATCCCAATAAAAAGGGGAAATAAGCATCTCCGGCAGCAAAGACTTCTTCCTCTAGTAGTGGACAATGCTACAACTGTGGTTCTAAGGACCATTATGCGAACAAGTGTTCAAATCCCCGTGCTTGTCGCTATTGCAAAAGCCCGGATCATTACTTATCTTCTTGTCCCAAACTTCAAGGCAAGAAGGAGGGAAAGCTTAATGTTGCACAAGCTCCTAGCAACACTTCTCGTGGTCAAGGTATTTTTCATTCTATCCTTGATGGCATCATTGTGTTTCGTGATCATCCTATTCTATTCGAGTTCTTTTTGATACGGGTGCATCCCATTCTTTTATATCAAAAGAACTTGTTGATACTTTTTCTTTAAGTGTTGTTGCTTTAATGGCTTCTTTGAGAATCGCGAATACGGTTGGTGGATCCACATCACTCAGTTTACTATGTAAAGATGTGGAGATTATTTTATGTGATTGTTCTTTCCAAGCCGATTTGCATGTCATGCGTTACTTAGGCTTTGAAATGATTTTGGGAATGGATTGGCTTAACCGTTATGAAGCTCATATCCTAAGTCCTGAGCGGACTATTCATCTTCGACATCCTCAATTTGTTAAGCAGATTGCTATCGTTCTTAAAGATTCGGATTCCAACCTGGTAGCATCTTTATATTCTTTAAATCCTCATGATGAGGATAATGATGATGAGGAAGATGTCATTTCTCTTATTCACGTTGTTCGTGAATTTTTCGACATATTTGAGCCCGTTTTAGGTCTACCACCTAAGCTAGAAATTGAGTTCAAAATTAATCTCATCCCTGGAGCTCAACCTATCACTCGTCCTCCTTATCGCTTGTCCAATAAGGAAAATGAGGAGATGCGCAAACAATTATCCGAATTGGAGACGAAGCAATTTATTCGCTCTAGTTCTTCGCCTTGGGGAGCTTCGGCAATTTTTGTGAAGAAATCCGACGGTACACTTAGGCTTTGCGTTGATTACTGCAAGCTTAATGATCTTACTATCAAGAATAAATATCCTTTACCTCGGATTAATGATCTATTCGATCAACTTAGTGGTGCTAGAGTCTTTTCACAATTGGACTTGGCAACCGGTTTTCATCAGCTTCATATTGCAGAGGATAGCATTCCTTTGACATCGTTCCGTACTCGTTATGGATCTTATGAATGGCTTGTTATGCCATTTGGTTTAATGAATGCTCCAGCTTATTTCGTTGACCTTATGAATCAAGTTTTCAAAGACTTCCTCGATCGATTTGATGATATTCTTGTGTATTCAAAAACTGAGGAGGAGCATGAGAAGCATCTTCGGATTATGTTGGAGACTCTTAGGAGTAATCAATTAAAAGCAAAATTTTCTAAATGTCACTTTTGGCAATCTCGTGTGAAGTTTCTCGGTCATATTATTTTCGAATCCGAAATATCAATGGATCCTTCAAAGATTGAAGCGATTCAAAATTGGAAGAGACTGGAGAGTGTGACGGAAATTCGTAGTTTTCACGGATTGGCGGGTTATTACCGTCGTTTTATCAAAGCCTTTTCTAAAATTGCCATGCCTCTTACTAGCTTAACAAAGAAAGGTGTTAAATACATTTGGTCGGACAAATGTGAAGCTTCTTTTCATAAATTAAAAGAACTCCTTTCCAATGCTCCTATTCTTGTGATTCCCGAAGGAAACCAAGATTTTATTGTTTATAACGATGCTAGTCGCATTGGTTTGGGGGCCGTTCTTATGCATAGCGAACGTGTTATTGCTTATGCTTCTAGACAATTGGAGCCAGCCGAGACTAGATATGCCACCCATGATTTAAAGCTCGCGGCTATTGTTTTCGCCCTTAGAATTTGGCGTCATTATCTTTTGGGAGAAAAAAATTATTCTCTACACCGATCATAAATTTTTGAAGTATTTATTTTCTAAAAAGGAACTTAATTTGCATCAACAACATTGGCTCGAATTTCTTGCATCTTATGATCTTGATATTCTTTATACTCCCGGAAAGGGAGATCTTGTTACCGATGCACTTATTCGTAAGCAACAAGCGGTTGTTTCTATGATGATATCCGAATGGAATGATCTCGTGATTTTATCACTTGTGAGATTAGAGATTGTGTATCCGATTTATGTTCATATCTTGTTTTATGTAGCCTTGAGGCTCATCCTTCACTTTTAGACCGCATTCTTGAAGCTCAAAAGCTAGATCCCGAATTGGCTCTTCTTAGACAAAGATTGAGGGATAAAGTTGATATTGAAGTTTTGAAAGACTTTGATATTGATTCTCGTGGTGGCATTCAAAAATTTGGTAGACTTATCGTGCCAAATACTAGTGATCTTCGCAAAGACATTTTAGAAGATTCCCATCATTCTAAGTTTACCATTCATCCCGGTATTAGTAAAATGCATGCGGATATGAAGCGACTTTATTATTGGAAGGGAATGAAATTTGATATCGTACTTCGTTAAGCATTGCATGACTTGCCAACTCATTAAGGCCGAGCATCAAAGGCCCGGTGGGTTATTGCAACCTTTAGAATTCCAATTTGGAAGTGGGATCAAATTTCCATGGATTTTATAGACGGCCTTCCACGTTCTCATTCAGGTCATGATAGCTTATGGGTGACCGTTGATAGACTTACTAAATCCGCCCATTTTATTCCCGTTCGGTCCAATCGAACCGTTCCTCTTTTGGCCAAACTCTTTATCAAAGAAATTGTTAAATCGCATGGTGTTCCTATTTCTTTTGTTAGTGATCGTGATCCAATGTTTACTAGTGGATTTTGGAAGAGTCCTCAAAAAGCTTTGGGAACAAAACTTAATTTTAGCACCTCTTATCATCCACAGTCCGATGGACAAACCGAGCGTGTAAATCAAAATCTTGAAGATCTTCTTCGTGCATGAGTTCTTGATTTTGGTGGAAACTGGGAAAATCATATTTCTCTTGTTGAGTTTTCCTATAATAATAGCTTTCAATCTAGTATTGGTATGGAACCTTTCAAGGCACTCTATGGAAGGCCATGTCAGTCTCCTTCTTATTGGCTTGAGGCCGGTGAAAAGCTGGTTTTAGGTCCAGATTTTATTCGTGATTCCATAGAAAAGATTGACCTTATTCGTCATAGGATGAAAGAAGCTCAAAGTAGACAAAAATCCTATGCCGATAATCGAAGAAGGAAATTAGAATTTTCCGTGGAAGATTTTGTGTTTATTCGTGTTTCACCTATGAAGGGTGTTATGCGTTTCAGTAGATCGGGAAAGTTAGCATCTCGATATATTGGTCCATTTTCGATCACCGAACATATTGGTTCCATGGCTTATCGCCTTTTATTACCGGCTCAATTTTCTGCTATTCATGACGTGTTTCACGTTTCTCAATTACGAAAATGCCTTTGAGATTCTGATTCTATTCTTGAGCCTGGTGTAATTGAAGAAATTGAAGTTTCGCCTAATTTAACTTTTGAGCAACATCTTATTCGTATCATTGCATCGGAGGTTAAACGCCTTCGAAATAAAGATGTCCCGCTTGTGAAAGTTCAATGGTCCTCAAATCCTAAGGATTGTTCTTGGGAATCTAGAGAGTTCATCGAGCGAACACATCCGGACTTAATCTCTCGTGCACTTTAAGGTGAACTTCTTATTCCAAATTTCTTCTTTTGTGATGATATGCTTTTATGGTTGTTACTTTTATTCATTGATTTCTTAAGATTGCGAGGAGGCAATTTCTTTAAGGAGGGGAGTCTGTAACAACCCGCATATTTTAAGATTTTGTGTTTAAATATTTTATTTAAATATTCATCGTTAGTCGAATTTTAGTCCGAAAAGCTACTTATTGCATACGGCCGAATTTGGACTCGGTACCACTTCCATTGAGTTCAAAACGCCGTTTGCGATCTTTTTGAGTATAAACTTAAATATGTTTGGAACTAGCTAAAATTTGACCTTTTGCACTTTGGACTTTGGTTTGGGTTAGCCTAATCTATTAACTCAAGTTCCACCCCCTCTTCTCTTCATTCCTCTATAATTTCCTAATACTCAAGCTTTAGCAACAATGGAGAGAGGAATGGGAAATTAAAACTCCAAGCCCTAGTTTCCATTTGCAAATCAAGTTCTAACTCCAAATTCTAAGAAGAAGATTTGGTAAGCCTCCTCTTCATCTTCTCCAACTCTTTCTCATTTCAATCTTAGAAATTTCTAAACCTAATTTAGTAAATGTTTCTCTTTTTAGCTTAGATTCATGCTTGTTGGGTTGGAATTGAAGAGGGATTGTCCTTGCCATTGCTCTATAGCTTCTTCTTCTTCTTCTTCTTTTGCTTTGGGTTTAAAGTGAGATTTTTTTTCTCACATCTATATCTATATCTATCCTTGTTGTTAGGTATGAATTCCTAACACTAATTAATGTGCATTTGCGACAAAATTGGGTTGCTTTGGTGAATATTATAATTTTTAGTGTTTTGAAAGCAAAATTTATGAAAATCCTTATATGGATATTTGGACGTTGATATTTGAGGCATGTCGAAGAGCCTTTAAAGCTAGGTTGTCGCTTGGCATAAATCCTTAGTCGTTGTTGCTCGTCCGGACGCTTCCGATAATTATTTTGGCCATTATTGGTCTAGGTTCAGGAAATGCTTGAGCATCAGGTTTTATACGTCTGAATCCTTATTTCAGACGTCCGAATATTATACTGGGAAAATTTCTATTCCCAGATTTGGATGTCTGAATCAATATTTCCAGACGTTTAAATTGGCTCGAATTGAACCATAGAGGAAATAGGCCAAAATTTAGCATTTCCAGACGTTTGAATTTATTGATTCAGACGTATGAATTCTGTTCTGGAAAATATTTTATTTTCCAGATTCAGATGTCTAAATCATACACTTCAGACGTCTGAATCTTCTTGTTTTTGCCTATTTTGCTCGAGCTTCCAAATTTAATCGATTCGTGTTGTTTCCCTTTTGTTGTTGTCATTTATTATCGACTTTGATGACATTTTCTTTGAGATTTTTTGGAATATCCATTTAGATGGATTCGGTATCGATTTCTTTGGATTTTATTCACGTCTTCGAATGTGAATTGTGGTGATTGATTGTTCTACAATCATTTTTGTGATTTATCACTTTAAAAAAATATAAAGGTTTCAATACTAGTAGTAAATATCAAAACACTTTCATCAAAACAATTTCAACACTATTTTATTACAAAGCTCGTTTCTTAAACCATTTTCCAATCTACTAGTATATACAAACCTTTACCTCACTCGTATGAGAAATCTAATTAAACGACTTAGTAAAACAAGTGGTATGAAATGCTTGCGTTTACCTCGTCGGTTAATTCTTGGACTTGTTCGATTGAATCTCTTGTGACAAATTTCTAGTGGAAATCTACAATTTGTTCGTAAATATTTAAGTTAAGCTAGTGGTTATGGGACATGAAGCTAAACTCATATATTTACTAGCTTAGTGTAATTGACACTTATTGATGATCGATGATGATCATTTTTATGATTTAGACTAGCAATGTGTGATGTCTCTTTGTCTGCGAGGGAGACTTAACCCCGTTTCTGTGGAGCTTCAGCTTAATTTGGTGGGGTAGCGACCCATGGTCTTCGGACCGTTTTGTGGAGCTTCGACTCAAAATTAATGGTTAGCAACCATGGAATAGTGTTTCGTTTTGTGATACACGTGTTGGTGAGTTTTTATACTCCCGTATTGTGATAGGCCTCCCCCTTTTTGTGATTTCTGGATTTCAATTGATGATTTCTAGAATTTGTGTTTCACCAATTTTTGTCGTTTCATTGATAAGTTCTATCAATATTTGTGCATTGGTGAATTTGTGTATCATTAACTTTTGTGATTGGCATTGAAACAATTGTCAATATTTATGGTTTGGTGAATGGAATAAAGAGTATGACAATCCTTTTTATCTTTGAGAAGATTCTTGTGATATTGATTAATCTCTTATTGATTTTCAATTACATACTTATCACAGTATGGCATTATGGTTATTATACATTCATGTCATATCACTTATTCTATGTCATTTCATCTGATATTTATAGCTAGACTGATCCGTTTATTATTTTCTTATTAAATAATACTCAGGTCAGACCGAGATGTTACAGGTGCTTCTGCTTGACTCCTCACCAGGGATTATTATTCTGACTTTTGGCTATCTACTTAGATTAGTAGTTCTTTATTGTATACATTTGAGATTTAGACTCCTTGATGTATACATATTGTTTTGGCTTAGCACTTGTAACTATTCTTTTGTGATATTGTGGATCTTGTTAGACCACTACTTTGATATACACTTTTATGTGTAATATTCATAATTGTTTCCGCATTTGTGATATGAACTTCTATGACTGATTTGTGTTATGTTTATTTCTATATTTGTTTCCAAAGATTATATATAGCCACCGTGTAGTAGCTTTGAGTTTGTATCGGTATGTCGGATTTCCTCTTGAAATGAAATGCGTGTTATACTATCTGACATATCGGTGCTCGCACAAAGCGATTATACGAATGGTCGCTCCTCAACAACCTTATTCTCCGTGCTGGTTGACGGCATTATCCAGCAGTGTCCTTGGCTCGCATGGGTATAGAGGTGGGGCGTCACATAAATAAACTAAATGCAAATGGAATGAGTTTTAATAAAATTGAATGTTAACTAATTTAATGTGGAATAAGTTAACAAAATGAATTATAAGATGAAGTTAACTTAATAAGTTGAATGAAATTGATTGTTATGAAAAGAAATTTATTATTAGGAATTTGAGTTTTAGAATCGAAATTAGTTAAGTTAATGATATGAATAGATGAAGCAAACTAATGAAGTGGATCAAAGAATTAATATTGAACTTAAGTTATGAAGAGAAAAATAAATAAACATGAATTGCATTTTATAAAATGGTTGTGACAAAGTTAAACGGTTTTATGAAGTGGCTTAAAAATGATATTAGTATTAAAGAAATATACTAAGTGGTAATGAAATAAAATTTAACTTGAATAAGATTTAAATGAAATGAATTTATAAAATGATTCATAAATGAAATTGTATAAAAATATGTTAAACAAAAAGCGAAACAGTTGGAATTTAACAAATTGAATTGAATAAATTAACTGTGAATGAAATAAATGTGAATAAATTTGAAAACCAATTAAATGTTAATAAAAATTGGATGTTAATAAGGAATGAAGTGTATAAATTAAATATGGACATTAGATAATGTAAATTCACATATTTATGGATTAATTGGATGAATATTAACAATCGAATGGCATCTTTTGTTACAAATAATTGGTATAACTGTTTTGATTGTATATGATTGTTGTATGATGTGTATTTGTACTCATGTTTATGATTTGGATTCAGAATGCATGTTTTATGGGTTTATTAAACTACAAATGTTCTATATCATATTATAAGTGACTAATATTCTAAATTTAATTGAGATAAGTACATATGTAGACCGTTTGGATGTATACGCAGGTTTTTATATGATTTTTCTTGCTTAATACAAATGAACTCGTTCCTATTAATAATAATAAGGTACACATCTCGGACTACTTACCGCACTTTTATATTTTTTCCCTACAGGATGCCTAATCATTGAGATGGGATGTATATTTGATATATTTGGTATATATTTGTATAATATATTCTATTATAAAAAAAAATCGATTGTACCGCGCAAAGGGGACTCTGTCGAAATTTTTCGTAAACCCGGTTGTTAGGAAAAAATTGAGGTTTTGAAAATTTTATTACTTGATCTATGTATAAGAATTAATTTCCATAAAACCCATATCGGAGAGGCATAGCAAGAACGTACTAAAAGTTCTGAAAAAAAGATTTTAAATTTTTGTAATTGACTATTTTGAGTAAAGTATATCAAGTGTTAAATTTCGTACTTAACCCCTTTTCGAGGACGAAAAGTTTTGAGTAGGGGAAAATGTAACGACCCATACTTTTAACTATTTTAAATTATTTAATTTAATATGATTATTGAATAAAAATAGTCAGAATTAAAAATTTAATCAATTATTAATGTGATTTGTTGGATATGAACTTGGAAAAAAAAATTGAATAACAAAATTCAAGAAGGTAAGAGAGTAACTTATATTAGAAAATAAATTAAATAATATTGAATTTAAGTAATTGCATTAGAGTTGAGTTTTTGTAAAATGAAAGTAGTCATTTTATTATTTGAATTCATTTTAAAAGTTAAATTTTATAAGTTAAATAACTTGTATTTCAATTTTAATGTTTTATTGGATAATTAAATTTTTTAAATTTACTATTGGAAATTATGTAAATAATTGAATCTTTAATTAATGTGAATGAATATGATATCGAAAATCGATTTAAATTTTATTTGAATATGAATGAAGAATGTTAACATTTAAAATTGGATTTAAAAGTGAACAATTAAGAATTGGAAATTTTATATTGTAATTAACGGGTAAAAATAACCATTTTGGCTACACTCTCGGATTCGACGAAACTAGTTTCATTGGATTCGTAATAGTGAGTTATTGTAGGATTTCCAGTTTCGTATCGATCAGACTTATTGTTTGACAGTGCGAGTTTGAAACATGTAGAATTTATTTTCAAATTTTAATTGAAACACATTGATTTTGAAATGCTATCATCTGAATACGATCAAATTAGGCATCGAGACTAGTTTTATTGTGTTCGGAATCGGGGTAAAACATTATAAACGCTAGGCGACATGCTTCGTTTAGAGTTCGGAATTTCAGAAGTTTAAAAGCAAGATATTTTCCTTATTACAATAATATATTGCTTTTCATACTCGACAATATGTATAGCATGCCACCTACTTTGATTTCCATCGTACTCCCTTATCCCTTCTTTTGTTTTAAAGTAGCAAATCAAAAATGAAATTAAAAAACAAACCAAATGATCAGAACAAAAAAAAGAATTAATGGCGGTAGGCGATGGCGATAGGTAGGAGCGACGGTTCAGCGTGGGGGAAGACATGAGGTGAGATTTGCATTCGCGGCAATTAGGGCTCGCCTTGATTTTGCAAGCGACCTGGTGGTGGAGTGCTAGCTTAGGGATAGTGAGGCAGCTCTAGTGGAGTACGCGTGCAATTGGAGGGGGGTGGCATTGGCGAGGGCATTGGCGGTCGAGCAGGTCGCATGTACGCGTTGATGATGGTAGCCGTTCTCCCTTCACAGTCAAATGCGATGTTATGGTTTGGGATTTTGTATCTGATGATTGCCATGATCGTGTGTGCGCGCGTGAGGGATTTCTAGTGGCGGCTGCAAGCGCGGAGTGGCGCGACCGTCACTCCGCCAAAAAAAAGGAAACGCGTCCAAGCCTAAGAGGGTGGTCGAGAACGCACTTGGAACGAGAAGGAATTAGGTAATGAACTGTTTTTATTTATTTGTTTGTTAATTATGTTTAATTATATTCAAATGAAAATTAATCGTCATCTTTTGCGTACGAGGTTTATTTCGGACGAAACGAGTCATAGTGTGATTGTATCGACGTCATCTACGGCATGGGATTGAAATTCGATTTATTTGAAGCTGATAATATTTTCGGTTTCAAAAAAAGTTGAGTGTTTTATACGCTGAAATAAATTTTATGTTAGTTAAATTTATACCGTGAAGTGATTTGAAGTTATCGATTGTTGTTTCGTAAATTTGACTGACATGGGAGTTGATATGGAAATTTATATGTTAGAAATTTTGAATTAGCAATTTAATGGAAATCAAAATGAAACTGCTAGTAAAATACTCGATTGTTGATAATTGGTTAATTGATTCGATTTATTGATTATTTGGATGACTATTGTGATGAATGCTAATTTGTTGAGATTTTGGATGATTTGAATGTTTATTTATTTTTATATATCCTGTTATCATCCTGTATATTACTTATAGTATATAAAACCGTAAATCGAATTATTCTAAATAAATTAAGAAATAGATTAAAATGATATATACCTATGACATTTATTTTTGATTGAAATGATATATATCCATCCCTGAATTAAATCGAAATAATTGATTCACTTCGGCATAGGATAGAAAATTATATACGGACAGCGTATTGGTTAAATTAAATGATTTTAGAATTTTGATTTGAAATTATTTAAATGATTTTGATTTAAAGAAATAAAAACCAATTTTATGAAAATTGAATTATTTTCGAACTTGAGCTCGAAATGTTGAAATTTATATTTGGTAACAGTAATTGTTTAAAAATCGAAGTTGAGATTTTGAAGTTATATCTGAAATATGATTTGAATTTCGAAAATTTATTTGTTTTAAAAGATCGAACTTTTATTCGAACTTTGAATATTGCTAAGTAAAAGTTATTTAAATCGATATTTCAAAAGTTGAGCTTGGAATAGAATTATTTTAAAGTTTTGGACATTGAATTGAACATTGAAGCTAAATCTACTTTAAGCGATTTATATCGATTTTCTAAAGTCGAACTCGAAATTTATATGAATCGAAATGGTTAAAAATTGAAAATTGAATTGAAATTAATTCAAATTGGAATTAAATTGAAATTAATTGGAATTGAGATAGAGATAAAATTATTTTGAAATCAAAGTTGATTTGAATAGCAACAGAAATTGAAATTGTTTGGAATAGAATCAGAATTCAGTCAATTTGAATTAAAATGTGATTGAAAATGATTTGAAATGGAAAAATTTTAATTGAATCAATTTGATTAGAATTTGGTGTTAGGTCCGGATTTGTTAAAATGGGAAGTGACAGTTTGATTTGGAAATAAAATATTTTAATATAAACTGTCTAAAATCTATTTTTTTTAATATTCAAATTATTTAGATTTTCCTTGCCATTTTATTATATAAACCATTTTGAATACTTAAACTATTTTGTGTCAAATTATTTTAACTATTTCAACTATTTAAAAATATTCAAACTATTTTCTTAAATTTAAAACTGGTCGAGGCTGGAATGTTTATTTTTAAATCGTTGATTTAAATACGAATTGGGTAAAATTAAGTTATAGCCTAAATTGAAGTTCGAAACAATTTTGGAAGCGAAGTCGAGATATTGGAGTGAAATGATATTTTCAAGTGAAAATGACGTACCGAATTGAATATGGTTTTTGAAGTAAATATTATATTTCAAAATGAAATTGATTCTAAAGCGAATAAGATATTTTAAAATCAAGTACGAATTGTTTTCAAAATATAAGAGTCCCAACCGGTGTGTAAAACGACGTTTGGTTATTAAAGAGACCGAGGCCTCTTATTGGCATACTCTTTGTCAATATTGGAACCACATTAACAACTGTGTATGCGGAGGAGACTCCAGAATGAAGTGGTTGGATTTGACGGCGTTTGCTGGATTTGAACATAGTGAACGATGATGGATAGACCTCGGCACTTGTGCCAATTTAAAATGACTGAAACAGGATAGCTTGATAGAGCCAAGTGGGCTAGTTATTCCTATCGGACATCCATGCTTCAATTTTCTTGGATTTGGTCCATATTATTATTCTTATTGGTTTCGATTGGTGCACCTTAATTTTGGATAGCCTCCCTTTGACTCGATATGGGATTGATGGATGTAGTGGGCGATCATGGCTACGATGGGTTACCACCGGCCCTACGACTCAAACTGGTAGTATCATACCTTGGGTATTGCCTCACATGTCTTGTCATACTTTTATCCCTATATGAGACTCCCACGATTTTGGTTTAGTGCTATCGTATCATGGTGCATCTCTATCCTTCGATGTGCTACTAGGGAATTATTTGCAAATTGTACGCTAATGCTTAAAAACGCGTTAAGAAGGATTAATGTAAATCCTTAACGCTATGAAAAATATTCATTTTAAGGATTAGACATTATATATGTAGCATATTCTACTACATATAAATAATTTGACGAATCCTTAAGAGATGGAAAATTCCGTAACATCTCTTGTGTCATTGCACGCAGGTTATACACTAGATAAGAGATGTGAAATCCTATAAATATCTCTGAAACTATTGCACTCATGTTTTATATGATATCAATTTGACTTGCATTAGGATATTTGAGTCCTGACTCGAGTGTTTTATCTTTTCATTGCGCTCGGGTCAGCCCTGAGTCTTTCAGCGCATTGAAGATCATTTTTCTAGAGGACGAAGACGAAAATTTGGTACATTATTACTATTATTATTCTTTGCATCATGTTGTTCCACTGCATTATTTATTTATGGGGCATTTCACTAGAAGGACAACCTTTGCAGTCCAATTAGTTTCTAGGACACGCATCCACAAAAATTAATTCCAAGGCCAAAGTCAGCAGGATAATTAGTTTTAAGATCAAAGTCAGCAGTAAAAATTACTTTCAAATACATAATTTCATAGGTTTTTGGGCCTTGGAAACTAATTATTTTGCATTTTGTCCTTAAAAGTTATTATTTCAGTTGTGTGTCCTAGAAACTAATTGCACTTGCTAAAGAGGCCCTTATGGCTAGTTTCCACTTTATTTATCCCTGATATATATATATATATATATATATATATATATATCTTATAAATGTTGTATATAATCAAATATATAATACAAACTTTTTCATGAACTGTTTATTTGATTATTATATTTTGTCTTTCTGCTGCGAGATTCTGTGTTTGTTTTCTTATTCTTTTCTTATTTTTCTTAATTAACCCCATTGATTATCTATATTCTGGATTGTTTAAGTGGACATTTATGGATTATTGTCGATTTAAATCTTCCGAAATGTGGGTCGTCGCCATTCTTCTGTTAGGGGCAAAATGATCATTTCGACACAATCGAAAAGGAGAAATGCCCGATGCAAATGACCCTTTCGACTCACTCAAAAGGGGTTATGAAGGAAATTTTCTCCCCTTTACCATCATTTCAAAGGGTTGATTGGGCTTCACAACTACAATTAACATTTTCATATGACCACCCTCCTAAAGTAGTCCATCCTAATCAACTCATTTGAAATGGGTTTCGAAGATATTGTCCACTTCTAAAAACTTCCTTTTGAGATGTTAACAATATTTCTTTTTAACAACTTAGCTTTGGGATGTTGATGAGTTTTCTTGTTAACATTTTTGGCGCTAGAAGGAGGGCCCGAACCTCCACCCTTGTAGTTATCCTATAGACTTATTATGGGTAGTTTAACTTGGTGTAGGAAAATGAAATTTAAATGGATTAGTTGAATGGACGAAGAAGTTGTACATATCACAACATTAAAAGAAAACATAACCCTAACTTTATACTTGGAGGGAGTTAT
This sequence comes from Allium cepa, assembly GCA_030765085.1. Classification (NCBI taxonomy): domain Eukaryota; kingdom Viridiplantae; phylum Streptophyta; class Magnoliopsida; order Asparagales; family Amaryllidaceae; genus Allium; species Allium cepa. The sequence goes on from CM060940.1 coordinate 33,372,177, forward strand.
GCAAGGGCACCATTAACCCCAGCTCAACAAAACGACAATGCAAATAAAATAAAGCACTTAGAGAATAGTGCTTGGAATGCAAGTGCTTTTCGACGCAGCACTATCTCAAAAGTCTTCTAAAACGGCAAAACCAATGATTGGAGATGATGTGATCTCTCTTAGAAGAAACTTAAAGGCTTATATCAATAAGGGCGCGATCAAAGTAGTTCTGACATCATCAAAGAAAAAAGAGCGCCATCCAATTAAAGTCGATCATCAAGGAAGGATACTGGACTAATCTCTCAAGCAATCTGGAAGCTCGACATCAAAAGAATACATCCGAAGCCGAAAAAGCTATCATGACACCGAAGCTTATTTGAAAGACATAGCGAAAAAGGAAGTCAAAGACATGTTAAACGCTAAGGGGAAGAGGAATCTGGATAAGCGAGCAAACGTCAATGAACGAGTAGCCCTGTTCATAGATAAGTTCATGTCAATGGTTATTCCATCTTTTTTCATAATCCACACCCTTAAGTACCACGGAACTACCGACCCTGATAATTACTTGATGGCTTTTGGTAGTCAAATGGATATGTATAATGCTTTTGGAGTTGATCGATGTAGATGGTTTTCGGTAACGCTTCAAGGGGCGCCCGCTAAATTCTACCCAAAATATCGTGAAAGTGCGATCTATTTGTGGAAACAATTTTCTTATGAATTCTCTGCCCAATTCTATATGTGCAAGAATACAACCACCGATTACACTGTTCTAGCCAACATGAAGCAAAGACAAGGAGAATCACAGGGTGATTACCTCAAGAGGTTCAATGTAGAAGCACTAAAAGCTAAAGACATGAACGATAGGGATAAGCTCATTGTAGCGCATTCTGCATTGATAGAGAACACATCATTTTGGAAGCAACACTTTATTCATGGGTGTAAGGATTTATCGGACTTCCATTTCCAAGCTGATAAATTCACTCAGATTGATGAATTATATTACTCTAAAAAGAAAGCTATTCCTAGGAAGGAAAGTGGAAGGTTTTGTTCAGGTCATGGATAGAAAAAACAAGGTGGGAGGAGCCCAATACTAATTCAATAGTTTTAAACAAGACATTGTCGTATATATACATAACAAATAAGGAGAAGATTAACTTTTCAACTTCCTTTAAGGCTAAAAATTACCCTGAACAGAGAAAATGGGATGACTACTGCACTTATCACAAAGTAATTGGCCATAAAACTGATGAATGTCGGGTGCTAGCTGGAATCATTTAGAAACTAATCCGTGAAGGGAATTTGAAGGAATTAATCCAGGACAAACAGAATGCACCATGGACTGGTGATGGTCCACCAAAATTTCCTAGCAACGCTATCAACGTCTTTGAAGAAGAAGACTCGTTAAGCATGATCCACCATTGAATAGGATTAAGGTAATCCATGGAGGCCACACCTAGCAGGGACTAGCGAGGAGGCCGGAAACAGATACATTAAAGAAGCTAGAGAGGGAGTGTTCTCCATTCAAGAAGAGCCCCCGCTTAAAAGTCCATGACTAAATGTACCAACGCCCAGTTTTGTTGTTAATCCTCGGGAGCTGAAAAAAGGGATCCATCACCCTCATAATGACCCCCTTAGATCATAGCTCAAATTGGATTGTCTATAGTGTTCAAGATTCTTGTAGACACTGGTAGCGTAGTCAATTTTATTTTCAAACATGCCTTTGACCAAATGGGCATCCCAAAAGATAAGCTAGTACCCAGCCTTGATCCTATCTTTGGGTTCAACAATAAGGGATTGACTCCAATAGGACAAATAAAGTTACCAGTGTAGATGGGAGTACCTCCATACTGCCGTACTTTTGAAACTCTCTTCGTAATAATCAGCTTACCATCATACTAAAATACTTTCTTTGGCTGATCCGCACTTTATGAGGTTGACACTTTTGTCTCGCCAAAATATCTAACGGTAAAAATTTTAACCAAGAGAGGTTGGGGAAATTTCCACGGAGAACAATTTAGTTCCTATAAGATGTACTTTGCAACGCTTGATCAATATAAGAGGGAGTATTCTGCTTACTTTGATTCTTTTACTATTTTTCAGCCTTTGGACGATAGATTTTTACATCCAACATTTGAAGCGAAAGTAAGATCTAATAAAAACTAATAAACGTTTGCTTGAAAGGTACATTTCCTTTGGAAGCAAGAGAAAAAGGACCAATTCTTACTCCATTGAAGAAGGAGAAATTATCATAGAATTTGATTGTCATGGAGAAGTGGAAAGAATAAAATCCTATAGAAGACCTTGAGTAGACATGTATAGACTCAAATGATTCAACCAAAATAGTCAAAGTGGGAAAGGTGTTGGAAAGCAGCTTGAAGAAAGACTTGATTCAGTTTCTTAAATCCAATAAATACGTGTTTGCATGCTCTAATTAAGATATTGTTGGGATTGATTCATCGGTTATGTGCCATGCACTGAACATTAATCTAGAAGCCACTCCCACTCCCATCAGATAGAAGAAGAAACAATAGTATAAAGTACGGTCTAATGCCCTAAAAGAGGAAGTTAAAAGGCTCCTCAAAAATTGATTCATTTGGGAAGTCTTCTACCCGAAGTGGCTAGCGAACCCAGTATTGGTAAAGATGTCGAATAGGAAGTGGAGGAATTGCGTTGATTGTACTGACTTGAATAAAGCCTGTCCAAAAGATTGTTACACCGGATAGATAAGTTAGTTGATACAACTAGTGGGCACAAATTTTTATCCCTCATGGATGCTTGCTTAGGATATTGTAACGGTCCAGGCTTTTCGAATTTCGAAAGTCGACATCAATACGTCCACTGTATCAAATGCCGAACAGTCGAATGCCGAAAAACCGAATCGTTAGAGTTTAAGAAGAAGAAGATAGAAGAAGAAAACAGAAACAACAGCAGAATCTCACATTTCGCAGTGGAACAATATATAATAGATAAACGAATATCTTTAAAACAAAGAACCATATCTGTTATTACAATACATCATCACAGTTTACAACAACATGATACAACACTGACATTCATTAGAACTTGCTACATAGAAATTTACTTTAGAAAAAACCACACGCAGCGGACACTACATAGTATAAGTGATACATCTCGCCATCCAGCTTGAATTCTAGATCTCCACAGCAACTTCTTGACTTCGCTCCCAAATAACTGATAACTTGACTCTAGGCTGCCCGTGTGGAAAATTATGGGCACCCACAGTTTAGAAAGGGAACAATAAACTCCAGGTCAGTCATGGGACTAGTGTGAGATCTTAAAAATAGTTATTTACACAAAGAAAATAAAAAGAAATCCGCTATGCTTTTGGAAAATGAAACTACCATAAGGCCTCCTGCCACACACACAATGCAAACGTATAATTGGAGGAGATTTCTCCTTATGATAGTCAAATACGCTTGATACGGGGAAAATTCTTTGATATTATTACTAGTGCATAGTGTAGAAAACATTTCGAAAGCATAATATTAATCTTAGCCAACATACAACCATTATTGTATGCCTACTATAGCTACCATGTTCAATACCATGTTACCACCACATTCCATGGCAGGTTATACAACTAAAACCGTACAGGGCGCGTATTATTTCCTTGGATTTCCAACAAATGATCAAGCTAAGGAACTTCCTACTGCCACATGGGTACACCTCTGGAGGGACGTCCCGAGAACCTACCCGGATCTCTGCCAACACAAGGTCGAGTTACCTCTGTAACTAGGTAACTACTACTCTAGTATGCCATCCCCCGGTCGTTTGCGACTTTTATCCGAGGATCCTCAACCACAAAGCAACAACCACATAGTAAATGAGATTGCAACAACCATATAGGTTAAGTATCCAGGCTCCATACCATGATACCACCTTTTTCCAGAAGGAAATGACATACCCTAAAGGGTGCGACCCTCATAACCTTGCCGCATCTTTCCTGTTTCGACCATTTCCAGGGTGTGAGGTCCGATGAGGTCTCGTCTACAAAGCTACGCTTTACACGAAAGCCATGCTTTGATCACAAATGATCAACAAATGATCATCAACACACAGCAACACTTAGCATGTCACACTACCAAATTGGGAGTATATCGCTGATAACCTTCAACTACATAACCTCTGAGCTCGTACGTCTCAGAGAAGGGTGTTAAGCTAAGAGAATGAATTCTCCGCCACCAACAGATATGTATTTGAAAGAAATCTGCTTTATATCTCAAAGTGCAGTGTCAGACATACAACGATACAAGTCTATTTCGGGTTCGAGCAGAACCGAAGGCACCTCGTCCAATAAAGGAAGAAGCCCTTGCAAATCCGGGTATCCATAATTCCGATCGGACTCCCCATCACATATGGAGATCTCTATACCAGAGCAACTCAATGCAGAGACATTCGATAGGTTATCCTATCGTTTTTGAAGACACCCGGTCTTCACCACCATCTTTAAATGGGATTAATTTCGTCGAATCACTATTCGGAATGGGTTATATGACACAAGGTCCTCTCCCGGCTAATCCGAATAACGGGCGCTTATTTTAAAAATAAGTGTTACATTCAGATTTCAACAAATCACAACAAATTTCCACTTTGATCTTTTAAACAAGAGATCCATCATAATCATAAAGGTTGGATGTGGTTTTTGGATATCCACTTGGAATCCGACCCCTGATCGCATCGAAATTCGAATGCCTTTAAAAGGCCAATATTGATAGTCGGTTATTTAACTATCAATCAACATTCACAACAATTACCAGATTTAAATAATTTTCCCCAATTATTTATTTTCAAAATATCTTCACAAGGTATATTTCACACTTCAACCATTTGAAAACAAATTTCAAATCACTTTTCCTTACGCGGAATACATTTTCAAATATTTATTTATTTCCACTGAACATCTGCCGAGTTCAAATGCTTTAAAATAATTTAAATTACTTATCTAAACATATATACTTGGAACATTCAGAATAAAAACTATTTTAAAACACTCTATCTAAAACATTAGTTGTGGAGATATTATATTAAAATCTCATATAAAATTCAAGTCCAAACTAATTTTAAAATAAAATTAATAGATAGAATATAACTATTTAAATATCCATTTTCTAAAACAAATATCAATTAAAACTTTAAATAGTCACTTCTATAATAAATTAAAATATATCTTTACTTTAAAGATTTTCAAAATAACCCAAGTAAATCATTTCTCCCAAATAAACTTTCCTTAAAACCATCTTCACAACTTCAATTCCATATTTATAGACTATATTGAAAACATACTCGGCTTTCCAGGGAAAGTACACCTTCAATTCTAAAATGGTTCATTTAAATCAATTTATAAATCCTTTTGGATTTACTTTAAATTTACGTTCAAATCCGTGAATTCCTTTCCACATTTTTTAAAAATAAAACAGTATTTATTTTTAAAACAAATTTTCTTTTCTTTTATAAAATTCCCATTGTGAATTTAAATTCCCAAATATCCACCGATATATGATTTTTTTTAACCGATTTCAAAAAAATCGTTTACAAACACCAAATCAATTTCCAATTTTATTTTAAATTTTATTTTAAACACCAAATCAAATTCCAAATTGATTTCCCAAAGATTTATATTAAAACACCAAATCAAATTTTTATTTGATTTACAAATTTATTGCCTTTAAAAATGAATTCCTTTATCTCTTTCACAACTATTTAAAAATCGAATTTTAAATAAATCCTTCAACTTTAAACAATACTACTTAGAATTCCTTTATTAAATCCTTTCCCGTTTATTTTTGGAATTTATTCAATAGGATTTCACATAGATTTTCTACTTATATTTAAAAAATTCAATTTTATTTATTTCTGGTATCTTACGATACCAAAAATATATTCGGCTAAATTTTAGCCTTCAATGATATCAATCGCGATATAATCACACACAGTTGTTAAATAAATCAACACACAATATTGAAACAAATTCAAATGTTTTGAGGAATCCAGTTGGATCCCTCCAACCTGTTTCCCTGCATCGATATACATTAGCACAACAACTAAATACCAATTCCATTTCGAGGTGGAATATCGCGGTATATGGGATTTATATATAATATCATCTGCTATTATGCAGCGCATTGAGCCTCATCCGCTATATAATGCGGGAAATCAATCACTCCAAATACATATATAATACCAATTCCACTTTGAGGTGGAATATCGCGGTATATGGGTTTAATATAATATCATCCGCTATTATGCGGCGTATAGGGTCTATTTCAATACAACTGATAATAAATTATCATCCAAGCACATAATCAACAATTTAAATTTAACTATCACAATTCAACAATCAATCAATAACTGAAATTTTTAATTATTATAATTTGAGTCAGAAGATCTCACCTTGCATTTATTTTGCGATCCATTCTCATTCCGACTTGATTTCACGATTTTGACCTTGTATAAGCAATTATACAATTTATTAATATTCGAACTAATCGAACAAGTAAAATTTTCATTTGATAAATTTAATTAACTAACAATTTAATTTTAACCAATGATTTCAAATTTTAACTAATGATTTTTTAAACCAATTCCTTTCAATAAATTTATTTAACTAAAAATTAAATTTGAAACTAAATTTCCTTTAAGAAATTATTTTATTTTCATCTTAAAACTGCATATAAAAAAACAATTCGTACAGATTTTAAAATTCTAAAGTTGTTAAAAATATGTATATATCCATAATATATATTCTTTTTCTTTTTTCCATTTGCCGATTTCTTTTCAAATTACTGTAACAGACAGTATTTCCTTACTGTAAACATTTTATATTTCACTGTGTATATCCATATATTATTAAATAAATAAAACAAGTTTGACCAATACCTTACTGCTCCACTACTCGAACCCCAACCAAACGAGCTCCGACCATCTCGAGCTGCTCCTCCCATTTGAACGAAATCCCAAATCAACTATCCGGTCGCATCTACCCAACTACTGCCGCCGACCTCCAAACCACCACGTATCAATTCGCGACCTTTGCCTCGAACCACCACCGCATGTGCCATCGAACTTCGCTTCAACCCAATCTTTGTGTATCACGGCATCGTAGCCCACCCACGCCACTGCTCGTCTCGCACGCGCTCACGTACGCTGCGAACCACCTGTAATCGATTCGAAGATGCCAGCGCCAACTTGGTTCGATTCAGCTTCGAGCATTGATTTCTGTTTCCCTCCTTCTCTTTTTTTTTTTGTGGATCTAGGTTCGATTTCGAAAGAGAGGAAGGACTCGGTTTGATTTCAGAAAGGAGTCGCCATTTTTTTCGCGACCCAAAATTTGAATTATAGAGGAGACGACATGATTTCAAGCTGCTCGATTTTTTCTTCGACTGGATTTGATTAATTTTTTTCTTCGTTTAGTTTTCAACTGTCGCCCTTAAAGAAGACAGGGAAGGAAACACGATAGGACCTTATCGTGTTCAGGACGACTAGCTGCAGTAGCCTGAAGTGATAAGAAAACAGCTGAGGTGAAATTTTGACTAGTCAATGCAATTATATTATTTATTTTTAAATTTAAAATGTCCCGATATCGAAGCTCAAAAATCTCGACCTCCTATCGAGGTGTGCCGCTAGGCTTTTATAATGTTATAACCCTATTCTGAATGAAATGGAAAAGGTTCCGAGTCCTAATTTGATCGTATGGAGAAGATAGCTTTTCGGACCAGTTAAAACATTAAATATTCAATTTAAATTTCAGCGCGTTTGCTTATCGTACGGCCAAACGACAACTCCAAACATTACGAAAATTGAAATCCAATAATAATACAATATTACGGATCCAATGGAACTGGTTTCGTCGAAACCCGAGACTGTGCCTCGGAATTCTATTTTTAAATATCAATTTAAACAATATAAATTCAAAACTAACCAAAACATTTCCAAATTAAATTCTGAAGCTTCCATCATCTTCAGTATTATCAATATAAATTTTCTAAGCCTTTTTAAAATATTTTAAATAAGCTTAAAACTAAAGATTCAATTTTTTTACCCAAGCTTTAATAATTAAATTAAATAATTGAATTGCCAAATTCATAGTTATAATTGAAATTCAAGTTAAAATAACTTCCAAATATTTAAAATCGATTAAATATTTCATTTTCAAATGTTAAAAATTTCTGGGTCGTCACATCCTTCCCCCCTTAAAAGAATTTCGTCTTGAAATTACTAGTTAAGAAGAATGATCCTCAACCCGTTTAATATTTTCCTAACCAAACAGTTTTATCAACTTTCCGAAACAAATCTTTTTATTTAAGACCCATCATTTCTTCAGCTAACTCTCCAAATTCAATCATAAGTTTCCAAACAACTTCATTTACTTCACACTTCAAATTTAAATTTTAAATTGTCAAAAATTTCTCAAAATTTTTCTAACTCTCGAAATTTTCGAAAAATTTCTCCAGCGTCTCCTTAGCGCGGTTAGCTCGGTATGACTACAAAATGCCACTATGGGCCCTCAGATTTCAAAAAGAAAACGAGAAGCCAAGCAGCTGGACAAGAAAGTCATCAAATTTCATATAGAAATTTAAAATACATACCTTTTTCGAGCAATTTAAATTATCTTCAAAATCAAAATCACAATTTCCTTGTCCTTCATAACACCTGTATGCTATTTAACAACTATATCCAATTTCTACATTCAAAAATCAGTTTGCACATTCCATTACAAAATTTTCAATATGTACTTCTTATACCATTTTTACTGCACTACTTAAGTTATATATCCATTTTCATTCAATCATACTCATTCAATTTCATTTGAATTCAATTCACAATTTCAATTTAATTTGGAATCGGTTCATTTATCTTCAATTAGTTTCACCTACTAATTTTTATTTTAATGCTTCACTTTATTTTATCACAAATCAAATTCAATCCCAATTCAATTCCATTTGCTACAAATTCTAAATGAATTTCAACATTCAATTTCACTTTCATTTTCTTGCAATTGTAAATTCATTTATTCATTCACAATTTTATTTTTCACCTTAATAGATTTATTCCAATCACTTCTCAAATTCACCTTTTTTTCAAATTAACTCAAGTCAATTTCAGTTTAAATATGAATTTCCTAAGTTTCCAAACTTATTATTCCATAACTATTTTTTTTTTAATAATATTCCAGAGTCTTTCCACCTTTTCCAAAACCATTATTGAAAACAATTCAAATTATCCTTTGAATTTCAAAACCAAACCCAAATTTTCCAAACAACTTCCATTTAAAACAATTTGGCAGCAATTCCTCTTTTGGAAACCCGAAAATGAACATCGATGATGCTGTAGTCATCATCGAAGTTATTTTTCAGCGACCGAAAAGAGTTTAGTGCTTTTATCCCTTCGATGCATTTTTCAAAACCCTTGAAAATCATCTTCAAAATCAAAAGGGATTTAAACTTTCCAAATCTCCAAAATTTTCAAATTCTTTTCAAAACATTTCTCTGGAATTCCATTTCAAATTACAAATCACATTTACAATTTACATTCTCAAATTCCATTTATATGTGAATTTATTTCTTAACTTTGGAGTTACGATTTCAATTTCTTTTTCAACTTTAATGATAATAATTTAATATTATCACTTCCAAACAACCAAGCAACCATATAATATAATAATTTACAAAGATTATTTCCTTTATCTACGAAAATAATTTTGGGTAAAATTATTTCATTCACCCTATTTTAAAACAATATCGCGTGGAATTGTTCTGTACGAGTGTTTAGAGATCCCTATCGACAGAGTTGTATAGACTATACCGACCAGAATCCATATACCACTCAACTAACCAATCTTTACAATATAAAACAATTTTTTTATATTCACTAACAAATACGCGCTCATATCAATTATTACACTCAAACTCATTCTAGTGTACTATTGACTCTATCTCTAATGAGTAACACCCAACAGAGCCACGGTTATCGCTTAAACAATTGCTCTGATACCAAATTTGTAACGGTCCAGGCTTTTCGAATTTCGACTGTTCGGCATTTGATACAGTGGACGTATCGATGTTGATTTTAGAAATTCAAAAAGCCTAGACCGTTACAATATAATCAGATACCCATATTTAAACTAGATGAAGAGCATACCGGTTTCATCACAATTAGGGAATTTTCTACTACAAAGTAATGCCTTTCGGGTTAAAGAATGCAGAAGCTACCTATCAAAGATTAGTCATAAATGTTCAAAGAACAAGTCGATCGAACTATGAAGTTTATGTTGACAATATGCCAGTAAAATCTTATGGAGCTAAGAGTCATCTTGAAGACCCAAAAGAGATGTTTGAAGTATTACGGAAATACCAAATGAAACTGAATCCCAAAAATGCTCTTTCAGGGTTCATTTCGGGAAATTTCTAGGCTATATTGTGAGCTATCAAGGCGTTCAGGCCAATCAAGACTAGATTCAAGCTTTCAAGGACATGGCTGAGCCCATAATTAGCACAGATGTAACGAGCTTAAATAGTAGGTAGCTGTCCTAAGCAGGTTCAATTAAAAGGCGACTGAGGAGTGTGTTCCCCTTTTCAATGGGATCAAGAGGAAGAAAAATTTTGAATGGAGAGAAGCTGTAAGAAAGCCTTTCAAGAATTGAAAAATCATTTGAAAAAACTACCAATACTATCCAGTCCTGAAAATAGTGAAGTCTTTTACTTATACATGACAGTTTCGAAAGATACAGTTAGTTTAGTTTTGATCAGAGAGGAAAGTGGGACTCAACTTCCTGTTTATTATGGACTAAGCAATTAAAAAATGCAGAGGTTCGGTGCCCGATAATAGAAAATTTAGCTTACACCCATCAGATAGAAGATATATAAAGTTAACCATAAAATTCACTTAAAAATAAAGGTACGAAAGCAGGTTCATAAAAGTGCAAGAATTGAACACATGGGTTTCGCCATAGTTTAAAAACAGCGTTTCAAAGGTATTGAGATAGCTTTCGAAGGAGTATGGATGGAGTCACAAGCTTATGGTGCACTTACGAATGTCAAGCGAAACAAGAGATTTCGAAAGGGTAAAGAAAAAAGCTAAAATACCCTTCTGCCTCATTTAAATCATTCGATGCTATTGAATCCACATACATGAGAGAGTCTAGAAGGGTTCAAAACGCCTTACGAAGGTACTGAATGATAGACTCATACACAAGCACCAATTCCTTCAATATAGTGGGTTTCATCATAGTCAATATACTACTTGAAGAAATGATTTCAATACACACCTTTCGAAAGCAAAAACAAGCCTTTCGAAATAGTTTGAACCCTTCGAAGGCATGACAAAAACTCCACATGAAGGCTCAGAGTCATTTCGCTAAGATCTAATTCTCACTCACCATCCCTTTCGAATCTATGTGAAAGCTCAACTCGTCTCTCACTTGCAATAGCATAGCAACACAAAGTGGAGAGCACTCCTACCCCCTTTTCGATAAAGTAAAAAGTAGTCCAGTAAAAAGCAAAGTAAAAGAGGTGCGCTAACTTTAATGGCAGCAGAAGGTTGTCAAGGTAATCCTTTCGACTATATTAAAAGGTTTGGTATGAAAAAGGTAGAGGTGTAAGTATGAATGAGAAAGGTTAAAACGAAAAGCCTTTCGACCGCATCAAAAGGAGGCATGCAGATGGATGAAGGAATGCCTTTCGACCACGTCGAAAGGATGTACACAGAAGGTTGAAGGAAGGCCTTTGGATTGAATGAAAAAGTAGGCACGAAAGGGGGTCAATCTACATCTATAAATACGACCATAAGGGTCCGAGTTTGGGGACCGAATTTTAAGGATTCTAAATTAAGCAAATAAAATCTTTGTAACCCTAAATCAATTTGGGAAAAAATCTCTTTTACTTTTAACTCAATTTTCGGCTACATTATTCTAAATGCGACCCCCATCTGACAAAAGAAGAAATAATGGGACAAAGTATGGTTTGATGCCCTAAAAGAGGGAGTTAAAAGGCTCCCGAAAATTGATTCATTCGGGAAGTCTTCTACCCAAAGTAGCTAGCGAACCCAGTATGGGTAAAGTAGTTGAATGGCAAGTGGAGGAATTGCGTTGTTTATATTGATTTGAATAAAGCCTATCCAAAAAATTGTTACCCATAGCCCCAGATAGACCATTTGGTTGATGCAACTAGTGGACACAAATTATCCTCATGGATTTTTACTCGGGATATAATCGGATACCTAAATATAAACCAAATGAAGTGCATACCACTATTATTGTCAACTGGGGAATTTTCTGCTACAAAGCAATGCTTTTCGGGTTAAAGAATGCAAGAGCTACCTATCAAAGATTAGTCAACGGAATGTTCAAAGAACAAATCTATCGAAATATGAAAGTTTATGTCGATAATGTAATAATAAAATATTACGAAGCTAAAAGTCATCTTGAAGACCCAAAAGAGATGTTTGAAGTATTATTGAAATATCAAATGAAACCGAATCCCTAGAAATGCTCTTTCGGGGTTCATTTTGAGAATTTTTTAGGCTATATAGTGAGCACTCAAGGAGTTGAGGCCAATCCAGACCAGATTCAAGCTATCAAGGACATGGTTGACCCCAAAATTAGAAAAGATGTAATGGGTTTAAACGGTTAGGTAATTGTCCTAAGCAGGTTCATTTACAAGGCGACCAATAAGTGCATTTCCCTTTTAAATTTGATCGAGAAGAAGAAAAATTTTGAATGGAGAGAAGACGGTAAGAAAGCCTTTCAAGAGTTGAAAAATCATTTGGAAAAACCACCAATATTATCCAGTACTGAAAATGGTGAAGTCTTGTACTTATACATTATAGTTTCCGAACATACAATTAGTTCAGTTTTGATCAGAGAGGAAAATGAAACTCAACTTTTTGTTTATTACGTGAGCAGGAGGTTAAAAGAAGCAGAGGTTAGGTGCCTAGTAATAGGAATTAGTTTATCGCTTGATACTTGCAGCATAAAAACGTAGAGCACATTTTCAAGCGCATCCAATTCGAGTATTGACTAACTTTCCGCTCAAACAAGTCTTCAGTAAGCCTGAAACTTTGGGTAGGATAGTAAAGTGGGGAATTGTGTTTAGCCAGTATGACATTGAGTTTCAGCCACGGGCAGCTATCAAAGGGCAAGCATTTTTTATGGATGGCGCATCAAATGAGCAAGGAGATGGAGTAGGATATGTCATAATAACAACAGACGGACACTACCTATACTACGCAATGAAGTTAGGGTTTCTCGCAACAAATAATTTAGTCGAATATGAATCAATGGTGGTAGAATTAACTCTAGCCTTAGACTAATGAATTAAATGTATAGTGATTCTTAACTAATGGTAAACCAAATTAAGCAAATATATCAGACTAAGGATGACAAAATATGTTTATATGTAAAGAAAGTATTAAAAATGCTCGCCTTATTTGAATATTTCTCTATACATCAAGTTCCAAGGTAGAAAACTCTCATGAGGATTTGTTAGCGAAGTTGGCTAGTTCAAGAGGAGCCCCAGAAACCTGAATCGTACCAATAGGGTACCAAGCAAATACATGAAAAGGAATTGTTGGTTATAACTAGATTCTAAGCCGTGGCACAAGAAAGAGAGGAAAGGGAAATTAATGAAGAAGTTCAAAATGAGAGGATTAATCATCCAAGGATAAATCACTGTTATAGTGACACTTGGATGTCGCCCATTGTCAAGTATATTTCCAAAGGGATATTACTATCTAACAAAGTGGAAGCTAGGAAGATCAGGAGACAAGCTTTGAATTTTACCATGATGGATGAAATTCTTTAACAAATAGGATACGCCTTACCTTACTGAAGATGCGTGCGTCTAGAAGATATGATGAAATTGTTAGTGGAAGCGCATGAAGGATTTTGTAGAGGCCATTCCAACAGTGGAAAAGTTGACAAAGAAGATAATCCGCAAGGTTTTTATTAGCCACGAATGGCAAGTCAAGCTATTGAGTATTTAAAGAAATGTGAAAGACGCCAGAAATATTCAAAGATTCCTTGATGGCTACCAAGTCAATTAACTTCAATTTCAAGTCCATGGCCCTTCGATATATAAGGAATATCGACTTAATCAGGCCATTACCAATTTCCAAAGGAGAAGCAAGATATGATGTAGTCGCCCGAGACTACTTTACTAAGTGAGTAGAGGTAGAACCACTACCTAAAATCACTTCTTGGAAGGTGCTTAGATCCATTATTAATAACATTATTACCATATTTGGGATTTCTTAGAAGATTATATTTGATAATGGAACACAATTTGAAAGTGAAGAGTTTCCTCGATTTTGTTGTAAGAACTGGATTATCAAAGCTTCTCTTCAGTGGCACATCTAAAGGCTAATGGAGCCGTTGAAGCAACGAATAAGACTATTAAGACTATTTTGAAAAAGTAATTGAATAAAGCCAAAGGAAAGTGGGTAGAATAATTTCCACTTATACTTTGGGCCTATCGAACATCCACTAGAACTGCAATGGGACATACCCCTTATTCTCTAACTTACACATGTGAAGTGATGTTGCCAATTGAAATTGGATACCCTCACATCGAAGAATCGCATATGCCTTTGATCCAAACCAGGAATATAAGAAAGAATCATTATATTTAATATATAAACTAAGAGATGAAGCAGCTATCTGAACTTTAGAAAATCAGAGAAGAATCTTAAAATATTACAACTCAAAAGTGAAGACAAGATCATTTCAAGAGGGATACTTAGTACTCCGAAGGGTGATCGTAAACACAAAAAATCCTACGGATTGACCGCTAGGCCAAAACTGGGAAGGTCCCCTAATTGTATGCAAAGTAATTACCCATAAAGCTTGCAACTTATGTCATCCAGATGGTAATATGGTGCGAAGAATGTAGAAGGCGGAACACTTATGCAACGACCCGTAAATTTTCGATAATTTAAAATTTATTGATTAAATAATTTTTGGAATTTAATGTTGTGAAAAAATTTAAGTTTAATAACAAGAATAATAACTAGAATGAAATGTAATAATGTTAGTGTAAGTTAATGAATAACCATTTTAATTAAATTTCAATCAGTTGAAATTTAATAATGTTAATATAAGGCAATTGATAACTATTTTAATTAAATCTCAATTAATTGCATTGATTGTAAAGTTCAAATTTGGTATAAACTGTAAATGAGTAAATAAATCAAATGTTGCATTAAACGGTGAAATTCTAAAGGCCCGCAAATCCGCACCCCTTTTAAGCTGGCAAAATTCCACAACGATTCAGCCCAAAGTGGAACGAATGCACGAGTCTTTGGGTTTAAAGAAGAAAGAGGTAGAAGAAGAAGGAAAAACAATAAACAGAATATCACATTTCGCAGCGGAACAATATACAATAGATAAATAATCTTTAAAACGAAAGGCATGTATATGTTATTACAATACAACATCAGAGTACAACAATAACACACAACACTGGCAGTTATAAGGACTTGCCTATATAGAAATTTGTCTCACACAAACCCGAATACAGCAGATACTACATAGTATACATAATATGTCTCGCCATCCAGCTTGCCTCTTGATCTCCACAGCAACTCCTGAATTCCAGAATGACCTGATAACTTTACTCTAGGCTGCCCGTGTGGAAATTGGTGGGCACCCAGATTTTAGAAAAGGAACAATAAACTCCAGGTCAGTCGTGGGACTGGTGTGAGATCTTAAAAATAGTTATTTTCACAAAGAAAATAAAAAGAAACCCGCTATGCTTTTGGAAAATGAAACTACCATAAAGCCTCCCGCCACACACACAATGCAAATGCAGACTTGGAGGAGATTTCTCCTTATGATAGTCAAACATGCTTGATACGCAAATTCTTTTGATATTATTATTATTATTAGTGCATAGTGTGGAAAACATTTCGAAAGTGTAATATAAATCTTAGCCAGCATAGGCATTTCGCACTTATGCCTATTATAACTACCATGTTCAATAGCAGGTTACCGCCACATTTTATTACAGATTATACGACTAAAACCGTACAGGGCGCATATTATTTCTTTGGATTTCCAACAAATGGTTAGGCTAAGGAATCTCCTACTTCCATATGGATACGCCTATGGAGGGACATCCCGAGAACTTATGTAACAACCCGCATATTTTTCGATTTTATATTTAAATATTTTATTTAAATACTTTATCGATACTCGGAATTTAGTCCGAAAAGTTACTTTTTGCATACAGTCGAATTAGGACTCGGGACCACTTCCATTGAGTTTAAAATGCCTTTTGCGACCTTTTTGAGTATAAGCTTCGATATGTTTGGAGTAAGTTGAATTTTGCTACTTTTTTACTTAGGGCTTTGGTTTGGGCTGAGCCCAATAACCCCACTTATGTATTCAGTCCCAACTCCTCTTCAACTCTTCATTACTTCATTTCATATTCGTAATACTCAAGCTTTTGCAACAATGGTGGGAGAGATGGGAAATTAAAACTCAAGCCCTAGTTTTCTTTTGCAAATCAAACTCTAGCTCCAAACTAATAGAAGAACCCATTGGTAAGCTTCTCTTCTTCTTCTCCAACTCAATCTCTTATCAATTTCAGAAATTCCTAAGCCTAACTTTGGGAATGTTCTTCTTTTAATGCTTAGAATCAAGCTTCTTGAGTTGGATTTGAAGAGTGGTTGATTCTCCTTTGCTTTCAAGCTTCTTCTTCATTTGTGTGATTTCAAAGGTGAGATTTTTATCTCACATCTATGACTATAATTATCTTTGGTTGTTGGGTATGAATTCCTAACACTTCTTCATGTGCATTTCTTTTGATTTGGATTGGTTTTGTGAATATTCCAATTTTTGGGTTTTTTTTAAGTCAAATTTGTGTGAAATCCTTTTATGGATGTTTGGTCATGCTTTGGATGATGCATCGAGGAGCATATAGGGCCGGGTTGCCGATTAGCCTAAACCCTTAGAGCCAATGTTCGTCCAGTTGCATTTTGGAAGAGTTTTCTCTCCATTTGTATAGGCTGAAAAACAGCCCAGGCAAGATTCAGTCGACTGAAAAGTCTGTTCAGTCGACTGAACCTGGAACCCGAAAGTTTCCATGCATGATTCAGTCGACTGAATCCTCTGTTCAGTCGACTGAACCTGGAAACAGAAAGTTTCCTGAACTTGGAAAATTTCCAGGTACAGGGTCAGTCGACTGAAAACTCTGTTCAGTCGACTGAACCTGCTGTTTCTGTCCAATTTGCCTTTTCGGATTGAATTTCCAATTTAAATCGATTCGTGATGATCCTATTTGTTGTTATCATTTATTATGACTTTGATGACTCCTGTTTAGGGATTTTTGAATATCCATTTCGATGGATTCTTTATCGATTTGTTTGGAATTTATTCACGTCTTCGTATGTGAATTTTGATGATCAATTGTTCTACTATCATCTTTGTGATTTGTCACTTTAAAATATAAAGGTTTTCTATACTAGTAGTAAATATCAAAATCCTTTTATTAAAATCGATTTCAACACTATTTTACTACAAAGCTCCTTTCTTAAACCGTTTTCCAATCTATTAGTATATGCAAACCTTTACCTCACTCGTATGAGAAATCTAATTAAACGACTTAGTAAAACGAGTGGTATGAAACGCTTGCGCTTACTTCGTTGGTTAATTCTTGGACTTGTTCGATTGAATCTCTTATGACAATTTTCTAGTGGAGATCTACAATTTGTTCGTAAATATTTAAGTTAAGCTAGTGGTTATGGGACATGAAGCTAAGTTCATATATTTACTAGCTTACTGTAATTGGCACTTCTCGTTGATCATGACGATCATCTTTGTGATTTAGACTAGCAATGTGCGATGTCTCTTTGTCTGCGAGGGAGACTAAACCCCGTTTTGTGGAGTTTCGACTCAAATTGGTGGGGTAGCAACCCATGGCCTTCGGGCCGTTTGTGGAGCTTCGGCTCAATTTGTGATGGTTAGCAACCATGGAATTAGCGTTTCGTTTGTGATACACGTGTTGGTGAGTTTTATGCTCCTGTTTGTGATAGGGCTCTTCCCCCTTTTTGTGATTTCTGGATTTCTTGAGATGATTTCTAGAATTTGTGTTTCACCAATTTTTGTGATTTTCATTGATAAGTTTTATCAATATTTGTGCATTGGTGAATTTGTGTGTCAATGACTTTGTGATTTCCATTGATAAGCTTTATCAATATTTGTGCATTGGTGAATTTGTGTGTCATTGACTTTTATGATTGACATTGATATAATCTTCAATAATTAGGGATTGGTAAACGAAATAGGGAGTATGACATTTCTTTGATTCTTGTGTAGATTTTGTGATATTGATTAATCTCTTGTTGATTTTCAATTACTTATATATCACAGCTTGGCATTGTGATTATTATGTGTTTAGTCATATCTCTTATTCTATATCGTTTCATCAGATATTTATAGCTAGACTGATCCGTTTATTATTTTCTTATTAAATAATACTCGGGTCAGATCGAGATGTTTCAGGTGCTTCTGCTTGACTTCTCCCCAGGGATTCATTACTCTGACTTTTGGCTAATTACTTAGATCAGTAGTTTATTTTGTTGTATACACTTGAGATATAGACTCATAGTTGTATTCTTTTGTATAGCACGTGTTGTTATTCTTTTGTATTATTGTGGATCTTTTTAACCACTACTCTGATATACACTTTCATGTGTCAATTGTATATTCATATCTTCTTCCGCCTTCGTGATATGAATTATCTGTGACTGATTTGTGTTATGCTTATTTCTATATTTGTTTTCGAAGATTACTATAGCCACTGTGTAGTAGCTTTGAGTTTGTGTCGGTATGTCGGATTTCCTCTTGTGATGAAAAGTTATATTTTTATCTGGCATATCGGTGCTCGCCCAAAGAAATTATACGGATGGTCGCTCCTCAACAGCCTTATTCTCCGTGCTAGTTGACAGCATTACTCCGTAGTGTTCTTGGCTAGCGTGGGTATAGAGGTGGGGCGTCACAGCTTGATATCTGAGCCAAACTTCGGAACAATATGGAATATTGTAACAAGGATCATCTTCCTAAGTTTTTCTTAGGAGTCGTGCTTTAGGATTTAATTCGAGTCTTCGTACCGATTCATCCTATTTTCCTTATGATTCCTTGTTTTATCTATCAAGATTGCTTGATATTTATTTTGTGAATAACCTTTTTCTTCTTCTTTATTTCTTTCCAAAGGAAGTGAAATGGTTAGACCTGGCCGTCCAGTGCCGGTCAATCTAGTGCTACTCCCCACGATGGAGTTTTTATGACTACCCAACAACTTCTTGACCTTGTCACGAATGCTCAAGCAGTTGGTTCTCATCCGGAACCTACTCATCCTAAATCGGGATTTGCACGTTTGTGCAGTGATTACTCCAACCTGGGCGGGAGGCCATTTAAAGGTTCCAAAACTATTATTGAAGTCCAGGCTTGGTTAAGGACATGCGATCGAATCTTTTCTCGCATGAACCTCATTGACCTTCACCGAGTTCAGGTGGCTTCTAGCATGCTCCAAGAAAGAGCATTAGACTGGTACGTGCTTCTGATTTCTGGAATAAATGAAGCGGATCTTACTTGGGAGAAATTCTGAGAGCGCTTCGAGTTAAAATTCATACCAGAAGCTGAGAAGGTGACTTTGGCTCGCCGTTTTATCGACCTTGTTCAAGGTGAATCTTCCGTGGTAGATTATGTTGCGTCTTTTGAATCCCTCTCTAAATATGGGGTTGAATACATCAACACCCCATTGAAGAAGAACCAGAGGTTCGTCTATGGCTTAAACAAAAATCTCAAGAAGCCACTACTTCTAAAATTAGAAGTTCCCTTTGACCTACTCATTGATATCACTCTTCGTCTCGAAGAGGCGGATAGGGAGAATGATGTTGAAGTGGTGGGTTCCAAACCAAACTTCAACAACAAGAAGAGGCCAAACAAATTCAAAGGTCCTTATCCCAATAAGAAAGGGAAGCAAGCAACCCCAGTGGCAAAGACTTCTTCCTTTGGTCGTGGGGAATGCTATAATTGTGGTTCGAAGGACCATTACGCGAACAAGTGCCCAAAGTCTCTCTCTTGTCGCTACTGCAAAGTTCCCGGTCATGTTATATCTTCTTGCCCCAAGCTTCAGGGCAGGAGGGAGGGAAAGTTGAATGTTGCTCAAGCACCTGACAACACATCTCGTGGTCAAGGTATATCTCATTCTATCCTTGATGGTATTATTATATTTCGTGATCAACCTATTCGAGTTCTTTTTGATACGGGTGCATCCCACTCTTTTATTTCAAAAGAGCTTGTTGATACTTTTTCTTTGGATGTTTTGTGTTTAATGACTTCTTTGAGAATTGCGAATCCGGTTGGTGGGTCCGCAATAATCAGTTTATTGTGTAAAGACGTCGAGATTATTTTGTGTGATTTTTCTTTCCTAGCCGACTTGCATGTCATGCGTTATTTAGGCTTTGGAATGATTTTGGGAATGAATTGGCTTAACCGTTATGAAGTCATATCCTATGTCCTGAGAGGACTATTCATCTTCGACATCCTCAATCTATTAAGCAGATTTCTATTAATCTTAAAGATTGGGATTCCAGCTTGGTTGCATCTTTATATTCTTTAAATCCTCGTGATGACGATAATGATGATGAGGAAGATATTTTTTCTCTTATTCACGTTATTCGTGAATTTTCCGACATATTTGGGCCCGTTTTAGGATTACCACCTAAGCGAGCAATTGAGTTCAAAATTAATCTTATTCCTGGAGCTCAACCTATTACTCTTCCTCCTTATCGCCTGTCTAATAAGGAGAATGAGGAGATGTTTAAACAATTATCCGAATTGGAGACGAAGCAATTTATTCGCTCGAGTTCCTCGCCTTAGGGAGCTTCGGCTATTTTCGTGAAGAAATCCAATGGTACACCTAGGCTTTGCGTTGACTATCGCAAGTTTAATGATCTTACTATCAAAAATAAATACCCTTTACCTCGGATTGATGATCTATTCGATCAACTTAGTGGTGCTATAGTCTTTTCACAACTAGACTTAGCTACTGGATTTCATCAGCTTCGTATTGCAGAGGATAGCATTCCTTTGACATCTTTCCATACCCGTTATGGATCTTATGAATGGCTTGTTATGACATTTGGTTTAACGAATGCTCCGGCTTATTTCATTGACCTTATGAATAGAGTTTTCAAAGACTTCCTCGATCGATTTGTTCTCATCTTTATTGATGATATTCTTGTGTATTCTAAAACCGAGGAGGAACATGAGAAGCATCTTCGGATTGTATTGGAAACTCTTAGGAGTAATCAATTGAAAGCAAAATTTTCTAAATGCCACTTTTGGCAATCTCGTGTGAAGTTTCTCGGTCATATTATTTCCGAATCCGGAATTTCCGTGGATCCTTCAAAGATTGAAGCAATTCAAGATTGGAAAAGACCTTAGAGTGTGATTGAAATCCGCAGCTTTCTCGGATTGGCGGGCTATTACCGTCGTTTTATCAAAGATTTTTCTAAGATTGTCGTGCCTCTCACTAGCTTAACGAAGAAAGGTGTTAAATACATTTGGTCGGACAGATGTGAAACTTCTTTTCAGAAATTAAAAGAACTTATTTCTGATGCTCCTATTCTTGTTATTCCCGAGGGGAATCAAGATTTCGTTGTTTATACCGATGCTAGTCGTGTTGGTTTGGGTGTCGTTCTTATGCAAAAAGAACGTGTTATTGCTTATGCTTCAAGGCAATTGAAGCCGGCCGAGACTAGATATGCCACACATGATTTAGAGCTCGCGGCTATTGTTTTCGCTCTTCGAATTTGGCGTCATTATCTTTTGGGAGAGAAATTTATTCTTTATACCGATCATAAGTCCTTGAAGTATTTGTTCTCTCAAAAGGAACTTAATTTGCGTCAACAACGTTGGCTCGAGTTCCTTGCTCCTTATGATCTTGATATTCTTTATACCCCCGGTAAGGGTAATCGTGTCGCCGATGCTCTTAGCCGTAAACAACAAGCTGTTGTTTCTATGATGGTATCCGAATGGAACGATCTCGAGATCTTATCCACTTGTGAGATTCGAGACCGCGTATCTGATTTATGTTCATCTTTTGTTTTATGTAGCCTTGAGGCTCATCCTTCTCTTTTAGACTGCATTCTTGAAGCTCAAGGGCTAGATCCCGAATTGGCTCTTCTTGGCCAAAATTTTAAGGATAAAATTGATATTGAAGGTTTGAAAGACTTTGATATTGATTCTCGTGGCGGCATTCGAAAATTTGGTAGACTTATCGTGCCAAATATTAGTGATCTTCGCAAAGATATTTTTAAGATTCCCATCGTTCTAAATTCACCATTCATCCCGGTAGTAGCAAAATGTACGCGGATATGAAGCGACTTTATTATTGGGAGGGAATGAAACTTGACATCGCTAACTTCGTTAAGCGTTGCATGACTTGCCAACTCGTTAAGGCCGAACATCAAAAGCCCGGTGGATTATTGCAACCTTTAGAAATTCCAATTTGGAAGTGGGACCAAATTTCCATAGATTTTATAGATGGCTTCCCCGTTCTCGTTCGGGTCATGATAGCTTATGGGTAATTGTGGATAGACTTATAAAATCCACCCATTTTATTCCCGTTCGGTCTAACCGAACCGTTCCTCTTTTGGCCAAGCTCTTTCTTAAAGAAATTGGTTAATTGCATGAAGTTCCTACTTCTATTGTTAGCGACCGTGATCCATTGTTTACTAGTGGATTTTGGAAGAGTCTTCAAAAAGCTTTGGGAACGAAGCTTAATTTTAGCACCGCTTATCATCCACAGTCTGATGGACAAACTGAGCATGTGAATCAAACTCTTGAAGATCTTCTTCGTGCATGTGTTCTTGATTTTGGTAGAAGTTGGGAAGATCATATTCCACTTGTTGAATTTTTCTATAATAATAGCTTCCAATCTAGTATTGGTATGGCACTTTTGAGGCACTCTATGGAAGGTCATGCCGATCTCCTTCTTATTGGCTTGTGGCCGGTGAGAAGCTGGTTTTAGGTCCAGATCTTATTCGTGATTCCACAGAAAAGATTGAACTTATTCGACATAGGATGAAAGAAGCCTAGAGTAGACAAAAATCCTATGCCGATAACCGGAGAAGGAAGTTAGAATTTTCTGTGGGGGATCTTGTGTTCATTCGTGTTTCACCTATGAAGGGTGTTGTACGTTTCAGTCAATCTGGAAAATTAGCGCCTCGATATATTGGGCCATTTCCTATCACTGAACGTATTGGTTCCGTGGCTTATCGCATTTTATTACCGGCTCAATTTTCTGCTATTCATGACGTGTCTCACGTTTCTCAACTTCGGAAATGTCTTCGAGGTTCCGATTCTATTCTTGAGCCTGGTGTTGTGGAAGAGATTGAAGTTTCGCCTAATTTAACTTATGAGCAACATCCTATTCGTATTATTGCTTCGGAGGTCAAGCACCTTCGAAATAAAGATGTTTCGCTTGTTAAAGTTCAATGGTCTTCAAATCCTAAGGATTGTTCTTAGGAGTCTAGAGAGTTCATCGAGCGAACACATCCGGACTTACTTTCTCGTACTCTTTGAGGTGAACTTCTTATTTCAATCTTCTTTTGTGTTGAATATGCTTTTATGGTTGTTACTAT
This sequence comes from Allium cepa, assembly GCA_030765085.1. NCBI lineage: Eukaryota > Viridiplantae > Streptophyta > Magnoliopsida > Asparagales > Amaryllidaceae > Allium > Allium cepa. Next base: position 33,395,820 of record CM060940.1, read on the forward strand.
ATACCTTCTTCTTAATTATTGCGAGGATGCAATTTCTTTAAGGAGGGGAGTCTGTAACAACCCGCATATTTGTCGATTTTATATTTAAATATTTTATTTAAATACTTTATCGATACTCGGAATTTAGTCCGAAAAGTTACTTTTTGCATACGGTCGAATTAGGACTCGGGACCACTTCCATTGAGTTTAAAATGCCGTTTGCGACCTTTTTGAGTATAAGCTTCGATGTGTTTGGAGTAAGTTGAATTTTGCTACTTTTTTACTTAGGGCTTTGGTTTGGGCTGAGCCCAATAACCCAACTTATGTATTCAGTCCCAACTCCTCTCCAACTCATCATTACTTCATTTTATATTCCTAATACTCAAGCTTTTGCAACAATGGTTGGAGAGATGGGAAATTAAAACTCAAGCCCTAGTTTTCTTTTGTAATCAAACTCTAGCTCCAAACTAGTAGAAGAACCCATTAGTAAGCTTCTCTTCTTCTTCTCCAACTCAATCTCTTATCAATTTCAGAAATTCCTAAACCTAACTTTGGGAATGTTCTTCTTTTAAAGCTTAGAATCAAGCTTCTTGAGTTGGATTTGAAGAGTGGTTGATTCTCCTTTGCTTTCAAGCTTCTTCTTCATTTGTGTGATTTCAAAGGTGAGATTTTTATCTCACACCTATGACTATAATTATCTTTGGTTGTTGGGTATGAATTCCTAACACTTCTTCATGTGCATTTGCTTTTGATTTGGATTGGTTTTGTGAATATTCCAATTTTTGGGTTTTTTTAAGTCAAATTTGTGTGAAATCCTTTTATGGATGTTTGGTCATGCTTTGGATGATGCATCGAGGAGCATATAGGGCCGGGTTGCCGATTAGCCTAAACCCTTAGAGCCAATGTTCGTCCGATTGCATTTTGGAAGAGTTTTCTCTTCATTTGTATAGGCTGAAAAACAGCCCAGGAAAGATTCAGTCAACTGAAAAGTCTGTTCAGTCGACTGAACCTGGAACCCGAAAGTTTCCAGGCATGATTCAGTCGACTGAATCCTCTGTTCAGTCGACTGTACCTGGAAACAGAAAGTTTCCTGAACCTGGAAAATTTCCAGGTACAGGGTCAGTCGACTGAAAACTTTATTCAGTCGACTGAACCTGCTGTTTCAGTCCAGTTTGCCTTTTTGGATTGAATTTCCAATTTAAATCGATTTGTGACGATCATATTTGTTATCATTTATTATGACTTTGATGACTCCTGTTTAGGGATTTTTGAATATCCATTTCGATGGATTCTTTATCGATTTGTTTGGAATTTATTCCCGTCTTCGTATGTGAATTTTGATGACCAATTGTTCTACATCATCTTTGTGATTTGTCACTTTAAAATATAAAGGTTTTCTATACGAGTAGTAAATATCAAAATCCTTTTATTAAAATCGATTTCAACACTATTTTACTACAAAGCTCCTTTCTTAAACCGTTTTCCAATCTATTAGTATATACAAACCTTTACCTCACTCGTATGAGAAATCTAATTAAACGACTTAGTAAAACGAGTGGTATGAAACGCTTACGCTTACTTCGTTGGTTAATTCTTGGACTTGTTCGATTGAATCTCTTGTGACAATTTTCTAGTGGAGATCTACAATTTGTTCGTAAATATTTAAGTTAAGCTAGTGGTTATGGGACATGAAGCTAAGCTCATATATTTACTAGCATACTGTAATTGACACTTCTCATTGATCATGACGATCATCTTTGTGATTTAGACTAGCAATGTGCGATGTCTCTTTGTCTGCGAGGGAGACTAAACCCCGTTTTGTGGAGTTTCGACTCAAATTGGTGGGATAGCAACCCATGGCCTTCGGGCCGTTTGTGGAGCTTCGGCTCAATTTGTGATGGTTAGCAACCATGGAATTAGCGTTCCATTTGTGATACACGTGTTGGTGAGTTTTATGCTCCCGTTTGTGATAGGCCTCTTCCCCCTTTTTGTGATTTCTGGATTTCTTGAGATGGTTTCTAGAATTTGTGTTTCACCAATTTTTGTGATTTCCATTGATAAGTTTTATCAATATTTGTGCATTGGTGAATTTGTGTGTCAATGACTTTGTGATTTCCATTGATAAGCTTTATCAATATTTGTGCATTGATGAATTTGTGTGTCATTGACTTTTGTGATTGACATTGATATAATCGTCAATAATTATGGATTGGTGAACGAAATAGGGAGTATGACATTTCTTTGATTCTTGTGTAGATGATATTGATTAATCTCTTGTTGATTTTCAATTACTTATATATATATATATATATATATATATCACAGCTTGCCAATGTGATTATTATGTGTTTAGTCATATCTCTTATTCTATATCGTTTCATCAGATATTTATAGCTAGACTGATCCGTTTATTATTTTCTTATTAAATAATACTCGGGTCAGACCGAGATGTTTCAGGTGCTTCTGCTTGACTTCTCCCCAGGGATTCATTACTCTGACTTTTGGCTAACTAATTAGATCAGTAGTTTATTTTGTTGTATACACTTGAAATATAGACTCATAGTTGTATTCTTTTGTATAGCACGTGTTGCTATTCTTTTGTATTATTGTGGATCTTTTTGACCACTACTCTGATATACACTATTATGTGTTAATTGTATATTCATATCTTCTTCCGCCTTTGTGATATGAATTATTTGTGACTGATTTGTGTTATGCTTATTTCTATATTTGTTTCCGAAGATTACTATAGCCACTTTGTAGTAGCTTTGAGTTTGTTTCGGTATGTCGGATTTCCTCTTGTGATGAAAAGTCATATTTTTATCTGGCATATCGGTGCTCGCCCAAAGAAATTATACGGATGGTCGCTCCTCAACAGCCTTATTCTCCATGCTAGTTGACAACATTACTCCGTAGTGTTCTTGGCTAGCGTGGGTATAGAGGTGGGGCGTCACAACTTAACCAGCTCCCTGCCAACACAAGGCCGGGTTACCTCTGTAACTAGGTAACTACTACACGAGTATGCAATTCCCGGTCCTTTTGGACCTTTATCCGAGGATCCTCAACCACAAAGCAACAGCCATAAAGTATAATAAATTTGCGGCAACAACATAGGTAAAATATCTGGGCTCCATACCATGATACTACCCTTTTCCAGAAGGAAATGACATACACTAAAGGGCGCGACCCTTATAACCTTGCTGCATCTTTCCTTTTTTGACCATTTCCGAGGTGTGAGGTCTGACGAAGTCTCGTCCACAAAGATACACTTTTCACAAAGTCATGCTTTGATCAACAAATGATCAGCAGCACTTCGCATGCCATATTACCAAATTGGGAATGTATCACTAGTAACCATCAACTACATAACCTCTGAGCTCGTACATCCCAGAGAAGGGTGTTAAGCTAAGAGAATAAATTCTCCGCCACCAACAGAAATGTATTTGATAAAATCAGCTTTACATCTCAAAGTGTAATGTCAGGCACACATCCATACAAGTCCGTTCCGGGATTGAACGGAATCGAAGGCACTTCAAAGAATCCCTTGTAAATCCGGGTATTCACTAATCACGTCCGGAATCCCCATCACAAAGGGTGATAAAATCTCTATACCGGAGCAACCCGGTGCAGAGACAATCGACAGGTAATCCTTTCACTTTCAAAAATAACCGGTCTTCAACACCGTCTTTAAATGCAATCCCATTTTGTCGTATCATTATTTGAAATGGGTTTTATGACACAAAGTCCTCTCCCGGCTAATCCGAATAATAAGCGCTTATTTTTAAAAATAAGTGTTACATTCAGATTTCAAAAAATCACCACAATTTCCACTTTGATGTTTTAAATAAAGATCCATCACAATCACAAAGGTTCGATGTAGTTTTCGGATATCCACTTGGAATCCGACCCCCGGTCGTATCAAAATTCAAATGTCATTTAAAAGGCAAATTGTAACAACCCTCATATTTAACGATTTTATATTTAAATGTTTTATTTAAATATAGTGTCGTTAGTCGGATTTTTAGGTTCGAAATGTTACCTTTTGCATATGGCCGAATTAGGACTCGAAACCACCTCCATTGAGTCCAAAATGTTGTTTGCGATCTTTTTGAGTATAAGCTTTGATATGTTTGGAGTAAGTTCAATTTTGCTACTTTTTCTAGTTGGGTTTTGGGTTTGGGTTCAGCCCACTAGCTAACTAAATACCCTAGCTCAGCCAATCTCTATGCATTCACTCATTTTCACCTCCAAACTTAATCTAAAACTGAAAATGGGGGAAAGGAAGAGGAATTAGAAATTCCAAGCCCTAGTTTCTTCTTGCAACTTGAATTCTTGCTCCAAAATCAAAGAGAAGATATTGGTAAGCCTCTTCTTCATCTTCTCCAACTCTTCTTCTCTTCAATTTCAGAAGTTCCCCAAACCTAATTTGGGAAATATGTGTTTTATTCTTAGATTGAAGCTTGTAGAGTGAAGTGAAGAGTAGTTAGTCTCATTCTTGTGTTTGTGCTTCTCATCTTTGTTTGTGTGTAAAAGGTGAGTTTTGAACTCACATCTTTATCTCTTGATATCATGGGTGATGGGTATGAATTCCTATTACTTATTCATATGCATTTGATTTTTGATTGGATTGGTTTTACGAATATTCCAATTCTTGAGTTTCAAAGTCAAATTTTTATGAACATTCTCTTATGGATGTTTTGGTCTTGTTTTGGAGATGAATCGAAGTGCTTATAGGGCCGGGTAGCCGCTAGGCGTGAACCCCTAGCGTCTGTGCTCGTCCGATTGAAAGTTGGGAAAGCTTGCTCATCATTTAGATAGGTTAGAAACAGCCCAGGTTGTAGGGTTGGCCGACCGAAGACCCTGTCTGGTCGACCGAACCTGTATCCCGAAAGTTTCCAGGATCAGGTCCGGCTGACCGAAAATCCTGTTCGGTCGACCGAACCTGCTGTTTTTGCCCAAATTGTTTTCTTGGGTTGATTTTTCCAACTTTTATTGATTGGTGATTATTTGATTGTTGTTATTACCTATTATTGCCTTTGATGATTTCTTTTGCTTTCATACACAGATTTTTATAAAATGATCCTCCCAAATCGTATTAAAAGCTCGCTTCTCCAATTTATAATTTCTATTTAAAACATACACAATTTCACACTCCGAGCGAAGTGGGAGGAGAATTAAATGATTAGATAAAACACGTGCAATGAACACGTGCGTTCATCTTTTCAATTAATTCCCAATCTATTCGTTTGAATGTTTTGACCTTTGGGTCTGGTTTACCGATGAAACGAGGTAAACTTTGTATATCTTTAAGCGTGAAATTAACTAACGGATAGTAAACTGTTTAGTGCGAACGAATGATTATGGGACCCACGTTACCACTTTTCGGATTCCTTTTCGAGAGTTGTGACACATTCTGCCAGTTAGTGGTGTCCAGTACTGGGCCTCCGAACCTTCACCACTACTGTTTGTTGCCTTTGGGATAGTATCTTCGGACTGTCTCCTTCAGGTATGTTGCCTTCGGGTATGTTGCCTTCGGGTTTGTACCTTCGGGTTTGTGCCTTCGGGTTTGTTGCCCTAATAGTATCGCTTTCGGAGTTGGTCTTTATGAGCCGCTCGGGTGATATTTGGGTTTGGAGCCTTCGGGCTTATGGATCCTTGTTTATACAGTACTGAGCACGTGCAAATTTTATGATGTTTCATTGATATGTATATTCCCTAGGTATCGCCCTTCAGTGTTGGTCTTTTTGAGCCGCATGATATGTAGCGATTACCTTGTGGAACTTGTGTTACCTTCATTGGTATTTGTTATTGCCTTTTTGGCTTGTTTTGGGATATTCATATCCTTTGTTTGTTGTGTTGCCGATGATATGAGGCTTGTTATGATATGATTCATCTTTTGTTAGATGATTGTGTTATCTCTTTTAGAGATATTTGTTATACATTGTAACCTTGCAGGTTTATTGTTGTTCAGTTTATCTAACTGATTTGTTTAGCTAGACTGACCCGTGTATTTTATACTCGGGTCAGACCGAGATGTTTCAGGTTAGGTGCATTTAGACTTAGCCTATTTTGCTTCCGCATGGACTATCCAGCTTGTTCCTTTTTGTTAAAGCTTTTTGTGTAGTCCTTTTTATTGTAACTATGATATATGTATTATTTTAATTCATCTGTATATTGTGGTTTGCTATACCACTTGACGTCTATCAGTTTGTAATCTCTGTTATGTATCAATATATGTGTATATGATGATCTACTGTTATGTGATGTATATTATATTTGAGTTTTTATATTCTGTTCTGATAGATCCTCCAACCACCCATGGTTTTGTTTTAAGTATTCATTGGGTATGTCGACCTGCTTGGTATGTCTATTGTCGATGTATTCAATAGATAGTTAGAGCAAGGCTATAGATGGTCGCTCCTAACCAGCCTTATTCTCCGTGTTAGTTGACGGCATTACCCTGTAGTGCCCTTGGCTAGCGTGGGTATAGAGGTGGGGCGTCACAGCTTGGTATCAATGCGGGGTTCAGAACAAAATATGATAAACACATAATAGATGCACATATTCCGGTACATCAAAGCGTATAAGTGATACAAATCTTTGAACCATCGTGCCTCTATATTCCTTCTGTGCCTTGGTGGTAGATAGAATGTGGGAATACGTCTAGGAATGCATTTTGTTCCGTAGTATTCCGCATTTGAATTAATGATATCTACCATGTGAATAATCTTGTTCTTATCTTACTTTCAGCGTATGGCTGGAAGAGGCAGGGGACGACGTTCGGATGCTGTGCAATCCAGTGGCTCACATCCGGATGGCGTTTATATGTCTGCCAATTAGTTTTTGGAATTGTTTAGGAGCACTCAACCTCCAGTTCCTCCTCGAGTATCTCCGCCTCGCAAGTCTGCCTTTGCACGTCTGTGCAGTGATTTTTCTCATCTTGGAGGGAAGCCGTTTAAAGGCTCCGAGTTTGTTCTTGAAGTCCAAGCTCGGCTTCGCACGTGCGAGCGCATTTTCTCTTGCATGGATCTTTCTGACCATGATAGAGTTCTTGTAACTTCTAGCTAATTACAAGAGCGTGCCCTTGATTGGTATGAGCTTCTTGTAGACGAAATTGATGAGTCTACTCTTTCTTGGACTCAGTTTCGGGAGCGATCTGAACTTAAGTTCGTTCCTGAATCTGAAAAAGTTTTATTGACCTGTCGCTTCCTTGAGTTGAAGCAAGGGAAATCTTCTGTTTCTGAGTATGTTGCATCATTCGAGGCTTTATCTAAGTATGGTCTTGAATTCATTAGCACTTCTTATAAGAAGAATTTGAAGTTTGTCTCTGGTCTTAAGAAATATCTTAAGAAGTCTTTGTTGCTCCAGATTAAGCTTTCTTTTGAGGAGTTGGTTGATTCTGCACTTCATCTTGAAGCCGTCGAGAAGGAGTGTGATAGTGGTGATGATGTTGAGGTTTCCAAGAACCCCAACAAGAAGCAGCTTCCATTCCAGAAGTCCAGGTCTTTTCCTTCTAAGAAGAAGAAGACTGGTGGTTCTTGTTCTCAGCCTCAGTCTTCTGGAACACCTTTCGTTCGGAAGTGTTTGAATTGTGGTTCTCCTGATCATAATATTTGAGCTTGTTCCAAGCCTCTCTTCTGTCGTTATTGCAAGAAGGAAGGACATCATGTTTCCACTTGCCCTACTATTCTGGTTGGTGCCAAGTCTAGCAAGCTTTATGCTGCCAAGGCTTCTGAAGGCCTTTCTCAACCCAAAGGTATAGCTCCATCTATTTTGGAAGGTTCTATTTTATTTCATGATCATAGTATTCGAGTTCTTTTCGATATGGGTGCATCACATTCTTTCGTATCGAAAAAGCTCGTTGATGATTTATCCTTGGATGTTTCTTGTTTGGTTACTTATTTAAGGATTGCGAATCCTATTGGGGGATCCGCGACCCTTAGTATGCTTTGTGATGATGTTGAGATTGTTTTATGTGGTTTTTCCTTTCGTGCGAATCAGCACGTTGTTTCTTGTCTGGGATTTGATATGATTTTGGGAATGGACTGGCTAGTGAGATATGATGCCAGGATTATTTGTTCGGAGAGAATTTTGTATCTTCGACATCCGGATTCGCCTACTCAGTTATCTCTTGTTCTTCGAGATGTGGATAATTCCAAAATGGATTTATATTCTCTTGACTCGCGAGATGATGATGACATATCTCGTATTCCTATTGCTTGTGACTTTTCTGATGTTTTTGAGCCTGTTTCGGGTTTGCCACCAAAGCGGGCAATTGAGTTCCGTATTGATCTCATTCCAGGCGCATAGCCAGTTAGTCGTCCTCCCACGAGGATGTCTACAAGGGAAAATGAGGAACTCAAGAAGCAGCTTTTAGAGCTTGAGTCCAAGCAGTTGATTCAGTCCAGTTTTTCTCCATGGGGATCCGTAGTCGTTTTCGTGAAGAAGTCTGATGGAACTCTTAGGCTTTGCATTGACTATTGCAAGCTTAACGAGTTAACCATCAGGAACAGGTATCCATTGCCTAGGATCGATGATATGTTCGATCTATTGAGTGGTGCTAAGGTCTATTCTCAGCTCGACCTTGCCACGGGTTTTCATCAGTTACGAGTTGCGGAGGACAACATACCTCTTACCGCTTTCCGCACTCGTTATGGTTCTTTTGAGTGGCTCGTTATGCCGTTCGGTTTGACGAACGCTCCTGCTTTCTTTGTCGATCTCATGAATCGAATATTCCGAGAATATCTCGATAAGTTTGTCCTTATCTTCATTGATGACATCCTTATTTATTCTAAGTCTAAAGCTGAGCATGCTAATCACTTGAGAATTGTCTTGAGTACTCTTCGTCATTATCATCTTAGAGCCAAATTCTCCTAATGCCACTTTTGGGAGAATAAGGTTTAGTTCTTAGACCATGTTGTATCTTCCGATGGCATTTCTGTCGATCCCTCGAAGATCGAAGCGATCCAGAATTGGAAGAGACCTGAGAATGTTCATGAGATTCGTAGTTTCCTTGGATTGGCGGGTTATTACCGTCGGTTCATTAAGGATTTTTCCCATGTCGTGCTTCCTCTCACCAGCCTTACTCGGAAAGGCATTCGTTTTATTTGGTCCGACAAGTGTGAAGCTTCCTTCCTGACATTAAAGGAACTTCTCACTAATGCTCCTATTTTGGTGGTTCCCGAGGGGAATCATGATCTTGTTGTCTACACCGATGCTTGTGGTAGTGGTCTTGGTGCTGTTCTTATGCAGAAGGATCGGGTAGTTGCTTATGCTTCTAGGCAACTGCGTCCGAATGAAGTTCGCTATGCCACTCATGATCTTGAGTTAGCCGCCATTGTCTTTGCCTTGAAGATTTGGCAACACTATTTATTGGGCGAGCACTTCATTCTCTATACCGATCATAAATCCTTGAAGTATTTGTTCACTCAGAAGGAACTCAATATGAGACAACAACGTTGGCTCGAGTTTCTTGCCTCCTATGACTTTGATATCCAGTATACCCCTAGTAAGGGTAATCGTGTTGCTGATGCGCTTAGTCGCAAAATTCGGCTGTTATTTCTACTATGCTTGCAGAATGGGATATCCTTGAGACTCTATCTTTTTGTGAAATTCGTGATCGAGGTTCATTTTCTGATTCTCCTGTTCTATTATTTAGTTTGGGGGCTCGACCCTTTTTGCTGGATCGTATTACCGATGCTCAGCGGCGTGATCCTGATTTGTTGCATCTTATTCAGCTTTGTGAGTCTGGATCCTGTGATGAGGCATTGCCGGATTTCAGCATTGATTCTCATAGGTGTCTCCGTAAGAAGAACAGTCTTTTTGTGCCTTCTGATTTCGCACTTAGGCATGACATTCTTGATGACTGTCACCGTTCTAAGTATACCATTCATCCTGGTAGTAGTAAGATGTATGCTGATATGCATCGTCTTTATTATTGGGAAGGCATGAAGCGCGATGTGGCGAGTTATGTGAGTAATTGCATAACTTGTCAGCGTATTAAGGCCGAACATAAGCGTCCTTCGGTTCTTCTTCAGCCTCTAGAGATTCCATTGTGGAAATGGGATCAGATTTCTATGGATTTCAATGACGGCCTACCTCGTTCAAGATCAGGTCATTCTAGCATTTGGGTTATTGTTGATCGCCTCACTAAGTCTGCTCATTTTGTTCCTACTAAGTCTAATAGGACTGCTTCGCATTTGGCTAAGTTATATGTCAAGGAAATCGTGAGACTTCACGGTGTTCCTAGTTCTATTGTGAGTGACCGTGTTCCTTTATTCACGAGTCATTTTTGGCAGAGTCTTCAGCAAGCTTTGGGAACAAAGCTTAAATTTAGCATAGCTTATCATCCGCAGTCTGATGGACAGACTGAATGGGTGAATCGTATCTTGGAAGATCTTCTCCGTATTTGTATTTTGATTTCGGTGGTTGTTGGGAGGATCACCTACCTCTTGTAGAGTTCTCCTACAATAATAGTTTTCAATCTAGTATCGATATGGCTTCTTTCGAAGCCTTATATGGAAGGCCATGCCAATCACCTACTTGTTGGTAGGAATCTGGGGAGAAGCTTATTCTTGGCCCAGATCTTGTTCGTGACTCTTCTGTGAATATTGATCTTATTCGTTTGAGAATGAAAGAGGCACAAAGCCGCCAGAAGTCCTATGCTGACAACCGTAGGAAGCCTCTCGAATTCTCAGTTGGTGATCTCGTCTTTATTCGTGTTTCTCCTTTGAAAGGGGTGATTCGCTTCAGTACGACTGGAAAATTGGCTCCTCGTTTTGTAGGACCATTTTCTATTACTGAACATATTGGCCCTGTGGCTTATAGAGTTTCACTTCCAGCTCATTTGTCTGGCATTCATGATGTGTTTCACGTCTCTCAACTTCGGAAGTGTCTTCGGGAGTCGGATTCTGTCATTACTTCTCCTGATTTGCAAGAGCTTGAGGGCTCACCGGACTTATCTATTGTACAGCAGCCTATTCGCGTACTTGACACGGAGGTGCGACACCTTCGAAACAAGGACGTGCCGCTCGTTAAAGTTCAATGGTCCGCTAATCCCAATGACTGTACTTGGGAAACCAGAGTATATCGAGCGATCTTATCCAGGTTTTCTGTCTTTGCTTGGCAACGGTGAGAATATCTTTTCGTCTCAAGCTTATTTCCTTTTCTTTTGAATGTTGTATGTATGTAGTTGTTACAAGTATTGTCTCTAGGAAGTGCAGGGACGCAATTTTGTAAGGAGGGGAGATCTGTAACAACCCGCATATTTAACGATTTTATATTTAAATGTTTTATTTAAATATAGTGTCGTTGGTCGGATTTTTAGGTTCGAAATGTTACTTTTTGCAAATGACCGAATTAGGACTCGAAACCACCTCCATTGAGTCCAAAATGGCGTTTGCGATCTTTTTGAGTATAAGCTTTGATATGTTTGGAGTAAGTTGAATTTTGCTACTTTTTCTAGTTGGATTTTGGGTTTGGGTTCAGCCCACTAGCTAACTAAATACCCTAGCCCGGCCCATCTCTTTCCATTCACTCATTTTCACCTCCAAACCTAAGCTAAAACTGAAAATGGGGGAAAGGAAGAGGAATTAGAAATTCCAAGCTCTAGTTTCTTCTTGCAACTTGAATTCTTGCTCCAAAATCAAAGAGAAGATATTGGTAAGCCTCTTCTTCATCTTCTCCAACTCTTCTCCTCTTCAATTTCAGAAGTTCCCTAAACCTAATTTGGGAAATATGTGTTTTATTCTTAGATTGAAGCTTGTAGAGTGAAGTGAAGAGTAGTTAGTCTCCTTCTTGTGTTTGTGCTTCTCATCTTTGTTTGTGTGTAAAAGGTGGGTTTTGAACTCACATCTTTATCTCTTGATATCATGGGTGATGGGTATGAATTCCTATTACTTATTCATATGCATTTGATTTTTGATTGGATTGGTTTTATGAATATTCTAATTCTTGAGTTTCAAAGTCAATTTTTTATGAACATTCTCTTATGGGTGTTTTGATCTTGTTTTGGAGATGAATCAAAGTGCTTATAGGGCCGGGTAGCCGCTAGGCGTGAACCCCTAGCGTCCGTGCTCGTCCGATTGAAAGTTGGGAAAGTTTGCTCATCATTTGGATAGGCTGGAAACAGCCTAGGTTGCAGGGTCGGCCGGCCGAAGACCCTGTCCGGTCGACCGAACCTGTATTCCGAAAGTTTCTAGGATCAGGTCCGGCCGACCGAAAATCCTGTTCGGTCGACCGAACCTGCTGTTTTTGGCCAAATTGTTTTCTTGGGTTGATTTTTCCAACTTTTATTGATTGGTGATTATTTGATTGTTGGTATTACCTATTATTGCCTTTGATGATTTCTTTTTTCTTTCATACACGGATTTTTATAAAATGATCCTCCCAAATCGTATTAAAAGCCCGCTTCTCCAATTTATAATTTCTATTTAAAACACACACATTTTCGCACTCTGAGCGAAGTGGGAGGAGAATTAATTGATTAGATAAAACGCGTGCAATGAACACGTGCGTTCATCTTTTCAATTAATTCCCAATCTATTCGTTTGAACGTTTTGACCTTTGGGTCTGATTTACCAATGAAACGAGGTAAGCTTTGTACTGCTTTGAGTGTGAAATTAACTAACGGATAGTAAACCGTTTAGTGCGAATGAGTGGTTATGGGACTCTCGTTGCCACTTTTTGGATTCCTTTTCGAGAGTTGTGACACATTCTTCCAGTTAGTGGTGTCCAGTACTGGGCCTCCGGACCTTCACCACTACGGTTTGTTGCCTTTGGGATAGTGTCTTCGGACTGTCTCCTTTAGGTTTGTTGCCTTCGGGTATGTTGCCTTTGGGTTTGTACCTTCGGGTTTGTGCCTTCGGGTTTGTTGCCCAAATAGTGTCGCTTTCGGAGTTGGTCTTTATGAGCCGCTCGGGTGATATTTGGGTTTGGAGCCTTCGGGCTTATGGATCCTTGTTTATACAGTACCGAGCACGTGCAAATTTTATGATGTTTCATTGACATGTATATTCCCTAGGTATCGCCCTTCGGTGTTGGTCTTTTTGAGCCGCACGATATGTAGCGATTACCTGTGGAACTTGTGTTACCTTCATTGGTATTTGTTATTGCATTTTTGGCTTGTTTTGGGATATTCATATCCTTTGTTTGTTGTGTTGCCGATGATATGAGGCTTGTTATAGTATGATTGATCTTTTGTTAGATGATTGTGTTATCGCTTTTAGAGATGTTTATTATACATTGTAACCTTGCAGGTTTATTGTTGTTTAGTTTATCTAACTGATTTGTTTAGCTAGACTAACCCGTGTATTTTATACTCGGGTCAGACCGAGATGTTTCAGGTTAGGTGCATTTGGACTTAGCCTATTTTGCTTCCGCATGGACTATCTAGCTTGTTCCTTTTTGTTAAAGCTTTTTGTGTAGTCCTTTTTATTGTAACTCTGATATATGTATTATTTTGAATTCGTCTGTATATTGTGGTTTTCTATACCACTTGACGTGTATCAGTTTGTAAACTCTGTTATGTATCAATATATGTGTATATGATGATCTACTGTTCTGTGATGTATATTACATTTGAGTTGTTATATTCTGTTCTGATAGATCCTCCAACCACATATGGTTTTGTTTTAAGTATTCATTGGGTATGTCGACCTGCTTGGTATGTCTATTGTCGATGTATTCAATAGATAGTTAGAGCAAGGCTATAGATGGTCACTCCTAACCAGCCTTATTCTCCGTGTTAGTTGACGGCATTACCCTGTAGTGTTTTTGGCTAGCGTGGGTATAGAGGTGGGACGTCACACAAATATTGATAGTCGGTTATTTAGCTATCAATCAACATTCACAACAATCACTGGATTCCAAAATTTTTGTCCCCAATTATTATTTTCAAAATATCTTTGCAAGATACAATTTTACACTTCAACCATTTGAAAACAAATTTCAAATTACTTTTCACCTTTCAATCCTTTGAAAACAAATTTCAAATCATTTTTCACTCGCGGAATAAGATTCCCGATATTATTTGTTTCCATTGAAGGTGTGCCGAGTTAAAATACTTTAAAATAATTTAAATTACTTATCCAAACAATATACTTGGAAATATTTAAAATAAAATTATTTTAAAACGCTTACTTAAATATTAGTTATGAAAATATTATATAAAAATCTTGTATAAAAATTCAAGGCCAGACTAATTTTAAAATAAAATTAATAGACAGGATATAACTATTTAAATATTTGTTTTCTACACAAATATCAATTTAATCTTTAAATAATTACTTCTATAATAAATTAAAATATATCTTTATTTTAAAGGTTTTCGAAATAACCCAAGTAAATAATTTCTCCAAAATAATCTTTCCTTAAAACAATCTTTACAACTTCAATTTCATATTTATAAACTATATTGAAAACATACTCGGCTTTCCAGGGAAAGTACACCTTCCATTCTAAAACGGTTCATTCAAATCAATTTATAAATCCTTCTGGATTTACTTTAAATTTACGTTCCAAATCCATAAATTCCTTTCCATACTTTTATTTTTAAAACAAATTCCCCTTTCTTTTATAAAATTCCCATTGTGAATCTTAAATTTTCAAATATCCAAAGATATACAATTTTTCAAATCAATTTCCAAATGTTCACTTACAACACCAAATCATTTTCAGAATTGGTTTCCCTAAAATTGATTTTAAACATCAAGTCAATTTTAGATCGATTTCCCAAATACTTATTATTTTACCAAACCAATACCAAATTGATTTTCTAATTTATTTTCAAAACACCAAATCAAATTTCAAATTGATTCTCGAATTTATTTCAAACACCAAATTTACTATCTTTTGAAACAAATTCCTTCTTTTAAATTTATTCAATTTTCTAAAATTAATTTACTATAAGTTTTCTACTAAATTTCAAAAATCAAGTTTTATTTATTTCTGGTATCCTACGATACCAAAAATATATTTCATGAAATTTTATCCTTCAACAGTTTTAATCACAAATAGTCACACACGGATTATAAATAATCAACATATAATATTGAAAAAAATTCAATTATTTGAGGAATCCAGTTGGATCCCTCCAACCTGTTTTCCTGCATCCACACACGTTAGCACAACAATTTAATAACAATTCCACTTTGAGGTAGAATATCGCGGTATATGAGATTTAAAAAAAATATCATCCACTATTATGCGGCACATAGGGTCTATTTCAATCCAACAAATAACAACCATCATCCAAGAAACAACCAATAATTTAAATCAACTATTTAAATTAAATTTAGTATCCAATTGAGTGAGAAGTTCTCGCCTTTAACAATGCATGCAATCCATTTTTCCCATTCCTACCTGATTTTATGATTTTGAACCTTGTAACAAACATTATAGGATTTATTTTTATTCGAATTAGTCGAACAAATAATTTCCACTCATTTATTTAATTTAAACCAATAGTTTGGTGTTAAACTAATACGTTAAATTTTAAACAATTTTTCTTTTTAAATCTTACCTAAAAATAAATTTCTATTAACCTCTATATATCAAAATATGCATGTATACTTCCCTTTCAGTTTTGCAACTAAAATGTTTCAACTTATCACTAAAATTTATAAAACGAATCACCAATAAATTTTTAAATAAAACAGTGGGTCCAGTATGCATTTTATTATTTTTAATCTCTACATATTTATTTTATTTATTAATTAGAAAAGGATTACCTCACTCCAACACAGCAACCACCCTCCTAACTGAGACAGCGTCGCTAATCAAAACTCCAAGCATCCTTGCCGACGACCAGATAATGCCTTCCACTGCTTGACGACGAACACATACTCCCACTTGCTCGTAAGCAACCCTACGGCGATGACCCTACGCGCGCCTCTACCTGCGCGTACGCTCGTACCTGCTATGCTTCGCCAGAACCATCCAAGATGCGCCACGCGACTACACCAACCCATATCGCAATCCATTTTCCACGCGCATGCATCGAAGCGCCGCCACTACCTTCGAGTCCAACACAACCCCGCTCTCCCAATCGGCGCTTCCTCGGACCCGCGACCCTCTTCAACCTTGCGAACATCAGGAGTCACCCACCTCGACTCGTGCGACCACCCACTCCTTCGCGTTCATTTAGGACGACAAGAATTTATGCGATACAAAAGGAAAGGGAAGCGATTTGATTAGGATTTAAATTGTTGGCTTTCAATTGAATTTGGAAGAGGGGAATTTTTTTTTCGATTTTCGCCTGCATATTTTTCTTCCTGATGCTATTTCCATTTGCAAAGGCAGAAGGGGAATGAGATATTTTGAAAGGAGAACGATGTGATTTGTAAAAGAAAACGTAGCTTTGAAAAGAAGGTTGTGTGCTGGGATGAGCTAAAGTGCTTTGGAAAGGACTGGAAAGAGTTGATGTGAGATAATTCAACTGCTGTTGAATAGTATAAATATTCAATTTAAATTCAAATCCAAACCGTTTCGATAAACGCAACTTAAAACTTGACCTCCTATCGAGGCGTGTCGCTGGGCGTTTATAATGTTATACCCCTGTTTCGAACGTAATGGAAAAGGTTTCGAGTCCTAATTCGATCGTATAGAGAAGATAGCTTTTTGAACCCAATTATCAAATTAAATTTCGATATAAAGTTTTCAGCGCGTTTATTGACCGTACGGCCAAACGATCACTCCAAACTTTACGAAAATTGAAATTCGATAATAATACAATATTACAGATCCATTGGAACTTGTTTTGTCGAAATCCGAGACTTCGCCTCGGAAGGCTATTTTTAGATATCGAGTTAAACGATATATTTTCAAAACTGAATAAAGTATTTCCAAATCAAATTCTGAAGCTTCCATTATCTTCAGTATTATTAATATAAATTTTCTAAGCCTTGAAAATATTTTTATTTAGCTTAGAACTGAAGATCCAAATTTTTATCCAACTTCAATAAATTAAATTCAATAATTAAATTGCCAAATTCATAGTAAATTTTGAAATTCAAGTTAAACTAACCTTCAAATATTTAAAATCAATTAAATATTTCATTTCAAATGTTAAAAATTTCCGAGTCGTCACAGAAATTGTATCTAATTAATTTGAATTGATTAAAATCGAATAATTAATCCGTACGTGAATTTTTTAGTTTGTTTGGTAAAAATAAACATAGAAATGTGTTTGAATTGGTAAGTTATAACAATGGTAATTATAAATTCACTATTTAATTCACTGATAATAGATTGGAAATCAATAGTTCACTTAATTAATGTAGTTAATGTCGATTAAATTGAAAATTGTAGAATATTAATTCAATAAGATGTAAGCCAATGTAAATTTTATTCATAATTTGACAATTGATTGAATAAAAAGAATTAAAATCAAGACTGATCAAATTATTAGAACTTAAGCTATAACAATTGGATTCATTGCAATTAGATATAATTAAATATTATGTTAATGTAAATTAAAGTAATAATTGAAGAATATTAATGTAATATGCTATAAACCAATGTTGAATGTATACATAGAGTAATGAAAGATTGAATAAAAAACTGAAATCGATTAAATAAATTGATTGGAATTAGAATGTAATTAACTGGAATTAAATGTAATTAAATGTTGTGGCTAATGTAAAAGAAGGCGTCAATTATAGAAAATGAGGATAACAGATAAAAACCTATGTTAATAATTTCATAAGGTATTGGTTGATTTAATAGCTGGAGGGTAGATCAAAATAAAAGAATAAAAATGAATAATTTTAGTAAAAGAGTAAACATATGTTTATTTATTTGAAATGTTTGGTAGCTGAAAGATTGATTGTAGAGATGAGAAACTATTGTTTGGTAGCTGAAAGATTGATTGTAGAGATGAGAAACTATTGTTTAGTAAGAAATGTGTAATTACGGTTTGTATCCAATAGTATATAAATATGTTTAAATTACTATTAGATAGGAAAAATTGTTCTACTTCGCATTATATTCATTTAGTCCATTTTGAAACTTACTCAACTGAAATTAATGTAATTGAAAACTATCAATTAATAGAAGAGAGAATACTAATTGTAAATTAATAGGTGTCACTAAAAGCAGCTTATGTTTTGTGGAAATATAAGAATGTTTGATTTAATGAAAACAATATTTACATCAAATAAAATGAATGTTTCATTTGTGAATGTAGGTTTGATTTCGTTAAACTAAAGAATAGAATGGTTGATTTTAAAGAAAGAAATATATGTTTATTTGAACTATGTTTTAGCTTACAAATTGATTACAAGAATAGGGAAATAATCTATTTTCAGTAAGTTATTTATTACTCTTGTGTATAAACAACAAATTTATATACATGTTTAAATAAATAGTTGTTCTATTTTACATCCATTTTAGTTGTTTGTTTTAAATTTTAACTTTGTAAGTCATTGCAATTAATGTAATTGTGTTTCAATTAAAAGGAATGAAACGTCGATTGCAATTAATAGATTTAATAAAAGAACGGACGTTTTGTGTTAAACAAAAAATGTGTTTTAATGGAAATAAAAGATCATTTTGGAAAAACCAAATTAAACGTTTTAATTTTTAATGTAAGTATAAAAAAATTATTATGCGTAGATAAAAACTTAAATGCATACAAATTTGAATATTATTTGAGTTAATGAGGTTAATTTGGTTACGTTCAAAAAAATTGAATTTCAAAAGGTTGTGCGACGTATATGGTCCCTTTATTTCTTTTATTATTAATTGTTGCACGAACATTTTAAAATAGTTACCTTATTATTAATATTTGATCCGTTTATTTCTCCTTCTATTTAATACGTGAGCCTAGACTTTTAGGTTGTATTTAAGCCTTGCCACCTTATTTCTGCATATACAAAATTTTACTTTTGTTTGCAAACTTTTCCATTACTACGTACATTTCCTTATGCATTATTAATGCGTGAAGCTTTCAAAATAAAATGTAACATTTATTTTCATCCCTCCTCCATTATTTACTAATTATAAATGACCTATAGCTCATTTCTTCATTTGTGTTTTGATTCTCCTAACACCTCATATCCAATAGCTCTTATTCTTGGAAATCCAAAAGCTTTCTTTTATGAAACATTTTTTCCATTTTTCGTACACTTCCTGTCCTCATCTTAATTGTTCTTCAATCTTTTCCTAAAGCCTCATCTTTAGAAAAATGTAAGTAATAAAATTTAGTTTTTTTATTTTTTTATTTATTTTTTAACGTGGGCTAGTTTTTGTTTTAATAATATTTCTTATAACATGAATATCTTTTGCATATAAACTTTGATTCACGCATGATTTATTATGTTGGATTCATATTTAAATTTCGGATAACATGAAATTGATTTTGTTGAATTTGGAGGTTGTTGAGTTTTGCGCTTCTGTTTTGATTTTTTTGGGCTAAAATCAAAGGTGAGTGTTTTAACCCACTCACAACTTCTAAAATTTTTTATGTTTGTTAAATTAAATTTATGATGCGATTAAAAATTTATTTAAGGTTGTTTGGTATATTTAAATCATCATCTCAGATAACTTGAATTTATTTGAGTTAAATCGTTATTTAATTTATGATTGAATTTAAATTGCCAGTTAAATACCAGTTATTGTTTTTCAATTATCTATTGATGTTTATTGTTGATCTGGATGATGATTGTGATTGATGATTGATTGTTGATATTGGATGAATGGATGTTGTATTTTATATCGTTATAACACTACAAGTGCACTATGGGTTGAAATGATATATACCCGAATGATCTTATAGATTAGAGGAAAATCATTATGGGTTGAAATGATAAACCTGAACAGTTTTCATTGATTTGAAAATGTTGATATTTAGTACTAGTTGAAATGACATATAGCATATAATTTCATGAATTTGGATTTTATTTGGAACTGAATTATTTGAAGGGTTTAAGTTAAATTCAAATTTCAGATTTGTTTTAATTAGATGATTAAGATTGATATTTCGAATTATTTGAAACCTTTTAAATAAATATATTCACGTTGTACACTTGATAGGAGATGGAAGTCCCGTAACATCTCTGAAGCCATTGCACTCATATTTTTATTTGAGATTGATTTAACTTACATAGGAATTTTTAGTTCTGACTCGAGTGTATTGTTTTTCATTATGCCCAAGTTAGTCTGAGCCTTTCAGTGTATTGAAGACTGTTTTTTTTAGGACGAAGATGAAGAGAAAATATATTATTGCTATTTATTATTCCTCCACATTCTGTATTCCGCTGCACTATTTATTTATTTTTAATATATGTATAACTCTGATTTGAATTTGTAAAAGTGTAATCAAATGTTCTTTGTGAAACAGCTTCATGAACTGTTTATTTGATTATTATATTTTTTCATTCCGCTGCGTGATTCTGGGTATTATTTTTCTTTCTTTCTCTTTTTTCTTACTTCTCCATTAACAATCCTCCCTTTTGAATGGTTTGAGTCTGACGTGTGTGGTTTATTGTCAATTTGAATCGTCCAAATAAGGTGGGTCATTACAGTTGGTACCAGAGCTTCGGTTTAGACATACCATAGCCTGTTGGGGTTAACTCATTAGAGATAGGGTAGTAATACCCTAGAATGAGCTGTCTAAATGTATAAACGACAGCGCGTATTTGTTAGTGTTATAAAAATGTTTCATATAGGTTTTGAAATGAAATTATTTTTCCTAATATTATATGATATATATAAAGGGAATTTTTAAACTAATATAGTTATTTGTAATGTGTTGTTTTCTAACATGGTAATATCTAATTATTATCATTTATTGTTAACTAGTTGTATTTTGTCAAATTATAAACATTGACTATTATTGTCGATTGAATGTATGAACTAAACACTAGTTTAATAATGGTGTATTAAAGACAATAAGTGAATAATTAGGATATTTCTTCATTGAATTTAAATGTTTTATTTTGAAACTTATTGTTTGTTGATTAGTAGTTTCAACGATTGAAATAGAATGGAATATCTAGATATTTTAGATAATCAAACCTTCTGAATTAATATATGAGTTGAAACTTAGAAATTATGTTGAATTATGCAGTTAAATTTGATAGCCTTAATTTGAAAGCTAGTGAAACAAGGTTTATTTTGTTATATTTATGATTAGTAAATGAATAGAATCATGGTATACATTCTTGGCATGTAATGTAATAATATACAAGAGTGAACTTTAAGCCTTGGGATGTTTAAATTGAAATTGTGATTAAGGAAATGTTGTAAATGAGATTAAACTGGAAAAAATATATTTATAAACTTAATTAACATTTATGAAATGTGTCAAAATAAATTGAAAGGTAAAGGTGAAACTAAATGGGATAAGCAAATATGGATTAAAAGTGAAATAGCTATAAATAAAGCCATGACTTATAAATTGTTATGAAATAAATGGATGTGCAATAAATAGTTATAAATAAAGTTGTGATAACTTTAAACTCGAACAATGTCTTATAAAAAGGAATTAAGCTTTTATAAATTGGTTATAAACCGAAGAAAATTCCTTATGAAATGATTTGCAAATGAATGTAGTATTAGTTGAGAAATATTACATGTGAAATGAATGTGATTTTAGTTGAAGAGAAATGTAAGCAATATTATGAGAATGAATATATTAACATTTTGCATTAGATGGAGAAATTCTGTGAAACAAACATTAAAGTATGAGGTGATATTTGTGTTAATCAATGAGATTAAAAACGAATTTAACTGATATGTAATTGTGATGAAACAAATTGGAATAAATATGTAAATTCTGCATATATTGTTTTATTCACATAATTAATTTGATCTGGATTTGAGTACATAAGTTCAAGGTGAATTAAACCATTTTGTGTTAGGATTTTCATTCGATTTTTGATGGCGAATAATTAATATGGATTTTTGGTTTGATTCTAAAATTCTCTATCATAATTTATGGCTATGCAAGGAGAATGATGGCTTCCAGTTAAGAAACCATATCGAAGTCCACATTAGAGTAGTTGAATGGACAATACTGGTTCGAAAGCGAACTTGTGTGATCGAGCGAGCGATTGAATGTGATTTTGGCGAAATGATGGCATATGTACATTTTATTTTCTAATATTATTGGTGTACTTTGACGTTGAAACTAAAGATTGTTGGGTTCGATATCTTTGTAATTAAAATTGGAATTTTTCTTGTATGCAAAACTACTATTGATTTAAAACCATTTTTTTTCAAAACTATTTTCTTTTATTTTTCTTATACAAACTATTTTATATAAACTATTTTACAAACTATCTTATTTACAAAAACTATATTATGTACAAACTATTCTACAAACTATTTTCTGCGCAAACTATTTTATTTACAAACTATTTTACCAAACTATTTTGTATACAAAATTATTTTACAAAACGATTTTATATACAGAACTATTCTAAATTCAAAACCTTTTTGTAACGCAAAGATGTTCAATCCATATGGCTTTTCATACAGCGAAATTGATTTGGAAATTTTTTGATTCTTGTATAAGATGCACTTTATATAAGTACAAGTGATTTTGAAACTGTTATTTTTGGAAGGTATTCAATCTGAAGAGAAAAATCTTATATATAACAGAATTTATATAAAAATGGTTGATATATTTGAGATTATTGATTTTGAAAGTACTTTGTCTGAAAATGAAATCTTATATATAATGGAATTTATATAAGTGTGATATTTGAAGCTATGATTTTGAAAGGGTGGTATATATGGTATATTATATTTTGAAGTAAGAGGTATGGGGAAGTACCCTCCGCGAAGAAGTATAGTATGATATGCTTCGACCTAGATGGACTTGGGGAATCCGAGAATGGATTCGACCGATAAAACCTAATGGACTTGGGTGAATTCAGAAATGGATTCAAAGTGATATGGTTGTCCGGACTTAAACTCATGAGTTGCACAATTTCCTTTCAGGGCAGGTG
This sequence comes from Allium cepa, assembly GCA_030765085.1. NCBI lineage: Eukaryota > Viridiplantae > Streptophyta > Magnoliopsida > Asparagales > Amaryllidaceae > Allium > Allium cepa. The sequence goes on from CM060940.1 coordinate 33,418,751, forward strand.
CTTCTTTAGTTTACCCATGGAGGCGCTTTCGATCCAAGAATCTATTGTTTATGGATCTTCCAAGAAGGAATTGCATCCATTGCATAAATCATTAAAGCATCAGCGTACCACTGCAGTAGGGGTCGATGATCCCTTGTTTACGAATTAGCTACGATATTTTTCTAGAATCCAGAAGGTGGAAGGATATTCTGGAAAGTTTTGTGTCCATTGTGTAAATAGTAGATCAGCAGCAGGCCACTGCTATCGTATTATCATCATTTGACATTAGATTTTGAGCGGTACTTCTCATACCTATTTTTAAGTATTTTCACTGGGTGTTGAAACTGGTCTACTTAGTACTTGGAGAATTCTAGCCTTGCACCTGATCAACGCATGACCAGAATCTGCAAGAACGAGGATAAACCAGTTAACACATCGAGATATAAAAGTATTTTGATAAAGTATTATATAAAGGATATTTTGATCATTTTTCCTTTCTAAATAATTTAAAATGTTTAAAATATTGTTTATTTATATACTACATGATTTAATATTAATAATTGGTGTTGTAAATATTTTAGAAGTTATTAATTAAATAAAACATATTTAAAGTAAATGATTATTGATTTATTGACAATGTTTGAAAAGTATCTTGAGATAAAATTAATAAATTTATAAATAATGGATTTCATGTTTTCAATAGCTTCTTTGTAAATATAAGTAATGATGTAAATAATTGTTTTCAAATAGTTTATATATATTTATAAAGGTGTTATTTAAATATTTAAATGGTACTTATAAATGAAGCAAGAAATTTTACAAATGAATTCTTGGAAAGTATTAATGTATTAATGATAATTGATTTGCAAATTAAGCTTTCAAACGAATATTTCAAGTAAAATTTATATAAGTTTCTTTGAATGTATAATTTAAAGATATTATATAAATGGAATTTTTTTTTGATTTGCGAAGTTTATTTATAGTAATATACTTGACAAATAAATTTGAATATCGACTTTGGAAGTATAGTTTGGAATATTACTTAATTTCGACGTACTAATTGTAAATTTATTGGTTTATTTACTGTTCGAATTTTGTATTAAACCATAATAAATGTTTTCATGATTTGAATACTCATTTTAAAACAAGTGTGCAAAATTAATTATGAAGATATGAAATTTTATACTTTGATTTAGAAATTTAATGTAAGATTAGAATATACTATTAGTCTTAGTTTAATAATCTTGAATTTATACTTATTTTAAAAATAACGAGTCTAATAAATTTTCGGATTTAAGGAAATTTATTTTAAAGCTTATTATAATGTTTTGATATAAATTTCTAACATTGTTTTAGACTTTTGAAAAATCTTCACATAATGCTATGATGATGTTTTAAATATATCTTATATTTTACTAAGTGAATGAGGTTAAATGTTTTAATTGAATTTTTTTAGATATATTGAAATATTTCTTTTCTCTTCAAGGGTGAATACCAAAAACTTAAATTTTTATTCAATAAGCGAATTAAGTTATGAACTTAAGTAAGGCGGTAGAAGCTTAAGTAATTTTTTTAATGATTCATTAATGACTTAAATCCTTAAAGGAAAACAAATTAAGTAAGTGATTGATCTTTATATAAATAAGTGAATGGAAATGTAAATAATGATTAGAAAAACTAGTAGAATAAACTAAAGTAAATTTAAATTAGAATTTCAATTATTGTAATTAGGGCTGTCAACGGATGCTTTCGGATACGGATAGTGCCATATCCGTATCCGTATCCGAAATCATTTTTGGATATCGGATATCCGTATCCGTTTAATTTTCGGATATCGGATATCCGTATCCGTTTAATTTTCGGATACGGACGGATATCGGATATTTATCCGCTTCGCCAATAATTGATAAATTTAAAGTTATAAACGAAAAAGTTTAGATCAACATAAAACATTTTTTGTACTATTGTTTATAAAAAACAAAGAAATAAAAAATATGGTGATAAAACATTGTTTTATACTAATATATGTATGTGTATCCAAAAATATTCAAAAGTTAAACACTCATAGCCCTATTTTTCTATTTTAAATTATATAAATATGCATCAGTTAATCGGACGAATATTTTCCGGATACGGATACCACTATAACCATATCCGTATCCGAAAAGCTTTTCGGATATCGGATATCCGTATCCGCTTTTCGAATAACGGATATTTTTCATATTTTCGGATACGGATTCGGACGGATATCGGATTTTTCGGGTATCCATTGACAGCCCTAATTGTAATGGAATAAAATTTTAACTATTTAATAATTGGAACTTCTAAAGAAGAAAGTAAGAAATTAAATGCTAAGTCATAAATGAAATATACACGGAATTTGGAATTTGTAACTGTAAACAAAAAGATATGAAAATAAGAAATGATAACTATCGAACATTTATTTACTAAAATGAAATAAGATAAACTTGTATAACTTTCAGTTTCATTCTTAGAAACATATATGTAACTTACCATATTAAAAGTTGTAATGTTAAATAAGGATATGTAATGGAATATTGTACAAGAAAAACTTAAATAATGAAAGTGTTCAATGAAATTTACTTTTATAAATAAGAAAATTTGATATGAAAATAGTTATAAAACTGAGTTGTAATTGTAGTGCTACTAAATAAAATGAAATAGAAAGTGAATATGGTAAGCAAAGAATTATGAACTTAAGTTAATGTTTGAAGCTATTGATAATTAAAGTAAATAATAAAATGAATACAATATTAAATTTGATAATTGTAACTTCAGAAATGGTTCGATCCCTTGTGAAGATTGTATGCTTGTTTGCAAAAGATTGTTGTAATGTTGTATTGATTTATTGTGATTTTATGTGATGATGGTATGCTTTTGGTTGAAAGTGATTGTTGTTATGTTATGTTGATTGTTTGTTATTAATTTAAAACAATATAATCATTTCACTTCTATATAATTATTAACCTCTTTGGATTATATAAGTGGAATATAGGTTATGGAAGCAATTGCTACTGCTTTTAGATTCATAAAATAATCGTTATTTTCCCGACCAACAGGTACGTTCTCGGGTTACGGTTTTCTAACGATATTATATTATTATCCCATGTCGGGATATATTATTTTGAAAATTATGGTATATATAGTTATATTTTGATATTATTATTTCTTTCAGACCTCTCCGTACAAAGGAGACTCTGCCGAAATATTCAATGAATTTGGACTTAGAAAATTTTTCTGAAATGTTTTCAAACTTTTATTAAGTTGAATATAAAGGACTTAATTGTTATAAACTGATATATTTTACTTAAATTGTTTAATTTTGTAAATTAATTGTTTATAAAGTTGATATTTTCAATAAGATATATTGACTATTTAATTTCTTCTTTTCCCTTCTTTTCCTTTACGAGGACGAAAAGTTTTAAGTGTGGGAGAGTGTAAGGACCCGTAAATTTTTGATAATTTAAAATTTATTGATTAAATAAATTTTGGAATTAAATGTTGTGAAAAAATTTAAGTTTAATAATAAGAATAATAACTAGAATGAAATGTAATAATGTTAGTGTAAGTTAATGGATAACCATTTTAATTTAATATCAATCAATTGAAATTTAATAATGTTAATTTAAGGCAATTGATAACTATTTTAATTAAATCTCAACTAATTGGAATGATTGTAAAGTTAAAATTTGGCATATACTGTAAATGAGTAAATAAATCAAATGTTGTATTAAATGTTGAAATTGTATATAATTAATTTGAAATAATTAAAATAGAATAATTAATCCGTACATGAATTTGTTAGCTTGTTTGTTAATAATAAACATAGAAATGTGTTTGAATTGGAAAGTTACAACAATGGTAATTATAAATTCACTATTTAATTCGTTGATAATAGATTGGAAATCAATAGTTCACTTAATTAATGCAGTTAATGTAAATTAAATTAATAATTGTAGAATATTAGTTCAATAAGATGTAAGCCAATGTAAATTTTATTCATAATATGACAATTGATTGAATAAAAAGAATTGAAATCAAGTCCGATCAAATTATTAGAACCTAAAATATAATCTTTGGATTCATTGCAATTGAATATAATTAAATATTGCGTTAATGTAAATTAAGGTAATAATTGAAGAATATTAATGTAATATGTTATAAACCAATGTTGTATATATACATAGAGTAATGGAAGATTGAATAAGAAAACTGAAATCGATTAAATAAATTTATTGGAATTAGAATACAATTAACTGGAATTAAATGTAATTAAATATTGTGGGTAATATAAAAAAAGACGTCAATTGTGGAAAATGAAGGTAACATAATAGAAACTTATGTTAATAATTTCATAAGGTATTGGTTGACTTAATAGTTGGCGTTTAGATCAAAATAAAAGAATAAAAATGAATAAGTTTAGTAAAAGAGTAAACATATGTATATTTATTTGAAATGTTTGGTAGCTGAAAGTAAAAGAGTAAACATATGTATATTTATTTGAAATGTTTGGTAGCTGAAAGATTGCTTGTAGAGATAAGAAACTATTATTTAGTAAGAAATGTGTAGTTACTGTTTGTAGCCATAGTGTATAAATATGTTTAAATTACTATTAGATAGAAAAAGTTGTTCTCCTTCGCACTACATTCATTTAGTCCATTTTGAAACTTACTCAACTGAAATTAATATAATTGGAAATTATCAATTAATATGAGAGAATACTAATTGTAAATTAATAGGTGTCATTAAAAGCAGCTTATGTTTTATGAAAATATAAGGAAAGTTTGATTTAATGAAAAGAATATTTACATCAAATAAAATGAATGTTTCATTTGTGAATGTAGGTTTAATTTCATTAAATTAAAGAATAAGATGATTGATTTTAAAGGGAGAAATATATGTTTATTTGAACTGTGTTTTAGCTTACAGATTGATTACAAGAATAGGAAATTAATCTACTTTCAGTAAGTTATTTATTACTCTTGTGTATAACCAGCAAATTTATATACGCGTTTAAATAAATAGTTGTTCTATTTTACATCCATTTTAGTTGTCTGTTTTAAATTTTAACTTTGTACGTAATTGCAATTAATATAATTAAAATGGTTCAATTAAAAGGAATGAAACGTTGATTGCAATTAATAGATTGAATAAGGAATCACACGTTTTGTGTTAAACAAAAAATGTGTTTTGATGGAAATAAAAGATCATTTCAGGAAAACCAAATTAAACGTTTTCATTTTTAGGGTAAGAATAAAAAAAATTATTATGCGTAGATAAAAATCTAAATGCGTACAAATTTGAATATTATTTGAGTTAATGAAGTTAATTTGGTTACGTTTCAAAAAAAATTGAATTTCAAAAGGTTGTGCGACATACATGGTCCCTTCAAATTTTTATTATTAGTAGTTGCATGAATGTTTTAAAATAATCACCTTATTATTAATACTTGATTCGTTCATTTCTCTTTCTATTATTAATAAATTTAGGTTGTATTTTATTCTTGCCACCTTATTTTCGCGTATACAAAATTTTACTTTCGTTTGCAAACTTTTCCATTCCTACGTACATTTCCTTATGCATTATTAATGCCTGAAGCTTTCAAAGTAAAATGTAACATTTATTTTCGTCCCTCCACCTTCATTTCCAAATTATAAATAAATAACAACTCATTTCCTTATTTGCGTTTTGTTTCTCCTTACATCTCATATTCAAAAGCTCTTATTCTTGGAAATCCATAAACTTTCTTTTATAAAACATGTTTTTTTTTCATTTTTCGTACACTTCCTGTCCTCAACTTTGTTGTTCTTCAATCTTTTCCTAAGGCCTCATCTTTAGAAAACCGTAAGTATTAAAATTTGTTTTTTTATTTTTTAACGCGTTCTAATTTTTATTTTAATAATATTTCTTATAACATGAAAATCTTTGGCATATAAACTTTGATCGCGCGCGATTTCTTCTGTTGGATTCATATATAAATTCTGGATAACCTGATATTGATTTTTTTGAATTTGGAGGTGTTGAGTTTTGTGCTTCTATCTGGATTTTTATGGGCTAAAATCAAAGGTGAGTGTTTTAACACATTCACAACTTCAAAAATTTCTAATGTTTGTTAAATTAAACTTATGATGTGATTGAAAATTTATTTACGGCTGTTTGGTATATTTAAATCATCATCTTAGATAAATTGAATTTATTTGAATTAAATCATTATTTAATTTATAATTGAACTTAAATTGCCAGTTAAATGCCAGTTACTGATTTTCAATTATCTATTGATGTTTATTGATTGATTTGGATGATGATTGTGATTGATGATTGATTGTTGATATTGGATGAATGGATGTTGTATTTTATATCGTTATAATACTACAAGTTCACTATGTGTTGAAATGATACATACCTGAATGATGTGGGGAAAATCGTTATGGTTTGAAATGATAAACCCGAACGGTTTTCATTGATTTAAAAAATATTGATTTTTAGTACTGGATGAAATGACATATATCATATAATTACTTGAATTTGGATTTTATTTCGAATAGAATTATTTTAAGGGTTTAAGTTAAATTCAAACTTCGGATTTGTTTTAAATAGATGATTAAAATTGATATTTCGATTTATTTGAAACCTTTTTAATAAATATATTCACGTTGTACACTTGATAGGAGATGAAAATTCTGTAACATCTCTGAAGCCATTGCATTCATATTTTTATTTGAGATTGATTTGACATACATGTTCTGACTCGAGTATTTTGTTTTTCATTTTGCGTGGGCCAGCCTGAGCTTTTCAGTGTATTGAAGACTATTTTTTGGAGGACGAAGAAGAAGAGAAAGTATATTATTGCTATTCATTATTCCTCTACATTCTGTGTTATGTTGCATTATTTGTTTATTTTTGATGTACGTTTGACTCTGGTTTGAATTTGTAAAAGTGTAATCAAATGTTCTTTGTAAAATAGCTTCATGAACTTTTTATTTGATTAATATATTTTTTCGTTCTGCTGCGAGATTCTGGGTTTTGTTTTTTCTTTCTTTTTCCCTTTTCTTATTTACCCTATTAACAATCCTTCCATTTGAATGATTTGAGTCGGACAAGAGTGGTTTATTGTCGATTTGAATCATCCAAAAAAGGCGGGTCATTACAACTTACGACCATATTTCCCCGTAATGAATGAATAAAGCATCGCTTCCTTAAAGAAAAGTCCACATGGTCAGGAGTATGATTCTCCTTGCACTTGGACATTACCTTAAATGGTCAAAGCCTTTGTCTGCGTTGCAGTTGCCAGGTCAAAGCACTTCTTAGAGAGATGTCAGAGTAAGACTTTAACCACGCCATGCTATGGCCATGTTAAAACATCGACAAGCCCTTAGTCGCACCACGCTATGGCCAGGTCAGGGTGTTTCCTGGAGGGAGGTTATAGTAAGCCTTTATCCGCAGCACGCTATGGTCAGGTTAAAGCATTGACAGGCCCTTGATCGTGTCATGCTATAGCTAGGTCAATGCACCTCCTGAAGGGAGGATTGAGTAAGCCCTTAGTCCTGCCATGCTATGGCCTGGCCAAGCCATCGAACAAGTCTTCAGTCCTGCATATAAGGCCTAACTGGAGAGCCTTCTGGAGAGAGGTTGGGTAAGTCCTTGAGTCCTACTTCTGGATAATCTAACCAAGCACACCAGACAACAATGGACTAAGACGTCCAACCCAAAATACGGTACACCAAACAATGGTTTAAGATGTCCGAGCCTAAGAAGCGACATATTAAACAGCATATTAAGACGTCCGAGCCCGAGAAGTGGCTTATCAAGCAATGGATTAAGATGTCCGATCATGAGAAGCGGCATGTCAAACAACGACAACATACAAGGCCAAAAAGGTAGCACATGTCAAAGGAATTAATACCTAAAGAGCAGTGTAGAATGAAAGGCTTAAACAATTATTTACAGCCTCTGACTTGTACTTAAAAGAGGATTTCAAAACTTCATTTACTAAAACATGAATTTGGGTTTCGGGTCCTTTACTTTAATCTTTGGATTTCATAATACCCGAATTTGGGTTTCGAGGCCATACCTACTGATTTCTGGGCTTCATTAATGCTCAAATCTAGGTTCTGAACTTTGATTATGGATATGGAGATCTTTATCGTGGATTTATGGTTGTCATTCACTACTATTCGAATTTGGGTATCTGATCTTTTAACTTTGAATTTCATTCGATAAAGCCTGAATCTTGGCTCTAGACTTTTATTACGGGAACCATTATTATGGGTTTCTAGTTATCATCTACTAAAACCCAAATCTTTGTTTCGTTGTTGGCTTTTTAATTTCATTTGTTGATACCCGAATCTAGGTTTTAGATCATTGGACTTCCTAATACCTAAATTTGGGTTTTGGGTCTTTTACCACCAATATTTGGATTTCATTTATTAATGCCCGAATTTGGATTCCAAGGCAGTTGGTACTGAGATCTTATGCACTTCTCATCTTCAAGTAAAACTTCGAGTTTGACTTATATACCCGAATCAGGGTCACTAGTTTACTACTACTAACTTTTGAACAATATTTATCAACATTTGAATCTCAGTCCTTGGATCATTATCATTACCAATAGGTGTTTCTAAATACCTATTACTTATCTCCAAATAAGGTTTCATGGATTTCAGTGACTAATGCCCTGATGATAGCTTATGGTCTTTTATCACCAAATATTTGTTATCACCAGCGGAAAATTCCTGGACTTCAATTATTATACGCCTGGTTTTCTATTAATATAATGGGATTTCAATTTATGGACTTCATTTGTAACTACAAAAGTTGGATGGTGGGACTTCTACCATTGCCTGACAAGAATTCTTAGTTTCCCAATCGTTTACAATTGTGAATTTCTTATCACTTATTAACTTCAGATGATGGTCAACTAATTTTTAATACTTCTGACTTAGAGTTCAAGAATTCTACTATACTAACATCATCATCAATCATATGGCAAACAAATCACTGAGCATATTTTATATAAGCCTTGAACTAACAACAGAAAATGTTATTTACTCTGAACTTTGCAGGGAAATAGGGCCATTAAGAATGGAGTAGCTGCTAAATTTTTGTCCTAAAGAACAAAAGCTTCTTTAATACAAGGGGAAGGGGCAAAATGTTAACCATAAAATTCACTTAAAAATGAAGGTATGAAACAAGCCTTATAAACGTGTTGGGCTCCACAAGAATTGAACATAAGGGTTTCGCCATAGTTCGAAAATAGCGTTTTGAAGGTATTGAGACAGCTTTCAAAGGAGTTAGGATGGAGTCGCAAGCTCTTGGCGCACTTACGAATGTCAAGCAAAACAAGGACTTTTGAAAGGGTAGAAAAGAAAGCAAAAATAATCCTTCTGCCTTATCTAGACCTTTCGACGCAATTAATATATGAGTGAGTCTATTATGGGTTCGAAACACTTTTCAAAGGTATTGAATAATAGAATCGTACGTAAGAACCAATTCCTTCAAAACAGTGGGTTTCATTATTGTCAATTTACTACTTGAAAAATGATTCCAATACACACTTTTTGAAAGCAAGAATAAGCCTTTCGAAACGTTTGGAACCCTTCGAAGGCATGATGAAAACTCCAAATGAAGTCCTAGTGTTCTGTCGCTAAGACCTAGTTGTCACTCACCATACCTTTCGAATCTATGTAAAAGCTCAACTCATCTCTCACTTGCAACAGCATAAAAACACAAAGTGGAGCGTGCTCCGTCCCCCTTTCAATGAATTCGAAAGTAGTCCAATAAAAAGCAAAGTAAAAGAGGCGGTCTAAATTTAACCGCAGCGGAAGGTCTTCAAGGTAATCCTTTTGACTGGTTCAAAAGGTTTGATATGAAAAGGTGGAGGTGTAAGAAAGAATGAGAAAGGTTAAAAGGAAAAGCCTTTCGATCGCATCGAAAGGAGGCGCACAGAAGGATGAAGGAAGCCCTTTCGACCACGTCGAAAGGATGCACACATAAGGTTGAAGGAAGGACTTTCGACTGAATGAAAGAATGGGCGCGAAAGGGGGTCAACCAGCATCTATAAATACGACCCTAAGGGTCCGAGTTTGGGGAACGAATTTTGGGGATTCTAAATTCCCTCTCTCACTTTTTAGCAAATCAAATCTTTGTAACGTAAATCAATTTGGGGGAAATACTCTCTTACTTGTAACTCAATTTGGATAAATGCAAAAGGAAGAAGCGCATGGATTCAACATAGGTTTGATTATGAGAAAGGTCATTTTGGACATTAGCTTGACTAATGACCAATTGCACATGATGCTTACTTATTTTCTAAACTCTTCTTTGTCTTATACGATGCAATGGGATCGACTTAGATAATGTGGATTCGAACCATATTATCATCTTCTATCTTGATATCAAGTGTTGAACTAAGATGATGATGATAATGTTTCGATGTTAATAGGTACTAGGAACTTTTGCCCAAGATGTTATTCCATTGCATATTGAACATAGAAATTGTGTAAAATACATGAAGTCCACTTTGAAAGAAATCATCTTTTCGGCCCGATTGGAAAGGACGTTTCAAAAGGGACTCGGTGCATGAATACTAAGTTATGCTAGCTGGATGGAAATCTTCGAAAGAAGTACTTGTATTACAAAACAAATAACCCTTTCAAAGGACTTCTTTTAGGGGAAGAATGATCATTTCGACACAATCGAAAGGAATAAATGACCAATGCAATTGACCCTTTTGAATGCAAATGACTCTTTCAAATCGCTCGAAAGGGGTTATGAAGGAAATTTTCTCTCTTTTTCTTTCATTTTAAAGGGTTGATTAGGCTTCACAACTACAATTAACATTTTCATAAGCTAAATCGCCCTATGAAAGAAATCCATCATAATCAACTCATTCGAAAGGGGTTTCGAAGAGATTGGTCTTCCTTTTGAGGAGTTAACAACATTTCTTATTAACAACCAAGCTTTAGGATGATGATGAGTTTTCTAGTTAACAGATATCATCTCCTAACCATTAGTGGATGGTATTCTTTATCATTGTTCCAGGAGAACGAAATGAGATTTATACGCACAGTAAAACATCATCGGAGATGACTATGCCATATAACTCATGTGTTTCTCCTAAGTATCTCCAAAGTTATATTTTGCGTCCAAATATGATAATTGGTTATACTATCAAATTACAAACATTCAATCAGGGATTTAATTCTCTAGGGAAACCAACACTGGTTAAGCACATAAGCGACCACTAGCCTCTTTTTAATTAATCTTTCTTTAATTTAAATTCACTTTGTAATACTTGAATCAAAATTCTTTTTACAATGATATATATATATATATATATATATATATATGTATGTATATGTATGTGTGTGTATGAGTGTGTATGTGTATATAACCATAAATCCCTATTTTCCAATACTTGGAAAAATATTCATATACTTATTACAATGGTATAAATATATTCACCAACATTTGGAAAGATTCCCTTTTTATTCAATTCTAAAATCATCTATAAAGTCCATTATAAATCCACAAAACCATTTATAAAATTTCTTTTATAAATCAATAAACCAATTTCTAAATTTTCATTCATAAATATTTAAAACTATTTATAAAACTCTTTTTCCTTTTTTTTAACTAATCTTGCATTATGTTTTTCCAAAACATGTTATAAGATTCCACTTATAACCCACATCTGCTTACAGAACTCAATTTATAAATCTCGAAAACATTTATAATATAAATTTTAATCATTTACCTAAAAATACTATTATATATAATAATAAACATTATATATAATTAAATATTAATTTTAAAGGATCTTTAAATAATAATTAATAAATTTCAAAAATTCTTAACAAAACGGTAATAATCGTTATTAGAAATAAAAATAATTAATTTTCAAAAACTTATGGGTAAATAAATATATTTAAATCAAACCACGTTAATATTTTAATCAATTAACCTTTCAAATATTAAAATATTTATTAAAACTTTAAAAACTATTAATAAAATAAAAAACTTTTAAAACATAATAATATTTCCTTGATAAAAATCCATATTTATTTATGAACCCCATTTATAATCGTTTCCATATTTATAAACCTATATTTATAAATCTCTTATATTTATATATCTTTTCTATTTTATAAAACTTCCTTTCATAAAATCCCTATATTTATGAACCACATTTATAACTCCATTACTTTATAAATCTCACTTATTCATAAAGTCCTATTCAAAACATAATTTCAACCGTTTTTAACCTTGCTTCCATAGGTATAAATTTCTTTCAATTTATAAAAGATTGTTTAACACTCCCAAACTTCCAAAATGGAATCAATTATATTTTAAAATACCATTCCACATCATATAATAAATCCACCATTTCATTTTTTTCCAATCTGTCCAATGAGAATAATTTTCTTTTATTTATAAACGCCATTTATAAATCCACACTTTTAGTAACGAAAATACTATTTATACAAATCTTCACTTTATTTGTAAAATATCACTTTTGTAAATTACCATATTTATAAATTTCACCCTTAGAAATAAATTATAATATATGTACCTATGTATATATCTCTTATATAAAATGGTTAATAAATATTCATATTAAAATATTTCTTTTTTCTTTTTGAAACCATATCCCTTTATTATAAAAGACCGACTTATTTTTCCAAGATTATAAAAATCTTTATTCATACTGCAGAAACTCTACTTATTTAAAATATTTTATAAAACTATTAAATTATAATATCCACAAAAATCATACCTTTAATTTTAAAATAAATTACTTCGACTAATAGTTCAAGAATAATTATTTAAAACATATATATTTTCCAAACTCAAATTAAAATCCCCTTTTACAATCAATCACGATTTTATGGAATTTTAAAATACCAAAATATAAGGCTCAATACTACTAAAGCATAAAACAAGCAAAATCGTGTCCGTGTCATTAATTATAGCATCTAACATATCATATATCAAATTATATGCAAACAAAATCAATAGTTTGAGGAACCCTATTGGATCCCTCCAACCTGTCCCTCTACATCACATACATTATGTAATCATAAAACTATAGATCAACCGCTTCGAGGCGGGATTCGTATACAAAGGTTCATCTACTCTTACAAGTGAACGGGTCTCATCCGCTCCCGAGATGGAAATATATCCAAACCAAAAATATAATTTAGTAAATTATCCAAATAGTCAATAAAAGTACACAATTACAAGTCCAAATAATAATTTTATTGACTAAAAATATTTTTGTTCAACTAGAAAGGTGAGATTAACTCACCTAAATTTATGTTGTCACCGAGGCGTTTTGGTTTGGAACTAAAATCAAACGACGTCCGATTTTAGCCCAAATTTCAACTGTCTTCAAAAATTTCCAAACGAATTCCATTGTGAAGCTTTTGTTGTCACGAGTGAATCTCAAAAATCAGCGCCTCGTTTGGACCTCATATTGGTATGTTATTAAACTTACAAGTTAACAAGATTTAAATATAAATAATTTTTCATTAATTAATTAAATTATCAGCTAATTACTTTCTTAACCTTCTTCACTCCTAAATATAAATTCCAAATACCTATATGAGAACACCATGGCCACTCCGTCATTCACCTCCCCATCCCTCTACACTCAAGGGAATCGACAATCGACGAATTCGTTGAACTCCCCTCCGCGAAAGCTATCCGAACATCACCACCATGCACCGTCTAAACCTCCACCTCAAATTGTAACTTCATCTACAACCCTTGACCCAGTGAGATCGCGACCCCCTACACATGATCGAGCTCAACTAAGTCGAGCCGCCAACTGCCACTCGATCTTTTCTACCTACATACGACAGCTACACCTCCAAACTCTATCCCCATTTGTCAAAAAAATTAAACCCGTGAAACCCATCACTGTACAAAGTCCAATCCTCTCCTCCTTGTCGCCTCATCACTCCGTGTGTATACCAATCACTTTATGTATATAGCAAAGGACAGATCAGCACTTCACTAGCCTAAAGAAGCAAGCTTTTAATTTTAGGAATTTTATGGGATTAATTTTTGGAAGATCAGCTAATTTTTTTCTTTTAATTTTTCCTTCCTTGCTTTGTTCATTGGAAAAAGGAATGTAAAAGAGGAATGGAGGGTAATCGAAATGATGGAGTATGGTTTTGAAATGTGGAGGTATGGGCATGGTATGGTGTGTATATTAATTTATTTAATTAATAATATTATATGCCTGAAAAATTTTGAACTTCTATCAAGACATGTCATCGGCCATTCTATATGTAATATCCCTTTATCAAGCATAATGGAACTAGTATCGAGACCCAACTCGATCATATGTAGAAGATAGATTTCTAAACCCAATTATTTATTTAAATTTCTAAAATTAATTTCAACGCATTTCCATCCCGCATGCCCAAACGATACGTCTAATCGCCACAAAAGACGACATACAATAATATAATATTACGGATCCAATGTATCTGGTTTCGTCGAAATCTAAGACGATGTCCCTTAAATGTTATTTTTACACGTTAATTAAAAGTGTTATTTCCAAAATCAATTTACTCGGTTTAAAATCCAATTTGAAAGATTATTATCTTCATTGTTGTTTAAACAAAATTTAAATCTATTTTAAAAATCATTTTTATCCATATTAAATTCAAGATTCAATTATTTAAACAATTACATATTCTAATTTAATAATTTAATTATCAAATAAAATATTATATTTGTAATTCAAGTAAAATTAACTTTTCAATATTTAAAATCAGTTAGATATTCCAAATGACTAAATTTTTAGGCCGCTACAAGTGGCTATTTCAAGCTTTGCCAAATTTAGCTCTTTTAGTGATCTACCATGACAATATATTTCTACTGTGTTGCACCAAAAAAGTATACCAAAATATCCATAAAAAGAGGGTATGAGAACGGTTTATGGCTATAAATTGATGGTCAATAATAGTGCATTGAACAAATACTAATAATAGTAAAAGCATATGAAAGAGAAGTGCAACTTTGATTCTTTGCTTCTTTTGTTCTTTATTAGACACACATTGTTGTTAGTTAACTATTCTGGTAAGTATTAGAGACATACGGTGATTAGAAGTTTCTAAGAGTATCATGAATGTGCATACCAAATAAATGTTATTATTTTTGGAGATATTCCTATTGACGGTTCATGACCTGTATTCTTTTTACCCCGGTACTAAAAAATATATTCTAAAGGATTTGAACTTGAAATATCAACTAATATAATAATAAGCAGCAACTGATGCAAAAGGTGCTACACTATCAACTACTAAGCGAGCAATACCAGATGCTTCTTCAATAGCCAAGACAAACGAAATACTATGTGGTAATTGGCTTAAAGCAACTGAAGACTACCATGTTAATTTCGGTAACTCGGTTGTAAACGATATTCTTGATATCGGTTGCTTTGTACGAGTTTGCACAAGATATTTAGTTGCCAAGTTTCCCTCAGCTAATGTCACAGTAAGTGCTTTCAGTTATAACATAGGCACTGTGTGCTTATTTATAGTCACCATTCATAATTACTACTATAATTTCTTTTTGTGCAGGGATTAGATCTTTCTCCTTACTTTCTAATTGTAGCCATGTATAAGGAAAAGTAAGGGTTTAAAAGGACTAATCCCATAAAATGGATTCATGCCAATGGCACGAACACAGGTTTGCCTGCAATGTCCTTTGATCTTGTTTGCTTGCTTATACGTCAGTTCCCATCTTCTTAATCACCTTTGTATTTTGTTTAATGAAGATGTATAATGTATGTAAACTTATATGTATTAGCTTCATGAGTATCCTGCACAAGTATCACAGAATTCAGCAAAAAAAACTTTTCGCCAACTTCGTCCTGATGGCACATTTGTTGTAACTGATAATTGTGTAAGTACCTATAGGCTATGTATATCTAATTATTTACTACATTGGCATATGGGTCTAAGTTAGATTTGTGTGTAGGAATTGCCACTGGCACTATTTACTTTGATAAAGGGCACATAACCATTTTTGAATGAGTATTACTTGCTCGATCTAGGGAGAACACCATGACAAAAGCCGATTTTGATAATATGCTTAGTCTTCTTACAGACCCAAGACATAGAATTGTAATTGGAGCAGTTCCATTATAGCACCAGTTTCTGTGCTTTTCACTTTGCAAAAAGAATACTTATTTCGCTTATTGATAAGTGCAATAGTTGTATAAGAAATATTGAGATAGGGTTGCCCAATACCTAAATTATGAAATGGGTATTTTAGGTTAATACTCTAGTCTCTAATATAGTATAATCACGCTTGTGATGACTGATAGGATTAGATGATAAACTAGATTCTGATGATTCCAGAATAAAGTTGTGTGTATGTATAATACTATTGACATATTATTGATTTGTTGTTTATATGCTACTCATATATTAATCATATATTGTTTATATATACATATATTCTTAACCTAGGATGAAAAAATTACTTTTGTTTTGATATGTATATTCGAGACTTCCAATTAGTGTTGCAGATTACCAATTTGAAACGTCCACTGAATGTGTAGATTATAATTTTGGAACATTCAATGAATGGACTTGAAACATGTAATAAGTACTGTTGATTGTCAATTTAAAAAACCTAGTAAATATTGTTGATTATCAATTTGAAACACTTACTAAGTATTGTAATTTATCAATTTGAAATACCTAGTAAGTGTTGTTACTTATCAACTTGAACACTTAATAAGTGTTGTAGTTTATCAATTTGAAATATTTAGTAAGTGATTTAATTTGTTAATATGAAACATCCACTAAATGTTTCAATTTGTTAATCTGAAACATACTGCAAATATTTTGAAATCTGCAACATACTAATCTACAATACTTGAAAGGTGTTTCTAAAAAATTTAGCAACATTTTATTACCATTTCAAATTGGTCATTTTAGTGCAGTGCAAGTTTTTTAGATTATTTTATTAGGTGTGATTGAGTACAATTCTTTATAGAACAAACTTAGCCGGTATTGGCATCCACACATTAGGTGGCAAAAGTCCATAAATAATATCAAGAAAAGAGTCTCTAAAAGTACACGACAATCGCGACTCTTAAATCCCGACAGTGGAAGATCCTTCATATTAACACATATTATCATCTTTGAAGCAATTCCGTTTGGAAACCTCAAATTTTGAAACAACACTAATTATTTTGGTAGACGCTTATTCTTCAACTAGTAATAAGTAATAACTTGAAATTTGGTTGTTCATTATCAATTTTAAGCTCAGGACAATCACAATATAACACGATATCCTTTCTTATCTTCAAATGATCTTTTGTTTTTCCTTTCACATTCATTATCGTGTTAAGATGTTTACAAACACATTTTTCCTACTATGCATTATGTTTATATTATGGTAAAGCTTATGATTTTTCCAATATGGTAACTCCTAAAATATACTTACTTTACACAAATTGTGATGCTCTTATTTACCTAGAATTTCGGGTTCTTTCCCATCTCATGCATTTTGAGATAATCCGACACAAATTGTACACTTCTTCGCTACTCAGAATGGATGGTGGCTCCAATTTCACCTGAAGTATTTGTAAAAAAACATAAAGTGATCGTTTACTTGTAAAAAACGATGAAATTAATCCCACCAACGTAGATTGCCACAGTGTATAAGTCTAAATAATGCCATCCAATCCATGTAAATAGGACAAACGAATTTGCCACTAATACTCCATCCATAAAGCATCCCAAACATAGGAAAATCGCTTATCGTTCAAAGAAAAGAAGCAAACTATCTAACTTTTTTTATTTGAGACATCGTACATAATAATACTCTGTCCTCTTATTTTGAACTAACTAAAACATGAATGGATTTTTCAAACACATCCAAGGATTGTAAGGTGTTAGATTAACTGGTACTAAATGAAGCAAACGGGGCAAAATCATCCATATACCAACCAAACCTTACATTACGTAATTCTTCAGCAAAATCAAGATGTCCTATCGAAATGTTTCCAAGCATCACATTTGAAGAATAACATAAAACTCCTTGTTTTTATTGTCATTCATTATGTCATCGCATGTGTTTTTCCATAGCAGCGGATGCATATAACCTTTGTAATCTCGGTGTAATCGAAAAAAAAAACACATTTTAGTAAATGGTACGCCTTTACCACTGGTTTTCATTGATTTATAACTAAGTTGTTTACATAATTCACACAATGTCAAATGTTTATCTTCCTTCCGATAAATCGTGTATCCATCTAAACACATGTTAATTTTTTCATAAGGCAAACGAAAGGTAGAGACCTCTGTTTAAGAGAATGCCAATTCTGCCAATATATTGTCAGGTAGTAGCATTTCTTTACACAAGCTAGGAATTGTGTTCGTCAGGTTTTCTGATGTATTGTATTTTGATTTTATAGCATTTAATTTAGATGTCGTTGACTTGTGTGTCATTTCACAACCTTTATAGAGTGGTCGTTTCAGTGCTTCTAAAAAGTTGAAAACCTTTTTTGATTTCTAGTTAAGATCTTCCTTCAAATGTGGTTCTTCGGTCCGCATACTCGGAATAGCAGCATCATGATCCATTTTAGCTTATCTATTTTTTAGATCAACATTTTCCTCAATGACGGGTTCATCGTAATCCACATCCATATTTACAGTCTCCTCATATGCACCGTGATAATTTTATGTTGAATATGCTAGTATATGACTTTTGTTTGATGATAATAAACATATATATATATATATAAATGTATTTGTCATTGTACAATTTTATTTTTCACATAATTAAATAAATATTTGTTGAATAAAATAAATAACACAGAATTTAAATTCAAACGAATATTTTATTAAAATTCAAATAGTACAAATTTGAGCTCTCACTATCACATTATCAATTATAATACAATTTCGTTTACATCACAATTTTTCAATTTACATATTACTCCTCACTACATATTCACTCAACACTCGTGTTTTTATCTTCAACTCTGTTCCAGGTTGAATCCAGCATCTGATCCATCTACAAAATAAACACCGACGTGGAAAAATTGAAAATGAAAATATTTTGCAGTGAAAATTAAAGTGTGTGCTTTTTAAAATTGTTATTTGCCTCAGTTATTTAGGTGGTTTTTCATCATTTATTTTGAATTCATCATATACGAAAAAATTGTGACATGCACAGCGTATCATTGTATATGCCACAAGGCCATGCACACCGATATACACTTGATAAAATTGCAGGGATAGGTGAACACAAGGTCAAACCCGAGCAAAAGTTGGGTTCAACTCAGGTGCAATACGAAAAAAAATAGAATGGTCAAGTACATGTTTCAATGACTGGAACAAGCTTGAACGCACTTGTACCGGAGATGTATGCATATGAAATGAAGACTCAACACAGGTGAACCAAATCCAACAAACAAGTTCATCCAGATCAGACCACTCTAAAATAAATCAGAGTCAAATGTGTGCAGTGAAAATCAGATGGAGCATACAAACTCAGTTACATATATGCAACCAAGTTGAAAATCAAATTGCATCAAAATTAGTTCAAGCATGAATGAAGACTGCAATATGTTCATGCAACCAGAGTCAATGAACCCAGATCACCATATGTACGAAGTATCAAGTGCAGACCACATAAAACAGAGATTTGAGCAGACATAGCAAATGGATGCACACATGAAGTTCAGTACTCATGAAGAACTGCTCCAGACAGCATGCACAGACTCGAAGCAATGGAATCAAACACAGTCTCACTTCAACAAACAACAAGGTCATCAAAGAAGCCAGACCAAAATAGATATGGTCACACAACACAATATCTCCAACATGATCAACAACACACACACACACACACACACACACACACATATATATACATATGTATGTATGTACATATATGGTGATACACAAGTTCAACACAATGGACAATTCAACCATGTATAAAGCAACCAAACTAGAAATATGCAACAGCAAAGACACATTCATATCAAGTTAACATATATCAATTGAGGAATGAACTAAATAAAGCAATGGAACAAGTCCAGTTACAACATGAACTGGCTCGAAGCTACAGCATGGCATGAACTCACATATGCAACTAAACTCAACCAAAATGTATATGTATATAAACCAAACAAAGGAAATGTTCAGGCATGAACATGAGTACAGGAACAAAAACAAGGTCGACAACACTGGACTCAAATGTACAACTTCAAGTCCACAGCAGGCCAGTACAACATGACAACAAATCAGTGGGACAAATATGGACCAGTCAACTGAATGAAAACATTCAACATAGCAATGGTAAAGCAATTCACGAAAATTCATAACTATTGGTTACAGTTTTAACAAAGTCAAGACCGAGATAAAATTCAATCAGAGGTCATATGGAACAGCAAATGAAATATTAAACAAGTCATTAGCAGTAAATAATAAAGGAATTCAAATGTGTTTAAGAAAATCCAAATATATCGAAAAAAATTCAACCGGTGATAAAATGAACAATTCAGAAAATATAACAATCGTTAATTCAAGAATCGAGTGGCCAAGAAATACAAATGACGAGTTTCCAATCAAATATACGAATGAAAACTTAGGGAATTTAATCCCTATAAAAACTAGTAACATCGTCAGCAAAAATTATCGATTCGAGTAAAAGAAAATACTAGTGCAATAAATTATGAAACTTGAATCAAGTCGAGTGTAACGACCCGGAATTTTCAAGCATTTAAAATCGGAATATTTAATTGATTTTAAATATTCAATAGAGTAATTTTAACTTGAATCCAAATAGCACAGATTATTTGACAATTAAAGTATTGAATTTAATAATTTGAAGTTGAGCTAAATGTTGAATCTGGAGTTTTAAGCCTATTAAAAGTAATTTGGAGGCTTGTAAAACTTATATTGATAATACTGAAGGTAGTAAAAGTGTTAAAATTGATTTCGGAAGTGTTTTGTTCGGTTTCGAAATTTAAATAATTTAAAATGAATTTAAAAATAGCCTTCCGAGGCATAATCTCGGAACTCGACGAAACCAGTTCCATTGAGTTCGTAATATTGAATTATTATCGGATTTCAATTTTTGTAATTTTGGAGTTGGTGTGTGAGCGTACGATAAGTAGACGCGTTGAAATCTATATCGAATTCAATTTAAATTTATATTTATATTGGTCAACGTCAGCCTACATTCTTTCCCATCATAACTTTTCCCTTTCACATTCGAAGTACTGTAGCCGACAATCTTCTCAAACAAGCCGCTCTCATAGTTTATAAGTCGCGACCTACCTTTAATAAATCGTATCCTATCTTCTTCTTTCCCAGTTAAATAAAAAAACAAAGGGAATGGCCGAGCTCCTCAAAAATTCCCTTTCCTTTCCTCGAATAAAAAGAAAATCAGAGTAACCGGATTTCGTTCAAATAAAAATAAAAACAAAGCGAAACCGAGTTCAGAAAATTGATTTCGTTCGTATGATTTTTTTTAACCCTCGTTCGATCCCAAAGCCGTTCGACCCAATCAGAGTAATCAAAGCAAACCCCTAATCATCGCTCGGTTGAAACCATACCGCCGCCTTCCTGAACGAATCAATTCGTTAGCCGCAACCTGATGGGAGCTCACACACGCGGAAGGGGTCGAATTCGATTTCACGGCATCGCGAGGGGGTACGGCAGTGGAGTGAGGGAGTACGTGCGGCCTTGCCTATTTGTCGACAACATCAAGGGCTTGGCCGGAGTTTGGTCGTGTTTTGGGGTCGCGCGCAGCTCGGTAGGGTAGGGTTTTGCGATGGAGGCCGCATTTCTGTGACGTTGAAGATGTGAGGATCGCAGTCTTTGATTGAGGATGCTCGACGTTCTCGGTATGGTATGACTTCTGTTTTATTTCTAATTCGTTCGAGCTTGTATAATTTTTATAGTAGTAAGTTGAACATGTTGTTAACAGTAAATCAAAAGATACATATATATGTATCCATATAGATATACACTTATTATTTATTAGGTGTACATAAGGTAAGGTTTTGAAATGGAAAGTTTTAAATTTTTAAGAAGTTTGTATAAAACCAGATTTACAAAATCTGTGTAAAGTATTTTATATGCAGTTTCAAAATGAAAATAAGTAAATAAACGTATAGAATGGTAATATAAATTATTTTTATAGGTGTAGTTTCAAAGATAATGTTTTAAGAAATTATATAAGGATTTGAAAAAAAAAGAAAAAAAAAGAAAAGAGAATTTGTGTTGAATTTAAGCTACTAGTTAAAATTTAATAAAGTAAAACTTGTAATAAATTGTTTTGGTTAATTCACATGCCAATAAATCTTGAATTGTTTATCCAAGGTCAAATTCGTGAGGGAACGAGTCGAGATTGGATCGGATTGCGAAACAAAAAGAAGCAAAGGTGAGTTAATCTCACTCAGTTAATTTAAATTTAAAGGATTAAATTTAAATAATTGCTTGAATGGTTGAAACTGATTGATGTGCTATAGTATGGTATATTCTGGAATTGGCGTATTGTTGTGCTAACATCTGTGGATGCAGGGAAACAGGTTGGAGGGATCCAACTAGATTCCTCAAAATATTTAATTTTGTTTAAATATTCTGTGATATGATTTTGATATCCTGTGACAAATTATATGGATAATTGGATGTTATGGCTTGATTGGGTCTATTTGGATATGCTGAGTTGTCAAAGCTTTAAAATTGAATTTTTGGAAAGAAATAAAGAGTAATTTTTAAGTAAAATAACTATAGAGAGTTTGAGTAAATTGTAAAATGAAATTAGAGGATAAAAGAATTTTAAATTTTCAAATAAATTAATTCTGAGTATGAAAAAAAAATTGGGATTAACAAAGGAATAATAAAACGTAAGCTAAAGTAATACTGTTTAAGGAATTGAGAGTTTATAATTAAATTTAAGGATTAAATTGAATTAAAGGATAAGGAATTCTGGAAATCTGAAATTGGAATTTTCAGTTAAAGATTTTAAATCATAATTAAGAATTAATAAAAACTAAAAGTAAGTGAATTTTGAAATAAAGGAAGTAAGTAAGGAAATTTATTTTCAAAGTAAAGTAAATTGGAAATCAATTGTAAAATTTACTTAAGTGTTTGGAAATGAAATTTAAAGAAAAATGGGGTTTTGGAATCTATGAACTGGGTTTATAAAATGAATAAAATATCAACGGATATTTGAAAATATAAATTCAAGATGGGAATTTATAAAGGGATATGAATTTGTTTAAAAATAAATGGTGATTATTTTTAAAAGATGTGAAGCAAGGGTATTTCCCTGGATAGCCAAGTACGGTTTACAAGCAATTTTAATATAAGGTAAAAGTTTTAATAACTTTTTTAAAAGCAAGTTTAGAAATTTGTTACCTCTAAATGTTTAACTTCTAAAGAAAATGTTTTCAAAACTATTATTGTGGTTTATATTTTATAAAGTGGTTTTATTTAAAGTATTCTTAAGTATACATTTTTAACAAAGTATTAAAATAGTATTAATTGTAATATTATAAAGTATATTTTATAATAAAGTGATTTAAAATTATTTAAAATCTATCGTATTTTATACTTGGCGTTTCAGTGGAAATAAATCATTGCAAAAAGTATTCTGTGAGAGGAAAACTGGTTTGAAACTGTTTTCAAAAGGGGTTGAAATTAGAAATTTGTCTTGTGAAGATATTTTGAGATTAATAATTAATTCGGGAAAAGTATTTATTGGGTGATGGTTGTTTGTGAATATTAATTGATAGTTAAATCACCGACTATCAATATTGGCCAAATGCGTTGATTGTTTCGAAGAGACCGGGATCGAGATTTATTTCTTGAAAACCACTTCGATCCGATTTGTACGTTTTCGTGAAAATGATTTTGGATTCGAAGATGGAGCAATGAAGTGCAAGGGCTAGTTGCTACTAATCCTGAGGATATTTCCAAAATGGATGTAGTAGGAATAGTGCCTTCGGTTCCGTTCGAACCCGGACGGACTTGTGTGGATGAATGCTTGCGAAACATCGTCAGGTGGACGATGGGCATTCTAAGTATTATGTTCTTAAAAAGGTAACGCTTAGCCTCAAGCCTCATCAAATGGGAATGACTGAAAATCAGGGGTTATGCAGCAAGGCTAGGTGGGTAGCACCCAAGTAGGGTGAGGTCATTCCAGTCTAGATGTCCCTTTTTATTTCGGCTTAGTGGGCGGTTGCTGATCCCTACCGTGGGGTGATCTCACTCGGGATTATCCAGTAAGGGATAGTCCCGGCCTTGTGTTGCAGGGGAGCGGGCGTACTCCTCGGTACGGTGATCTAGGCCCCGTACTGTGACAGGTGGTACCCCAGTGCCTAGTCATTAGTTGGAAATCCATTCTCCCTACGAGCCTTGTACGAGTTTTGTTTGTATTACCCACTCTGTGGCTAGTAGCTGGAATTTAATAGATGTAACAATTTCGGCTATTTTATAAGTATTTGTATATAGACCCTATTATAATATCAGAGGATTTCTATAAAAATTGTTTTAGCTATCGTAAGGTTAAAACCCGACATGTTTATTTGTGGCATGGTCTTACAAGATGCTTTTGTTTTCAAAGGATTTTTGAAACTTAATAATCAATTGGGTTTGATTTTCTCACGCTGGTATTCAAGACTGACTCGGGTGTTATTTAACTGTAATGCTCGGGTCAGACCGAGTATTATAGAATACAGGATGTGATGCTGTGGCTCAGGAGACGAACTGGATGACGATACGTACATTTGTACTTGTTTATATATATATTCCGCTGTGTTGAGTTGTTGAGTATCCATTTGTATGTTATTGATATTGCTGTTGAGCTGTGATTGATGTACTATGATGATGTAATATATAAACAGATATATTTGATTTGAGTAAAGATCCTCTATTTTCTATTATATTTTATTCCGCTGCGCTGGTTAGATTCTGTTGTTGTTTTCTATTTTCTTCTTCTACCTCTTCTTCTTTAACCCAAATGGTTCGTATTTCTGTGCAACTTGAGTTGATTGTTGTAGAATAGTGTTGACTCAAGGGGTACAGATTTGCGGGCTGTTACAGTGGTATCAGAGCGGAGGCTAGCAATAACCTTGGCTCCGGTGGGAATTACTCATTGAATGAGTTTGTGCGTATTAATAGATATGAGCGCGTATTTGTTAGTGAATATAAAATGATTTTATTTTGTGTTGATTGGTTTATTGAGTAGTTTATGGATTCTGGTCAATACGAGTAATTAACGTTATTGATAGGGATCTCTAAACACTTGAATAGAACAATTCGACACGGTATTATTTTAAAGTAGGGTAAATGAAATAATTTTACCCAAATTATTTTTGTATATGAAAGAAATAATTTTCAAAAATTGTTATAGTATTTGGATGCTTGATTGTTAAGAATGATAATATTAAATTATTAACACTATTATGTAGAAATTGAATAAGAAATTGAAAACTTATAACCAAAGTTGAAGAATAAATTTATATAAAAAAATGTAATTTGAAATATAGATTATGAATGTAATTTATAAATTGAAATAAGCTTCATATACAAATGAGATTTTTAATGTAAACTGTAAAGATGATTATAATTTTGGAATGGAATTCCAGAGAAACATGTGAAATTAAAAATGAAATAAAATCCCAGAGTAATGTTGGAATATAAATTGGATGGATTTCAAATTTGGAATTCTGGAAAAGGGTTTAAATTCCTTTGGATTTGGGAATGGTTTTCAAAAGTTTTGGAGAAATAATAGTGGTATTATTTCGGAAATATTTCTGAATTGGAATTGAATATGGAGAGATTTGGAATTTAAAAATATTTAAAAAGGGTTTTAATGAGATAAAGGCATTTAATTCTCTTTCGATCGCTGGAAAATAATTTCGGTGATGACTGCAACATCATCGAAGTTCATTTTCGAGTTCTAGAAGAGAAATTGTTACCAAGTTGTTTTAAATTGGAACTGTTTGTGAACGGGGTTTGGTTTTGGAATTCGAAGGAATAATTGAATTTGCCAAAAGATTTTGGATATAGTTGATTTCAAAGATGATTTTGAAATTTTGGAAAAATGTTTAAACTCTGGAATCTTGTTTAAAATGTTTATGGAATAATTAAATATATTGGCTAAATAAAAGGTATAATTCCGAATTAAAAAGTAAAATGTGAATGAGATTGATTGTAAATAAATGAAATATGATATAAATGAAGTGACTTATAAAGT